>JAUKNM010000016.1:520000-2920000 GCA_030765045.1 Tenodera sinensis
TTTTGTGTTAGTATATGTTATGTTTTGTGTTAGTATATGTTATGTTTTGTGTTATGTTATGTTATGTTTTGTGTTAGTATATGTTATGTTTTGTGTTAGTATATGTTATGTTTTGTGTTATGTTATGTTTTGTGTTATGTTATGTTTTGTGTTATGTTATGTTGTGTTGTGTTGTGTTATGTTATGTTATGTTATGTTGTGTTATGTTTTGTGTTATGTTATGTTATGTTATGTTTTGTGTTGTGTTATGTTATATGTTATGTTTTGTGTTATGTTGTTTTGTATTGTGTTATGTTATATTGTGATGTGTTGTGTTGTGTTATGTTGTGTTTCGTGTTGCGTTATGTTATGTTATGTTTTGTGTTGTGTTATGTTATGTTATGTTTTGTGTTGTGTTATGTTATGTTATGTGTTATGTTATGTTTTGTATTGTGTTATGTTATATGGTATGTTTTGTGTTATGTTATGTTTTGTGTTGTGTTATGTTATGTGTTATGTTATGTTTTGTGTTATGTTATGTTTTGTGTTGTGTTATGTGTTATGTTATGCTTTGTGTTATGTTATGTTATTTTTTGTGTTATGTTATGATTTGTGTTATGTTATGTTTTGTTTTGTGTTATGTTTTGTGTTGTGTTATGTTATGTTTTGTGTTATGTTATGTTATCTATTGTGTTATGTTTTCTGTTATGTTATGTTATGTTATGTTATGTTATGTTATGTTATGTTGTTATGTTAAGTTTTGTGTTATGTTATGTTTTGTGTTATGTTATGTTTTGTGTTATGTTATGTTTTGTGTTATGTTATGTTATGTTTTGTGTTATGTTATGTTATGTTTTGTGTTATGTTATGTTATGTTTTGTGTTATGTTATGTTATGTTATGTTATGTTATGTTATGTTATGTTATGTTATGTTATGTTATGTTATGTTATGTTATGTTATGTTATGTTATGTTATGTTATGTTATGTTATGTTATGTTATGTTATGTTATGTTGTGTTGTGTTGTGTTGTGTTGTGTTATGTGTTGTGTTATGTTATGTTTTGTGTTATGTTATCTTTTCTGTTATGTTATGTTATGTGCTATGTTATGTTATGTTTTGTGTTATGATATGTTATGTTCTGTGTTATGTTATGTTTTATGTTATGTGTTGTGTTATGTTATGTTATGTTATGTGTTGTGTTATGTTATGTTATGTGTTGTGTTATGTTATGTTTTGTGTTGTTATGTTATGTTTTGTGTTATGTTATGTTATGTTTTGTGTTATGTTATGTTATGTTTTGTGTTATGTTATGTTTTGTGTTATGTTATGTTATGTTTTGTGTTATGTTATGTTATGTTTTGTGTTATGTTATGTTATGTTTTGTGTTATGTTATGTTATGTTTTGTGTTATGTTATGTTATGTTATGTTATGTTATGTTATGTTATGTTATGTTATGTTATGTTATGTTATGTTATGTTATGTTATGTTATGTTATGTTATGTTATGTTATGTTATGTTATGTTATGTTATGTTATGTTATGTTATGTTGTGTTGTGTTGTGTTGTGTTGTGTTGTGTTATGTGTTGTGTTATGTTATGTTTTGTGTTATGTTATCTTTTCTGTTATGTTATGTTATGTGCTATGTTATGTTATGTTTTGTGTTATGATATGTTATGTTCTGTGTTATGTTATGTTTTATGTTATGTGTTGTGTTATGTTATGTTATGTGTTGTGTTATGTTATGTTATGTGTTGTGTTATATTATGTTTTGTGTTGTTATGTTATGTTTTGTGTTATGTTATGTTATGTTTTGTGTTGTGTTATGTTATGTTATGTTTTGTGTTGTGTTATGTTATGTTTTGTGTTGTGTTATGTTATGTTATGTTATGTTTTGTGTTGTGTTATGTTATATGTTATGTTTTGTGTTATGTTGTTTTGTGTTGTGTTATGTTATATTGTGATGTGTTGTGTTGTGTTATGTTATATGTTATGTTTTGTGTTTTATGTTTTGTGTTATGTTTTTTTGTGTTGTGTTATGTTATATTGTGATGTGTTGTGTTGTGTTATGTTGTGTTTTGTGTTGCGTTATGTTATGTTATGTTTTGTGTTGTGTTATGTTATGTTATGTTTTGTGTTGTGTTATGTTATGGTATGTGTTATGTTATGTTTTGTATTGTGTTATGTTATAAGTTATGTTAAGTTTTGTGTTGTGTTATGTTATGTGTTATGTTTTGTGTTATGTTATGTTTTGTGTTGTGTTATGTGTTATGTTATGCTTTGTGTTATGTTATGTTATGTTTTGTGTTATGTTATGTTTTGTGTTATGTTATGTTTTGTTTTGTGTTATGTTTTGTGTGGTGTTATGTTATGTTTTGTTTTGTGTTATGTTTTGACTTATGTTATGTTTTGTGTTATGTTATGTTTTGTGTTATGTTTTCTGATATGTTATGTTATGTTATGTTATGTTATGTTATGTTATGTTATGTTATGTTAAGTTTTGTGCTATGTTATGTTTTGTGTTATGTTATGTTTTGTGTTATGTTATGTTATGTTTTGTGTTATGTTATGTTTTGTGTTGTGTTATGTTTTGTGTTATGTTATGTTTTGTGTTATGTTATGTTATGTTATGTTATGTTTTGTGTTATGTTATGTTATGTTTTGTGTTATGTTATGTTTTGTGTTATGTTATGTTATGTTTTGTGTTATGTTATGTTATGTATTGTGTTATGTTGTGTTTTGTGTTGTGTGATGTTATGTTATGTTTTGTGTTATGTTATGTTTTGTGTTATGTTATGTGTTGTGTTACGTTATGTGTTGTGTTATGTTATGTGTCGTGTTATGTTATGTTATATGTTGTGTTATGTTATGTTATGTGTTGTGTTATGTTATGTTTTGTGTTATGTTATGTTTTGTGTAATGCTATGTTATGTTGTGTTTGGTGTTATGTTATGTTATGTTTTGTGTTATGTTATGTTTTGTGTTGTGTTATGTTATGTTTTGTGTTATGTTATCTTTTCTGTTATGTTATGTTATGTGCTATGTTATGTTATGTTTTGTGTTATGATATGTTATGTTCTGTGTTATTTTATGTTTTATGTTATGTTATGTGTTGTGTTATGTTATGTTATGTGTTGTGTTATGTTATGTTTTGTGTTGTGTTATGTTATGTGTTGTGTTGTTATGTTATGTTTTTTGTTATGTTATGTTATGTTTTGTGTTATGTTATGTTTTGTGTTATGTTATGTTATGTTTTGTGTTGTGTTATGTTATGTTATGTTTTGTGTTGTGTTATGTTATGTTATGTGTTGTGTTATGTTATGTTATGTTATGTTTTGTGTTGTGTTATGTTATGTGTTGTTTTATGTTATGTTTTGTGTTGTGTTATGTTATGTTTTGTGTTGTGTTATGTTATGTTTTGTGTTGTGTTATGTTATGTTATGTTTTGTGTTTGTATATGTTATGTTTTGTGTTAGTATATGTTATGTTTTGTGTTCGTATGTTAGGTTTTGTGTTTTGTTATGTTTTGTGTTATGTTATGTTATGTTTTGTGTTATGTTATGTTATGTTATGTTATGTTATGTTATGTTATGTTATGTTATGTTATGTTATGTTATGTTATGTTATGTTATGTTATGTTATGTTATGTTATGTTATTATATGTTATGTTATGTTATGTTATGTTATGTTATGTTATGTTATGTTATGTTATGTTATGTTATGTTATGTTATGTTATGTTATGTTATGTTATGTTATGTTATGTTATGTTATGTTATGTTATGTTATGTTATGTTATGTTATGTTATGTTATGTTATGTTATGTTATGTTATGTTATGTTATGTTATGTTATGTAATGTTATGTTATGTTATCTTATGTTATGTTATGTTATGTTGTGTTATGCTATGCTATGCTATGTTATGTTATGTTATGTTATGTTATGTTATGTTACGTTATGTTATGTTATGTTATGTTATGTTATGTTATGTTATGTTATGTTATGTTATGTTATGTTATGTTATGTTATGTTATGTTTTGTGTTATGTTATGATTTGTGTTATGCTATGTTATGTTATGTGTTATGTTATGATTTGTGTTATGTTATGTGTTGTGTTATGTTATGTTTTGTGTTGTGTTATGTTTTGTGTTATGTTATGTTTTGTGTTATGTTATGTTTTGTGTTGTGTTATGTTATGTTATGTTATTTTTTGTGTTATGTTATGTTTTGTGTTATGTTATGTTTTGTGTTATGTTATGTTTTGTGTTATGTTATGTTATGTTTTGTGTTATGTTATGTTATGTTTTGTGTTATGTTATGTTTTGTGTTCTGTTATGTTATGTTATGTTTTGTGTTATGTTATGTTTTGTGTTATGTTATGTGTTGTGTTATGTTATGTTATGTGTTGTGTTATGTTTTGTGTTGTTATGTTATGTTTTGTGTTATGTTATGTTATGTTTTGTGTTATGTTATGTTATGTTTTGTGTTATATTATGTTATGTTTTGTGTTGTGTTATGTTATGTTTTGTGTTGTGTTATGTTATGCTATGTTTTGTGTTATGTTATGTTTTGTGTTATGCTATGTTATGTGATGTTATGTTATGTTTTGTGTTATGTTATGTTTTGTGTTATGTTATGTTTTGTGTTATGTTATGTTTTGTGTTATGTTATGATATGTTATGTTTTGTGTTATGTTATGTTTTGTGTTATGTTATGTTTTGTGTTATGTTATGTTATGTTATGTTTTGTGTTGTGTTATGTTATGTTTTGTGTTATGTTATGTTTTGTGTTATATTATGTTATGTTTTGTGTTATTTATGTTATGTTATGTTTTGTGTTATGTTATGTTATGTTATGTTATGTGTTGTGTTATGTTATGTTATGTGTTTTGTGTTATGTTATGTGTTGTGTTATGGTTTGTTTTGTGTTGTTATGTTATGTTTTGTGTTATGTTATGTTAGGTTTTGTGTTATGTTATGTTTTGTGTAATGTTAAGTTATATTTTGTGTTATGTTATGTTATGTTTTGTGTTATGTTATGTTATGTTATGTATTGTGTTATGTTATGTTTTGTGTTGAGTTATGTTATGTTACGTTTTGTGTTATGTTATGTGTTGTGTTACGTTATGTGTTGTGTTATGTTATGTGTCGTGTTATGTTATGTTATGTGTTGTAATATGTTATGTTATGTGTTGTGTTATGTTATGTTTTGTGTTATGTTATGTATTGTGTTATGTTATGTTATGTCTTGTGTTATGTTATGTAATGTTTCGTGTTATGTTATGTTATGTTTTGTGTTGTGTTATGTTATGTTATGTTTTGTGTTGTGTTATGTTATGTTAAGTTTTGTGTTATGTTATGTTTTGCGTTATGCTATGTTGTGTGATGTTATGTTATTTTTTGTGTTATGTTAAGTTTTGTGTTATGTTATGTTTTGTGTTATGTTATGTTTTGTGTTGTGTTGTGTTGTGTTATGTTATGTTTTGTGTTAGTATATGTTATGTTTTGTGTTAGTATATGTTATGTTTTGTGTTATGTTATGTTATGTTTTGTGTTAGTATATGTTATGTTTTGTGTTAGTATATGTTATGTTTTGTGTTATGTTATGTTATGTTTTGTGTTATGTTATGTTTTGTGTTATGTTATGTTTTGTGTTATGTTATGTTGTGTTGTGTTGTGTTATGTTATGTTATGTTATGTTGTGTTATGTTTTGTGTTATGTTATGTTATGTTATGTTATGTTTTGTGTTGTGTTATGTTATATGTTATGTTTTGTGTTATGTTGTTTTGTATTGTGTTATGTTATATTGTGATGTGTTGTGTTGTGTTATGTTGTGTTTCGTGTTGCGTTATGTTATGTTATGTTTTGTGTTGTGTTATGTTATGTTATGTTATGTTATGTTTTGTGTTGTGTTATGTTATGTTATGTGTTATGTTATGTTTTGTATTGTGTTATGTTATATGTTATGTTTTGTGTTATGTTATGTTTTGTGTTGTGTTATGTTATGTGTTATGTTATGTTTTGTGTTATGTTATGTTTTGTGTTGTGTTATGTGTTATGTTATGCTTTGTGTTATGTTATGTTATGTTTTGTGTTATGTTATGTTTTGTGTTATGTTATGTTTTGTTTTGTGTTATGTTTTGTGTTGTGTTATGTTATGTTATGTTTTGTGTTATGTTATGTTATGTATTGTGTTATGTTTTCTGTTATGTTATGTTATGTTATGTTATGTTATGTTATGTTATGTTATGTTATGTTATGTTATGTTACGTTATGTTGTTATGTTAAGTTTTGTGTTATGTTATGTTTTGTGTTATGTTATGTTTTGTGTTATGTTATGTTTTGTGTTATGTTATGTTATGTTTTGTGTTATGTTATGTTATATTTTGTGTTATGTTATGTTATGTTTTGTGTTATGTTATGTTATGTTATGTTATGTTATGTTATGTTATGTTATGTTATGTTATGTTATGTTATGTTATGTTATGTTATGTTATGTTATGTTATGTTATGTTATGTTATGTTATGTTGTGTTGTGTTGTGTTGTGTTGTGTTGTGTTATGTGTTGTGTTATGTTATGTTTTGTGTTATGTTATCTTTTCTGTTATGTTATGTTATGTGCTATGTTATGTTATGTTTTGTGTTATGATATGTTATGTTCTGTGTTATGTTATGAATTATGTTATGTGTTGTGTTATGTTATGTTATGTGTTGTGTTATGTTATGTTATGTGTTGTGTTATGTTATGTTTTGTGTTGTTATGTTATGTTTTGTGTTATGTTATGTTATGTTTTGTGTTATGTTATGTTTTGTGTTATGTTATGTTATGTTTTGTGTTGTGTTATGTTATGTTATGTTTTGTGTTGTGTTATGTTATGTTTTGTGTTGTGTTATGTTATGTTATGTTATGTTTTGTGTTGTGTTATGTTATATGTTATGTTTTGTGTTATGTTGTTTTGTGTTGTGTTATGTTATATTGTGATGTGTTGTGTTGTGTTATGTTGTGTTTTGTGTTGCGTTATGTTATGTTAAGTTTTGTGTTATGTTATGTTTTCTGTTATGTTATGTTATTTGCTATGTTATGTTATTTTTGTGTTATGATATGTTATGTTCTGTGTTACGTTATGTTTTATGTTATGTTATGTGTTGTGTTATGTTATGTTATGTGTTGTGTTATGTTATGTTATGTGTTGTGTTATGTTATGTTTTGTGTTGTTATGTTATGTTTTGTGTTATGTTATGTTTTGTGTTAAGTTATGTTTTGTGTTATGTTATGTTATGTGTTGTGTTGTGTTATGTTATGTTATGTTTTGTGTTGTGTTATGTTATGTTTTGTGTTGTGTTATGTTATGTTATGTTATGTTATGTTTTGTGTCGTGTTATGTTATATGTTATGTTTTGTGTTATGTTGTTTTGTGTTGTGTTATGTTATATTGTGATGTGTTGGGTTGTGTTATGTTGTGTTTTGTGTTGCGTTATGTTATGTTATGTTTTGTGTTGTGTTATGTTATGTTATGTTTTGTGTTGTGTTATGTTATGTTATGTGTTATGTTATGTTTTGTATTGTGTTATGTTATATGTTATGTTTTGTGTTATGTTAAGTTTTGTGTTGTGTTATGTTATGTGTTATGTTTTGTGTTACGTTATGTTTTGTGTTGTGTAATGTGTTATGTTATGCTTTGTGTTATGTTATGTTATGTTTTGTGTTATGTTATGTTTTGTGTTATGTTATGTTTTGTTTTGTGTTATGTTTTGTGTGGTGTTATGTTATGTTTTGTTTTGTGTTATGTTTTGACTTATGTTATTTTATGTTATGTTATGTTATGTTATGTTATGTTGTTATGTTAAGTTTTGTGTTATGTTATGTTTTGTGTTATGTTATGTTTTGTGTTATGTTATGTTATGTTTTGTGTTATGTTATGTTTTGTGTTGTGTTATGTTTTGTGTTGTGTTATGTTTTGTGTTGTGTTATGTTATGTTTTGTGTTATGTTATGTTTTGTGTTATGTTATGTTTTGTGTTATGTTATGTTTTGTGTTATGTTATGTTTTGTGTTATGTTATGTTATGTTTTGTGTTATGTTATGTTATGTTTTGTGTTATGTTATGTTTTGTGTTATGTTATGTTATGTTTTGTGTTATGTTATGTTATGTATTGTGTTATGTTGTGTTTTGTGTTGTGTTATGTTATGTTATGTTTTGTGTTATGTTATGTTTTGTGTTATGTGTTGTGTTACGTTATGTGTCGTGTTATGTTATGTTATGTGTTGTGTTATGTTATGTTATGTGTTGTGTTATGTTATGTTTTGTGTTATGTTATGTTTTGTGTTATGCTATGTTATGTTGTGTTTGGTGTTATGTTATGTTATGTTTTGTGTTATGTTATGTTATGTGTTGTGTTGTGTTATGTTATGTTATGTTTTGTGTTGTGTTATGTTATGTTTTGTGTTGTGTTATGTTATGTTATGTTATGTTATGTTTTGTGTCGTGATATGTTATATGTTATGTTTTGTGTTATGTTGTTTTGTGTTGTGTTATGTTATATTGTGATGTGTTGTGTTGTGTTATGTTGTGTTTTGTGTTGCGTTATGTTATGTTATGTTTTGTGTTGTGTTATGTTATGTTATGTTTTGTGTTGTGTTATGTTATGTTATGTGTTATGTTATGTTTTGTATTGTGTTATGTTATATGTTATGTTTTGTGTTATGTTAAGTTTTGTGTTGTGTTATGTTATGTGTTATCTTTTGTGTTATGTTATGTTTTGTGTTGTGTAATGTGTGATGTTATGCTTTGTGTTATGTTATGTTATGTTTTGTGTTATGTTATGTTTTGTGTTATGTTATGTTTTGTTTTGTGTTATGTTTTGTGTGGTGTTATGTTATGTTTTGTTTTGTGTTATGTTTTGACTTATGTTATGTTATGTTATGTTGTTATGTTAAGTTTTGTGTTATGTTATGTTTTGTGTTATGTTATGTTTTGTGTTATGTTATGTTATGTTTTGTGTTATGTCATGTTTTGTGTTGTGTTATGTTTTGTGTTGTGTTATGTTTTGTGTTGTGTTATGTTATGTTTTGTGTTATGTTATGTTTTGTGTTATGTTATGTTTTGTGTTATGTTATGTTATGTTTTGTGTTATGTTATGTTATGTTTTGTGTTATGTTATGTTTTGTGTTATGTTATGTTATGTTTTGTGTTATGTTATGTTATGTATTGTGTTATGTTGTGTTTTGTGTTGTGTTATGTTATGTTATGTTTTGTGTTATGTTATGTTTTGTGTTATGTGTTGTGTTACGTTATGTGTCGTGTTATGTTATGTTATGTGTTGTGTTATGTTATGTTATGTGTTGTGTTATGTTATGTTTTGTGTTATGTTATGTTTTGTGTTATGCTATGTTATGTTGTGTTTGGTGTTATGTTATGTTATGTTTTGTGTTATGTTATGTTTTGTGTTGTGTTATGTTATGTTTTGTGTTATGTTATCTTTTCTGTTATGTTATGTTATGTGCTATGTTATGTTATGTTTTGTGTTATGATATGTTATGTTCTGTGTTATGTTATGTTTTATGTTATGTTATGTGTTGTGTTATGTTATGTTATGTGTTGTGTTATGTTATGTTATGTGTTGTGTTTATGTTATGTTTTGTGTTGTTATGTTATGTTTTGTGTTATGTTATGTTATGTTTTGTGTTATGTTATGTTATGTTTTGTGTTGTGTTATGTTATGTTATTTTTTGTGTTGTGTTATGTTATGTTTTGTGTTGTGTTATGTTATGTTATGTTTTGTGTTATGTTATGTTTTGTGTTGTGTTATGTTATGTGTTGTTTTATGTTATGTTTTGTGTTGTGTTATGTTATGTTTTGTGTTGTGTTATGTTATGTTTTGTGTTGTGTTATGTTATGTTATGTTTTGTGTTTGTATATGTTATGTTTTGTGTTAGTATATGTTATGTTTTGTGTTCGTATATGTTATGTTTTGTGTTGTGTTATGTTTTGTGTTATGTTATGTTATGTTTTGTGTTATGTTATGTTATGTTATGTTATGTTATGTTATGTTATGTTATGTTATGTTATGTTATGTTATGTTATGTTATGTTATGTTATGTTATGTTATGTTATGTTATGTTATGTTATGTTTGTTATGTTATGTTATGTTATGTTATGTTATGTTATGTTATGTTATGTTATGTTATGTTATGTTATGTTATGTTATGTTATGTTATGTTATGTTATGTTATGTTATGTTATGTTATGTTATGTTATGTTATGTTATGTTATGTTATGTTATGTTATGTTATGTTATGTTATGTTATGTTATGTTATGTTATGTTATGTTATGTTATGTTATGTTATGTTATGTTATGTTATGTTATGTTATGTTATGTTATGTTATGTTATGTTATGTTATGTTATGTTATGTTATGTTATGTTATGTTATGTTATGTTATGTTATGTTATGTTATGTTATGTTATGTTATGTTATGTTATGTTATGTTATGTTATGTTATGTTATGTTATGTTATGTTATGTTATGTTATGTTATATTATGTTATTTTATGTTATGTTATGTAATGTTATGTTATGTTATCTTATGTTATGTTATGTTATGTTGTGTTATATTATGCTATGCTATGTTATGTTATGTTATGTTATGTTATGTTATGTTACGTTATGTTATGTTATGTTATGTTATGTTATGTTATGTTATGTTATGTTATGTTATGTTATGTTATGTTATGTTATGTTATGTTATGTTATGTTATGTTATGTTATGTTATGTTATGTTATGTTATGTTATCTTATGTTTTGTTATGTTATGTTATGTTATGTTATGTTATGTTATGTTATGTTATGTTATGTTATGTTATGTTATGTTATGTTATGTTATGTTTTGTGTTATGTTATGTTTTGTGTTATGCTATGTTATGTTTTGTGTTATGTTATGTTTTGTGTTATGTTATGTGTTGTGTTATGTTATGTTTTGTGTTGTGTTATGATTTGTGTTATGTTATGTTTTGTGTTATGTTATGTTTTGTGTTGTGTTATGTTATGTTATTTTTTGTGTTATGTTATGTTTTGTGTTATGTTATGTTTTGTGTTATGTTATGTTTTGTGTTATGTTATGTTATGTTTTGTGTTATGTTATGTTATGTTTTGTGTTATGTTATGTTTTGTGTTGTGTTATGTTATGTTATGTTTTGTGTTATGTTATGTTTTGTGTTATGTTATGTGTTGTGTTATGTTATGTTATGTGTTGTGTTATGTTTTGTGTTGTTATGTTATGTTTTGTGTTATGTTATGTTATGTTTTGTGTTATGTTATGTTATGTTTTGTGTTGTGTTATGTTATGCTATGTTTTGTGTTATGTTCTGTTTTGTGTTATGCTATGTTATGTGATGTTATGTTATGTTTTGTGTTATGTTATGTTTTGTGTTATGTTATGTTTTGTGTTATGTTATGTTTTGTGTTATGTTATGTTTTGTGTTATGTTATGTTTTGTGTTATGTTATGTTATGTTATGTTTTGTGTTGTGTTATGTTATGTTTTGTGTTATGTTATGTTTTGTGTTATATTATGTTATGTTTTGTGTTATTTATGTTATGTTATGTTTTGTGTTATGTTATGTTATGTTATGTGTTGTGTTATGTTATGTTATGTGTTTTGTGTTATGTTATGTGTTGTGTTATGGTTTGTTTTGTGTTGTTATGTTATGTGTTGTGTTATGTTATGTTATGTTTTGTGTTATGTTATGTTTTGTGTAATGTTAAGTTATATTTTGTGTTATGTTATGTTATGTTTTGTGTTATGTTATGTTATGTTGTGTATTGTGTTATGTTATGTTTTGTGTTGAGTTATGTTATGTTACGTTTTGTGTTATGTTATGTGTTGTGTTACGTTATGTGTTGTGTTATGTTATGTGTCGTGTTATGTTATGTTATGTCTTGTGTTATGTTATGTTATGTTTCGTGTTATGTTATGTTATGTTTTGTGTTGTGTTATGTTATGTTATGTTTTGTGTTGTGTTATGTTATGTTATGTTTTGTGTTATGTTATGTTTTGCGTTATGCTATGTTGTGTGATGTTATGTTATTTTTTGTGTTATGTTATGTTTTGTGTTATGTTATGTTTTGTGTTATGTTATTTTTTGTGTTGTGTTGTGTTGTGTTATGTTATGTTTTGTGTTAGTATATGTTATGTTTTGTGTTATGTTATGTTATGTTTTGTGTTATGTTATGTTTTGTGTTATGTTATGTTATGTTATGTTATGTTATGTTATGTTATGTTATGTTATGTTATGTTATGTTATGTTATGTTATGTTATGTTATGTTATGTTATGTTATGTTATGTTATGTTATGTTATGTTATGTTATGTTGTGTTGTGTTGTGTTGTGTTGTGTTATGTGTTGTGTTATGTTATGTTATGTTTTGTGTTATGTTATGTTATGTTATGTTAAGTTATGTTTTGTGTTATGTTATGTTTTGTGTTATGTTATGTTGTTTTCTGTTGTGTTATGTTTTGTTATGTTTTGTGTTGTGTTGTGTTATGTTATCTTTTGTGTTATGTTATGTTTTGTGTTATGTTATGTTATGTTTTCTGTTATGTTATGTTATGTTTTGTGTTGTGTTATGTTATGTTTTGTTTTATGTTATGTTTTGTGTTATGTTATGTTTTGTGTTGTGTTATGTTATGTTATGTTATTTTGTGTGTTATGTTATGTTTTGTGTTATGTTATGTTATGTTATGTTATGTTATGTTATGTTATGTTATGTTTTGTGTTATGTTATGTTATGTTATCTTACGTTATGTTATGTTTTGTGTTATGTTGATTTATGTTATGTTTTGTGTTATGTTATGTTATGTTTTGTGTTGTGTTATGTTATGTTATGTTTTGTGGTGTGTTATGTTATGTTTTGTGTTATGTTTTGTGTTATGTTTTGTGTTGTGTTATATTATGTTTTGTGTTATGTTATGTTTTGTGTTGTGGTATGTTATGTTTTGTGTTATGTTTTGTGTTATGTTTTGTGTTATGTTTTGTGTTGTGTTGTGTTATGTTTTGTGTTGTGTTGTGTTATGTTTTGTGTTGTGTTATGTTATGTTATGTTTTGTGTTATGTTATTTTTTTGTTATGTTATGTTTTGTGTTGTGTTATGTTATGTTATGTGTTGTGTTTTGTTATGTTTTGTGTTGTGTTATGTTATGTTTTGAGTTATGTTATGTTTTGTGTTGTGTTGTGTTATGTTATGTTTTGTGTTAGTATATGTTATGTTTTGTGTTAGTATATGTTATGTTTTGTGTTAGTATATGTTATGTTTTGTGTTATGTTATGTTATGTTTTGTGTTATGTTATGTTATGTTTTGTGTTATGTTATGTTATGTCATGTTTTGTGTTGTGTTATGTTATATGTTATGTTTTGTGTTATGTTGTTTTGTGTTGTGTTATGTTATATTGTGATGTGTTGTGTTGTGTTGTGTTATGTGTTGTGTTATGTTATGTTTTGTGTTATGTTATCTTTTCTGTTATGTTATGTTATGTGCTATGTTATGTTATGTTTTGTGTTATGATATGTTATGTTCTGTGTTATGTTATGTTTTATGTTATGTTATGTGTTGTGTTATGTTATGTTATGTGTTGTGTTATGTTATGTTATGTGTTGTGTGATGTTATGTTTTGTGTTGTTATGTTATGTTTTGTGTTATGTTGTGTTTTGTGTTATGTTATGTTTTGTGTTATGTTATGTTATGTTTTGTGTTGTGTTATGTTATGTTATGTTTTGTGTTGTGTTATGTTATGTTTTGTGTTGTGTTATGTTATGTTATGTTTTGTGTTGGGTTATGTTATATGTTATGTTTTGTGTTATGTTGTTTTGTGTTGTGTTATGTTATATTGTGATGTGTTGTGTTGTGTTATGTTGTGTTTTGTGTTGCGTTATGTTATGTTATGTTTTGTGTTGTGTTATGTTATGTTATGTTTTGTGTTGTGTTATGTTATGTTATGTTATGTTATGTTTTGTATTGTGTTATGTTATATGTTATGTTTTGTGTTATGTTAAGTTTTGTGTTGTGTTATGTTATGTGTTATGTTTTGTGTTATGTTATGTTTTGTGTTGTGTTATGTGTTATGTTATGCTTTGTGTTATGTTATGTTATGTTTTGTGTTATGTTATGTTTTGTATTGTGTTATGTTTTGTGTGGTGTTATGTTATGTTTTGTTTTGTGTTATGTTTTGACTTATGTTATGTTATGTTATGTTATGTTATGTTATGTTATGTTATGTTATGTTATGTTATGTTATGTTATGTTATGTTATGTTATGTTATGTTATGTTATGTTGTTATGTTAAGTTTTGTGTTATGTTATGTTTTGTGTTATGTTATGTTTTGTGTTATGTTATGTTATGTTTTGTGTTATGTTATGTTTTGTGTTGTGTTATGTTTTGTGTTGTGTTATGTTATGTTTTGTGTTATGTTATGTTTTGTGTTATGTTATGTTTTGTGTTATGTTATGTTATGTTTTGTGTTATGTTATGTTATGTGTTGTGTTATGTTATGTTTTGTGTTATGTTATGTTATGTTTTGTGTTATGTTATGTTATGTATTGTGTTATGTTGTGTTTTGTGTTGTGTTATGTTATGTTATGTTTTGTGTTATGTTATGTTTTGTGTTATGTTATGTGTTGTGTTACGTTATGTGTTGTGTTATGGTATGTGTGGTGTTATGTTATGTTATGTGTTATGTTATGTTTTGTGTTATGCTATGTTATGTTGTGTTTGGTGTTATGTTATGTTATGTTTTGTGTTATGTTATGTTTTGTGTTGTGTTATGTTATGTTTTGTGTTATGTTATCCTTTCTGTTATGTTATGTTATGTGCTATGTTATGTTATGTTTTGTGTTATGATATGTTATGTTCTGTGTTATGTTATGTTTTCTGTTATGTTATGTGTTGTGTTATGTTATGTGTTGTGTTATGTTATGTTATGTGTTGTGTTATGTTATGTTTTGTGTTGTTATGTTATGTTTTGTGTTATGTTATGTTATGTTTTGTGTTATGTTATGTTTCGTGTTATGTTATGTTTTGTGTTATGTTATGTTATGTTATGTTTTGTGTTGTGTTATGTTATGTTATGTTTTGTGTTGTAATATGTTATGTTTTGTGTTGTGTTATGTTATGTTATGTTATGTTTTGTGTTGTGTTATGTTATGTGTTGTTTTATGTTATGTTTTGTGTTGTGTTATGTTATGTTTTGTGTTGTGTTATGTTATGTTATGTTTTGTGTTTGTATATGTTATGTTTTGTGTTAGTATATGTTATGTTTTGTGTTCGTATATGTTATGTTTTGTGTTGTGTTATGTTTTGTGTTATGTTATGTTATGTTTTGTGTTATGTTATGTTATGTTATGTTATGTTTTGTTATGTTATGTTATGTTATGTTATGTTATGTTATGTTATGTTATGTTATGTTATGTTATGTTATGTTATGTTATGTTATGTTATGTTATGTTATGTTATGTTATGTTATGTTATGTTATGTTATGTTATGTTATGTTATGTTATGTTATGTTATGTTATGTTATGTTATGTTATGTTATGTTATGTTATGTTATGTTATGTTATGTTATGTTATGTTATGTTATGTTATGTTATGTTATGTTATGTTATGTTATGTTATGTTATGTTATGTTATGTTATGTTATGTTATGTTATTTTATGTTATGTTATGTAATGTTATGTTATGTTATCTTATGTTATGTTATGTTATGTTGTGTTATGCTATGCTATGCTATGTTATGTTATGTTATGTTATGTTATGTTATGTTACGTTATGTTATGTTATGTTATGTTATGTTATGTTATGTTTTGTTATGTTATGTTATGTTATGTTATGTTATGTTATGTTATGTTATGTTATGTTATGTTATGTTATGTTATGTTATGTTATGTTATGTTATGTTATGTTATGTTATGTTATGTTATGTTATGTTATGTTATGTTATGTTATGTTATGTTATGTTATGTTATGTTATGTTATGTTATGTTATGTTATGTTATGTTATGTTATGTTATGTTATGTTATGTTATGTTATGTTATGTTATGTTATGTTATGTTATGTTATGTTTTGTGTTATGTTATGTTTTGTGTTATGCTATGTTATGTTTTGTGTTATGTTATGATTTGTGTTATGTTATGTGTTGTGTTATGTTATGTTTTGTGTTGTGTTATGTTATGTGTTGTAATATGTTATGTTATGTGTTGTGTTATGTTATGTTTTGTGTTGTGTTATGTTATGTTTTGAGTTATGTTATGTTTTGTGTTGTGTTGTGTTATGTTATGTTTTGTGTTAGTATATGTTATGTTTTGTGTTAGTATATGTTATGTTTTGTGTTAGTATATGTTATGTTTTGTGTTATGTTATGTTATGTTTTGTGTTATGTTATGTTATGTTTTGTGTTATGTTATGTTATGTTATGTTTTGTGTTGTGTTATGTTATATGTTATGTATTGTGTTATGTTGTTTTGTGTTGTGTTATGTTATATTGTGATGTGTTGTGTTGTGTTGTGTTATGTGTTGTGTTATGTTATGTTTTGTGTTATGTTATCTTTTCTGTTATGTTATGTTATGTGCTATGTTATGTTATGTTTTGTGTTATGATATGTTATGTTCTGTGTTATGTTATGTTTTATGTTATGTGTTGTGTTATGTTATGTTATGTGTTGTGTTATGTTATGTTATGTGTTGTGTGATGTTATGTTTTGTGTTGTTATGTTATGTTTTGTGTTATGTTGTGTTTTGTGTTATGTTATGTTTTGTGTTATGTTATGTTTTGTGTTGTGTTATGTTATGTTATGTTTTGTGTTGTGTTATGTTATGTTTTGTGTTGTGTTATGTTATGTTATGTTTTGTGTTGTGTTATGTTATATGTTATGTTTTGTGTTATGTTGTTTTGTGTTGTGTTATGTTATATTGTGATGTGTTGTGTTGTGTTATGTTGTGTTTTGTGTTGCGTTATGTTATGTTATGTTTTGTGTTGTGTTATGTTATGTTATGTTTTGTGTTGTGTTATGTTATGTTATGTTATGTTATGTTATGTTTTGTATTGTGTTATGTTATATGTTATGTTTTGTGTTATGTTAAGTTTTGTGTTGTGTTATGTTATGTGTTATGTTTTGTGTTATGTTATGTTTTGTGTTGTGTTATGTGTTATGTTATGCTTTGTGTTATGTTATGTTATGTTTTGTGTTATGTTATGTTTTGTGTTATGTTATGTTTTGTTTTGTGTTATGTTTTGTGTGGTGTTATGTTATGTTTTGTTTTGTGTTATGTTTTGACTTATGTTATGTTATGTTATGTTATGTTATGTTATGTTATGTTATGTTATGTTATGTTATGTTATGTTGTTATGTTAAGTTTTGTGTTATGTTATGTTTTGTGTTATGTTATGTTTTGTGTTATGTTATGTTATGTTTTGTGTTATGTTATGTTTTGTGTTGTGTTATGTTTTGTGTTGTGTTATGTTATGTTTTGTGTTATGTTATGTTTTGTGTTATGTTATGTTTTGTGTTATGTTATGTTATGTTTTGTGTTATGTTATGTTATGTGTTGTGTTATGTTATGTTTTGTGTTATGTTATGTTATGTTTTGTGTTATGTTATGTTATGTATTGTGTTATGTTGTGTTTTGTGTTGTGTTATGTTATGTTATGTTTTGTGTTATGTTATGTGTTGTGTTACGTTATGTGTTGTGTTATGGTATGTGTGGTGTTATGTTATGTTATGTGTTATGTTATGTTTTGTGTTATGCTATGTTATGTTGTGTTTGGTGTTATGTTATGTTATGTTTTGTGTTATGTTATGTTTTGTGTTGTGTTATGTTATGTTTTGTGTTATGTTATCCTTTCTGTTATGTTATGTTATGTGCTATGTTATGTTATGTTTTGTGTTATGATATGTTATGTTCTGTGTTATGTTATGTTTTCTGTTATGTTATGTGTTGTGTTATGTTATGTGTTGTGTTATGTTATGTTATGTGTTGTGTTATGTTATGTTTTGTGTTGTTATGTTATGTTTTGTGTTATGTTATGTTATGTTTTGTGTTATGTTATGTTTCGTGTTATGTTATGTTTTGTGTTATGTTATGTTATGTTATGTTTTGTGTTGTGTTATGTTATGTTATGTTTTGTGTTGTGATATGTTATGTTTTGTGTTGTGTTATGTTATGTTATGTTATGTTTTGTGTTGTGTTATGTTATGTGTTGTTTTATGTTATGTTTTGTGTTGTGTTATGTTATGTTTTGTGTTGTGTTATGTTATGTTATGTTTTGTGTTTGTATATGTTATGTTTTGTGTTAGTATATGTTATGTTTTGTGTTCGTATATGTTATGTTTTGTGTTGTGTTATGTTTTGTGTTATGTTATGTTATGTTTTGTGTTATGTTATGTTATGTTATGTTATGTTTTGTTATGTTATGTTATGTTATGTTATGTTATGTTATGTTATGTTATGTTATGTTATGTTATGTTATGTTATGTTATGTTATGTTATGTTATGTTATGTTATGTTATGTTATGTTATGTTATGTTATGTTATGTTATGTTATGTTATGTTATGTTATGTTATGTTATGTTATGTTATGTTATGTTATGTTATGTTATGTTATGTTATGTTATGTTATGTTATGTTATGTTATGTTATGTTATGTTATGTTATGTTATGATATGTTATGTTATGTTATGTTATGTTATGTTATGTTATGTTATGTTATGTTATGTTATGTTATGTTATGTTATGTTATTTTATGTTATGTTATGTAATGTTATGTTATGTTATCTTATGTTATGTTATGTTATGTTGTGTTATGCTATGCTATGCTATGTTATGTTATGTTATGTTATGTTATGTTATGTTATGTTACGTTACGTTATGTTATGTTATGTTATGTTATGTTATGTTATGTTATGTTTTGTTATGTTATGTTATGTTATGTTATGTTATGTTATGTTATGTTATGTTATGTTATCTTATGTTATGTTATGTTATGTTATGTTATGTTATGTTATGTTATGTTATGTTATGTTATGTTATGTTATGTTATGTTATGTTATGTTATGTTATGTTATGTTATGTTATGTTATGTTATGTTATGTTATGTTATGTTATGTTATGTTATGTTATGTTATGTTATGTTATGTTATGTTATGTTATGTTATGTTATGTTATGTTATGTTATGTTATGTTATGTTATGTTATGTTTTGTGTTATGTTATGTTTTGTGTTATGCTATGTTATGTTTTGTGTTATGTTATGATTTGTGTTATGTTATGTGTTGTGTTATGTTATGTTTTGTGTTGTGTTATGTTTTGTGTTATGTTATGTTTTGTGTTATGTTATGTTTTGTGTTATGTTATGTTTTGTGTTGTGTTATGTTATGTTATGTTATTTTTTGTGTTATGTTATGTTTTGTGTTGTTATGTTTTGTGTTATGTTATGTTTTGTGTTATGTTATGTTATGTTTTGTGTTATGTTATGTTATGTTTTGTGTTATGTTATGTTTTGTGTTGTGTTATGTTATGTTATGTTTTGTGTTATGTTATGTTTTGTGTTATGTTATGTGTTGTGTTATGTTATGTTATGTGTTGTGTTATGTTTTGTGTTTTTATGTTATGTTTTGTGTTATGTTATGTTATGTTTTGTGTTATGTTATGTTATGTTTTGTGTTATGTTATGTTATGTTTTGTGTTGTGTTATGTTATGTTTTGTGTTGTGTTATGTTATGCTATGTTTTGTGTTATGTTATGTTTTGTGTTATGCTATGTTATGTGATGTTATGTTTTGTGTTATGTTATGTTTTGTGTTATGTTATGTTTTGTGTTATGTTATGTTTTGTGTTATGTTATGTTATGTTATGTTTTGTGTTATGTTATGTTTTGTGTTATGTTATGTTTTGTGTTATGTTATGTTATGTTTTGTGTTGTGTTATGTTATGTTTTGTGTTATGTTATGTTTTGTGTTATATTATGTTATGTTTTGTGTTATTTATGTTATGTTTTGTGTTATGTTATGTTATGTTATGTTATGTGTTGTGTTATGTTATGTTATGTGTTTTGTGTTATGTTATGTGTTGTGTTATGGTTTGTTTTGTGTTGTTATGTTATGTTTTGTGTTATGTTATGTTATGTTTTGTGTTATGTTATGTTTTGTGTAATGTTAAGTTATATTTTGTGTTATGTTATGTTATGTTTTGTGTTGTGTTATGTTATGTTATGTATTGTGTTATGTTATGTTTTGTGTTGAGTTATGTTATGTTACGTTTTGTGTTATGGTATGTGTTGTGTTACGTTATGTGTTGTGTTATGTTATGTGTCGTGTTATGTTATGTTATGTGTTGTAATATGTTATGTTATGTGTTGTGTTATGTTATGTTTTGTGTTATGTTATGTATTGTGTAATGTTATGTTATGTCTTGTGTTATGTTATGTTATGTTTCGTGTTATGTTATGTTATGTTTTGTGTTGTGTTATGTTATGTTATGTTTTGTGTTGTGTTATGTTATGTTATGTTATGTGTTATGTTATGTTTTGCGTTATGCTATGTTGTGTGATGTTATGTTATTTTTTGTGTTATGTTATGTTTTGTGTTATGTTATGTTTTGTGTTGTGTTGTGTTGTGTTATGTTATGTTTTGTGTTAGTATATGTTATGTTTTGTGTTAGTATATGTTATGTTTTGTGTTATGTTATGTTATGTTTTGTGTTATGTTATGTTTTGTGTTATGTTATGTTATGTTATGTTATGTTATGTTATGTTATGTTGTGTTATGTTATGTTATGTTGTGTTGTGTTGTGTTGTGTTGTGTTATGTGTTGTGTTATGTTATGTTATGTTTTGTGTTATGTTATGTTATGTTATGTTATGTTTTGTGTTGTGTTATGTTATATGTTATGTTTTGTGTTATGTTGTTTTGTGTTGTGTTATGTTATATTGTGATGTGTTGTGTTGTGTTATGTTGTGTTTTGTGTTGCGTTATGTTATGTTATGTTTTGTGTTGTGTTATGTTATGTTGTGTTATGTTTTGTGTTGTGTTATGTTATGTTATGTGTTATGTTATGTTTTGTATTGTGTTATGTTATATGTTATGTTTTGTGTTATGTTATGTTTTGTGTTGTGTTATGTTATGTGTTATGTTATGTTTTGTGTTATGTTATGTTTTGTGTTGTGTTATGTGTTATGTTATGCTTTGTGTTATGTTATGTTTTGTTTTGTGTTATGTTTTGTGTTGTGTTATGTTATGTTATGTTTTGTGTTATGTTATGTTTTGTGTTATGTTATGTTTTGTTTTGTGTTATGTTTTGTGTTGTGTTATGTTATGTTATGTTTTGTGTTATGTTATGTTATGTATTGTGTTATGTTTTCTGTTATGTTATGTTATGTTATGTTATGTTATGCTATGTTATGTTATGTTATGTTATGTTATGTTATGTTATGTTATGTTATGTTATGTTATGTTATGTTATGTTATGTTATGTTATGTTATGTTATGTTATGTTATGTTATGTTATGTTATGTTATGTTATGTTATGTTATGTTATGTTATGTTATGTTATGTTATGTTATGTTATGTTATGTTATGTTATGTTATGTTATGTTATGTTATGTTATGTTATGTTGTTATGTTAAGTTTTGTGTTATGTTATGTTTTGTGTTATGTTATGTTTTGTGTTATGTTATGTTTTGTGTTATGTTATGTTATGTTTTGTGTTATGTTATGTTATGTTTTGTGTTATGTTATGTTATGGTTTGTGTTATGTTATGTTATGTTATGTTATGTTATGTTATGTTATGTTATGTTATGTTATGTTATGTTATGTTATGTTATGTTATGTTATGTTATGTTATGTTATGTTATGTTATGTTATGTTATGTTATGTTATGTTATGTTATGTTATGTTATGTTATGTTATGTTATGTTATGTTATGTTGTGTTGTGTTGTGTTGTGTTATGTGTTGTGTTATGTTATGTTTTGTGTTATGTTATCTTTTCTGTTATGTTATGTTATGTTATGTGCTATGTTATGTTATGTTTTGTGTTATGATATGTTATGTTCTGTGTTATGTTATGTTTTATGTTATGTGTTGTGTTATGTTATGTTATGTGTTGTGTTATGTTATGTTATGTGTTGTGTTATGTTATGTTTTGTGTTGTTATGTTATGTTTTGTGTTATGTTATGTTTTGTGTTATGTTATGTTTTGTGTTATGTTATGTTATGTTTTGTGTTGTGCTATGTTATGTTATGTTTTGTGTTGTGTTATGTTATGTTTTGTGTTGTGTTATGTTATGTTATGTTATGTTTTGTGTTGTGTTATGTTATATGTTATGTTTTGTGGTATGTTTTTTTGTGTTGTGTTATGTTATATTGTGATGTGTTGTGTTGTGTTATGTTGTGTTTTGTGTTGCGTTATGTTATGTTATGTTTTGTGTTGTGTTATGTTATGTTATGTTTTGTGTTGTGTTATGTTATGGTATGTGTTATGTTATGTTTTGTATTGTGTTATGTTATATGTTATGTTAAGTTTTGTGTTGTGTTATGTTATGTGTTATGTTTAGTGTTATGTTATGTTTTGTGTTGTGTTATGTGTTATGTTATGCTTTGTGTTATGTTATGTTATGTTTTGTGTTATGTTATGTTTTGTGTTATGTTATGTTTTGTTTTGTGTTATGTTTTGTGTGGTGTTATGTTATGTTTTGTTTTGTGTTATGTTTTGACTTATGTTATGTTTTGTGTTATGTTATGTTTTGTGTTATGTTTTCTGATATGTTATGTTATGTTATGTTATGTTATGTTATGTTATGTTATGTTATGTTATGTTATGTTATGTTATGTTATGTTATGTTACGTTGTTATGTTAAGTTTTGTGCTATGTTATGTTTTGTGTTATGTTATGTTTTGTTATGTTATGTTATGTTTTGTGTTATGTTATGTTTTGTGTTGTGTTATGTTTTGTGTTGTGTTATGTTTTGTGTTGGGTTATGTTATGTTTTGTGTTATGTTATGTTTTGTGTTATGTTATGTTTTGTGTTATGTTATGTTATGTTTTGTGTTATGTTATGTTATGTTTTGTGTTATGTTATGTTTTGTGTTATGTTATGTTATGTTTTGTGTTATGTTATGTTATGTATTGTGTTATGTTGTGTTTTGTGTTGTGTGATGTTATGTTATGTTTTGTGTTATGTTAAGTTTTGTGTTATGTTATGTGTTGTGTTACGTTATGTGTTGTGTTATGTTATGTGTCGTGTTATGTTATGTGTTGTGTTATGTTATGTTATGTGTTGTGTTATGTTATGTTTTGTGTTATGTTATGTTTTGTGTAATGCTATGTTATGTTGTGTTTGGTGTTATGTTATGTTATGTTTTGTGTTATGTTATGTTTTGTGTTGTGTTATGTTATGTTTTGTGTTATGTTATCTTTTCTGTTATGTTATGTTATGTGCTATGTTATGTTATGTTTTGTGTTATGATATGTTGTTCTGTGTTATTTTATGTTTTATGTTATGTTTTGTGTTGTGTTATGTGTTATGTTATGCTTTGTGTTATGTTATGTTATGTTTTGTGTTATGTTATGTTTTGTGTTATGTTATGTTTTGTTTTGTGTTATGTTTTGTGTGGTGTTATGTTATGTTTTGTTTTGTGTTATGTTTTGACTTATGTTATGTTTTGTGTTATGTTATGTTTTGTGTTATGTTTTCTGATATGTTATGTTATGTTATGTTATGTTATGTTATGTTATGTTATGTTGTTATGTTAAGTTTTGTGCTATGTTATGTTTTGTGTTATGTTATGTTTTGTGTTATGTTATGTTATGTTTTGTGTTATGTTATGTTTTGTGTTGTGTTATGTTTTGTGTTGTGTTATGTTTTGTGTTGTGTTATGTTATGTTTTGTGTTATGTTATGTTTTGTGTTATGTTATGTTTTGTGTTATGTTATGTTATGTTTTGTGTTATGTTATGTTATGTTTTGTGTTATGTTATGTTTTGTGCTATGTTATGTTATGTTTTGTGTTATGTTATGTTTTGTGTTGTGTTATGTTATGTTTTGTGTTATGATATGTTATGTTCTGTGTTATTTTATGTTTTATGATATGTTATGTGTTGTGTTATGTTATGTTATGTGTTGTGTTATGTTATGTTATGTGTTGTGTTATGTTATGTGTTGTGTTGTTATGTTATGTTTTTTGTTATGTTATGTTATGTTTTGTGTTATGTTATGTTTTGTGTTATGTTATGTTATGTTTTGTGTTGTGTTATGTTATGTTATGTGTTGTGTTATGTTATGTTATGTTATGTTATGTTTTGTGTTATGTTATGTTTTGTGTTGTGTTATGTTATGTGTTGTTTTATGTTATGTTTTGTGTTGTGTTATGTTATGTTTTGTGTTGTGTTATGTTATGTTTTGTGTTGTGTTATGTTATGTTATGTTTTGTGTTTGTATATGTTATGTTTTGTGTTGGTATATGTTATGTTTTGTGTTCGTATGTTATGTTTTGTGTTGTGTTATGTTTTGTGTTATGTTATGTTATGTTTTGTGTTATGTTATTTTTTGTGTTATGTTATGTTTTGTGTTGTGTTATGTTATGTGTTGTGTTTTGTTATGTTTTGTGTTGTGTTATGTTATGTTTTGTGTTATGTTATGTTTTGTGTTGTGTTGTGTTATGTTAAGTTTTGTGCTAGTATATGTTATGTTTTGTGTTAGTATATGTTATGTTTTGTGTTAGTATATGTTATGTTTTGTGTTATGTTATGTTATGTTTTGTGTTATGTTATGTTATGTTTTGTGATATGTTATGTTATGTTTTGTGTTCTGTTTAGTTATGTTTTGTGTTATGTTATGTTTTGTGTTGTGTTATGTTATGTTTCGTGTTATGTTATGTTTTGTGTTATGTTATGTTATGTTGCTTTGTGCTATGTTAAGTTAATTATTGTGTTATGTTATGTTTTGTGTTATGTTATGTTATGTTATGTTATGTTTTGTGTTGTGTTATGTTATGTTATGTTTTGTGTTGTGTTGTGTTATGTTATCTTTTGTGTTATGTTATTTTTTGTGTTATGTTATGTTATGTTTTCTGTTATGTTAAGTTATGTTTTGTGTTGTGTTATGTTATGTTTTGTTTTATGTTATGTTTTGTGTTATATTATGTTTTGTGTTGTGTTATGTTATGTTATGTTATTTTGTGTGTTATGTTATGTTTTGTGTTATGTTATGTTATGTTATGTTATCTTATGTTATGTTATGTTATGTCATGTTATGTTATGTTATGTTATGTTACGTTATGTTATGTTATGTTATGTTATGTTATGTTATGTTATGTTATGTTATGTTTTGTGTTATGTTATGTTTTGTGTTGTGTTATGTTATGTTATGTTTTGTGTTATGTTATGTTATGTTACGTAATGTTATGTTTTGTGTTATGTTGTGTTATGTTATGTTATGTTTTGTGTTATGTTATGTTATGTTATGTTTTGTGTTGTGTTATGTTATGTTATGTTTTGTGTTGTGTTATGTTATGTTTTGTGTTATGTTTTGTGTTATGTTATGTTTTGTGTTGTGTTATGTTATGTTTTGTGTTATGTTATGTTTTGTGTTGTGGTATGTTATGTTGTGTGTTATGTTATGTTATGTTTTGTGTTATGTTATGTTTTGTGTTATGTTATGTTATGTTTTGTGTTATGTTATGTTATGTTTTGTGTTGTGTTATGTTATGTTTTGTGTTATGTTATGTTTTGTGTTATGTTATGTTTTGTGTTATGTTATGTTATGTTTTGTGCTATGTTATGTTTTGTGTTGTGTTATGTTATGTTTGTGTTATGTTATGTT
The DNA here is from genome assembly GCA_030765045.1 of Tenodera sinensis. Lineage (NCBI taxonomy): Eukaryota > Metazoa > Arthropoda > Insecta > Mantodea > Mantidae > Tenodera > Tenodera sinensis. The sequence continues at coordinate 545,839 of JAUKNM010000016.1, forward strand.
TTTTGTTATGCTATGTTTTGTGTTATGTTATGTGTTGTGTTATGTTATGTTTTGTGTTGTGTTATGTTATGTTTTGTGTTATGTTATGTTTTGTGTTATATTATGTTATGTTTTGTGTTATGTTAAGTTATGTTCTGTTCTGTGTTATAAAATGGGTATTATGTTATGTGATTTTCTGTGTTATGTTATGTTATGTTTTGTGTTATGTTATGCTATGTTTTGTGTTATGTTATGACATGATTTGTGTTATGTTATGTTATTTTTTGTGCTATGTTATGTTATGTAATGTTTTGTGTTATGTTGCGTTATGTTATGTTTTGTGTTATGTTATGTTTTGTGTTATGATATGTTATGTTATGTTTTGTGTTATGTTATGTTATGTTTTGTGTTATGTTGTGTTATGTTATCTTATGTTTTGTGTTATGTAATGTTTTGTGTTGTGTTATGTTGTTATGTTTTGTGTTGTGTTATGTTACGTTATGTTTTGTGTTGTGTTATGTTATGTTTTGTGTTATGTTTTGTTTTGTGTTATGTTTTGTGTTGTGTTATCTTATGTTTTGTGTTGTGTTATGTTATGTTTTGTGTTATGTTATGTTTTGTGTTGTGTTACGTTATGTTATGTTTTGTGTTATGTTATGTTATGTTTTGTGTTGTGTTATGTTTTGTGTTGTGTTATGTTATGTTTTGTGTTATGTTATGTTTTGTGTTTTGGTATGTTATGTTATGTTACGTTATGTTATGTTATGTTTTGTGTTATGTTGTGTTATGTTATGTTATGTTTTGTGTTATGTTATGTTTTGTGTTATGTTATGTTTTGTTTTGTGTTGTGTTATGTTTTGTTATGTTTTGTGTTGTGTTATGTTATGTTTTGTGTTTTGTTATGTTATGTAATGTTTTGTGTTGTGGTATGTTTTGTGTTATGTTACGTTTCGTTTTATGTTGTGTTATGTTATGTTATGTTTTGTGTTGTGTTATGTTATGTTTTGTGTTATGTTATGTTTTGTATTATGTAATGTTTTCTGTTATGTTGTGTTATGTTATGTTTTGTGTTGTGTTATGTTTTGTTTTGTGTTGTGTTATGTTTTGTGTTGTGTTATGTTATGTTTTGTGTTATGCTATGTTATGTTTTGTGTTATGTTTTGTGTTATGTTATGTTATGCTATGTGTTATGTTATGTTTTGTGTTGTGTTATTTTCTGTTTTGTGTTATGTTATGTTTTGTGTTATGTTATGTTTTGTGTTGTGTTATGTTATGTGTTGTGTTATGTTTTGTGTTGTGTTATGTTATGTTTTTTATGTTATGTTTTGTGTTATGTTATGTTATGTTATGTTATGTTTTGTGTTATGTTATGTTTTGTGTTATCTTAAGTTATGTTATGTTCTGTGTTATGTAATGTTATGTGATGTTATGTGATTTTCTGTGTTATGTTATATTATGTTTTCTGTTATGTTATGTTATTTTTTGTGTTATGTTATGTTATGATATGATTTGTGTTATGTTATGTTATTTTTTCTGCTATGTTATGTTATGTTATCTTTTGTGTTATGTTATGTTATGTTTTGTGTTATGTTATGTTATGTTTTGTGTTATGATATGTTATGTTATGTTTTGTGTTATGTTATGTTATGTTTTGTGTTATGTTGTGTTATGTTATCTTATGTTTTGTGTTATGTTATGTTTTGTGTTATTATATGTTTTGTGTTGTGTTATGTTGGTATGTTTTGTGTTGTGTTATGTTATGTTTTGTAATGTGCTATGTTATGTTTTTTTGTTATGTTTTGTTATGTTTTGTGTTGTGTTATCTTATGTTTTGTGTTGGATTATGTTATGTTTTGTGTTATGCTATGTTTTGTGTTGTGTTATGTTATGTTATGTTATGTTATGTTTTGTGTTATGTTATGTTTTGTGTTATGATATGTTAAGTTTTGTGTTATGTTATGTTATGTTTATGTTTTGTGTTATGTTATGTTATGTTATGTGTTGTGTTATGTTATGTTATGCTATGTTTTGTGTTGTGTTATGTTATGTTTTGTGTTATGTTAAGTTATGTTTTGTGTTGTGTTACGTTTTGTGTTATGTTATGTTTTGTGTTGTGTTATGTTATGTGTTATGTTATGTTATGTTTTGTGTTGTGTTATGATATGTTTTGTGTTGTGTTATGTTATGTTAAGTTTTCTGTTATGTTATGTTATGTTATGTTTTGTGTTTTGTTATGTTATGTTATGTTTTGTGTTGTGTTATGTTATGTCTTGTGTTATGTTTTGTGTTGTGCTATGTTATGTTATGTTATGTTTTGTGCTATGTTATGTTTTGTGATATGTTATGTTTTGTGTTGTGTTATGTTATGTGTTGTGTTATGTTATGTTTTGTGTTGCGTTATGTTATGTATTGTGTTATGTTATGCTTTGTGTTGTGATATGTTATGTTTTGTGTTGTGTTATGTTTTGTTTTGTGTTGTGTTATGTTATGTTTTGTGTTATGTTATGATTTGTGTTATGTTATGTTATGTTTTGTGATGTATTTTGTGTTGTGTAATGTTATGTTTTGTGTTGTGTTGTGCTGTGTAATGTTATGTTATGTTACGTTATGTTTTGTTTTATGGTTTGTGTTATGTTATGTTTTGTGTTATGTTATGTTATGTCATGTTTTGTGTTGTGTTTTTTTATGTTATGTTTTTTGTTATGTTATGATTATGTTTTGTGTTATGTTATGTATGTCATGTTTTGTGTTGTGTTTTGTTATGTTATGTTTTGTGTTATGTTATGTTTTGTGTTATGTTATGTTATGTTATGTTTTAAGTTAAGTTATGTTATGTTATGTTTTAGGTTATGTTATGTTATGTTTTGTGTTATGTTTTGTTATATGTTATGTTATGTTTTGTGTTATGTTATTTTTTGTGTTATGTTATTTGTTGTCTTATGTAATGTGTTGTGTTGTGTTATGTTATGTTTTGTGTTATGTTATGTTATGTTATGTTATGTCATGTTTTGTGTTATGTTATGTTATGTTTTGTGTTATGTTATGTTTTGTGTTATGTTATGTTTTGTGTTATGTTATGTTTTGTGTTGTGTTATGTTTTGTGTTATGTTATGTTATGTTATGTAATGTTATGTTTTGTGTTATGTTATGTTTTGTGTTATGTTATGTTTTGTGTTATGTTATGTTTTGTGTTGTGTTATGTTATGTTATGTTATGTTATGTTATGTTATGTGTTATCTTATGTTTTGTGTTATGTTATGTTTTGTGTTATGTTATGTTTTGTGTTATGTTATGTTATGTTTTGTGTTATGTTATGTTTTGTGTTGTGTTATGTTTTGTGTTGTGTTATGTTTTGTGTTGTGTTATGTTTTGTGTTATGTTATGTTTTGTGTTATATTATGTTTTGTGTTATGTTATGTTATGTTTAGTGTTATGTTATGCTTTGTGTTGTGTTATGTTATGTTATGTTTTGTGTTATGTTATGTTTTGTGTTGTGTTGTGTTATGTTATGTTATGTTTTGTGTTATGTTATGATTTGTGTTGTGTTATGTTTTGTGTTATGTTATGTTTTGTGCAATGTTATGTTTTGTGTTATGTTATGTTTTGTGTTATGTTATGTATTATGTTATGTTTTATGTTATGTTATGTGTTATGTTATGTTTTGTGTTGTGTTATGTTATGTTATGTTATGTTTTGTGTTATGTTATGCTTTGTGTTGTGTTATGTTATGTTATGTTTTGTGTTATGTTATGTTTTGTGTTGTGTTGTGTTATGTTATGTTATGTTTTGTGTTATGTTATGATTTGTGTTGTGTTATGTTTTGTGTTATGTTATGTTTTCTGCAATGTTATGTTTTGTGTTATGTTATGTTTTGTGTTATGTTATGTATTATGTTATGTTTTATGTTATGTTATGTGTTATGTTATGTTTTGTGCTGTGTTATGTTATGTTTTCTGTTATGTTATGTTTTGTGTTGTGTTATGTTTTGAGTTGTGTTATGTTATGCTTTGCGGTGTGTGATGTTATGTTTTCGGTGTGTTATGTTATGTTTTATGTTGTGTTATGTTATGTTTTGTGTTGTGTTATAATTTGTGTTGTGTTGGGTTGTGTTATGTTATGTTTTGTGTTGTGTTATGTTATGTTTTGTGTTGTGTTATGTTATGTTTTGTGTTATGTTATGTAATGTTATGTTATGTTTTGTGTTATGTTATGTTATGTTGTGTGTTATGTTATGTTATGTTATGTTCTGTGTTATCTTATGTTATGTTTTGTGTTATGTTATGGTATGTGTTGTGTTATGTTATGCTTTGTGTTGTGTTATGTTATGTTTTGTGTTATGTTATGTTTTGTGTTGTGTTATGTTATGTTTTGTGTTATGTTATGTTATGTTTTGTGTTGTTATATGTTTTTTTTATGTTATGTTATGTGTTATGGTATGTTTTGTGTTATGTTATGCTTTGTGTTGTGTTATGGTATGTTTTGTTATGTTATGTAATGTTTTGTGTTATGTTATGTTTTGTGTTAAATTATGTTATGTTTTGTGTTATGTTATGTTTTGAGTCATGTTGTGTTATATTATGTTTTGTGTGATGTTATGTTTTGTGTTATGTTATGTTATGTTTTGTGTTATGTTTGTTATGTTTTGTGTTATGTTATGTTATGTTTTGTGTTATGTTATGATTTGTGTTGTCTTATGTTATGTTATGTTTTGTGTTATGTTATGTTATGTTTTGTGTTATGCTATGTTATGTTATGTTTTGTGTTATGTTATGTTATGTTATGTTATGTTATGATATGTTATGTTATGCTTTGTGTTATGTTATGTTATGTTTTGTGTTATGTTATGTTATGTTTTGTGTTATGTTATGTTAGGTTATGTTTTGTGTTATGTTATGTTTTGTGTTATGTTATGTTTTGTGTTATGTTATGTTATGTTATGTTTTAAGTTAAGTTATGTTATGTTATGTTCTACGTTATGTTATGTTATGTTTTGTCTTATGTTTTGTTATATGTTATGTTATGTTTTGTGTTATGTTATTTTTTGTGTTATGTTATTTGTTGTCTTATGTAATGTGTTGTGTTGTGTTATGTTATGTTTTGTGTTACGTTATGTTATGTTATGTTATGTTATGTTTTGTGTTATGTTATGTTATGTTTTGTGTTATGTTATGTTTTGTGTTATGTTATGTTTTGTGTTATGTTATGTTTTGTGTTGTGTTATGTTATGTTTTGTGTTATGTTATGTTATGTACTGTTATGTTTTGTGTTATGTTATGTTTTGTGTTATGTTATGTTTTGTGTTATATTATGTTTTGTGTTATGTTATGTTTTGTGTTGTGTTGTGTTATGTTACGTTATGTTATGTTATGTAATGTTATGTTTTGTGTTATGTTATGTCTTGTGTTATGTTATGTTTTGTGTTATGTTATGTTTTGTGTTATGTTATGTTATGTGTTATCTTATGTTTTGTGTTATGTTATGTTATGTATTATGTTATGTTATGTGTTATGTTATGTTTTGTGCTGTGTTATGTTATGTTTTCTGTTATGTTATGTTTTGTGTTGTGTTATGTTTTGAGTTGTGTTATGTTATGCTTTGCGCAGTGTGATGTTATGTTTTCGGTGTGTTATGTTATGTTTTATGTTGTGTTATGTTATGTTTTGTGTTGTGTTATAATTTGTGTTGTGTTGTGTTGTGTTATGTTATGTTTTGTGTTGTGTTATGTTATGTTTTGTGTTGTGTTATGTTATGTTTTGTGTTATGTTATGTAATGTTATGTTAAGTTTTGTGTTATGTTATGTTATGTTCTGTGTTATGTTATGTTATGTTCTGTGTTATCTTATGTTATGTTATGTGTTATGTTATGGTATGTTTTGTGTTATGTTATGCTTTGTGTTGTGTTATGTTATGTTTTGTGTTATGTTATGTTTTGTGTTGTGTTATGTTATGTTTTGTGTTATGTTATGTTATGTTTTGTGTTGTGTTATATGTTTTATTTTATGTTATGCTATGTGTTATGGTATGTTTTGAGTTATGTTATGCTTTGTGTTGTGTTATGGTATGTTTTGTGTTATGTTATGTAATGTTTTGTGTTATGTTATGTTTTGTGTTAAATTATGTTATGTTTTGTGTTATGTTATGTTTTGAGTTATGTTGTGTTATGTTATGTTTTGTGTGATGTTATGTTTTGTGTTATGTTATGTTATGTTTTGTGTTATGTTTGTTATGTTTTGTGTTATGTTATGTTATGTATTGTGTTATGTTATGTTATGTTATGTTTTGTGTTATGCTGTTATGTTATGTTTTGTGTTATGTTATGATATGTTATGTTATGCTTTGTGTTATGTTATGTTATGTTTTGTGTTATGTTATGTTATGTTTTGTGTTATGTTATGTTATGTTATGTTGTGTGTTATGTTATGTTTTGTGTTATGTTATGCTTTGTGTTATGTTATGTTATGTTTTGTGTTATGTTATGTTATGTTTTGTGTTATGTTATGTTATGTTATGTTGTGTGTTATGTTATGTTTTGTGTTATGTTATGTTTTGTGTTATGTTATGTTATGTTTGTGTTATGTTATGTTTTGTGTTATGTTATGTTTTGTGTTAAGTTACGGTTTGTGTTATGTTATGTTTTGTGTTATGTTATGCTTTGTGTTATGTTATGATTTGTGCTGTGTTATGTTATGCTTTGTGTTATGTTATGATTTGTGCTGTGTTATGTTATGTTGTGTGTTATGTTGTGTTATGTTATGTTTTGTGTTATGTTATGTTTTGTGTTATGTTATGTTTTGTGTTGTGTTATGTTATGTTTTGTGTTATGTTATGTTTTGTGTTGTGTTATGTTATGTTTTGTGTTATGTTATGTTATGTTTTTTGTTATGTTATGTTTTGTGTTATGTTATGTGTTGTGTTATGTTATGTTTTGTGTTGTGTTATGTTATGTTTTGTGTTATGTTATGTTATGTTTTGTGTTATGTTATGTTATGTTTTGTGTTATGTTAAGTTATGTTATGTTCTGTGTTATGTAATGTTATATTATGTTATGTGATTTTCTGTGTTATGTTATGTTTTGTGTTATGTTATGTTTTGTGTTATGTTATGTTATGATATGATTTGTGTTATGTTATGTTATTTTTTGTGCTATGTTATGTTATGTTATGTTATGTTATGTTTTGTGTTATGTTATGTTATGTTTTGTGTTATGTTATGTTATGTTTTGTGTTATGATATGTTATGTTATGTTTTGTGTTATGTTGTGTTATGTTATCTTATGTTTTGTGTTATGTTATGTTTTGTGTTGTGTTGTTGTTATGTTTTGTGTTGTGTTATGTTATGTTATGTTTTGTGCTGTGTTATGTTATGTTTTGTGTTATGTTTTGTTTTGTGTTGTGTTATCTTATGTTTTGTGTTGTGTTATGTTATGTTTTGTGTTATGTTATATTTTGTGTTGTGTTATGTTATGTTATGTTTTGTGTTGTGTTACGTTATGTTATGTTTTGTGTTATGTTATGTTTTGTGTTAGGTTATGTTATGTTTTGTGTTGTGTTATGTTTTGTGTTGTGTTATGTTATGTTTTGTGTTATGTTATGTTTTGTGTTTTGGTATGTTATGTTATGTTATGTTACGTCATGTTATGTTATGTTGTGTGTTATGTTGTGTTATGTTATGTTTTGTGTTATGTTATGTTTTGTGTTATGTTATGTTTTGTTTTGTGTTGTGTTATGTTATGTTTTGTTATGTTTTGTGTTGTGTTAGGTTATGTTTTGTGTTATGTTATGTTATGTTTTGTGTTGTGTTATGTTATGTTTTGTGTTATGTTATGTTTCGTTTTATGTTGTGTTATGTTATGTTATGTTTTGTGTTGTGTTATATTATGTTTTGTGTTATGTTATGTTTTGTGTTATGTAATGTTTTGTGTTATGTTATGTTATGTTATGTTATGTTATATTTTGTGTTGTGTTATGTTAAGTTTTGTGTTGTGTTATGTTTTGTGTTGTGTTATGTTATGTTTTGTGTTATGTTATGTTATGTTTTGTGTTATGTTTTGTGTTATGTTATGTTATGCTATGTGTTATGTTATGTTTTGTGTTGTGTTATGTTATGTTTTGTGTTATGTTATGTTATGTTTTGTGTTATGTTATGTTTTGTGTTGTGTTATGTTTTGTGTTGTGTTATGTTTTGTGTTGTGTTATGTTTTGTTATGTTTTGTGTTATCTTATGTTTTGTGTTATGTTATGTTTTGTGTTATGTTATGTTATGTTTTGTGTTGTGTTATGTTATGTAATGTTTTGTGTTATACTATGTTTTGTGTTGTGTTATGTTAAGTTATGTTTTGTGTTATGTTGTTTTGTGTTATGTTATGTTATGTTTTGTGTTATGTTACGTTTTGTGTTATGTTATGTTTTGTGTTGTGTTATGTTTTGTGTTATGTTATGTTATGTTTTGTGTTGTGTTATGATATGTTTTGTGTTGTGTTATGTTATATTAAGTTTTGTGTTATGTTATGTTATGTTATGTTTTGTGTTTTGTTATGTTATATTATGTTTTGTGTTGTGTTATGTTTTGTCTTGTGTTATGTTATGTTTTGTGTTGTGCTATGTTATGTTATGTTATGTTTTGTGTTATGTTATGTTTTGTGATATGTTATGTTTTGTGTTGTGTTATGTTATGTGTTGTGTTATGTTATGTTTTGTGTTGCGTTATGTTATGTATTGTGTTATGTTATGCTTTGTGTTGTGATATGTTATGTTTTGTGTTGTGTTATTTTTTGTTTTGAGTTGTGTTATGTTTTGTGTTATGTTATGATTTGTGTTATGTTATGTTCTGTTTTGTGATGTATTTTGTGTTGTGTTGTGTTATGTTTTGTGTTCTGTTGTGCTGTGTAATGTTATGTTATGTTATGTTTTGTGTTATGTTTTGTGTTGTGTTATGTTATGTTTTGTGTTATGTTATGTTTTGTGTTATGTTATGTTATGTCATGTTTTGTGTTGTGTTTTTTTATGTTATGTTTTTTGTTATGTTATGATTATGTTTTGTGTTATGTTATGTATGTCATGTTTTGTGTCGTGTTTTGTTATGTTATGTTTTGTGTTATGTTATGTTTTGTGTTATGTTATGTTATGTTATGTTATGTTTTAAGTTAAGTTATGTTATGTTATGTTTTAGGTTATGTTATGTTATGTTTTGTGTTATGTTTTGTTATGTTATGTTATGTTTTGTGTTATGTTATTTTTTGTGTTATGTTATTTGTTGTCTTATGTGATGTGTTGTGTTGTGTTATGTTATGTTTTGTGTTATGTTATGTTATGTTATGTTATGTTTTGTGTTATGTTATGTTATGTTTTGTGTTATGATATGTTTTGTGTTATGTTATGTTTTGTGTTATGTTATGTTTTGTGTTGTGTAATGTTATGTTTTGTGTTATGTTATGTTATGTAATGTTATGTTTTGTGTTATGTTATGTTTTGTGTTATGTTATGTTTTGTGTTATGTTATGTTTTGTGTTATGTTATGTTTTGTGTTGTGTTGTGTTATGTTACGTTATGTTATGTTATGTTATGTGTTATCTTATGTTTTGTGTTATGTTATGTTTTGTGTTATGTTATGTTTTTTGTTATGTTATGTTATGTTTTGTGTTATGTTATGTTTTGTGTTGTGTTATGTTTTGTGTTGTGTTATGTTTTGTGTTGTGTTATGTTTTGTGTTATGTTATGTTTTGTGTTATATTATGTTTTGTGTTATGTTATGTTATGTTTAGTGTTATGTTATGTTTTGTGTTGTGTTATGTTATGTTATGTTATGTTTTCTGTTATGTTATGTTTTGTGTTGTGTTATGTTTTGAGTTGTGTTATGTTATGCTTTGCGGTGTGTGATGTTATGTTTTCGGTGTGTTATGTTATGTTTTAGGTTGTGTTATGTTATGTTTTGTGTTGTGTTATAATTTGTGTTGTGTTGTGTTGTGTTATGTTATGTTTTGTGTTGTGTTATGTTATGTTTTGTGTTGTGTTATGTTATGTTTTGTGTTATGTTATGTAATGTTATGTTAAGTTTTGTGTTATGTTATGTTCTGTGTTATTTTATGTTATGTTCTGTGTTATCTTATGTTATGTTATGTGTTATGTTATGGTATGTTTTGTGTTATGTTATGCTTTGTGTTGTGTTATGTTATGTTTTGTGTTATGTTATGTTTTGTGTTGTGTTATGTTATGTTTTGTGTTATGTTATGTTAAGTTTTGTGTTGTGTTATATGTTTTATTTTATGTTATGTTATGTGTTATGGTATGTTTTGAGTTATGTTATGCTTTGTGTTGTGTTATGGTATGTTTTGTGTTATGTTATGTAATGTTTTGTGTTATGTTATGTTTTGTGTTAAATTATGTTATGTTTTGTGTTATGTTATGTTTTGAGTTATGTTGTGTTATGTTATGTTTTGTGTGATGTTATGTTTTGTGTTATGTTATGTTATGTTTTGTGTTATGTTTGTTATGTTTTGTGTTATGTTATGTTATGTATTGTGTTATGTTATGTTATGTTATGTTTTGTGTTATGCTATGTTATGTTATGTTTTGTGTTATGTTATGTTATGTTATGTTATGATATGTTATGTTATGCTTTGTGTTATGTTATGTTATGTTTTGTGTTATGTTATGTTATGTTTTGTGTTATGTTATGTTATGTTATGTTGTGTGTTATGTTATGTTTTGTGTTATGTTATGTTTTGTGTTATGTTATGTTTTGTGTTATGTTATGTTTTGTGTTATGTTATGTTTTGTGTTATGTTATGGTTTGTGTTATGTTATGTTTTGTGTTATGTTATGTTTTGTGTTATGTTATGTTTTGTGTTGTGTTATGTTATGTTTTGTGTTATGTTATGTTTTGTGTTATGTTTTGTGTTATGTTATGTTTTGTGCTATGTTATGTTTTGTGTTGTGTTATGTTATGTTTTGTGTTATGTTATGTTTTTTGTTATGTTATGTTTTGTGTTATGTTATGTGTTGTGTTATGTTATGTTTTGTGTTGTGTTATGTTATGTTTTGTGTTATGTTATGTTATGTTTTGTGTTATGTTAAGTTATGTTATGATCTGTGTTATGTAATGTTATATTATGTTATGTGATTTTCTGTGTTATGTTATGTTTTGTGTTATGTTATGTTTTGTGTTATGTTATGTTATGATATGATTTGTGTTATGTTATGTTATGTTATTTTTTGTGCTATGTTATGTTATGTTATGTTTTGTGTTATGCTATGTTATGTTTTGTGTTATGTTATGTTATGTTATGTTTTGTGTTATGATATGTTATGGTATGTTTTGTGTTATGTTGTGTTATGTTATCTTATGTTTTGTGTTATGTTATGTTTTGTGTTGTGTTGTTGTTATGTTTTGTGTTGTGTTATGTTATGTTATGTTTTGTGCTGTGTTATGTTATGTTTTGTGTTATGTTTTGTTTTGTTTTGTGTTATCTTATGTTTTGTGTTGTGTTATGTTATGTTTTGTGTTATGTTATATTTTGTGTTGTGTTATGTTATGTTATGTTTTGTGTTGTGTTACGTTATGTTATGTTTTGTGTTATGTTATGTTTTGTGTTAGGTTATGTTATGTTTTGTGTTGTGTTATGTTTTGTGTTGTGTTATGTTATGTTTTGTGTTATGTTATGTTTTGTGTTTTGGTATGTTATGTTATGTTATGTTATGTTACGTCATGTTATGTTATGTTTTGTGTTATGTTGTGTTATGTTATGTTTTGTGTTATGTTATGTTTTGTGTTATGTTATGTTTTGTTTTGTGTTGTGTTATGTTATGTTTTGTTATGTTTTCTGTTGTGTTATGTTATGTTTTGTGTTATGTTATGTTATGTTTTGTGTTGTGTTATGTTATGTTTTGTGTTATGTTATGTTTCGTTTTATGTTGTGTTATGTTATGTTATGTTTTGTGTTGTGTTATGTTATGTTTTGTGTTATGTTATGTTTTGTGTTATGTAATGTTTTGTGTTATGTTGTGTTATGTTATGTTATATTTTGTGTTGTGTTATGTTAAGCTTTGTGTTGTGTTATGTTTTGTGTTGTGTTATGTTATGTTTTGTGTTATGTTATGTTATGTTTTGTGTTATGTTATGTTATGTTTTGTGTTATGTTTTGTGTTATGTTATGTTATGCTATGTGTTATGTTATGTTTTGTGTTGTGTTATGTTATGTTTTGTGTTATGTTATGTTATGTTTTGTGTAATGTTATGTTTTGTTCTGTGTTATGTTTTGTGTTGTGTTATGTTTTGTGTTGTGTTATGTTTTGTTATGTTTTGTGTTATCTTATGTTTTGTGTTATGTTATGTTTTGTGTTATGTTATGTTATGTTTTCTGTTATGTTATGTTTGGTGTTGTGTTATGTTATGTTATGTTTTGTGTTATATTATGTTTTGTGTTGTGTTATGTTATGTTTTGTTTTGTGTTATGTTATGTTTTGTGTTATGTTATGTTATGTTTTGTGTTATGTTATGATTTGTGTTGTGTTATGTTTTGTGTTATGTTATGTTTTGAGCTATGTTATGTTTTGTGTTATGTTATGTTTTGTGTTATGTTATGTATTATGTTATTTTTTATGTTATGTTATGTGTTATGCTATGTTTTGTGTTGTGTTATGTTATGTTTTGTGTTATGTTATGTTTTGTGTTGTGTTATGTTTTGTGTTGTGTTAGGTTATGTTTTGCGGTGTGTTATGTTATGTTTTGTGTTGTTTTATGTTATGTTTTGTGTTATGTTATGTTTTGTGTTTTGGTATGTTATGTTATGTTATGTTATGTTACGTTATGTTATGTTATGTTTTGTGTTATGTTGTGTTATGTTATGTTTTGTGTTATGTTATGTTTTGTTTTGTGTTGTGTTATGTTATGTTTTGTTATGTTTTGTGTTGTGTTATGTTATGTTTTGTGTTATGTTATGTTATGTTTTGTGTTGTGTTATGTTATGTTTTGTGTTATGTTATGTTTCGTTTTATGTTGTGTTATGTTATGTTATGTTTTGTGTTGTGTTATGTTATGTTTTGTGTTATGTTATGTTTTGTGTTATGTAATGTTTTGTGTTATGTTGTGTGGTCATTCGAAAGTCGGAAATCGAAAGTCGGTCATTCGAAAGTCGGTCAATCGAAAGTCGGTCATTCGAAAGTCGGTCATTCGAAAGTCGGTCATTCGAAAGTCGGAAATCGAAACTCGGTCATTCGAAAGTCGGTGATTCGATAGTCGGAAATCGAAAGTCGGTCAATCGAAAGTCGGTAATCGAAAGTCGGAAATCGAAAGTCGCTCATTCGAAAGTCGGAAATCGAAAGTCGGTCATTCGAAAGTTGGTCAATCGAAAGTCAGTAATCGAAAGTCGGTCATTCGAAAGTCGGTCAATCGAAAGTCGGAAATTCGAAAGTCGGAATAGAAAGTCGGTCATTTGAAAGTCGGTCATTCGAAAGTCGGAAATCGAAAGTCGGTCATTCGAAAGTCGGAAATCGAAAGGCGGTCATTCGAAAGTCGGTCATTCGAAAGTCGGTCATTCGAAAGCCGGAAATCGAAAGTCGATCATTCGAAAGTCGGTCATTCGAAAGTCGGTCATTCGAAAGTCGGTCATTCGAAAGTCGGTCATTCGAAAGTCGGTCATTCGAAAGTCGGTCATTCGAAAGTCGGAAATCGAAAGCCGGTCATTCGAAAATCGGTCATCCGAAAGTCGGTCATTCGAAAGTCGGTGGTTCGAAAGTCGGTAATTCGAAAGTCGGAAATCGAAAGTCGGTCATTCGAAAGTCGGAAATCGAAAGTCGGTCATTCGAATGTCGGTCATTCGAAAGTCGGTCATTTGAAATTCGGAAATCGAAAGTCAGTCAATCGAAAGTCGGTCATTCGAAAGTCGGAAATCGAAAGTCGGTCAATCGAAAGTCTGTCATTCGAAAGTCGGAAATCGAAAGTCGGTCCATCGAAAGTCGGAAATCGAAAGTCGCTCATTCGAAAGTCGGAAATCGAAAGTCGGTCATTCGAATGTCGGAAATCGAAAGTCAGTAATCGAAAGTCGGTCATTCGAAAGTCGGAAATCGAATGTCGGTCAATCGAAAGTCGGTCATTCGAAAGTCGGAAATCGAAAGTCGGTCATTCGAAAGTCGGAAATCAAAAGTTGGTCATTCGAAAGTCGGAAATCGAAAGTTGGTCATTCGAAAGTCGGAAATCGAAAGTCGGTCATTAGAAAGTCGGAAATCGGAAGTCGGTCATTCGAAAGTCGGTCATAAGAAAGTCGGAAATCGAAAGTCAGTCATTCGAAAGTCGGTCATTCGAAAGTCGGTCATTCGAAAGTCGGAAATCGAAAGTCGGTCAATCGAAAGTCGGTCATTCGAAAGTCGGTCATTCGAAAGTCGGTCATTCGAAAGTCAGTCAATGGAAAGTCGGTCATTCGAAAGTCGGAAATCGAAAGTCGGTCAATCGAAAGTCGGTCATTCGAAAGTCGGAAATCGAAAGTCGGTCATTCGAAAGTCGGAAATCGAAGCCGGTCATTCGAAAGTAGGTCATTCGAAAGTCGGAAATCGAAAGTCGGTCATTCGAAAGTCGGTCAATCGAAAGTCGGTCATTCGAAAGTCGGTCATTCGAAAGTCGGAAATCGAAAGTCGGTCATTCGAAAGTCGGAAATCTAAAGTCGGTCATTCAAAAGTCGGAAATCGAAAGTCGGTCTTTCGAAAGTCGGAAATCTAAAGTCGGTCATTCGAAAGTCGGTCAATCGAAAGTCGGTCAATCGAAAGTCGGTCATTCGAAAGTCGGTCATTCGAAAGTCGGAAATCGAAAGTCGGTCATTCGAAAGTCGGTCAATCGAAAGTCAGTCATTCGAAAGTCGGTCATTCGAAAGTCGGTCATTCGAAAGTCGGAAATCGAAACTCGGTCATTCGAAAGTCGGTCATTCGATAGTCGGAAATCGAAAGTCGGTCAATCGAAAGTCGGTAATCGAAAGGCGGAAATTGAAAGTCGCTCATTCGAAAGTCGGAAATCGAAAGTCGGTCATTCGAAAGTTGGTCAATCGAAAGTCAGTAATCGAAAGTCGGTCATCCGAAAGTCGGTCAATCGAAAGTCGGTCATTCGAAAGTCGGAATAGAAAGTCGGTCATTTGAAAGTCGGTCACTCGAAAGTCGGAAATCGAAAGTCGGTCATTCGAAAGTCGGAAATCGAATGTCGGTCATTCGAAAGTCGGTCATTCGAAAGTCGGTCATTCGAAAGCCGGAAATCGAAAGTCGATCATTCGAAAGTCGGTCATTCGAAAGTCGGTCATTCGAAAGTCGTTCATTCGAAAGTCGGAAATCGAAAGTCGGTCATTCGAAAATCAGTCATCCGAAAGTCGGAAATCGAAAGTCAGTCAATCGAAAGTCGGTCATTCGAAAGTCGGAAATCGAAAGTCGGTCATTCGAAAGTCGGATATCGAAAGTCGGTCATTCGAAAGACGGTCATTCGAAAGTCGATCATTCGAAAGTCGGTCATTCGAAAGTCGGAAATCGAAAGTCGATCATTCGAAAGTCGGTCATTCGAAAGTCGGTAATTGAAATGTCGGAAATCGAAAGTCGGTCATTCGAAAGTCGGAAATCGAAAGTCGGTCATTCGAAAGTTGGTCATTCGAAAGTCGGTATTTCGAAAGTCGGAAATCGAAAGTCGGTCAATCGATAGTCGCTCATTCGAAAGTCGGAAATCGAAAGTCGGTCATTCGAAAGTCTGTCATTCGAAAGTAGGTCATTCGAAAGTCGGAAATCGAAAGTCGGTAATTCGAAAGTCGGAAATCGAAAGTCGGTCATGCGAAAGACGGAAATCGAAAGTCGGTCATTCGAAAGTAGGAAATCGAAAGTCGGTCGTTCGAAAGTCGGTCATTCGAAAGTCGGTCATTCGAAAGTCGGAAATCGAAAGTCGGTCATTCGAAAGTCGGAAATCGAAAGTCGGTCATTCGAAAGTCGGATATCGAAAGTCGGTCATTCGAATGACGGTCATTCCAAAGTCGGTCATTCGAAAGTCGGTCATTCGAAAGTCGGTCATTCGAAAGTCGGAAATCGAAAGTCGATCATTCGAAAGTCGGTCATTCGAAAGTCGGTAATTCCAAAGTCGGAAATCGAAAGTCGGTCATTCGAAAGTCGGAAATCGAAAGTCGGTCATACGAAAGGCGGAAATCGAAAGTCGGTCATTCAAAAGTCGGTCATTCGAAAGTTGGTCATTCGAAAGTCGGTCATTCGAAAGTCGGAAATCGAAAGTCGGTCATTCGAAAGTCGGAAATCGAAAGTCGGAAATCGAAAGTCGGTCATTCGAAAGTCGGAAATCGAAAGTCGGTCATTCGAAACTCGGAAATCGAAAGTCGGTCATTCGAAAGTCGGAAATCGAAAGTCGGTCATTCGAAAGTCGGTCAATCGAAAGTCGGTCATTCGAAAGTCGGAAATCGAAAGTCAGTCAATCGAAAGTCGGTCATTCGAAAGTCGGTCATTCGAAAGTCGGTCATTCGAAAGTCGGTCTTTCGAAAGTCAGTCATTCGAAAGTCGGAAGTCGAAAATCGGTCATTCGAAAGTCGGTCAATCGAAAGTTGGTCATTGGAAAGTCGGTCATTCGAAAGTCGGAAATCGAAACTCGGTCATTCGAAAGTCGGTCATTCGAAAGTCGGAAATCGAAAGTCGGAAATCGAATGTCGGTCAATCGAAGGTCGGTCATTCGAAAGTCGGTCAATCGATAGTCGGTCATTCGAAAGTCGGTGATTCGAAAGACGGTAATTCGAAAGTCAGATATCGAAAGTCGGTCATTCGAAAGTCGGAAATCGAATGTCGGTCATTCGAAAGTCGGTCATTCGAAAGTCGGAAATCGAAAGTCGGTCATTTTAAAGACGGTCATTGTAAAGTCGGAAATCGAAAGTCAGTCAATCGAAAGTCGGTTATTCGAAAGTCGAAAATCAAAGTCGGTCAATCGAAATTCGGTCATTCGAAAGTCGGAAATCGAAAGTCGGTCAATCGAAAGTGACTCATTCGAAACTCGGTCATTCGAAAGTCGGAAATCAAAAGGCGGTCATTCGAAAGTCGGTCATTCGAAAGTCGGAAATCGAAAGTCGGTCATTCGAAAGTCGGTCATTCGAAAGTCGGTCTTTCGAAAGTCGGTCATTCGAAAGTCGGTCATTCGAAAGTCGGTCAGTCGAAAGTCGGTCATTCGAAAGTCTGAAATCGAAAGTCGGTCATTCGAAAGTCGGTCATTCGAAAGTCGGAAATCGAAAGTCAGTCAATCGAAAGTCGGTCATTCGAAAGTCGGAAATCGAAAGTCGGTCATTCGAAGGTCGGATATCGAAAGTCGGTCATTCGAAAGTCGGTCATTCGAAAGTCGGTCATTCGAAAGTCGGTCATTCGAAAGTCGGAAATCGAAAGTCGGTTTTTCGAAAGTCGGTCATTCGAAAGTCGGAAATCGAAAGTCGGTCATTCGAAAGTCTGTCATTCGAAAGTCGGTCATTCGAAAGTCGGAAATCGAAAGTCTGTAATTCGAATGTCGGAAATTGAAAGTCTGTCATGCGAAAGACGGAAATCGAAAGGCGGTCATTCGAAAGTCGGAAATCGAAAGTCGGTCGTACGAAAATCGGTCATTCGAAAGTCGGTCATTCGAAAGTCGGAAATCGAAAGTCGGTCATTCGAAATTCGGAAATCGAAAGTCGGTCATTCGAAAGTCGGAAATCGAAAGTCGGTCATTCGGAGGTCGGTCATTCGAAAGTCGGTCATTCGAGAGTCGGAAATCGAAAGTCGGTCAATCGAAAGTTGGTCATTCGGAAGTCGGTCATTCGAAAGTCGGTCATTCGAAAGTCGGTCATACGAAAGTCGGTCATTCGAAAGTCGGTCATTCGAAAGTTGGTCATTCGAAAGTTGGTCATTCTAAAGTCAGTCATTCGAAAGTCGGAAATCGAAAGTCGGTCATTCAAAAGTCGGTCTTTCGAAGGTTGGTCATTCGAAAGTCGGTCATTCGAAAGTCGGTCATTCGAAAGTCGGAAATCGAAAGTCGGTCATTCGAAAGTCGGAAATCGAAAGTCGGTCATTCGAAAGTCGGTCATTCGAAATTCGGAAATCGAAAGTCGGTCATTCCAAAGTCGGTCATTCCAAAGTCGGTCATTCGAAAGTCGGAAATCGAAACTCAGTCAATCGAAAGTCGGTCATTCCAAAGTCGGTCATTCGAAAGCCGGTCAATCGAAAGTCTGTCATTCGAAAGTCCGAAATCGAAAGTCGGGCAATCGAAAGTCGGAAATCGAAGGTCGGAAATCAAAAGTCGCTCATTCGAAAGTCGGAAATCGAAAGTCGGTCATTCGAAAGTCGGTCATTCGAAAGTCGGAAATCGAAAGTCAGTCAATCGAAAGTCGGTCATTCGAAAGTCGGAAATCGAAAGCCGGTCAATCGAAAGTGGGTCATTCGAAAGTCGGATATCGAAAGTCGGTCAATCGAAAGTCACTCATTCGAAAGTCGGTCATTCGAAAGTCGGAAATCGAAAGTCGGTCATTCGAAAGTCGGAAATCGAATGTCGGAAATCGAAAGTCGGTCAATCGAAGGTCGGTCATTCGAAAGTCAGTCAATCGAAATTCGGTTATTCGTAAGTCGGTGATTCGAAAGTCGGTAATTCGAATGTCGGAAATCGAAAGTCGGTCATTCGAAAGTCGGAAATCGAAAGTCGGTCATTCGAAAGTCGGTCATTCGAAAGTCGGAAATCGAAGGTCAGTCAATCGAAAGTCGGTCATTCGAAAGTCGGAAATCGAAAGTCGGTCAATCGAAAGTCTCTCATTCGAAAGTCGGAAATCGAAAGTCGGTCAATCGAAAGTCGGAAATCGAAAGTCGGAAATCGAAAGTCACTCATTCGAAAGTCGGAAATAGAAAGTCGGTCATTCGAAAGTCGGAAATCGAAAGTCAGTAATCGAAAGTCGGTCATTCGAAAGTCGGAAATCGAAAGTCGGTCAATCGAAAGTCGGCCATTCGTAAGTCGGAAATCGAAAGTCGTTCAACTGAAAGTCACTCATTCGAAAGTCGGTCATTCGAAAGTCGGAAATCGAAAGTCGGTCATTCGAAAGTCGGAAATCGGAAGTCGGTCATTCGAAAGTCGGAAATCGAAAGTCGGTCATTCGAAAGTCGGTCAATCGAAAGTCGGTTATTCGAAAGTCGGTCATTTGAAAGTCGGAAATCGAAAGTCGGTCATTCGAAAGTCGGTCATTCGAAAGTCGGAAATCGAAAGTCGGTCATTCGAAAGTCGGTCAATCGAAAGTCGGTCATTCGAAAGTCGAAAATCGAAAGTCGGTCATTCGAAAGTCGGAAATCGAAAGTCGGTAATTCGAAAGTCGGAAATCGAAAGTCGGTCAATCGAAAGTTGGTCATTCGAAAGTCGGTCATTCGAAAGTCGGTCATTCGAAAGTCGGTCAATCGAAAGTCGGTCATTCGAAAGTCGGAAATCGAAAGTCGGTCAATCGAAAGTCGGTCATTGGAAAGTCGGAAATCGAAAGTCGGTCCTTCGAAAGTCGGTCATTCGAAAGTCGGAAATCGAAGCCGGTCATTCGAAAGTAGGTCATTCGAAAGTCGGAAATCGAAAGTCGGTCAATCGAAAGTCGGTCAATCGAAAGTCGGTCATTCGAAAGTCGGTCATTCGAAAGTCGGAAATCTAAAGTCGGTCATTCAAAAGTCGGAAATCGAAAGTCGGTCTTTCGAAAGTCGGAAATCTAAAGTCGGTCATTCGAAAGTCGGTCAATCGAAAGTCGGTCATTCGAAAGTCGTAAATCGAAAGTCGGTCAATCGAAAGTCGGTCATTCGAAAGTCGGTCATTCGAAAGTCGGAAATCGAAAGTCGGTCATTCGAAAGTCGGTCAATCGCAAGTCGGTCATTTGAAAGTCGGTCATTCGAAAGTCGGAAATCGAAACTCGGTCATTCGAAAGTCGGAAATTCATTCGAAAGCCGGCCATTCGAAAGTCGGAAATCGAAAGTCGGTATTCGAAAGTCGGAAATCGAAACTCGGTCATTCGAAAGTCGGAAATCGAATGTCGGTCATTCGAAAGTCATTCATTCGAAAGCCGGTCATTCGAAAGTCGGAAATCGAAAGTCGATCATTCGAAAGTCGGTCATTCGAAAGTCGGTAATTGAAAAGTCGGAAATCGAAAGTCGGTCATTCGAAAGTCGGAAATCGAAAGTCGGTCATTCGAAAGTCGGTCATTCGAAAGTCGGTCATTTGAAAGTCGGAAATCGAAAGTCGGTCAATCGAAAGTCGGTCATTCGAAAGTCGGTCATTCGAAAGTCGGTCATTCGAAAGTCAGTCAATCGAATGTCGGTCATTCGAAAGTCGGAAATCGAAAGTCGGTCAATCGAAAGTCGGTCATTCGAAAGTCGGAAATCGAAAGTCGGTCATTCGAAAGTCGGAAATCGAAGCCGGTCATTCGAAAGTAGGTCATTCGAAAGTCAAAAATCGAAAGTCGGTCATTCGAAAGTCGGTCAATCGAAAGTCGGTCATTCGAAAGTCGGTCATTCGAAAGTCGGAAATCGAAAGTCGGTCATTCGAAAGTCGGAAATCTAAAGTCGGTCATTCAAAAGTCGGAAATCGAAAGTCGGTATTTCGAAAGTCGGAAATCTAAAGTCGGTCATTCGAAAGTCGGTCAATCGAAAGTCGGTCATTCGAAAGTCGGTCATTCGAAAGTCGATCATTCGAAAGTCGGAAATCGAAAGTCGGTCATTCGAAAGTCGGTCAATCGAAAGTCAGTCATTCGAAAGTCGGTCATTCGAAATTCGGTCATTCGAAAGTCGGAAATCGAAACTCGTTCATTCGAAAGTCGGTCATTCGATAGTCGGAAATCGAAAGTCGGTCAATCGAAAGTCGGTAATCGAAAGGCGGAAATTGAAAGTCGCTCATTCGAAAGTCGGAAATCGAAAGTCGGTCATTCGAAAGTTGGTCAATCGAAAGTCAGTAATCGAAAGTCGGTCATCCGAAAGTCGGTCAATCGAAAGTCGGTCATTCGAAAGTCGGAATAGAAAGTCGGTCATTTGAAAGTCGGTCATTCGAAAGTCGGAAATCGAAAGTCGGTCATTCGAAAGTCGGAAATCGAAAGGCGGTCATTCGAAAGTCGGTCATTCGAAAGTCGGTCATTCGAAAGCCGGAAATCGAAAGTCGATCATTCGAAAGTCGGTCATTCGAAAGTAGGTCATTCGAAAGTCGGTCATTCGAAAGTCGGAAATCGAAAGTCGGTCATTCGAAAATCAGTCATCCGAAAGTCGGAAATCGAAAGTCAGTCAATCGAAAGTCGGTCATTCGAAAGTCGGAAATCGAAAGTCGGTCATTCGAAAGTCGGATATCGAAAGTCGGTCATTCGAAAGACGGTCATTCGAAAGTCGATCATTCGAAAGTCGGTCATTCGAAAGTCGGAAATCGAAAGTCGATCATTCGAAAGTCGGTCATTCGAAAGTCGGTAATTGAAAAGTCGGAAATCGAAAGTCGGTCATTCGAAAGTCGGAAATCGAAAGTCGGTCATTCGAAAGTTGGTCATTCGAAAGTCGGTATTTCGAAAGTCGGAAATCGAAAGTCGGTCAATCGATAGTCGGTCATTCGAAAGTCGGAAATCGAAAGTCGGTCATTCGAAAGTCTGTCATTCGAAAGTCGGTCATTCGAAAGTCGGAAATCGAAAGTCGGTAATTCGAAAGTGGGAAATCGAAAGTCGGTCATGCGAAAGACGGAAATCGAAAGTCGGTCATTCGAAAGTCGGAAATCGAAAGTCGGTCGTTCGAAAGTCGGTCATTCGAAAGTCGGTCATTCGTAAGTCGGAAATCGAAAGTCGGTCATTCGAAAGTCGGAAATCGAAAGTCGGTCATTCGAAAGTCGGATATCGAAAGTCGGTCATTCGAAAGACGGTCATTCGAAAGTCGGTCATTCGAAAGTCGGTCATTCGAAAGTCGGTCATTCGAAAGTCGGAAATCGAAAGTCGATCATTCGAAAGTCGGTCATTCGAAAGTCGGTAATTCCAAAGTCGGAAATCGAAAGTCGGTCATTCGAAAGTCGGAAATCGAAAGTCGGTCATACGAAAGGCGGAAATCGAAAGTCGGTCATTCAAAAGTCGGTCATTCGAAAGTTGGTCATTCGAAAGTCGGTCATTCGAAAGTCGGTCATTCGAAAGTCGGAAATCGAAAGTCGGTCATTCGAAAGTCGGAAATCGAAAGTCGGAAATCGAAAGTCGGTCATTCGAAAGTCGGAAATCGAAAGTCGGTCATTCGAAACTCGGAAATCGAAAGTCGGTCATTCGAAAGTCGGAAATCGAAAGTCGGTCATTCGAAAGGCGGTCAATCGAAAGTCGGTCATTCGAAAGTCGGAAATCGAAAGTCAGTCAATCGAAAGTCGGTCATTCGAAAGTCGGTCATTCGAAAGTCGGTCATTCGAAAGTCGGTCATTCGAAAGTCAGTCACTCGAAAGTCGGAAGTCGAAAATCGGTCATTCGAAAGTCGGTCAATCGAAAGTTGGTCATTGGAAGGTCGGTCATTCGAAAGTCGGAAATCGAAACTCGGTCATTCGAAAGTCGGTCATTCGAAAGTCGGAAATCGAAAGTCGGAAATCGAATGTCGGTCAATCGAAGGTCGGTCATTCGAATGTCGGTCAATCGATAGTCGGTCATTCGAAAGTCGGTGATTCGAAAGACGGTAATTCGAAAGTCAGATATCGAAAGTCGGTCATTCGAAAGTCGGAAATCGAATGTCGGTCATTCGAAAGTCGGTCATTCGAAAGTCGGAAATCGAAAGTCGGTCATTTTAAAGACGGTCATTGTAAAGTCGGAAATCGAAAGTCAGTCAATCGAAAGTCGGTTATTCGAAAGTCGAAAATCAAAGTCGGTCAATCGAAATTCGGTCATTCGAAAGTCGGAAATCAAAAGGCGGTCATTCGAAAGTCGGAAATCGAAAGTCGGTCATTCGAAAGTCGGTCATTCGAAAGTCGGTCTTTCGAAAGTCGGTCATTCGAAAGTCGGTCATTCGAAAGTCGGTCAGTCGAAAGTCGGTCATTGGAAAGTCTGAAATAGAAAGTCGGTCATTCGAAAGTCGGTCATTCGAAAGTCGGAAATCGAAAGTCGGTTTTTCGAAAGTCGGTCATTCGAAAGTCGGAAATCGAAAGTCTGTAATTCGAATGTCGGAAATTGAAAGTCGGTCATGCGAAAGACGGAAATCGAAAGGCGATCATTCGAAAGTCGGAAATCGAAAGTCGGTCGTACGAAAATCGGTCATTCGAAAGTCGGTCATTCGAAAGTCGGAAATCGAAAGTCGGTCATTCGAAATTCGGAAATCGAAAGTCGGTCATTCGAAAGTCGGAAATCGAAAGTCGGTCATTCGGAGGTCGGTCATTCGAAAGTCGGTCATTCGAGAGTCGGAAATCGAAAGTCGGTCAATCGAAAGTTGGTCATTCGGAAGTCGGTCATTCGAAAGTCGGTCATTCGAACGTCGGTCATACGAAAGTCGGTCATTCGAAAGTCGGTCATTCGAAAGTTGGTCATTCGAAAGTCGGTCATTCTAAAGTCAGTCATTCGAAAGTCGGAAATCGAAAGTCGGTCATTCAAAAGTCGGTCTTTCGAAGGTTGGTCATTCAAAAGTCGGTCATTCGAAAGTCGGTCATTCGAAAGTCGGAATTCGAAAGTCGGTCATTCGAAAGTCGGAAATCGAAAGTCGGTCATTCGAAAGTCGGAAATCGAAAGTCGGTCATTCGAAATTCGGAAATCGAAAGTCGGTCATTCCAAAGTCGGTCATTCGAAAGTCGGAAATCGAAACTCAGTCAATCGAAAGTCGGTCATTCCAAAGTCGGTCATTCGAAAGTCGGTCAATCGAAAGTCTGTCATTCGAAAGTCCGAAATCGAAAGTCGGGCAATCGAAAGTCGGAAATCGAAGGTCGGAAATCAAAAGTCGCTCATTCGCAAGTCGGAAATCGAAAGTCGGTCATTCGAAAGTCGGTCATTCGAAAGTCGGAAATCGAAAGTCAGTCAATCGAAAGTCGGTCATTCGAAAGTCGGAAATCGAAAGCCGGTCAATCGAAAGTGGGTCATTCGAAAGTCGGATATCGAAAGTCGGTCAATCGAAAGTCACTCATTCGAAATTCGGTCATTCGAAAGTCGGAAATCGAAAGTCGGTCATTCGAAAGTCGGAAATCGAATGTCGGAAATCGAAAGTCGGTCAATCGAAGGTCGGTCATTCGAAAGTCGGTCAATCGAAAGTCGGTTATTCGTAAGTCGGTGATTCGAAAGTCGGTAATTCGAATCTCGGAAATCGAAAGTCGGTCATTCGAAAGTCGGAAATCGAAAGTCGGTCAATCGAAAGTCTGTCATTCGAAAGTCGGAAATCGAAAGTCGGTCAATCGAAAGTCGGAAATCGAAAGTCGGAAATCGAAAGTCACTCATTCGAAAGTCGGAAATCGAAAGTCGGTCATTCGAAAGTCGGAAATCGAAAGTCAGTAATCGAAAGTCGGTCATTCGAAAGTCGGAAATCGAAAGTCCGTCAATCGAAAGTCGGCCATTCGTAAGTCGGAAATCGAAAGTCGGTCAATTGAAACTCACTCATTCGAAAGTCGGTCATTCGAAAGTCGGAAATCGAAAGTCGGTCATTCGAAAGTCGGAAATCGGAAGTCGGTCATTCGAAAGTCGGAAATCGAAAGTCGGTCATTCGAAAGTCGGTCAATCGAAAGTCGGTTATTCGAAAGTCGGTCATTTGAAAGTCGGAAATCGAAAGTCGGTCATTCGAAAGTCGGTCATTCGAAAGTCGGAAATCGAAAGTCGGTCATTCGAAAGTCGGTCAATCGAAAGTCGGTCATTCGAAAGTCGAAAATCGAAAGTCGGTCATTCGAAAGTCGGAAATCGAAAGTCGGTAATTCGAAAGTCGGAAATCGAAAGTCGGTCAATCGAAAGTTGGTCATTCGAAAGTCGGTCATTCGAAAGTCGGTCATTCGAAAGTCGGTCAATCGAAAGTCGGTCATTCGAAAGTCGGAAATCGAAAGTCGGTCAATCGAAAGTCGGTCATTCGAAAGTCGGAAATCGAAAGTCGGTCCTTCGAAAGTCGGTCATTCGAAAGTCGGAAATCGAAGCCGGTCATTGGAAAGTAGGTCGTTCGAAAGTCGGAAATCGAAAGTCGGTCAATCGATAGTCGGTCAATCGAAAGTCGGTCATTCGAAAGTCGGTCATTCGAAAGTCGGAAATCTAAAGTCGGTCATTCAAAAGTCGGAAATCGAAAGTCGGTCTTTCGAAAGTCGGAAATCTAAAGTCGGTCATTCGAAAGTCGGTCAATCGAAAGTCGATCATTCGAAAGTCGTAAATCGAAAGTCGGTCAATCGAAAGTCGGTAATTCGAAAGTCGGTCATTCGAAAGTCGGAAATCGAAAGTCGGTCATTCGAAAGTCGGTCAATCGCAAGTCGGTCATTCGAAAGTCGGTCATTCGAAAGTCGGAAATCGAAACTCGGTCATTCGAAAGTCGGAAATTCATTCGAAAGCCGGTCATTCGAAAGTCGGAAATCGAAAGCCGGTATTCGAAAGTCGGAAATCGAAACTCGGTTATTCGAAAGTCGGAAATCGAATGTCGGTCATTCGAAAGTCGGTCATTCGAAAGCCGGTCATTCGAAAGTCGGAAATCGAAAGTCGGTCATTCGAAAGTCGGAAATCGAAAGTCGGTCATTTGAAAGTCGGAAATCGAAAGTCGGTCATTCGAAAGTCGGAAATCGAAAGTCGGTCATTCGAAATTCGGTCATTGAGAGTCGGAAATCGAAAGTCGGTCATTCGAATGTCGGAAATAGAAAGTCGGTCATTCGAATGTCGGAAATCGAAAGTCGGTCATTCGAAGGTCGGAAATCGAAAGTCGGTCATTCGAAGGTCGGAAATCGAAAGTCGGTCATTCGAAGGTCGGAAATCGAAAGTCGGTCATTCGAAAGTCGGAAATCGAAAGTCGGTCATTCGAAAGTCGGTCATTGAAAGTCGGAAATCGAAAGTCGGTCATTCGATTGTCGGAAATAGAAAGTCGGTCATTCGAATGTCGGAAATAGAAAGTCGGTCATTCGACAGTCGGATATCAAAAGTCGGTCACTCGAAGGTCGGAAATGGAAAGTCGGTCATTCGAAAGTCGGAAATCGAAAGTCGGTCATTCGAAAGTCGGTCATTTTAAGTCGGTCATTCGAAAGTCGGTCATTCGAAAGTCGGTCATCGAAAGTCGGTCATTCGAATGTCGGAAATAGAAAGTCGGTCATTCGAATGTCGGAAATAGAAAGTCGGTCATTCGAAAGTCGGTCATCGAAAGTCGGTCATTCGAATGTCGGAAATATAAAGTCGGTCATTCGAATGTCGGAAATAGAAAGTCGGTCATTCGACAGTCGGAAATCGAAAGTCGGTCATTCGAAGGTCGGAAATTAAAAGTCGGTCATTCGAAAGTCGGAAATCGAAAGTCGTTCATTCGAAAGTCGGAAATCGAAAGTCGGTCATTCGAAAGTCGGTCATTGAAAGTCGGAAATCGAAAGTCGGTCATTCGAATGTCGGAAATAGAAAGTCGGTCATTCGAAAGTCGGAAATCGAAAGCCGGTCATACGAAAGTCGGAAATCAAAAGTCGGTCATTCGAAAGTCAGTCAATCAAAAGTCGGTCATTCGAAAGTCGGAAATCGAAAGTCGGTCAATCGAAAGTTGGTCATTCGAAAGTCGGAAATCGAAAGTCGGTCATTCGAAAGCCGGTCATTCGAAAGTCGGAAATCGAAAGCCGGTCATTCGAAAGTCGGAAATCGAAAGCCGGTCATTCGAAAGTCGGAAATCGAAAGCCGGTAATTCGAAAGTCGGAAATCGAAAGTCGGTCATTCGAAAGGCGGTCATTCGAAAGTCGGAAATCGAAAGCCGGTCATTCGAAAGTCGGAAATCGAAAGCCGGTCATTCGAAAGTCGGAAATCGAAAGTCGGTCATTCGAAAGACGGAAATCGAAAGTCGGTCATTCGGAAGTCGCTCATTCGAAAGCCGGTCATTCGAAAGTTGGAAATCGAAAGTCGGTCATTCGAAAGCCGGTCATTCTAAAGTCGGTCATTTGAAAGCCGGTCATTCGAAAGTCGGAAATGGAAAGCCGGTCATTCGAAAGTCGGAAATCGAAAGTCGGTCATTCGAAAGCCGGTCATTCGAAAGTCGGAAATCGAAAGTCGGTCATTCGAAAGTCGGAAATCGAAAGTCGGTCATTCGAAAGTCGGTCATTCGTAAGCCGGTAATTCGAAAGTCGGAAATCGAAAGCCGGTCATTCGAAAGTCGGAAATCGAAAGTCGGTCATTCGAAAGTCGGAAATCGAAAGTCGGTCATTCGAAAGTCGGTCATTCGAAAGTCGGAAATCGAAAGTCGGTCATTCGAAAGTCGGAAATCGAAAGTCGGTCATTCGAAAGTCGGAAATCGAAAGTCGGTCATTCGAAAGTCGGAAATCGAAAGTCGGTCATTCGAAAGTCGGAAATCGAAAGTCGGTCATTCGAAAGCCGGAAATCGAAAGTCGGTCATTCGAAAGTCGGAAATCGAAAGTCGGAAACCGAAAGTCGGAAATTGAATGTCGGTCATTCGAAAGCCGGTCATTCGAAAGTCGGAAATCGAAAGTCGGTCATTCGAAAGTCGGAAATCGAAAGTCGGTCATTTGAAAGTCGGAAATCGAAAGTCGGTCATTCGAAAGTCGGAAATCGAAAGTCGGTCATTAGACAGTCGGAAATCGAAAGTCGGTCATTCGAAGGTCGGAAATCGAAAGTCGGTCATTCGAAAGTCGGAAATCGAAAGTCGGTCATTCGAAAGTCGGAAATCGAAAGTCGGTCATTCGAATGTCGGAAATCGAAAGTCGGTCATTCGAAAGTCGGAAATCGAAAGCCGGTCATTCGAAAGTCGGAAATCGAAAGTCGGTCATTCGAAAGTCGGAAATCGAAAGTCGGTCATTCGAAAGTCGGACATTGAAAGTCGGAAATCGAAAGTCAGTCATTCGAAAGTTGGTCATTCGGAAGCCGGTCATTCCAAAGTCAGAAATCGAAAGTCGGTCATGCGAAAGTCGGAAATCGAAAGTCGGTCATTCGAAAGTCGGAATTGGAAAGTCGGTCATTCGAAAGTCACTCATTCGAAAGTCGGTTATTCGAAAGTCACTCAATCGAAAGTCACTCATTCGAAAGTCGGAAATCGAAAGTCGGTCATTCGTAAGTCGGAAATGCAAAGTCGGTCATTCGAAAGTCGGTCATTCGAAAGTCGGAAATCGAAAGTCGGTCATTCGAAAGTCGGAAATCGAAAGTCGGTCATTCGAAAGTCGGTCATTCGAAAGTCGGTCATTCGAAAGTCGGAAATCCAAAGTCGGTCATTCGAAAGTCGGAAATCGAAAGTCGATCATTCGAAAGTCGGAAATCGAAAGTCGGTCATTCGAAAGTCGGAAATCGAAAGTCGTTCATTCGAAAGTCGGAAATCGAAAGTCGGTCATTCGAAAGCCGGAAATCGAAAGTCGGTCATTCGAAAGTCGGAAATCGAAGGTCGGTCATTCGAAAGTAGGAAATTGAAAGTCGGTCATTCGAAAGTCGGTCATTCGAAAGCCGGTCATTCGTAAGTCGGAAATCGAAAGTCGGTCATTCGAAAGTCGGAAATCGAAAGTCGGTCATTCGAAAGTCGGAAATCGAATGTCGGTCATTCGAAAGTCGGTCATTCGAAAGCTGGTCATTCGAAAGTCGGAAATCGAAAGTCGGTCATTCGAAAGTCGGAAATCGAAAGTCGGTCATTCGAAAGTCGGAAATCGAATGTCGGTCATTCGAAAGTCGGTCATTCGAAAGCTGGTCATTCGAAAGTCGGAAATCGAAAGTCGGTCATTCGAAAGTCGGAAATCGAAAGTCGGTCATTTGAAAGTCGGAAATCGAAAGTCGGTCACTCCAAAGTCGGAAATCGAAAGTCGGTCATTCGACAGTCGGTATTTCGAAAGTCGGAAATCGAAAGTCGGTCAATCGATAGTCGGTCATTCGAAAGTCGGAAATCGAAAGTCGGTTATTCGAAAGTCTGTCATTCGAAAGTCGGTCATTCGAAAGTCGGAAATCGAAAGTCGGTAATTCGAAAGTCGGAAATCGAAAGTCGGTCATGCGAAAGACGGAAATCGAAAGTCGGTCATTCGAAAGTCGGAAATCGAAAGTCGGTCATTCGACAGTCGGTATTTCGAAAGTCGGAAATCGAAAGTCGGTCAATCGATAGTCGGTCATTCGAAAGTCGGAAATCGAAAGTCGGTTATTCGAAAGTCTGTCGTTCGAAAGTCGGTCATTCGAAAGTCGGATATCGAAAGTCGGTCATTCGAAAGACGGTCATTCGAAAGTCGGTCATTCGAAAGTCGGTCATTCGAAAGTCGGTCATTCGAAAGTCGGAAATCGAAAGTCGATCATTCGAAAGTCGGTCATTCGAAAGTCGGTAATTCCAAAGTCGGAAATCGGAAGTCGGTCATTCGAAAGTCGGAAATCGAAAGTCGGTCATACGAAAGGCGGAAATCGAAAGTCGGTCATTCAAAAGTCGGTCATTCGAAAGTTGGTCATTCGAAAGTCGGTCATTCGAAAGTCGGTCATTCGAAAGTCGGAAATCGAAAGTCGGTCATTCGAAAGTCGGAAATCGAAAGTCGGAAATCGAAAGTCGGTCATTCGAAAGTCGGAAATCGAAAGTCGGTCATTCGAAACTCGGAAATCGAAAGTCGGTCATTCGAAAGTCGGAAATCGAAAGTCGGTCATTCGAAAGTCGGTCAATCGAAAGTCGGTCATTCGAAAGTCGGAAATCGAAAGTCAGTCAATCGAAAGTCGGTCATTCGAAAGTCGGTCATTCGAAAGTCGGTCATTCGAAAGTCAGTCATTCGAAAGTCGGATATCGAAAGTCGGTCAATCGAAAGTCACTCATTCGAAAGTCGGTCATTCGAAAGTCGGAAATCGAAAGTCGGTCATTCGAAAGTCGGAAATCGAATGTCGGAAATCGAAAGTCGGTCAATCGAAGGTCGGTCATTCGAAAGTCGGTCAATCGAAAGTCGGTTATTCGTAAGTCGGTGATTCGAAAGTCGGTAATTCGAATCTCGGAAATCGAAAGTCGGTCATTCGAAAGTCGGAAATCGAAAGTCGGTCATTCGAAAGTCGGTCATTCGAAAGTCGGAAATCGAAAGTCAGTCAATCGAAAGTCGGTCATTCGAAAGTCGGAAATCGAAAGTCGGTCAATCGAAAGTCTGTCATTCGAAAGTCGGAAATCGAAAGTCGGTCAATCGAAAGTCGGAAATCGAAAGTCGGAAATCGAAAGTCACTCATTCGAAAGTCGGAAATCGAAAGTCGGTCATTCGAAAGTCGGAAATCGAAAGTCAGTAATCGAAAGTCGGTCATTCGAAAGTCGGAAATCGAAAGTCGGTCAATCGAAAGTCGGCCATTCGTAAGTCGGAAATCGAAAGTCGGTCAATTGAAACTCACTCATTCGAAAGTCGGTCATTCGAAAGTCGGAAATCGAAAGTCGGTCATTCGAAAGTCGGAAATCGGAAGTCGGTCATTCGAAAGTCGGAAATCGAAAGTCGGTCATTCGAAAGTCGGTCAATCAAAAGTCGGTTATTCGAAAGCCGGTCATTTGAAAGTCGGAAATCGAAAGTCGGTCATTCGAAAGTCGGTCATTCGAAAGTCGGAAATCGAAAGTCGGTCATTCGAAAGTCGGTCAATCGAAAGTCGGTCATTCGAAAGTCGAAAATCGAAAGTCGGTCATTCGAAAGTCGGAAATCGAAAGTCGGTAATTCGAAAGTCGGAAATCGAAAGTCGGTCAATCGAAAGTTGGTCATTCTAAAGCCGGACATTCGAAAGACGGAAATCGAAAGCCGGTCATTCGAAAGTCGGAAATCGAAAGTCGGTCATTCGAAAGTCGGAAATCGAAAGTCGGTCATTCGAAAGCCGGTCATTCGAAAGCCGGTCATTCGAAAGTCGGAGATCAAAAGCCGGTCATTCGAAAGTCGGAAATCGAAAGTCGGTCATTCGAAAGTTGGAAATCCAAAGTCGGTCTTTCCACAGTCGGTCATTCGAAAGTCGGTCATTCGAAAGTCGAAAGTCGGTCATTCGAAAGTCGGTCATTAGAAAGCCGGTCATTCGAAAGTCGGATATCGAAAGCCGGTCATTCTAAAGTCTGAAATCGAAAGTCGGTCATTCGAAAGTCGGAAATCGAAAGTCGGTCTTTCGAAAGTCGGAAATCGAAAGTCGGTCATTCGAAAGTCGGAAATCGAAAGTCGGTCATTCGAAAGCCGGTCATTCGAAAGTCGGAAATCGAAAGCCGGTCATTCGAAAGTCGGAAATCGAAAGCCGGTCATTCGAAAGTCGGAAATCGAAAGCCGGTAATTCGAAAGTCGGAAATCGAAAGTCGGTCATTCGAAAGGCGGTCATTCGAAAGTCGGAAATCGAAAGCCGGTCATTCGAAAGTCGGAAATCGAAAGCCGGTCATTCGAAAGTCGGAAATCGAAAGTCGGTCATTCGAAAGACGGAAATCGAAAGTCGGTCATTCGGAAGTCGCTCATTCGAAAGCCGGTCATTCGAAAGTTGGAAATCGAAAGTCGGTCATTCGAAAGCCGGTCATTCTAAAGTCGGTCATTTGAAAGCCGGTCATTCGAAAGTCGGAAATGGAAAGCCGGTCATTCGAAAGTCGGAAATCGAAAGTCGGTCATTCGAAAGCCGGTCATTCGAAAGTCGGAAATCGAAAGTCGGTCATTCGAAAGTCGGAAATCGAAAGTCGGTCATTCGAAAGTCGGTCATTCGTAAGCCGGTCATTCGAAAGTCGGAAATCGAAAGCCGGTCATTCGAAAGTCGGAAATCGAAAGTCGGTCATTCGAAAGTCGGAAATCGAAAGTAGGTCATTCGAAAGTCGGTCATTCGAAAGTCGGAAATCGAAAGTCGGTCATTCGAAAGTCGGAAATCGAAAGTCGGTCATTCGAAAGTCGGAAATCGAAAGTCGGTCATTCGAAAGTCGGAAATCGAAAGTCGGTCATTCGAAAGTCGGAAATCGAAAGTCGGTCATTCGAAAGCCGGAAATCGAAAGTCGGTCATTCGAAAGTCGGAAATCGAAAGTCGGAAACCGAAAGTCGGAAATTGAATGTCGGTCATTCGAAAGCCGGTCATTCGAAAGTCGGAAATCGAAAGTCGGTCATTCGAAAGTCGGAAATCGAAAGTCGGTCATTTGAAAGTCGGAAATCGAAAGTCGGTCATTCGAAAGTCGGAAATCGAAAGTCGGTCATTAGACAGTCGGAAATCGAAAGTCGGTCATTCGAAGGTCGGAAATCGAAAGTCGGTCATTCGAAAGTCGGAAATCGAAAGTCGGTCATTCGAAAGTCGGAAATCGAAAGTCGGTCATTCGAATGTCGGAAATCGAAAGTCGGTCATTCGAAAGTCGGAAATCGAAAGCCGGTCATTCGAAAGTCGGAAATCGAAAGTCGGTCATTCGAAAGTCGGAAATCGAAAGTCGGTCATTCGAAAGTCGGACATTGAAAGTCGGAAATCGAAAGTCAGTCATTCGAAAGTTGGTCATTCGGAAGCCGGTCATTCCAAAGTCAGAAATCGAAAGTCGGTCATGCGAAAGTCGGAAATCGAAAGTCGGTCATTCGAAAGTCGGAATTGGAAAGTCGGTCATTCGAAAGTCACTCATTCGAAAGTCGGTTATTCGAAAGTCACTCAATCGAAAGTCACTCATTCGAAAGTCGGAAATCGAAAGTCGGTCATTCGTAAGTCGGAAATGCAAAGTCGGTCATTCGAAAGTCGGTCATTCGAAAGTCGGAAATCGAAAGTCGGTCATTCGAAAGTCGGAAATCGAAAGTCGGTCATTCGAAAGTCGGTCATTCGAAAGTCGGTCATTCGAAAGTCGGAAATCCAAAGTCGGTCATTCGAAAGTCGGAAATCGAAAGTCGGTCATTCGAAAGTCGGAAATCGAAAGTCGGTCATTCGAAAGTCGGAAATCGAAAGTCGTTCATTCGAAAGTCGGAAATCGAAAGTCGGTCATTCGAAAGCCGGAAATCGAAAGTCGGTCATTCGAAAGTCGGAAATCGAAGGTCGGTCATTCGAAAGTTGGAAATTGAAAGTCGGTCATTCGAAAGTCGGTCATTCGAAAGCCGGTCATTCGAAAGTCGGAAATCGAAAGTCGGTCATTCGAAAGTCGGAAATCGAAAGTCGGTCATTCGAAAGTCGGAAATCGAATGTCGGTCATTCGAAAGTCGGTCATTCGAAAGCTGGTCATTCGAAAGTCGGAAATCGAAAGTCGGTCATTCGAAAGTCGGAAATCGAAAGTCGGTCATTCGAAAGTCGGAAATCGAATGTCGGTCATTCGAAAGTCGGTCATTCGAAAGCTGGTCATTCGAAAGTCGGAAATCGAAAGTCGGTCATTCGAAAGTCGGAAATCGAAAGTCGGTCATTTGAAAGTCGGAAATCGAAAGTCGGTCACTCCAAAGTCGGAAATCGAAAGTCGGTCATTCGACAGTCGGTATTTCGAAAGTCGGAAATCGAAAGTCGGTCAATCGATAGTCGGTCATTCGAAAGTCGGAAATCGAAAGTCGGTTATTCGAAAGTCTGTCATTCGAAAGTCGGTCATTCGAAAGTCGGAAATCGAAAGTCGGTAATTCGAAAGTCGGAAATCGAAAGTCGGTCATGCGAAAGACGGAAATCGAAAGTCGGTCATGCGAAAGTCGGAAA
Organism: Tenodera sinensis; assembly: GCA_030765045.1. Classification (NCBI taxonomy): domain Eukaryota; kingdom Metazoa; phylum Arthropoda; class Insecta; order Mantodea; family Mantidae; genus Tenodera; species Tenodera sinensis. The sequence continues at coordinate 579,467 of JAUKNM010000016.1, forward strand.
TCGAAAGTCGGTCATTCGACAGTCGGTATTTCGAAAGTCGGAAATCGAAAGTCGGTCAATCGATAGTCGGTCATTCGAAAGTCGGAAATCGAATGTCGGTTATTCGAAAGTCTGTCGTTCGAAAGTCGGTCATTCGAAAGTCGGATATCGAAAGTCGGTCATTCGAAAGACGGTCATTCGAAAGTCGGTCATTCGAAAGTCGGTCATTCGAAAGTCGGTCATTCGAAAGTCGGAAATCGAAAGTCGATCATTCGAAAGTCGGTCATTCGAAAGTCGGTAATTCCAAAGTCGGAAATCGGAAGTCGGTCATTCGAAAGTCGGAAATCGAAAGTCGGTCATACGAAAGGCGGAAATCGAAAGTCGGTCATTCAAAAGTCGGTCATTCGAAAGTTGGTCATTCGAAAGTCGGTCATTCGAAAGTCGGTCATTCGAAAGTCGGAAATCGAAAGTCGGTCATTCGAAAGTCGGAAATCGAAAGTCGGAAATCGAAAGTCGGTCATTCGAAAGTCGGAAATCGAAAGTCGGTCATTCGAAACTCGGAAATCGAAAGTCGGTCATTCGAAAGTCGGAAATCGAAAGTCGGTCATTCGAAAGTCGGTCAATCGAAAGTCGGTCATTCGAAAGTCGGAAATCGAAAGTCAGTCAATCGAAAGTCGGTCATTCGAAAGTCGGTCATTCGAAAGTCGGTCATTCGAAAGTCAGTCATTCGAAAGTCGGATATCGAAAGTCGGTCAATCGAAAGTCACTCATTCGAAAGTCGGTCATTCGAAAGTCGGAAATCGAAAGTCGGTCATTCGAAAGTCGGAAATCGAATGTCGGAAATCGAAAGTCGGTCAATCGAAGGTCGGTCATTCGAAAGTCGGTCAATCGAAAGTCGGTTATTCGTAAGTCGGTGATTCGAAAGTCGGTAATTCGAATCTCGGAAATCGAAAGTCGGTCATTCGAAAGTCGGAAATCGAAAGTCGGTCATTCGAAAGTCGGTCATTCGAAAGTGGGAAATCGAAAGTCAGTCAATCGAAAGTCGGTCATTCGAAAGTCGGAAATCGAAAGTCGGTCAATCGAAAGTCTGTCATTCGAAAGTCGGAAATCGAAAGTCGGTCAATCGAAAGTCGGAAATCGAAAGTCGGAAATCGAAAGTCACTCATTCGAAAGTCGGAAATCGAAAGTCGGTCATTCGAAAGTCGGAAATCGAAAGTCAGTAATCGAAAGTCGGTCATTCGAAAGTCGGAAATCGAAAGTCGGTCAATCGAAAGTCGGCCATTCGTAAGTCGGAAATCGAAAGTCGGTCAATTGAAACTCACTCATTCGAAAGTCGGTCATTCGAAAGTCGGAAATCGAAAGTCGGTCATTCGAAAGTCGGAAATCGGAAGTCGGTCATTCGAAAGTCGGAAATCGAAAGTCGGTCATTCGAAAGTCGGTCAATCGAAAGTCGGTTATTCGAAAGCCGGTCATTTGAAAGTCGGAAATCGAAAGTCGGTCATTCGAAAGTCGGTCATTCGAAAGTCGGTCATTCGAAAGTCGGAAATCGAAAGTCGGTCATTCGAAAGTCGGTCAATCGAAAGTCGGTCATTCGAAAGTCGAAAATCGAAAGTCGGTCATTCGAAAGTCGGAAATCGAAAGTCGGTAATTCGAAAGTCGGAAATCGAAAGTCGGTCAATCGAAAGTTGGTCATTCGAAAGTCGGTCATTCGAAAGTCGGTCATTCGAAAGTCGGTCAATCGAAAGTCGGTCATTCGAAAGTCGGAAATCGAAAGTCGGTCAATCGAAAGTCGGTCATTCGAAAGTCGGAAATCGAAAGTCGGTCCTTCGAAAGTCGGTCATTCGAAAGTCGGAAATCGAAGCCGGTCATTCGAAAGTAGGTCATTCGAAAGTCGGAAATCGAAAGTCGGTCAATCGATAGTCGGTCAATCGAAAGTCGGTCATTCGAAAGTCGGTCATTCGAAAGTCGGAAATCTAAAGTCGGTCATTCAAAAGTCGGAAATCGAAAGTCGGTCTTTCGAAAGTCGGAAATCTAAAGTCGGTCATTCGAAAGTCGGTCAATCGAAAGTCGATCATTCGAAAGTCGTAAATCGAAAGTCGGTCAATCGAAAGTCGGTAATTCGAAAGTCGGTCATTCGAAAGTCGGAAATCGAAAGTCGGTCATTCGAAAGTCGGTCAATCGCAAGTCGGTCATTCGAAAGTCGGTCATTCGAAAGTCGGAAATCGAAACTCGGTCATTCGAAAGTCGGAAATTCATTCGAAAGCCGGTCATTCGAAAGTCGGAAATCGAAAGTCGGTATTCGAAAGTCGGAAATCGAGACTCGGTCATTCGAAAGTCGGAAATCGAATGTCGGTCATTCGAAAGTCGGTCATTCGAAAGCTGGTCATTCGAAAGTCGGAAATCGAAAGTCGGTCATTCGAAAGTCGGAAATCGAAAGTCGGTCATTCGAAAGTCGGAAATCGAAAGTCGGTCATTCGAAAGTCGGTCATTGAGAGTCGGAAATCGAAAGTCGGTCATTCGAATGTCGGAAATAGAAAGTCGGTCATTCGAATGTCGGAAATCGAAAGTCGGTCATTCGTAGGTCGGAAATCGAAAGTCGGTCATTCGAAGGTCGGAAATCGAAAGTCGGTCATTCGAAGGTCGGAAATCGAAAGTCGGTCATTCGAAAGTCGGAAATCGAAAGTCGGTCATTCGAAAGTCGGTCATTGAAAGTCGGAAATCGAAAGTCGGTCATTCGATTGTCGGAAATAGAAAGTCGGTCATTCGAATGTCGGAAATAGAAAGTCGGTCATTCGACAGTCGGATATCGAAAGTCGGTCATTCGAAGTTCGGAAATCGAAAGTCGGTCATTCGAAAGTCGGAAATCGAAAGTCGGTCATTCGAAAGTCGGTCATTGAAAGTCGGTAGTTCGAAAGTCGGTCATTCGAAAGTCGGTCATCGAAAGTCGGTCATTCGAATGTCGGAAATAGAAAGTCGGTCATTCGAATGTCGGAAATAGAAAGTCGGTCATTCGAAAGTCGGTCATCGAAAGTCGGTCATTCGAATGTCGGAAATATAAAGTCGGTCATTCGAATGTCGGAAATAGAAAGTCGGTCATTCGACAGTCGGAAATCGAAAGTCGGTCATTCGAAGGTCGGAAATTAAAAGTCGGTCATTCGAAAGTCGGAAATCGAAAGTCGTTCATTCGAAAGTCGGAAATCGAAAGTCGGTCATTCGAAAGTCGGTCATTGAAAGTCGGAAATCGAAAGTCGGTCATTCGAATGTCGGAAATAGAAAGTCGGTCATTCGAAAGTCGGAAATCGAAAGCCGGTCATACGAAAGTCGGAAATCAAAAGTCGGTCATTCGAAAGTCAGTCAATCAAAAGTCGGTCATTCGAAAGTCGGAAATCGAAAGTCGGTCAATCGAAAGTCGGTCATTCGAAAGTCGGAAATCGAAAGTCGGTCATTCGAAAGTCGGAAATCGAAGCCGGTCATTCGAAAGTAGGTCATTCGAAAGTCGGAAATCGAAAGTCGGACATTGAAAGTCGGAAATCGAAAGTCAGTCATTCGAAAGTCGGTCATTCGAAAGCCGGTCATTCCAAAGTCAGAAATCGAAAGTCGGTCATTCGAAAGTTGGAAATCGAAAGTCGGTCATTCGAAAGTCGGAAATCGTAAGTCGGTCATTCGAAAGCCGGTCATTCGAAAGTCGGTCATTCGAAAGTCGGTCATTCCAAAGTCGGTCATTCGAAAGTCGGAAATCGAAAGTCTGTCTTTCGAAAGTCGGTCATTCAAAAGTCAGTCATTTTAAAGTCGGTCATTCGAAAGTCGGTCATTCGAAAGTCGGTCATTCGAAATTCGGAAATCGAAAGTCAGTCATTCGAAAGTCGGAAATCGAAAGTCGGAAATCGAAAGTCGGTCATTCTAAAGCCGGACATTCGAAAGACGGAAATCGAAAGCCGGTCATTCGAAAGTCGGAAATCGAAAGTCGGTCATTCGAAAGTCGGAAATCGAAAGTCGGTCATTCGAAAGCCGGTCATTCGAAAGTCGGAAATCAAAAGCCGGTCATTCGAAAGTCGGAAATCGAAAGTCGGTCATTCGAAAGTTGGAAATCCAAAGTCGGTCTTTCCACAGTCGGTCATTCGAAAGTCGGTCATTCGAAAGTCGAAAGTCGGTCATTCGAAAGTCGGTCATTAGAAAGCCGGTCATTCGAAAGTCGGATATCGAAAGCCGGTCATTCTAAAGTCTGAAATCGAAAGTCGGTCATTCGAAAGTCGGAAATCGAAAGTCGGTCTTTCGAAAGTCGGAAATCGAAAGTCGGTCATTCGAAAGTCGGAAATCGAAAGTCGGTCATTCGAAAGCCGGTCATTCGAAAGTCGGAAATCGAAAGCCGGTCATTTGAAAGTCGGAAATCGAAAGCCGGTCATTCGAAAGTCGGAAATCGAAAGCCGGTAATTCGAAAGTCGGAAATCGAAAGTCGGTCATTCGAAAGGCGGTCATTCGAAAGTCGGAAATCGAAAGCCGGTCATTCGAAAGTCGGAAATCGAAAGTCGGTCATTCGAAAGACGGAAATCGAAAGTCGGTCATTCGGAAGTCGCTCATTCGAAAGCCGGTCATTCGAAAGTTGGAAATCGAAAGTCGGTCATTCGAAAGTCGGTCATTCGAAAGCCGGTCATTCTAAAGTGGGTCATTTGAAAGCCGGTCATTCGAAAGTCGGAAATGGAAAGCCGGTCATTCGAAAGTCGGAAATCGAAAGTCGGTCATTCGAAAGCCGGTCATTCGAAAGTCGGAAATCGAAAGTCGGTCATTCGAAAGTCGGAAATCGAAAGTCGGTCATTCGAAAGTCGGTCATTCGTAAGCCGGTCATTCGAAAGTCGGAAATCGAAAGCCGGTCATTCGAAAGTCGGAAATCGAAAGTCGGTCATTCGAAAGTCGGAAATCGAAAGTCGGTCATTCGAAAGTCGGAAATCGAAAGTCGGTCATTCGAAAGTCGGAAATCGAAAGTCGGTCATTCGAAAGTCGGAAATCGAAAGTCGGTCATTCGAAAGTCGGAAATCGAAAGTCGGTCATTCGAAAGTCGGAAATCGAAAGTCGGTCATTCGAAAGCCGGAAATCGAAAGTCGGTCATTCGAAAGTCGGAAATCGAAAGTCGGTCATTCGAAAGCCGGAAATCGAAAGTCGGTCCTTCGAAAGTCGGTCATTCGAAAGTCGGAAATCGAAGCCGGTCATTCGAAAGTAGGTCATTCGAAAGTCGGAAATCGAAAGTCGGTCAATCGATAGTCGGTCAATCGAAAGTCGGTCATTCGAAAGTCGGTCATTCGAAAGTCGGAAATCTAAAGTCGGTCATTGAAAAGTCGGAAATCGAAAGTCGGTCTTTCGAAAGTCGGAAATCTAAAGTCGGTCATTCGAAAGTCGGTCAATCGAAAGTCGATCATTCGAAAGTCGTAAATCGAAAGTCGGTCAATCGAAAGTCGGTAATTCGAAAGTCGGTCATTCGAAAGTCGGAAATCGAAAGTCGGTCATTCGAAAGTCGGTCAATCGCAAGTCAGTCATTCGAAAGTCGGTCATTCGAAAGTCGGAAATCGAAACTCGGTCATTCGAAAGTCGGAAATTCATTCGAAAGCCGGTCATTCGAAAGTCGGAAATCGAAAGTCGGTATTCGAAAGTCGGAAATCGAAACTCGGTCATTCGAAAGTCGGAAATCGAATGTCGGTCATTCGAAAGTCGGTCATTCGAAAGCCGGTCATTCGAAAGTCGGAAATCGAAAGTCGGTCATTCGAAAGTCGGAAATCGAAAGTCGGTCATTCGAAAGTCGGAAATCGAAAGTCGGTCATTCGAAAGTCGGTCATTGAGAGTCGGAAATCGAAAGTCGGTCATTCGAATGTCGGAAATAGAAAGTCGGTCATTCGAATGTCGGAAATCGAAAGTCGGTCATTCGAAGGTCGGAAATCGAAAGTCGGTCATTCGAAGGTCGGAAATCGAAAGTCGGTCATTCGAAGGTCGGAAATCGAAAGTCGGTCATTCGAAAGTCGGAAATCGAAAGTCGGTCATTCGAAAGTCGGTCATTGAAAGTCGGAAATCGAAAGTCGGTCATTCGATTGTCGGAAATAGAAAGTCGGTCATTCGAATGTCGGAAATAGAAAGTCGGTCATTCGACAGTCGGATATCGAAAGTCGGTCATTCGAAGTTCGGAAATCGAAAGTCGGTCATTCGAAAGTCGGAAATCGAAAGTCGGTCATTCGAAAGTCGGTCATTGAAAGTCGGTAATTCGAAAGTCGGTCATTCGAAAGTCGGTCATCGAAAGTCGGTCATTCGAATGTCGGAAATAGAAAGTCGGTCATTCGAATGTCGGAAATAGAAAGTCGGTCATTCGAAAGTCGGTCATCGAAAGTCGGTCATTCGAATGTCGGAAATATAAAGTCGGTCATTCGAATGTCGGAAATAGAAAGTCGGTCATTCGACAGTCGGAAATCGAAAGTCGGTCATTCGAAGGTCGGAAATTAAAAGTCGATCATTCGAAAGTCGGAAATCGAAAGTCGTTCATTCGAAAGTCGGAAATCGAAAGTCGGTCATTCGAAAGTCGGAAATCGAAAGTCGGTCATTCGAATGTCGGAAATAGAAAGTCGGTCATTCGAAAGCCGGTCATACGAAAGTCGGAAATCAAAAGTCGGTCATTCGAAAGTCAGTCAATCAAAAGTCGGTCATTCGAAAGTCGGAAATCGAAAGTCGGTCAATCGAAAGTCGGTCATTCGAAAGTCGGAAATCGAAAGTCGGTCATTCGAAAGTCGGAAATCGAAGCCGGTCATTCGAAAGTAGGTCATTCGAAAGTCGGAAATCGAAAGTCGGACATTGAAAGTCGGAAATCGAAAGTCAGTCATTCGAAAGTCGGTCATTCGAAAGCCGGTCATTCCAAAGTCAGAAATCGAAAGTCGGTCATTCGAAAGTCGGAAATCGAAAGTCGGTCATTCGAAAGTCGGAAATCGAAAGTCGGTCATTCGAAAGTTGGAAATCGAAAGTCGGTCATTCGAAAGTCGTAAATCGTAAGTCGGTCATTCGAAAGTCGGTCATTCGAAAGTCGGTCATTCGAAAGTCGGTCATTCGAAAGCCGGACATTCGAAAGCCGGTCATTCGAAAGTCGGTCATTCGAAAGTCGGTCATTCCAAAGTCGGTCATTCGAAAGTCGGAAATCGAAAGTCTGTCTTTCGAAAGTCGGTCATTCAAAAGTCAGTCATTTTAAAGTCGGTCATTCGAAAGTCGGTCATTCGAAAGTCGGTCATTCGAAATTCGGAAATCGAAAGTCAGTCATTCGAAAGTCGGAAATCGAAAGTCGGAAATCGAAAGTCGGTCATTCTAAAGCCGAACATTCGAAAGACGGAAATCGAAAGCCGGTCATTCGAAAGTCGGAAATCGAAAGTCGGTCATTCGAAAGTCGGAAATCGAAAGTCGGTCATTCGAAAGCCGGTCATTCGAAAGTCGTAAATCAAAAGCCGGTCATTCGAAAGTCGGAAATCGAAAGTCGGTCATTCGAAAGTTGGAAATCCAAAGTCGGTCTTTCCACAGTCGGTCATTCGAAAGTCGGTCATTCGAAAGTCGAAAGTCGGTCATTCGAAAGTCGGTCATTAGAAAGCCGGTCATTCGAAAGTCGGATATCGAAAGCCGGTCATTCTAAAGTCTGAAATCGAAAGTCGGTCATTCGAAAGTCGGAAATCGAAAGTCGGTCTTTCGAAAGTCGGAAATCGAAAGTCGGTCATTCGAAAGTCGGAAATCGAAAGTCGGTCATTCGACAGCCGGTCATTCGAAAGTCGGAAATCGAAAGCCGGTCATTCGAAAGTCGGAAATCGAAAGCCGGTCATTCGAAAGTCGGAAATCGAAAGCCGGTAATTCGAAAGTCGGAAATCGAAAGTCGGTCATTCGAAAGGCGGTCATTCGAAAGTCGGAAATCGAAAGCCGGTCATTCGAAAGTCGGAAATCGAAAGCCGGTCATTCGAAAGTCGGAAATCGAAAGTCGGTCATTCGAAAGACGGAAATCGAAAGTCGGTCATTCGGAAGTCGCTCATTCGAAAGCCGGTCATTCGAAAGTTGGAAACCGAAGGTCGGTCATTCGAAAGTCGGTCATTCGAAAGCCGGTCATTCTAAAGTCGGTCATTTGAAAGCCGGTCATTCGAAAGTCGGAAATGGAAAGCCGGTCATTCGAAAGTCGGAAATCGAAAGTCGGTCATTCGAAAGCCGGTCATTCGAAAGTCGGAAATCGAAAGTCGGTCATTCGAAAGTCGGAAATCGAAAGTCGGTCATTCGAAAGTCGGTCATTCGTAAGCCGGTCAATCGAAAGTCGGAAATCGAAAGCCGGTCATTCGAAAGTCGGAAATCGAAAGTCGGTCATTCGAAAGTCGGAAATCGAAAGTCGGTCATTCGAAAGTCGGTCATTCGAAAGTCGGAAATCGAAAGTCGGTCATTCGAAAGTCGCAAATCGAAAGTCGGTCATTCGAAAGTCGGAAATCGAAAGTCGGTCATTCGAAAGTCGGAAATCGAAAGTCGGTCATTCGAAAGTCGGAAATCGAAAGTCGGTCATTCGAAAGCCGGAAATCGAAAGTCGGTCATTCGAAAGTCGGAAATCGAAAGTCGGAAACCGAAAGTCGGAAATCGAATGTCGGTCATTCGAAAGTCGGTCATTCGAAAGCCGGTCATTCGAAAGTCGGAAATCGAAAGTCGGTCATTCGAAAGTCGGAAATCGAAAGTCGGTCATTTGAAAGTCGGAAATCGAAAGTCGGTCATTCGAAAGTCGGAAATCGAAAGTCGGTCATTAGACAGTCGGAAATCGAAAGTCGGTCATTCGAAGGTCGGAAATCGAAAGTCGGTCATTCGAAAGTCGGAAATCGAAAGTCGGTCATTCGAAAGTCGGAAATCGAAAGTCGGTCATTCGAATGTCGGAAATCGAAAGTCGGTCATTCGAAAGTCGGAAATCGAAAGTCGGTCATTCGAAAGTCGGAAATCGAAAGTCGGTCATTCGAAAGTCGGACATTGAAAGTCGGAAATCGAAAGTCAGTCATTCGAAAGTTGGTCATTCGGAAGCCGGTCATTCCAAAGTCAGAAATCGAAAGTCGGTCATGCGAAAGTCGGAAATCGAAAGTCGGTCATTCCAAAGTCGGAATTGGAAAGTCGGTCATTCGAAAGTCACTCATTCGAAAGTCGGTTATTCGAAAGTCACTCAATCGAAAGTCACTCATTCGAAAGTCGGAAATCGAAAGTCGGTCATTCGTAAGTCGGAAATGCAAAGTCGGTCATTCGAAAGTCGGTCATTCGAAAGTCGGAAATCGAAAGTCGGTCATTCGAAAGTCGGAAATCGAAAGTCGGTCATTCGAAAGTCGGTCATTCGAAAGTCGGTCATTCGAAAGTCGGAAATCCAAAGTCGGTCATTAGAAAGTCGGAAATCGAAAGTCGGTCATTCGAAAGTCGGAAATCGAAAGTCGGTCATTCGAAAGTCGGAAATCGAAAGTCGTTCATTCGAAAGTCGGAAATCGAAAGTCGGTCATTCGAAAGTCGGAAATCGAAGGTTGGTCATTCGAAAGTTGGAAATTGAAAGTCGGTCATTCGAAAGTCGGTCATTCGAAAGTCGGAAATCGAAAGTCGGTCATTCGAAAGTCGGAAATCGAAAGTCGGTCATTCGAAAGTCGGAAATCGAATGTCGGTCATTCGAAAGTCGGTCATTCGAAAGCTGGTCATTCGAAAGTCGGAAATCGAAAGTCGGTCATTCGAAAGTTGGAAATCGAAAGTCGGTCATTCGAAAGTCGGAAATCGAATGTCGGTCATTCGAAAGTCGGTCATTCGAAAGCTGGTCATTCGAAAGTCGGAAATCGAAAGTCGGTCATTCGAAAGTCGGAAATCGAAAGTCGGTCATTTGAAAGTCGGAAATCGAAAGTCGGTCACTCCAAAGTCGGAAATCGAAAGTCGGTCATTCGACAGTCGGTATTTCGAAAGTCGGAAATCGAAAGTCGGTCAATCGATAGTCGGTCATTCGAAAGTCGGAAATCGAAAGTCGGTTATTCGAAAGTCTGTCATTCGAAAGTCGGTCATTCGAAAGTCGGAAATCGAAAGTCGGTAATTCGAAAGTCGGAAATCGAAAGTCGGTCATGCGAAAGACGGAAATCGAAAGTCGGTCATTCGAAAGTCGGAAATCGAAAGTCGGTCATTCGACAGTCAGTATTTCGAAAGTCGGAAATCGAAAGTCGGTCAATCGATAGTCGGTCATTCGAAAGTCGGAAATCGAAAGTCGGTTATTCGAAAGTCTGTCGTTCGAAAGTCGGTCATTCGAAAGTCGGAAATCGAAAGTCGGTCATTCGAAAGTCGGTCATTCGAAAGTCGGTCATTCGAAAGTCGGTCATTCGAAACTCGGTCATTCGAAAGTCGGAAATCGAAAGTCGATCATTCGAAAGTCGGTCATTCGAAAGTCGGTAATTCCAAAGTCGGAAATCGAAGGTCTTTCATTCGAAAGTCGGAAATCGAAAGTCGGTCATACGAAAGGCGGAAATCGAAAGTCGGTCATTCAAAAGTCGGTCATTCGAAAGTTGGTCATTCGAAAGTCGGTCATTCGAAAGTCGGTCATTCGAAAGTCGGAAATCGAAAGTCGGTCATTCGAAAGTCGGAAATCGAAAGTCGGAAATCGAAAGTCGGTCATTCGAAAGTCGGAAATCGAAAGTTGGTCATTCGAAACTCGGAAATCGAAAGTCGGTCATTCGAAAGTCGGAAATCGAAAGTCGGTCATTCGAAAGTCGGTCAATCGAAAGTCGGTCATTCGAAAGTCGGAAATCGAAAGTCAGTCAATCGAAAGTCGGTCATTCGAAAGTCGGTCATTCGAAAGTCGGTCATACGAAAGTCAGTCATTCGAAAGTCGGAAGTCGAAAATCGGTCATTCGAAAGTCGGTCAATCGAAAGTTGGTCATTGGAAAGTCGGTCATTCTAAAGTCGGAAATCGAAACTCGGTCATTCGAAAGTCGGTCATTCGAAAGTCGAAAATCGAAATTCGGAAATCGAATGTCGGTCAATCGAAGGTCGGTTATTCGAAAGTCGGTCAATCGATAGTCGGTCATTCGAAAGTCGGTGATTCGAAAGACGGTAATTCGAAAGTCAGATATCGAAAGTCGGTCATTCGAAAGTCGGAAATCGAAAGCCGGTCATTCGAAAGTCGGAAATCGAAAGTCGGTCATTCGGAAGTCGCTCATTCGAAAGCCGGTCATTCGAAAGTTGGAAATCGAAAGTCGGTCATTCGAAAGCCGGTCATTCTAAAGTCGGTCATTTGAAAGCCGGTCATTCGAAAGTCGGAAATGGAAAGCCGGTCATTCGAAAGTCGGAAATCGAAAGTCGGTCATTCGAAAGCCGGTCATTCGAAAGTCGGAAATCGAAAGTCGGTCATTCGAAAGTCGGAAATCGAAAGTCGGTCATTCGAAAGTCGGTCATTCGTAAGCCGGTCATTCGAAAGTCGGAAATCGAAAGCCGGTCATTCGAAAGTCGGAAATCGAAAGTCGGTCATTCGAAAGTCGGAAATCGAAAGTCGGTCATTCGAAAGTCGGTCATTCGAAAGTCGGAAATCGAAAGTCGGTCATTCGAAAGTCGGAAATCGAAAGTCGGTCATTCGAAAGTCGGAAATCGAAAGTCGGTCATTCGAAAGTCGGAAATCGAAAGTCGGTCATTCGAAAGTCGGAAATCGAAAGTCGGTCATTCGAAAGCCGGAAATCGAAAGTCGGTCATTCGAAAGTCGGAAATCGAAAGTCGGAAACCGAAAGTCGGAAATTGAATGTCGGTCATTCGAAAGCCGGTAATTCGAAAGTCGGAAATCGAAAGTCGGTCATTCGAAAGTCGGAAATCGAAAGTCGGTCATTTGAAAGTCGGAAATCGAAAGTCGGTCATTCGAAAGTCGGAAATCGAAAGTCGGTCATTAGACAGTCGGAAATCGAAAGTCGGTCATTCGAAGATCGGAAATCGAAAGTCGGTCATTCGAAAGTCGGAAATCGAAAGTCGGTCATTCGAAAGTCGGAAATCGAAAGTCGGTCATTCGAATGTCGGAAATCGAAAGTCGGTCATTCGAAAGTCGGAAATCGAAAGCCGGTCATTCGAAAGTCGGAAATCGAAAGTCGGTCATTCGAAAGTCGGAAATCGAAAGTCGGTCATTCGAAAGTCGGACATTGAAAGTCGGAAATCGAAAGTCAGTCATTCGAAAGTTGGTCATTCGGAAGCCGGTCATTCCAAAGTCAGAAATCGAAAGTCGGTCATGCGAAAGTCGGAAATCGAAAGTCGGTCATTCGAAAGTCGGAATTGGAAAGTCGGTCATTCGAAAGTCACTCATTCGAAAGTCGGTTATTCGAAAGTCACTCAATCGAAAGTCACTCATTCGAAAGTCGGAAATCGAAAGTCGGTCATTCGTAAGTCGGAAATGCAAAGTCGGTCATTCGAAAGTCGGTCATTCGAAAGTCGGAAATCGAAAGTCGGTCATTCGAAAGTCGGAAATCGAAAGTCGGTCATTCGAAAGTCGGTCATTCGAAAGTCGGTCATTCGAAAGTCGGAAATCCAAAGTCGGTCATTCGAAAGTCGGAAATCGAAAGTCGGTCATTCGAAAGTCGGAAATCGAGAGTCGGTCATTCGAAAGTCGGAAATCGAAAGTCGTTCATTCGAAACTCGGAAATCGAAAGTCGGTCATTCGAAAGCCGGAAATCGAAAGTCGGTCATTCGAAAGTCGGAAATCGAAGGTCGGTCATTCGAAAGTTGGAAATTGAAAGTCGGTCATTCGAAAGTCGGTCATTCGAAAGCCGGTCATTCGAAAGTCGGAAATCGAAAGTCGGTCATTCGAAAGTCGGAAATCGAAAGTCGGTCATTCGAATGTCGGAAATCGAATGTCGGTCATTCGAAAGTCGGTCATTCGAAAGCTGGTCATTCGAAAGTCGGAAATCGAAAGTCGGTCATTCGAAAGTCGGAAATCGAAAGTCGGTCATTCGAAAGTCGGAAATCGAATGTCGGTCATTCGAAAGTCGGTCATTCGAAAGCTGGTCATTCGAAAGTCGGAAATCGAAAGTCGGTCATTCGAAAGTCGGAAATCGAAAGTCGGTCATTTGAAAGTCGGAAATCGAAAGTCGGTCACTCCAAAGTCGGAAATCGAAAGTCGGTCATTCGACAGTCGGTATTTCGAAAGTCGGAAATCGAAAGTCGGTCAATCGATAGTCGGTCATTCGAAAGTCGGAAATCGAAAGTCGGTTATTCGAAAGTCTGTCATTCGAAAGTCGGTCATTCGAAAGTCGGAAATCGAAAGTCGGTAATTCGAAAGTCGGAAATCGAAAGTCGGTCATGCGAAAGACGGAAATCGAAAGTCGGTCATTCGAAAGTCGGAAATCGAAAGTCGGTCATTCGACAGTCGGTATTTCGAAAGTCGGAAATCGAAAGTCGGTCAATCGATAGTCGGTCATTCGAAAGTCGGAAATCGAAAGTCGGTTATTCGAAAGGCTGTCGTTCGAAAGTCGGTCATTCGAAAGTCGGATATCGAAAGTCGGTCATTCGAAAGACGGTCATTCGAAAGTCGGTCATTCGAAAGTCGGTCATTCGAAAGTCGGTCATTCGAAAGTCGGAAATCGAAAGTCGATCATTCGAAAGTCGGTCATTCCAAAGTCGGTAATTCCAAAGTCGGAAATCGAAAGTCGGTCATTCGAAAGTCGGAAATCGAAAGTCGGTCATACGAAAGGCGGAAATCGAAAGTCGGTCATTCAAAAGTCGGTCATTCGAAAGTTGGTCATTCGAAAGTCGGTCATTCGAAAGTCGGTCATTCGAAAGTCGGAAATCGAAAGTCGGTCATTCGAAAGTCGGAAATCGAAAGTCGGAAATCGAAAGTCGGTCATTCGAAAGTCGGAAATCGAAAGTCGGTCATTCGAAACTCGGAAATCGAAAGTCGGTCATTCGAAAGTCGGAAATCGAAAGTCGGTCATTCGAAAGTCGGTCAATCGAAAGTCGGTCATTCGAAAGTCGGAAATCGAAAGTCAGTCAATCGAAAGTCGGTCATTCGAAAGTCGGTCATTCGAAAGTCGGTCATTCGAAAGTCAGTCATTCGAAAGTCGGATATCGAAAGTCGGTCAATCGAAAGTCACTCATTCGAAAGTCGGTCATTCGAAAGTCGGAAATCGAAAGTCGGTCATTCGAAAGTCGGAAATCGAATGTCGGAAATCGAAAGTCGGTCAATCGAAGGTCGGTCATTCGAAAGTCGGTCAATCGAAAGTCGGTTATTCGTAAGTCGGTGATTCGAAAGTCGGTAATTCGAATCTCGGAAATCGAAAGTCGGTCATTCGAAAGTCGGAAATCGAAAGTCGGTCATTCGAAAGTCGGTCATTCGAAAGTCGGAAATCGAAAGTCAGTCAATCGAAAGTCGGTCATTCGAAAGTCGGAAATCGAAAGTCGGTCAATCGGAAGTCTGTCATTCGAAAGTCGGAAATCGAAAGTCGGTCAATCGAAAGTCGGAAATCGAAAGTCGGAAATCGAAAGTCACTCATTCGAAAGTCGGAAATCGAAAGTCGGTCATTCGAAAGTCGGAAATCCAAAGTCAGTAATCGAAAGTCGGTCATTCGAAAGTCGGAAATCGAAAGTCGGTCAATCGAAAGTCGGCCATTCGTAAGTCGGAAATCGAAAGTCGGTCAATTGAAACTCACTCATTCGAAAGTCGGTCATTCGAAAGTCGGAAATCGAAAGTCGGTCATTCGAAAGTCGGAAATCGGAAGTCGGTCATTCGAAAGTCGGAAATCGAAAGTCGGTCATTCGAAAGTCGGTCAATCGAAAGTCGGTTATTCGAAAGCCGGTCATTTGAAAGTCGGAAATCGAAAGTCGGTCATTCGAAAGTCGGTCATTCGAAAGTCGGAAATCGAAAGTCGGTCATTCGAAAGTCGGTCAATCGAAAGTCGGTCATTCGAAAGTCGAAAATCGAAAGTCGGTCATTCGAAAGTCGGAAATCGAAAGTCGGTAATTCGAAAGTCGGAAATCGAAAGTCGGTCAATCGAAAGTTGGTCATTCGAAAGTCGGTCATTCGAAAGTCGGTCATTCGAAAGTCGGTCAATCGAAAGTCGGTCATTCGAAAGTCGGAAATCGAAAGTCGGTCAATCGAAAGTCGGTCATTCGAAAGTCGGAAATCGAAAGTCGGTCCTTCGAAAGTCAGTCATTCGAAAGTCGGATATCGAAAGTCGGTCAATCGAAAGTCACTCATTCGAAAGTCGGTCATTCGAAAGTCGGAAATCGAAAGTCGGTCATTCGAAAGTCGGAAATCGAATGTCGGAAATCGAAAGTCGGTCAATCGAAGGTCGGTCATTCGAAAGTCGGTCAATCGAAAGTCGGTTATTCGTAAGTCGGTGATTCGAAAGTCGGTAATTCGAATCTCGGAAATCGAAAGTCGGTCATTCGAAAGTCGGAAATCGAAAGTCGGTCATTCGAAAGTCGGTCATTCGAAAGTCGGAAATCGAAAGTCAGTCAATCGAAAGTCGGTCATTCGAAAGTCGGAAATCGAAAGTCGGTCAATCGGAAGTCTGTCATTCGAAAGTCGGAAATCGAAAGTCGGTCAATCGAAAGTCGGAAATCGAAAGTCGGAAATCGAAAGTCACTCATTCGAAAGTCGGAAATCGAAAGTCGGTCATTCGAAAGTCGGAAATCCAAAGTCAGTAATCGAAAGTCGGTCATTCGAAAGTCGGAAATCGAAAGTCGGTCAATCGAAAGTCGGCCATTCGTAAGTCGGAAATCGAAAGTCGGTCAATTGAAACTCACTCATTCGAAAGTCGGTCATTCGAAAGTCGGAAATCGAAAGTCGGTCATTCGAAAGTCGGAAATCGGAAGTCGGTCATTCGAAAGTCGGAAATCGAAAGTCGGTCATTCGAAAGTCGGTCAATCGAAAGTCGGTTATTCGAAAGCCGGTCATTTGAAAGTCGGAAATCGAAAGTCGGTCATTCGAAAGTCGGTCATTCGAAAGTCGGAAATCGAAAGTCGGTCATTCGAAAGTCGGTCAATCGAAAGTCGGTCATTCGAAAGTCGAAAATCGAAAGTCGGTCATTCGAAAGTCGGAAATCGAAAGTCGGTAATTCGAAAGTCGGAAATCGAAAGTCGGTCAATCGAAAGTTGGTCATTCGTAAGTCGGTCATTCGAAAGTCGGTCATTCGAAAGTCGGTCAATCGAAAGTCGGTCATTCGAAAGTCGGAAATCGAAAGTCGGTCAATCGAAAGTCGGTCATTCGAAAGTCGGAAATCGAAAGTCGGTCCTTCGAAAGTCGGTCATTCGAAAGTCGGAAATCGAAGCCGGTCATTCGAAAGTAGGTCATTCGAAAGTCGGAAATCGAAAGTCGGTCAATCGATAGTCGGTCAATCGAAAGTCGGTCATTCGAAAGTCGGTCATTCGAAAGTCGGAAATCTAAAGTCGGTCATTCAAAAGTCGGAAATCGAAAGTCGGTCTTTCGAAAGTCGGAAATCTAAAGTCGGTCATTCGAAAGTCGGTCAATCGAAAGTCGATCATTCGAAAGTCGTAAATCGAAAGTCGGTCAATCGAAAGTCGGTAATTCGAAAGTCGGTCATTCGAAAGTCGGAAATCGAAAGTCGGTCATTCGAAAGTCGGTCATTCGAAAGTCGGAAATCGAAACTCGGTCATTCGAAAGTCGGAAATCGAATGTCGGTCATTCGAAAGTCGGTCATTCGAAAGCCGGTCATTCGAAAGTCGGAAATCGAAAGTCGGTCATTCGAAAGTCGGAAATCGAAAGTCGGTCATTCGAAAGTCGGAAATCGAAAGTCGGTCATTCGAAAGTCGGTCATTGAGAGTCGGAAATCGAAAGTCGGTCATTCGAATGTCGGAAATAGAAAGTCGGTCATTCGAATGTCGGAAATCGAAAGTCGGTCATTCGAAGGTCGGAAATCGAAAGTCGGTCATTCGAAGGTCGGAAATCGAAAGTCGGTCATTCGAAGGTCGGAAATCGAAAGTCGGTCATTCGAAAGTCGGAAATCGAAAGTCGGTCATTCGAAAGTCGGTCATTGAAAGTCGGAAATCGAAAGTCGGTCATTCGATTGTCGGAAATAGAAAGTCGGTCATTCGAATGTCGGAAATAGAAAGTCGGTCATTCGACAGTCGGATATCGAAAGTCGGTCATTCGAAGTTCGGAAATCGAAAGTCGGTCATTCGAAAGTCGGAAATCGAAAGTCGGTCATTCGAAAGTCGGTCATTGAAAGTCGGTAATTCGAAAGTCGGTCATTCGAAAGTCGGTCATCGAAAGTCGGTCATTCGAATGTCGGAAATAGAAAGTCGGTCATTCGAATGTCGGAAATAGAAAGTCGGTCATTCGAAAGTCGGTCATCGAAAGTCGGTCATTCGAATGTCGGAAATATAAAGTCGGTCATTCGAATGTCGGAAATAGAAAGTCGGTCATTCGACAGTCGGAAATCGAAAGTCGGTCATTCGAAGGTCGGAAATTAAAAGTCGGTCATTCGAAAGTCGGAAATCGAAAGTCGGAAATCGAAAGTCGGTCATTCGAAAGTCGGTCATTGAAAGTCGGAAATCGAAAGTCGGTCATTCGAATGTCGGAAATAGAAAGTCGGTCATTCGAAAGTCGGAAATCGAAAGCCGGTCATACGAAAGTCGGAAATCAAAAGTCGGTCATTCGAAAGTCAGTCAATCAAAAGTCGGTCATTCGAAAGTCGGAAATCGAAAGTCGGTCAATCGAAAGTCGGTCATTCGAAAGTCGGAAATCGAAAGTCGGTCATTCGAAAGTCGGAAATCGAAGCCGGTCATTCGAAAGTAGGTCATTCCAAAGTCGGAAATCGAAAGTCGGACATTGAAAGTCGGAAATCGAAAGTCAGTCATTCGAAAGTCGGTCATTCGAAAGCCGGTCATTCCAAAGTCAGAAATCGAAAGTCGGTCATTCGAAAGTTGGAAATCGAAAGTCGGTCATTCGAAAGTCGGAAATCGTAAGTCGGTCATTCGAAAGTCGGTCATTCGAAAGTCGGTCATTCGAAAGTCGGTCATTCGAAAGCCGGACATTCGAAAGCCGGTCATTCGAAAGTCGGTCATTCGAAAGTCGGTCATTCCAAAGTCGGTCATTCGAAAGTCGGAAATCGAAAGTCTGTCTTTCGAAAGTCGGTCATTCAAAAGTCAGTCATTTTAAAGTCGGTCATTCGAAAGTCGGTCATTCGAAAGTCGGTCATTCGAAATTCGGAAATCGAAAGTCAGTCATTCGAAAGTCGGAAATCGAAAGTCGGAAATCGAAAGTCGGTCATTCTAAAGCCGGACATTCGAAAGACGGAAATCGAAAGCCGGTCATTCGAAAGTCGGAAATCGAAAGTCGGTCATTCGAAAGTCGGAAATCGAAAGTCGGTCATTCGAAAGCCGGTCATTCGAAAGTCGGAAATCAAAAGCCGGTCATTCGAAAGTCGGAAATCGAAAGTCGGTCATTCGAAAGTTGGAAATCCAAAGTCGGTCTTTCCACAGTCGGTCATTCGAAAGTCGGTCATTCGAAAGTCGAAAGTCGGTCATTCGAAAGTCGGTCATTAGAAAGCCGATCATTCGAAAGTCGGATATCGAAAGCCGGTCATTCTAAAGTCTGAAATCGAAAGTCGGTCATTCGAAAGTCGGAAATCGAAAGTCGGTCTTTCGAAAGTCGGAAATCGAAAGTCGGTCATTCGAAAGTCGGAAATCGAAAGTCGGTCATTCGAAAGCCGGTCATTCGAAAGTCGGAAATCGAAAGCCGGTCATTCGAAAGTCGGAAATCGAAAGTCGGTCATTCGAAAGTCGGAAATCGAAAGCCGGTAATTCGAAAGTCGGAAATCGAAAGTCGGTCATTCGAAAGGCGGTCATTCGAAAGTCGGAAATCGAAAGCCGGTCATTCGAAAGTCGGAAATCGAAAGCCGGTCATTCGAAAGTCGGAAATCGAAAGTCGGTCATTCGAAAGACGGAAATCGAAAGCCGGTCATTCGGAAGTCGCTCATTCGAAAGCCGGTCATTCGAAAGTTGGAAATCGAAAGTCGGTCATTCGAAAGTCGGTCATTCGAAAGCCGGTCATTCTAAAGTCGGTCATTTGAAAGCCGGTCATTCGAAAGTCGGAAATGGAAAGCCGGTCATTCGAAAGTCGGAAATCGAAAGTCGGTCATTCGAAAGCCGGTCATTCGAAAGTCGGAAATCGAAAGTCGGTCATTTGAAAGTCGGAAATCGAAAGTCGGTCATTCGAAAGTCGGTCATTCGTAAGCCGGTCATTCGAAAGTCGGAAATCGAAAGCCGGTCATTCGAAAGTCGGAAATCGAAAGTCGGTCATTCGAAAGTCGGAAATCGAAAGTCGGTCATTCGAAAGTCGGAAATCGAAAGTCGGTCATTCGAAAGTTGGAAATCGAAAGTCGGTCATTCGAAAGTCGGAAATCGAAAGTCGGTCATTCGAAAGTCGGTAATCGAAAGTCGGTCATTCGAAAGTCGGAAATCGAAAGTCGGTCATTCGAAAGCCGGAAATCGAAAGTCGGTCATTCGAAAGTCGGAAATCGAAAGTCGGTCATTCGAAAGCCGGAAATCGAAAGTCGGTCCTTCGAAAGTCGGTCATTCGAAAGTCGGAAATCGAAGCCGGTCATTCGAAAGTAGGTCATTCGAAAGTCGGAAATCGAAAGTCGGTCAATCGATAGTCGGTCAATCGAAAGTCGGTCACTCGAAAGTCGGTCATTCGAAAGTCGGAAATCTAAAGTCGGTCATTGAAAAGTCGGAAATCGAAAGTCGGTCTTTCGAAAGTCGGAAATCTAAAGTCGGTCATTCGAAAGTCGGTCAATCGAAAGTCGATCATTCGAAAGTCGTAAATCGAAAGTCGGTCAATCGAAAGTCGGTAATTCGAAAGTCGGTCATTCGAAAGTCGGAAATCGAAAGTCGGTCATTCGAAAGTCGGTCAATCGCAAGTCGGTCATTCGAAAGTCGGTCATTCGAAAGTCGGAAATCGAAACTCGGTCATTCGAAAGTCGGAAATTCATTCGAAAGCCGGTCATTCGAAAGTCGGAAATCGAAAGTCGGTATTCGAAAGTCGGAAATCGAAACTCGGTCATTCGAAAGTCGGAAATCGAATGTCGGTCATTCGAAAGTCGGTCATTCGAAAGCCGGTCATTCGAAAGTCGGAAATCGAAAGTCGGTCATTCGAAAGTCGGAAATCGAAAGTCGGTCATTCGAAAGTCGGAAATCGAAAGTCGGTCATTCGAAAGTCGGTCATTGAGAGTCGGAAATCGAAAGTCGGTCATTCGAATGTCGGAAATAGAAAGTCGGTCATTCGAATGTCGGAAATCGAAAGTCGGTCATTCGAAGGTCGGAAATCGAAAGTCGCTCATTCGAAGGTCGGAAATCGAAAGTCGGTCATTCGAAGGTCGGAAATCGAAAGTCGGTCATTCGAAAGTCGGAAATCGAAAGTCGGTCATTCGAAAGTCGGTCATTGAAAGTCGGAAATCGAAAGTCGGTCATTCGATTGTCGGAAATAGAAAGTCGGTCATTCGAATGTCGGAAATAGAAAGTCGGTCATTCGACAGTCGGATATCGAAAGTCGGTCATTCGAAGTTCGGAAATCGAAAGTCGGTCATTCGAAAGTCGGATATCGAAAGTCGGTCATTCGAAAGTCGGTCATTGAAAGTCGGTAATTCGAAAGTCGGTCATTCGTAAGTCGGTCATCGAAAGTCGGTCATTCGAATGTCGGAAATAGAAAGTCGGTCATTCGAATGTCGGAAATAGAAAGTCGGTCATTCGAAAGTCGGTCATCGAAAGTCGGTCATTCGAATGTCGGAAATATAAAGTCGGTCATTCGAATGTCGGAAATAGAAAGTCGGTCATTCGAATGTCGGAAATCGAAAGTCGGTCATTCGAAGGTCGGAAATCGAAAGTCGGTCATTCGAAGGTCGGAAATCGAAAGTCGGTCATTCGAAGGTCGGAAATCGAAAGTCGGTCATTCGAAAGTCGGAAATCGAAAGTCGGTCATTCGAAAGTCGGTCATTGAAAGTCGGAAATCGAAAGTCGGTCATTCGATTGTCGGAAATAGAAAGTCGGTCATTCGAATGTCGGAAATAGAAAGTCGGTCATTCGACAGTCGGATATCGAAAGTCGGTCATTCGAAGTTCGGAAATCGAAAGTCGGTCATTCGAAAGTCGGAAATCGAAAGTCGGTCATTCGAAAGTCGGTCATTGAAAGTCGGTAATTCGAAAGTCGGTCATTCGAAAGTCGGTCATCGAAAGTCGGTCATTCGAATGTCGGAAATAGAAAGTCGGTCATTCGAATGTCGGAAATAGAAAGTCGGTCATTCGAAAGTCGGTCATCGAAAGTCGGTCATTCGAATGTCGGAAATATAAAGTCGGTCATTCGAATGTCGGAAATAGAAAGTCGGTCATTCGACAGTCGGAAATCGAAAGTCGGTCATTCGAAGGTCGGAAATTAAAAGTCGGTCATTCGAAAGTCGGAAATCGAAAGTCGGAAATCGAAAGTCGGTCATTCGAAAGTCGGTCATTGAAAGTCGGAAATCGAAAGTCGGTCATTCGAATGTCGGAAATAGAAAGTCGGTCATTCGAAAGTCGGAAATCGAAAGCCGGTCATACGAAAGTCGGAAATCAAAAGTCGGTCATTCGAAAGTCAGTCAATCAAAAGTCGGTCATTCGAAAGTCGGAAATCGAAAGTCGGTCAATCGAAAGTCGGTCATTCGAAAGTCGGAAATCGAAAGTCGGTCATTCGAAAGTCGGAAATCGAAGCCGGTCATTCGAAAGTAGGTCATTCGAAAGTCGGAAATCGAAAGTCGGACATTGAAAGTCGGAAATCGAAAGTCAGTCATTCGAAAGTCGGTCATTCGAAAGCCGGTCATTCCAAAGTCAGAAATCGAAAGTCGGTCATTCGAAAGTTGGAAATCGAAAGTCGGTCATTCGAAAGTCGGAAATCGTAAGTCGGTCATTCGAAAGTCGGTCATTCGAAAGTCGGTCATTCGAAAGTCGGTCATTCGAAAGCCGGACATTCGAAAGCCGGTCATTCGAAAGTCGGTCATTCGAAAGTCGGTCATTCCAAAGTCGGTCATTCGAAAGTCGGAAATCGAAAGTCTGTCTTTCGAAAGTCGGTCATTCAAAAGTCAGTCATTTTAAAGTCGGTCATTCGAAAGTCGGTCATTCGAAAGTCGGTCATTCGAAATTCGGAAATCGAAAGTCAGTCATTCGAAAGTCGGAAATCGAAAGTCGGAAATCGAAAGTCGGTCATTCTAAAGCCGGACATTCGAAAGACGGAAATCGAAAGCCGGTCATTCGAAAGTCGGAAATCGAAAGTCGGTCATTCGAAAGTCGGAAATCGAAAGTCGGTCATTCGAAAGCCGGTCATTCGAAAGTCGGAAATCAAAAGCCGGTCATTCGAAAGTCGGAAATCGAAAGTCGGTCATTCGAAAGTTGGAAATCCAAAGTCGGTCTTTCCACAGTCGGTCATTCGAAAGTCGGTCATTCGAAAGTCGAAAGTCGGTCATTCGAAAGTCGGTCATTAGAAAGCCGATCATTCGAAAGTCGGATATCGAAAGCCGGTCATTCTAAAGTCTGAAATCGAAAGTCGGTCATTCGAAAGTCGGAAATCGAAAGTCGGTCTTTCGAAAGTCGGAAATCGAAAGTCGGTCATTCGAAAGTCGGAAATCGAAAGTCGGTCATTCGAAAGCCGGTCATTCGAAAGTCGGAAATCGAAAGCCGGTCATTCGAAAGTCGGAAATCGAAAGTCGGTCATTCGAAAGTCGGAAATCGAAAGCCGGTAATTCGAAAGTCGGAAATCGAAAGTCGGTCATTCGAAAGGCGGTCATTCGAAAGTCGGAAATCGAAAGCCGGTCATTCGAAAGTCGGAAATCGAAAGCCGGTCATTCGAAAGTCGGAAATCGAAAGTCGGTCATTCGAAAGACGGAAATCGAAAGCCGGTCATTCGGAAGTCGCTCATTCGAAAGCCGGTCATTCGAAAGTTGGAAATCGAAAGTCGGTCATTCGAAAGTCGGTCATTCGAAAGCCGGTCATTCTAAAGTCGGTCATTTGAAAGCCGGTCATTCGAAAGTCGGAAATGGAAAGCCGGTCATTCGAAAGTCGGAAATCGAAAGTCGGTCATTCGAAAGCCGGTCATTCGAAAGTCGGAAATCGAAAGTCGGTCATTTGAAAGTCGGAAATCGAAAGTCGGTCATTCGAAAGTCGGTCATTCGTAAGCCGGTCATTCGAAAGTCGGAAATCGAAAGCCGGTCATTCGAAAGTCGGAAATCGAAAGTCGGTCATTCGAAAGTCGGAAATCGAAAGTCGGTCATTCGAAAGTCGGAAATCGAAAGTCGGTCATTCGAAAGTCGGAAATCGAAAGTCGGTCATTCGAAAGTCGGAAATCGAAAGTCGGTCATTCGAAAGTCGGTAATCGAAAGTCGGTCATTCGAAAGTCGGAAATCGAAAGTCGGTCATTCGAAAGCCGGAAATCGAAAGTCGGTCATTCGAAAGTCGGAAATCGAAAGTCGGTCATTCGAAAGCCGGAAATCGAAAGTCGGTCCTTCGAAAGTCGGTCATTCGAAAGTCGGAAATCGAAGCCGGTCATTCGAAAGTAGGTCATTCGAAAGTCGGAAATCGAAAGTCGGTCAATCGATAGTCGGTCAATCGAAAGTCGGTCATTCGAAAGTCGGTCATTCGAAAGTCGGAAATCTAAAGTCGGTCATTGAAAAGTCGGAAATCGAAAGTCGGTCTTTCGAAAGTCGGAAATCTAAAGTCGGTCATTCGAAAGTCGGTCAATCGAAAGTCGATCATTCGAAAGTCGTAAATCGAAAGTCGGTCAATCGAAAGTCGGTAATTCGAAAGTCGGTCATTCGAAAGTCGGAAATCGAAAGTCGGTCATTCGAAAGTCGGTCAATCGCAAGTCGGTCATTCGAAAGTCGGTCATTCGAAAGTCGGAAATCGAAACTCGGTCATTCGAAAGTCGGAAATTCATTCGAAAGCCGGTCATTCGAAAGTCGGAAATCGAAAGTCGGTATTCGAAAGTCGGAAATCGAAACTCGGTCATTCGAAAGTCGGAAATCGAATGTCGGTCATTCGAAAGTCGGTCATTCGAAAGCCGGTCATTCGAAAGTCGGAAATCGAAAGTCGGTCATTCGAAAGTCGGAAATCGAAAGTCGGTCATTCGAAAGTCGGAAATCGAAAGTCGGTCATTCGAAAGTCGGTCATTGAGAGTCGGAAATCGAAAGTCGGTCATTCGAATGTCGGAAATAGAAAGTCGGTCATTCGAATGTCGGAAATCGAAAGTCGGTCATTCGAAGGTCGGAAATCGAAAGTCGGTCATTCGAAGGTCGGAAATCGAAAGTCGGTCATTCGAAGGTCGGAAATCGAAAGTCGGTCATTCGAAAGTCGGAAATCGAAAGTCGGTCATTCGAAAGTCGGTCATTGAAAGTCGGAAATCGAAAGTCGGTCATTCGATTGTCGGAAATAGAAAGTCGGTCATTCGAATGTCGGAAATAGAAAGTCGGTCATTCGACAGTCGGATATCGAAAGTCGGTCATTCGAAGTTCGGAAATCGAAAGTCGGTCATTCGAAAGTCGGATATCGAAAGTCGGTCATTCGAAAGTCGGTCATTGAAAGTCGGTAATTCGAAAGTCGGTCATTCGTAAGTCGGTCATCGAAAGTCGGTCATTCGAATGTCGGAAATAGAAAGTCGGTCATTCGAATGTCGGAAATAGAAAGTCGGTCATTCGAAAGTCGGTCATCGAAAGTCGGTCATTCGAATGTCGGAAATATAAAGTCGGTCATTCGAATGTCGGAAATAGAAAGTCGGTCATTCGACAGTCGGAAATCGAAAGTCGGTCATTCGAAGGTCGGAAATTAAAAGTCGATCATTCGAAAGTCGGAAATCGAAAGTCGTTCATTCGAAAGTCGGAAATCGAAAGTCGGTCATCGAAAGTCGGTCATTCGAATGTCGGAAATAGAAAGTCGGTCATTCGAAAGTCGGAAATCGAAAGCCGGTCATACGAAAGTCGGAAATCAAAAGTCGGTCATTCGAAAGTCAGTCAATCAAAAGTCGGTCATTCGAAAGTCGGAAATCGAAAGTCGGTCAATCGAAAGTCGGTCATTCGAAAGTCGGAAATCGAAAGTCGGTCATTCGAAAGTCGGAAATCGAAGCCGGTCATTCGAAAGTAGGTCATTCGAAAGTCGGAAATCCAAAGTCGGACATTGAAAGTCGAAATCGAAAGTCAGTCATTCGAAAGTCGGTCATTCGAAAGCCGGTCATTCCAAAGTCAGAAATCGAAAGTCGGTCATTCGAAAGTCGGAAATCGAAAGTCGGTCATTCGAAAGCCGGAAATCGAAAGTCGGTCATTCGAAAGTTGGAAATCGAAAGTCGGTCATTCGAAAGTCGGAAATCGTAAGTCGGTCATTCGAAAGTCGGTCATTCGAAAGTCGGTCATTCGAAAGCCGGACATTCGAAAGCCGGTCATTCGAAAGTCGGTCATTCGAAAGTCGGTCATTCCAAAGTCGGTCATTCGAAAGTCGGAAATCGAAAGTCTGTCTTTCGAAAGTCGGTCATTCAAAAGTCAGTCATTTTAAAGTCGGTCATTCGAAAGTCGGTCATTCGAAAGTCGGTCATTCGAAATTCGGAAATCGAAAGTCAGTCATTCGAAAGTCGGAAATCGAAAGTCGGAAATCGAAAGTCGGTCATTCTAAAGCCGGACATTCGAAAGACGGAAATCGAAAGCCGGTCATTCGAAAGTCGGAAATCGAAAGTCGGTCATTCGAAAGTCGGAAATCGAAAGTCGGTCATTCGAAAGCCGGTCATTCGAAAGTCGGAAATCGAAAGTCGGTCATTCGAAAGTCGGAAATCGAAAGTCGGTCATTCGAAAGTCGGTCATTCGTAAGCCGGTCATTCGAAAGTCGGAAATCGAAAGCCGGTCATTCGAAAGACGGAAATCGAAAGCCGGTCATTCGAAAGTCGGTCAATCGAAAGTCGGTCATTCGAAAGTCGGAAATCGAAAGTCGGTCATTCGAAAGTCGGAAATCGAAGCCGGTCATTCGAAAGTAGGTCATTCGAAAGTCGGAAATCGAAAGTCGGACATTGAAAGTCGGAAATCGAAAGTCAGTCATTCGAAAGTCGGTCATTCGAAAGCCGGTCATTCCAAAGTCAGAAATCGAAAGTCGGTCATTCGAAAGTTGGAAATCGAAAGTCGGTCATTCGAAAGTCGGAAATCGTAAGTCGGTCATTCGAAAGTCGGTCATTCGAAAGTCGGTCATTCGAAAGTCGGTCATTCGAAAGCCGGACATTCGAAAGCCGGTCATTCGAAAGTCGGTCATTCGAAAGTCGGTCATTCCAAAGTCGGTCATTCGAAAGTCGGAAATCGAAAGTCTGTCTTTCGAAAGTCGGTCATTCAAAAGTCAGTCATTTTAAAGTCGGTCATTCGAAAGTCGGTCATTCGAAAGTCGGTCATTCGAAATTCGGAAATCGAAAGTCAGTCATTCGAAAGTCGGAAATCGAAAGTCGGAAATCGAAAGTCGGTCATTCTAAAGCCGGACATTCGAAAGACGGAAATCGAAAGCCGGTCATTCGAAAGTCGGAAATCGAAAGTCGGTCATTCGAAAGTCGGAAATCGAAAGTCGGTCATTCGAAAGCCGGTCATTCGAAAGTCGGAAATCAAAAGCCGGTCATTCGAAAGTCGGAAATCGAAAGTCGGTCATTCGAAAGTTGGAAATCCAAAGTCGGTCTTTCCACAGTCGGTCATTCGAAAGTCGGTCATTCGAAAGTCGAAAGTCGGTCATTCGAAAGTCGGTCATTAGAAAGCCGATCATTCGAAAGTCGGATATCGAAAGCCGGTCATTCTAAAGTCTGAAATCGAAAGTCGGTCATTCGAAAGTCGGAAATCGAAAGTCGGTCTTTCGAAAGTCGGAAATCGAAAGTCGGTCATTCGAAAGTCGGAAATCGAAAGTCGGTCATTCGAAAGCCGGTCATTCGAAAGTCGGAAATCGAAAGCCGGTCATTCGAAAGTCGGAAATCGAAAGCCGGTCATTCGAAAGTCGGAAATCGAAAGCCGGTAATTCGAAAGTCGGAAATCGAAAGTCGGTCATTCGAAAGGCGGTCATTCGAAAGTCGGAAATCGAAAGCCGGTCATTCGAAAGTCGGAAATCGAAAGCCGGTCATTCGAAAGTCGGAAATCGAAAGTCGGTCATTCGAAAGACGGAAATCGAAAGCCGGTCATTCGGAAGTCGCTCATTCGAAAGCCGGTCATTAGAAAGTTGGAAATCGAAAGTCGGTCATTCGAAAGTCGGTCATTCGAAAGCCGGTCATTCTAAAGTCGGTCATTTGAAAGCCGGTCATTCGAAAGTCGGAAATGGAAAGCCGGTCATTCGAAAGTCGGAAATCGAAAGTCGGTCATTCGAAAGCCGGTCATTCGAAAGTCGGAAATCGAAAGTCGGTCATTCGAAAGTCGGAAATCGAAAGTCGGTCATTCGAAAGTCGGTCATTCGTAAGCCGGTCATTCGAAAGTCGGAAATCGAAAGCCGGTCATTCGAAAGTCGGAAATCGAAAGTCGGTCATTCGAAAGTCGGAAATCGAAAGTCGGTCATTCGAAAGTCGGAAATCGAAAGTCGGTCATTCGAAAGTCGGAAATCGAAAGTCGGTCATTCGAAAGTCGGAAATCGAAAGTCGGTCATTCGAAAGTCGGAAATCGAAAGTCGGTCATTCGAAAGTCGGAAATCGAAAGTCGGTCATTCGAAAGCCGGAAATCGAAAGTCGGTCATTCGAAAGTCGGAAATCGAAAGTCGGTCATTCGAAAGCCGGAAATCGAAAGTCGGTCCTTCGAAAGTCGGTCATTCGAAAGTCGGAAATCGAAGCCGGTCATTCGAAAGTAGGTCATTCGAAAGTCGGAAATCGAAAGTCGGTCAATCGATAGTCGGTCAATCGAAAGTCGGTCATTCGAAAGTCGGTCATTCGAAAGTCGGAAATCTAAAGTCGGTCATTGAAAAGTCGGAAATCGAAAGTCGGTCTTTCGAAAGTCGGAAATCTAAAGTCGGTCATTCGAAAGTCGGTCAATCGAAAGTCGATCATTCGAAAGTCGTAAATCGAAAGTCGGTCAATCGAAAGTCGGTAATTCGAAAGTCGGTCATTCGAAAGTCGGAAATCGAAAGTCGGTCATTCGAAAGTCGGTCAATCGCAAGTCGGTCATTCGAAAGTCGGTCATTCGAAAGTCGGAAATCGAAACTCGGTCATTCGAAAGTCGGAAATTCATTCGAAAGCCGGTCATTCGAAAGTCGGAAATCGAAAGTCGGTATTCGAAAGTCGGAAATCGAAACTCGGTCATTCGAAAGTCGGAAATCGAATGTCGGTCATTCGAAAGTCGGTCATTCGAAAGCCGGTCATCCGAAAGTCGGAAATCGAAAGTCGGTCATTCGAAAGTCGGAAATCGAAAGTCGGTCATTCGAAAGTCGGAAATCGAAAGTCGGTCATTCGAAAGTCGGTCATTGAGAGTCGGAAATCGAAAGTCGGTCATTCGAATGTCGGAAATAGAAAGTCGGTCATTCGAATGTCGGAAATCGAAAGTCGGTCATTCGAAGGTCGGAAATCGAAAGTCGGTCATTCGAAGGTCGGAAATCGAAAGTCGGTCATTCGAAGGTCGGAAATCGAAAGTCGGTCATTCGAAAGTCGGAAATCGAAAGTCGGTCATTCGAAAGTCGGTCATTGAAAGTCGGAAATCGAAAGTCGGTCATTCGATTGTCGGAAATAGAAAGTCGGTCATTCGAATGTCGGAAATAGAAAGTCGGTCATTCGACAGTCGGATATCGAAAGTCGGTCATTCGAAGTTCGGAAATCGAAAGTCGGTCATTCGAAAGTCGGATATCGGAAGTCGGTCATTCGAAAGTCGGTCATTGAAAGTCGGTAATTCGAAAGTCGGTCATTCGTAAGTCGGTCATCGAAAGTCGGTCATTCGAATGTCGGAAATAGAAAGTCGGTCATTCGAATGTCGGAAATAGAAAGTCGGTCATTCGAAAGTCGGTCATCGAAAGTCGGTCATTCGAATGTCGGAAATATAAAGTCGGTCATTCGAATGTCGGAAATAGAAAGTCGGTCATTCGACAGTCGGAAATCGAAAGTCGGTCATTCGAAGGTCGGAAATTAAAAGTCGATCATTCGAAAGTCGGAAATCGAAAGTCGTTCATTCGAAAGTCGGAAATCGAAAGTCGGTCATCGAAAGTCGGTCATTCGAATGTCGGAAATAGAAAGTCGGTCATTCGAAAGTCGGAAATCGAAAGCCGGTCATACGAAAGTCGGAAATCAAAAGTCGGTCATTCGAAAGTCAGTCAATTAAAAGTCGGTCATTCGAAAGTCGAAAATCGAAAGTCGGTCAATCGAAAGTCGGTCATTCGAAAGTCGGAAATCGAAAGTCGGTCATTCGAAAGTCGGAAATCGAAGCCGGTCATTCGAAAGTAGGTCATTCGAAAGTCGGAAATCGAAAGTCGGACATTGAAAGTCGAAATCGAAAGTCAGTCATTCGAAAGTCGGTCATTCGAAAGCCGGTCATTCCAAAGTCAGAAATCGAAAGTCGGTCATTCGAAAGTCGGAAATCGAAAGTCGGTCATTCGAAAGCCGGAAATCGAAAGTCGGTCATTCGAAAGTTGGAAATCGAAAGTCGGTCATTCGAAAGTCGGAAATCGTAAGTCGGTCATTCGAAAGTCGGTCATTCGAAAGTCGGTCATTCGAAAGTCGGTCATTCGAAAGCCGGACATTCGAAAGCCGGTCATTCGAAAGTCGGTCATTCGAAAGTCGGTCATTCCAAAGTCGGTCATTCGAAAGTCGGAAATCGAAAGTCTGTCTTTCGAAAGTCGGTCATTCAAAAGTCAGTCATTTTAAAGTCGGTCATTCGAAAGTCGGTCATTCGAAAGTCGGTCAT
This sequence comes from Tenodera sinensis, assembly GCA_030765045.1. NCBI lineage: Eukaryota > Metazoa > Arthropoda > Insecta > Mantodea > Mantidae > Tenodera > Tenodera sinensis. The sequence goes on from JAUKNM010000016.1 coordinate 609,297, forward strand.
TCGAAATTCGGAAATCGAAAGTCAGTCATTCGAAAGTCGGAAATCGAAAGTCGGAAATCGAAAGTCGGTCATTCTAAAGCCGGACATTCGAAAGACGGAAATCGAAAGCCGGTCATTCGAAAGTCGGAAATCGAAAGTCGGTCATTCGAAAGTCGGAAATCGAAAGTCGGTCATTCGAAAGCCGGTCATTCGAAAGTCGGAAATCAAAAGCCGGTCATTCGAAAGTCGGAAATCGAAAGTCGGTCATTCGAAAGTTGGAAATCCAAAGTCGGTCTTTCCACAGTCGGTCATTCGAAAGTCGGTCATTCGAAAGTCGAAAGTCGGTCATTCGAAAGTCGGTCATTAGAAAGCCGGTCATTCGAAAGTCGGATATCGAAAGCCGGTCATTCTAAAGTCTGAAATCGAAAGTCGGTCATTCGAAAGTCGGAAATCGAAAGTCGGTCTTTCGAAAGTCGGAAATCGAAAGTCGGTCATTCGAAAGTCGGAAATCGAAAGTCGGTCATTCGAAAGCCGGTCATTCGAAAGTCGGAAATCGAAAGCCGGGCATTCGAAAGTCGGAAATCGAAAGCCGGTCATTCGAAAGTCGGAAATCGAAAGCCGGTAATTCGAAAGTCGGAAATCGAAAGTCGGTCATTCGAAAGGCGGTCATTCGAAAGTCGGAAATCGAAAGCCGGTCATTCGAAAGTCGGAAATCGAAAGCCGGTCATTCGAAAGTCGGAAATCGAAAGTCGGTCATTCGAAAGACGGAAATCGAAAGTCGGTCATTCGGAAGTCGCTCATTCGAAAGCCGGTCATTCGAAAGTTGGAAATCGAAAGTCGGTCATTCGAAAGTCGGTCATTCGAAAGCCGGTCATTCTAAAGTCGGTCATTTGAAAGCCGGTCATTCGAAAGTCGGAAATGGAAAGCCGGTCATTCGAAAGTCGGAAATCGAAAGTCGGTCATTCGAAAGCCGGTCATTCGAAAGTCGGAAATCGAAAGTCGGTCATTCGAAAGTCGGTCATTCGTAAGCCGGTCAATCGAAAGTCGGAAATCGAAAGCCGGTCATTCGAAAGTCGGAAATCGAAAGTCGGTCATTCGAAAGTCGGAAATCGAAAGTCGGTCATTCGAAAGTCGGTCATTCGAAAGTCGGAAATCGAAAGTCGGTCATTCGAAAGTCGGAAATCGAAAGTCGGTCATTCGAAAGTCGGAAATCGAAAGTCGGTCATTCGAAAGCCGGAAATCGAAAGTCGGTCATTCGAAAGTCGGAAATCGAAAGTCGGAAACCGAAAGTCGGAAATCGAATGTCGGTCATTCGAAAGTCGGTCATTCGAAAGCCGGTCATTCGAAAGTCGGAAATCGAAAGTCGGTCATTGGAAAGTCGGAAATCGAAAGTCGGTCATTTGAAAGTCGGAAATCGAAAGTCGGTCATTCGAAAGTCGGAAATCGAAAGTCGGTCATTAGACAGTCGGAAATCGAAAGTCGGTCAATCGAAGGTCGGAAATCGAAAGTCGGTCATTCGAAAGTCGGAAATCGAAAGTCGGTCATTCGAAAGTCGGTCATTGAAAGTCGGAAATCGAAAGTCGGTCATTCGATTGTCGGAAATAGAAAGTCGGTCATTCGAATGTCGGAAATAGAAAGTCGGTCATTCGACAGTCGGATATCGAAAGTCGGTCATTCGAAGTTCGGAAATCGAAAGTCGGTCATTCGAAAGTCGGAAATCGAAAGTCGGTCATTCGAAAGTCGGTCATTGAAAGTCGGTAATTCGAAAGTCGGTCATTCGAAAGTCGGTCATCGAAAGTCGGTCATTCGAATGTCGGAAATAGAAAGTCGGTCATTCGAATGTCGGAAATAGAAAGTCGGTCATTCGAAAGTCGGTCATCGAAAGTCGGTCATTCGAATGTCGGAAATATAAAGTCGGTCATTCGAATGTCGGAAACAGAAAGTCGGTCATTCGACAGTCGGAATACGAAAGTCGGTCATTCGAAGGTCGGAAATTAAAAGTCGGCCATTCGAAAGTCGGAAATCGAAAGTCGGAAATCGAAAGTCGGTCATTCGAAAGTCGGTCATTGAAAGTCGGAAATCGAAAGTCGGTCATTCGAATGTCGGAAATAGAAAGTCGGTCATTCGAAAGTCGGAAATCGAAAGCCGGTCATACGAAAGTCGGAAATCAAAAGTCGGTCATTCGAAAGTCAGTCAATCAAAAGTCGGTCATTCGAAAGTCGGAAATCGAAAGTCGGTCAATCGAAAGTCGGTCATTCGAAAGTCGGAAATCGAAAGTCGGTCATTCGAAAGTCGGAAATCGAAGCCGGTCATTCGAAAGTAGGTCATTCGAAAGTCGGAAATCGAAAGTCGGACATTGAAAGTCGGAAATCGAAAGTCAGTCATTCGAAAGTCGGTCATTCGAAAGCCGGTCATTCCAAAGTCAGAAATCGAAAGTCGGTCATTCGAAAGTTGGAAATCGAAAGTCGGTCATTCGAAAGTCGGAAATCGTAAGTCGGTCATTCGAAAGTCGGTCATTCGAAAGTCGGTCATTCGAAAGTCGGTCATTCGAAAGCCGGACATTCGAAAGCCGGTCATTCGAAAGTCGGTCATTCGAAAGTCGGTCATTCCAAAGTCGGTCATTCGAAAGTCGGAAATCGAAAGTCTGTCTTTCGAAAGTTGGTCATTCAAAAGTCAGTCATTTTAAAGTCGGTCATTCGAAAGTCGGTCATTCGAAATTCGGAAATCGAAAGTCAGTCATTCGATAGTCGGAAATCGAAAGTCGGAAATCGAAAGTCGGTCATTCTAAAGCCGGACATTCGAAAGACGGAAATCGAAAGCCGGTCATTCGAAAGTCGGAAATCGAAAGTCGGTCATTCGAAAGTCGGAAATCGAAAGTCGGTCATTCGAAAGCCGGTCATTCGAAAGTCGGAAATCAAAAGCCGGTCATTCGAAAGTCGGAAATCGAAAGTCGGTCATTCGAAAGTTGGAAATCCAAAGTCGGTCTTTCCACAGTCGGTCATTCGAAAGTCGGTCATTCGAAAGTCGAAAGTCGGTCATTCGAAAGTCGGTCATTAGAAAGCCGATCATTCGAAAGTCGGATATCGAAAGCCGGTCATTCTAAAGTCTGAAATCGAAAGTCGGTCATTCGAAAGTCGGAAATCGAAAGTCGGTCTTTCGAAAGTCGGAAATCGAAAGTCGGTCAATCGAAAGTCGGAAATCGAAAGTCGGTCATTCGAAAGCCGGTCATTCGAAAGTCGGAAATCAAAAGCCGGTCATTCGAAAGTCGGAAATCGAAAGCCGGTCATTCGAAAGTCGGAAATCGAAAGCCGGTAATTCGAAAGTCGGAAATCGAAAGTCGGTCATTCGAAAGGCGGTCATTCGAAAGTCGGAAATCGAAAGCCGGTCATTCGAAAGTCGGAAATCGAAAGCCGGTCATTCGAAAGTCGGAAATCGAAAGTCGGTCATTCGAAAGACGGAAATCGGAAGTCGGTCATTCGGAAGTCGCTCATTCGAAAGCCGGTCATTCGAAAGTTGGAAATCGAAAGTCGGTCATTCGAAAGTCGGTCATTCGAAAGCCGGTCATTCTAAAGTCGGTCATTTGAAAGCCGGTCATTCGAAAGTCGGAAATGGAAAGCCGGTCATTCGAAAGTCGGAAATCGAAAGTCGGTCATTCGAAAGCCGGTCATTCGAAAGTCGGAAATCGAAAGTCGGTCATTCGAAAGTCGGAAATCGAAAGTCGGTCATTCGAAAGTCGGTCATTCGTAAGCCGGTCATTCGAAAGTCGGAAATCGAAAGCCGGTCATTCGAAAGTCGGAAATCGAAAGTCGGTCATTCGAAAGTCGGAAATCGAAAGTCGGTCATTCGAAAGTCGGAAATCGAAAGTCGGTCATTCGAAAGTCGGAAATCGAAAGTCGGTCATTCGAAAGTCGGAAATCGAAAGTCGGTCATTCGAAAGTCGGAAATCGAAAGTCGGTCATTCGAAAGTCGGAAATCGAAAGTCGGTCATTCGAAAGCCGGAAATCGAAAGTCGGTCATTCGAAAGACGGAAATCGAAAGTCGGTCATTCGAAAGCCGGAAATCGAAAGTCGGTCCTTCGAAAGTCGGTCATTCGAAAGTCGGAAATCGAAGCCGGTCATTCGAAAGTAGGTCATTCGAAAGTCGGAAATCGAAAGTCGGTCAATCGATAGTCGGTCAATCGAAAGTCGGTCATTCGAAAGTCGGTCATTCGAAAGTCGGAAATCTAAAGTCGGTCATTGAAAAGTCGGAAATCGAAAGTCGGTCTTTCGAAAGTCGGAAATCTAAAGTCGGTCATTCGAAAGTCGGTCAATCGAAAGTCGATCATTCGAAAGTCGTAAATCGAAAGTCGGTCAATCGAAAGTCGGTAATTCGAAAGTCGGTCATTCGAAAGTCGGAAATCGAAAGTCGGTCATTCGAAAGTCGGTCAATCGCAAGTCGGTCATTCGAAAGTCGGTCATTCGAAAGTCGGAAATCGAAACTCGGTCATTCGAAAGTCGGAAATTCATTCGAAAGCCGGTCATTCGAAAGTCGGAAATCGAAAGTCGGTATTCGAAAGTCGGAAATCGAAACTCGGTCATTCGAAAGTCGGAAATCGAATGTCGGTCATTCGAAAGTCGGTCATTCGAAAGCCGGTCATTCGAAAGTCGGAAATCGAAAGTCGGTCATTCGAAAGTCGGAAATCGAAAGTCGGTCATTCGAAAGTCGGAAATCGAAAGTCGGACATTCGAAAGTCGGTCTTTGAGAGTCGGAAATCGAAAGTCGGTCATTCGAATGTCGGAAATAGAAAGTCGGTCATTCGAATGTCGGAAATCGAAAGTCGGTCATTCGAAGGTCGGAAATCGAAAGTCGGTCATTCGAAGGTCGGAAATCGGCAGTCGGTCATTCGAAGGTCGGAAATCGAAAGTCGGTCATTCGAAAGTCGGAAATCGAAAGTCGGTCATTCGAAAGTCGGTCATTGAAAGTCGGAAATCGAAAGTCGGTCATTCGATTGTCGGAAATAGAAAGTCGGTCATTCGAATGTCGGAAATAGAAAGTCGGTCATTCGACAGTCGGATATCGAAAGTCGGTCATTCGAAGTTCGGAAATCGAAAGTCGGTCATTCGAAAGTCGGAAATCGAAAGTCGGTCATTCGAAAGTCGGTCATTGAAAGTCGGTAATTCGAAAGTCGGTCATTCGAAAGTCGGTCATCGAAAGTCGGTCATTCGAATGTCGGAAATAGAAAGTCGGTCATTCGAATGTCGGAAATAGAAAGTCGGTCATTCGAAAGTCGGTCGTCGAAAGTCGGTCATTCGAATGTCGGAAATATAAAGTCGGTCATTCGAATGTCGGAAATAGAAAGTCGGTCATTCGACAGTCGGAAATCGAAAGTCGGTCATTCGAAGGTCGGAAATTAAAAGTCGATCATTCGAAAGTCGGAAATCGAAAGTCGTTCATTCGAAAGTCGGAAATCGAAAGTCGGTCATCGAAAGTCGGAAATCGAAAGTCGGTCATTCGAATGTCGGAAATAGAAAGTCGGTCATTCGAAAGTCGCAAATCGAAAGCCGGTCATACGAAAGTCGGAAATCAAAAGTCGGTCATTCGAAAGTCAGTCAATCAAAAGTCGGTCATTCGAAAGTCGGAAATCGAAAGTCGGTCAATCGAAAGTCGGTCATTCGAAAGTCGGAAATCGAAAGTCGGTCATTCGAAAGTCGGAAATCGAAGCCGGTCATTCGAAAGTAGGTCATTCGAAAGTCGGAAATCGAAAGTCGGACATTGAAAGTCGGAAATCGAAAGTCAGTCATTCGAAAGTCGGTCATTCGAAAGCCGGTCATTCCAAAGTCAGAAATCGAAAGTCGGTCATTCGAAAGTCGGAAATCGAAAGTCGGTCATTCGAAAGTCGGAAATCGAAAGTCGGTCATTCGAAAGTTGGAAATCGAAAGTCGGTCATTCGAAAGTCGGAAATCGTAAGTCGGTCATTCGAAAGTCGGTCATTCGAAAGTCGGTCATTCGAAAGTCGGTCATTCGAAAGCCGGACATTCGAAAGCCGGTCATTCGAAAGTCGGTCATTCGAAAGTCGGTCATTCCAAAGTCGGTCATTCGAAAGTCGGAAATCGAAAGTCTGTCTTTCGAAAGTCGGTCATTCAAAAGTCAGTCATTTTAAAGTCGGTCATTCGAAAGTCGGTCATTCGAAAGTCGGTCATTCGAAATTCGGAAATCGAAAGTCAGTCATTCGAAAGTCGGAAATCGAAAGTCGGAAATCGAAAGTCGGTCATTCTAAAGCCGGACATTCGAAAGACGGAAATCGAAAGCCGGTCATTCGAAAGTCGGAAATCGAAAGTCGGTCATTCGAAAGTCGGAAATCGAAAGTCGGTCATTCGAAAGCCGGTCATTCGAAAGTCGGAAATCAAAAGCCGGTCATTCGAAAGTCGGAAATCGAAAGTCGGTCATTCGAAAGTTGGAAATCCAAAGTCGGTCTTTCCACAGTCGGTCATTCGAAAGTCGGTCATTCGAAAGTCGAAAGTCGGTCATTCGAAAGTCGGTCATTAGAAAGTCGGTCATTCGAAAGTCGGATATCGAAAGCCGGTCATTCTAAAGTCTGAAATCGAAAGTCGGTCATTCGAAAGTCGGAAATCGAAAGTCGGTCTTTCGAAAGTCGGAAATCGAAAGTCGGTCATTCGAAAGTCGGAAATCGAAAGTCGGTCATTCGAAAGCCGGTCATTCGAAAGTCGGAAATCGAAAGCCGGTCATTCGAAAGTCGGAAATCGAAAGCCGGTCATTCGAAAGTCGGAAATCGAAAGCCGGTAATTCGAAAGTCGGAAATCGAAAGTCGGTCATTCGAAAGGCGGTCATTCGAAAGTCGGAAATCGAAAGCCGGTCATTCGAAAGTCGGAAATCGAAAGCCGGTCATTCGAAAGTCGGAAATCGAAAGTCGGTCATTCGAAAGACGGAAATCGAAAGTCGGTCATTCGGAAGTCGCTCATTCGAAAGCCGGTCATTCGAAAGTTGGAAATCGAAAGTCGGTCATTCGAAAGTCGGTCATTCGAAAGCCGGTCATTCTAAAGTCGGTCATTTGAAAGCCGGTCATTCGAAAGTCGGAAATGGATAGCCGGTCATTCGAAAGTCGGAAATCGAAAGTCGGTCATTCGAAAGCCGGTCATTCGAAAGTCGGAAATCGAAAGTCGGTCATTCGAAAGTCGGAAATCGAAAGTCGGTCATTCGAAAGTCGGTCATTCGTAAGCCGGTCAATCGAAAGTCGGAAATCGAAAGCCGGTCATTCGAAAGTCGGAAATCGAAAGTCGGTCATTCGAAAGTCGGAAATCGAAAGTCGGTCATTCGAAAGTCGGTCATTCGAAAGTCGGAAATCGAAAGTCGGTCATTCGAAAGTCGGAAATCGAAAGTCGGTCATTCGAAAGTCGGAAATCGAAAGTCGGTCATTCGAAAGTCGGAAATCGAAAGTCGGTCATTCGAAAGTCGGAAATCGAAAGTCGGTCATTCGAACGCCGGAAATCGAAAGTCGGTCATTCGAAAGTCGGAAATCGAAAGTCGGAAACCGAAAGTCGGAAATCGAATGTCGGTCATTCGAAAGTCGGTCATTCGAAAGCCGGTCATTCGAAAGTCGGAAATCGAAAGTCGGTCATTGGAAAGTCGGAAATCGAAAGTCGGTCATTTGAAAGTCGGTCATTCGAAAGTCGGAAATCGAAAGTCGGTCATTAGACAGTCGGAAATCGAAAGTCGGTCATTCGAAGGTCGGAAATCGAAAGTCGGTCATTCGAAAGTCGGAAATCGAAAGTCGGTCATTCGAAAGTCGGAAATCGAAAGTCGGTCATTCGAATGTCGGAAATCGAAAGTCGGTCATTCGAAAGTCGGAAATCGAAAGCCGGTCATTCGAAAGTCGGAAATCGAAAGTCAGTCATTCGAAAGTCGGAAATCGAAAGTCGGTCATTCGAAAGTCGGACATTGAAAGTCGGAAATCGAAAGTCAGTCATTCGAAAGTTGGTCATTCGGAAGCCGGTCATTCCAAAGTCAGAAATCGAAAGTCGGTCATGCGAAAGTCGGAAATTGAAAGTCGGTCATTCGAAAGTCGGAATTGGAAAGTCGGTCATTCGAAAGTCACTCATTCGAAAGTCGGTTATTCGAAAGTCACTCAATCGAAAGTCACTCATTCGAAAGTCGGAAATCGAAAGTCGGTCATTCGTAAGTCGGAAATGCAAAGTCGGTCATTCGAAAGTCGGTCATTCGAAAGTCGGAAATCGAAAGTCGGTCATTCGAAAGTCGGAAATCGAAAGTCGGTCATTCGAAAGTCGGTCATTCGAAAGTCGGTCATTCGAAAGTCGGAAATCCAAAGTCGGTCATTCGAAAGTCGGAAATCGAAAGTCGGTCATTCGAAAGTCGGAAATCGAAAGTCGGTCATTCGAAAGTCGGAAATCGAAAGTCGTTCATTCGAAAGTCGGAAATCGAAAGTCGGTCATTCGAAAGCCGGAAATCGAAAGTCGGTCATTCGAAAGTTGGAAATTGAAAGTCGGTCATTCGAAAGTCGGTCATTCGAAAGTCGGTCATTCGAAAGTCGGAAATCGAAAGTCGGTCATTCGAAAGTCGGTCATTCGAAAGTCGGTCATTCGAAAGTCGGAAATCCAAAGTCGGTCATTCGAAAGTCGGAAATCGAAAGTCGGTCATTCGAAAGCGGTCATTCGAAAGTCGGAAATCGAAAGTCGTTCATTCGAAAGTCGGAAATCGAAAGTCGGTCATTCGAAAGTCGGAAATCGAAGGTCGGTCATTCGAAAGTTGGAAATTGAAAGTCGGTCATTCGAAAGCCGGTCATTCGAAAGTCGGAAATCGAAAGTCGGTCATTCGAAAGTCGGAAATCGAAAGTCGGTCATTCGAAAGTCGGAAATCGAATGTCGGTCATTCGAAAGTCGGTCATTCGAAAGCTGGTCATTCGAAAGTCGGAAATCGAAAGTCGGTCATTCGAAAGTTGGAAATCGAAAGTCGGTCATTCGAAAGTCGGAAATCGAATGTCGGTCATTCGAAAGTCGGTCATTCGAAAGCTGGTCATTCGAAAGTCGGAAATCGAAAGTCGGTCATTCGAAAGTCGGAAATCGAAAGTCGGTCATTTGAAAGTCGGAAATCGAAAGTCGGTCACTCCAAAGTCGGAAATCGAAAGTCGGTCATTCGACAGTCGGTATTTCGAAAGTCGGAAATCGAAAGTCGGTCAATCGATAGTCGGTCATTCGAAAATCGGAAATCGAAAGTCGGTTATTCGAAAGTCTGTCATTCGAAAGTCGGTCATTCGAAAGTCGGAAATCGAAAGTCGGTAATTCGAAAGTCGGAAATCGAAAGTCGGTCATGCGAAAGACGGAAATCGAAAGTCGGTCATTCGAAAGTCGGAAATCGAAAGTCGGTCATTCGACAGTCGGTATTTCGAAAGTCGGAAATCGAAAGTCGGTCAATCGATAGTCGGTCATTCGAAAGTCGGAAATCGAAAGTCGGTTATTCGAAAGTCTGTCGTTCGAAAGTCGGTCATTCGAAAGTCGGAAATCGAAAGTCGGTCATTCGAAAGTCGGTCATTCGAAAGTCGGTCATTCGAAAGTCGGTCATTCGAAAGTCGGTCATTCGAAAGTCGGAAATCGAAAGTCGATCATTCGAAAGTCGGTCATTCGAAAGTCGGTAATTCCAAAGTCGGAAATCGAAAGTCTTTCATTCGAAAGTCGGAAATCGAAAGTCGGTCATACGAAAGGCGGAAATCGAAAGTCGGTCATTCAAAAGTCGGTCATTCGAAAGTTGGTCATTCGAAAGTCGGTCATTCGAAAGTCGGTCATTCGAAAGTCGGAAATCGAAAGTCGGTCATTCGAAAGTCGGAAATCGAAAGTCGGAAATCGAAAGTCGGTCATTCGAAAGTCGGAAATCGAAAGTCGGTCATTCGAAACTCGGAAATCGAAAGTCGGTCATTCGAAAGTCGGTGATTCGAAAGACGGTAATTCGAAAGTCAGATATCGAAAGTCGGTCATTCGAAAGTCGGAAATCGAAAGTCGGTGTTTTTAAAGACGGTCATTGTAAAGTCGGAAATCGAAAGTCAGTCAATCGAAAGTCGGTTATTCGAAAGTCGAAAATCAAAGTCGGTCAATCGAAATTCGGTCATTCGAAAGTCGGAAATCGAAAGTCGGTCAATCGAAAGTGACTCATTCGAAACTCGGTCATTCGAAAGTCGGAAATCGAAAGGCGGTCATTCGAAAGTCGGTCATTCGAAAGTCGGAAATCGAAAGTCGGTCATTCGAAAGTCGGTCATTCGAAAGTCGGTCTTTCGAAAGTCGGTCTTTCGAAAGTCGGTCATTCGAAAGTCGGTCAGTCGAAAGTCGGTCATTCGAAAGTCTGAAATCGAAAGTCGGTCATTCGAAAGTCGGTCATTCGAAAGTCGGAAATCGAAAGTCAGTCAATCGAAAGTCGGTCATTCGAAAGTCGGAAATCGAAAGTCGGTCATTCGAAAGTCGGATATCGAAAGTCGGCCATTCGAAAGCGGTCATTCGAAAGTCGGTCATTCGAAAGTCGGTCATTCGAAAGTCGGTCATTCGAAAGTCGGGAATCGAAAGTCGGTCATTCGAAAGTCGGTCATTCGAAAGTCGGAAATCGAAAGTCGGTCATTCGAAAGTCTGTCATTCGAAAGTCGGTCATTCGAAAGTCGGAAATCGAAAGTCTGTAATTCGAATGTCGGAAATTGAAAGTCGGTCATGCGAAAGACGGAAATCGAAAGGCGGTCATTCGAAAGTCGGAAATCGAAAGTCGGTCGTACGAAAATCGGTCATTCGAAAGTCGGTCATTCGATAGTCGGAAATCGAAAGTCGGTCATTCGAAATTCGGAAATCGAAAGTCGGTCATTCTAAAGTCGGAAATCGAAAGTCGGTCATTCGGAGGTCGGTCATTCGAAAGTCGGTCATTCGAGAGTCGGAAATCGAAAGTCGGTCAATCGAAAGTTGGTCATTCGAAGTCGGTCATTCGAAAGTCGGTCATTCGAAAGTCGGTCATACGAAAGTCGGTCATTCGAAAGTCGGTCATTCGAAAGTTGGTCATTCGAAAGTCGGTCATTCTAAAGTCAGTCATTCGAAAGTCGGAAATCGAAAGTCGGTCATTCAAAAGTCGGTCTTTCGAAGGTTGGTCATTCGAAAGTCGGTCATTCGAAAGTCGGTCATTCGAAAGTCGGAAATCGAAAGTCGGTCATTCGAAAGTCGGAAATCGAAAGTCGGTCATTCGAAAGTCGGAAATCGAAAGTCGGTCATTCGAAATTCGGAAATCGAAAGTCGGTCATTCCAAAGTCGGTCATTCGAAAGTCGGAAATCGAAACTCAGTCAATCGAAAGTCGGTCATTCCAAAGTCGGAAATCGAAAGTCGGTCAATCGAAAGTCTGTCATTCGAAAGTCCGAAATCGAAAGTCGGTCAATCGAAAGTCGGAAATCGAAGGTCGGAAATCAAAAGTCGCTCATTCGAAAGTCGGAAATCGAAAGTCGGTCATTCGAAAGTCGGTCATTCGAAAGTCGCAAATCGAAAGTCAGTCAATCGAAAGTCGGTCATTCGAAAGTCGGAAATCGAAAGCCGGTCAATCGAAAGTCGGTCATTCGAAAGTCGGATATCGAAAGTCGGTCAATCGAAAGTCACTCATTCGAAAGTCGGTCATTCGAAAGTCGGAAATCGAAAGTCGGTCATTCGAAAGTCGGAAATCGAATGTCGGAAATCGAAAGTCGGTCAATCGAAGGTCGGTCATTCGAAAGTCGGTCAATCGAAAGTCGGTTATTCGTAAGTCGGTGATTCGAAAGTCGGTAATTCGAATGTCGGAAATCGAAAGTCGGTCATTCGAAAGTCGGAAATCGAAAGTCGGTCATTCGAAAGTTGGTCATTCGAAAGTCGGAAATCAAAAGTCAGTCAATCGAAAGTCGGTCATTCGAAAGTCGGAAATCGAAAGTCGGATAATCGAAAGTCTGTCATTCGAAAGTCGGAAATCGAAAGTCGGTCAATCGAAAGTCGGAAATCGAAAGTCACTCATTCGAAAGTCGGAAATCGAAAGTCGGTCATTCGAAAGTCGGAAATCGAAAGTCAGTAATCGAAAGTCGGTCATTCGAAAGTCGGAAATCGAAAGTCGGTCAATCGAAAGTCGGCCATTCGTAAGTCGGAAATCGAAAGTCGGTAATTGAAAGTCACTCATTCGAAAGTCGGTCATTCGCAAGTCGGAAATCGAAAGTCGGTCATTCGAAAGTCGGAAATCGGAAGTCGGTCATTCGAAAGTCGGAAATCGAAAGTCGGTCATTCGAAAGTCGGTCAATCGAAAGTCGGTTATTCGAAAGTCGGTCATTTGAAAGTCGGAAATCGAAAGTCGGTCATTCGAAAGTCGGTCTTTCGAAAGTCGGTCATTCGAAAGTCGGAAAACGAAAGTCAGTCAATCGAAAGTCGGTCATTCGAAAGTCGGAAATCGAAAGTCGGTCATTCGAAAGTCGGATATCGAAAGTCGGTCATTCGAAAGTCGGTCATTCAAAAGTCGGTCATTCGAAAGTCGGTCATTCGAAAGTCGGTCATTCGAAAGTCGGAAATCGAAAGTCGGTCATTCGAAAGTCGGTCATTCGAAAGTCGGAAATCGAAAGTCGGTCATTCGAAAGTCTGTCATTCGAAAGTCGGTCATTCGAAAGTCGGAAATCGAAAGTCTGTAATTCGAATGTCGGAAATTGAAAGTCGGTCATGCGAAAGACGGAAATCGAAAGGCGGTCATTGAAAAGTCGGAAATCGAAAGTCGGTCGTACGAAAATCGGTCATTCGAAAGTCGGTCATTCGAAAGTCGGAAATCGAAAGTCGGTCATTCGAAATTCGGAAATCGAAAGTCGGTCATTCTAAAGTCGGAAATCGAAAGTCGGTCATTCGGAGGTCGGTCATTCGAAAGTCGGTCATTCGAAAGTCGGAAATCGAAAGTCGGTCAATCGAAAGTTGGTCATTCGGATGTCGGTCATTCGAAAGTCGGTCATTCGAAAGTCGGTCATACGAAAGTCGGTCATTCGAAAGTCGGTCATTCGAAAGTTGGTCATTCGAAAGTCGGTCATTCGAAAGTCGGTCATTCGAAAGTCGGAAATCGAAAGTCAGTCATTCGAAAGTCGGAAATCGAAAGTCGGTCATTCGAAAGTCGGTCATTCGAAAGTCGGTCATTCGAAAGTCGGTCTTTCGAAAGTCGGAAATCGAAAGTCGGTCATTCGAAAGTCGGAAATCGAAAGTCGGTCATTCGAAAGTCGGTCATTCGAAAGTCGGTCATTCGAAAGCCGGTCATTCGAAAGTCGGAAATCGAAAGTCGGTCATTCGAAAGTCGGAAATCGAAAGTCGGTCATTTGAAAGTCGGAAATCGAAAGTCGGTCATTCGAAAGTCGGAAATCGAAAGTCGGTCATTAGACAGTCGGAAATCGAAAGTCGGTCATTCGAAGGTCGGAAGTCGAAAGTCGGTCATTCGAAAGTCGGAAATCGAAAGTCGGTCATTCGAAAGTCGGAAATCGAAAGTCGGTCATTCGAATGTCGGAAATCGAAAGTCGGTCATTCGAAAGTCGGAAATCGAAAGCCGGTCATTCGAAAGTCGGAAATCGAAAGTCGGTCATTCGAAAGTCGGAAATCGAAAGTCGGTCATTAGAAAGTCGGACATTGAAAGTCGGAAATCGAAAGTCAGTCATTCGAAAGTTGGTCATTCGGAAGCTGGTCATTCCAAAGTCAGAAATCGAAAGTCGGTCATTCGAAAGTCGGAAATCGAAAGTCGGTCATTCGAAAGTCGGAATTGGAAAGTCGGTCATTCGAAAGTCACTCATTCGAAAGTCGGTCATTCGAAAGTCACTCAATCGAAAGTCACTCATTCGAAAGTCGGAAATCGAAAGTCGGTCATTCGTAAGTCGGAAATGCAAAGTCGGTCATTCGAAAGTCGGTCATTCGAAAGTCGGAAATCGAAAGTCGGTCATTCGAAAGTCGGAAATCGAAAGTCGGTCATTCGAAAGTCGGTCATTCGAAAGTCGGTCATTCCAAAGTCGGTCATTCGAAAGTCGGAAATCCAAAGTCGGTCATTCGAAAGCCGGAAATCGAAAGTCGGTCATTCGAAAGTCGGAAATCGAAGGTCGGTCATTCGAAAGTTGGAAATTGAAAGTCGGTCATTCGAAAGTCGGTCATTCGAAAGCCGGTCATTCGAAAGTCGGAAATCGAAAGTCGGTCATTCGAAAGTCGGAAATCGAAAGTCGGTCATTCGAAAGTCGGAAATCGAATGTCGGTCATTCGAAAGTCGGTCATTCGAAAGCTGGTCATTCGAAAGTCGGAAATCGAAAGTCGGTCATTCGAAAGTCGGAAATCGAAAGTCGGTCATTCGAAAGTCGGAAATCGAATGTCGGTCATTCGAAAGTCGGTCATTCGAAAGCTGGTCATTCGAAAGTCGGAAATCGAAAGTCGGTCATTTGAAAGTCGGAAATCGAAAGTCGGTCACTCCAAAGTCGGAAATCGAAAGTCGGTCATTCGACAGTCGGTATTTCGAAAGTCGGAAATCGAAAGTCGGTCAATCGATAGTCGGTCATTCGAAAGTCGGAAATCGAAAGTCGGTTATTCGAAAGTCTGTCATTCGAAAGTCGGTAATTCGAAAGTCGGAAATCGAAAGTCGGTCATGCGAAAGACGGAAATCGAAAGTCGGTCATTCGAAAGTCGGAAATCGAAAGTCGGTCATTCGACAGTCGGTATTTCGAAAGTCGGAAATCGAAAGTCGGTCAATCGATAGTCGGTCATTCGAAAGTCGGAAATCGAAAGTCGGTTATTCGAAAGTCTGTCGTTCGAAAGTCGGTCATTCGAAAGTCGGATATCGAAAGTCGGTCATTCGAAAGACGGTCATTCGAAAGTCGGTCATTCGAAAGTCGGTCATTCGAAAGTCGGTCATTCGAAAGTCGGAAATCAAAAGTCGATCATTCGAAAGTCGGTCATTCGAAAGTCGGTAATTCCAAGGTCGGAAATCGAAAGTCGGTCATTCGAAAGTCGGAAATCGAAAGTCGGTCATACGAAAGGCGGAAATCGAAAGTCGGTCATTCAAAAGTCGGTCATTCGAAAGTTGGTCATTCGAAAGTCGGTCATTCGAAAGTCGGTCATTCGAAAGTCGGAAATCGAAAGTCGGTCATTCGAAAGTCGGGAATCGAAAGTCGGAAATCGAAAGTCGGTCATTCGAAAGTCGGAAATCGAAAGTCGGTCATTCGAAACTCGGAAATCGAAAGTCGGTCATTCGAAAGTCGGAAATCGAAAGTCGGTCATTCGAAAGTCGGTCAATCGAAAGTCGGTCATTCGAAAGTCGGAAATCGAAAGTCAGTCAATCGAAAGTCGTTCATTCGAAAGTCGGTCATTCGAAAGTCGGTCATTCGAAAGTCAGTCATTCGAAAGTCGGAAGTCGAAAATCGGTCATTCGAAAGTCGGTCAATCGAAAGTTGGTCATTGGAAAGTCGGTCATTCGAAAGTCGGAAATCGAAACTCGGTCATTCGAAAGTCGGTCATTCGAAAGTCGGAAATCGGAAGTCGGTCATTCGAAAGTCGGAAATCGAAAGTCGGTCATTCGAAAGTCGGTCAATCGAAAGTCGGTTATTCGAAAGTCGGTCATTTGAAAGTCGGAAATCGAAAGTCGGTCATTCGAAAGTCGGTCATTCGAAAGTCGGTCATTCGAAAGTCGGAAATCGAAAGTCAGTCAATCGAAAGTCGGTCATTCGAAAGTCGGAAATCTAAAGTCGGTCATTCGAAAGTCGGATATCGAAAGTCGGTCATTCGAAAGTCGGTCATTCGAAAGTCGGTCATTCGAAAGTCGGTCATTCGAAAGTCGGTCATTCGAAAGTCGGAAATCGAAAGTCGGTCATTCGAAAGTCGGTCATTCGAAAGTCGGAAATCGAAAGTCGGTCATTCGAAAGTCTGTCATTCGAAAGTCGGTCATTCGAAAGTCGGAAATCGAAAGTCTGTAATTCGAATGTCGGAAATTGAAAGTCGGTCATGCGAAAGACGGAAATCGAAAGGCGGTCATTCGAAAGTCGGAAATCGAAAGTCGGTCGTACGAAAATCGGTCATTCGAAAGTCGGTCATTCGAAAGTCGGAAATCGAAAGTCGGTCATTCGAAATTCGGAAATCGAAAGTCGGTCATTCTAAAGTCGGAAATCGAAAGTCGGTCATTCGGAGGTCGGTCATTCGAAAGTCGGTCATTCGAGAGTCGGAAATCGAAAGTCGGTCAATCGAAAGTTGGTCATTCGGAAGTCGGTCATTCGAAAGTCGGTCATTCGAAAGTCGGTCATACGAAAGTCGGTCATTCGAAAGTCGGTCATTCGAAAGTTGGTCATTCGAAAGTCGGTCATTCGAAAGTCGGTCATTCGAAAGTCGGAAATCGAAAGTCAGTCATTCGAAAGTCGGAAATCGAAAGTCGGTCATTCGAAAGTCGGTCATTCGAAAGTCGGTCATTCGAAAGTCGGTCTTTCGAAAGTCGGAAATCGAAAGTCGGTCATTCGAAAGTCGGAAATCGAAAGTCGGTCATTCGAAAGTCGGAAATCGAAAGTCGGTCATTCGAAAGTCGGAAATCGAAAGTCGGTCATTCGAAAGTCGGTCATTCGAAAGTCGGTCATTCGAAAGCCGGTCATTCGAAAGTCGGAAATCGAAAGTCGGTCATTCGAAAGTCGGAAATCGAAAGTCGGTCATTAGACAGTCGGAAATCGAAAGTCGGTCATTCGAAGGTCGGAAATCGAAAGTCGGTCATTCGAAAGTCGGAAATCGAAAGTCGGTCATTCGAAAGTCGGAAATCGAAAGTCGGTCATTCGAATGTCGGAAATCGAAAGTCTGTCATTCGAAAGTCGGAAATCGAAAGCCGGTCATTCGAAAGTCGGAAATCGAAAGTCGGTCATTCGAAAGTCGGAAATCGAAAGTCGGTCATTCGAAAGTCGGACATTGAAAGTCGGAAATCGAAAGTCAGTCATTCGAAAGTTGGTCATTCGGAAGCCGGTCATTCCAAAGTCAGAAATCGAAAGTCGGTCATTCGAAAGTCGGAAATCGAAAGTCGGTCATTCGAAAGTCGGAATTGGAAAGTCGGTCATTCGAAAGTCACTCATTCGAAAGTCGGTCATTCGAAAGTCACTCAATCGAAAGTCACTCATTCGAAAGTCGGAAATCGAAAGTCGGTCATTCGAAAGTCGGTCATTCGAAAGTCGGTCATTCGAAAGCCGGTCATTCGAAAGTCGGAAATCGAAAGTCGGTCATTCGAAAGTCGGAAATCGAAAGTCGGTCATTTGAAAGTCGGAAATCGAAAGTCGGTCATTCGAAAGTCGGTCATTCGAAAGTCGGTCATTCGAAAGTCGGAAATCGAAAGTCGGTCATTCGAAAGTCGGAAATCGAAAGTCGGTCATTCGAAAGTCGGTCATTCGAAAGTCGGTCATTCGAAAGTCGGAAATCCAAAGTCGGTCATTCGAAAGTCGGAAATCGAAAGTCGGTCATTCGAAAGTCGGAAATCGAAAGTCGGTCATTCGAAAGTCGCAAATCGAAAGTCGTTCATTCGAAAGTCGGAAATCGAAAGTCGGTCATTCGAAAGCCGGAAATCGAAAGTCGGTCATTCGAAAGTCGGAAATCGAAGGTCGGTCATTCGAAAGTTGGAAATTGAAAGTCGGTCATTCGAAAGTCGGTCATTCGAAAGCCGGTCATTCGAAAGTCGGAAATCGAAAGTCGGTCATTCGAAAGTCGGAAATCGAATGTCGGTCATTCGAAAGTCGGTCATTCGAAAGCTGGTCATTCGAAAGTCGGAAATCGAAAGTCGGTCATTCGAAAGTCGGAAATCGAAAGTCGGTCATTCGAAAGTCGGAAATCGAATGTCGGTCATTCGAAAGTCGGTCATTCGAAAGCTGGTCATTCGAAAGTCGGAAATCGAAAGTCGGTCATTCGAAAGTCGGAAATCGAAAGTCAGTCATTTGAAAGTCGGAAATCGAAAGTCGGTCACTCCAAAGTCGGAAATCGAAAGTCGGTCATTCGACAGTCGGTATTTCGAAAGTCGGAAATCGTAAGTCGGTCAATCGATAGTCGGTCATTCGAAAGTCGGAAATCGAAAGTCGGTTATTCGAAAGTCTGTCATTCGAAAGTCGGTCATTCGAAAGTCGGAAATCGAAAGTCGGTAATTCGAAAGTCGGAAATCGAAAGTCGGTCATGCGAAAGACGGAAATCGAAAGTCGGTCATTCGAAAGTCGGAAATCGAAAGTCGGTCATTCGACAGTCGGTATTTCGAAAGTCGGAAATCGAAAGTCGGTCAATCGATAGTCGGTCATTCGAAAGTCGAAAATCGAAAGTCGGTTATTCGAAAGTCTGTCGTTCGAAAGTCGGTCATTCGAAAGTCGGATATCGAAAGTCGGTCATTCGAAAGACGGTCATTCGAAAGTCGGTCATTCGAAAGTCGGTCATTCGAAAGTCGGTCATTCGAAAGTCGGAAATCAAAAGTCGATCATTCGAAAGTCGGTCATTCGAAAGTCGGTAATTCCAAAGTCGGAAATCGAAAGTCGGTCATTCGAAAGTCGGAAATCGAAAGTCGGTCATACGAAAGGCGGAAATCGAAAGTCGGTCATTCAAAAGTCGGTCATTCGAAAGTTGGTCACTCGAAAGTCGGTCATTCGAAAGTCGGTCATTCGAAAGTCGGAAATCGAAAGTCGGTCATTCGAAAGTCGGGAATCGAAAGTCGGAAATCGAAAGTCGGTCATTCGAAAGTCGGAAATCGAAAGTCGGTCATTCGAAACTCGGAAATCGAAAGTCGGTCATTCGAAAGTCGGAAATCGAAAGTCGGTCATTCGAAAGTCGGTCAATCGAAAGTCGGTCATTCGAAAGTCGGAAATCGAAAGTCAGACAATCGAAAGTCGTTCATTCGAAAGTCGGTCATTCGAAAGTCGGTCATTCGAAAGTCAGTTATTCGAAAGTCGGAAGTCGAAAATCGGTCATTCGAAAGTCGGTCAATCGAAAGTTGGTCATTGGAAAGTCGGTCATTCGAAAGTCGGAAATCGAAACTCGGTCATTCGAAAGTCGGTCATTCGAAAGTCGGAAATCGAAATTCGGAAATCGAATGTCGGTCAATCGAAGGTCGGTTATTCGAAAGTCGGTCAATCGATAGTCGGTCATTCGAAAGTCGGTGATTCGAAAGACGGTAATTCGAAAGTCAGATATCGAAAGTCGGTCATTAGAAAGTCGGAAATCGAAAGTCGGTCATTCGAAAGGCGGTCATTCGAAAGTCGGAAATCGAAAGCCGGTCATTCGAAAGTCGGAAATCGAAAGCCGGTCATTCGAAAGTCGGAAATCGAAAGTCGGTCATTCGAAAGACGGAAATCGAAAGTCGGTCATTCGGAAGTCGCAAATTCGAAAGCCGGTCATTCGAAAGTTGGAAATCGAAAGTCGGTCATTCGAAAGTCGGTCATTCGAAAGCCGGTCATTCTAAAGTCGGTCATTTGAAAGCCGGTCATTCGAAAGTCGGAAATGGAAAGCCGGTCATTCGAAAGTCGGAAATCGAAAGTCGGTCATTCGAAAGCCGGTCATTCGAAAGTCGGAAATCGAAAGTCGGTCATTCGAAAGTCGGAAATCGAAAGTCGGTCATTCGAAAGTCGGTCATTCGTAAGCCGGTCATTCGAAAGTCGGAAATCGAAAGCCGGTCATTCGAAAGTCGGAAATCGAAAGTCGGTCATTCGAAAGTCGGAAATCGAAAGTCGGTCATTCGAAAGTCGGTCATTCGAAAGTCGGAAATCGAAAGTCGGTCATTCGAAAGTCGGAAATCGAAAGTCTGTAATTCGAATGTCGGAAATTGAAAGTCGGTCATGCGAAAGACGGAAATCGAAAGGCGGTCATTCGAAAGTCGGAAATCGAAAGTCGGTCGTACGAAAATCGGTCATTCGAAAGTCGGTCATTCGAAAGTCGGAAATCGAAAGTCGGTCATTCGAAATTCGGAAATCGAAAGTCGGTCATTCTAAAGTCGGAAATCGAAAGTCGGTCATTCGGAGGTCGGTCATTCGAAAGTCGGTCATTCGAGAGTCGGAAATCGAAAGTCGGTCAATCGAAAGTTGGTCATTCGGAAGTCGGTCATTCGAAAGTCGGTCATTCGAAAGTCGGTCATACGAAAGTCGGTCATTCGAAAGTCGGTCATTCGAAAGTTGGTCATTCGAAAGTCGGTCATTCGAAAGTCGGTCATTCGAAAGTCGGAAATCGAAAGTCAGTCATTCGAAAGTCGGAAATCGAAAGTCGGTCATTCGAAAGTCGGTCATTCGAAAGTCGGTCATTCGAAAGTCGGTCTTTCGAAAGTCGGAAATCGAAAGTCGGTCATTCGAAAGTCGGAAATCGAAAGTCGGTCATTCGAAAGTCGGAAATCGAAAGTCGGTCATTCGAAAGTCGGAAATCGAAAGTCGGTCATTCGAAAGTCGGTCATTCGAAAGTCGGTCATTCGAAAGCCGGTCATTCGAAAGTCGGAAATCGAAAGTCGGTCATTCGAAAGTCGGAAATCGAAAGTCGGTCATTTGAAAGTCGGAAATCGAAAGTCGGTCATTCGAAAGTCGGAAATCGAAAGTCGGTCATTAGACAGTCGGAAATCGAAAGTCGGTCATTCGAAGGTCGGAAATCGAAAGTCGGTCATTCGAAAGTCGGAAATCGAAAGTCGGTCATTCGAAAGTCGGAAATCGAAAGTCGGTCATTCGAATGTCGGAAATCGAAAGTCTGTCATTCGAAAGTCGGAAATCGAAAGCCGGTCATTCGAAAGTCGGAAATCGAAAGTCGGTCATTCGAAAGTCGGAAATCGAAAGTCGGTCATTCGAAAGTCGGACATTGAAAGTCGGAAATCGAAAGTCAGTCATTCGAAAGTTGGTCATTCGGAAGCCGGTCATTCCAAAGTCAGAAATCGAAAGTCGGTCATTCGAAAGTCGGAAATCGAAAGTCGGTCATTCGAAAGTCGGAATTGGAAAGTCGGTCATTCGAAAGTCACTCATTCGAAAGTCGGTCATTCGAAAGTCACTCAATCGAAAGTCACTCATTCGAAAGTCGGAAATCGAAAGTCGGTCATTCGAAAGTCGGTCATTCGAAAGTCGGTCATTCGAAAGCCGGTCATTCGAAAGTCGGAAATCGAAAGTCGGTCATTCGAAAGTCGGAAATCGAAAGTCGGTCATTTGAAAGTCGGAAATCGAAAGTCGGTCATTCGAAAGTCGGTCATTCGAAAGTCGGTCATTCGAAAGTCGGAAATCGAAAGTCGGTCATTCGAAAGTCGGAAATCGAAAGTCGGTCATTCGAAAGTCGGTCATTCGAAAGTCGGTCATTCGAAAGTCGGAAATCCAAAGTCGGTCATTCGAAAGTCGGAAATCGAAAGTCGGTCATTCGAAAGTCGGAAATCGAAAGTCGGTCATTCGAAAGTCGCAAATCGAAAGTCGTTCATTCGAAAGTCGGAAATCGAAAGTCGGTCATTCGAAAGCCGGAAATCGAAAGTCGGTCATTCGAAAGTCGGAAATCGAAGGTCGGTCATTCGAAAGTTGGAAATTGAAAGTCGGTCATTCGAAAGTCGGTCATTCGAAAGCCGGTCATTCGAAAGTCGGAAATCGAAAGTCGGTCATTCGAAAGTCGGAAATCGAATGTCGGTCATTCGAAAGTCGGTCATTCGAAAGCTGGTCATTCGAAAGTCGGAAATCGAAAGTCGGTCATTCGAAAGTCGGAAATCGAAAGTCGGTCATTCGAAAGTCGGAAATCGAATGTCGGTCATTCGAAAGTCGGTCATTCGAAGGCTGGTCATTCGAAAGTCGGAAATCGAAAGTCGGTCATTCGAAAGTCGGAAATCGAAAGTCGGTCATTTGAAAGTCGGAAATCGAAAGTCGGTCACTCCAAAGTCGGAAATCGAAAGTCGGTCATTCGACAGTCGGTATTTCGAAAGTCGGAAATCGTAAGTCGGTCAATCGATAGGCGGTCATTCGAAAGTCGGAAATCGAAAGTCGGTTATTCGAAAGTCTGTCATTCGAAAGTCGGTCATTCGAAAGTCGGCCATTCGTAAGTCGGAAATCGAAAGTCGGTAATTGAAAGTCACTCATTCGAAAGTCGGTCATTCGCAAGTCGGAAATCGAAAGTCGGTCATTGGAAGGTCGGAAATCGAAAGTCGGTCATTCGAAAGTCGGAAATCGAAAGTCGGTCATTCGAAAGTCGGAAATCGAAAGTCGGTCATTCGAAAGTCGGTCATTGAAAGTCGGAAATCGAAAGTCGGTCATTCGAATGTCGGAAATAGAAAGTCGGTCATTCGAATGTCGGAAATCGAAAGTCGGTCATTCGAAGGTCGGAAATCGAAAGTCGGTTATTCGAAGGTCGGAAATCGAAAGTCGGGCATTCGAAGGTCGGAAATCGAAAGTCGGTCATTCGAAAGTCGGTCATTGAAAGTCGGAAATCGAAAGTCGGTCATTCGAAAGTCGGAAATCGAAAGTCGGTAATTCGAAAGTCGGTCATTGAAAGTCGGTCATTCGAAAGTCGGTCATTCGAAAGTCGGTCATCGAAAGTCGGTCATTCGAATGTCGGAAATAGAAAGTCGGTCATTCGAATGTCGGAAATAGAAAGTCGGTCATTCGAAAGTCGGTCATCGAAAGTCGGTCATTCGAATGTCGGAAATAGAAAGTCGGTCATTCGAATGTCGGAAATAGAAAGTCGGTCATTCGACAGTCGGAAATCGAAAGTCGGTCATTCGAATGTCGGAAATCGAAAGTCGGTCATTCGAAAGTCGGAAATCGAAAGTCGGTCATTCGAAAGTCGGAAATCGAAAGTCGGTCATTCGAAAGTCGGTCATTGAAAGTCGGAAATCGAAAGTCGGTCATTCGAATGTCGGAAATAGAAAGTCGGTCATTCGAAAGTCGGAAATCGAAAGCCGGTCATTCGAAAGTCGGAAATCGAAAGTCGGTCATTCGAAAGTCGGACATTGAAAGTCGGAAGTCGAAAGTCAGTCATTCGAAAGTCGGTCATTCGAAAGCCGGTCATTCCAAAGTCAGAAATCGAAAGTCGGTCATTCGAAAGTCGGAAATCGAAAGTCGGTCATTCGAAAGTCGGAATTGGAAAGTCGGTCATTCGAAAGCCGGTCATTCGAAGGTCGGAAATCGAAAGTCGGTCATTCGAAAGTCGGAAACCGAAAGTCGGTCATTCCAAAGTCGGAAATCGAAAGTCGGTCATTCGAAAGTCGGAAATCGTAAGTCGGTCATTCGAAAGTCGGTCATTCGAAAGTCGGTCATTCGAAAGTCGGTCATTCGAAAGCCGGACATTCGAAAGCCGGTCATTCGAAAGTCGGTCATTCGAAAGTCGGTCATTCGAAAGTCGGTCATTCGAAAGTCGGAAATCGTAAGTCGGTCATTCGAAAGTCGGTCATTCGAAAGTCGGTCATTCGAAAGTCGGTCATTCAAAAGTCGGTCATTTTAATGTCGGTCATTTGAAAGTCGGTCATTCGAAAGTCGGTCATTCGAAAGTCGGAAATCGAAAGTCAGTCATTCGAAAGTCGGAAATCGAAAGTCGGTCATTCGAAAGTCGGTCATTCGAAAGTCGGTCATTCGAAAGTCGGAAATCGAAAGTCGGTCATTCGAAAGCCGGTCATTCGAAAGCCGGTCATTCGAAAGTCGGAAATCGAAAGTCGGTAATACGAAAGTCGGAAATCGAAAGTCGGTCATTCGAAAGTCGGAAATCGAAAGTCGGTCATTCGAAAGTCGGAATTCGAAAGTCGGTCATTCGAAAGTCGGAAATCGAAAGTCGGTCATTCGAAAGCCGAAAATCGAAAGTCGGTCATTCGAAAGTCGGAAATCGAAAGTCGGTCATTCGAAAGTCGGTCATTGGAAAGCCGGTCATTCTAAAGTCGGAAATCGAAAGACGGTCATTCGAAAGTCGGAAACCGAAAGTCGGAAATCGATTGTCGGTCATTCGAAAGTCGGTCATTCGAAAGGCGGTCATTCGAAAGTCGGAAATCAAAAGTCGGTCATTCGAAAGTCGGAAATCGAAAGTCGGTAATTCGAAAGTCGGAAATCGAAAGTCGGTCATTCGAAAGTCGGAAATCGAAAGTCGGTCATTCGAAAGTCGGAAATCGAAAGTCGGTAATTCGAAAGTCAGAAATCGAAAGTCGGTCATTCGAAAGTCGGAAATCGAAAGTCGGTCATTCGAAAGTCGGAAATCGAAAGTCGGTCATTCGAAAGTCGGAAATCGAAAGTCGGTCATTCGAAAGCCGAAAATCGAAAGTCGGTCATTCGAAAGTCGGAAATCGAAAGTCGGTCATTCGAAAGTCGGAAATCGAAAGTCGGTCATTCGAAAGTCGGAAATCAAAAGTCGGTCATTCGAAAGCCGAAAATCGAAAGTCGGTCATTCGAAAGTCGGAAATCGAAAGTCGGTCACTCGAAAGTCGGAAATCGAAAGTCGGTAATTCGAAAGTCGGTCATTGGAAAGTCGGTAATTCGAAAGTCGGTCATTGGAAAGCCGGTCATTCGAAAGTCGGAAATCGAAAGTCGGTCATTCGAAAGTCGGAAACCGAAAGTCGGAAATCGATTGTCGGTCATTCGAAAGTCGGTCTTTCGAAAGGCGGTCATTCGAAAGTCGGAAATCGAAAGTCGGTCATTCGAAAGTCGGAAATCGAAAGTCGGTCATTCGAAAGTCGGAAATCGAAAGTCGGTCTCTCGAAAGTCGGAAATCGAAAGTCGGTCATTCGAAAGTCGGTCATTCGAAAGTCGGAAATCGAAAGTCGGTCATTCGAAAGTCAGAAATCGAAAGTCGGTCATTCGAAAGTCGGAAATCGAAAGTCGGTCATTCGAAAGTCGGAAATCGAAAGTCGGTCATTCGAAAGTCGGAAATCGAAAGTTGGTCATTCGAAAGCCGAAAATCGAAAGTCGGTCATTCGAAAGTCGGAAATCGAAAGTCGGTCATTCGAAAGTCGGAAATTAAAGTCAGTCATTCGAAAGTCGGTCATTCGAAAGTCGGAAACCGAAAGTCGGAAATCGATTGTCGGTCATTCGAAAGTCGGTCATTCGAAAGCCGGTCATTCGAAAGTCGGAAATTGAAAGTCGGTCATTCGAAAGTCGGAAATCGAAAGTCGGTCATTTGAAAGTCGGAAATCGAAAGTCGGTCATTCCAAAGTCGGAAATCAAAAGTCGGTCATTCGAAAGTCGGAAATCGAAAGTCGGTCATTCGACAGTCGGAAATCGAAAGTCGGTCATTCGAAGGTCGGAAATCGAAAGTCGGCATTCGAAAGTCGGAAATCGAAAGTCGGTCATTCGAAAGTCGGAAATCGAAAGTCGGTCATTCGAATGTCGGAAATCTAAAGTCGCTCATTCGAAAGTCGGAAATCGAAAGCCGGTCATTCGAAAGTCGGTCATTCGAAGGTCGGAAATCGAAAGTCGGTCATTCGAAAGTCGGAACTGGAAGGTCAGTCATTCAAAAGCCGGTCATTCGAAAGTCGGAAATCGAAAGTCGGTCGTTCGAAAGTGGGAAATCGAAAGCCGGTCCTTCGAAAGTCGGAAATCGAAAGTCGGTCATTCGAAAGTCGGAAATCGAAAGTCGGTTATTCGAAAGTCGGAAATCGAAAGTCGGTCATTCGAAATTTGGAAATCGTAAGTCGGTCATTCGAAAGTCGGTCATTCTAAAGTCGGTCATTCGAAAGCCGGACATTCGAAAGCCGGTCATTCGAAAGTCGGTCATTCGAAAGTCGGTCATTCGAAAGTCGCTCATTCGAAAGTCGGAAATCGAAAGTCGGTCATTCGAAAGTCGGTAATTCGAAAGTCGGTCATTTTAAAGTCGGTCATTCGAAAGTCGGTCATTCGAAAGTCAGAAATCGAAAGTCAGTAATTCGAAAGTCGGAATCGAAAGTCGGTCATTCGAAAGTCGGTCATTCGAAAGTCGGTCATTCGAAAGTCCGTCATTCGAAAGTCGGAAATCGAAAGTCGGTCATTCGAAAGTCGGAAATCGAAAGTCGGTCATTCGAAAGTCGGAAATCGAAAGTCGGTCATTCGAAAGTCGGAAATCGAAAGTCGGTCATTCGAAAGCCGGTCATTCGAAAGCCGGTCATTCGAAAGCCGGTCATTCGAAAGTTGGAAATAGAAAGTCGGTCATTCGAAAGTCGGTCATTCGAAAGCCGGTCATTCGAAAGTCGGTCATTTGAAAGCCGGTCATTCGAAAGTCGGAAAGCGAAAGTCGGTCATTCGAAAGTCGGAAATCCAAAGTCGGTCATTCGAAAGTCGGTCATTCGTAAGCCGGTCATTCGAAAGTCGGAAATCGAAAGCCGGTCATTCGAAAGTCGGAAATCGAAAGTCGGTAATTCGAAAGTCGGAATTCGAAAGTCGGTCATTCGAAAGTCGGAAGTCGAAAGTCGGTCATTCGAAAGTCGGAAATCGAAAGTCGGTCATTCGAAAGTCGGAAATCGAAAGTCGGTCATTCGAAAGCCGAAAATCGAAAGTCGGTCATTCGTAAGTCGGAAATCGAAAGTCGCTCATTCGAAAGTCGGAAATCGAAAGTCGGTCATTCGAAAGTCGGTCATTGGAAAGCCGGTCATTCGAAAGTCGGAAATCGAAAGTCGGTCATTCGAAAGTCGGAAACCGAAAGTCGGAAATCGATTGTCGGTCATTCGAAAGTCGGTCATTCGAAAGGCGGTCATTCGAAAGTCGGAAATCGAAAGTCGGTCATTCGAAAGTCGGAAATCGAAAGTCGGTCATTCGAAAGTCGGAAATCGAAAGTCGGTCATTCGAAAGTCGGAAATCGAAAGTCGGTCATTCGAAAGTCGGTCATTCGAATGTCGGAAATCGAAAGTCGGTCATTCGAAAGTCAGAAATCGAAAGTCGGTCATTCGAAAGTCGGAAATCGAAAGTCGGTCATTCGAAAGTCGGAAATCGAAAGTCGCTCATTCGAAAGTCGGAAATCGAAAGTCGGTCATTCGAAAGCCGAAAATCGAAAGTCGGTCATTCGAAAGTCGGAAATCGAAAGTCGGTCATTCGAAAGTCGGAAATCGAAAGTCAGTCATTCGAAAGTCGGTCATTCGAAGGTCGGTCATTCGAACGTCGGAAATCGAAAGTCGGTAATTCGAAAGTCGGAAATCGAAAGTCGGTCAATCGAAAGTCGGAAATCGAAAGTCGGTCATTCGAAAGTCGGAAATCGAAAGTCGGTCATTCGAAAGTCGGAAATCGAAAGTCGGTCATTCAAAAGCCGAAAATCGAAAGTCGGTCATTCGAAAGTCGGAAATCGAAAGTCGGTCATTCGAAAGTCGGAAATCGAAAGTCGGTCATTCGAAAGTCGGTCATTGGAAAGCCGGTCATTCGAAAGTCGGAAATCGAAAGTCGGTCATTCGAAAGTCGGAAACCGAAAGTCGGTCATTCCAAAGTCGGAAATCGAAAGTCGGTCATTCGAAAGTCGGAAATCGTAGGTCGGTCATTCGAAAGTCGGTCATTCGAAAGTCGGTCATTCGAAAGTCGGTCATTCGAAAGCCGGACATTCGAAAGCCGGTCATTCGAAAGTCGGTCATTCGAAAGTCGGTCATTCGAAAGTCGGTCATTCGAAAGTCGGAAATCGTAAGTCGGTCATTCGAAAGTCGGTCATTCGAAAGTCGGTCATTCGAAAGTCGGTCATTCGAAAGTCGGTCATTCAAAAGTCGGTCATTTTAATGTCGGTCATTTGAAAGTCGGTCATTCGAAAGTCGGTCATTCGAAAGTCGGAAATCGAAAGTCAGTCATTCGAAAGTCGGAAATCGAAAGTCGGTCATTCGAAAGTCGGTCATTCGAAAGTCGGAAATCGAAAGTCGGTCATTCGAAAGCCGGTCATTCGAAAGCCGGTCATTCGAAAGTCGGAAATCGAAAGTCGGTAATACGAAAGTCGGAAATCGAAAGTCGGTCATTCGAAAGTCGGAAATCGAAAGTCGGTCATTCGAAAGTCGGAATTCGAAAGTCGGTCATTCGAAAGTCGGAAATCGAAAGTCGGTCATTCGAAAGCCGAAAATCGAAAGTCGGTCATTCGAAAGTCGGAAATCGAAAGTCGGTCATTCGAAAGTCGGTCATTGGAAAGCCGGTCATTCTAAAGTCGGAAATCGAAAGTCGGTCATTCGAAAGTCGGAAACCGAAAGTCGGAAATCGATTGTCGGTCATTCGAAAGTCGGTCATTCGAAAGGCGGTCATTCGAATGTCGGAAATCGAAAGTCGGTCATTCGAAAGTCGGAAATCGAAAGTCGGTCATTCGAAAGTCGGAAATCGAAAGTCGGTCATTCGAAAGCCGGTCATTCGAAAGCCGGTCATTCGAAAGCCGGTCATTCGAAAGTTGGAAATAGAAAGTCGGTCATTCGAAAGTCGGTCATTCGAAAGCCGGTCATTCGAAAGTCGGTCATTTGAAAGCCGGTCATTCGAAAGTCGGAAAGCGAAAGTCGGTCATTCGAAAGTCGGAAATCCAAAGTCGGTCATTCGAAAGTCGGTCATTCGTAAGCCGGTCATTCGAAAGTCGGAAATCGAAAGCCGGTCATTCGAAAGTCGGAAATCGAAAGTCGGTAATTCGAAAGTCGGAATTCGAAAGTCGGTCATTCGAAAGTCGGAAGTCGAAAGTCGGTCATTCGAAAGTCGGAAATCGAAAGTCGGTCATTCGAAAGTCGGAAATCGAAAGTCGGTCATTCGAAAGCCGAAAATCGAAAGTCGGTCATTCGTAAGTCGGAAATCGAAAGTCGCTCATTCGAAAGTCGGAAATCGAAAGTCGGTCATTCGAAAGTCGGTCATTGGAAAGCCGGTCATTCGAAAGTCGGAAATCGAAAGTCGGTCATTCGAAAGTCGGAAACCGAAAGTCGGAAATCGATTGTCGGTCATTCGAAAGTCGGTCATTCGCAAGGCGGTCATTCGAAAGTCGGAAATCGAAAGTCGGTCATTCGAAAGTCGGAAATCGAAAGTCGGTCATTCGAAAGTCGGAAATCGAAAGTCGGTCATTCGAAAGTCGGAAATCGAAAGTCGGTCATTCGAAAGTCGGTCATTCGAATGTCGGAAATCGAAAGTCGGTCATTCGAAAGTCAGAAATCGAAAGTCGGTCATTCGAAAGTCGGAAATCGAAAGTCGGTCATTCGAAAGTCGGAAATCGAAAGTCGCTCATTCGAAAGTCGGAAATCGAAAGTCGGTCATTCGAAAGCCGAAAATCGAAAGTCGGTCATTCGAAAGTCGGAAATCGAAAGTCGGTCATTCGAAAGTCGGAAATCGAAAGTCAGTCATTCGAAAGTCGGTCATTCGAAGGTCGGTCATTCGAACGTCGGAAATCGAAAGTCGGTAATTCGAAAGTCGGAAATCGAAAGTCGGTCAATCGAAAGTCGGAAATCGAAAGTCGGTCATTCGAAAGTCGGAAATCGAAAGTCGGTCATTCGAAAGTCGGAAATCGAAAGTCGGTCATTCAAAAGCCGAAAATCGAAAGTCGGTCATTCGAAAGTCGGAAATCGAAAGTCGGTCATTCGAAAGTCGGAAATCGAAAGTCGGTCATTCGAAAGTCGGTCATTGGAAAGCCGGTCATTCGAAAGTCGGAAATCGAAAGTCGGTCATTCGAAAGTCGGAAACCGAAAGTCGGTCATTCCAAAGTCGGAAATCGAAAGTCGGTCATTCGAAAGTCGGAAATCGTAAGTCGGTCATTCGAAAGTCGGTCATTCGAAAGTCGGTCATTCGAAAGTCGGTCATTCGAAAGCCGGACATTCGAAAGCCGGTCATTCGAAAGTCGGTCATTCGAAAGTCGGTCATTCGAAAGTCGGTCATTCGAAAGTCGGAAATCGTAAGTCGGTCATTCGAAAGTCGGTCATTCGAAAGTCGGTCATTCGAAAGTCGGTCATTCGAAAGTCGGTCATTCAAAAGTCGGTCATTTTAATGTCGGTCATTTGAAAGTCGGTCATTCGAAAGTCGGTCATTCGAAAGTCGGAAATCGAAAGTCAGTCATTCGAAAGTCGGAAATCGAAAGTCGGTCATTCGAAAGTCGGTCATTCGAAAGTCGGAAATCGAAAGTCGGTCATTCGAAAGCCGGTCATTCGAAAGCCGGTCATTCGAAAGTCGGAAATCGAAAGTCGGTAATACGAAAGTCGGAAATCGAAAGTCGGTCATTCGAAAGTCGGAAATCGAAAGTCGGTCATTCGAAAGTCGGAATTCGAAAGTCGGTCATTCGAAAGTCGGAAATCGAAAGTCGGTCATTCGAAAGCCGAAAATCGAAAGTCGGTCATTCGAAAGTCGGAAATCGAAAGTCGGTCATTCGAAAGTCGGTCATTGGAAAGCCGGTCATTCTAAAGTCGGAAATCGAAAGTCGGTCATTCGAAAGTCGGAAACCGAAAGTCGGAAATCGATTGTCGGTCATTCGAAAGTCGGTCATTCGAAAGGCGGTCATTCGAAAGTCGGAAATCAAAAGTCGGTCATTCGAAAGTCGGATATCGAAAGTCGGTAATTCGAAAGTCGGAAATCGAAAGTCGGTCATTCGAAAGTCGGAAATCGAAAGTCGGTCATTCGAAAGTCGGAAATCGAAAGTCGGTAATTCGAAAGTCAGAAATCGAAAGTCGGTCATTCGAAAGTCGGAAATCGAAAGTCGGTCATTCGAAAGTCGGAAATCGAAAGTCGGTCATTCGAAAGTCGGAAATCGAAAGTCGGTCATTCGAAAGCCGAAAATCGAAAGTCGGTCATTCGAAAGTCGGAAATCGAAAGTCGGTCATTCGAAAGTCGGAAATCGAAAGTCGGTCATTCGAAAGTCGGAAATCAAAAGTCGGTCATTCGAAAGCCGAAAATCGAAAGTCGGTCATTCGAAAGTCGGAAATCGAAAGTCGGTCATTCGAAAGTCGGAAATCGAAAGTCGGTAATTCGAAAGTCGGTCATTGGAAAGTCGGTAATTCGAAAGTCGGTCATTGGAAAGCCGGTCATTCGAAAGTCGGAAATCGAAAGTCGGTCATTCGAAAGTCGGAAACCGAAAGTCGGAAATCGATTGTCGGTCATTCGAAAGTCGGTCTTTCGAAAGGCGGTCATTCGAAAGTCGGAAATCGAAAGTCGGTCATTCGAAAGTCGGAAATCGAAAGTCGGTCATTCGAAAGTCGGAAATCGAAAGTCGGTCTCTCGAAAGTCGGAAATCGAAAGTCGGTCATTCGAAAGTCGGTCATTCGAAAGTCGGAAATCGAAAGTCGGTCATTCGAAAGTCAGAAATCGAAAGTCGGTCATTCGAAAGTCGGAAATCGAAAGTCGGTCATTCGAAAGTCGGAAATCGAAAGTCGGTCATTCGAAAGCCGAAAATCGAAAGTCGGTCATTCGAAAGTCGGAAATCGAAAGTCGGTCATTCGAAAGTCGGAAATTAAAGTCAGTCATTCGAAAGTCGGTCATTCGAAAGTCGGAAACCGAAAGTCGGAAATCGATTGTCGGTCATTCGAAAGTCGGTCATTCGAAAGCCGGTCATTCGAAAGTCGGAAATTGAAAGTCGGTCATTCGAAAGTCGGAAATCAAAAGTCGGTCATTTGAAAGTCGGAAATCGAAAGTCGGTCATTCCAAAGTCGGAAATCAAAAGTCGGTCATTCGAAAGTCGGAAATCGAAAGTCGGTCATTCGACAGTCGGAAATCGAAAGTCGGTCATTCGAAGGTCGGAAATCGAAAGTCGGCATTCGAAAGTCGGAAATCGAAAGTCGGTCATTCGAAAGTCGGAAATCGAAAGTCGGTCATTCGAATGTCGGAAATCTAAAGTCGCTCATTCGAAAGTCGGAAATCGAAAGCCGGTCATTCGAAAGTCGGTCATTCGAAGGTCGGAAATCGAAAGTCGGTCATTCGAAAGTCGGAACTGGAAGGTCAGTCATTCAAAAGCCGGTCATTCGAAAGTCGGAAATCGAAAGTCGGTCGTTCGAAAGTCGGAAATCGAAAGCCGGTCCTTCGAAAGTCGGAAATCGAAAGTCGGTCATTCGAAAGTCGGAAATCGAAAGTCGGTTATTCGAAAGTCGGAAATCGAAAGTCGGTCATTCGAAATTTGGAAATCGTAAGTCGGTCATTCGAAAGTCGGTCATTCTAAAGTCGGTCATTCGAAAGCCGGACATTCGAAAGCCGGTCATTCGAAAGTCGGTCATTCGAAAGTCGGTCATTCGAAAGTCGCTCATTCGAAAGTCGGAAATCGAAAGTCGGTCATTCGAAAGTCGGTAATTCGAAAGTCGGTCATTTTAAAGTCGGTCATTCGAAAGTCGGTCATTCGAAAGTCAGAAATCGAAAGTCAGTCATTCGAAAGTCGGAATCGAAAGTCGGTCATTCGAAAGTCGGTCATTCGAAAGTCGGTCATTCGAAAGTCGGTCATTCGAAAGTCGGAAATCGAAAGTCGGTCATTCGAAAGTCGGAAATCGAAAGTCGGTCATTCGAAAGTCGGAAATCGAAAGTCGGTCATTCGAAAGTCGGAAATCGAAAGTCGGTCATTCGAAAGCCGGTCATTCGAAAGCCGGTCATTCGAAAGCCGGTCATTCGAAAGTTGGAAATAGAAAGTCGGTCATTCGAAAGTCGGTCATTCGAAAGCCGGTCATTCGAAAGTCGGTCATTTGAAAGCCGGTCATTCGAAAGTCGGAAAGCGAAAGTCGGTCATTCGAAAGTCGGAAATCCAAAGTCGGTCATTCGAAAGTCGGTCATTCGTAAGCCGGTCATTCGAAAGTCGGAAATCGAAAGCCGGTCATTCGAAAGTCGGAAATCGAAAGTCGGTAATTCGAAAGTCGGAATTCGAAAGTCGGTCATTCGAAAGTCGGAAGTCGAAAGTCGGTCATTCGAAAGTCGGAAATCGAAAGTCGGTCATTCGAAAGTCGGAAATCGAAAGTCGGTCATTCGAAAGCCGAAAATCGAAAGTCGGTCATTCGTAAGTCGGAAATCGAAAGTCGCTCATTCGAAAGTCGGAAATCGAAAGTCGGTCATTCGAAAGTCGGTCATTGGAAAGCCGGTCATTCGAAAGTCGGAAATCGAAAGTCGGTCATTCGAAAGTCGGAAACCGAAAGTCGGAAATCGATTGTCGGTCATTCGAAAGTCGGTCATTCGAAAGGCGGTCATTCGAAAGTCGGAAATCGAAAGTCGGTCATTCGAAAGTCGGAAATCGAAAGTCGGTCATTCGAAAGTCGGAAATCGAAAGTCGGTCATTCGAAAGTCGGAAATCGAAAGTCGGTCATTCGAAAGTCGGTCATTCGAATGTCGGAAATCGAAAGTCGGTCATTCGAAAGTCAGAAATCGAAAGTCGGTCATTCGAAAGTCGGAAATCGAAAGTCGGTCATTCGAAAGTCGGAAATCGAAAGTCGCTCATTCGAAAGTCGGAAATCGAAAGTCGGTCATTCGAAAGCCGAAAATCGAAAGTCGGTCATTCGAAAGTCGGAAATCGAAAGTCGGTCATTCGAAAGTCGGAAATCGAAAGTCAGTCATTCGAAAGTCGGTCATTCGAAGGTCGGTCATTCGAACGTCGGAAATCGAAAGTCGGTAATTCGAAAGTCGGAAATCGAAAGTCGGTCAATCGAAAGTCGGAAATCGAAAGTCGGTCATTCGAAAGTCGGAAATCGAAAGTCGGTCATTCGAAAGTCGGAAATCGAAAGTCGGTCATTCAAAAGCCGAAAATCGAAAGTCGGTCATTCGAAAGTCGGAAATCGAAAGTCGGTCATTCGAAAGTCGGAAATCGAAAGTCGGTCATTCGAAAGTCGGTCATTGGAAAGCCGGTCATTCGAAAGTCGGAAATCGAAAGTCGGTCATTCGAAAGTCGGAAACCCAAAGTCGGAAATCGATTGTCGGTCATTCGAAAGTCGGTCATTCGAAAGGCGGTCATTCGAAAGTCGGAAATCGAAAGTCGGTCATTCGAAAGTCGGAAATCGAAAGTCGGTCATTCGAAAGTCGGAAATCGAAAGTCGGTCATTCGAAAGTCGGAAATCGAAAGTCGGTCATTCGAAAGTCGGTCATTCGAAAGTCGGAAATCGAAAGTCGGTCATTCGAAAGTCAGAAATCGAAAGTCGGTCATTCGAAAGTCGGAAATCGAAAGTCGGTCATTCGAAAGTCGGAAATCGAAAGTCGGTCATTCGAAAGTCGGAAATCGAAAGTCGGTCATTCGAAAGCCGAAAATCGAAAGTCGGTCATTCGAAAGTCGGAAATCGAAAGTCGGTCATTCGAAAGTCGGAAATCGAAAGTCAGTCATTCGAAAGTCGGTCATTCGAAAGTCGGAAACCGAAAGTCGGAAATCGATTGTCGGTCATTCGAAAGTCGGTCATTCGAAAGCCGGTCATTCTAAAGTCGGAAATCGAAAGTCGGTCATTCGAAAGTCGGAAATCGAAAGTCGGTCATTTGAAAGTCGGAAATCGAAAGTCGGTCATTCCAAAGTCGGAAATCAAAAGTCGGTCATTCGAAAGTCGGAAATCGAAAGTCGGTCATTCGACAGTCGGAAATCGAAAGTCGGTCATTCGAAGGTCGGAAATCGAAAGTCGGCATTCGAAAGTCGGAAATCGAAAGTCGGTCATTCGAAAGTCGGAAATCGAAAGTCGGTCATTCGAATGTCGGAAATAGAAAGTCGGTCATTCGAAAGTCGGAAATCGAAAGCCGGTCATTCGAAAGTCCGAAATCGAAAGTCGGTCATTCGAAGGTCGGAAATCGAAAGTCGGTCATTCGAAAGTCGGAACTGGAAGGTCAGTCATTCGAAAGCCGGTCATTCGAAAGTCGGAAATCGAAAGTCGGTCGTTCGAAAGTCGGAAATCGAAAGCCGGCCTTCGAAAGTCGGAAATCGAAAGTCGGTCATTCGAAAGTCGGAAATCGAAAGTCGGTCATTCGAAAGTCGGAAATCGAAAGTCGGTCATTCGAAAGTCGGAAATCGTAAGTCGGTCATTCGAAAGTCGGTCATTCTAAAGTCGGTCATTCGAAAGCCGGACATTCGAAAGCCGGTCATTCGAAAGTCGGTCATTCGAAAGTCGGTCATTCGAAAGTCGGTCATTCGAAAGTCGGAAATCGAAAGTCGGTCATTCGAAAGTCGGTAATTCGAAAGTCGGTCATTTTAAAGTCGGTCATTCGAAAGTCGGTCATTCGAAAGTCGGAAATCGAAAGTCAGTCATTCGAAAGTCGGAAATCGAAAGTCGGTCATTCGAAAGTCGGTCATTCGAAAGTCGGTCATTCGAAAGTCGGTCATTCGAAAGTCGGAAATCGAAAGTCGGTCATTCGAAAGTCGGAAATCGAAAGTCGGTCATTCGAAAGTCGGAAATCGAAAGTCGGTCATTCGAAAGTCGGAAATCGAAAGTCGGTCATTATAAAGCCGGTCATTCGAAAGTCGGAAATCGAAAGCCGGTCATTCGAAAGTCGGAGATCGAAAGTTGGTCATTCGAAAGTCGGAAATCCAAAGTCGGTCATTCGAAAGCCGGTCATTCGAAACTCGGAAACTAAAGCCGGTCATTCGAAAGTCGGAAATCGAAAGTCGGTCATTCGAAAGTCGGAAATCGAAAGTCGGTCTTTCGAAAGTCGGTCATTCGAAAGTTGGTCATTCGAAAGTCGAAAGTCGGTCATTCGAAAGCCGGTCATTCGAAAGTCGGAAATCGAAAGTCGGTCATTCGAAAGTCGGAAATCGAAAGTCGGTCATTGGAAAGTCGGAAATCGAAAGTCGGTCATTCGAAAGTCGGTCATTCGAAAGCCGGTCATTCGAAAGTCGGAAATCCAAAGTCGGTCATTCGAAAGTCGGAAACCGAAAGTCGGAAATCGAATGTCGGTCATTCGAAAGTCGGTCATTCGAAAGCCGGTCAATCCAAAGTCGGAAATCGAAAGTCGGTCATTCGAAAGTCGGAAATCGAAAGTCGGTCATTTGAAAGTCGGAAATCGAAAGTCGGTCATTCGAAAGTCGGAAATCGAAAGTCGGTCATACGACAGTCGGAAATCGAACGTCGGTCATTCGAAGGTCGGAAATCGAAAGTCGGTCATTCGAAAGTCGGAAATCGAAAGTTGGTCATTCGAAAGTCGGAAATTGAAAGTCGGTCATTCGAATGTCGGAAATCGAAAGTCGGTCATTCGAAAGTCGGAAATCGAAAGTCGGTAATTCGAAAGTCAGAAATCGAAAGTCGGTCATTCGAAAGTCGGAAATCGAAAGCCGGTCATTCTAAAGTCGGAAATCGAAAGTCGGTCATTCGAAAGTCGGAAATCGAAAGTCGGTCATTTGAAAGTCGGAAATCGAAAGTCGGTCATTCCAAAGTCGGAAATCAAAAGTCGGTCATTCGAAAGTCGGAAATCGAAAGTCGGTCATTCGACAGTCGGAAATCGAAAGTCGGTCATTCGAAGGTCGGAAATCGAAAGTCGGCATTCGAAAGTCGGAAATCGAAAGTCGGTCATTCGAAAGTCGGAAATCGAAAGTCGGTCATTCGAATGTCGGAAATAGAAAGTCGGTCATTCGAAAGTCGGAAATCGAAAGCCGGTCATTCGAAAGTCCGAAATCGAAAGTCGGTCATTCGAAGGTCGGAAATCGAAAGTCGGTCATTCGAAAGTCGGAACTGGAAGGTCAGTCATTCGAAAGCCGGTCATTCGAAAGTCGGAAATCGAAAGTCGGTCGTTCGAAAGTCGGAAATCGAAAGCCGGCCTTCGAAAGTCGGAAATCGAAAGTCGGTCATTCGAAAGTCGGAAATCGAAAGTCGGTCATTCGAAAGTCGGAAATCGAAAGTCGGTCATTCGAAAGTCGGAAATCGTAAGTCGGTCATTCGAAAGTCGGTCATTCTAAAGTCGGTCATTCGAAAGCCGGACATTCGAAAGCCGGTCATTCGAAAGTCGGTCATTCGAAAGTCGGTCATTCGAAAGTCGGTCATTCGAAAGTCGGAAATCGAAAGTCGGTCATTCGAAAGTCGGTAATTCGAAAGTCGGTCATTTTAAAGTCGGTCACGCGAAAGTCGGTCATTCGAAAGTCGGAAATCGAAAGTCAGTCATTCGAAAGTCGGAAATCGAAAGTCGGTCATTCGAAAGTCGGTCATTCGAAAGTCGGTCATTCGAAAGTCGGTCATTCGAAAGTCGGAAATCGAAAGTCGGTCATTCGAAAGTCGGAAATCGAAAGTCGGTCATTCGAAAGTCGGAAATCGAAAGTCGGTCATTCGAAAGTCGGAAATCGAAAGTCGGTCATTCTAAAGCCGGTCATTCGAAAGTCGGAAATCGAAAGCCGGTCATTCGAAAGTCGGAGATCGAAAGTTGGTCATTCGAAAGTCGGAAATCCAAAGTCGGTCATTCGAAAGCCGGTCATTCGAAACTCGGAAACTAAAGCCGGTCATTCGAAAGTCGGAAATCGAAAGTCGGTCATTCGAAAGTCGGAAATCGAAAGTCGGTCTTTCGAAAGTCGGTCATTCGAAAGTTGGTCATTCGAAAGTCGAAAGTCGGTCATTCGAAAGCCGGTCATTCGAAAGTCGGAAATCGAAAGTCGGTCATTCGAAAGTCGGAAATCGAAAGTCGGTCATTGGAAAGTCGGAAATCGAAAGTCGGTCATTCGAAAGTCGGTCATTCGAAAGCCGGTCATTCGAAAGTCGGAAATCCAAAGTCGGTCATTCGAAAGTCGGAAACCGAAAGTCGGAAATCGAATGTCGGTCATTCGAAAGTCGGTCATTCGAAAGCCGGTCAATCCAAAGTCGGAAATCGAAAGTCGGTCATTCGAAAGTCGGAAATCGAAAGTCGGTCATTTGAAAGTCGGAAATCGAAAGTCGGTCATTCGAAAGTCGGAAATCGAAAGTCGGTCATACGACAGTCGGAAATCGAACGTCGGTCATTCGAAGGTCGGAAATCGAAAGTCGGTCATTCGAAAGTCGGAAATCGAAAGTTGGTCATTCGAAAGTCGGAAATTGAAAGTCGGTCATTCGAATGTCGGAAATCGAAAGTCGGTCATTCGAAAGTCGGAAATCGAAAGCCGGTCATTCGAAAGTCGGAAATGGAAAGTCGGTAATTCGAAAGTCGGAAATCGAAGGCGGTCATTCGAAAGTCGGAAATCGAAAGTCGGTCATTCGAAAGTCGGACATTGAAAGTCGGAAATCGAAAGGCAGTCGTTCGAAAGTCGGTCATTCGAAAGCCGGTCATTCCAAAGTCAGAAATCGGAAGTCGGTCATTCGAAAGTCGGAAATCGAAAGTCGGTCATTCGAAAGTCGGAATTGGAAAGTCGGTCATTCGAAAGTCACTCATTCGAAAGTCGGTCATTTGAAAGTCACTCAATCGAAAGTCACTCATTCGAAAGTCGGAAATCGAAGGTCGGTCATTCGTAAGTCGGAAATGCAAAGTCGGTCATTCGAAAGTCGGTCATTCGAAAGTCGGAAATCGAAAGTCGGTCATTCGAAAGTCGGAAATCGAAAGTCGGTCATTCGAAAGTCGGTCATTCGAAAGTCGGTCATTCGAAAGTCGGAAATCGAAAGTTGTTCATTCGAAAGTCGGAAATCGAAAGTCGGTCATTCGAAAGCCGGAAATCGAAAGTCGGTCATTCAAAAGTCGGAAATCGAAGGTCGGTCATTCGAAAGTCGGAAATCGAAAGTCGGTCATTCGAAAGAAGGTCATTCGAAAGTCGGTCATTCGAAAGTCGGAAATCGAAAGTCGGTCATTCGAAAGTCGGTCATTCGAAAGTCGGAAATCGAATGTCGGTCATTCGAAAGCCGGTCATTCGAAAGTCGGAAGTCAAAAGCCGGTCATTCGAAAGTCGGAATTCTAAAGTCGGTCATTCGAAAGTCGGAAATCGAAAGTCGGTCTTTCGAAAGTCGGTCATTCGAAAGTCGGTCATTAGAAAGCCGGTCATTCGAAAGTCGGAAATCGAAAGCCGGTCATTCTAAAGTCGGAAATCGAAAGTCGGTCATTCGAAAGTCGGAAATCGAAAGTCGGTCTTTCGAAAGTCGGAAATCGAAAGTCGAACATTCGAAGGTCGGAAATCGAAAGTCGGTTATTCGAAAGCCGGTCATTCGAAAGTCGGAAATCGAAAGCCGGTCATTCGAAAGTCGGAAATCGAAAGCCGGTCATTCGAAAGTCGAAAATCGAAAGCCGGTCATTCGAAAGTCGGAAATCGAAAGTCGGTCATTCGAAAGGCGGTCATTCGAAAGTCGGTCATTGAAAGTCGGAAATCGAAAGTCGGTCATTCGGATGTCGGAAATAGAAAGTCGGTCATTCGAATGTCGGAAATCGAAAGTCGGTCATTCGAAGGTCGGAAATCGAAAGTCGGTCATTCGAAGTTCGGAAATCGAAAGTCGGTCATTCGAAAGTCGGAAATCGAAAGTCGGTCATTCGAAAGTCGGTCATTGAAAGTCGGAAATCGAAAGTCGGTCATTCGAATGTCGGAAATAGAAAGTCGGTCATTCGAATGTCGGAAATAGACAGTCGGTTATTCGACAGTCGGAAATCGAAAGTCGGTCATTCGAAGGTCGGAAATCGAAAGTCGGTCATTCGAAAGTCGGAAATCGAAAGTCGGTCATTCGAAAGTCGGTCATTGAAAGTCGGTCATTCGAAAGTCGGTCATTCGAAAGTCGGTCATCGAAAGTAAGTCATTCGAATGTCGGAAATAGAAAGTCGGTCATTCGAATGTCGGAAATAGAAAGTCGGTCATTCGAAAGTCGGAAATCGAAAGCCGGTCATTCGAAAGTCGGAAATCGAAAGTCGGTCATTCGAAAGTCGGACATTGAAAGTCGGAAATCGAAAGTCAGTCATTCGAAAGTCGGTCATTCGAAAGTCGGTCATTCGGAAGTCGGAAATCGAAAGTCGGTCATTCGAAAGTCGGAAATCGAAAGTCGGTCATTCGAAAGTCGGAAATCGAAAGTCGGTCATTGGAAAGTCGGAAATCGAAAGTCGGTCATTCGAAAGTCGGAAATCGAAAGTCAGTCATTCGAAAGTCGGTCATTCGAAAGTCGGTCATTCGGAAGTCGGAAATCGAAAGTCGGTCATTCGAAAGTCGGAAATCGAAAGTCGGTCATTCGAAAGTCGGAAATCGAAAGTCGGTCATTGGAAAGTCGGAAATCGAAAGTCGGTCATTCGAAAGCCGGAAATCGAAAGTCGGTCATTCGAAAGTCGGAAATCGAATGTCGGTCATTCGAAAGTCGGAAACCGAAAGTCGGAAATCGAATGTCGGTCATTCGAAAGTCGGTCATTCGAAAGCCGGTCATTCGAAAGTCGGAAATCGAAAGTCTGTCATTCGAAAGTCGGAAATCGAAAGTCGGTCATTTGAAAGTCGGAAATCGAAAGTCGGTCATTCGAAAGTCGGAAATCGAAAGTCGGTCATTAGACAGTCGGAAATCGAAAGTCGGTCATCGAGGGTCGGAAATCGAAAGTCGGTCATTCGAAAGTCGGAAATCGAAAGTCGGTCATTCGAAAGTCGGAAATCGAAAGTCGGTCATTCGAAAGTCGGTCATTCGAAAGTCACTCATTCGAAAGTCGGTCATTCGAAAGTCACTCAATCGAAAGTCACTCATTCGAAAGTCGGA
The DNA here is from genome assembly GCA_030765045.1 of Tenodera sinensis. Lineage (NCBI taxonomy): Eukaryota > Metazoa > Arthropoda > Insecta > Mantodea > Mantidae > Tenodera > Tenodera sinensis. The sequence goes on from JAUKNM010000016.1 coordinate 649,621, forward strand.
AATCGAAAGTCGGTCATTCGTAAGTCGGAAATGCAAAGTCGGTCATTCGAAAGTCGGTCATTCGAAAGTCGGAAATCGAAAGTCGGTCATTCGAAAGTCGGAAATCGAAAGTCGGTCATTCGAAAGTCGGAAATCGAAAGTCGTTCATTCGAAAGTCGGAAATCGAAAGTCGGTCATTCGAAAGCCGGAAATCGAAAGTCGGTCATTCGAAAGTCGGAAATCGAAGGTCGGTCATTCGAAAGTTGGAAATCGAAAGTCGGTCATTCGAAAGTCGGTCATTCGAAAGCAGGTCATTCGAAAGTCGGAAATCGAAAGTCGGTCATTCGAAAGTCGGAAATCGAAAGTCGGTCATTCGAAAGTCGGAAATCGAATGTCGGTCATTCGATAGTCGGTCATTCGAAAGCTGGTCATTCGAAAGTCGGAAATCGAAAGTCGGTCATTCGAAAGTCGGAAATCGAAAGTCGGTCATTTGAAAGTCGGAAATCGAAAGTCGGTCATTCCAAAGTCGGAAATCGAAAGTCGGTCATTCGACAGTCGGAAATCGAAAGTCGGTCATTGGAAGGTCGGAAATCGAAAGTCGGTCATTCGAAAGTCGGAAATCGAAAGTCAGTAATTCGAAAGTCGGAAATCGAAAGTCGGTCATTCGAAAGTCGGTCATTGAAAGTCGGAAATCGAAAGTCGGTCATTCGAATGTCGGAAATAGGAAGTCGGTCATTCGAATGTCGGAAATCGAAAGTCGGTCATTCGAAGGTCGGAAATCGAAAGTCGGTTATTCGAAGGTCGGAAATCGAAAGTCGGGCATTCGAAGGTCGGAAATCGAAAGTCGGTCATTCGAAAGTCGGTCATTGAAAGTCGGAAATCGAAAGTCGGTCATTCGAAAGTCGGAAATCGATAGTCGGTAATTCGAAAGTCGGTCATTGAAAGTCGGTCATTCGAAAGCCGGTCATTCGAAAGTCGGTCATCGAAAGTCGGTCATTCGAATGTCGGAAATAGAAAGTCGGGCATTCGAATGTCGGAAATAGAAAGTCGGTCATTCGAAAGTCGGTCATCGAAAGTCGCTCATTCGAATGTCGGAAATAGAAAGTCGGCCATTCGAATGTCGGAAATAGAAAGTCGGTCATTCGACAGTCGGAAATCGAAAGTCGGTCATTCGAAGGTCGGAAATCGAAAGTCGGTCATTCGAAAGTCGGAAATCGAAAGTCGGTCATTCGAAAGTCGGAAATCGAAAGTCGGTCATTCGAAAGTCGGTCATTGAAAGTCGGAAATCGAAAGTCGGTCATTCGAATGTCGGAAATAGAAAGTCGGTCATTCGAAAGTCGGAAATCGAAAGCCGGTCATTCGAAAGTCGGAAATCGAAAGTCGGTCATTCGAAAGTCGGACATTGAAAGTCGGAAGTCGAAAGTCAGTCATTCGAAAGTCGGTCATTCGAAAGCCGGTCATTCCAAAGTCAGAAATCGAAAGTCGGTCATTCGAAAGTCGGAAATCAAAAGTCGGTCATTCGAAAGTCGGAATTGGAAAGTCGGTCATTCGAAAGTCGGTCATTCGAAAGCCGGACATTCAAAAGCCGGTCATTCGAAAGTCGGTCATTCGAAAGTTGGTCATTCGAAAGTCGGTCATTCAAAAGTCGGAAATCGTAAGTATGTCATTCGAAAGTCGGTCATTCGAAAGTCGGTCATTCGAAAGTCGGTCATTCAAAAGTCGGTCATTTTAATGTCGGTCATTCGAAAGTCGGTCATTCGAAAGTCGGTCATTCGAAAGTCGGAAATCGAAAGTCAGTCATTCGAAAGTCGGAAATCGAAAGTCGGTCATTCGAAAGTCGGTCATTCGAAGGTCGGTCATTCGAAAGTCGGAAATCGACAGTCGGTCATTCGAAAGCCGGTCATTCCAAAGTCAGAAATCGAAAGTCGGTCATTCGAAAGTCGGAAATCGAAAGTCGGTCATTCGAAAGTCGGAATTAGAAAGTCGGTCATTCGAAAGCCGGTCATTCGAAGGTCGGAAATCGAAAGTCGGTCATTCGAAAGTCGGAAATCGAAAGTCGGTCATTCCAAAGTCGGAAATCGAAAGTCGGTCATTCGAAAGTCGGAAATCGTAAGTCGGTCAGTCGAAAGTCGGTCATTCGAAAGGCGGTCATTCGAAAGTCGGTCATTCGAAAGCCGGACATTCGAAAGCCGGTCATTCGAAAGTCGGTCATTCGAAAGTCGGTCATTCGAAAGTCGGTCATTCGAAAGTCGGAAATCGTAAGTCGGTATTTCGAAAGTCGGTCATTCGAAAGTCGGTCATTCGAAAGTCGGTCATTCAAAAGTCGTTCATTTTAATGTCGGTCATTCGAAAGTCGGTCATTCGAAAGTCGGTCATTCGAAAGTCGGAAATCGAAAGTCAGTCATTCGAAAGTCGGAAATCGAAAGTCGGTCATTCGAAAGTCGGTCATTCGAAGGTCGGTCATTCGAAAGTCGGAAATCGATAGTCGGTCATTCGAAAGCCGGTCATTTGAAAGCCGGTCATTCGAAAGCCGGTCATTCGAAAGTTGGAAATAGAAAGTCGGTCATTCGAAAGTCGGTCATTCGAAAGCCGGTCATTCTAAAGTCGGTCATTTGAAAGCCGGTCATTCGAAAGTCGGAAAGCGAAAGTCGGTCATTCGAAAGTCGGAAATCCAAAGTCGGTCATTCGAAAGTCGGTCATTCGTAAGCCGGTCATTCGAAAGTCGGAAATCGAAAGCCGGTCATTCGAAAGTCGGAAATCGAAAGTCGGTAATTCGAAAGTCGGAAATCGAATGTCGGTCATTCGAAAGTCGGTCATTCGAAAGCTGGTCATTCGAAAGTCGGAAATCGAAAGCAGGTCATTCGAAAGTCGGAAATCGAAAGTCGGTCATTCGAAAGTCGGAAATCGAATGTCGGTCATTCGAAAGTCGGTCATTCGAAAGCTGGTCATTCGAAAGTCGGAAATCGAAAGTCGGTCATTCGAAAGTCGGAAATCGAAAGTCGGTCATTTGAAAGTCGGAAATCGAAAGTCGGTCATTCCAAAGTCGGCAATCGAAAGTCGGTCATTGGACAGTCGGAAATCGAAAGTCGGTCATTCGAAAGTCGGAAATCGAAAGTCGGTCATTCGAAAGTCGGAAATCGAAAGTCGGTCATTCGAAAGTCGGTCATTGAAAGTCGGAAATCGAAAGTCGGTCATTCGAATGTCGGAAATAGAAAGTCGGTCATTCGAATGTCGGAAATCGAAAGTCGGTCATTCGAAGGTCGGAAATCGAAAGTCGGTTATTCGAAGGTCGGAAATCGAAAGTCGGGCATTCGAAGGTCGGAAATCGAAAGTTGGTCATTCGAAAGTCGGTCATTGAAAGTCGGAAATCGAAAGTCGGTCATTCGAAAGTCGGAAATCGAAAGTCGGTAATTCGAAAGTCGGTCATTGAAAGTCGGTCATTCGAAAGTCGGTCATTCGAAAGTCGGTCATCGAAAGTCGGTCATTCGAATGTCGGAAATAGAAAGTCGGTCATTCGAATGTCGGAAATAGAAAGTCGGTCATTCGAAAGTCGGTCATCGAAAGTCGGTCATTCGAATGTCGGAAATAGAAAGTCGGTCATTCGAATGTCGGAAATAGAAAGTCGGTCATTCGACAGTCGGAAATCGAAAGTCGGTCATTCGAAGGTCGGAAATCGAAAGTCGGTCATACGAAAGTCGGAAATCAAAAGTCGGTCATTCGAAAGTCGGAAATCGAAAGTCGGTCATTCGAAAGTCGGTCATTGAAAGTCGGAAATCGAAAGTCGGTCATTCGAATGTCGGAAATAGAAAGTCGGTCATTCGAAAGTCGGAAATCGAAAGCCGGTCATTCGAAAGTCGGAAATCGAAAGTCGGTCATTCGAAAGTCGGACATTGAAAGTCGGAAGTCGAAAGTCAGTCATTCGAAAGTCGGTCATTCGAAAGCCGGTCATTCCAAAGTCAGAAATCGAAAGTCGGTCATTCGAAAGTCGGAAATCGAAAGTCGGTCATTCGAAAGTCGGAATTGGAAAGTCGGTCATTCGAAAGCCGGTCATTCGAAGGTCGGAAATCGAAAGTCGGTCATTCGAAAGTCGGAAATCGAAAGTCGGTCATTCCAAAGTCGGAAATCGAAAGTCGGTCATTCGAAAGTCGGAAATCGTAAGTCGGTCATTCGAAAGTCGGTCATTCGAAAGTCGGTCATTCGAAAGTCGGTCATTCGAAAGCCGGACATTCGAAAGCCCGTCATTCGAAAGCTGGTCATTCGAAAGTCGGTCATTCGAAAGTCGGTCATTCGAAAGTCGGAAATCGTAAGTCGATCATTCGAAAGTTGGTCATTCGAAAGTCGGTCATTCGAAAGTCGGTCATTCAAAAGTCGGTCATTTTAATGTCGGTCATTCGAAAGTCGGTCATTCGAAAGTCGGAAATCGAAAGTCTGTCATTCGAAAGTCGGAAATCGAAAGTCGGTCATTCGAAAGTCGGTCATTGGAAAGTCGGTCATTCGAAAGTCGGAAATCGAAAGTCGGTCATTCGAAAGCCGGTCATTCGAAAGCCGGTCATTCGAAAGTTGGAAATAGAAAGTGGGTCATTCGAAAGTCGGTCATTCGAAAGCCGGTCATTCTAAAGTCGGTCATTTGAAAGCCGGTCATTCGAAAGTCGGAAAGCGAAAGTCGGTCATTCGAAAGTCGGAAATCCAAAGTCGGTCATTCGAAAGTCGGTCATTCGTAAGCCGGTCATTCGAAAGTCGGAAATCGAAAGCCGGTCATTCGAAAGTCGGAAATTGAAAGTCGGTAATTCGAAAGTCGGAAATCGAAAGTCGGTCATTCGAAAGTCGGAAATCGAAAGTCGGTCATTCGAAAGTCGGAAATCGAAAGTCGGTCATTCGAAAGTCGGAAACCGAAAGTCGGAAATCGAATGTCGGTCATTCGAAAGTCGGTCATTCGAAAGCCGGTCATTCGAAAGTCGGAAATCGAAAGTCGGTCATTCGAAAGTCGGAAATCGAAAGTCGGTCATTTGAAAGTCGGAAATCGAAAGTCGGTCATTCGAAAGTCGGAAATCGAAAGTCGGTCATTAGACAGTCGGAAATCGAAAGTCGGTCATCGAAGGTCGGAAATCGAAAGTCGGTCATTCGAAAGTCGGAAATCGAAAGTCGATCATTCGAAAGTCGGAAATCGAAAGTCGGTCATTCGAAAGTCGGTCATTCGAAAGTCACTCATTCGAAAGTCGGTCATTCGAAAGTCACTCAATCGAAAGTCACTCATTCGAAAGTCGGAAATCGAAAGTCGGTCATTCGTAAGTCGGAAATGCAAAGTCGGTCATTCGAAAGTCGGTCATTCGAAAGTCGGAAATCGAAAGTCGGTCATTCGAAAGTCGGAAATCGAAAGTCGGTCATTCGAAAGTCGGAAATCGAAAGTCGTTCATTCGAAAGTCGGAAATCGAAAGTCGGTCATTCGAAAGCCGGAAATCGAAAGTCGGTCATTCGAAAGTCGGAAATCGAAGGTCGGTCATTCGAAAGTTGGAAATCGAAAGTCGGTCATTCGAAAGTCGGTCATTCGAAAGCAGGTCATTCGAAAGTCAGAAATCGAAAGTCGGTCATTCGAAAGTCGGAAATCGAAAGTCGGTCATTCGAAAGTCGGAAATCGAATGTCGGTCATTCGATAGTCGGTCATTCGAAAGCTGGTCATTCGAAAGTCGGAAATAGAAAGTCGGTCATTCGAAAGTCGGAAATCGAAAGTCGGTCATTTGAAAGTCGGAAATCGAAAGTCGGTCATTCCAAAGTCGGAAATCGAAAGTCGGTCATTCGACAGTCGGAAATCGAAAGTCGGTCATTGGAAGGGCGGAAATCGAAAGTCGGTCATTCGAAAGTCGGAAATCGAAAGTCGGTCATTCGAAAGTCGGAAATCGAAAGTCGGTCATTCGAATGTCGGAAATAGAATGTCGGTCATTCGAATGTCGGAAATCGAAAGTCGGTCATTCGAAGGTCGGAAATCGAAAGTCGGTTATTCGAAGGTCGGAAATCGAAAGTCGGGCATTCGAAGGTCGGAAATCGAAAGTCGGTCATTCGAAAGTCGGTCATTGAAAGTCGGAAATCGAAAGTCGGTCATTCGAAAGTCGGAAATCGAAAGTCGGTAATTCGAAAGTCGGTCATGGAAAGTCGGTCATTCGAAAGTCGGTCATTCGAAAGTCGGTCATCGAAAGTCGGTCATTCGAATGTCGGAAATAGAAAGTCGGTCATTCGAATGTCGGAAATGGAAAGTCGGTCATTCGAAAGTCGGTCATCGAAAGTCGGTCATTCGAATGTCGGAAATAGAAAGTCGGTCATTCGAATGTCGGAAATAGAAAGTCGGTCATTCGACAGTCGGAAATCGAAAGTCGGTCATTCGAAGGTCGGAAATCGAAAGTCGGTCATTCGAAAGTCGGAAATCGAAAGTCGGTCATTCGAAAGTCGGAAATCGAAAGTCGGTCATTCGAAAGTCGGTCATTGAAAGTCGGAAATCGAAAGTCGGTCATTCGAATGTCGGAAATAGAAAGTCGGTCATTCGAAAGTCGGAAATCGAAAGCCGGTCATTCGAAAGTCGGAAATCGAAAGTCGGTCATTCGAAAGTTGGACATTGAAAGTCGGAAGTCGAAAGTCAGTCATTCGAAAGTCGGTCATTCGAAAGCCGGTCATTCCAAAGTCAGAAATCGAAAGTCGGTCATTCGAAAGTCGGAAATCGAATGTCGGTCATTCGATAGTCGGTCATTCGAAAGCTGGTCATTCGAAAGTCGGAAATCGAAAGTCGGTCATTCGAAAGTCGGAAATCGAAAGTCGGTCATTTGAAAGTCGGAAATCGAAAGTCGGTCATTCCAAAGTCGGAAATCGAAAGTCGGTCATTCGACAGTCGGAAATCGAAAGTCGGTCATTGGAAGGTCGGAAATCGAAAGTCGGTCATTCGAAAGTCGGAAATCGAAAGTCAGTAATTCGAAAGTCGGAAATCGAAAGTCGGTCATTCGAAAGTCGGTCATTGAAAGTCGGAAATCGAAAGTCGGTCATTCGAATGTCGGAAATAGAAAGTCGGTCATTCGAATGTCGGAAATCGAAAGTCGGTCATTCGAAGGTCGGAAATCGAAAGTCGGTTATTCGAAGGTCGGAAATCGAAAGTCGGGCATTCGAAGGTCGGAAATCGAAAGTCGGTCATTCGAAAGTCGGTCATTGAAAGTCGGAAATCGAAAGTCGGTCATTCGAAAGTCGGAAATCGATAGTCGGTAATTCGAAAGTCGGTCATTGAAAGTCGGTCATTCGAAAGCCGGTCATTCGAAAGTCGGTCATCGAAAGTCGGTCATTCGAATGTCGGAAATAGAAAGTCGGGCATTCGAATGTCGGAAATAGAAAGTCGGTCATTCGAAAGTCGGTCATCGAAAGTCGGTCATTCGAATGTCGGAAATAGAAAGTCGGTCATTCGAATGTCGGAAATAGAAAGTCGGTCATTCGACAGTCGGAAATCGAAAGTCGGTCATTCGAAGGTCGGAAATCGAAAGTCGGTCATTCGAAAGTCGGAAATCGAAAGTCGGTCATTCGAAAGTCGGTCATTGAAAGTCGGAAATCGAAAGTCGGTCATTCGAATGTCGGAAATAGAAAGTCGGTCATTCGAAAGTCGGAAATCGAAAGCCGGTCATTCGAAAGTCGGAAATCGAAAGTCGGTCATTCGAAAGTCGGACATTGAAAGTCGGAAGTCGAAAGTCAGTCATTCGAAAGTCGGTCATTCGAAAGCCGGTCATTCCAAAGTCAGAAATCGAAAGTCGGTCATTCGAAAGTCGGAAATCAAAAGTCGGTCATTCGAAAGTCGGAATTGGAAAGTCGGTCATTCGAAAGTCGGTCATTCGAAAGCCGGACATTCAAAAGCCGGTCATTCGAAAGTCGGTCATTCGAAAGTCGGTCATTCGAAAGTCGGTCATTCAAAAGTCGGAAATCGTAAGTATGTCATTCGAAAGTCGGTCATTCGAAAGTCGGTCATTCGAAAGTCGGTCATTCAAAAGTCGGTCATTTTAATGTCGGTCATTCGAAAGTCGGTCATTCGAAAGTCGGTCATTCGAAAGTCGGAAATCGAAAGTCAGTCATTCGAAAGTCGGAAATCGAAAGTCGGTCATTCGAAAGTCGGTCATTCGAAGGTCGGTCATTCGAAAGTCGGAAATCGAAAGTCGGTCATTCGAAAGCCGGTCATTCCAAAGTCAGAAATCGAAAGTCGGTCATTCGAAAGTCGGAAATCGAAAGTCGGTCATTCGAAAGTCGGAATTAGAAAGTCGGTCATTCGAAAGCCGGTCATTCGAAGGTCGGAAATCGAAAGTCGGTCATTCGAAAGTCGGAAATCGAAAGTCGGTCATTCCAAAGTCGGAAATCGAAAGTCGGTCATTCGAAAGTCGGAAATCGTAAGTCGGTCAGTCGAAAGTCGGTCATTCGAAAGGCGGTCATTCGAAAGTCGGTCATTCGAAAGCCGGACATTCGAAAGCCGGTCATTCGAAAGTCGGTCATTCGAAAGTCGGTCATTCGAAAGTCGGTCATTCGAAAGTCGGAAATCGTAAGTCGGTCATTCGAAAGTCGGTCATTCGAAAGTCGGTCATTCGAAAGTCGGTCATTCAAAAGTCGTTCATTTTAATGTCGGTCATTCGAAAGTCGGTCATTCGAAAGTCGGTCATTCGAAAGTCGGAAATCGAAAGTCAGTCATTCGAAAGTCGGAAATCGAAAGTCGGTCATTCGAAAGTCGGTCATTCGAAGGTCGGTCATTCGAAAGTCGGAAATCGATAGTCGGTCATTCGAAAGCCGGTCATTTGAAAGCCGGTCATTCGAAAGCCGGTCATTCGAAAGTTGGAAATAGAAAGTCGGTCATTCGAAAGTCGGTCATTCGAAAGCCGGTCATTCTAAAGTCGGTCATTTGAAAGCCGGTCATTCGAAAGTCGGAAAGCGAAAGTCGGTCATTCGAAAGTCGGAAATCCAAAGTCGGTCATTCGAAAGTCGGTCATTCGTAAGCCGGTCATTCGAAAGTCGGAAATCGAAAGCCGGTCATTCGAAAGTCGGAAATCGAAAGTCGGTAATTCGAAAGTCGGAAATCGAATGTCGGTCATTCGAAAGTCGGTCATTCGAAAGCTGGTCATTCGAAAGTCGGAAATCGAAAGCAGGTCATTCGAAAGTCGGAAATCGAAAGTCGGTCATTCGAAAGTCGGAAATCGAATGTCGGTCATTCGAAAGTCGGTCATTCGAAAGCTGGTCATTCGAAAGTCGGAAATCGAAAGTCGGTCATTCGAAAGTCGGAAATCGAAAGTCGGTCATTTGAAAGTCGGAAATCGAAAGTCGGTCATTCCAAAGTCGGAAATCGAAAGTCGGTCATTGGACAGTCGGAAATCGAAAGTCGGTCATTCGAAAGTCGGAAATCGAAAGTCGGTCATTCGAAAGTCGGAAATCGAAAGTCGGTCATTCGAAAGTCGGTCATTGAAAGTCGGAAATCGAAAGTCGGTCATTCGAATGTCGGAAATAGAAAGTCGGTCATTCGAATGTCGGAAATCGAAAGTCGGTCATTCGAAGGTCGGAAATCGAAAGTCGGTTATTCGAAGGTCGGAAATCGAAAGTCGGGCATTCGAAGGTCGGAAATCGAAAGTTGGTCATTCGAAAGTCGGTCATTGAAAGTCGGAAATCGAAAGTCGGTCATTCGAAAGTCGGAAATCGAAAGTCGGTAATTCGAAAGTCGGTCATTGAAAGTCGGTCATTCGAAAGTCGGTCATTCGAAAGTCGGTCATCGAAAGTCGGTCATTCGAATGTCGGAAATAGAAAGTCGGTCATTCGAATGTCGGAAATAGAAAGTCGGTCATTCGAAAGTCGGTCATCGAAAGTCGGTCATTCGAATGTCGGAAATAGAAAATCGGTCATTCGAATGTCGGAAATAGAAAGTCGGTCATTCGACAGTCGGAAATCGAAAGTCGGTCATTCGAAGGTCGGAAATCGAAAGTCGGTCATACGAAAGTCGGAAATCAAAAGTCGGTCATTCGAAAGTCGGAAATCGAAAGTCGGTCATTCGAAAGTCGGTCATTGAAAGTCGGAAATCGAAAGTCGGTCATTCGAATGTCGGAAATAGAAAGTCGGTCATTCGAAAGTCGGAAATCGAAAGCCGGTCATTCGAAAGTCGGAAATCGAAAGTCGGTCATTCGAAAGTCGGACATTGAAAGTCGGAAGTCGAAAGTCAGTCATTCGAAAGTCGGTCATTCGAAAGCCGGTCATTCCAAAGTCAGAAATCGAAAGTCGGTCATTCGAAAGTCGGAAATCGAAAGTCGGTCATTCGAAAGTCGGAATTGGAAAGTCGGTCATTCGAAAGCCGGTCATTCGAAGGTCGGAAATCGAAAGTCTGTCATTCGAAAGTCGGAAATCGAAAGTCGGTCATTCCAAAGTCGGAAATCGAAAGTCGGTCATTCGAAAGTCGGAAATCGTAAGTCGGTCATTCGAAAGTCGGTCATTCGAAAGTCGGTCATTCGAAAGTCGGTCATTCGAAAGCCGGACATTCGAAAGCCCGTCATTCGAAAGCTGGTCATTCGAAAGTCGGTCATTCGAAAGTCGGTCATTCGAAAGTCGGAAGTCGTAAGTCGATCATTCGAAAGTTGGTCATTCGAAAGTCGGTCATTCGAAAGTCGGTCATTCAAAAGTCGGTCATTTTAATGTCGGTCATTCGAAAGTCGGTCATTCGAAAGTCGGAAATCGAAAGTCTGTCATTCGAAAGTCGGAAATCCAAAGTCGGTCATTCGAAAGTCGGTCATTGGAAAGTCGGTCATTCGAAAGTCGGAAATCGAAAGTCGGTCATTCGAAAGCCGGTCATTCGAAAGCCGGTCATTCGAAAGTTGGAAATAGAAAGTGGGTCATTCGAAAGTCGGTCATTCGAAAGCCGGTCATTCTAAAGTCGGTCATTTGAAAGCCGGTCATTCGAAAGTCGGAAAGCGAAAGTCGGTCATTCGAAAGTCGGAAATCCAAAGTCGGTCATTCGAAAGTCGGTCATTCGTAAGCCGGTCATTCGAAAGTCGGAAATCGAAAGCCGGTCATTCGAAAGTCGGAAATTGAAAGTCGGTAATTCGAAAGTCGGAAATCGAAAGTCGGTCATTCGAAAGTCGGAAATCGAAAGTCGGTCATTCGAAAGTCGGAAATCGAAAGTCGGTCATTCGAAAGTCGGAAACCGAAAGTCGGAAATCGAATGTCGGTCATTCGAAAGTCGGTCATTCGAAAGCCGGTCATTCGAAAGTCGGAAATCGAAAGTCGGTCATTCGAAAGTCGGAAATCGAAAGTCGGTCATTTGAAAGTCGGAAATCGAAAGTCGGTCATTCGAAAGTCGGTCATTAGACAGTCGGAAATCGAAAGTCGGTCATCGAAGGTCGGAAATCGAAAGTCGGTCATTCGAAAGTCGGAAATCGAAAGTCGATCATTCGAAAGTCGGAAATCGAAAGTCGGTCATTCGAAAGTCGGTCATTCGAAAGTCACTCATTCGAAAGTCGGTCATTCGAAAGTCACTCAATCGAAAGTCACTCATTCGAAAGTCGGAAATCGAAAGTCGGTCATTCGTAAGTCGGAAATGCAAAGTCGGTCATTCGAAAGTCGGTCATTCGAAAGTCGGAAATCGAAAGTCGGTCATTCGAAAGTCGGAAATCGAAAGTCGGTCATTCGAAAGTCGGAAATCGAAAGTCGTTCATTCGAAAGTCGGAAATCGAAAGTCGGTCATTCGAAAGCCGGAAATCGAAAGTCGGTCATTCGAAAGTCGGAAATCGAAGGTCGGTCATTCGAAAGTTGGAAATCGAAAGTCGGTCATTCGAAAGTCGGTCATTCGAAAGCAGGTCATTCGAAAGTCAGAAATCGAAAGTCGGTCATTCGAAAGTCGGAAATCGAAAGTCGGTCATTCGAAAGTCGGAAATCGAATGTCGGTCATTCGATAGTCGGTCATTCGAAAGCTGGTCATTCGAAAGTCGGAAATAGAAAGTCGGTCATTCGAAAGTCGGAAATCGAAAGTCGGTCATTTGAAAGTCGGAAATCGAAAGTCGGTCATTCCAAAGTCGGAAATCGAAAGTCGGTCATTCGACAGTCGGAAATCGAAAGTCGGTCATTGGAAGGGCGGAAATCGAAAGTCGGTCATTCGAAAGTCGGAAATCGAAAGTCGGTCATTCGAAAGTCGGAAATCGAAAGTCGGTCATTCGAAAGTCGGTCATTGAAAGTCGGAAATCGAAAGTCGGTCATTCGAATGTCGGAAATAGAATGTCGGTCATTCGAATGTCGGAAATCGAAAGTCGGTCATTCGAAGGTCGGAAATCGAAAGTCGGTTATTCGAAGGTCGGAAATCGAAAGTCGGGCATTCGAAGGTCGGAAATTGAAAGTCGGTCATTCGAAAGTCGGTCATTGAAAGTCGGAAATCGAAAGTCGGTCATTCGAAAGTCGGAAATCGAAAGTCGGTAATTCGAAAGTCGGTCATGGAAAGTCGGTCATTCGAAAGTCGGTCATTCGAAAGTCGGTCATCGAAAGTCGGTCATTCGAATGTCGGAAATAGAAAGTCGGTCATTCGAATGTCGGAAATAGAAAGTCGGTCATTCGAAAGTCGGTCATCGAAAGTCGGTCATTCGAATGTCGGAAATAGAAAGTCGGTCATTCGAATGTCGGAAATAGAAAGTCGGTCATTCGACAGTCGGAAATCGAAAGTCGGTCATTCGAAGGTCGGAAATCGAAAGTCGGTCATTCGAAAGTCGGAAATCGAAAGTCGGTCATTCGAAAGTCGGAAATCGAAAGTCGGTCATTCGAAAGTCGGTCATTGAAAGTCGGAAATCGAAAGTCGGTCATTCGAATGTCGGAAATAGAAAGTCGGTCATTCGAAAGTCGGAAATCGAAAGCCGGTCATTCGAAAGTCGGAAATCGAAAGTCGGTCATTCGAAAGTTGGACATTGAAAGTCGGAAGTCGAAAGTCAGTCATTCGAAAGTCGGTCATTCGAAAGCCGGTCATTCCAAAGTCAGAAATCGAAAGTCGGTCATTCGAAAGTCGGAAATCGAAAGTCGGTCATTCGAAAGTCGGAATTGGAAAGTCGGTCATTCGAAAGTCGGAAATCGTAAGTCGGTCATTCGAAAGTCGGTCATTCGAAAGTCGGTCATTCGAAAGTCGGTCATTCGAAAGCCGGACATTCAAAAGCCGGTCATTCGAAAGTCGGTCATTCGAAAGTCGGTCATTCGAAAGTCGGTCATTCGAAAGTCGGAAATCGTAAGTCGGTCATTCGAAAGTCGGTCATTCGAAAGTCGGTCATTCGAAAGTCGGTCATTCAAAAGTCGGTCATTTTAATGTCGGTCATTCGAAAGTCGGTCATTCGAAAGTCGGAAATCGAAAGTCAGTCTTTCGAAAGTCGGAAATCGAAAGTCGGTCATTCGAAAGTCGGTCATTCGAAGGTCGGTCATTCGAAAGTCGGAAATCGAAAGTCGGTCATTCGAAAGCCGGTCATTCCAAAGTCAGAAATCGAAAGTCGGTCATTCGAAAGTCGGAAATCGAAAGTCGGTCATTCGAAAGTCGGAATTAGAAAGTCGGTCATTCGAAAGCCGGTCATTCGAAGGTCGGAAATCGAAAGTCAGTCATTCGAAAGTCGGAAATCGAAAGTCGGTCATTCCAAAGTCGGAAATCGAAAGTCGGTCATTCGAAAGTCGGAAATCGTATGTCGGTCATTCGAAAGTCGGTCATTCGAAAGTCGGTCATTCGAAAGTCGGTCATTCGAAAGCCGGACATTCGAAAGCCGGTCATTCGAAAGTCGGTCATTCGAAAGTCGGTCATTCTAAAGTCGGTCATTCGAAAGTCGGAAATCGTAAGTCGGTCATTCGAAAGTCGGTCATTCGAAAGTCGGTCATTCGAAAGTCGGTCATTCAAAAGTCGGTCATTTTAATGTCGGTCATTCTAATGTCGGTCATTCGAAAGTCGGTCATTCGAAAGTCGGTCATTCGAAAGTCGGAAATCGAAAGTCAGTCATTCGAAAGTCGGAAATCGAAAGTCGGTCATTCGAAAGTCGGTCATTCGAAGGTCGGTCATTCGAAAGTCGGAAATCGAAAGTCGGTCATTCGAAAGCCGGTCATTCGAAAGCCGGTCATTCGAAAGCCGGTCATTCGAAAGTTGGAAATAGAAAGTCGGTCATTCGAAAGTCGGAAATCGAAAGTCGGTAATTCGAAAGTCGGAAATCGAATGTCGGTCATTCGAAAGTCGGTCATTCGAAAGCTGGTCATTCGAAAGTCGGAAATCGAAAGTCGGTCATTCGAAAGTCGGAAATCGAAAGTCGGTCATTTGAAAGTCGGAAATCGAAAGTCGGTCATTCTAAAGTCGGTCATTTGAAAGCCGGTCATTCGAAAGTTGGAAAGCGAAAGTCGGTCATTCGAAAGTCGGAAATCCAAAGTCGGTCATTCGAAAGTCGGTCATTCGTAAGCCGGTCATTCGAAAGTCGGAAATCGAAAGCCGGTCATTCGAAAGTCGGAAATCGAAAGTCGGTAATTCGAAAGTCGGAAATCGAATGTCGGTCATTCGAAAGTCGGTCATTCGAAAGCTGGTCATTCGAAAGTCGGAAATCGAAAGTCGGTCATTCGAAAGTCGGAAATCGAAAGTCGGTCATTTGAAAGTCGGAAATCGAAAGTCGGTCATTCTTAAGTCGGTCATTTGAAAGCCGGTCATTCGAAAGTTGGAAAGCGAAAGTCGGTCATTCGAAAGTCGGAAATCCAAAGTCGGTCATTCGAAAGTCGGTCATTCGTAAGCCGGTCATTCGAAAGTCGGAAATCGAAAGCCGGTCATTCGAAAGTCGGAAATCGAAAGTCGGTAATTCGAAAGTCGGAAATCGAATGTCGGTCATTCGAAAGTCGGTCATTCGAAAGCTGGTCATTCGAAAGTCAGAAATCGAAAGTCGGTCATTCGAAAGTCGGAAATCGAAAGTCGGTCATTCGAAAGTCGGAATTGGAAAGTCGGTCATTCGAAAGCCGGTCATTCGAAGGTCGGAAATCGAAAGTCGGTCATTCGAAAGTCGGAAATCGAAAGTCGGTCATTCCAAAGTCGGAAATCGAAAGTCGGTCATTCGAAAGTCGGAACTCGTAAGTCGGTCATTCGAAAGTCGGTCATTCGAAAGTCGGTCATTCGAAAGTCGGTCATTCGAAAGTCGGTCATTCGAAAGCCGGACATTCGAAAGCCGGTCATTCGAAAGTCGGTCATTCGAAAGTCGGTCATTCGAAAGT
The DNA here is from genome assembly GCA_030765045.1 of Tenodera sinensis. Taxonomy (NCBI): domain Eukaryota; kingdom Metazoa; phylum Arthropoda; class Insecta; order Mantodea; family Mantidae; genus Tenodera; species Tenodera sinensis. The sequence continues at coordinate 664,825 of JAUKNM010000016.1, forward strand.
CGGTCATTCGAAAGTCGGTCATTCGAAAGTCGGAAATCGTAAGTCGGTCATTCGAAAGTCGGTCATTCGAAAGTCGGTCATTCGAAAGTCGGTCATTCAAAAGTCGGTCATTTTAATGTCGGTCATTCGAAAGTCGGTCATTCGAAAGTCGGTCATTCGAAAGTCGGAAATCGAAAGTCAGTCATTCGAAAGTCGGAAATCGAAAGTCGGTCATTCGAAAGTCGGTCATTGGAAAGTCGGTCATTCGAAAGTCGGAAATCGAAAGTCGGTCATTCGAAAGCCGGTCATTCGAAAGCCGGTCATTCGAAAGTTGGAAATAGAAAGTCGGTCATTCGAAAGTCGGTCATTCGAAAGCCGGTCATTCTAAAGTCGGTCATTTGAAAGCCGGTCATTCGAAAGTCGGAAAGCGAAAGTCGGTCATTCGAAAGTCGGAAATCCAAAGTCGGTCATTCGAAAGTCGGTCATTCGTAAGCCGGTCATTCGAAAGTCGGAAATCGAAAGCCGGTCATTCGAAAGTCGGAAATCGAAAGTCGGTAATTCGAAAGTCGGAAATCGAAAGTCGGTCATTCGAAAGTCGGAAATCGAAAGTCGGTCATTCGAAAGTCGGAAATCGAAAGTCGGTCATTCGAAAGTCGGAAATCGAAAGTCGGTCATTCGAAAGCCGAAAATCGAAAGTCGGTCATTCGAAAGTCGGAAATCGAAAGTCGGTCATTCGAAAGTCGGATATCGAAAGTCGGTCATTCGAAAGTCGGTCATTGGAAAGCCGGTCATTCGAAAGTCGGAAATCGAAAGTCGGTCATTCGAAAGTCGGAAACCGAAAGTCGGAAATCGATTGTCGGTCATTCGAAAGTCGGTCATTCGGAAGGCGGTCATTCGAAAGTCGGAAATCGAAAGTCGGTCATTCGAAAGTCGGAAATCGAAAGTCGGTCATTCGAAAGTCGAAAATCGAAAGTCGGTCATTCGAAAGTCGGAAATCGAAAGTCGGTCATTCGAAAGTCGGTCATTCGAAAGTCGGAAATCGAAAGTCGGTCATTCGAAAGTCAGAAATCGAAAGTCGGTCATTCGAAAGTCAAAATCAAAAGTCGGTCATTCGAAAGTCGGAAATCGAAAGTCGGTCATTCGAAAGTCGGAAATCGAAAGTCGGTCATTCGAAAGCCGAAAATCGAAAGTCGGTCATTCGAAAGTCGGAAATCGAAAGTCGGTCATTCGAAAGTCGGAAATCGAAACTCAGTCATTCTAAAGTCGGTCATTCGAAGGTCGGTCATTCGAACGTCGGAAATCGAAAGTCGGTAATTCGAAAGTCGGAAATCGAAAGTCGGTCATTCGAAAGTCGGAAATCGAAAGTCGGTCATTCGAAAGTCGGAAATCGAAAGTCGGTCATTCGAGAGTCGGAAATCGAAAGTCGGTCATTCGAAAGCCGAAAATCGAAAGTCGGTCATTCGAAAGTCGGAAATCGAAAGTCGGTCATTCGAAAGTCGGAAAGCGAAAGTCGGTCATTCGAAAGTCGGTCATTGGAAAGCCGGTCATTCGAAAGTCGGAAATCGAAAGTCGGTCATTCGAAAGTCGGAAACCGAAAGTCGGAAATCGATTGTCGGTCATTCGAAAGTCGGTCATTCGAAAGGCGGTCATTCGAAAGTCGGAAATCGAAAGTCGGTCATTCGAAAGTCGGAAATCGAAAGTCGGTCATTCGAAAGTCGGAAATCGAAAGTCGGTCATTCGAAAGTCGGAAATCGAAAGTCGGTCATTCGAAAGTCGGTCATTCGAAAGTCGGAAATCGAAAGTCGGTCATTCGAAAGTCAGAAATCGAAAGTCGATCATTCGAAAGTCGGAAATCGAAAGTCGGTCATTCGAAAGTCGGAAATCGAAAGTCGGTCATTCGAAAGTCGGAAATCGAAAGTCGGTCATTCGAAAGCCGAAAATCGAAAGTCGGTCATTCGAAAGTCGGAAATCGAAAGTCGGTCATTCGAAAGTCGGAAATCGAAAGTGTGTCATTCGAAAGTCGGTCATTCGAAAGTCGGAAACCGAAAGTCGGAAATCGATTGTCGGTCATTCGAAAGTCGGTCATTCGAAAGCCGGTCATTCGAAAGTCGGAAATCGAAAGTCGGTCATTCGAAAGTCGGAAATCGAAAGTCGGTCATTTGAAAGTCGGAAATCGAAAGTCGGTCATTCCAAAGTCGGAAATCAAAAGTCGGTCATTCGAAAGTCGGAAATCGAAAGTCGGTCATTCGACAGTCGGAAATCGAAAGTCGGTCATTCGAAGGTCGGAAATCGAAAGTCGGCATTCGAAAGTCGGAAATCGAAAGTCGGTCATTCGAAAGTCGGAAATCGAAAGTCGGTCATTCGAATGTCGGAAATCGAAAGTCGGTCATTCGAAAGTCGGAAATCGAAAGCCGGTCATTCGAAAGTCGGAAATCGAAAGTCGGTCATTCGAAGGTCGGAAATCGAAAGTCGGTCATTCGAAAGTCGGAACTGGAAGGTCAGTCATTCGAAAGCCGGTCATTCGAAAGTCGGAAATCGAAAGTCGGTCGTTCGAAAGTCGGAAATCGAAAGCCGGTCCTTCGAAAGTCGGAAATCGAAAGTCGGTCATTCGAAAGTCGGAAATCGAAAGTCGGTTATTCGAAAGTCGAAAATCGAAAGTCGGTCATTCGAAAGTCGGAAATCGTAAGTCGGTCATTCGAAAGTCGGTCATTCTAAAGTCGGTCATTCGAAAGCCGGACATTCGAAAGCCGGTCATTCGAAAGTCGGTCATTCGAAAGTCGGTCATTCGAAAGTCGGTCATTCGAAAGTCGGAAATCGAAAGTCGGTCATTCGAAAGTCGGTAATTCGAAAGTCGGTCATTTTAATGTCGGTCATTCGAAAGTCGGTCATTCGAAAGTCGGAAATCGAAAGTCAGTCATTCGAAAGTCGGAAATCGAAAGTCGGTCATTCGAAAGTCGGTCATTCGAAAGTCGGTCATTCGAAAGTCGGTCATTCGAAAGTCGGAAATCGAAAGTCGGTCATTCGAAAGTCGGAAATCGAAAATCGGTCATTCGAAAGTCGGAAATCAAAAGTCGGTCATTCGAAAGTCGGAAATCGAAAGTCGGTCATTCGAAAGCCGGTCATTCGAAAGCCGGTCATTCGAAAGTTGGAAATAGAAAGTCGGTCATTCGAAAGTCGGTCATTCGAAAGCCGGTCATTCTAAAGTCGGTCATTTGAAAGCCGGTCATTCGAAAGTCGGAAAGCGAAAGTCGGTCATTCGAAAGTCGGAAATCCAAAGTCGGTCATTCGAAAGTCGGTCATTCGTAAGCCGGTCATTCGAAAGTCGGAAATCGAAAGCCGGTCATTCGAAAGTCGGAAATCGAAAGTCGGTAATTCGAAAGTCGGAAATCGAAAGTCGGTCATTCGAAAGTCGGAAATCGAAAGTCGGTCATTCGAAAGTCGGAAATCGAAAGATCCGAACTATTGCATTCGAATGCATGAAATTTCGATTAGCGAATACTACTACTAGTGAGTGACAGTATCCGAGAACTGGCATTTGAATGCATTAGATTTCGATTAGCGAATACTATTACTAGTGAGTGACAGTATCCGAGAACTTGCATTTAAATGCATGAGATTTCGATTAGCGAATACTACTACTAGTGAGTGACAGTATCCAAGAACTTGCATTCGAATGCAAGAGATTTCGATTAGCGAACACTACTACTAGGGAGTGACAGTATCCGAGATCTTGCATTCGAATGCAAGAGATTTCGATTAGCGAATACTACTACTAGTGAGTGACAGTATCCGAGAACTCGCATTCGAATGCATGAGATTTCGATTAGCGAACACTACTACTAGGGAGTGACAGTATCCGAGATCTTGCATTCGAATGCAAGAGATTTCGATTAGCGAATACTACTACTAGTGAGTGACAGTATCCGAGAACTTGCATTCGAATGCATGAGATTTCGATTAGCGAATACTACTACTAGTGAGTGACAGTATCCGAATTATTGCATTCGAATGCAAGAGATTTCGATTAGCGAATACTACTACTAGTGAGTGACAGTATCCGAGAACTTGCATTCGAATGCATGAGATTTCGATTAGCGAATACTACTACTAGTGAGTGACAGTATCCGAGAACTTGCATTCGAATGCAAGAGATTTCGATTGGCGAATACTACTACTAGTGAGTGACAGTGTCCGAGAACTTGCATTCGAATGCAAGAGATTTCGATTGGCGAATACTACTACTAGTGAGTGACAGTATCCGAGAACTTGCATTCGAATGCAAGAGATTTCGATTGGCGAATACTACTACTAGTGAGTGACAGTGTCCGAGAACTTGCATTCGAATGCAAGAGATTTCGATTGGCGAATACTACTACTAGTGAGTGACAGTGTCCGAGAACTTGCATTCGAATGCAAGAGATTTCGATTGGCGAATACTACTACTAGTGAGTGACAGTATCCGAATTGTTGCATTCGAATGCAAGAGATTTCGATTAGCGAATACTACTACTAGTGAGTGTCAGTATCCGAGAACTTGCATTCGAATGCATGAGATTTCGATTAGCGAATACTACTACAAGTGAGTGACAGTATCCGGATTATTGCATTCGAATGCATGAGATTTCGATTAGCGAATACTACTACTAGTGAGTGATAGTATCCGAGAACTTGCATTCGAATGCATGAGATTTCGATTAGCGAATACTACTACTAGTGAGTGACAGTATCCGAGAACTTGAATTCGAATGCATGAGATTTCGATTAGTGAATACTACTACTAGTGAGTGACAGTATCCGAATTATTGCATTCGAATGCAAGAGATTTCGATTAGCGGATACTACTACTAGTGAGTGACAGTATCCGAGAACTTGCATTCAAATGCAAGAGATTTCTATTAGCGAATTACTACTACTAGTGAGTGACAGTATCCGAGAACTTGCATTCGAATGCATGAGATTTCGATTAGCGAATACTACTACTAGTGAGTGACAGTATCCGAGAACTTGCATTCGAATGCATGAGATTTCGATTAGCGAATTCTACTACTAGTGAGTGACAGTATCCAAATTATTGCATTCGAATGCATGAGATTTCGATTAGCGAATACTACTACTAGTCAGTGACAGTATCCGAATTATTGCATTCGAATGCATGAGATATCGATTAGCGAATACTACTACTAGTGAGTGACAGTATCCGAATTATTGCATTCGAATGCAAGAAATTTCGGTTAGCAAATACTACTACTAGTCAGTGACAGTATCCGAAATATTGCATTCGAATGCACGAAATTTCGATTAGCGAATACTACTACTAGTGAGTGACAGTATCCGAGAACTTGCATTTGAATGCATGACATTTCGATTAGCGAATACTATTACTAGTGAGTGAAAGAATCCGAGAACTTGCATTTAAATGCATGAGATTTCGATTAGCCAATACTACTACTAGTGAGTGACAGAATCCGAGAACTTGCATTCGAATGCATGAGATTTCGATTAGCGAATACTACTACTAGTGAGTGACAGTATCCGAATTATCGCATTCGAATGCATGAAATTTCGATTAGCGAATACTACTACTAGTGAATGACAGTATCCCAGTACTTTCATTCTAATGCATGAAAATTCGATTAGCGAATACTACTACTAGTGAGTGACAGTATCCCAGAACTTGCATTCGAATGCATGAAATTTTGATTAGCGAATACTACTACTAGTGAGTGACAGTATCCGAAATATTGCATTCGAATGCTTGAAATTTCGATTAGCGAATACTACTACTAGTAAGTGACAGTATCCGAATTATTGCATTCGAAGGCATGAAATTTCGATTAGCGAATACTACTACTAGTGAGTGACAGTATCCGAATTATTGCATTCGAATGCATGAAATTTCGATTAACGAATACTACTACTGGTGAGTGACAGTATCCCAGAACTTGCATTCGAATGCATGAGATTTCGATTAGCGAACACTACCACTAGGGAGTGACAGTATCCGAGAACTTGCATTCGAATGCAAGAGATTTCGAATAGCGAATACTACTACTAGTGAGTGACCGTATCCGAGAACTTGCATTCGAATGCATGAAATTTCGATTAGCGAATACTACTACTAGTGAGTGACAGTATCCGAATTATTGCATTCGAATGCATGAGATTTCGATTAGCGAATACTACTACTAGTGAGTGACAGTATCCGAGAGCTTGCCTTCGAATGCATGAGATTTCGATTAGCGAATACTACTACTAGTGAGTGACAGTATCCGAGAACTTGCATTCGAATGCATGAGATTTCGATTAGCGAATACTACTACTAGTGAGTGACAGTATCCGAGAACTTGCATTTGAATGCAAGAGATTTCGATTAGCGAATTCTACTACTAGTGAGTGACAGTATCCGAGAATTTGCATTCGAATGCAAGAGATTTCGATTAGCGAACACTACTACTAGTGAGTGACAGTATCCGAATTATTGCATTCGAATGCAAGAGATTTCGATTAGCGAATACTACTACTAGTGAGTGACAGTATCCGAGAACTTGCATTCGAATGCAAGAGACTTCGATTAGCGAATACTACTAGTAGTGAGTGACAGTATCCGAATTATTGCATTCGAATGCATGAGATTTCGATTAGGGAATACTACTACTAGTGAGTGACAGTATCCCAGTACTTGCATTCTAATGCATGAAAATTCGATTAGCGAATACTACTACTAGTGAGTGACATTATCCCAGAACTTGCATTCGAATGCATGAGATTTCGATTAGCGAATACTACTACTAGTGAGTGACAGTATCCGGATTATTGCATTCGAATGCATGAGATGTCGATTAGCGAATACTACTACTAGTGAGTGACAGTATCCGAGAACTTGAATTCGAATGCATGAGATTTCGATTAGTGAATACTACTACTAGTGAGTGACAGTATCCGAATTATTGCTTTCGAATGCATGAAAATTCGATTAGCGAATACTACTACTAGTGAGTGACAGTATCCCAGAACTTGCATTCGAATGCATGAGATTTCGATTAGCGAATACTACTACTAGTGAGTGACAGTATACGGATTATTGCATTCGAATGCATGAGATGTCGATTAGCGAATACTACTACTAGTGAGTGACAGTATCCGAGAACTTGCATTCGAATGCATGAGATTTCGATTAGCGAATACTACTACTAGTGAGTGACAGTATCCGAGAACTTGAATTCGAATGCATGAGATTTCGATTAGTGAATACTACTACTAGTGAGTGACAGTATCCGAATTATTGCATTCGAATGCAAGAGATTTCGATTAGCGAATACTACTACTAGTGAGTGACAGTATCCGAGAACTTGCATTCGAATGCAAGAGATTTCGATTAGCGAATTACTACTCCTAGTGAGTGACAGTATCCGAATTATTGCATTTGAATGCATGAGATTTCGGTTAGCGAATACTACTACTAGTGAGTGACAGTAACCGAATTATTGCATTCGAATGCATGAGATTTCGATTAGCGAATACTACTACTAGTGAGTGACAGTATCCGAATTATTGCATTCGAATGCAAGACATCTCGGTTAGCGAATACTACTACTAGTGAGTGACAGTATCCGAATTATTGCATTCGAATGCACGAAATTTCGATTAGCGAATACTACTACTAGTGAGTGACAGTATCCGAGAACTGGCATTTGAATGCATGAGATTTCGATTAGCGAATACTATTACTAGTGAGTGACAGTATCCGAGAACTTGCATTTAAATGCATGAGATTTCGATTAGCGAATACCACTACTAGTGAGTGACAGAATCCGAGAACTTGCATTTGAATGCATGAGATTTCGATTAGCGAATACTACTACTAGTGAGTGACAGTATCCAATGACTTGCATTCGAATGCAAGAGATTTCGATTACTCAATACTACTACTAGTGAGTGACAGTATCCGAGAACTCGCATTAGAATGCATGAGATTTCGATTAGCGAACACTACTACTAGGGAGTGACAGTATCCGAGATCTTGCATTCGAATGCAAGAGATTTCGATTAGCGAATAATACTACTAGTGAGTGACAGTATCCGAGAACTTGCATTCGAATGCATGAGATTTCGATTAGCGAATACTACTACTAGTGAGTGACAGTATCCGAATTATTGCATTCGAATGCAAGAGATTTCGATTAGCGTATACTACTACTAGTGAGTGACAGTATCCGAGAACTTGCATTCGAATGCAAGAGATTTCGATTGGCGAATACTACTACTAGTGAGTGACAGTATCCGAGAACTTGCATTCGAATGCATGAGATTTCGATTAGCGAATACTACTACTAGTGAGTGACAGTATCCGAGAACTTGCATTCGAATGCAAGAGATTTCGATTAGCGTATACTACTACTAGTGAGTGACAGTATCCGAGAACTTGCATTCGAATGCATGAGATTTCGATTAGCGAATACTACTACTAGTGAGTGACAGTATCCGAGAACTTGCATTCGAATGCATGAAATTTCGATTAGCGAATACTACTACTAGTGAGTGACAGTATCCGAATTATTGCATTCGAATGCAAGAGATTTCGATTAGCGAATACTACTACTAGAGAGTGTCAGTATCCGAGAACTTGCATTCGAATGCATGAGATTTCGATTAGCGAATACTACTACTAGTGAGTGACAGTATCCGGATTATTGCATTCGAATGCATGAGATTTCGATTAGCGAATACTACTACTAGTGAGTGATAGTATCCGAGAACTTGCATTCGAATGCATGAGATTTCGATTAGCGAATACTACTACTAGTGAGTGACAGTATCCGAGAACTTGAATTCGAATGCATGAGATTTCGATTAGTGAATACTACTACTAGTGAGTGACAGTATCCGAATTATTGCATTCGAATGCAAGAGATTTCGATTAGCGAATACTACTACTAGTGAGTGACAGTATCCGAGAACTTGCATTCCAATGCTTGAGATTTCGATTAGCGAATTACTACTACTAGTGAGTGACAGTATCCGAATTATTGCATTCGATTGCATGAGATTTCGATTAGCGAATACTACTACTAGTGAGTGACAGTATCCGAGAACTTGCATTCGAATGCATGAGATTTCGATTAGCGAACACTACCACTAGGGAGTGACAGTATCCGAGAACTTGCATTCGAATGCAAGAGATTTCGATTAGCGAATACTACTACTAGTGAGTGACCGTATCCGAGAACTTGCATTCGAATGCATGAGATTTCGATTAGCGAATACTACTACTAGTGAGTGACAGTATCCGAATTATTGCATTCGAATGCAAGAGATTTCGATTAGCGAATACTACTACTAGTGATTGACAGTATCCGAGAACTTGCATTCGAATGCAAGAGATTTCGATTAGCGAATACTACTACTAGTGAGTGACAGTATCCGAGAACTTGCATTCGAATGCATGAGATTTCGATTAGCGAATACTACTACTAGTGAGTGACAGTATCCGAGAACTTGCATTCGAATGCAAGAGATTTCGATTAGCGAATACTACTACTAGTGAGTGACAGTATCCGAGAACTTGTATTCGAATGCATGAAATCTCGATTAGCGAATACTACTACTAGTGAGTGACAGTATCCGAATTATTGCATTCGAATGCAAGAGATTTCGATTAGCGAATAGTACTACTAGTGAGTGACAGTATCCGAGAACTTGCATTCGAATGCATGAGATTTCGATTAGCGAATACTACTACTAGTGAGTGACAGCATCCGAGAACTTGCATTCGAATGCAAGAGATTTCGATTAGCGAATACTACTACTAGTGAGTGACAGTATTCGAGAACTTGCATTCGAATGCAAGAGATTTCGATTAGCGAATACTACTACCAGTGAGTAACAGTATCCGAGAACTTGCATACGAATGCATGAGATTTCGATTAGCGAATACTACTACTAGTGAGTAACAGTATCCGAGAACTTGCATACGAATGCATGAGATTTCGATTAGCGAATACTACTACTAGTGAGTGACAGTATCCGAGTGCTTGCCTTCGAATGCATGAGATTTCGATTAGCGAATACTAGTACTAGTGAGTGACAGTATCCGAGAACTTGCATTCGAATGCATGAGATTTCGATTAGCGAATACTACTACTAGTGAGTGACAGTATCCGAGAACTTGCATTTGAATGCAAGAGATTTCGATTAGCGAATTCTACTACTAGTGAGTGACAGTATCCGAGAATTTGCGTTCGAATGCAAGAGATTCCGATTAGCGAACACTACTACTAGTGAGTGACAGTATCCGAATTATTGCATTCGAATGCAAGAGATTTCGATTAGCGAATACTACTACTAGTGAGTGACAGTATCCGAGAACTTGCATTCGAATGCAAGAGACTTCGATTAGCGAATACGACTAGTAGTGAGAGACAGTATCCGAATTATTGCATTCGAATGCATGAGATTTCGATTAGGGAATACTACTACTAGTGAGTGACAGTATCCCAGTACTTGCATTCTAATGCATGAAAATTCGATTAGCGAATACTACTACTAGTGAGTGACAGTATCCCAGAACTTGCATTCGAATGCATGAAATTTCGATTAGCGAATACTACTACTAGTGAGTGACAGTATCCGAATTATTGCATTCGAATGCATGAAATTTCGATTAGCGAATACTACTACTAGTAAGTGACAGTATCCGAATTATTGCATTCGAATGCACGAAATTTCGATTAGCGAATACTACTACTAGTGAGTGACAGTATCCGAACTATTGCATTCGAATGCATGAAATTTCGATTAGCGAATACTACTACTAGTGAGTGACAGTATCCCAGAACTTGCATTCGAATGCATGAGATTTCGATTAGCGAATACTACTACTAGTGAGTGACAGTATCCGGATTATTGCATTCGAATGCATGAGATTTCGATTAGCGAATACTACTACTAGTGAGTGATAGTATCCGAGAACTTGCATTCGAATGCATGAGATTTCGATTAGCGAATACTACTACTAGTGAGTGATAGTATCCGAGAACTTGCATTCGAATGCATGAGATTTCGATTAGCGAATACTACTACTAGTGAGTGACAGTATCCCAGAACTTGCATTCGAATGCATGAGATTTCGATTAGCGAATACTACTACTAGTGAGTGACAGTATCCGGATTGTTGCATTCGAATGCATGAGATTTCGATTAGCGAATACTACTACTAGTGAGTGATAGTATCCGAGAACTTGCATTCGAATGCATGAGATTTCGATTAGCGAATACTACTACTAGTGAGTGATAGTATCCGAGAACTTGCATTCGAATGCATGAGATTTCGATTAGCGAATACTACTACTAGTGAGTGACAGTATCCGAATTATTGCATTCGAATGCATGAGATTTCGATTAGCGAATACTACTACTAGTAAGTGACAGTATCCGAATTATTGCATTTGAATGCACGAAATTTCGATTAGCGAATACTACTACTAGTGAGTGACAGTATCCGAACTATTGCATTCGAAAGCATGAAATTTCGATTAGCGAATACTACTACTAGTGAGTGACAGTATCCGAATTATTGCATTCGAATGCAAGAGATTTCGATTAGCGAATACTACTACTAGAGAGTGTCAGTATCCGAGAACTTGCATTCGAATGCATGAGATTTCGATTAGCGAATACTACTACTAGTGAGTGACAGTATCCGAATTATTGCATTCGAGTGCACGAAATTTCGATTAGCGAATACTACTACTAGTGAGTGACAGTATCCGAGAACTTGCATTTGAATGCATGAGATTTCGATTAGCGAATACTATTACTAGTGGGTGACAGTATCCGAGAACTTGCATTTAAATGCATGAGATTTCGATTAGCGAATACTACTACTAGTGAGTGACAGAATCCGAGAACTTGCATTCGAATGCATGAGATTTCGATTAGCGAATACTACTACTAGTCAGAGACAGTATCCGAATTATTGCATTCGAATGCATGAGATTTCGATTAGCGAATACTACTACTAGTGAGTGACAGTATCCAAATTATTGCATTCGAATGCATGAGATTTCGATTAGCGAATACTACTACTAGTCAGTGACAGTATCCGAATTATTGCATTCGAATGCATGAGATTTCGATTAGCGAATACTACTACTAGTGAGTGACAGTATCCGAATTATTGCATTCGAATGCAAGAAATTTCGGTTAGCGAATACTACTACTAGTGAGTGACAGTATCCGAATTATTGCATTCGAATGCACGAAATTTCGATTAGCGAATACTACTACTAGTGAGTGACAGTATCCGAGAACTTGCATTTGAATGCATGAGATTTCGATTAGCGAATACTATTACTAGTGAGTGACAGTATCCGAGAACTTGCATTTAAATGCATGAGATTTCGATTAGCCAATACTACTACTAGTGAGTGACAGAATCCGAGAACTTGCATTCGAATGCATGAGATTTCGATTAGCGAATACTACTACTAGTGAGTGACAGTATCCGAGAACTTGCATTCGAATGCAAGAGATTTCGATTACTCAATACTACTACTAGTGAGTGAAAGTATCCGAGAACTTGCATTCGAATGCATTAGATTTCGATTAGCGAACACTACCACTAGGGAGTGACAACATCCGAGAACTTGCATTCGAATGCAAGAGATTTCGATTAGCGAATACTACTACTAGTGAGTGACCGTATCCGAGAACTTGCATTCGAATGCATGAGATTTCGATTAGCGAATACTACTACTAGTGAGTGACAGTATCCGAGAACTTGCATTCGAATGCAAGAGATTCCGATTAGCGAATACTACTACTAGTGAGTGACAGTATCCGAGAACTTGTATTCGAATGCATGAAATTTCGATTAGCGAATACTACTACTAGTGAGTGACAGTATCCGAATTATTGCATTCGAATGCAAGAGATTTCGATTAGCGAATACTACTACTAGTGAGTGACAGTATCCGAGAACTTCCATTCGAATGCATGAGATTTCGATTAGCGAATACCACTACTAGTGAGTGACAGTATCCAAATTATTGCATTCGAATGCATGAGATTTCGATTAGCGAATACTACTACTAGTGAGTGACAGTATCCGAATTATTACATTCGAATGCATGAGATTTCGATTAGCGAATACTACTACTAGTGAGTGACAGTATCCGAATTATTGCATTCGAATGCAAGAAATTTCGATTAGCGAATACTACTACTAGTGAGCGACAGTATCCGAATTATTGCATTCGAATGCAAGAAATTTCGATTAGCGAATACTACTACTAGTGAGTGACAGTATCCGACAACTTGCATTCGAATGCATGAGATTTCGATTAGCGAATACTATTACTAGTGAGTGACAGTATCCGAGAACTTGCATTTGAATGCATGAGATTTCGATTAGCGAATACTACTACTAGTGAGTGACAGAATCCGAGAACTGGCATTGGAATGCATGAGATTTCGATTGGCGAATACTACTACTAGTGAGTGAGAGTATCAGAGAACTTGCATTCGAATGCATGAGATTTCGATTAGCGAATACTACTACTAGTGAGTGACAGTATCCGGATTATTGCATTCGAATGCATGAGATTTCGATTAGCGAATACTACTACTAGTGAGTGACAGAATCCGAGAACTGGCATTCGAATGCATGAGATTTCGATTAGCGAATACTACTACTAGTGAGTGACAGTATCAGAGAACTTGCATTCGAATGCATGAGATTTCGATTAGCGAATACTACTACTAGTGAGTGACAGTATCCGGATTATTGCATTCGAATGCATGAGATTTCGATTAGCGAATACTACTACTAGTGAGTGATAGTATCCGAGAACTTGCATTCGAATGCATGAGATTTCGATTAGCGAATACTACTACTAGTGAGTGACAGTATGCGGATTATTGCATTCGAATGCATGAGATTTCGATTAGCGAATACTACTACTAGTGAGTGATAGTATCCGAGAACATGCATTCGAATGCATGAGATTTCGATTAGCGAATACTACTACTAGTGAGTGATAGTATCCGAGAACTTGCATTCGAATGCATGAGATTTCGATTAGCGAATACTACTACTAGTGAGTGACAGTATCCGAATTTCTGCATTCGAATTCATGAGATTTTGATTAGCGAATACTACTACTAGTGAGTGACAGTATCCGAGAACTTGCATTCGAATGCATGAGATTTCGATTAGCGAATACTACTACTAGTGAGTGACAGTATCCGGATTATTGCATTCGAATGCATGAGATTTCGATTAGCGAATACTACTACTAGTGAGTGATAGCATCCGAGAACTTGCATTCGAATGCATGAGATTTCGATTAGCGAATACTACTACTAGTGAGTGATAGTATCCGAGAACTTGCATTCGAATGCATGAGATTTCGATTAGCGAATACTACTACTAGTGAGTGACAGTATCCCAGAACTTGCATTCGAATGCATGAGATTTCGATTAGCGAATACTACTACTAGTGAGTGACAGTATCCGGATTATTGCATTCGAATGCATGAGATTTCGATTAGCGAATACTACTACTAGTGAGTGATAGTATCCGAGAACATGCATTCGAATGCATGAGATTTCGATTAGCGAATACTACTACTAGTGAGTGATAGTATCCGAGAACTTGCATTCGAATGCATGAGATTTCGATTAGCGAATACTACTACTAGTGAGTGACAGTATCCGAATTATTGCATTCGAATGCAAGAGATTTCGATTAGCGAATACTACTACTAGTGAGTGACAGTATCCGAGAACTTGCATTCGAATGCATGAGATTTCGATTAGCGAATACTACTACAAGTGAGTGACAGTATCCGAGAACTTCCATTCAAATGCGTGAGATTTCGATTAGCGAATACTACTACTAGTGAGTGACAGCATCCGAGAACTTGCATTCGAATGCAAGAGATTTCGATTAGCGAATACTACTACTAGTGAGTGACAGTATTCGAGAACTTGCATTCGAATGCAAGAGATTTCGATTAGCGAATACTACTACTAGTGAGTAACAGTATCCGAGAACTTGCATACGAATGCATGAGATTTCGATTAGCGAATACTACTACTAGTGAGTAACAGTATCCGAGAACTTGCATACGAATGCAGGAGATTTCGATTAGCGAATACTGCTACTAGTGAGTGAGAGTATCCGAGTGCTTGCCTTCGAATGCATGAGATTTCGATTAGCGAATACTAGTACTAGTGAGTGACAGTATCCGAGAACTTGCATTCGAATGCATGAGATTTCGATTAGCGAATACTACTACTAGTGAGTGACAGTATCCGAGAACTTGCATTCGAATGCAAGAGACCTCGATTAGCGAATACTACTAGTAGTGAGTGACAGTATCCGAATTATTGCATTCCAATGCATGAGATTTCGATTAGGGAATACTACTACTAGAGAGTGACAGTATCCCAGTACTTGCATTCTAATGCATGAAAATTCGATTAGCGAATACTACTACTAGTGAGTGACAGTATCCCAGAACTTGCATTCGAATGCATGAAATTTCGATTAGCGAATACTACTACTAGTGAGTGACAGTATCCGAATTATTGCATTCGAATGCATGAAATTTCGATTAGCGAATACTACTACTAGTAAGTGACAGTATCCGAATTATTGCATTCGAATGCACGAAATTTCGATTAGCGAATACTACTACTAGTGAGTGACAGTATCCGAACTATTGCATTCGAATGCATGAAATTTCGATTAGCGAATACTACTACTAGTGAGTGACAGTATCCCAGAACTTGCATTCGAATGCATGAGATTTCGATTAGCGAATACTACTACTAGTGAGTGACAGTATCCGGATTATTGCATTCGAATGCATGAGATTTCGATTAGCGAATACTACTACTAGTGAGTGATAGTATCCGAGAACTTGCATTCGAATGCATGAGATTTCGATTAGCGAATACTACTACTAGTGAGTGATAGAATCCGAGAACTTGCATTCGAATGCATGAGATTTCGATTAGCGAATACTACTACTAGTGAGTGACAGGATCCCAGAACTTGCATTCGAATGCATGAGATTTCGATTAGCGAATACTACTACTAGTGAGTGACAGTATCCGGATTATTGCATTCGAATGCATGAGATTTCGATTAGCGAATACTACTACTAGTGAGTGATAGTATCCGAGAACTTGCATTCGAATGCATGAGATTTCGATTAGCGAATACTACTACTAGTGAGTGATAGTATCCGAGAACTTGCATTCGAATGCATGAGATTTCGATTAGCGAATACTACTACTAGTGAGTGACAGTATCCGAATTATTGCATTCGAATGCATGAGATTTCGATTAGCGAATACTACTACTAGTGAGTGACAGAATCCGAGAACTTGCATTCGAATGCATGAGATTTCGATTAGCGAATACTACTACTAGTCAGAGACAGTATCCGAATTATTGCATTCGAATGCATGAGATTTCGATTAGCGAATACTACTACTAGTGAGTGACAGTATCCAAATTATTGCATTCGAATGCATGAGATTTCGATTAGCGAATACTACTACTAGTCAGTGACAGTATCCGAATTATTGCATTCGAATGCATGAGATTTCGATTAGCGAATACTACTACTAGTGAGTGACAGTATCCGAATTATTGCATTCGAATGCAAGAAATTTCGGTTAGCGAATACTACTACTAGTGAGTGACAGTATCCGAATTATTGCATTCGAATGCACGAAATTTCGATTAGCGAATACTACTACTAGTGAGTGACAGTATCCGAGAACTTGCATTTGAATGCATGAGATTTCGATTAGCGAATACTATTACTAGTGAGTGACAGTATCCGAGAACTTGCATTTAAATGCATGAGATTTCGATTAGCCAATACTACTACTAGTGAGTGACAGAATCCGAGAACTTGCATTCGAATGCATGAGATTTCGATTAGCGAATACTACTACTAGTGAGTGACAGTATCCGAGAACTTGCATTCGAATGCAAGAGATTTCGATTACTCAATACTACTACTAGTGAGTGAAAGTATCCGAGAACTTGCATTCGAATGCATTAGATTTCGATTAGCGAACACTACCACTAGGGAGTGACAACATCCGAGAACTTGCATTCGAATGCAAGAGATTTC
Source organism: Tenodera sinensis (assembly GCA_030765045.1). Lineage (NCBI taxonomy): Eukaryota > Metazoa > Arthropoda > Insecta > Mantodea > Mantidae > Tenodera > Tenodera sinensis. The sequence goes on from JAUKNM010000016.1 coordinate 681,961, forward strand.
GATTAGCGAATACTACTACTAGTGAGTGACCGTATCCGAGAACTTGCATTCGAATGCATGAGATTTCGATTAGCGAATACTACTACTAGTGAGTGACAGTATCCGAGAACTTGCATTCGAATGCAAGAGATTCCGATTAGCGAATACTACTACTAGTGAGTGACAGTATCCGAGAACTTGTATTCGAATGCATGAAATTTCGATTAGCGAATACTACTACTAGTGAGTGACAGTATCCGAATTATTGCATTCGAATGCAAGAGATTTCGATTAGCGAATACTACTACTAGTGAGTGACAGTATCCGAGAACTTCCATTCGAATGCATGAGATTTCGATTAGCGAATACCACTACTAGTGAGTGACAGTATCCAAATTATTGCATTCGAATGCATGAGATTTCGATTAGCGAATACTACTACTAGTGAGTGACAGTATCCGAATTATTACATTCGAATGCATGAGATTTCGATTAGCGAATACTACTACTAGTGAGTGACAGTATCCGAATTATTGCATTCGAATGCAAGAAATTTCGATTAGCGAATACTACTACTAGTGAGCGACAGTATCCGAATTATTGCATTCGAATGCAAGAAATTTCGATTAGCGAATACTACTACTAGTGAGTGACAGTATCCGACAACTTGCATTCGAATGCATGAGATTTCGATTAGCGAATACTACTACTAGTGAGTGACAGTATCCGAGAACTTGCATTTGAATGCATGAGATTTCGATTAGCGAATACTACTACTAGTGAGTGACAGAATCCGAGAACTGGCATTGGAATGCATGAGATTTCGATTGGCGAATACTACTACTAGTGAGTGAGAGTATCAGAGAACTTGCATTCGAATGCATGAGATTTCGATTAGCGAATACTACTACTAGTGAGTGACAGTATCCGGATTATTGCATTCGAATGCATGAGATTTCGATTAGCGAATACTACTACTAGTGAGTGACAGAATCCGAGAACTGGCATTCGAATGCATGAGATTTCGATTAGCGAATACTACTACTAGTGAGTGACAGTATCAGAGAACTTGCATTCGAATGCATGAGATTTCGATTAGCGAATACTACTACTAGTGAGTGACAGTATCCGGATTATTGCATTCGAATGCATGAGATTTCGATTAGCGAATACTACTACTAGTGAGTGATAGTATCCGAGAACTTGCATTCGAATGCATGAGATTTCGATTAGCGAATACTACTACTAGTGAGTGACAGTATGCGGATTATTGCATTCGAATGCATGAGATTTCGATTAGCGAATACTACTACTAGTGAGTGATAGTATCCGAGAACATGCATTCGAATGCATGAGATTTCGATTAGCGAATACTACTACTAGTGAGTGATAGTATCCGAGAACTTGCATTCGAATGCATGAGATTTCGATTAGCGAATACTACTACTAGTGAGTGACAGTATCCGAATTTCTGCATTCGAATTCATGAGATTTTGATTAGCGAATACTACTACTAGTGAGTGACAGTATCCGAGAACTTGCATTCGAATGCATGAGATTTCGATTAGCGAATACTACTACTAGTGAGTGACAGTATCCGGATTATTGCATTCGAATGCATGAGATTTCGATTAGCGAATACTACTACTAGTGAGTGATAGCATCCGAGAACTTGCATTCGAATGCATGAGATTTCGATTAGCGAATACTACTACTAGTGAGTGATAGTATCCGAGAACTTGCATTCGAATGCATGAGATTTCGATTAGCGAATACTACTACTAGTGAGTGACAGTATCCCAGAACTTGCATTCGAATGCATGAGATTTCGATTAGCGAATACTACTACTAGTGAGTGACAGTATCCGGATTATTGCATTCGAATGCATGAGATTTCGATTAGCGAATACTACTACTAGTGAGTGATAGTATCCGAGAACATGCATTCGAATGCATGAGATTTCGATTAGCGAATACTACTACTAGTGAGTGATAGTATCCGAGAACTTGCATTCGAATGCATGAGATTTCGATTAGCGAATACTACTACTAGTGAGTGACAGTATCCGAATTATTGCATTCGAATGCAAGAGATTTCGATTAGCGAATACTACTACTAGTGAGTGACAGTATCCGAGAACTTGCATTCGAATGCATGAGATTTCGATTAGCGAATACTACTACAAGTGAGTGACAGTATCCGAGAACTTCCATTCAAATGCGTGAGATTTCGATTAGCGAATACTACTACTAGTGAGTGACAGCATCCGAGAACTTGCATTCGAATGCAAGAGATTTCGATTAGCGAATACTACTACTAGTGAGTGACAGTATTCGAGAACTTGCATTCGAATGCAAGAGATTTCGATTAGCGAATACTACTACTAGTGAGTAACAGTATCCGAGAACTTGCATACGAATGCATGAGATTTCGATTAGCGAATACTACTACTAGTGAGTAACAGTATCCGAGAACTTGCATACGAATGCAGGAGATTTCGATTAGCGAATACTGCTACTAGTGAGTGAGAGTATCCGAGTGCTTGCCTTCGAATGCATGAGATTTCGATTAGCGAATACTAGTACTAGTGAGTGACAGTATCCGAGAACTTGCATTCGAATGCATGAGATTTCGATTAGCGAATACTACTACTAGTGAGTGACAGTATCCGAGAACTTGCATTCGAATGCAAGAGACTTCGATTAGCGAATACTACTAGTAGTGAGTGACAGTATCCGAATTATTGCATTCCAATGCATGAGATTTCGATTAGGGAATACTACTACTAGAGAGTGACAGTATCCCAGTACTTGCATTCTAATGCATGAAAATTCGATTAGCGAATACTACTACTAGTGAGTGACAGTATCCCAGAACTTGCATTCGAATGCATGAAATTTCGATTAGCGAATACTACTACTAGTGAGTGACAGTATCCGAATTATTGCATTCGAATGCATGAAATTTCGATTAGCGAATACTACTACTAGTAAGTGACAGTATCCGAATTATTGCATTCGAATGCACGAAATTTCGATTAGCGAATACTACTACTAGTGAGTGACAGTATCCGAACTATTGCATTCGAATGCATGAAATTTCGATTAGCGAATACTACTACTAGTGAGTGACAGTATCCCAGAACTTGCATTCGAATGCATGAGATTTCGATTAGCGAATACTACTACTAGTGAGTGACAGTATCCGGATTATTGCATTCGAATGCATGAGATTTCGATTAGCGAATACTACTACTAGTGAGTGATAGTATCCGAGAACTTGCATTCGAATGCATGAGATTTCGATTAGCGAATACTACTACTAGTGAGTGATAGAATCCGAGAACTTGCATTCGAATGCATGAGATTTCGATTAGCGAATACTACTACTAGTGAGTGACAGGATCCCAGAACTTGCATTCGAATGCATGAGATTTCGATTAGCGAATACTACTACTAGTGAGTGACAGTATCCGGATTATTGCATTCGAATGCATGAGATTTCGATTAGCGAATACTACTACTAGTGAGTGATAGTATCCGAGAACTTGCATTCGAATGCATGAGATTTCGATTAGCGAATACTACTACTAGTGAGTGATAGTATCCGAGAACTTGCATTCGAATGCATGAGATTTCGATTAGCGAATACTACTACTAGTGAGTGACAGTATCCGAATTATTGCATTCGAATGCATGAGATTTCGATTAGCGAATACTACTACTAGTAAGTGACAGTATCCGAATTATTGCATTTGAATGCACGAAATTTCGATTAGCGAATACTACTACTAGTGAGTGACAGTATCCGAACTATTGCATTCGAATGCATGAAATTTCGATTAGCGAATACTACTACTAGTGAGTGACAGTATCCGAATTATTGCATTCGAATGCAAGAGATTTCGATTAGCGAATACTACTACTAGAGAGTGTCAGTATCCGAGAACTTGCCTTCGAATGCATGAGATTTCGATTAGCGAATACTACTACTAGTGAGTGACAGTATCCGAATTATTGCATTCGAGTGCACGAAATTTCGATTAGCGAATACTACTACTAGTGAGTGACAGTATCCGAGAACTTGCATTTGAATGCATGAGATTTCGATTAGCGAATACTATTACTAGTGGGTGACAGTATCCGAGAACTTGCATTCGAATGCATAAGATTTCGATTAGCGAATACTACTACTAGTGAGTGACAGTATCCGAGAACTTGCATTCGAATGCAAGAGATTCCGATTAGCGAATACTACTACTAGTGAGTGACAGTATCCGAGAACTTGTATTCGAATGCATGAAATTTCGATTAGCGAATACTACTACTAGTGAGTGACAGTATCCGAATTATTGCATTCGAATGCAAGAGATTTCGATTAGCGAATACTACTACTAGTGAGTGACAGTATCCGAGAACTTCCATTCGAATGCATGAGATTTCGATTAGCGAATACCACTACTAGTGAGTGACAGTATCCAAATTATTGCATTCGAATGCATGAGATTTCGATTAGCGAATACTACTACTAGTGAGTGACAGTATCCGAATTATTACATTCGAATGCATGAGATTTCGATTAGCGAATACTACTACTAGTGAGTGACAGTATCCGAATTATTGCATTCGAATGCAAGAAATTTCGATTAGCGAATACTACTACTAGTGAGCGACAGTATCCGAATTATTGCATTCGAATGCAAGAAATTTCGATTAGCGAATACTACTACTCGTGAGTGACAGTATCCGACAACTTGCATTCGAATGCATGAGATTTCGATTAGCGAATACTATTACTAGTGAGTGACAGTATCCGAGAACTTGCATTTGAATGCATGAGATTTCGATTAGCGAATACTACTACTAGTGAGTGACAGAATCCGAGAACTGGCATTGGAATGCATGAGATTTCGATTGGCGAATACTACTACTAGTGAGTGAGAGTATCAGAGAACTTGCATTCGAATGCATGAGATTTCGATTAGCGAATACTACTACTAGTGAGTGACAGTATCCGGATTATTGCATTCGAATGCATGAGATTTCGATTAGCGAATACTACTACTAGTGAGTGACAGAATCCGAGAACTGGCATTCGAATGCATGAGATTTCGATTAGCGAATACTACTACTAGTGAGTGACAGTATCAGAGAACTTGCATTCGAATGCATGAGATTTCGATTAGCGAATACTACTACTAGTGAGTGACAGTATCCGGATTATTGCATTCGAATGCATGAGATTTCGATTAGCGAATACTACTACTAGTGAGTGATAGTATCCGAGAACTTGCATTCGAATGCATGAGATTTCGATTAGCGAATACTACTACTAGTGAGTGACAGTATGCGGATTATTGCATTCGAATGCATGAGATTTCGATTAGCGAATACTACTACTAGTGAGTGATAGTATCCGAGAACATGCATTCGAATGCATGAGATTTCGATTAGCGAATACTACTACTAGTGAGTGATAGTATCCGAGAACTTGCATTCGAATGCATGAGATTTCGATTAGCGAATACTACTACTAGTGAGTGACAGTATCCGAATTTCTGCATTCGAATTCATGAGATTTTGATTAGCGAATACTACTACTAGTGAGTGACAGTATCCGAGAACTTGCATTCGAATGCATGAGATTTCGATTAGCGAATACTACTACTAGTGAGTGACAGTATCCGGATTATTGCATTCGAATGCATGAGATTTCGATTAGCGAATACTACTACTAGTGAGTGATAGCATCCGAGAACTTGCATTCGAATGCATGAGATTTCGATTAGCGAATACTACTACTAGTGAGTGATAGTATCCGAGAACTTGCATTCGAATGCATGAGATTTCGATTAGCGAATACTACTACTAGTGAGTGACAGTATCCCAGAACTTGCATTCGAATGCATGAGATTTCGATTAGCGAATACTACTACTAGTGAGTGACAGTATCCGGATTATTGCATTCGAATGCATGAGATTTCGATTAGCGAATACTACTACTAGTGAGTGATAGTATCCGAGAACATGCATTCGAATGCATGAGATTTCGATTAGCGAATACTACTACTAGTGAGTGATAGTATCCGAGAACTTGCATTCGAATGCATGAGATTTCGATTAGCGAATACTACTACTAGTGAGTGACAGTATCCGAATTATTGCATTCGAATGCAAGAGATTTCGATTAGCGAATACTACTACTAGTGAGTGACAGTATCCGAGAACTTGCATTCGAATGCATGAGATTTCGATTAGCGAATACTACTACTAGTGAGTGACAGTATCCGAGAACTTCCATTCAAATGCGTGAGATTTCGATTAGCGAATACTACTACTAGTGAGTGACAGCATCCGAGAACTTGCATTCGAATGCAAGAGATTTCGATTAGCGTATACTACTACTAGTGAGTGACAGTATTCGAGAACTTGCATTCGAATGCAAGAGATTTCGATTAGCGAATACTACTACTAGTGAGTAACAGTATCCGAGAACTTGCATACGAATGCATGAGATTTCGATTAGCGAATACTACTACTAGTGAGTAACAGTATCCGAGAACTTGCATACGAATGCATGAGATTTCGATTAGCGAATACTACTACTAGTGAGTGACAGTATCCGAGTGCTTGCCTTCGAATGCATGAGATTTCGATTAGCGAATACTAGTACTAGTGAGTGACAGTATCCGAGAACTTGCATTCGAATGCATGAGATTTCGATTAGCGAATACTACTACTAGTGAGTGACAGTATCCGAGAACTTGCATTTGAATGCAAGAGATTTCGATTAGCGAATTCTACTACTAGTGAGTGACAGTATCCGAGAATTTGCATTCGAATGCAAGAGATTTCGATTAGCGAACACTACTACTAGTGAGTGACAGTATCCGAATTATTGCATTCGAATGCAAGAGATTTCGATTAGCGAATACTACTACTAGTGAGTGACAGTATCCGAGAACTTGCATTCGAATGCAAGAGACTTCGATTAGCGAATACTACTAGTAGTGAGTGACAGTATCCGAATTATTGCATTCCAATGCATGAGATTTCGATTAGGGAATACTACTACTAGAGAGTGACAGTATCTCAGTACTTGCATTCTAATGCATGAAAATTCGATTAGCGAATACTACTACTAGTGAGTGACAGTATACCAGAACTTGCATTCGAATGCATGAAATTTCGATTAGCGAATACTACTACTAGTGAGTGACAGTATCCGAATTATTGCATTCGAATGCATGAAATTTCGATTAGCGAATACTACTACTAGTAAGTGACAGTATCCGAATTATTGCATTCGAATGCACGAAATTTCGATTAGCGAATACTACTACTAGTGAGTGACAGTATCCGAACTATTGCATTCGAATGCATGAAATTTCGATTAGCGAATACTACTACTAGTGAGTGACAGTATCCCAGAACTTGCATTCGAATGCATGAGATTTCGATTAGCGAATACTACTACTAGTGAGTGACAGTATCCGGATTATTGCATTCGAATGCATAAGATTTCGATTAGCGAATACTACTACTAGTGAGTGATAGTATCCGAGAACTTGCATTCGAATGCATGAGATTTCGATTAGCGAATACTACTACTAGTGAGTGATAGAATCCGAGAACTTGCATTCGAATGCATGAGATTTCGATTAGCGAATACTACTACTAGTGAGTGACAGGATCCCAGAACTTGCATTCGAATGCATGAGATTTCGATTAGCGAATACTACTACTAGTGAGTGACAGTATCCGGATTATTGCATTCGAATGCATGAGATTTCGATTAGCGAATACTACTACTAGTGAGTGATAGTATCCGAGAACTTGCATTCGAATGCATGAGATTTCGATTAGCGAATACTACTACTAGTGAGTGATAGTATCCGAGAACTTGCATTCGAATGCATGAGATTTCGATTAGCGAATACTACTACTAGTGAGTGACAGTATCCGAATTAATGCATTCGAATGCATGAGATTTCGATTAGCGAATACTACTACTAGTAAGTGACAGTATCCGAATTATATCATTTGAATGCACGAAATTTCGATTAGCGAATACTACTACTAGTGAGTGACAGTATCCGAACTATTGCATTCGAATGCATGAAATTTCGATTAGCGAATACTACTACTAGTGAGTGACAGTATCCGAATTATTGCATTCGAATGCAAGAGATTTCGATTAGCGAATACTACTACTAGAGAGTGTCAGTATCCGAGAACTTGCATTCGAATGCATGAGATTTCGATTAGCGAATACTACTACTAGTGAGTGACAGTATCCGAATTATTGCATTCGAGTGCACGAAATTTCGATTAGCGAATACTACTACTAGTGAGTGACAGTATCCGAGAACTTGCATTTGAATGCATGAGATTTCGATTAGCGAATACTATTACTAGTGGGTGACAGTATCCGAGAACTTGCATTTAAATGCATGAGATTTCGATTAGCGAATACTACTACTAGTGAGTGACAGAATCCGAGAACTTGCATTCGAATGCATGAGATTTCGATTAGCGAATACTACTACTAGTCAGTGACAGTATCCGAGAACTTGCATTCGAATGCATGAGATTTCGATTAGCGAATACTACTACTAGTGAGTGACAGTATCCGAATTATTGCATTCGAATGCAAGAATTTTCGGTTAGCGAATACTACTACTAGTGAGTGACAGTATCCGAGAACTTGCATTCGAATGCATGAGATTTCGATTAGCGAATACTACTACTAGTGAGTGACAGTATCCAAATTATTGCATTCGAATGCATGAGATTTCGATTAGCGAATACTACTACTAGTCAGTGACAGTATCCGAATTGTTGCATTCGAATGCATGAGATTTCGATTAGCGAATACTACTACTAGTGAGTGACAGTATCCGAATTATTGCATTCGAATGCAAGAAATTTCGGTTAGCGAATACTACTACTAGTGAGTGACAGTATCCGAATTATTGCATAAGAATGCACGAAATTTCGATTAGCGAATACTACTACTAGTGAGTGACAGTATCCGAGAACTTGCATTTGAATGCATGAGATTTCGATTAGCGAATACTATTACTAGTGAGTGACAGTATCCGAGAACTTGCATTTGAATGCATGAGATTTCGATTAGCGAATACTACTACTAGTGAGTGACAGAATCCGAGAACTGGCATTGGAATGCATGAGATTTCGATTGGCGAATACTACTACTAGTGAGTGACAGTATCCGAATTATTGCATTCGAATGCATGAAATTTCGATTAGCGAATACTACTACTAGTAAGTGACAGTATCCGAATTATTGCATTCGAATGCACGAAATTTCGATTAGCGAATACTACTACTAGTGAGTGACAGTATCCGAACTATTGCATTCGAATGCATGAAATTTCGATTAGCGAATACTACTACTAGTGAGTGACAGTATCCCAGAACTTGCATTCGAATGCATGAGATTTCGATTAGCGAATACTACTACTAGTGAGTGACAGTATCCGGATTATTGCATTCGAATGCATGAGATTTCGATTAGCGAATACTACTACTAGTGAGTGATAGTATCCGAGAACTTGCATTCGAATGCATGAGATTTCGATTAGCGAATACTACTACTAGTGAGTGATAGAATCCGAGAACTTGCATTCGAATGCATGAGATTTCGATTAGCGAATACTACTACTAGTGAGTGACAGGATCCCAGAACTTGCATTCGAATGCATGAGATTTCGATTAGCGAATACTACTACTAGTGAGTGACAGTATCCGGATTATTGCATTCGAATGCATGAGATTTCGATTAGCGAATACTACTACTAGTGAGTGATAGTATCCGAGAACTTGCATTCGAATGCATGAGATTTCGATTAGCGAATACTACTACTAGTGAGTGATAGTATCCGAGAACTTGCATTCGAATGCATGAGATTTCGATTAGCGAATACTACTACTAGTGAGTGACAGTATCCGAATTATTGCATTCGAATGCATGAGATTTCGATTAGCGAATACTACTACTAGTAAGTGACAGTATCCGAATTATTGCATTTGAATGCACGAAATTTCGATTAGCGAATACTACTACTCGTGAGTGACAGTATCCGAACTATTGCATTCGAATGCATGAAATTTCGATTAGCGAATACTACTACTAGTGAGTGACAGTATCCGAATTATTGCATTCGAATGCAAGAGATTTCGATTAGCGAATACTACTACTAGAGAGTGTCAGTATCCGAGAACTTGCATTCGAATGCATGAGATTTCGATTAGCGAATACTACTACTAGTGAGTGACAGTATCCGAATTATTGCATTCGAGTGCACGAAATTTCGATTAGCGAATACTACTACTAGTGAGTGACAGTATCCGAGAACTTGCATTTGAATGCATGAGATTTCGAATAGCGAATACTATTACTAGTGGGTGACAGTATCCGAGAACTTGCATTCGAATGCATGAGATTTCGATTAGCGAATACTACTACTAGTGAGTGACAGTATCCGAGAACTTGCATTCGAATGCAAGAGATTCCGATTAGCGAATACTACTACTAGTGAGTGACAGTATCCGAGAACTTGTATTCGAATGCATGAAATTTCGATTAGCGAATACTACTACTAGTGAGTGACAGTATCCGAATTATTGCATTCGAATGCAAGAGATTTCGATTAGCGAATACTACTACTAGTGAGTGACAGTATCCGAGAACTTCCATTCGAATGCATGAGATTTCGATTAGCGAATACCACTACTAGTGAGTGACAGTATCCAAATTATTGCATTCGAATGCATGAGATTTCGATTAGCGAATACTACTACTAGTGAGTGACAGTATCCGAATTATTGCATTCGAATGCAAGAAATTTCGATTAGCGAATACTACTACTAGTGAGCGACAGTATCCGAATTATTGCATTCGAATGCAAGAAATTTCGATTAGCGAATACTACTACTAGTGAGTGACAGTATCCGACAACTTGCATTCGAATGCATGAGATTTCGATTAGCGAATACTATTACTAGTGAGTGACAGTATCCGAGAACTTGCATTTGAATGCATGAGATTTCGATTAGCGAATACTACTACTAGTGAGTGACAGAATCCGAGAACTGGCATTGGAATGCATGAGATTTCGATTGGCGAATACTACTACTAGTGAGTGAGAGTATCAGAGAACTTGCATTCGAATGCATGAGATTTCGATTAGCGAATACTACTACTAGTGAGTGACAGTATCCGGATTATTGCATTCGAATGCATGAGATTTCGATTAGCGAATACTACTACTAGTGAGTGACAGAATCCGAGAACTGGCATTCGAATGCATGAGATTTCGATTAGCGAATACTACTACTAGTGAGTGACAGTATCAGAGAACTTGCATTCGAATGCATGAGATTTCGATTAGCGAATACTACTACTAGTGAGTGACAGTATCCGGATTATTGCATTCGAATGCATGAGATTTCGATTAGCGAATACTACTACTAGTGAGTGATAGTATCCGAGAACTTGCATTCGAATGCATGAGATTTCGATTAGCGAATACTACTACTAGTGAGTGACAGTATGCGGATTATTGCATTCGAATGCATGAGATTTCGATTAGCGAATACTACTACTAGTGAGTGATAGTATCCGAGAACATGCATTCGAATGCATGAGATTTCGATTAGCGAATACTACTACTAGTGAGTGATAGTATCCGAGAACTTGCATTCGAATGCATGAGATTTCGATTAGCGAATACTACTACTAGTGAGTGACAGTATCCGAATTTCTGCATTCGAATTCATGAGATTTTGATTAGCGAATACTACTACTAGTGAGTGACAGTATCCGAGAACTTGCATTCGAATGCATGAGACTTCGATTAGCGAATACTACTACTAGTGAGTGACAGTATCCGGATTATTGCATTCGAATGCATGAGATTTCGATTAGCGAATACTACTACTAGTGAGTGATAGCATCCGAGAACTTGCATTCGAATGCATGAGATTTCGATTAGCGAATACTACTACTAGTGAGTGATAGTATCCGAGAACTTGCATTCGAATGCATGAGATTTCGATTAGCGAATACTACTACTAGTGAGTGACAGTATCCCAGAACTTGCATTCGAATGCATGAGATTTCGATTAGCGAATACTACTACTAGTGAGTGACAGTATCCTTATTATTGCATTCGAATGCATGAGATTTCGATTAGCGAATACTACTACTAGTGAGTGATAGTATCCGAGAACATGCATTCGAATGCATGAGATTTTGATTAGCGAATACTACTACTAGTGAGTGATAGTATCCGAGAACTTGCATTCGAATGCATGAGATTTCGATTAGCGAATACTACTACTAGTGAGTGACAGTATCCGAATTATTGCATTCGAATGCAAGAGATTTCGATTAGCGAATACTACTACTAGTGAGTGACAGTATCCGAGAACTTGCATTCGAATGCATGAGATTTCGATTAGCGAATACTACTACTAGTGAGTGACAGTATCCGAGAACTTCCATTCAAATGCGTGAGATTTCGATTAGCGAATACTACTACTAGTGAGTGACAGCATCCGAGAACTTGCATTCGAATGCAAGAGATTTCGATTAGCGAATACTACTACTAGTGAGTGACAGTATTCGAGAACTTGCATTCGAATGCAAGAGATTTCGATTAGCGAATACTACTACTAGTGAGTAACAGTATCCGAGAACTTGCATACGAATGCATGAGATTTCGATTAGCGAATACTACTACTAGTGAGTAACAGTATCCGAGAACTTGCATACGAATGCATGAGATTTCGATTAGCGAATACTACTACTAGTGAGTGACAGTATCCGAGTGCTTGCCTTCGAATGCATGAGATTTCGATTAGCGAATACTAGTACTAGTGAGTGACAGTATCCGAGAACTTGCATTCGAATGCATGAGATTTCGATTAGCGAATACTACTACTAGTGAGTGACAGTATCCGAGAACTTGCATTTGAATGCAAGAGATTTCCATTAGCGAATTCTACTACTAGTGAGTGACAGTATCCGAGAATTTGCATTCGAATGCAAGAGATTTCGATTAGCGAACACTACTACTAGTGAGTGACAGTATCCGAATTATTGCATTCGAATGCAAGAGATTTCGATTAGCGAATACTACTACTAGTGAGTGACAGTATCCGAGAACTTGCATTCGAATGCAAGAGACTTCGATTAGCGAATACTACTAGTAGTGAGTGACAGTATCCGAATTATTGCATTCCAATGCATGAGATTTCGATTAGGGAATACTACTACTAGAGAGTGACAGTATCTCAGTACTTGCATTCTAATGCATGAAAATTCGATTAGCGAATACTACTACTAGTGAGTGACAGTATCCCAGAACTTGCATTCGAATGCATGAAATTTCGATTAGCGAATACTACTACTAGTGAGTGACAGTATCCGAATTATTGCATTCGAATGCATGAAATTTCGATTAGCGAATACTACTACTAGTAAGTGACAGTATCCGAATTATTGCATTCGAATGCACGAAATTTCGATTAGCGAATACTACTACTAGTGAGTGACAGTATCCGAACTATTGCATTCGAATGCATGAAATTTCGATTAGCGAATACTACTACTAGTGAGTGACAGTATCCCAGAACTTGCATTCGAATGCATGAGATTTCGATTAGCGAATACTACTACTAGTGAGTGACAGTATCCGGATTATTGCATTCGAATGCATGAGATTTCGATTAGCGAATACTACTACTAGTGAGTGATAGTATCCGAGAACTTGCATTCGAATGCATGAGATTTCGATTAGCGAATACTACTACTAGTGAGTGATAGAATCCGAGAACTTGCATTCGAATGCATGAGATTTCGATTAGCGAATACTACTACTAGTGAGTGACAGGATCCCAGAACTTGCATTCGAATGCATGAGATTTCGATTAGCGAATACTACTACTAGTGAGTGACAGTATCCGGATTATTGCATTCGAATGCATGAGATTTCGATTAGCGAATACTACTACTAGTGAGTGATAGTATCCGAGAACTTGCATTCGAATGCATGAGATTTCGATTAGCGAATACTACTACTAGTGAGTGATAGTATCCGAGAACTTGCATTCGAATGCATGAGATTTCGATTAGCGAATACTACTACTAGTGAGTGACAGTATCCGAATTATTGCATTCGAATGCATGAGATTTCGATTAGCGAATACTACTACTAGTAAGTGACAGTATCCGAATTATTGCATTTGAATGCACGAAATTTCGATTAGCGAATACTACTACTAGTGAGTGACAGTATCCGAACTATTGCATTCGAATGCATGAAATTTCGATTAGCGAATACTACTACTAGTGAGTGACAGTATCCGAATTATTGCATTCGAATGCAAGAGATTTCGATTAGCGAATACTACTACTAGAGAGTGTCAGTATCCGAGAACTTGCATTCGAATGCATGAGATTTCGATTAGCGAATACTACTACTAGTGAGTGACAGTATCCGAATTATTGCATTCGAGTGCACGAAATTTCGATTAGCGAATACTACTACTAGTGAGTGACAGTATCCGAGAACTTGCATTTGAATGCATGAGATTTCGATTAGCGAATACTATTACTAGTGGGTGACAGTATCCGAGAACTTGCATTTAAATGCATGAGATTTCGATTAGCGAATACTACTACTAGTGAGTGACAGAATCCGAGAACTTGCATTCGAATGCATGAGATTTCGATTAGCGAATACTACTACTAGTCAGTGACAGTATCCGAGAACTTGCATTCGAATGCATGAGATTTCGATTAGCGAATACTACTACTAGTGAGTGACAGTATCCGAATTATTGCATTCGAATGCAAGAATTTTCGGTTAGCGAATACTACTACTAGTGAGTGACAGTATCCGAGAACTTGCATTCGAATGCATGAGATTTCGATTAGCGAATACTACTACTAGTGAGTGACAGTATCCAAATTATTGCATTCGAATGCATGAGATTTCGATTAGCGAATACTACTACTAGTCAGTGACAGTATCCGAATTGTTGCATTCGAATGCATGAGATTTCGATTAGCGAATACTACTACTAGTGAGTGACAGTATCCGAATTATTGCATTCGAATGCAAGAAATTTCGGTTAGCGAATACTACTACTAGTGAGTGACAGTATCCGAATTATTGCATAAGAATGCACGAAATTTCGATTAGCGAATACTACTACTAGTGAGTGACAGTATCCGAGAACTTGCATTTGAATGCATGAGATTTCGATTAGCGAATACTATTACTAGTGAGTGACAGTATCCGAGAACTTGCATTTAAATGCATGAGATTTCGATTAGCCAATACTACTACTAGTGAGTGACAGAATCCGAGAACTTGCATTCGAATGCATGAGATTTCGATTAGCGAATACTACTACTAGTGAGTGACAGTATCCGAGAACTTGCATTCGAATGCAAGAGATTTCGATTACTCAATACTACTACTAGTGAGTGACAGTATCCGAGAACTTGCATTCGAATGCATGAGATTTCGATTAGCGAACACTACCACTAGGGAGTGACAACATCCGAGAACTTGCATTCGAATGCAAGAGATTTCGATTAGCGAATACTACTACTAGTGAGTGACCGTATCCGAGAACTTGCATTCGAATGCATGAGATTTCGATTAGCGAATACTACTACTAGTGAGTGACAGTATCCCAATTATTGCATTCGAATGCAAGAGATTTCGATTAGCGAATACTACTACTAGTGATTGACAGTATCCGAGAACTTGCATTCGAATGCAAGAGATTTCGATTAGCGAATACTACTACTAGTGAGTGACAGTATCCGAGAACTTGCATTCGAATGCATGAGATTTCGATTAGCGAATACTACTACTAGTGAGTGACAGTATCCGAGAACTTGCATTCGAATGCAAGAGATTCCGATTAGCGAATACTACTACTAGTGAGTGACAGTATCCGAGAACTTGTATTCGAATGCATGAAATTTCGATTAGCGAATACTACTACTAGTGAGTGACAGTATCCGAATTATTGCATTCGAATGCAAGAGATTTCGATTAGCGAATACTACTACTAGTGAGTGACAGTATCCGAGAACTTGCATTCGAATGCATGAGATTTCGATTAGCGAATACTACTACTAGTGAGTGACAGTATCCAAATTATTGCACTCGAATGCATGAGATTTCGATTAGCGAATACTACTACTAGTGAGTGACAGTATCCGAATTATTACATTCGAATGCATGAGATTTCGATTAGCGAATACTACTACTAGTGAGTGACAGTATCCGAATTATTGCATTCGAATGCAAGAAATTTCGATTAGCGAATACTACCACTAGTGAGCGACAGTATCCGAATTATTGCATTCGAATGCAAGAAATTTCGATTAGCGAATACTACTATTAGTGAGTGACAGAATCCGACAACTTGCATTCGAATGCATGAGATTTCGATTAGCGAATACTACTACTAGTGAGTCACAGAATCCGAGAACTGGCATTCGAATGCATGAGATTTCGATTAGCGAATACTACTACTAGTGAGTGACAGTATCCGGATTATTGCATTCGAATGCATGAGATTTCGATTAGCGAATACTACTACTAGTGACTGACAGTATCCGGATTATTGCATTCGAATGCATGAGATTTCGATTAGCGAATACTACTACTAGTGAGTGACAGAATCCGAGAACTGGCATTCGAATGCATGAGATTTCGATTAGCGAATACTACTACTAGTGAGTGACAGTATCAGAGAACTTGCATTCGAATGCATGAGATTTCGATTAGCGAATACTATACTACTAGTGAGTGACAGTATCCGGATTATTGCATTCGAATGCATGAGATTTCGATTAGCGAATACTACTACTAGTGAGTGATAGTATCCGAGAACTTGCATTCGAATGCATGAGATTTCGATTAGCGAATACTACTACTAGAGAGTGACAGTATCCGGATTATTGCATTCGAATGCATGAGATTTCGATTAGCGAATACTACTACTAGTGAGTGATAGTATCCGAGAACATGCATTCGAATGCATGAGATTTCGATTAGTGAATACTACTACTAGTGAGTGATAGTATCCGAGAACTTGCATTCGAATGCATGAGATTTCGATTAGCGAATACTACTACTAGTGAGTGACAGTATCCGAATTTCTGCATTCGAATTCATGAGATTTTGATTAGCGAATACTACTACTAGTGAGTGACAGTATCCGAGAACTTGCATTCGAATGCATGAGATTTCGATTAGCGAATACTACTACTAGTGAGTGACAGTATCCAAATTATTGCATTCGAATGCATGAGATTTCGATTAGCGAATACTACTACTAGTGAGTGACAGTATCCGAATTATTCCATTCGAATGCAAGAGATCTCGATTAGCGAATACTACTACTAGTGAGTGACAGTATCCGAGAACTTGCATTCGAGTGCATGAGATTTCGATTAGCGAATAGTACTACTAGTGGGTGACAGTATCCGAGAACTTGCATTCGAATGCAAGAGATTTCCATTAGCGAATTCTACTACTAGTGAGTGACAGTATCCGAGAACTTGCATTCGAATGCACGAAATTTCGATTAGCGAATACTACTACTAGTGAGTGACAGTATCCGAGAACTTGCATTCGAATGCAAGAGATTTCGATTAGTGAATACTACTACTAGTGAGTGACAGTATCCGAATTTTTGCATTCGAATGCATGAAATTTCGATTAGCACATACTACTACTAGTGAGTGACAGTATCCGAATTATTGCATTCGAATGCATCAAATTTCGATTAGCGAATACTACTACTAGTGAGTGACAGTATCCGAATTATTGCATTCGAATGCATGAAATTTCGATTAGCGAATACTACTACTAGTGAGTGACAGTATCCGAACTATTGCATTCGAATGCATGAAATTTCGATTAGCGAATACTACTACTAGTGAGTGACAGTATCCCAGAACTTGCATTCGAATGCATGAGATTTCGATTAGCGAATACTACTACTATTGAGTGACAGTATCCGGATTATTGCATTCGAATGCATGATATTTCGATTAGCGAATACTACTACTAGTGAGTGATAGTATCCGAGAACTTGCATTCGAATGCATGAGATTTCGATTAGCGAATACTACTACTAGTGAGTGACAGTATCCGGATTATTGCATTCGAATGCATGAGATTTCGATTAGCGAATACTACTACTAGTGAGTGACAGTATCCGAGAACTTCCATTCAAATGCGTGAGATTTCGATTAGCGAATACTACTACTAGTGAGTGACAGCATCCGAGAACTTGCATTCGAATGCAAGAGATTTCGATTAGCGAATACTACTACTAGTGAGTGACAGTATTCGAGAACTTGCATTCGAATGCAAGAGATTTCGATTAGCGAATACTACTACTAGTGAGTAACAGTATCCGAGAACTTGCATACGAATGCATGAGATTTCGATTAGCGAATACTACTACTAGTGAGTAACAGTATCCGAGAACTTGCATACGAATGCATGAGATTTCGATTAGCGAATACTACTACTAGTGAGTGACAGTATCCGAGTGCTTGCCTTCGAATGCATGAGATTTCGATTAGCGAATACTAGTACTAGTGAGTGACAGTATCCGAGAACTTGCATTCGAATGCATGAGATTTCGATTAGCGAATACTACTACTAGTGAGTGACAGTATCCGAGAACTTCCATTCAAATGCGTGAGATTTCGATTAGCGAATGCTACTACTAGTGAGTGACAGCATCCGAGAACTTGCATTCGAATGCAAGAGATTTCGATTAGCGAATACTGCTACTAGTGAGTGACAGTATTCGAGAACTTGCATTCGAATGCAAGAGATTTCGATTAGCGAATACTACTACTAGTGAGTAACAGTATCCGAGAACTTGCATACGAATGCATGAGATTTCGATTAGCGAATACTACTACTAGTGAGTAACATTATCCGAGAACTTGCATACGAATGCATGAGATTTCGATTAGCGAATACTACTACTAGTGAGTGACAGTATCCGAGTGCTTGCCTTCGAATGCATGAGATTTCGATTAGCGAATACTAGTACTAGTGAGTGACAGTATCCGAGAACTTGCATTCGAATGCATGAGATTTCGATTAGCGAATACTACTACTAGTGAGTGACAGTATCCCAGTACTTGCATTCTAATGCATGAAAATTCGATTAGCGAATACTACTACTAGTGAGTGACAGTATCCCAGAACTTGCATTCGAATGCATGAAATTTCGATTAGCGAATACTACTACTAGTGAGTGACAGTATCGGAATTATTGCATTCGAATGCATGAAATTTCGATTAGCGAATACTACTACTAGTAAGTGACAGTATCCGAATTATTGCATTCGGATGCACGAAATTTCGATTAGCGAATACTACTACTAGTGAGTGACAGTATCCGAACTATTGCATTCGAATGCATGAAATTTCGATTAGCGAATACTACTACTAGTGAGTGACAGTATCCCAGAACTTGCATTCGAATGCATGAGATTTCGATTAGCGAATACTACTACTAGTGAGTGACAGTATCCGGATTATTGCATTCGAATGCATGAGATTTCGATTAGCGAATACTACTACTAGTGAGTGATAGTATCCGAGAACTTGCATTCGAATGCATGAGATTTCGATTAGCGAATACTACTACTAGTGAGTGATAGAATCCGAGAACTTGCATTCGAATGCATGAGATTTCGATTAGCGAATACTACTACTAGTGAGTGACAGGATCCCAGAACTTGCATTCGAATGCATGAGATTTCGATTAGCGAATACTACTACTAGTGAGTGACAGTATCCGGATTATTGCATTCGAATGCATGAGATTTCGATTAGCGAATACTACTACTAGTGAGTGATAGTATCCGAGAACTTGCATTCGAATGCATGAGATTTCGATTAGCGAATACTACTACTAGTGAGTGATAGTATCCGAGAACTTGCATTCGAATGCATGAGATTTCGATTAGCGAATACTACTACTAGTGAGTGACAGTATCCGAATTATTGCATTTGAATGCACGAAATTTCGATTAGCGAATACTACTACTAGTGAGTGACAGTATCCGAACTATTGCATTCGAATGCATGAAATTTCGATTAGCGAATACTACTACTAGTGAGTGACAGTATCCGAATTATTGCATTCGAATGCAAGAGATTTCGATTAGCGAATACTACTACTAGAGAGTGTCAGTATCCGAGAACTTGCATTCGAATGCATGAGATTTCGATTAGCGAATACTACTACTAGTGAGTGACAGTATCCGAATTATTGCATTCGAGTGCACGAAATTTCGATTAGCGAATACTACTACTAGTGAGTGACAGTATCCGAGAACTTGCATTTGAATGCATGAGATTTCGATTAGCGAATACTATTACTAGTGGGTGACAGTATCCGAGAACTTGCATTTAAATGCATGAGATTTCGATTAGCGAATACTACTACTAGTGAGTGACAGAATGCGAGAACTTGCATTCGAATGCATGAGATTTCGATTAGCGAATACTACTACTAGTCAGTGACAGTATCCGAGAACTTGCATTCGAATGCATGAGATTTCGATTAGCGAATACTACTACTAGTGAGTGACAGTATCCGAATTATTGCATTCGAATGCAAGAATTTTCGGTTAGCGAATACTACTACTAGTGAGTGACAGTATCCGAGAACTTGCATTCGAATGCATGAGATTTCGATTAGCGAATACTACTACTAGTGAGTGACAGTATCCAAATTATTGCATTCGAATGCATGAGATTTCGATTAGCGAATACTACTACTAGTCAGTGACAGTATCCGAATTGTTGCATTCGAATGCATGAGATTTCGATTAGCGAATACTACTACTAGTGAGTGACAGTATCCGAATTATTGCATTCGAATGCAAGAAATTTCGGTTAGCGAATACTACTACTAGTGAGTGACAGTATCCGAATTATTGCATAAGAATGCACGAAATTTCGATTAGCGAATACTACTACTAGTGAGTGACAGTATCCGAGAACTTGCATTTGAATGCATGAGATTTCGATTAGCGAATACTATTACTAGTGAGTGACAGTATCCGAGAACTTGCATTTAATTGCATGAGATTTCGATTAGCCAATACTACTACTAGTGAGTGACAGAATCCGAGAACTTGCATTCGAATGCATGAGATATCGATTAGCGAATGCTACTACTAGTGAGTGACAGTATCCGAGAACTTGCATTCGAATGCAAGAGATTTCGATTACTCAATACTACTACTAGTGAGTGACAGTATCCGAGAACTTGCATTCGAATGCATGAGATTTCGATTAGCGAACACTACCACTAGGGAGTGACAACATCCGAGAACTTGCATTCGAATGCAAGAGATTTCGATTAGCGAATACTACTACTAGTGAGTGACCGTATCCGAGAACTTGCATTCGAATGCATGAGATTTCGATTAGCGAATACTACTACTAGTGAGTGACAGTATCCCAATTATTGCATTCGAATGCAAGAGATTTCGATTAGCGAATACTACTACTAGTGATTGACAGTATCCGAGAACTTGCATTCGAATGCAAGAGATTTTGATTAGCGAATACTACTACTAGTGAGTGACAGTATCCGAGAACTTGCATTCGAATGCATGAGATTTCGATTAGCGAATACTACTACTAGTGAGTGACAGTATCCGAGAACTTGCATTCGAATGCAAGAGATTCCGATTAGCGAATACTACTACTAGTGAGTGACAGTATCCGAGAACTTGTATTCGAATGCATGAAATTTCGATTAGCGAATACTACTACTAGTGAGTGACAGTATCCGAATTATTGCATTCGAATGCAAGAGATATCGATTAGCGAATACTACTACTAGTGAGTGACAGTATCCGAGAACTTGCATTCGAATGCATGAGATTTCGATTAGCGAATACTACTACTAGTGAGTGACAGTATCCAAATTATTGCATTCGAATGCATGAGATTTCGATTAGCGAATACTACTACTAGTGAGTGACAGTATCCGAATTATTACATTCGAATGCATGAGATTTCGATTAGCGAATACTACTACTAGTGAGTGACAGTATCCGAATTATTGCATTCGAATGCAAGAAATTTCGATTAGCGAATACTACTACTAGTGAGCGACAGTATCCGAATTATTGCATTCGAATGCAAGAAATTTCGATTAGCGAATACTACTATTAGTGAGTGACAGTATCCGACAACTTGCATTCGAATGCATGAGATTTCGATTAGCGAATACTATTACTAGTGAGTGACAGTATCCGAGAACTTGCATTCGAATGCATGAGATTTCGATTAGCGAATACTACTACTAGTGAGTGACAGTATCCAAATTATTGCATTCGAATGCATGAGATTTCGATTAGCGAATACTACTACTAGTCAGTGACAGTATCCGAGAACTTGCATTCGAATGCATGAGATTTCGATTAGCGAATACTACTACTAGTGAGTGACAGTATCCAAATTATTGCATTCGAATGCATGAGATTTCGATTAGCGAATACTACTACTAGTCAGTGACAGTATCCGAATTGTTGCATTCGAATGCATGAGATTTCGATTAGCGAATACTACTACTAGTGAGTGACAGTATCCGAATTATTGCATTCGAATGCAAGAAATTTCGGTTAGCGAATACTACTACTAGTGAGTGACAGTATCCGAATTATTGCATAAGAATGCACGAAATTTCGATTAGCGAATACTACTACTAGTGAGTGACAGTATCCGAGAACTTGCATTTGAATGCATGAGATTTCGATTAGCGAATACTATTACTAGTGAGTGACAGTATCCGAGAACTTGCATTTAATTGCATGAGATTTCGATTAGCCAATACTACTACTAGTGAGTGACAGAATCCGAGAACTTGCATTCGAATGCATGAGATATCGATTAGCGAATGCTACTACTAGTGAGTGACAGTATCCGAGAACTTGCATTCGAATGCAAGAGATTTCGATTAGCGAATACTACTACTAGTGAGTAACAGTATCCGAGAACTTGCATACGAATGCATGAGATTTCGATTAGCGAATACTACTACTAGTGAGTAACAGTATCCGAGAACTTGCATACGAATGCATGAGATTTCGATTAGCGAATACTACTACTAGTGAGTGATAGTATCCGAGAACATGCATTCGAATGCATGAGATTTTGATTAGCGAATACTACTACTAGTGAGTGATAGTATCCGAGAACTTGCATTCGAATGCATGAGATTTCGATTAGCGAATACTACTACTAGTGAGTGACAGTATCCGAATTATTGCATTCGAATGCAAGAGATTTCGATTAGCGAATACTACTACTAGTGAGTGACAGTATCCGAGAACTTGCATTCGAATGCATGAGATTTCGATTAGCGAATACTACTACTAGTGAGTGACAGTATCCGAGAACTTCCATTCAAATGCGTGAGATTTCGATTAGCGAATACTACTACTAGTGAGTGACAGCATCCGAGAACTTGCATTCGAATGCAAGAGATTTCGATTAGCGAATACTACTACTAGTGAGTGACAGTATTCGAGAACTTGCATTCGAATGCAAGAGATTTCGATTAGCGAATACTACTACTAGTGAGTAACAGTATCCGAGAACTTGCATACGAATGCATGAGATTTCGATTAGCGAATACTACTACTAGTGAGTAACAGTATCCGAGAACTTGCATACGAATGCATGAGATTTCGATTAGCGAATACTACTACTAGTGAGTGACAGTATCCGAGTGCTTGCCTTCGAATGCATGAGATTTCGATTAGCGAATACTAGTACTAGTGAGTGACAGTATCCGAGAACTTGCATTCGAATGCATGAGATTTCGATTAGCGAATACTACTACTAGTGAGTGACAGTATCCGAGAACTTGCATTTGAATGCAAGAGATTTCCATTAGCGAATTCTACTACTAGTGAGTGACAGTATCCGAGAATTTGCATTCGAATGCAAGAGATTTCGATTAGCGAACACTACTACTAGTGAGTGACAGTATCCGAATTATTGCATTCGAATGCAAGAGATTTCGATTAGCGAATACTACTACTAGTGAGTGACAGTATCCGAGAACTTGCATTCGAATGCAAGAGACTTCGATTAGCGAATACTACTAGTAGTGAGTGACAGTATCCGAATTATTGCATTCCAATGCATGAGATTTCGATTAGGGAATACTACTACTAGAGAGTGACAGTATCTCAGTACTTGCATTCTAATGCATGAAAATTCGATTAGCGAATACTACTACTAGTGAGTGACAGTATCCCAGAACTTGCATTCGAATGCATGAAATTTCGATTAGCGAATACTACTACTAGTGAGTGACAGTATCCGAATTATTGCATTCGAATGCATGAAATTTCGATTAGCGAATACTACTACTAGTAAGTGACAGTATCCGAATTATTGCATTCGAATGCACGAAATTTCGATTAGCGAATACTACTACTAGTGAGTGACAGTATCCGAACTATTGCATTCGAATGCATGAAATTTCGATTAGCGAATACTACTACTAGTGAGTGACAGTATCCCAGAACTTGCATTCGAATGCATGAGATTTCGATTAGCGAATACTACTACTAGTGAGTGACAGTATCCGGATTATTGCATTCGAATGCATGAGATTTCGATTAGCGAATACTACTACTAGTGAGTGATAGTATCCGAGAACTTGCATTCGAATGCATGAGATTTCGATTAGCGAATACTACTACTAGTGAGTGATAGAATCCGAGAACTTGCATTCGAATGCATGAGATTTCGATTAGCGAATACTACTACTAGTGAGTGACAGGATCCCAGAACTTGCATTCGAATGCATGAGATTTCGATTAGCGAATACTACTACTAGTGAGTGACAGTATCCGGATTATTGCATTCGAATGCATGAGATTTCGATTAGCGAATACTACTACTAGTGAGTGATAGTATCCGAGAACTTGCATTCGAATGCATGAGATTTCGATTAGCGAATACTACTACTAGTGAGTGATAGTATCCGAGAACTTGCATTCGAATGCATGAGATTTCGATTAGCGAATACTACTACTAGTGAGTGACAGTATCCGAATTATTGCATTCGAATGCATGAGATTTCGATTAGCGAATACTACTACTAGTAAGTGACAGTATCCGAATTATTGCATTTGAATGCACGAAATTTCGATTAGCGAATACTACTACTAGTGAGTGACAGTATCCGAACTATTGCATTCGAATGCATGAAATTTCGATTAGCGAATACTACTACTAGTGAGTGACAGTATCCGAATTATTGCATTCGAATGCAAGAGATTTCGATTAGCGAATACTACTACTAGAGAGTGTCAGTATCCGAGAACTTGCATTCGAATGCATGAGATTTCGATTAGCGAATACTACTACTAGTGAGTGACAGTATCCGAATTATTGCATTCGAGTGCACGAAATTTCGATTAGCGAATACTACTACTAGTGAGTGACAGTATCCGAGAACTTGCATTTGAATGCATGAGATTTCGATTAGCGAATACTATTACTAGTGGGTGACAGTATCCGAGAACTTGCATTTAAATGCATGAGATTTCGATTAGCGAATACTACTACTAGTGAGTGACAGAATCCGAGAACTTGCATTCGAATGCATGAGATTTCGATTAGCGAATACTACTACTAGTCAGTGACAGTATCCGAGAACTTGCATTCGAATGCATGAGATTTCGATTAGCGAATACTACTACTAGTGAGTGACAGTATCCGAATTATTGCATTCGAATGCAAGAATTTTCGGTTAGCGAATACTACTACTAGTGAGTGACAGTATCCGAGAACTTGCATTCGAATGCATGAGATTTCGATTAGCGAATACTACTACTAGTGAGTGACAGTATCCAAATTATTGCATTCGAATGCATGAGATTTCGATTAGCGAATACTACTACTAGTCAGTGACAGTATCCGAATTGTTGCATTCGAATGCATGAGATTTCGATTAGCGAATACTACTACTAGTGAGTGACAGTATCCGAATTATTGCATTCGAATGCAAGAAATTTCCATTAGCGAATTCTACTACTAGTGAGTGACAGTATCCGAGAACTTGCATTCGAATGCACGAAATTTCGATTAGCGAATACTACTACTAGTGAGTGACAGTATCCGAGAACTTGCATTCGAATGCAAGAGATTTCGATTAGTGAATACTACTACTAGTGAGTGACAGTATCCGAATTTTTGCATTCGAATGCATGAAATTTCGATTAGCACATACTACTACTAGTGAGTGACAGTATCCGAATTATTGCATTCGAATGCATCAAATTTCGATTAGCGAATACTACTACTAGTGAGTGACAGTATCCGAATTATTGCATTCGAATGCATGAAATTTCGATTAGCGAATACTACTACTAGTGAGTGACAGTATCCGAACTATTGCATTCGAATGCATGAAATTTCGATTAGCGAATACTACTACTAGTGAGTGACAGTATCCCAGAACTTGCATTCGAATGCATGAGATTTCGATTAGCGAATACTACTACTATTGAGTGACAGTATCCGGATTATTGCATTCGAATGCATGATATTTCGATTAGCGAATACTACTACTAGTGAGTGATAGTATCCGAGAACTTGCATTCGAATGCATGAGATTTCGATTAGCGAATACTACTACTAGTGAGTGACAGTATCCGGATTATTGCATTCGAATGCATGAGATTTCGATTAGCGAATACTACTACTAGTGAGTGACAGTATCCGAGAACTTCCATTCAAATGCGTGAGATTTCGATTAGCGAATACTACTACTAGTGAGTGACAGCATCCGAGAACTTGCATTCGAATGCAAGAGATTTCGATTAGCGAATACTACTACTAGTGAGTGACAGTATTCGAGAACTTGCATTCGAATGCAAGAGATTTCGATTAGCGAATACTACTACTAGTGAGTAACAGTATCCGAGAACTTGCATACGAATGCATGAGATTTCGATTAGCGAATACTACTACTAGTGAGTAACAGTATCCGAGAACTTGCATACGAATGCATGAGATTTCGATTAGCGAATACTACTACTAGTGAGTGACAGTATCCGAGTGCTTGCCTTCGAATGCATGAGATTTCGATTAGCGAATACTAGTACTAGTGAGTGACAGTATCCGAGAACTTGCATTCGAATGCATGAGATTTCGATTAGCGAATACTACTACTAGTGAGTGACAGTATCCGAGAACTTCCATTCAAATGCGTGAGATTTCGATTAGCGAATGCTACTACTAGTGAGTGACAGCATCCGAGAACTTGCATTCGAATGCAAGAGATTTCGATTAGCGAATACTGCTACTAGTGAGTGACAGTATTCGAGAACTTGCATTCGAATGCAAGAGATTTCGATTAGCGAATACTACTACTAGTGAGTAACAGTATCCGAGAACTTGCATACGAATGCATGAGATTTCGATTAGCGAATACTACTACTAGTGAGTAACATTATCCGAGAACTTGCATACGAATGCATGAGATTTCGATTAGCGAATACTACTACTAGTGAGTGACAGTATCCGAGTGCTTGCCTTCGAATGCATGAGATTTCGATTAGCGAATACTAGTACTAGTGAGTGACAGTATCCGAGAACTTGCATTCGAATGCATGAGATTTCGATTAGCGAATACTACTACTAGTGAGTGACAGTATCCCAGTACTTGCATTCTAATGCATGAAAATTCGATTAGCGAATACTACTACTAGTGAGTGACAGTATCCCAGAACTTGCATTCGAATGCATGAAATTTCGATTAGCGAATACTACTACTAGTGAGTGACAGTATCGGAATTATTGCATTCGAATGCATGAAATTTCGATTAGCGAATACTACTACTAGTAAGTGACAGTATCCGAATTATTGCATTCGGATGCACGAAATTTCGATTAGCGAATACTACTACTAGTGAGTGACAGTATCCGAACTATTGCATTCGAATGCATGAAATTTCGATTAGCGAATACTACTACTAGTGAGTGACAGTATCCCAGAACTTGCATTCGAATGCATGAGATTTCGATTAGCGAATACTACTACTAGTCAGTGACAGTATCCGAGAACTTGCATTCGAATGCATGAGATTTCGATTAGCGAATACTACTACTAGTGAGTGACAGTATCCAAATTATTGCATTCGAATGCATGAGATTTCGATTAGCGAATACTACTACTAGTCAGTGACAGTATCCGAATTGTTGCATTCGAATGCATGAGATTTCGATTAGCGAATACTACTACTAGTGAGTGACAGTATCCGAATTATTGCATTCGAATGCAAGAAATTTCGGTTAGCGAATACTACTACTAGTGAGTGACAGTATCCGAATTATTGCATAAGAATGCACGAAATTTCGATTAGCGAATACTACTACTAGTGAGTGACAGTATCCGAGAACTTGCATTTGAATGCATGAGATTTCGATTAGCGAATACTATTACTAGTGAGTGACAGTATCCGAGAACTTGCATTTAATTGCATGAGATTTCGATTAGCGAACACTACCACTAGGGAGTGACAACATCCGAGAACTTGCATTCGAATGCAAGAGATTTCGATTAGCGAATACTACTACTAGTGAGTGACCGTATCCGAGAACTTGCATTCGAATGCATGAGATTTCGATTAGCGAATACTACTACTAGTGAGTGACAGTATCCCAATTATTGCATTCGAATGCAAGAGATTTCGATTAGCGAATACTACTACTAGTGATTGACAGTATCCGAGAACTTGCATTCGAATGCAAGAGATTTTGATTAGCGAATACTACTACTAGTGAGTGACAGTATCCGAGAACTTGCATTCGAATGCATGAGATTTCGATTAGCGAATACTACTACTAGTGAGTGACAGTATCCGAGAACTTGCATTCGAATGCAAGAGATTCCGATTAGCGAATACTACTACTAGTGAGTGACAGTATCCGAGAACTTGTATTCGAATGCATGAAATTTCGATTAGCGAATACTACTACTAGTGAGTGACAGTATCCGAATTATTGCATTCGAATGCAAGAGATATCGATTAGCGAATACTACTACTAGTGAGTGACAGTATCCGAGAACTTGCATTCGAATGCATGAGATTTCGATTAGCGAATACTACTACTAGTGAGTGACAGTATCCAAATTATTGCATTCGAATGCATGAGATTTCGATTAGCGAATACTACTACTAGTGAGTGACAGTATCCGAATTATTACATTCGAATGCATGAGATTTCGATTAGCGAATACTACTACTAGTGAGTGACAGTATCCGAATTATTGCATTCGAATGCAAGAAATTTCGATTAGCGAATACTACTACTAGTGAGCGACAGTATCCGAATTATTGCATTCGAATGCAAGAAATTTCGATTAGCGAATACTACTATTAGTGAGTGACAGTATCCGACAACTTGCATTCGAATGCATGAGATTTCGATTAGCGAATACTATTACTAGTGAGTGACAGTATCCGAGAACTTGCATATGAATGCATGAGATTTCGATTAGCGAATACTACTACTAGTGAGTCACAGAATCCGAGAACTGGCATTCGAATGCATGAGATTTCGATTAGCGAATACTACTACTAGTGAGTGACAGTATCAGAGAACTTGCATTCGAATGCATGAGATTTCGATTAGCGAATACTACTACTAGTGACTGACAGTATCCGGATTATTGCATTCGAATGCATGAGATTTCGATTAGCGAATACTACTACTAGTGAGTGACAGAATCCGAGAACTGGCATTCGAATGCATGAGATTTCGATTAGCGAATACTACTACTAGTGAGTGACAGTATCAGAGAACTTGCATTCGAATGCATGAGATTTCGATTAGCGAATACTACTACTAGTGAGTGACAGTATCCGGATTATTGCATTCGAATGCATGAGATTTCGATTAGCGAATACTACTACTAGTGAGTGATAGTATCCGAGAACTTGCATTCGAATGCATGAGATTTCGATTAGCGAATACTACTACTAGAGAGTGACAGTATCCGGATTATTGCATTCGAATGCATGAGATTTCGATTAGCGAATACTACTACTAGTGAGTGATAGTATCCGAGAACATGCATTCGAATGCATGAGATTTCGATTAGTGAATACTACTACTAGTGAGTGATAGTATCCGAGAACTTGCATTCGAATGCATGAGATTTCGATTAGCGAATACTACTACTAGTGAGTGACAGTATCCGAATTTCTGCATTCGAATTCATGAGATTTTGATTAGCGAATACTACTACTAGTGAGTGACAGTATCCGAGAACTTGCATTCGAATGCATGAGATTTCGATTAGCGAATACTACTACTAGTGAGTGACAGTATCCAAATTATTGCATTCGAATGCATGAGATTTCGATTAGCGAATACTACTACTAGTGAGTGACAGTATCCGAATTATTGCATTCGAATGCAAGAGATCTCGATTAGCGAATACTACTACTAGTGAGTGACAGTATCCGAGAACTTGCATTCGAGTGCATGAGATTTCGATTAGCGAATAGTACTACTAGTGAGTGACAGTATCCCAGAACTTGCATTCGAATGCAAGAGATTTCGATTAGCGAATACTACTACTAGTGAGTGACAGTATCCGAGAACTTGCATTCGAATGCACGAAATTTCGATTAGCGAATACTACTACTAGTGAGTAACAGTATCCGAGAACTTGCATTCGAATGCAAGAGATTTCGATTAGTGAATACTACTACTAGTGAGTGACAGTATCCGAATTTTTGCATTCGAATGCATGAAATTTCGATTAGCACATACTACTACTAGTGAGTGACAGTATCCGAATTATTGCATTCGAATGCATCAAATTTCGATTAGCGAATACTACTACTAGTGAGTGACAGTATCCGAATTATTGCATTCGAATGCATGAAATTTCGATTAGCGAATACTACTACTAGTGAGTGACAGTATCCGAACTATTGCATTCGAATGCATGAAATTTCGATTAGCGAATACTACTACTAGTGAGTGACAGTATCCCAGAACTTGCATTCGAATGCATGAGATTTCGATTAGCGAATACTACTACTAGTGAGTGACAGTATCCGGATTATTGCATTCGAATGCATGATATTTCGATTAGCGAATACTACTACTAGTGAGTGATAGTGTCCGAGAACTTGCATTCGAATGCATGAGATTTCGATTAGCGAATACTACTACTAGTGAGTGACAGTATCCGAGAACTTGCATTCGAATGCATGAGATTTCGATTAGCGAATACTACTACTAGTGAGTGACAGTATCCAAATTATTGCATTCGAATGCATGAGATTTCGATTAGCGAATACTACTACTAGTGAGTGACAGTATCCGAATTATTGCATTCGAATGCAAGAGATCTCGATTAGCGAATACTACTACTAGTGAGTGACAGTATCCGAGAACTTGCATTCGAGTGCATTAGATTTCGATTAGCGAATAGTACTACTAGTGAGTGACAGTATCCGAGAACTTGCATTCGAATGCAAGAGATTTCGATTAGCGAATACTACTACTAGTGAGTGACAGTATCCGAGAACTTGCATTCGAATGCAAGAGATTTCGATTAGTGAATACTACTACTAGTGAGTGACAGTATCCGAATTTTTGCATTCGAATGCATGAAATTTCGATTAGCGAATACTACTACTAGTGAGTGACAGTATCCGAATTATTGCATTCGAATGCATCAAATTTCGATTAGCGAATACTACTACTAGTGAGTGACAGTATCCGAATTATTGCATTCGAATGCATGAAATTTCGATTAGCGAATACTACTACTAGTGAGTGACAGTATCCGAACTATTGCATTCGAATGCATGAAATTTCGATTAGCGAATACTACTACTAGTGAGTGACAGTATCCCAGAACTTGCATTCGAATGCATGAGATTTCGATTAGCGAATACTACTACTAGTGAGTGACAGTATCCGGATTATTGCATTCGAATGCATGAGATTTCGATTAGCGAATACTACTACTAGTGAGTGATAGTATCCGAGAACTTGCATTCGAATGCATGAGATTTCGATTAGCGAATACTACTACTAGTGAGTGATAGTATCCGAGAACTTGCATTCGAATGCATGAGATTTCGATTAGCGAATACTACTACTAGTGAGTGACAGTATCCCAGAACTTGCATTCGAATGCATGAGATTTCGATTAGCGAATACTACTACTAGTGAGTGACAGTATCCGGATTATTGCATTCGAATGCATGAGATTTCGATTAGCGAATACTACTACTAGTGAGTGATAGTATCCGAGAACTTGCATTCGAATGCATGAGATTTCGATTAGCGAATACTACTACTAGTGAGTGATAGTATCCGAGAACTTGCATTCGAATGCATGAGATTTCGATTAGCGAATACTACTACTAGTTAGTGACAGTATCCGAATTATTGCATTCGAATGCATGAGATTTCGATTAGCACATACTACTACTAGTGAGTGACAGTATCCGAATTATTGCATTCGAATGCATCAAATTTCGATTAGCGAATACTACTACTAGTGAGTGACAGCATCCGAATTATTGCATTCCAATGCATGAAATTTCGATTAGCGAATACTACTACTAGTGAGTGACAGTATCCGAACTATTGCATTCGAATGCATGAAATTTCGATTAGCGAATACTACTACTAGTGAGTGACAGTATCCCAGAACTTGCATTCGAATGCATGAGATTTCGATTAGCGAATACTACTACTAGTGAGTGACAGTATCCGGATTATTGCATTCGAATGCATGATATTTCGATTAGCGAATACTACTACTAGTGAGTGATAGTATCCGAGAACTTGCATTCGAATGCATGAGATTTCGATTAGCGAATACTACTACTAGTGAGTGACAGTAGACGGATTATTGCATTCGAATGCATGAGATTTCGATTAGCGAATACTACTACTATTGAGTGATAGTATCCGAGAACATGCATTCGAATGCATGAGATTTCGATTAGTGAATACTACTACTAGTGAGTGATAGTATCCGAGAACTTGCATTCGAATGCATGAGATTTCAATTAGCGAATACTACTACTAGTGAGTGACAGTATCCGAATTTCTGCATTCGAATTCATGAGATTTTGATTAGCGAATACTACTACTAGTGAGTGACAGTATCCGAGAACTTGCATTCGAATGCATGAGATTTCGATTAGCGAATACTACTACTAGTGAGTGACAGTATCCAAATTATTGCATTCGAATGCATGAGATTTCGATTAGCGAATACTACTACTAGTGAGTGACAGTATCCGAATTATTGCATTCGAATGCAAGAGATCTCGATTAGCGAATACTACTACTAGTGAGTGACAGTATCCGAGAACTTGCATTCGAGTGCATGAGATTTCGATTAGCGAATAGTACTACTAGTGAGTGACAGTATCCGAGAACTTGCATTCGAATGCAAGAGATTTCGATTAGCGAATACTACTACTAGTGAGTGACAGTATCCGAGAACTTGCATTCGAATGCAAGAGATTTCGATTAGTGAATACTACTACTAGTGAGTGACAGTATCCGAATTTTTGCATTCGAATGCATGAAATTTCGATTAGCGAATACTACTACTAGTGAGTGACAGTATCCGAATTATTGCATTCGAATGCATCAAATTTCGATTAGCGAATACTACTACTAGTGAGTGACAGTATCCGAATTATTGCATTCGAATGCATGAAATTTCGATTAGCGAATACTACTACTAGTGAGTGACAGTATCCGAACTATTGCATTCGAATGCATGAAAGTTCGATTAGCGAATACTACCACTAGTGAGTGACAGTATCCCAGAACTTGCATTCGAATGCATGAGACTTCGATTAGCGAATACTACTACTAGTGAGTGACAGTATCCGGATTATTGCATTCGAATGCATGAGATTTCGATTAGCGAATACTACTACTAGTGAGTGATAGTATCCGAGAACTTGCATTCGAATGCATGAGATTTCGATTAGCGAATACTACTACTAGTGAGTGATAGTATCCGAGAACTTGCATTCGAATGCATGAGATTTCGATTAGCGAATACTACTACTAGTGAGTGACAGTATCCCAGAACTTGCATTCGAATGCATGAGATTTCGATTAGCGAATACTACTACTAGTGAGTGACAGTATCCGGATTATTGCATTCGAATGCATGAGATTTCGATTAGCGAATACTACTACTAGTGAGTGATAGTATCCGAGAACTTGCATTCGAATGCATGAGATTTCGATTAGCGAATACTACTACTAGTGAGTGATAGTATCCGAGAACTTGCATTCGAATGCATGAGATTTCGATTAGCGAATACTACTACTAGTTAGTGACAGTATCCGAATTATTGCATTCGAATGCATGAGATTTCGATTAGCGAATACTACTACTAGTGAGTGACAGTATCCGAGAACTTGCATTCGAATGCATGAGATTTCGATTAGCGAATACTACTACTAGTGAGTGACAGTATCCAAATTATTGCATTCGAATTCATGAGATTTCGATTAGCGAATACTACTACTAGTGAGTGACAGTATCCGAATTATTGCATTCGAGTGCACGAAATTTCGATTTGCGAATACTACTACTAGTGAGTGACAGTATCCGAGAACTTGCATTTGAATGCATGAGATTTCGATTAGCGAATACTATTACTAGTGGGTGACAGTATCCGAGAACTTGCATTTAAATGCATGAGATTTCGATTAGCGAATACTACTACTAGTGAGTGACAGAATCCGAGAACTTGCATTCGAATGCATGAGATTTCGATTAGCGAATACTACTACTAGTGAGGGACAGTATCCGAGAACTTGCATTCGAATGCAAGAGATTTCGATTACTCAATACTACTACTAGTGAGTGACAGTATCCGAGAACCTGCATTCGAATGCATGAAATTTCGATTAGCGAATACTACTACTAGTAAGTGACAGTATCCGAATTATTGCATTCGAATGCATGAAATTTCGATTAGCGAATACTACTACTAGTGAGTGACAGTATCCGAATTATTGCATTCGAATGCATGAAATTTCGATTAGCGAATACTACTACTAGTGAGTGACAGTATCCCAGAACTTGCATTCGAATGCATGAGATTTCAATTAGCGAATACTACTACTAGTGAGTGACAGTATCCGGATTATTGCATTCGAATGCATGAGATTTCGATTAGCGAATACTACTACTAGTGAGTGATAGTATCCGAGAACTTGCATTCGAATGCATGAGATTTCGATTAGCGAATACTACTACTAGTGAGTGACAGTATCCGAGAACTTGCATTCGAATGCAAGTGATTTCGATTAGCGAATACTACTACTAGTGAGTGACAGTATCCGAATTATTGCATTCGAATGCATGAGATTTCGATTAGCGAATACTACTACTAGTGAGTGACAGTATCCGAGAACTTGCACTCGAATGCATGAGATTTCGATTAGCGAATACTATTACTAGTGAGTGACAGTATCCGAGAACTTCCATTCAAATGCATGAGATTTCGATTAGCGAATACTACTACTAGTGAGTGACAGCATCCGAGAACTTGCATTCGAATGCATGAGATTTCGATTAGCGAATACTACTACTAGTGAGTGACAGTATTCGAGAACTTGCATTCGAATGCAAGAGATTTCGATTAGCGAATACGACTACTAGTGAGTAGCAGTATCCGAGAACTTGCATACGAATGCATGAGATTTCGATTAGCGAATACTACTACTAGTGAGTAACAGTATCCGAGAACTTGCATACGAATGCATGAGATTTCGATTTGCGAATACTACTACTAGTGAGTGACAGTATCCGAGAGTTTGCATTCGAATGCATGAGATTTCGATTAGCGAATACTACTACTAGTGAGTGACAGTATCCGAGAACTTGCATTCGAATGCATGAGATTTCGATTAGCGAATACTACTACTAGTGAGTGACAGTATCCGAGAACTTGCATTCGAATGCATGAGATTTCGATTAGCGAATACTACTACTAGTGAGTGACAGTATCCGAGAACTTGCATTCGAATGCATGCGATTTCGATTAGCGAATACTACTACTAGTGAGTGACAGTATCCGAGAACTTGCATTCGAATGCATGAGATTTCGATTAGCGAATACTACTACTAGTGAGTGACAGTATCCGAGAACTTGCATTTGAATGCAAGAGATTTCGATTAGTGAATACTACTACTAGTGAGTGACAGTATCCGAATTTTTGCATTCGAATGCATGAAATTTCGATTAGCGAATACTACTACTAGTGAGTGACAGTATCCGAATTATTGCATTCGAATGCATCAAATTTCGATTAGCGAATACTACTACTAGTGAGTGACAGTATCCGAATTATTGCATTCGAATGCATGAAATTTCGATTAGCGAATACTACTACTAGTGAATGACAGTATCCCAGTACTTGCATTCTAATGCATGAAAATTCGATTAGCGAATACTACTACTAGTGAGTGACAGTATCCCAGAACTTGCATTCGAATGCATGAAATTTCGATTCGCGAATACTACTACTAGTGAGTGACAGTATCCGAATTATTGCATTCGAATGCATGAAATTTCGATTAGCGAATACTACTACTAGTAAGTGACAGTATCCGAATTATTGCATTCGAATGCATGAAATTTCGATTAGCGAATACTACTACTAGTGAGTGACAGTATCCGAATTATTGCATTCGAATGCATGAAATTTCGATTAGCGAATACTACTACTAGTGAGTGACAGTATCCCACAACTTGCATTCGAATGCATGAGATTTCAATTAGCGAATACTACTACTAGTGAGTGACAGTATCCGGATTATTGCATTCGAATGCATGAGATTTCGATTGGCGAATACTACAACTAGTGAGTGACAGTATCCGAGAACTTGCATTCGAATGCAAGAGATTTCGATTAGTGAATACTACTACTAGTGAGTGACAGTATCCGAATTTTACATTCGAATGCATGAAATTTCGATTAGCGAATACTACTACTAGTGAGTGACAGTATCCGAATTATTGCATTCGAATGCATCAAATTTCGATTAGTGAATACTACTACTAGTGAGTGACAGTATCCGAATTATTGCATTCGAATGCATGAAATTTCGATTAGCGAATACTACTACTAGTGAATGACAGTATCCCAGTACTTGCATTCTAATGCATGAAAATTCGATTAGCGAATACTACTACTAGTGAGTGACAGTATCCCAGAACTTGCATTCGAATGCATGAAATTTCGATTCGCGAATACTACTACTAGTGAGTGACAGTATCCGAATTATTGCATTCGAATGCATGAAATTTCGATTAGCGAATACTACTACTAGTAAGTGACAGTATCCGAATTATTGCATTCGAATGCATGAAATTTCGATTAGCGAATACTACTACTAGTGAGTGACAGTATCCGAATTATTGCATTCGAATGCATGAAATTTCGATTAGCGAATACTACTACTAGTGAGTGATAGTATCCGAGAACTTGCATTCGAATGCATGAGATTTCGATTAGCGAATACTACTACTAGTGAGTGACAGTATCCGAGAACTTGCATTCGAATGCAAGTGATTTCGATTAGCGAATACTACTACTAGTGAGTGACAGTATCCGAATTATTGCATTCGAATGCATGAGATTTCGATTGGCGAATACTACTACTAGTGAGTGACAGTATCCGAGAACTTGCATTCGAATGCATGAGATTTCGATTAGCGAATACTACTACTAGTGAGTGACAGTATCCAAATTATTGCATTCGAATGCATGAGATTTCGATTAGCGAATACTACTACTAGTGAGTGACAGTATCCGAATTATTACATTCGAATGCATGAGATTTCGATTAGCGAATACTACTACTAGTGAGTGACAGTATCCGAATTATTGCATTCGAATGCAAGAAATTTCGATTAGCGAATACTACTACTAGTGAGCGACAGTATCCGAATTATTGCATTCGAATGCAAGAAATTTCGATTAGCGAATACTACTACTAGTGAGTGACAGTATCCGAAAACTTGCATTCGAATGCATGAGATTTCGATTAGCGAATACTATTACTAGTGAGTGACAGTATCCGAGAACTTGCATTTGAATGCATGAGATTTCGATTAGCGAATACTACTACTAGTGAGTGACAGAATCCGAGAACTGGCATTCGAATGCATGAGATTTCGATTAGCGTATACTGCTACTAGTGAGTGACAGTATCAGAGAACTTGCATTCGAATGCATGAGATTTCGATTAGCGAATACTACTACTAGTGAGTGACAGTATCCGGATTATTGCATTCGAATGCATGAGATTTCGATTAGCGAATACTACTACTAGTGAGTGACAGAATCCGAGAACTGGCATTCGAATGCATGAGATTTCGATTAGCGAATACTACTACTAGTGAGTGACAGTATCAGAGAAATTGCATTCGAATGCATGAGATTTCGATTAGCGAATACTACTACTAGTGAGTGACAGTATCCGGATTATTGCATTCGAATGCATGAGATTTCGATCAGCGAATACTACTACTAGTGAGTGATAGTATCCGAGAACTTGCATTCGAATGCATGAGATTTCGATTAGCGAATACTACTACTAGTGAGTGACAGTATCCGGATTATTGCATTCGAATGCATGAGATTTCGATTAGCGAATACTACTACTAGTGAGTGACAGTATCCCAGAACTTGCATTCGAATGCATGAGATTTCGATTAGCGAATACTACTACTAGTGAGTGACAGTATCCGGATTATTGCATTCGAATGCATGAGATTTCGATTAGCGAATACTACTACTAGTGAGTGATAGTATCCGAGAACTTGCATTCGAATGCATGAGATTTCGATTAGCGAATACTACTACTAGTGAGTGATAGTATCCGAGAACTTGCATTCGAATGCATGAGATTTCGATTAGCGAATACTACTACTAGTTAGTGACAGTATCCGAATTATTGCATTCGAATGCATGAGATTTCGATTAGCACATACTACTACTAGTGAGTGACAGTATCCGAATTATTGCATTCGAATGCATCAAATTTCGATTAGCGAATACTACTACTAGTGAGTGACAGCATCCGAATTATTGCATTCCAATGCATGAAATTTCGATTAGCGAATACTACTACTAGTGAGTGACAGTATCCGAACTATTGCATTCGAATGCATGAAATTTCGATTAGCGAATACTACTACTAGTGAGTGACAGTATCCCAGAACTTGCATTCGAATGCATGAGATTTCGATTAGCGAATACTACTACTAGTGAGTGACAGTATCCGGATTATTGCATTCGAATGCATGATATTTCGATTAGCGAATACTACTACTAGTGAGTGATAGTATCCGAGAACTTGCATTCGAATGCATGAGATTTCGATTAGCGAATACTACTACTAGTGAGTGACAGTAGACGGATTATTGCATTCGAATGCATGAGATTTCGATTAGCGAATACTACTACTATTGAGTGATAGTATCCGAGAACATGCATTCGAATGCATGAGATTTCGATTAGTGAATACTACTACTAGTGAGTGATAGTATCCGAGAACTTGCATTCGAATGCATGAGATTTCAATTAGCGAATACTACTACTAGTGAGTGACAGTATCCGAATTTCTGCATTCGAATTCATGAGATTTTGATTAGCGAATACTACTACTAGTGAGTGACAGTATCCGAGAACTTGCATTCGAATGCATGAGATTTCGATTAGCGAATACTACTACTAGTGAGTGACAGTATCCAAATTATTGCATTCGAATGCATGAGATTTCGATTAGCGAATACTACTACTAGTGAGTGACAGTATCCGAATTATTGCATTCGAATGCAAGAGATCTCGATTAGCGAATACTACTACTAGTGAGTGACAGTATCCGAGAACTTGCATTCGAGTGCATGAGATTTCGATTAGCGAATAGTACTACTAGTGAGTGACAGTATCCGAGAACTTGCATTCGAATGCAAGAGATTTCGATTAGCGAATACTACTACTAGTGAGTGACAGTATCCGAGAACTTGCATTCGAATGCAAGAGATTTCGATTAGTGAATACTACTACTAGTGAGTGACAGTATCCGAATTTTTGCATTCGAATGCATGAAATTTCGATTAGCGAATACTACTACTAGTGAGTGACAGTATCCGAATTATTGCATTCGAATGCATCAAATTTCGATTAGCGAATACTACTACTAGTGAGTGACAGTATCCGAATTATTGCATTCGAATGCATGAAATTTCGATTAGCGAATACTACTACTAGTGAGTGACAGTATCCGAACTATTGCATTCGAATGCATGAAAGTTCGATTAGCGAATACTACCACTAGTGAGTGACAGTATCCCAGAACTTGCATTCGAATGCATGAGACTTCGATTAGCGAATACTACTACTAGTGAGTGACAGTATCCGGATTATTGCATTCGAATGCATGAGATTTCGATTAGCGAATACTACTACTAGTGAGTGATAGTATCCGAGAACTTGCATTCGAATGCATGAGATTTCGATTAGCGAATACTACTACTAGTGAGTGATAGTATCCGAGAACTTGCATTCGAATGCATGAGATTTCGATTAGCGAATACTACTACTAGTGAGTGACAGTATCCCAGAACTTGCATTCGAATGCATGAGATTTCGATTAGCGAATACTACTACTAGTGAGTGACAGTATCCGGATTATTGCATTCGAATGCATGAGATTTCGATTAGCGAATACTACTACTAGTGAGTGATAGTATCCGAGAACTTGCATTCGAATGCATGAGATTTCGATTAGCGAATACTACTACTAGTGAGTGATAGTATCCGAGAACTTGCATTCGAATGCATGAGATTTCGATTAGCGAATACTACTACTAGTTAGTGACAGTATCCGAATTATTGCATTCGAATGCATGAGATTTCGATTAGCGAATACTACTACTAGTGAGTGACAGTATCCGAGAACTTGCATTCGAATGCATGAGATTTCGATTAGCGAATACTACTACTAGTGAGTGACAGTATCCAAATTATTGCATTCGAATTCATGAGATTTCGATTAGCGAATACTACTACTAGTGAGTGACAGTATCCGAATTATTGCATTCGAGTGCACGAAATTTCGATTAGCGAATACTACTACTAGTGAGTGACAGTATCCGAGAACTTGCATTTGAATGCATGAGATTTCGATTAGCGAATACTATTACTAGTGGGTGACAGTATCCGAGAACTTGCATTTAAATGCATGAGATTTCGATTAGCGAATACTACTACTAGTGAGTGACAGAATCCGAGAACTTGCATTCGAATGCATGAGATTTCGATTAGCGAATACTACTACTAGTGAGGGACAGTATCCGAGAACTTGCATTCGAATGCAAGAGATTTCGATTACTCAATACTACTACTAGTGAGTGACAGTATCCGAGAACCTGCATTCGAATGCATGAAATTTCGATTAGCGAATACTACTACTAGTAAGTGACAGTATCCGAATTATTGCATTCGAATGCATGAAATTTCGATTAGCGAATACTACTACTAGTGAGTGACAGTATCCGAATTATTGCATTCGAATGCATGAAATTTCGATTAGCGAATACTACTACTAGTGAGTGACAGTATCCCAGAACTTGCATTCGAATGCATGAGATTTCAATTAGCGAATACTACTACTAGTGAGTGACAGTATCCGGATTATTGCATTCGAATGCATGAGATTTCGATTAGCGAATACTACTACTAGTGAGTGATAGTATCCGAGAACTTGCATTCGAATGCATGAGATTTCGATTAGCGAATACTACTACTAGTGAGTGACAGTATCCGAGAACTTGCATTCGAATGCAAGTGATTTCGATTAGCGAATACTACTACTAGTGAGTGACAGTATCCGAATTATTGCATTCGAATGCATGAGATTT
Source organism: Tenodera sinensis (assembly GCA_030765045.1). Lineage (NCBI taxonomy): Eukaryota > Metazoa > Arthropoda > Insecta > Mantodea > Mantidae > Tenodera > Tenodera sinensis. The sequence continues at coordinate 724,037 of JAUKNM010000016.1, forward strand.
CGATTAGCGAATACTACTACTAGTGAGTGACAGTATCCGAGAACTTGCACTCGAATGCATGAGATTTCGATTAGCGAATACTATTACTAGTGAGTGACAGTATCCGAGAACTTCCATTCAAATGCATGAGATTTCGATTAGCGAATACTACTACTAGTGAGTGACAGCATCCGAGAACTTGCATTCGAATGCATGAGATTTCGATTAGCGAATACTACTACTAGTGAGTGACAGTATTCGAGAACTTGCATTCGAATGCAAGAGATTTCGATTAGCGAATACGACTACTAGTGAGTAGCAGTATCCGAGAACTTGCATACGAATGCATGAGATTTCGATTAGCGAATACTACTACTAGTGAGTAACAGTATCCGAGAACTTGCATACGAATGCATGAGATTTCGATTTGCGAATACTACTACTAGTGAGTGACAGTATCCGAGAGTTTGCATTCGAATGCATGAGATTTCGATTAGCGAATACTACTACTAGTGAGTGACAGTATCCGAGAACTTGCATTCGAATGCATGAGATTTCGATTAGCGAATACTACTACTAGTGAGTGACAGTATCCGAGAACTTGCATTCGAATGCATGAGATTTCGATTAGCGAATACTACTACTAGTGAGTGACAGTATCCGAGAACTTGCATTCGAATGCATGCGATTTCGATTAGCGAATACTACTACTAGTGAGTGACAGTATCCGAGAACTTGCATTCGAATGCATGAGATTTCGATTAGCGAATACTACTACTAGTGAGTGACAGTATCCGAGAACTTGCATTTGAATGCAAGAGATTTCGATTAGTGAATACTACTACTAGTGAGTGACAGTATCCGAATTTTTGCATTCGAATGCATGAAATTTCGATTAGCGAATACTACTACTAGTGAGTGACAGTATCCGAATTATTGCATTCGAATGCATCAAATTTCGATTAGCGAATACTACTACTAGTGAGTGACAGTATCCGAATTATTGCATTCGAATGCATGAAATTTCGATTAGCGAATACTACTACTAGTGAATGACAGTATCCCAGTACTTGCATTCTAATGCATGAAAATTCGATTAGCGAATACTACTACTAGTGAGTGACAGTATCCCAGAACTTGCATTCGAATGCATGAAATTTCGATTCGCGAATACTACTACTAGTGAGTGACAGTATCCGAATTATTGCATTCGAATGCATGAAATTTCGATTAGCGAATACTACTACTAGTAAGTGACAGTATCCGAATTATTGCATTCGAATGCATGAAATTTCGATTAGCGAATACTACTACTAGTGAGTGACAGTATCCGAATTATTGCATTCGAATGCATGAAATTTCGATTAGCGAATACTACTACTAGTGAGTGACAGTATCCCACAACTTGCATTCGAATGCATGAGATTTCAATTAGCGAATACTACTACTAGTGAGTGACAGTATCCGGATTATTGCATTCGAATGCATGAGATTTCGATTGGCGAATACTACAACTAGTGAGTGACAGTATCCGAGAACTTGCATTCGAATGCAAGAGATTTCGATTAGTGAATACTACTACTAGTGAGTGACAGTATCCGAATTTTACATTCGAATGCATGAAATTTCGATTAGCGAATACTACTACTAGTGAGTGACAGTATCCGAATTATTGCATTCGAATGCATCAAATTTCGATTAGTGAATACTACTACTAGTGAGTGACAGTATCCGAATTATTGCATTCGAATGCATGAAATTTCGATTAGCGAATACTACTACTAGTGAATGACAGTATCCCAGTACTTGCATTCTAATGCATGAAAATTCGATTAGCGAATACTACTACTAGTGACAGTATCCCAGAACTTGCATTCGAATGCATGAAATTTCGATTCGCGAATACTACTACTAGTGAGTGACAGTATCCGAATTATTGCATTCGAATGCATGAAATTTCGATTAGCGAATACTACTACTAGTAAGTGACAGTATCCGAATTATTGCATTCGAATGCATGAAATTTCGATTAGCGAATACTACTACTAGTGAGTGACAGTATCCGAATTATTGCATTCGAATGCATGAAATTTCGATTAGCGAATACTACTACTAGTGAGTGATAGTATCCGAGAACTTGCATTCGAATGCATGAGATTTCGATTAGCGAATACTACTACTAGTGAGTGACAGTATCCGAGAACTTGCATTCGAATGCAAGTGATTTCGATTAGCGAATACTACTACTAGTGAGTGACAGTATCCGAATTATTGCATTCGAATGCATGAGATTTCGATTGGCGAATACTACTACTAGTGAGTGACAGTATCCGAGAACTTGCATTCGAATGCATGAGATTTCGATTAGCGAATACTACTACTAGTGAGTGACAGTATCCAAATTATTGCATTCGAATGCATGAGATTTCGATTAGCGAATACTACTACTAGTGAGTGACAGTATCCGAATTATTACATTCGAATGCATGAGATTTCGATTAGCGAATACTACTACTAGTGAGTGACAGTATCCGAATTATTGCATTCGAATGCAAGAAATTTCGATTAGCGAATACTACTACTAGTGAGCGACAGTATCCGAATTATTGCATTCGAATGCAAGAAATTTCGATTAGCGAATACTACTACTAGTGAGTGACAGTATCCGAAAACTTGCATTCGAATGCATGAGATTTCGATTAGCGAATACTATTACTAGTGAGTGACAGTATCCGAGAACTTGCATTTGAATGCATGAGATTTCGATTAGCGAATACTACTACTAGTGAGTGACAGAATCCGAGAACTGGCATTCGAATGCATGAGATTTCGATTAGCGTATACTGCTACTAGTGAGTGACAGTATCAGAGAACTTGCATTCGAATGCATGAGATTTCGATTAGCGAATACTACTACTAGTGAGTGACAGTATCCGGATTATTGCATTCGAATGCATGAGATTTCGATTAGCGAATACTACTACTAGTGAGTGACAGAATCCGAGAACTGGCATTCGAATGCATGAGATTTCGATTAGCGAATACTACTACTAGTGAGTGACAGTATCAGAGAAATTGCATTCGAATGCATGAGATTTCGATTAGCGAATACTACTACTAGTGAGTGACAGTATCCGGATTATTGCATTCGAATGCATGAGATTTCGATCAGCGAATACTACTACTAGTGAGTGATAGTATCCGAGAACTTGCATTCGAATGCATGAGATTTCGATTAGCGAATACTACTACTAGTGAGTGACAGTATCCGGATTATTGCATTCGAATGCATGAGATTTCGATTAGCGAATACTACTACTAGTGAGTGATAGTATCCGAGAACATGCATTCGAATGCATGAGATTTCGATTAGCGAATACTACTACTAGTGAGTGATAGTATCCGAGAACTTGCGTTCGAATGCATGAGATTTCGATTAGCGAATACTACTACTAGTGAGTGACAGTATCCGAATTTCTGCATTCGAATTCATGAGATTTTGATTAGCGAATACTACTACTAGTGAGTGACAGTATCCGAGAACTTGCATTCGAATGCATGAGATTTCGATTAGCGAATACTACTACTAGTGAGTGACAGTATCCAAATTATTGCATTCGAATGCATGAGATTTCGATTAGCGAATACTACTACTAGTGAGTGACAGTATCCGAATTATTGCATTCGAATGCAAGAGATCTCGATTAGCGCATACTACTACTAGTGAGTGACAGTATCCGAGAACTTGCATTCGAGTGCATGAGATTTCGATTAGCGAATAGTACTGCTAGTGAGTGACAGTATCCGAGAACTTGCATTCGAATGCACGAAATTTCGATTAGCGAATACTACTACTAGTGAGTGACAGTATCCGAGAACTTGCATTCGAATGCAAGAGATTTCGATTAGTGAATACTACTACTAGTGAGTGACAGTATCCGAATTTTTGCATTCGAATGCATGAAATTTCGATTAGCGAATACTACTACTAGTGAGTGACAGTATCCGAATTTTTGCATTCGAATGCATCAAATTTCGATTAGCGAATACTACTACTAGTGAGTGACAGTATCCGAATTATTGCATTCGAATGCATGAAATTTCGATTAGCGAATACTACTACTAGTGAATGACAGTATCCCAGTACTTGCATTCTAATGCATGAAAATTCGATTAGCGAATACTACTACTAGTGAGTGACAGTATCCCAGAACTTGCATTCGAATGCATGAAATTTCGATTCGCGAATACTACTACTAGTGAGTGACAGTATCCGAATTATTGCATTCGAATGCATGAAATTTCGATTAGCGAATACTACTACTAGTAAGTGACAGTATCCGAATTATTGCATTCGAATGCATGAAATTTCGATTAGCGAATACTACTACTAGTGAGTGACAGTATCCGAATTATTGCATTCGAATGCATGAAATTTCAATTAGCGAATACTACTACTAGTGAGTGACAGTATCCCAGAACTTGCATTCGAATGCATGAGATTTCAATTAGCGAATACTACTACTAGTGAGTGACAGTATCCGGATTATTGCATTCGAATGCATGAGATTTCGATTAGCGAATACTACTACTAGTGAGTGATAGTATCCGAGAACTTGCATTCGAATGCATGAGATTTCGATTAGCGAATACTACTACTAGTGAGTGACAGTATCCGAGAACTTGCATTCGAATGCAAGTGATTTCGATTAGCGAATACTACTACTAGTGAGTGACAGTATCCGAATTATTGCATTCGAATGCATGAGAATTCGATTAGCGAATACTACAACTAGTGAGTGACAGTATCCGAGAACTTGCATTCGAATGCATGAGATTTCGATTAGCGAATACTACTACTAGTGAGTGACAGTATCCAAATTATTGCATTCGAATGCATGAGATTTCGATTAGCGAATACTACTACTAGTGAGTGACAGTATCCGAATTATTACATTCGAATGCATGAGATTTCGATTAGCGAATACTACTACTAGTGAGTGACAGTATCCGAATTATTGCATTCGAATGCAAGAAATTTCGATTAGCGAATACTACTACTAGTGAGCGACAGTATCCGAATTATTGCATTCGAATGCAAGAAATTTCGATTAGCGAATACTACTACTAGTGAGTGACAGTATCCGAAAACTTGCATTAGAATGCATGAGATTTCGATTAGCGAATACTATTACTAGTGAGTGACAGTATCCGAGAACTTGCATTTGAATGCATGAGATTTCGATTAGCGAATACTACTACTAGTGAGTGACAGAATCCGAGAACTGGCATTCGAATGCATGGGATTTCGATTAGCGAATACTACTACTAGTGAGTGACAGTATCAGAGAACTTGCATTCGAATGCATGAGATTTCGATTAGCGAATACTACTACTAGTGAGTGACAGTATCCGGATTATTGCATTCGAATGCATGAGATTTCGATTAGCGAATACTACTACTAGTGAGTGACAGAATCCGAGAACTGGCAATTCGAATGCATGAGATTTCGATTAGCGAATACTACTACTAGTGAGTGACAGTATCAGAGAACTTGCATTGGAATGCATGAGATTTCGATTAGCGAATACTACTACTAGTGAGCGACAGTATCCGGATTATTGCATTCGAATGCATGAGATTTCGATTAGCGAATACTACTACTAGTGAGTGATAGTATCTAAGAACTTGCATTCGAATGCATGAGATTTCGATTAGCGAATACTACTACTAGTGAGTGACAGTATCCGGATTATTGCATTCGAATGCATGAGATTTCGATTAGCGAATACTACTACTAGTGAGTGATAGTATCCGAGAACTTGCATTCGAATGCATGAGATTTCGATTAGCGAATACTACTACTAGTGAGTGATAGTATCCGAGAACTTGCATTCGAATGCATGAGATTTCGATTAGCGAATACTACTACTAGTGAGTGACAGTATCCGAATTTCTGCATTCGAATTCATGAGATTTTGATTAGCGAATACTACTACTAGTGAGTGACAGTATCCGAGAACTTGCATTCGAATGCATGAGAATTCGATTAGCGAATACTACTACTAGTGAGTGACAGTATCCAAATTATTGCATTCGAATGCATGAGATTTCGATTAGCGAATACTACTACTAGTGAGTGACAGTATCCGAATTATTGCATTCGAATGCAAGAGATCTCGATTAGCGAATACTACTACTAGTGAGTGACAGTATCCGAGAACTTGCATTCGAGTGCATGAGATTTCGATTAGCGAATAGTACTACTAGTTAGTGACAGTATCCGAGAACTTGCATTCGAATGCAAGAGATTTCGATTAGCGAATACTACTACTAGTGAGTGACAGTATCCGAGAACTTGCATTCGAATGCACGAAATTTCGATTAGCGAATACTACTACTAGTGAGTGACAGTATCCGAATTATTGCATTCGAATGCAAGAGATTTCGATTAGCGAATACTACTACTAGTGAGTGACAGTATCCGAGAACTTGCATTCAAATGCAAGAGATTTCGATTAGCGAATACTACTACTAGTGAGTGACAGTATCCGAGAACTTGCATTCGAATGCACGAAATTTCGATTAGCGAATACTACTACTAGTGAGTGACAGTATCCGAGAACTTGCATTCGAATGCATGAGATTTCGATTAGCGAATACTACTACTAGTGAGTGACAGTATCCGAGAACTTCCATTCAAATGCATGAGATTTCGATTAGCGAATACTACTACTAGTGAGTGACAGCATCCGAGAACTTGCATTCGAATGCATGAGATTTCGATTAGCGAATAGTACTACTAGGGAGTGACAGTATCCGAGAACTTGCATTCGAATGCAAGAGATTTCGATTAGCGAATACTACTACTAGTGAGTGACAGTATCCGAGAACTTGCTTTCGAATGCACGAAATTTCGATTAGCGAATACTACTACTAGTGAGTGACAGTATCCGAATTATTGCATTCGAATGCAAGAGATCTCGATTAGCGAATACTACTACTAGTGAGTGACAGTATCCGAGAACTTGCATTCGAGTGCATGAGATTTCGATTAGCGAATAGTACTACTAGTGAGTGACAGTATCCGAGAACTTGCATTCGAATGCAAGAGATTTCGATTAGCGAATACTACCACTAGTGAGTGACAGTATCCGAGAACTTGCATTCGAATGCACGAAATTTCGATTAGCGAATACTACTACTAGTGAGTGACAGTATCCGAATTATTGCATTCGAATGCAAGAGATTTCGATTAGCGAATACTACTACTAGTGAGTGACAGTATCCGAGAACTTGCATTCGAATGCATGAGATTTCGATTAGCGAATACTATTACTAGTGAGTGACAGTATCCGAGAACTTCCATTCAAATGCATGAGATTTCGATTAGCGAATACTACTACTAGTGAGTGACAGCATCCGAGAACTTGCATTCGAATGCATGAGATTTCGATTAGCGAATACTACTACTAGTGAGTGACAGTATTCGAGAACTTGCATTCGAATGCAAGAGATTTCGATTAGCGAATACTACTACTAGTGAGTAACAGTATCCGAGAACTTGCATACGAATGCATGAGATTTCGATTAGCGAATACTACTACTAGTGAGTAACAGTATCCGAGAACTTGCATACGAATGCATGAGATTTCGATTAGCGAATACTACTAATAGTGAGTGACAGTATCCGAATTATTACATTCGAATGCATGAGATTTCGATTAGCGAATACTACTACTAGTGAGTGACAGTATCCGAGAACTTGCATTCGAATGCATGAGATTTTGATTAGCGAATACTACTACTAGTGAGTGACAGTATCCGAGAACTTGCATTCGAATGCATGAGATTTCGATTAGCGAATACTACTACTAGTGAGTGACAGTATCCGAGAACTTGCATTCGAATGCATGCGATTTCAATTAGCGAATACTACTACTAGTGAGTGACAGTATCCGAGAACTTGCATTCGAATGCATGAGATTTCGATTAGCGAATACTACTACTAGTGAGTGACAGTATCCGAGAACTTGCATTCGAATGCAAGAGATTTCGATTAGTGAATACTACTACTAGTGAGTGACAGTATCCGAATTTTTGCATTCGAATGCATGAAATTTCGATTAGGGAATACTACTACTAGTGAGTGACAGTATCCGAATTATTGCATTCGAATGCATGAAATTTCGATTAGCGAATACTACTACTAGTGAGTGACAGTATCCGAATTATTGCATTCGAATGCATGAAATTTCGATTAGCGAATACTACAACTAGTGAATGACAGTATCCCAGTACTTGCATTCTAAAGCATGAAAATTCGATTAGCGAATACTACTACTAGTGAGTGACAGTATCCCAGAACTTGCATTCGAATGCATGAAATTTCGATTCGCGAATACTACTACTAGTGAGTGACAGTATCCGAATTATTGCATTCCAATGCATGAAATTTCGATTAGCGAATACTACTACTAGTAAGTGACAGTATCCGAATTATTGCATTCGAATGCATGAAATTTCGATTAGCGAATACTACTACTAGTGAGTGACAGTATCCGAATTATTGCATTCGAATGCATGAAATTTCGATTAGCGAATACTACTACTAGTGAGTGACAGTATCCCAGAACTTGCATTCGAATGCATGAGATTTCAATTAGTGAATACTACTACTAGTGAGTGACAGTATCCGGATTATTGCATTCGAATGCATGAGATTTCGATTAGCGAATACTACTACTAGTGAGTGATAGTATCCGAGAACTTGCATTCGAATGCATGAGATTTCGATTAGCGAATACTACTACTAGTGAGTGACAGTATCCGAGAACTTGCATTCGAATGCAAGTGATTTCGATAAGCGAATACTACTACTAGTGAGTGACAGTATCCGAATTATTGCATTCGAATGCATGAGATTTCGATTAGCGAATACTACTACTAGTGAGTGACAGTATCCCAGAACTTGCATTCGAATGCATGAGATTTCGATTAGCGAATACTACTACTAGTGAGTGACAGTATCCAAATTATTGCATTCGAATGCATGAGATTTCGATTAGCGAATACTACTACTAGTGAGTGACAGTATCCGAATTATTACATTCGAATGCATGAGATTTCGATTAGCGAATACTACTACTAGTGAGTGACAGTATCCGAATTATTGCATTCGAATGCAAGAAATTTCGATTAGCGAATACTACTACTAGTGAGCGACAGTATCCGAATTATTGCATTCGAATGCAAGAAATTTCGATTAGCGAATACTACTACTAGTGAGTGACAGTATCCGACAACTTGCATTCGAATGCATGAGATTTCGATTAGCGAATACTATTACTAGTGAGTGACAGTATCCGAGAACTTGCATTTGAATGCATGAGATTTCGATTAGCGAATACTACTACTAGTGAGTGACAGAATCCGAGAACTGGCATTCGAATGCATGAGATTTCGATTAGCGAATACTACTACTAGTGAGTGACAGTATCAGAGAACTTGCATTCGAATGCATGAGATTTCGATTAGCGAATACTACTACTAGTGAGTGACAGTATCCGGATTATTGCATTCGAATGCATGAGATATCGATTAGCGAATACTACTACTAGTGAGTGACAGAATCCGAGAACTGGCATTCGAATGCATGAGATTTCGATTAGCGAATACTACTACTAGTGAGTGACAGTATCAGAGAACTTGCATTCGAATGCATGAGATTTCGATTAGCGAATACTACTACTAGTGAGTGACAGTATCCGGATTATTGCATTCGAATGCATGAGATTTCGATTAGCGAATACTACTACTAGTGAGTGATAGTATCCGAGAACTTGCATTCGAATGCATGAGATTTCGATTAGCGAATACTACTACTAGTGAGTGACAGTATCCGGATTATTGCATTCGAATGCATGAGATTTCGATTAGCGAATACTACTACTAGTGAGTGATAGTATCCGAGAACATGCATTCGAATGCATGAGATTTCGATTAGCGAATACTACTACTAGTGAGTGATAGTATCCGAGAACTTGCATTCGAATGCATGAGATTTCGATTAGCGAATACTACTACTAGTGAGTGACAGTATCCGAGTTTCTGCATTCGAATTCATGAGATTTTGATTAGCGAATACTACTACTAGTGAGTGACAGTATCCGAATTATTGCATTCGAATGCAAGAAATTTCGATTAGCGAATACTACTGCTAGTGAGCGACAGTATCCGAATTATTGCATTCGAATGCAAGAAATTTCGATTAGCGAATACTACTACTAGTGAGTGACAGTATCCGACAACTTGCATTCGAATGCATGAGATTTCGATTAGCGAATACTATTACTAGTGAGTGACAGTATCCGAGAACTTGCATTTGAATGCATGAGATTTCGATTAGCGAATACTACTACTGGTGAGTGACAGAATCCGAGAACTGGCATTCGAATGCATGAGATTTCGATTAGCGAATACTACTACTAGTGAGTGACAGTATCAGAGAACTTGCATTCGAATGCATGAGATTTCGATTAGCGAATACTACTACTAGTGAGTGACAGTATCCGGATTATTGCATTCGAATGCATGAGATTTCGATTAGCGAATACTACTACTAGTGAGTGACAGAATCCGAGAACTGGCATTCGAATGCATGAGATTTCGATTAGCGAATACTACTACTAGTGAGTGACAGTATCAGAGAACTTGCATTCGAATGCATGAGATTTCGATTAGCGAATACTACTACTAGTGAGTGACAGTATCCGGATTATTGCATTCGAATGCATGAGATTTCGATTAGCGAATACTACTACTAGTGAGTGATAGTATCCGAGAACTTGCATTCGAATGCATGAGATTTCGATTAGCGAATACTACTACTAGTGAGTGACAGTATCCGGATTATTGCATTCGAATGGATGAGATTTCGATTAGCGAATACTACTACTAGTGAGTGATAGTATCCGAGAACATGCATTCGAATGCATGAGATTTCGATTAGCGAATACTACTACTAGTGAGTGATAGTATCCGAGAACTTGCATTCGAATGCATGAGATTTCGATTAGCGAATACTACTACTAGTGAGTGACAGTATCCGAATTTCTGCATTCGAATTCATGAGATTCTGATTAGCGAATACTACTACTAGTGAGTGACAGTATCCGAGAACTTGCATTCGAATGCATGAGATTTCGATTAGCGAATACTACTACTAGTGAGTGACAGTATCCAAATTATTGCATTCGAATGCATGAGATTTCGATTAGCGAATACTACTACTAGTGAGTGACAGTATCCGAATTATTGCATTCGAATGCAAGAGATCTCGATTAGCGAATACTACTACTAGTGAGTGACAGTATCCGAGAACTTGCATTCGAGTGCATGAGATTTCGATTAGCGAATAGTACTACTAGTGAGTGACAGTATCCGAGAACTTGCATTCGAATGCGTCAAGCCAGTGCGCTGGGACAGAGCGGACGTACCAGGAGAACCGGTTGTTTTGTCTACTGCGTGTGTGGCCTGATAGTGAGTGAGCGCAAGAAAGACATATACCACACTGTGAGTGATATTATCGATCACCAAGTGTAGGAATTTAAAGTGAGTATTTCAGCTAAATTTAACAGTGAAAAGAAATGGAAATGTACGCGAGGAAAAATACCCTCAGGATCAAGTTTGCTTTAAGTGCAACGCGACCGTCGGCATATGAAGTGCATGATTTCATAGCAGATACATTACGGTTAAATGCGGAACAAGTGGATACAATACAGTTAATTGCAAGTGAACGGGCAATTTATGTTAAATTAATATCAGCACTCTTGCTGGAGAAAACCCTCAATAACTTCTCGGCGGAAACACCTTTCACATATATGAATGGTGAGATGACTAAAGTGCTTATCGAACACGTGACCGGTAATGCTGTCAATGTCCGAGTGTTTGATGTACCCCCAGAGCTCCCGGCAGAGGTCTTAAAAGCAGCGTTGCAGCGTTACGGAACGGTATATGACGTCCGGAAGGAACAATGGAGCCGACAATATCGCGTCCCGGTGTTTAATGGGGTACGAGCGGTAAAGATGCAACTGAAGACGAACATCCCTAGTTTTATCATCATTGGCAGCTACAGATTATCGGTGTCCTACGCCGGCCAACCCAGATCCTGCTACGTCTGCAGTAGCACGGCACATCTAAAGGAATTTTGCCCCCACCGTCCGACCGCAACACGCCCAGTGGCGACTGGACGGAGAAACGAAACAGAACCGACGAAGGTGGTAGTGGACACGCAGAATGAGGGAGCGCATCCTACGGATGAAAACAGGCAAACGTCCCTGGTGAATGACAGTCAACAGGAAGCAGCAAGGTCTGCACCGCAAAGGGAGTATGCCTCCATAGTTCGAGATACCACAGGGAAACGAGTACATCTGGCCAATCCGGAGGAGATAATACCACCCGAGGTGGGTCCACTTGTAACGGAGACAGCTGCAGCAGAAGAGAAACGCCCGACCGAGAAGAAACGGGCCAAGCGGGCGAAGACAAGCAAAGCCCAGAAGGAAGAACCATCCTGGAATAACCAAATGGAGCTGGAGGAAGTTGTGGAAGAAGCCCATGAGGAGGCACGTCTATTGCAAGTCCCGTCCACAGACACAGCAGATACGGCTGGAGTACTAACGCAAGAGCCTGCCTCAGCATTGATTGGTAGCAGTATCCTGGAGGAGGGAGGTGACAGGAACACCTGTGAGGTTCAACCTGCAAGGAGGGACGCGGGAAACAACCCCCAGAGTGATTACGAAGCAGCACAGTTACAACAAAGTGTGAGGTGCCCAGCGGTGGAGATAGGAGCAGACTCCCATTACCGGGAGGACACCCCCGGTACCACCGTAGCGGCACGACCATCTGCGAGTGATTCTCGACCGCAAGTACTCGAACGGCCACACAGATCTCAAGAGGACCAACCACGGTCAGCTGAAGCAGTCGCAATTTATCGGCGTGCAGAGATGGCTGGTGGATCTCATCCCTCTCAACCTGATGCGAGGGCCACAGAAGCGGAGTCGCCGATCCTACTTCAGGTGACACGGAAGCCCCAGGTGTCCTTATGTGACCCAAGGCTTAAGGGAAACCCTCCGGCACAGATAACCCCAGCTAGACATCCAGAGACCGAACAGTAGCACACTAGCAGCAATGCACGAGGCCAAGGACGTAGACGCCCGAGTTACACTATCTTTGCGACAGTCGCTTTCATAATGATCTATCTACGAACGGTGGCAACAGTGAATGTGAATGGGTGCAGAAATCTAGTAACCCAAAAACTGCTCAATAGTTTCCTCCAGGTGAACAACATTGACATATGCTTTCTCCAAGAAGTAAATACTTACAACTTGGATGCTCTTTACAATTACGACTATAAAGTTAACCTAGGTTTGAACGGCAGAGGAACGGCAATAGTGTACAGGAAGGGACTTCCCCTGCAGAATTTTCAGATGGATCCCGACGGACGGGTCCTCTCCGCTACTTTGGAAGAGACCGTCCTGGTTAACATATATGCTCCAGCTGGGTCACAGAATAGACAAGCGAGAGAGCGTTTCTTCCAAACCGATGTAACCCCGCATTTGCGACAAGGCAAGGAACTTCTGCTAGCAGGCGACTTCAATTGCACGTTGCAGGCGAAGGACCAAAAAGGTGCTACGAATTTTAGCATCATGCTACAACACCTAGTGTCACAGCTGCAACTGCTTGACGCATGGGAGATCAAGCATGGGAACGAAGTGGAATTCACTTTCATCCGCAACACTTCTGCCTCACGCATCGACCGACAGTATCTATCTCCCGGAATGGCTCCAAATGTCCATCGAATTTGGGTCATTCCGGTGGTTTTTAGTGACCATCATGCAGTGCTATGTCAATTGCAAATAAATGAAATAAGGCTTGAGACGGCCGGCCGTGGCTACTGGAAACTCAATAATTCTATGCTGGAGGACACAGACATTAGGGAACAATTTCAAATCAAATGGCTTCAGTTACAGTCGGCCTTTAGAAGTTCAACTCGGAAGAGTTTTTGGTGGGTGAACACGGCAAAACCAGCGATTCGCTCCCTATTTAAATCCATGGGTATTGTGAGGGCACAGGCCAAGAAGCAGCTACTACATTTTTACAATGAGGCGCTGTGGGGGCTGCATCTGAAGCAAAGGGAGGGCTATGAGGTGCAGACGGAGATAAAAAAAGTAAAAGAAATCATCAAATTAAAACACTTACACCAGTTGGAAGGACATAAAGTTCGAGCCAAAGTGAAATCCATGCATGAAGCGGAACAGAACTCATTTTATTATTTCGCAAAGGAGCGGCAGAAGGGACATGGAAGATATCCTCAAACAATACGGGACGCGCACACTGGAACTGCCCATGTTGGAACGCGCGCCCAGCTCCAGCTTATAGCGGATCACTTTCAGGATTTATTTCAAGAAGCGCCAGAAGCAGACACCCCTTATAGGCGTATGGAACATGAACTGTTTGACACCGGCATCACCCAGGAATCCGCAAAAATACTTACCAGCCCTATCACGGAGCGGGAGGTGTTGGTCGCCATTGAACAAGCCAGTCGACACACATCACCAGGTCCTGATGGGCTCACCTATGAATTCTATAGAAAGTTCTGGCCAATAATCAAGAACGAAGTGATGGAAGTATATGCGGAACTGTGGGAGACAGCAGTGTTTCCCGCAACCTTCGCGGATGGTGTTATCACCCTGGTGCCGAAGAAACAGAAAACCGCCACCATGAAGGACTATCGTCCAATAACGCTGCTAAACGCCGATTATAAGTTATTTGCGAAAGTTCTGGCTAACCGATTAAAAGGAGCATATGCAGAAATCATGCATTGTAACCAAGCGGCAATATCGAAAAAGAACATTATTTACACATTGGCGGAACTGCGTGACACGCTGATCCATCTACGCAGAGAAAATAAAGCGGTGGCTTTGATCAATCTCGACTTTCAACAGGCTTTTGATAGAGTGCGCCATTCGTATCTGTGGAACTGCTTAACGGCTGCGAAATTTCCAGTGCCGGTAATCAACCTTATTCAGGGACTCTACGGCACGGCACAGTCTCGAGTCTTATGGAACGGATGGTTTTCCAGGCCGGTACGAATACAACGATCAGTACGTCAAGGCTGCCCGCTGTCAATGGGATTGTTTTCATTGGCATTGAATCCTTTACTCCAGAGGTTGCAACAAACCATGCGAGGAGTCAGTGTATACAATGAACGGTTCACACTTACAGCCTATGCTGATGATGTGACTGTGGTGGCTGCAGATAATGAAGACATGACGACCATGCAACAGGGATTGGAGCAGTACACAACGATGTCCGGTGCAGTGTTAAATGCTGAGAAATCGGAGATCCTAATATTAGGAAATTGGCCGGAACCGCCACAAACCTTGGGGATGCAATGTGTGACTACTACAAGGATACTTGGAATATGCTTTATGGCAAATATAGAAGATACGATTGCAGTTAACTGGAGGGAAAAAATTAATAGTTTACGCCATTCCTTATCCATGGAGAGGATCCGGAACCTGAATTTGCTACAACGCATCTGGTACCTGCATACTTATGGTCTAAGCAAAATTTGGTATGTGGCACAGATTCTGCCGATTGCAAAACGTGACGCACAGAAATTGGAACAACTCCTTGGTTACTTTTTGTGGACTGGAAAAGCATATAAGGTGAGCCGGCCTCAACTACGTTTGCCTCCGTCCAAAGGTGGTTGCGGCTTAGTGGACATTGCCAAGAAATGCATGGCCTTATTGGGGAAAACCGCCACACAATCATTGCGCGGATCTGGCTCATCCATTGATCAAAATTTCTGGAAGGAACAGCTGCATAACCCTCAGGTGGCACTCAACGGATTTAAACCCACTGTCCTTCACCTAAAACGAATTCTGGACAACAACGATGACATTACGGCCTTCGAATGCACCCGGAACCACTACCGTATGCTCACGACAGTTCATCTGGTGCCCAGAGTGGCAGAGAAATATACCAGGGAGTGGAAAGTGATCTGGCAGAATTTATTTTGTAAACATGTGCCCAGTGATTGGCAGGAAACCACCTATGAAGTATTAAATGAGACTATACCGACAGCGGATAAACTCTGGCGACATGGAAGGGCACAGTCAAACCAATGTCCATCTTGTGCCGCCGTCGACACACTGGACCACCGGATTGCTTCCTGTAAGCAGGTTGAAGTCATCTGGGTAGAGCTCAGGACCTACGTCGCCAAATGGTGCCCACCGCAAGCTCCACCATGCCTTGAGAAGCTCCAGCGTTTGGAATTTCATTTTCAGAATACTGCACTCCAACGCTGTGTAGTTTGGCTGGTAATGGGAACAATGTACTGGATCCTTAAACAGAATAATGGCCCAGTGGCGCAGAGGAAGGATTGGGTCAGTTTTCTGAGACAGGCACGCTGGCAACTGATAACTTCTGGTCTTAGCAAATCAATGCAGCCGTACATAACACGCCTTGCACTTTAAATAC
This sequence comes from Tenodera sinensis, assembly GCA_030765045.1. NCBI lineage: Eukaryota > Metazoa > Arthropoda > Insecta > Mantodea > Mantidae > Tenodera > Tenodera sinensis. The sequence goes on from JAUKNM010000016.1 coordinate 740,562, forward strand.
GACAATGCAACTATAATCAAAATAATATATACATATAAAAAAAAAAAAAAAAAAAAAAAAAAAAATTAAAAATAAAAAAAAAAAAAAATGCACGAAATTTCGATTAGCGAATACTACTACTAGTCAGTGACAGTATCCGAGAACTTGCATTCGAATGCAAGAGATTTCGATTAGTGAATACTACTACTAGTGAGTGACAGTATCCGAATTTTTGCATTCGAATGCATGAAAAATCGATTAGCGAATACTACTACTAGTGAGTGACAGTATCCGAATTATTGCATTCGAATGCATCAAATTTCGATTAGCGAATACTACTACTAGTGAGTGACAGTATCCGAATTATTGCATTCGAATGCATGAAATTTCGATTAGCGAATACTACTACTAGTGAATGACAGTATCCCAGTACTTGCATTCTAATGCATGAAAATTCGATTAGCGAATACTACTACTAGTGAGTGACAGTATCCCAGAACTTGCATTCGAATGCATGAAATTTCGATTCGCGAATACTACTACTAGTGAGTGACAGTATCCGAATTATTGCATTCGAATGCATGAAATTTCGATTAGCGAATACTACTACTAGTAAGTGACAGTATCCGAATTATTGCATTCGAATGCATGAAATTTCGATTAGCGAATACTACTACTAGTGAGTGACAGTATCCGAATTATTGCATTCGAAGGCATGAAATTTCAATTAGCGAATACTACTACTAGTGAGTGACAGTATCCCAGAACTTGCATTCGAATGCATGAGATTTCAATTAGCGAATACTACTACTAGTGAGTGACAGTATCCGGATTATTGCATTCGAATGCATGAGATTTCGATTAGCGAATACTACTACTAGTGAGTGACAGTATCCGAGAACTTGCATTCGAATGCACGAAATTTCGATTAGCGAATACTACTACTAGTGAGTGACAGTATCCGAATTATTGCATTCGAATGCATGAGATTTCGATTAGCGAATACTACTACTAGTGAGTGACAGTATCCGAGAACTTGCATTCGAATGCATGAGATTTCGATTAGCGAATACTACTACTAGTGAGTGACAGTATCCAAATTATTGCATTCGAATGCATGAGATTTCGATTAGCGAATACTACTACTAGTGAGTGACAGTATCCGAAGTATTACATTCGAATGCATGAGATTTCGATTAGCGAATACTACTACTAGTGAGTGACAGTATCCGAATTATTGCATTCGAATGCAAGAAATTTCGATTAGCGAATACTACTACTAGTGAGCGACAGTATCCGAATTATTGCATTCGAATGCAAGAAATTTCGATTAGCGAATACTACTACTAGTGAGTGACAGTATCCGACAACTTGCATTCGAATGCATGAGATTTCGATTAGCGAATACTATTACTAGTGAGTGACAGTATCCGAGAACTTGCATTTGAATGCATGAGATTTCGATTAGCGAATACTACTACTCGTGAGTGACAGTATCAGAGAACTTGCATTCGAATGCATGAGATTTCGATTAGCGAATACTACTACTAGTGAGTGACAGTATCCGGATTATTGCATTCGAATGCATGAGATATCGATTAGCGAATACTACTACTAGTGAGTGACAGAATCCGAGAACTGGCTTTCGAATGCATGAGATTTCGATTAGCGAATACTACTACTAGTGAGTGACAGTATCAGAGAACTTGCATTCGAATGCATGAGATTTCGATTAGCGAATACTACTACTAGTGAGTGACAGTATCCGGATTATTGCATTCGAATGCATGAGATTTCGATTAGCGAATACTACTACTAGTGAGTGATAGTATCCGAGAACTTGCATTCGAATGCATGAGATTTCGATTAGCGAATACTACTACTAGTGAGTGACAGTATCCGGATTATTGCATTCGAATGCATGAGATTTCGATTAGCGAATACTACTACTAGTGAGTGATAGTATCCGAGAACATGCATTCGAATGCATGAGATTTCGATTAGCGAATACTACTACTAGTGAGTGATAGTATCCGAGAACTTGCATTCGAATGCATGAGATTTCGATTAGCGAATACTACTACTAGTGAGTGACAGTATCCGAATTTCTGCATTCGAATTCATGAGATTTTGATTAGCGAATACTACTACTAGTGAGTGACAGTATCCGAATTATTGCATTCGAATGCAAGAAATTTCGATTAGCGAAAACTACTGCTAGTGAGCGACAGTATCCGAATTATTGCATTCGAATGCAAGAAATTTCGATTAGCGAATACTACTACTAGTGAGTGACAGTATCCGACAACTTGCATTCGAATGCATGAGATTTCGATTAGCGAATACTATTACTAGTGAGTGACAGTATCCGAGAACTTGCATTTGAATGCATGAGATTTCGATTAGCGAATACTACTACTAGTGAGTGACAGAATCCGAGAACTGGCATTCGAATGCATGAGATTTCGATTAGCGAATACTACTACTAGTGAGTGACAGTATCAGAGAACTTGCATTCGAATGCATGAGATTTCGATTAGCGAATACTACTACTAGTGAGTGACAGTATCCGGATTATTGCATTCGAATGCATGAGATTTCGATTAGCGAATACTACTACTAGTGAGTGACAGAATCCGAGAACTGGCATTCGAATGCATGAGATTTCGATTAGCGAATACTACTACTAGTGAGTGACAGTATCAGAGAACTTGCATTCGAATGCATGAGATTTCGATTAGCGAATACTACTACTAGTGAGTGACAGTATCCGGATTATTGCATTCGAATGCATGAGATTTCGATTAGCGAATACTACTACTAGTGAGTGATAGTATCCGAGAACTTGCATTCGAATGCATGAGATTTCGATTAGCGAATACTACTACTAGTGAGTGACAGTATCCGGATTATTGCATTCGAATGCATGAGATTTCGATTAGCGAATACTACTACTAGTGAGTGATAGTATCCGAGAACATGCATTCGAATGCATGAGATTTCGATTAGCGAATACTACTACTAGTGAGTGATAGTATCCGAGAACTTGCATTCGAATGCATGAGATTTCGATTAGCGAATACTACTACTAGTGAGTGACAGTATCCGAGTTTCTGCATTCGAATTCATGAGATTTTGATTAGCGAATACTACTACTAGTGAGTGACAGTATCCGAGAACTTGCATTCGAATGCATGAGATTTCGATTAGCGAATACTACTACTAGTGAGTGACAGTATCCAAATTATTGCATTCGAATGCATGAGATTTCGATTAGCGAATACTACTACTAGTGAGTGACAGTATCCGAATTATTGCATTCGAATGCAAGAGATCTCGATTAGCGAATACTACTACTAGTGAGTGACAGTATCCGAGAACTTGCATTCGAGTGCATGAGATTTCGATTAGCGAATAGTACTACTAGTGAGTGACAGTATCCGAGAACTTGCATTCGAATGCACGAAATTTCGATTAGCGAATACTACTACTAGTCAGTGACAGTATCCGAGAACTTGCATTCGAATGCAAGAGATTTCGATTAGTGAATACTACTACTAGTGAGTGACAGTATCCGAATTTTTGCATTCGAATGCATGAAATTTCGATTAGCGAATACTACTACTAGTGAGTGACAGTATCCGAATTATTGCATTCGAATGCATCAAATTTCGATTAGCGAATACTACTACTAGTGAGTGACAGTATCCGAATTATTGCATTCGAATGCATGAAATTTCGATTAGCGAATACTACTACTAGTGAATGACAGTATCCCAGTACTTGCATTCTAATGCATGAAAATTCGATTAGCGAATACTACTACTAGTGAGTGACAGTATCCCAGAACTTGCATTCGAATGCATGAAATTTCGATTCGCGAATACTACTACTAGTAAGTGACAGTATCCGAATTATTGCATTCGAATGCATGAAATTTCGATTAGCGAATACTACTACTAGTGAGTGACAGTATCCGAATTATTGCATTCGAATGCATGAAATTTCGATTAGCGAATACTACTACTAGTAAGTGACAGTATCCGAATTATTGCATTCGAATGCATGAAATTTCGATTAGCGAATACTACTACTAGTGAGTGACAGTATCCGAATTATTGCATTCGAAGGCATGAAATTTCAATTAGCGAATACTACTACTAGTGAGTGACAGTATCCCAGAACTTGCATTCGAATGCATGAGATTTCAATTAGCGAATACTACTACTAGTGAGTGACAGTATCCGGATTATTGCATTCGAATGCATGAGATTTCGATTAGCGAATACTACTACTAGTGAGTGACAGTATCCGAATTACTGCATTCGAATGCATGAGATTTCGATTGGCGAATACTACTACTAGTGAGTGACAGTATCCGAGAACTTGCATTCGAATGCATGAGATTTCGATTAGCGAATACTACTACTAGTGAGTGACAGTATCCAAATTATTGCATTCGAATGCATGAGATTTCGATTAGCGAATACTACTACTAGTGAGTGACAGTATCCGAATTATTACATTCGAATGCATGAGATTTCGATTAGCGAATACTACTACTAGTGAGTGACAGTATCCGAATTATTGCATTCGAATGCAAGAAATTTCGATTAGCGAATACTACTACTAGTGAGCGACAGTATCCGAATTATTGCATTCGAATGCAAGAAATTTCGATTAGCGAATACTACTACTAGTGAGTGACAGTATCCGACAACTTGCATTCGAATGCATGAGATTTCGATTAGCGAATACTATTACTAGTGAGTGACAGTATCCGAGAACTTGCATTTGAATGCATGAGATTTCGATTAGCGAATACTACTACTAGTGAGTGACAGAATCCGAGAACTGGCATTCGAATGCATGGGATTTCGATTAGCGAATACTACTACTAGTGAGTGACAGTATCAGAGAACTTGCATTCGAATGCATGAGATTTCGATTAGCGAATACTACTACTAGTGAGTGACAGTATTCGGATTATTGCATTCGAATGCATGAGATTTCGATTAGCGAATACTACTACTAGTGAGTGACATAATCCGAGAACTGGCATTCGAATGCATGAGATTTCGATTAGCGAATACTACTACTAGTGTGTGACAGTATCAGAGAACTTGCATTCGAATGCATGAGATTTCGATTAGCGAATACTACTACTAGTGAGTGACAGTATCCGGATTATTGCATTCGAATGCATGAGATTTCGATTAGCGAATACTACTACTAGTGAGTGATAGTATCCGAGAACTTGCATTCGAATGCATGAGATTTCGATTAGCGAATACTACTACTAGTGAGTGACAGTATCCGGATTATTGCATTCGAATGCATGGGATTTCGATTAGCGAATACTACTACTAGTGAGTGATAGTATCCGAGAACTTGCATTCGAATGCATGAGATTTCGATTAGCGAATACTACTACTAGTGAGTGATAGTATCCGAGAACTTGCATTCGAATGCATGAGATTTCGATTAGCGAATACTACTACTAGTGAGTGACAGTATCCGAATTTCTGCATTCGAATTCATGAGATTTTGATTAGCGAATACTACTACTAGTGAGTGACAGTATCCGAGAACTTGCATTCGAATGCATGAGAATTCGATTAGCGAATACTACTACTAGTGAGTGACAGTATCCAAATTATTGCATTCGAATGCATGAAATTTCGATTAGCGAATACTACTACTAGTGAGTGACAGTATCCGAATTATTGCATTCGAATGCAAGAGATCTCGATTAGCGAATACTACTACTAGTGAGTGACAGTATCCGAGAACTTGCATTCGAGTGCATGAGATTTCGATTAGCGAATAGTACTACTAGTGAGTGACAGTATCCGAGAACTTGCATTCGAATGCAAGAGTTTCGATTAGCGAATACTACTACTAGTGAGTGACAGTATCCGAGAACTTGCATTCGAATGCACGAAATTTCGATTAGCGAATACTACTACTAGTGAGTGACAGTATCCGAATTATTGCATTCGAATGCAAGAGATTTCGATTAGCGAATACTACTACTAGTGAGTGACAGTATCCGAGAACTTGCATTCAAATGCAAGAGATTTCGATTAGCGAATACTACTACTAGTGAGTGACAGTATCCGAGAACTTGCATTCGAATGCACGAAATTTCGATTAGCGAATACTACTACTAGTGAGTGACAGTATCCGAGAACTTGCATTCGAATGCATGAGATTTCGATTAGCGAATACTACTACTAGTGAGTGACAGGATCCGGATTATTGCATTCGAATGCATGAGATTTCGATTAGCGAATACTACTACTAGTGAGTGATAGTATCCGAGAACTTGCATTCGAATGCATGAGATTTCGATTAGCGAATACTACTACTAGTGAGTGACAGTATCCGGATTATTGCATTCGAATGCATGAGATTTCGATTAGCGAATACTACTACTAGTGAGTGATAGTATCCGAGAACTTGCATTCGAATGCATGAGATTTCGATTAGCGAATACTACTACTAGTGAGTGATAGTATCCGAGAACTTGCATTCGAATGCATGAGATTTCGATTAGCGAATACTACTACTAGTGAGTGACAGTATCCGAATTTCTGCATTCGAATTCATGAGATTTTGATTAGCGAATACTACTACTAGTGAGTGACAGTATCCGAGAACTTGCATTCGAATGCATGAGAATTCGATTAGCGAATACTACTACTAGTGAGTGACAGTATCCAAATTATTGCATTCGAATGCATGAGATTTCGATTAGCGAATACTACTACTAGTGAGTGACAGTATCCGAATTATTGCATTCGAATGCAAGAGATCTCGATTAGCGAATACTACTACTAGTGATTGACAGTATCCGAGAACTTGCATTCGAGTGCATGAGATTTCGATTAGCGAATAGTACTACTAGTGAGTGACAGTATCCGAGAACTTGCATTCGAATGCAAGAGATTTCGATTAGCGAATACTACTACTAGTGAGTGACAGTATCCGAGAACTTGCATTCGAATGCACGAAATTTCGATTAGCGAATACTACTACTAGTGAGTGACAGTATCCGAATTATTGCATTCGAATGCAAGAGATTTCGATTAGCGAATACTACTACTAGTGAGTGACAGTATCCGAGAACTTGCATTCAAATGCAAGAGATTTCGATTAGCGAATACTACTACTAGTGAGTGACAGTATCCGAGAACTTGGATTCGAATGCACGAAATTTCGATTAGCGAATACTACTACTAGTGAGTGACAGTATCCGAGAACTTGCATTCGAATGCATGAGATTTCGAATAGCGAATACTAGTACTAGTGAGTGACAGCATCCGAGAACTTGCATTCGAATGCATGAGATTTCGATTAGCGAATACTACTACTAGTGAGTGACAGTATTCGAGAACTTGCATTCGAATGCAAGAGATTTCGATTAGCGAATACTACTACTAGTGAGTAACAGTATCCGAGAACTTGCATACGAATGCATGAGATTTCGATTAGCGAATACTACTACTAGTGAGTAACAGTATCCGAGAACTTGCATACGAATGCATGAGATTTCGATTAGCGAATACTACTACTAGTGAGTGACAGTATTCGAGAACTTGCATTCGAATGCAAGAGATTTCGATTAGCGAATACTACTACTAGTGAGTAACAGTATCCGAGAACTTGCATACGAATGCATGAGATTTCGATTAGCGAATACTACTACTAGTGAGTAACAGTATCCGAGAACTTGCATACGAATGCATGAGATTTCGATTAGCGAATACTACTACTAGTGAGTGACAGTATCCGAGAGCTTGCATTCGAATGCATGAGATTTCGAATAGCGAATACTACTACTAGTGAGTGACAGTATCCGAGAACTTGCATTCGAATGCATGAGATTTCGATTAGCGAATACTACTACTAGTGAGTGACAGTATCCGAGAACTTGCATTCGAATGCATGAGATTTCGATTAGCGAATACTACTACTAGTGGGTGACAGTATCCGAGAACTTGCATTCGAATGCATGAGATTTCGATTAGCGAATACTACTACTAGTGAGTGACAGTATCCGAGAACTTGCATTCGAATGCATGAGATTTCGATTAGCGAATACTACTACTAGTGAGTGACAGTATCCGAATTATTGCATTCGAATGCATGAAATTTCGATTAGCGAATACTACTACTAGTGAGTGACAGTATCCGAATTATTGCATTCGAATGCATGAGATTTCGATTAGCGAATACTACTACTAGTGAGTGACAGTATCCGAGAACTTGCATTCGAATGCAAGAGATTTCGATTAGTGAATACTACTACTAGTGAGTGACAGTATCCGAATTATTGCATTCGAATGCATGAAATTTCGATTAGCGAATACTACTACTAGTGAGTGACAGTATCCGAATTATTGCATTCGAATGCATCAAATTTCGATTAGCGAATACTACTACTAGTGAGTGACAGTATCCGAATTATCGCATTCGAATGCATGAAATTTCGATTAGCGAATACTACTACTAGTGAATGACAGTATCCCAGTACTTGCATTCTAATGCATGAAAATTCGATTAGCGAATACTACTACTAGTGAGTGACAGTATCCCAGAACTTGCATTCGAATGCATGAAATTTCGATTAGCGAATACTACTACTAGTGAGTGACAGTATCCGAATTATTGCATTCGAATGCATGAAATTTCGATTAGCGAATACTACTACTAGTAAGTGACAGTATCCGAATTATTGCATTCGAATGCATGAAATTTCGATTAGCGAATACTACTACTAGTGAGTGACAGTATCCGAATTATTGCATTCGAATGCATGAAATTTCGATTAACGAATACTACTACTAGTGAGTGACAGTATCCGAATTATTGCATTCGAATGCATGAAATTTCGATTAGCGAATACTACTACTAGTGAGTGACAGTATCCGAATTATTGCATTCGAATGCATGAAATTTCAACTAGCGAATACTACTACTAGTGAGTGACAGTATCCCAGAACTTGCATTAGAATGCATGAGATTTCAATTAGCGAATACTACTACTAGTGAGTGACAGTATCCGGATTATTGCATTCGAATGCATGAGATTTCGATTAGCGAATACTACTACTAGTGAGTGATAGTATCCGAGAACTTGCATTCGAATGCATGAGATTTCGATTAGCGAATACTACTACTAGTGAGTGACAGTATCCGAGAACTTGCATTCGAATGCTAGTGATTTCGATTAGCGAATACTACTACTAGTGAGTGACAGTATCCGAATTATTGCATTCGAATGCATGAGATTTCGATTAGCGAATACTACTACTAGTGAGTGACAGTATCCGAGAACTTGCATTCGAATGCATGAGATTTCGATTAGCGAATACTACTACTAGTGAGTGACAGTATCCGAGAACTTGAATTCAAATGCAAGAGATTTCGATTAGCGAATACTACTACTAGTGAGTGACAGTATCTGAGAACTTGCATTCGAATGCACGAAATTTCGATTAGCGAATACTACTACTAGTGAGTGACAGTATCCGAGAACTTGCATTCGAATGCATGAGATTTCGATTAGCGAATACTACTACTAGTGAGTGACAGTATCCGAGAACTTCCATTCAAATGCATGAGATTTCGATTAGCGAATACTACTACTAGTGAGTGACAGCATCCGAGAACTTGCATTCGAATGCATGAGATTTCGATTAGCGAATACTACTACTAGTGAGTGACAGTATTCGAGAACTTGCATTCGAATGCAAGAGATTTCGATTAGCGAATACTACTACTAGTGAGTAACAGTGTCCGAGAACTTGCATACGAATGCATGAGATTTCGATTAGCGAATACTACTACTAGTGAGTGACAGTATCCGAGAGCTTGCATTCGAATGCATGAGATTTCGAATAGCGAATACTACTACTAGTGAGTGACAGTATCCGAGAACTTGCATTCGAATGCATGAGATTTCGATTAGCGAGTACTACTACTAGTGAGTGACAGTATCCGAGAACTTGCATTCGAATGCATGAGATTTCGATTAGCGAATACTACTACTAGTGGGTGACAGTATCCGAGAACTTGCATTCGAATGCATGAGATTTCGATTAGCGAATACTACTACTAGTGAGTGACAGTATCCGAGAACTTGCATTCGAATGCATGAGATTTCGATTAGCGAATACTACTACTAGTGAGTGACAGTATCCGAGAACTTGCATTCGAATGCAAGAGATTACGATTAGTGAATACTACTACTAGTGAGTGACAGTATCCGAATTATTGCATTCGAATGCATGAAATTTCGATTAGCGAATACTACTACTAGTGAGTGACAGTATCCGAATTATTGCATTCGAATGCATCAAATTTCGATTAGCGAATACTACTACTAGTGAGTGACAGTATCCGAATTATCGCATTCGAATGCATGAAATTTCGATTAGCGAATACTACTACTAGTGAGTGACAGTATCCCAGAACTTGCATTCGAATACATGAAATTTCGATTAGCGAATACTACTACTAGTGAGTGACAGTATCCGAATTATTGCATTCGAATGCATGAAATTTCGATTAGCGAATACTACTACTAGTGAGTGACAGTATCCCAGAACTTGCATTCGAATACATGAAATTTCGATTAGCGAATACTACTACTAGTGAGTGACAGTATCCGAATTATTGCATTCGAATGCATGAAATTTCGATTAGGGAATACTACTACTAGTAAGTGACAGTATCCGAATTATTGCATTCGAATGCATGAAATTTCGATTAGCGAATACTACTACTAGTGAGTGACAGTATCCGAATTATTGCATTCGAATGCATGAAATTTCGATTAACGAATACTACTACTAGTGAGTGACAGTATCCCAGAACTTGCATTCGAATGCATGAGATTTCGATTAGCGAATACTACTACTAGTGAGTGACAGTATCCGGATTATTGCATTCGAATGCATGAGATTTCGATTAGCGAATACTACTACTAGTGAGTGATAGTATCCGAGAACTTGCATTCGAATGCATGAGATTTCGATTAGCGAATACTACTACTAGTGAGTGACAGTATCCGAGAACTTGCATTCGAATGCAAGTGATTTCGATTAGCGAATACTACTACTAGTGAGTGACAGTATCCGAATTATTGCATTCGAATGCATGAGATTTCGATTAGCGAATACTACTACTAGTGAGTGACAGTATCCGAGAACTTGCATTTGAATGCATGAGATTTCGATTAGCGAATACTACTACTAGTGAGTGACAGAATCCGAGAACTGGCATTCGAATGCATGAGATTTCGATTAGCGAATACTACTACTAGTGAGTGACAGTATCAGAGAACTTGCATTCGAATGCATGAGATTTCGATTAGCGAATACTACTACTAGTGAGTGACAGTATCCGGATTATTGCATTCGAATGCATGAGATTTCGATTAGCGAATACTACTACTAGTGAGTGACAGAATCCGAGAACTGGCATTCGAATGCATGAGATTTCGATTAGCGAATACTACTACTAGTGAGTGACAGTATCAGAGAACTTGCATTCGAATGCATGAGATTTCGATTAGCGAATACTACTACTAGTGAGTGACAGTATCCGGGTTATTGCATTCGAATGCATGAGATTTCGATTAGCGAATACTACTACTAGTGAGTGATAGTATCCGAGAACTTGCATTCGAATGCATGAGATTTCGATTAGCGAATACTACTACTAGTGAGTGACAGTATCCGGATTATTGCATTCGAATGCATGAGATTTCGATTAGCGAATACTACTACTAGTGAGTGATAGTATCCGAGAACATGCATTCGAATGCATGAGATTTCGATTAGCGAATACTACTACTAGTGAGTGATAGTATCCGAGAACTTGCATTCGAATGCATGAGATTTCGATTAGCGAATACTACTACTAGTGAGTGACAGTATCCGAATTTCTGCATTCGAATTCATGAGATTTTGATTAGCGAATACTACTACTAGTGAGTGACAGTATCCGAGAACTTGCATTCGAATGCATGAGATTTCGATTAGCGAATACTACTACTAGTGAGTGACAGTATCCAAATTATTGCATTCGAATGCAGGAGATTTCGATTAGCGAATACTACTACTAGTGAGTGACAGTATCCGAATTATTGCATTCGAATGCAAGAGATCTCGATTAGCGAATACTACTACTAGTGAGTGACAGTATCCGAGAACTTGCATTCGAGGGTATGAGATTTCGATTAGCGAATAGTACTACTAGTGAGTGACAGTATCCGAGAACTTGCATTCGAATGCAAGAGATTTCGATTAGCGAATACTACTACTAGTGTGTGACAGTATCCGAGAACTTGCATTCGAATGCACGAAATTTCGATTAGCGAATACTACTACTAGTGAGTGACAGTATCCGAGAACTTGCATTCGAATGCAAGAGATTTCGATTAGTGAATACTACTACTAGTGAGTGACAGTATTCGAATTTTTGCATTCGAATGCATGAAATTTCGATTAGCGAATACTACTACTAGTGAGTGACAGTATCCGAATTATTGCATTCGAATGCATCAAATTTCGATTAGCGAATACTACTACTAGTGAGTGACAGTATCCGAATTATTGCATTCGAATGCATGAAATTTCGATTAGCGAATACTACTACTAGTGAATGACAGTATCCCAGTACTTGCAATCTAATGCATGAAAATTCGATTAGCGAATACTACTACTAGTGAGTGACAGTATCCCAGAACTTGCATTCGAATGCATGAAATTTCGATTAGCGAATACTACTACTAGTGAGTGACAGCATCCGAGAACTTGCATTCGAATGCATGAGATTTCGATTAGCGAATACTACTACTAGTGAGTGACAGTATTCGAGAACTTGCATTCGAATGCAAGAGATTTCGATTAGCGAATACTACTACTAGTGAGTAACAGTATCCGAGAACTTGCATACGAATGCATGAGATTTCGATTAGCGAATACTACTACTAGTGAGTGACAGTATCCGAGAGCTTGCATTCGAATGCATGAGATTTCGAATAGCGAATACTACTACTAGTGAGTGACAGTATCCGAGAACTTGCATTCGAATGCATGAGATTTCGATTAGCGAATACTACTACTAGTGAGTGACAGTATCCGAGAACTTGCATTCGAATGCATGAGATTTCGATTAGCGAATACTACTACTAGTGGGTGACAGTATCCGAGAACTTGCATTCGAATGCATGAGATTTCGATTAGCGAATACTACTACTAGTGAGTGACAGTATCCGAGAACTTGCATTCGAATGCATGAGATTTCGATTAGTGAATACTACTACTAGTGAGTGACAGTATCCGAGAACTTGCATTCGAATGCAAGAGATTTCGATTAGTGAATACTACTACTAGTGAGTGACAGTATCCGAATTATTGCATTCGAATGCATGAAATTTCGATTAGCGAATACTACTACTAGTGAGTGACAGTATCCGAATTATTGCATTCGAATGCATCAAATTTCGATTAGCGAATACTACTACTAGTGAGTGACACTATCCGAATTATCGCATTCGAATGCATGAAATTTCGATTAGCGAATACTATTACTAGTGAATGACAGTATCCCAGTACTTGCATTCTAATGCATGAAAATTCGATTAGCGAATACTACTACTAGTGAGTGACAGTATCCCAGAACTTGCATTCGAATGCATGAAATTTCGATTAGCGAATACTACTACTAGTGAGTGACAGTATCCGAATTATTGCATTCGAATGCATGAAATTTCGATTAGCGAATACTACTACTAGTAAGTGGCAGTATCCGAATTATTGCATTCGAATGCATGAAATTTCGATTAGCGAATACTACTACTAGTGAGTGACAGTATCCGAATTATTGCATTCGAATGCATGAAATTTCGATTAACGAATACTACTACTAGTGAGTGACAGTATCCCAGAACTTGCATTCGAATGCATGAGATTTCGATTAGCGAATACTACTACTAGTGAGTGACAGTATCCGGATTATTGCATTCGAATGCATGAGATTTCGATTAGCGAATACTACTACTAGTGAGTGATAGAATCCGAGAACTTGCATTCGAATGCATGAGATTTCGATTAGCGAATACTACTACTAGTGAGTGACAGTATCCGAGAACTTGCATTCGAATGCAAGTGATTTCGATTAGCGAATACTACTACTAGTGAGTGACAGTATCCGAATTATTGCATTCGAATGCATGAGATTTCGATTAGCGAATACTACTACTAGTGAGTGACAGTACCCGAGAACTTGCATTTGAATGCATGAGATTTCGATTAGCGAATACTACTACTAGTGAGTGACAGAATCCGAGAACTGGCATTCGAAAGCATGAGATTTCGATTAGCGAATACTACGACTAGTGAGTGACAGTATCAGAGAACTTGCATTCGAATGCATGACATTTCGATTAGCGAATACTACTACTAGTAAGTGACAGAATCCGAGAACTGGCATTCGAATGCATGAGATTTCGATTAGCGAATACTACTACTAGTGAGTGACAGTATCAGAGAACTTGCATTCGAATGCATGAGATTTCGATTAGCGAATACTACTACTAGTGAGTGACAGTATCCGGATTATTGCATTCGAATGCATGAGATTTCGATTAGCGAATACTACTACTAGTGAGTGATAGTATCCGAGAACTTGCAATCGAATGCATGAGATTTCGATTAGCGAATACTACTACTAGTGAGTGACAGTATCCGGATTATTGCATTCGAATGCATGAGATTTCGATTAGCGAATACTACTACTAGTGAGTGATAGTATCCGAGAACATGCATTCGAATGCATGAGATTTCGATTAGCGAATACTACTACTAGTGAGTGATAGTATCCGAGAACTTGCATTCGAATGCATGAGATTTCGATTAGCGAATACTACTACTAGTGAGTGACAGTATCCGAATTTCTGCATTCGAATTCATGAGATTTTGATTAGCGAATACTACTACTAGTGAGTGACAGTATCCGAGAACTTGCATTCGAATGCATGAGATTTCGATTAGCGAATACTACTACTAGTGAGTGACAGTATCCAAATTATTGCATTCGAATGCATGAGATTTCGATTAGCGAATACTACTACTAGTGAGTGACAGTATCCGAATTATTGCATTCGAATGCAAGAGATCTCGATTAGCGAATACTACTACTAGTGAGTGACAGTATCCGAGAACTTGCATTCGAGTGCATGAGATTTCGATTAGCGAATAGTACTACTAGTGAGTGACAGTATCCGAGAACTTGCATTCGAATGCAAGAGATTTCGATTAGCGAATACTACTACTAGTGAGTGACAGTATCCGAGAACTTGCATTCGAATGCACGAAATTTTGATTAGCGAATACTACTACTAGTGAGTGACAGTATCCGAGAACTTGCATTCGAATGCAAGAGATTTCGATTAGTGAATACTACTACTAGTGAGTGACAGTATCCGAATTTTTGCATTCGAATGCATGAAATTTCGATTAGCGAATACTACTACTAGTGAGTGACAGTATCCGAATTATTGCATTCGAATGCATCAAATTTCGATTAGCGAATACTACTACTAGTGAGTGACAGTATCCGAAATATTGCATTCGAATGCATGAAATTTCGATTAGCGAATACTACTACTAGTGAATGACAGTATCCCAGTACTTGCATTCTAATGCATGAAAATTGGATTAGCGAATACTACTACTAGTGAGTGACAGTATCCCAGAACTTGCTTTCGAATGCATGAAATTTCGATTCGCGAATACTACTACTAGTGAGTGACAGTATCCGAATTATTGCATTCGAAGGCATGAAATTTCGATTAGCGAATACTACTACTAGTAAGTGACAGTATCCGAATTATTGCATTCGAATGCATGAAATTTCGATTAGCGAATACTACTACTAGTGAGTGACAGTATCCGAATTATTGCATTCGAATGCATGAAATTTCGATTAGCGAATACTACTACTAGTGAGTGACAGTATCCCAGAACTTGCATTCGAATGCATGAGATTTCAATTAGCGAATACTACTACTAGTGAGTGACAGTATCCGGATTATTGCATTCGAATGCATGAGATTTCGATTAGCGAATACTACTACTAGTGAGTGATAGTATCCGAGAACTTGCATTCGAATGCATGAGATTTCGATTAGCGAATACTACTACTAGTGAGTGACAGTATCCGAGAACTTGCATTCGAATGCAAGTGATTTCGATTAGCGAATACTACTACTAGTGAGTGACAGTATCCGAATTATTGCATTCGAATGCATGAGATTTCGATTAGCGAATACTACTACTAGTGAGTGACAGTATCCGAGAACTTGCATTCGAATGCATGAGATTTCGATTAGCGAATACTACTACTAGTGAGTGACAGTATCCAAATTATTGCATTCGAATGCATGAGATTTCGATTAGCGAATACTACTACTAGTGAGTGACAGTATCCGAATTATTACATTCGAATGCATGAGATTTCGATTAGCGAATACTACTACTAGTGAGTGACAGAATCCGAGAACTGGCATTCGAATGCATGAGATTTCGATTAGCGAATACTACTACTAGTGAGTGACAGTATTCGGATTATTGCATTCGAATGCATGAGATTTCGATTAGCGAATACTACTACTAGTGAGTGATAGTATCCGAGAACTTGCATTCGAATGCATGAGATTTCGATTAGCGAATACTACTACTAGTGAGTGACAGTATCCGGATTATTGCATTCGAATGTATGAGATTTCGATTAGCGAATACTACTACTAGTGAGTGATAGTATCCGAGAACTTGCATTCGAATGCATGAGATTTCGATTAGCGAATACTACTACTAGTGAGTGACAGTATCCGAGAACTTGCATTCGAATGCAAGTGATTTCGATTAGCGAATACTACTACTAGTGAGTGACAGTATCCGAGAACTTGCATTCGAATGCATGAGATTTCGATTAGCGAATACTACTTCTAGTGAGTGACAGTATCCGAGAACTTGCATTCGAATGCATGAGATTTCGATTAGCGAATACTACTACTAGTGAGTGACAGTATCCAAATTATTGCATTGGAATGCATGAGATTTCGATTAGCGAATACTACTACTAGTGAGTGACAGTATCCGAATTATTACATTCGAATGCATGAGATTTCGATTAGCGAATACTACTACTAGTGAGTGACAGTATCCGAATTATTGCATTCGAATGCAAGAAATTTCGATTAGCGAATACTACTACTAGTGAGCGACAGTATCCGAATTATTGCATTCGAATGCAAGAGATCTCGATTAGCGAATACTACTACTAGTGAGTGACAGTATCCGAGAACTTGCATTCGAGTGCATGAGATTTCGATTAGCGAATACTACTACTAGTGAGTGACAGTATCCAAATTATTGCATTCGAATGCATGAGATTTCGATTAGCGAATACTACTACTAGTGAGTGACAGTATCCCAGAACTTGCATTCGAATGCATGAGATTTCAGTTAGCGAATACTACTACTAGTGAGTGACAGTATCCGGATTATTGCATTCGAATGCATGAGATTTCGATTAGCCAATACTACTACTAGTGAGTGATAGTATCCGAGAACTTGCATTCGAATGCATGAGATTTCGATTAGCGAATACTACTACTAGTGAGTGACAGTATCCGAATTATTGCATTCGAATGCATCAAATTTCGATTAGCGAATACTACTACTAGTGAGTGACAGTATCCGAATTATTGCATTCGAATGCATGAAATTTCGATTAGCGAATACTACTACTAGTGAATGACAGTATCCCAGTACTTGCATTCTAATGCATGAAAATTCGATTAGCGAATACTACTACTAGTGAGTGACAGTATCCGAGAACTTGCATTCGAATGCATGAGATTTCGATTAGCGAATACTACTACTAGTGAGTGACAGTATCCGAATTTCTGCATTCGAATTCATGAGATTTTGATTAGCGAATACTACTACTACTAGTGAGTGACAGTATCCGAGAACTTGCATTCGAATGCATGAGATTTCGATTAGCGAATACTACTACTAGTGAGTGACAGTATCCAAATTATTGCATTCGAATGCATGAGATTTCGATTAGCGAATACTACTACTAGTGAGTGACAGTATCCAAATTATTGCATTCGAATGCATGAGATTTCGATTAGCGAATACTACTACTAGTGAGTGACAGTATCCGAATTATTACATTCGAATGCATGAGATTTCGATTAGCGAATACTACTACTAGTGAGTGACAGAATCCGAGAACTGGCATTCGAATGCATGAGATTTCGATTAGCGAATACTACTACTAGTGAGTGACAGTATCAGAGAACTTGCATTCGAATGCATGAGATTTCGATTAGCGAATACTACTACTAGTGAGTGACAGTATCCGGATTATTGCATTCGAATGCATGAGATTTCGATTAGCGAATACTACTACTAGTGAGTGATAGTATCCGAGAACTTGCATTCGAATGCATGAGATTTCGATTAGCGAATACTACTACTAGTGAGTGACAGTATCCGGATTATTGCATTCGAATGCATGAGATTTCGATTAGCGAATACTACTACTAGTGAGTGATAGTATCCGAGAACTTGCATTCGAATGCATGAGATTTCGATTAGCGAATACTACTACTAGTGAGTGACAGTATCCGAGAACTTGCATTCGAATGCATGAGATTTCAATTAGCGAATACTACTACTAGTGAGTGACAGTATCCGAATTATTGCATTCGAATGCATGAGATTTCGATTAGCCAATACTACTACTAGTGAGTGACAGTATCCGAGAACTTGCATTCGAATGCATGAGATTTCGATTAGCGAATACTACTACTAGTGAGTGACAGTATCCAAATTATTGCATTCGAATGCATGAGATTTCGATTAGCGAATACTACTACTAGTGAGTGACAGTATCCGAATTATTACATTCGAATGCAAGAGATTTCGATTAGCGAATACTACTACTAGTGAGTGACAGTATCCGAATTATTGCATTCGAATGCAAGAAATTTCGATTAGCGAATACTACTACTAGTGAGCGACAGTATCCGAATTATTGCATTCGAATGCAAGAAATTTCGATTAGCGAATACTACTACTAGTGAGTGACAGTATCCGACAACTTGCATTCGAATGCATGAGATTTCGATTAGCGAATACTATTACTAGTGAGTGACAGTATCCGAGAACTTGCATTTGAATGCATGAGATTTCGATTAGCGAATACTACTACTAGTGAGTGACAGAATCCGAGAACTCGCATTCGAATGCATGGGATTTCGATTAGCGAATACTACTACTAGTGAGTGACAGTATCCGGATTATTGCATTCGAATGCATGAGATTTGGATTAGCGAATACTACTACTAGTGAGTGATAGTATCCGAGAACATGCATTCGAATGCATGAGATTTCGATTAGCGAATACTACTACTAGTGAGTGATAGTATCCGAGAACTTGCATTCGAATGCATGAGATTTCGATTAGCGAATACTACTACTAGTGAGTGACAGTATCCGAATTTCTGCATTCGAATTCATGAGATTTTGATTAGCGAATACTACTACTAGTGAGTGACAGTATCCGAGAACTTGCATTCGAATGCATGAGATTTCGATTAGCGAATACTACTACTAGTGAGTGACAGTATCCAAATTATTGCATTCGAATGCATGAGATTTCGATTAGCGAATACTACTACTAGTGAGTGACAGTATCCGAATTATTGCATTCGAATGCAAGAGATCTCGATTAGCGAATACTACTACTAGTGAGTGACAGTATCCGAGAACTTGCATTCGAGTGCATGAGATTTCGATTAGCGAATAGTACTACTAGTGAGTGACAGTATCCGAGAACTTGCATTCGAATGCAAGAGATTTCGATTAGCGAATACTACTACTAGTGAGTGACAGTACCCGAGAACTTGCATTCGATTGCACGAAATTTCGATTAGCGAATACTACTACTAGTGAGTGACAGTATCCGAGAACTTGCATTCGAATGCAAGAGATTTCGATTAGTGAATACTACTACTAGTGAGTGACAGTATCCGAATTTTTGCATTCGAATGCATGAAATTTCGATTAGCGAATACTACTACTAGTGAGTGACAGTATCCGAATTATTGCATTCGAATGCATCAAATTTCGATTAGCGAATACTACTACTAGTGAGTGACAGTATCCGAATTATTGCATTCGAATGCATGAAATTTCGATTAGCGAATACTACTACTAGTGAATGACAGTATCCCAGTACTTGCATTCTAATGCATGAAAATTCGATTAGCGAATACTACTACTAGTGAGTGACAGTATCCCAGAGCTTGCATTCGAATGCATGAAATTGCGATTCGCGAATACTACTACTAGTGAGTGACAGTATCCGAATTATTGCATTCGAATACATGAAAGTTCGATTAGCGAATACTACTACTAGTAAGTGACAGTATCCGAATTATTGCATTCGAATGCATGAAATTTCGATTAGCGAATACTACTACTAGTGAGTGACAGTATCCGAATTATTGCATTCGAATGCATGAAATTTCGATTAGCGAATACTACTACTAGTGAGTGACAGTATCCCAGAACTTGCATTCGAATGCATGAGATTTCAATTAGCGAATACTACTACTAGTGAGTGACAGTATCCGGATTATTGCATCCGAATGCATGAGATTTCGATTAGCGAATACTACTACTAGTGAGTGATAGTATCCGAGAACTTGCATTCGAGTGCATGAGATTTCGATTAGCGAATAGTACTACTAGTGAGTGACAGTATCCGAGAACTTGCATTCGAATGCAAGATATTTCGATTAGCGAATACTACTACTAGTGAGTGACAGTATCCGAGAACTTGCATTCGAATGCACGAAATTTCGATTAGCGAATACTACTACTAGTGAGTGACAGTATCCGAGAACTTGCATTCGAATGCAAGAGATTTCGATTAGTGAATACTACTACTAGTGAGTGACAGTATCCGAATTTTTGCATTCGAATGCATGAAATTTCGATTAGCGAATACTACTACTAGTGAGTGACAGTATCCGAATTATTGCATTCGAATGCATCAAATTTTGATTAGCGAATACTACTACTAGTGAGTGACAGTATCCGAATTATTGCATTCGAATGCATGAAATTTCGATTAGCGAATACTACTACTAGTGAATGACAGTATCCCAGTACTTGCATTCTAATGCATGAAAATTCGATTAGCGAATACTACTACTAGTGAGTGACAGTATCCCAGAACTTGCATTCGAATGCATGAAATTTCGATTCGCGAATACTACTACTAGTGAGTGACAGTATCCGAATTATTGCATTCGAATGCATGAAATTTCGATTAGCGAATACTACTACTAGTAAGTGACAGTATCCGAATTATTGCATTCGAATGCATGAAATTTCGATTAGCGAATACTACTACTAGTGAGTGACAGTATCCGAATTATTGCATTCGAATACATGAAATTTCGATTAGCGAATACTACTACTAGTGAGTGACAGTATCCCAGAACTTGCATTCGAATGCATGAGATTTCAATTAGTGAATACTACTACTAGTGAGTGACAGTATCCGGATTATTGCATTCGAATGCATGAGATTTCGATTAGCGAATACTACTACTAGTGAGTGATAGTATCCGAGAACTTGCATTCGAATGCATGAGATTTCTATTAGCGAATACTACTACTAGTGAGTGACAGTATCCGAGAACTTGCATTCGAATGCAAGTGATTTCGATTAGCGAATACTACTACTAGTGAGTGACAGTATCCGAATTATTGCATTCGAATGCATGAGATTTCGATTAGCGAATACTACTACTAGTGAGTGACAGTATCCGAGAACTTGCATTCGAATGCATGAGATTTCGATTAGCGAATACTACTACTAGTGAGTGACAGTATCCAAATTATTGCATTCGAATGCATGAGATTTCGATTAGCGAATACTACTACTAGTGAGTGACAGTATCCGAATTATTACATTCGAATGCATGAGATTTCGATTAGCGAATACTACTACTAGTGAGTGACAGAATCCGAGAACTGGCATTCGAATGCATGAGATTTCGATTAGCGAATACTACTACTAGTGAGTGACAGTATCAGAGAACTTGCATTCGAATGCATGAGATTTCGATTAGCGAATACTACTACTAGTGAGTGACAGTATCCGGATTATTGCATTCGAATGCATGAGATTTCGATTAGCGAATACTACTACTAGTGAGTGATAGTATCCGAGAACTTGCATTCGAATGCATGAGATTTCGATTAGCGAATACTACTACTAGTGAGTGACAGTATCCGGATTATTGCATTCGAATGCATGAGATTTCGATTAGCGAATACTACTACTAGTGAGTGATAGTATCCGAGAACTTGCATTCGAATGCATGAGATTTCGATTAGCGAATACTACTACTAGTGAGTGACAGTATCCGAGAACTTGCATTCGAATGCAAGTGATTTCGATTAGCGAATACTACTACTAGTGAGTGACAGTATCCGAATTATTGCATTCGAATGCATGAGATTTCGATTAGCGAATACTACTACTAGTGAGTGACAGTATCCAAATTATTGCATTCGAATGCATGAGATTTCGATTAGCGAATACTACTACTAGTGAGTGACAGTATCCGAATTATTACATTCGAATGCATGAGATTTCGATTAGCGAATACTACTACTAGTGAGTGACAGTATCCGAATTATTGCATTCGAATGCAAGAAATTTCGATTAGCGAATACTACTACTAGTGAGCGACAGTATCCGAATTATTGCATTCGAATGCAAGAGATCTCGATTAGCGAATACTACTACTAGTGAGTGACAGTATCCGAGAACTTGCATTCGAGTGCATGAGATTTCGATTAGCGAATACTACTACTAGTGAGTGACAGTATCCAAATTATTGCATTCGAATGCATGAGATTTCCCTTAGCGAATAATACTACTAGTGAGTGACAGTATCCCAGAACTTGCATTCGAATGCATGAGATTTCAATTAGCGAATACTACTACTAGTGAGTGACAGTATCCGGATTATTGCATTCGAATGCATGAGATTTCGATTAGCGAATACTACTACTAGTGAGTGATAGTATCCGAGAACTTGCATTCGAATGCATGAGATTTCGATTAGCGAATACTACTACTAGTGAGTGACAGTATCCGAATTTCTGCATTCGAATTCATGAGATTTTGATTAGCGAATACTACTACTAGTGAGTGACAGTATCCGAGAACTTGCATTCGAATGCATGAGATTTCGATTAGCGAATACTACTACTAGTGAGTGACAGTATCCAAATTATTGCATTCGAATGCATGAGATTTCGATTAGCGAATACTACTACTAGTGAGTGACAGTATCCGAATTATTGCATTCGAATGCAAGAGATCTCGATTAGCGAATACTACTACTAGTGAGTGACAGTATCCGAGAACTTGCATTCGAATGCATGAGATTTCGATTAGCGAATACTACTACTAGTGAGTGACAGTATCCAAATTATTGCATTCGAATGCATGAGATTTTGATTAGCGAATACTACTACTAGTGAGTGACAGTATCCGAATTATTACATTCGAATGCATGAGATTTCGATTAGCGAATACTACTACTAGTGAGTGACAGTATCCGAATTATTGCATTCGAATGCAAGAAATTACGATTAGCGAATACTACTACTAGTGAGCGACAGTATCCGAATTATTGCATTCGAGTGCAAGAAATTTCGATTAGCGAATACTACTACTAGTGAGTGACAGTATCCGACAACTTGCATTCGAATGCATGAGATTTCGATTAGCGAATACTATTACTAGTGAGTGACAGTATCCGAGAACTTGCATTTGAATGCATGAGATTTCGATTAGCGAATACTACTACTAGTGAGTGACAGAATCCGAGAACTGGCATTCGAATGCATGGGATTTCGATTAGCGAATACTACTACTAGTGAGTGACAGTATCCGGATTATTGCATTCGAATGCATGAGATTTCGATTAGCGAATACTACTACTAGTGAGTGATAGTATCCGAGAACATACATTCGAATGCATGAGATTTCGATTAGCGAATACTACTACTAGTGAGTGATAGTATCCGAGAACTTGCATTCGAATGCATGAGATTTCGATTAGCGAATACTACTACTAGTGAGTGACAGTATCCGAATTTCTGCATTCGAATTCATGAGATTTTGATTAGCGAATACTACTACTAGTGAGTGACAGTATCCGAGAACTTGCATTCGAATGCATGAGATTTCGATTAGCGAATACTACTACTAGTGAGTGACAGTATCCAAATTATTGCATTCGAATGCATGAGATTTCGATTAGCGAATACTACTACTAGTGAGTGACACTATCCGAATTATTGCATTCGAATGCAAGAGATCTCGATTAGCGAATACTACTACTAGTGAGTGACAGTATCCGAGAACTTGCATTCGAGTGCATGAGATTTCGATTAGCGAATAGTACTACTAGTGAGTGACAGTATCCGAGAACTTGCATTCGAATGCAAGAGATTTCGATTAGCGAATACTACTACTAGTGAGTGACAGTATCCGAGAACTTGCATTCGAATGCACGAAATTTCGATTAGCGAATACTACTACTAGTGAGTGACAGTATCCGAGAACTTGCATTCGAATGCAAGAGATTTCGATTAGTGAATACTACTACTAGTGAGTCACAGTATCCGAATTTTTGCATTCGAATGCATGAAATTTCGATTAGCGAATACTACTACTAGTGAGTGACAGTATCCGAATTATTGCATTCGAATGCATCAAATTTCGATTAGCGAATACTACTACTAGTGAGTGACAGTATCCGAATTATTGCATTCGAATGCATGAAATTTCGATTAGCGAATACTACTACTAGTGAATGACAGTATCCCAGTACTTGCATTCTAATGCATGAAAATTCGATTAGCGAATACTACTACTAGTGAGTGACAGTATCCCAGAACTTGCATTCGAATGCATGAAATTTCGATTCGCGAATACTACTACTAGTGAGTGACAGTATCCGAATTATTGCATTCGAATGCATGAAATTTCGATTAGCGAATACTACTACTAGTAAGTGACAGTATCCGAATTATTGCATTCGAATGCATGAAATTTCGATTAGCGAATACTACTACTAGTGAGTGACAGTATCCGAATTATTGCATTCGAATGCATGAAATTTCGATTAGCGAATACTACTACTAGTGAGTGACAGTATCCCAGAACTTGCATTCGAATGCATGAGATTTCAATTAGCGAATACTACTACTAGTGAGTGACAGTATCCGGATTATTGCATTCGAATGCATGAGATTTCGATTAGCGAATACTACTACTAGTGAGTGATAGTATCCGAGAACTTGCATTCGAATGCATGAGATTTCGATTAGCGAATACTACTACTAGTGAGTGACAGTATCCGAGAACTTGCATTCGAATGCAAGTGATTTCGATTAGCGAATACTACTACTAGTGAGTGACAGTATCCGAATTATTGCATTCGAATGCATGAGATTTCGATTAGCGAATACTACTACTAGTGAGTGACAGTATCCGAGAACTTGCATTCGAATGCATGAGATTTCGATTAGCGAATACTACTACTAGTGAGTGACAGTATCCAAATTATTGCATTCGAATGCATGAGATTTCGATTAGCGAATACTACTACTAGTGAGTGACAGTATCCGAATTATTACATTCGAATGCATGAGATTTCGATTAGCGAATACTACTACTAGTGAGTGACAGAATCCGAGAACTGGCATTCGAATGCATGAGATTTCGATTAGCGAATACTACTACTAGTGAGTGACAGTATCAGAGAACTTGCATTCGAATGCATGAGATTTCGATTAGCGAATACTACTACTAGTGAGTGACAGTATCCGGATTATTGCATTCGAATGCATGAGATTTCGATTTGCGAATACTGCTACTAGTGAGTGATAGTATCCGAGAACTTGCATTCGAATGCATGAGATTTCTATTAGCGAATACTACTACTAGTGAGTGACAGTATCCGGATTATTGCATTCGAATGCATGAGATTTCGATTAGCGAATACTACTACTAGTGAGTGATAGTATCCGAGAACTTGCATTCGAATGCATGAGATTTCGATTAGCGAATACTACTACTAGTGAGTGACAGTATCCGAGAACTTGCATTCGAATGCAAGTGATTTCGATTAGCGAATACTACTACTAGTGAGTGACAGTATCCGAATTATTGCATTCGAATGCATGAGATTTCGAATAGCGAATACTACTACTAGTGAGTGGCAGTATCCGAGAACTTGCATTCGAATGCATGAGATTTCGATTGGCGAATACTACTACTAGTGAGTGACAGTATCCAAATTATTGCATTCGAATGCATGAGATTTCGATTAGCGAATACTACTACTAGTGAGTGACAGTATTCGAATTATTACATTCGAATGCATGAGATTTCGATTAGCGAATACTACTACTAGTGAGTGACAGTATCCGAATTATTGCATTCGAATGCAAGTAATTTCGATTAGCGAATACTACTACTAGTGAGCGACAGTATCCGAATTATTGCATTCGAATGCAAGAAATTTCGATTAGCGAATACTACTACTAGTGAGTGACAGTATCCGACAACTTGCATTCGAATGCATGAGATTTCGATTAGCGAATACTATTACTAGTGAGTGACAGTATCCGAGAACTTGCATTTGAATGCATGAGATTTCGATTAGCGAATACTACTACTAGTGAGTGACAGAATCCGAGAACTGGCATTCGAATGCATGGGATTTCGATTAGCGAATACTACTACTAGTGAGTGACAGTATCAGAGAACTTGCATTCGAATGCATGAGATTTCGATTAGCGAATACTACTACTAGTGAGTGACAGTATCCGGATTATTGCATTCGAATGCATGAGATTTCGATTAGCGAATACTACTACTAGTGAGTGACAGAATCCGAGAACTGGCATTCGAATGCATGAGATTTCGATTAGCGAATACTACTACTAGTGAGTGACAGTATCAGAGAACTTGCATTCGAATGCATGAGATTTCGATTAGCGAATACTACTACTAGTGAGTGACAGTATCCGGATTATTGCATTCGAATGCATGAGATTTCGATTAGCGAATACTACTACTAGTGAGTGATAGTATCCGAGAACTTGCATTCGAATGCATGAGATTTCGATTAGCGAATACTACTACTAGTGAGTGACAGTATCCGGATTATTGCATTCGAATGCATGAGATTTCGATTAGCGAATACTACTACTAGTGAGTGATAGTATCCGAGAACTTGCATTCGAATGCATGAGATTTCGATTAGCGAATACTACTACTAGTGAGTGATAGTATCCGAGAACTTGCATTCGAATGCATGAGATTTCGATTAGCAAATACTACTACTAGTGAGTGACAGTATCCGAATTTCTGCATTCGAATTCATGAGATTTTGATTAGCGAATGCTACTACTAGTGAGTGACAGTATCCGAGAACTTGCATTCGAATGCATGAGAATTCGATTAGCGAATACTACTACTAGTGAGTGACAGTATCCAAATTATTGCATTCGAATGCATGAGATTTCGATTAGCGAATACTACTACTAGTGAGTGACAGTATCCGAATTATTGCATTCGAATGCAAGAGATCTCGATTAGCGAATACTACTACTAGTGAGTGACAGTATCCGAGAACTTGCATTCGAGTGCATGAGATTTCGATTAGCGAATAGTACTACTAGTGAGTGACAGTATCCGAGAACTTGCATTCGAATGCAAGAGATTTCGATTAGCGAATACTACTACTAGTGAGTGACAGTATTCGAGAACTTGCATTCGAATGCACGAAATTTCGAATAGCGAATACTACTACTAGTGAGTGACAGTATCCAAATTATTGCATTCGAATGCAAGAGATTTCGATTAGCGAATACTACTACTAGTGAGTGACAGTATCCGAGAACTTGCATTCAAATGCAAGAGATTTCGATTAGCGAATACTGCTACTAGTGAGTGACAGTATCCGAGAACTTGCATTCGAATGCATGAGATTTCGATTAGCGAATACTACTACTAGTGAGTGACAGTATCCGAGAACTTCCATTCAAATGCATGAGATTTCGATTAGCGAATACTACTACTAGTGAGTGACACCATCCGAGAACTTGCATTCGAATGCATGAGATTTCGATTAGCGAATACTACTACTAGTGAGTGACAGTATTCGAGAACTTGCATTCGAATGCAAGAGATTTCGATTAGCGAATACTACTACTAGTGAGTAACAGTATCCGAGAACTTGCATACGAATGCATGAGATTTCGATTAGCGAATACTACTACTAGTGAGTAACAGTATCCGAGAACTTGCATACGAATGCATGAGATTTCGATTAGCGAATACTACTACTAGTGAGTGACAGTATCCGAGAGCTTGCATTCGAATGCATGAGATTTCGAATAGCGAATACTACTACTAGTGAGTGACAGTATCCGAGAACTTGCATTCGAATGCATGAGATTTCGATTAGCGAATACTACTACTAGTGAGTGACAGTATCCGAGAACTTGCATTCGAATGCATGAGATTTCGATTAGCGAATACTACTACTAGTGGGTGACAGTATCCGAGAACTTGCATTCGAATGCATGAGATTTCGATTAGCGAATACTACTACTAGTGAGTGACAGTATCCGAGAACTTGCATTCGAATGCATGAGATTTCGATTAGCGAATACTACTACTAGTGAGTGACAGTATCCGAGAACTTGCATTCGAATGCAAGAGATTTCGATTAGTGAATACTACTACTAGTGAGTGACAGTATCCGAATTATTGCATTCGAATGCATGAAATTTCGATTAGCGAATACTACTACTAGTGAGTGACAGTATCCGAATTATTGCATTCGAATGCATTAAATTTCGATTAGCGAATACTACTAATAGTGAGTGACAGTATCCGAATTATCGCATTCGAATGCATGAAATTTCGATTAGCGAATACTACTACTAGTGAATGACTGTATCCCAGTACTTGCATTCTAATGCATGAAAATTCGATTAGCGAATACTACTACTAGTGAGTGACAGTATCCCAGAACTTGCATTCGAATGCATGAAATTTCGATTAGCGAATACTACTACTAGTGAGTGACAGTATCCGAATTATTGCATTCGAATGCATGAAATTTCGATTAGCGAATACTACTACTAGTAAGTGACAGTATCCGAATTATTGCATTCGAATGCATGAAATTTCGATTAGCGAATACTACTACTAGTGAGTGACAGTATCCGAATTATTGCATTCGAATGCATGAAATTTCGATTAACGAATACTACTACTAGTGACTGACAGTATCCCAGATCTTGCATTCGAATGCATGAGATTTCGATTAGCGAATACTACTACTAGTGAGTGACAGTATCCGAGAACTTGCATTTGAATGCATGAGATTTCGATTAGCGAATACTACTACTAGTGAGTGACAGAATCCGAGAACTGGCATTCGAATGCATGAGATTTCGATTAGCGAATACTACTACTAGTGAGTGACAGTATCATAGAACTTGCATTCGAATGCATGAGATTTCGATTAGCGAATACTACTACTAGTGAGTGACAGTATCCGGATTATTGCATTCGATTGCATGAGATTTCGATTAGCGAATACTACTACTAGTGAGTGACAGAATCCGAGAACTGGCATTCGAATGCATGAGATTTCGATTAGCGAATACTACTACTAGTGAGTGACAGTATCAGAGAACTTGCATTCGAATGCATGAGATTTCGATTAGCGAATACTACTACTAGTGAGTGACAGTATCCGGATTATTGCATTCGAATGCATGAGATTTCGATTAGCGAATACTACTACTAGTGAGTGATAGTATCCGAGAACTTGCATTCGAATGCATGAGATTTCGATTAGCGAATACTACTACTAGTGAGTGACAGTATCCGGATTATTGCATTCGAATGCATGAGATTTCGATTAGCGAATACTACTACTAGTGAGTGATAGTATCCGAGAACATGCATTCGAATGCATGAGATTTCGATTAGCGAATACTACTACTAGTGAGTGATAGTATCCGAGAACTTGCATTCGAATGCATGAGATTTCGATTAGCGAATACTACTACTAGTGAGTGACAGTATCCGAATTTCTGCATTCGAATTCATGAGATTTCGATTAGCGAATACTACTACTAGTGAGTGACAGTATCCAAATTATTGCATTCGAATGCATGAGATTTCGATTAGCGAATACTACTACTAGTGAGTGACAGTATCCGAATTATTGCATTCGAATGCAAGAGATCTCGATTAGCGAATACTACTACTAGTGAGTGACAGTATCCGAGAACTTGCATTCGAGTGCATGAGATTTCGATTAGCGAATAGCACTACTAGTGAGTGACAGTATCCCAGAACTTGCATTCGAATGCAAGAGATTTCGATTAGCGAATACTACTACTAGTGAGTGACAGTATCCGAGAACTTGCATTCGAATGCACGAAATTTCGATTAGCGAATACTACTACTAGTGAGTGACAGTATCCGAATTATTGCATTCGAATGCATCAAATTTCGATTAGCGAATACTACTACTAGTGAGTGACAGTATCCGAATTATTGCATTCGAATGCATGAAATTTCAATTAGCGAATACTACTACTAGTGAATGACAGTATCCCAGTACTTGCATTCGAATGCATGAAAATTCGATTAGCGAATACTACTACTAGTGAGTGACAGTATCCCAGAACTTGCATTCGAATGCATGAAATTTCGATTCCCGAATACTACTACTAGTGAGTGACAGTATCCGAATTATTGCATTCGAATGCATGAAATTTCGATTAGCGAATACTACTACTAGTAAGTGACAGTATCCGAATTATTGCATTCGAATGCATGAAATTTCGATTAGCGAATACTACTACTAGTGAGTGACAGTATCCGAATTATTGCATTCGAATGCATGAAATTTCGATTAGCGAATTCTACTACTAGTGAGTGACAGTATCCCAGAACTTGCATTCGAATGCATGAGATTTCAATTAGCGAATACTACTACTAGTGAGTGACAGTATCCGGATTATTGCATTCGAATGCATGAGATTTCGATTAGCGAATACTACTACTAGTGAGTGACAGTATCCGAGAACTTGCATTCGAATGCAAGTGATTTCGATTAGCGAATACTACTACTAGTGAGTGACAGTATCCGAATTATTGCATTCGAATGCATGAGATTTCGATTAGCGAATACTACTACTAGTGAGTGACAGTATCCGAGAACTTGCATTCGAATGCATGAGATTTCGATTAGCGAATACTACTACTAGTGAGTGACAGTATCCGAATTATTGCATTCGAATGCATGAGATTTCGATTAGCGAATACTACTACTAGTGAGTGACAGTATCCGACAACTTGCATTCGAATGCATGAGATTTCGATTAGCGAATACTATTACTAGTGAGTGACAGTATCCGAGAACTTGCATTTGAATGCATGAGACTTCGATTAGCGAATACTACTACTAGTGAGTGACAGAATCCGAGAACTGGCATTCGAATGCATGGGATTTCGATTAGCG
Organism: Tenodera sinensis; assembly: GCA_030765045.1. Classification (NCBI taxonomy): domain Eukaryota; kingdom Metazoa; phylum Arthropoda; class Insecta; order Mantodea; family Mantidae; genus Tenodera; species Tenodera sinensis. The sequence continues at coordinate 772,297 of JAUKNM010000016.1, forward strand.
AATACTACTACTAGTGAGTGACAGTATCAGAGTACTTGCATTCGAATGCATGAGATTTCGATTAGCGAATACTACTACTAGTGAGTGACAGTATCCGGATTATTGCATTCGAATGCATGAGATTTCGATTAGCGAATAGTACTACTAGTGGGTGACAGAATCCGAGAACTGGCATTCTAATGCATGAGATTTCGATTAGCGAATACTACTACTAGTGAGTGACAGTATCAGAGAACTTGCATTCGAATGCATGAGATTTCGATTAGCGAATACTACTACTAGTGAGTGACAGTATCCGGATTATTGCATTCGAATGCATGAGATTTCGATTAGCCAATACTACTACTAGTGAGTGATAGTATCCCAGAACTTGCATTCGAATGCATGAGATTTCGATTAGCGAATACTACTACTAGTGAGTGACAGTATCCGGATTATTGCATTCGAATGCATGAGATTTCGATTAGCGAATACTACTACTAGTGAGTGATAGTATCCGAGAACTTGCATTCGAATGCATGAGATTTCGATTAGCGAATACTACTACTAGTGAGTGATAGTATCCGAGAACTTGCATTCGAATGCATGAGATTTCGATTAGCGAATACTACTACTAGTGAGTGACAGTATCCGAATTTCTGCATTCGAATTCATGAGATTTTGATTAGCGAATACTACTACTAGTGAGTGACAGTATCCGAGAACTTGCATTCGAATGCATGAGAATTCGATTAGCGAATACTACTACTAGTGAGTGACAGTATCCAAATTATTGCATTCGAATGCATGAGATTTCGATTAGCGAATACTACTACTAGTGAGTGACAGTATCCGAATTATTGCATTCGAATGCAAGAGATCTCGATTAGCGAATACTACTACTAGTGAGTGACAGTATCCGAGAACTTGCATTCGAGTGCATGAGATTTCGATTAGCGAATAGTACTACTAGTGAGTGACAGTATCCGAGAACTTGCATTCGAATGCAAGAGATTTCGATTAGCGAATACTACTACTAGTGAGTGACAGTATCCGAGAACTTGCATTCGAATGCACGAAATTTCGATTAGCGAATACTACTACTAGTGAGTGACAGTATCCGAATTATTGCATTCAAATGCAAGAGATTTCGATTAGCGAATACTACTACTAGTGAGTGACAGTATCCGAGAACTTGCATTCAAATGCAAGAGATTTCGATTAGCGAATACTACTACTAGTGAGTGACAGTATCCGAGAACTTGCATTCGAATGCACGAAATTTCGATTAGCGAATACTACTACTAGTGAGTGACAGTATCCGAGAACTTGCATTCGAATGCATGAGATTTCGATTAGCGAATACTACTACTAGTGAGTGACAGTATCCGAATTATTGCATTCGAATGCATGAAATTTCGATTAGCGAATTCTACTACTAGTGAGTGACAGTATCCCAGAACTTGCATTCGAATGCATGAGATTTCAATTAGCGAATACTACTACTAGTGAGTGACAGTATCCGGATTATTGCATTCGAATGCATGAGATTTCGATTAGCGAATACTACTACTAGTGAGTGATAGTATCCGAGAACTTGCGTTCGAATGCATGAGATTTCGATTAGCGAATACTACTACTAGTGAGTGACAGTATCCGAGAACTTGCATTCGAATGCAAGTGATTTCGATTAGCGAATACTACTACAAGTGAGTGACAGTATCCGAATTATTGCATTCGAATGCATGAGATTTCGATTAGCGAATACTACTACTAGTGAGTGACAGTATCCGAGAACTTGCATTCGAATGCATGAGATTTCGATTAGCGAATACTACTACTAGTGAGTGACAGTATCCAAATTATTGCATTCGAATGCATGAGATTTCGATTAGCGAATACTACTACTAGTGAGTGACAGTATCCGAATTATTACATTCGAATGCATGAGATTTCGATTAGCGAATACTACTACTAGTAAGTGACAGTATCCGAATTATTGCATTCGAATGCATGAAATTTCGATTAGCGAATACTACTACTAGTGAGTGACAGTATCCGAATTATTGCATTCGAATGCATGAAATTTCGATTAGCGAATTCTACTACTAGTGAGTGACAGTATCCCAGAACTTGCATTCGAATGCATGAGATTTCAATTAGCGAATACTACTACTAGTGAGTGACAGTATCCGGATTATTGCATTCGAATGCATGAGATTTCGATTAGCGAATACTACTACTAGTGAGTGACAGTATCCGAGAACTTGCATTCGAATGCAAGTGATTTCGATTAGCGAATACTACTACTAGTGAGTGACAGTATCCGAATTATTGCATTCGAATGCATGAGATTTCGATTAGCGAATACTACTACTAGTGAGTGACAGTATCCGAGAACTTGCATTCGAATGCATGAGATTTCGATTAGAAAATACTACTACTAGTGAGTGACAGTATCCGAATTATTGCATTCGAATGCATGAGATTTCGATTAGCGAATACTACTACTAGTGAGTGACAGTATCCGACAACTTGCATTCGAATGCATGAGATTTCGATTAGCGAATACTATTACTAGTGAGTGACAGTATCCGAGAACTTGCATTTGAATGCATGAGATTTCGATTAGCGAATACTACTACTAGTGAGTGACAGAATCCGAGAACTGGCATTCGAATGCATGGGATTTCGATTAGCGAATACTACTACTAGTGAGTGACAGTATCAGAGTACTTGCATTCGAATGCATGAGATTTCGATTAGCGAATACTACTACTAGTGAGTGACAGTATCCGGATTATTGCATTCGAATGCATGAGATTTCGATTAGCGAATAGTACTACTAGTGGGTGACAGAATCCGAGAACTGGCATTCTAATGCATGAGATTTCGATTAGCGAATACTACTACTAGTGAGTGACAGAATCCGAGAACTGGCATTCGAATGCATGGGATTTCGATTAGCGAATACTACTACTAGTGAGTGACAGTATCAGAGTACTTGCATTCGAATGCATGAGATTTCGATTAGCGAATACTACTACTAGTGAGTGACAGTATCCGGATTATTGCATTCGAATGCATGAGATTTCGATTAGCGAATACTACTACTAGTGAGTAATAGTATCCGAGAACTTGCATTCGAATGCATGAGATTTCGATTAGCGAATACTACTACTAGTGAGTGACAGTATCCGGATTATTGCATTCGAATGCATGAGATTTCGATTAGCGAATACTACTACTAGTGAGTGATAGTATCCGAGAACTTGCATTCGAATGCATGAGATTTCGATTAGCGAATACTACTACTAGTGAGTGATAGTATCCGAGAACTTGCATTCGAATGCATGAGATTTCGATTAGCGAATACTACTACTAGTGAGTGACAGTATCCGAATTTCTGCATTCGAATTCATGAGATTTTGATTAGCGAATACTACTACTAGTGAGTGACAGTATCCGAGAACTTGCATTCGAATGCATGAGAATTCGATTAGCGAATACTACTACTAGTGAGTGACAGTATCCAAATTATTGCATTCGAATGCATGAGATTTCGATTAGCGAATACTACTACTAGTGAGTGACAGTATCCGAATTATTGCATTCGAATGCAAGAGATCTCGATTAGCGAATACTACTACTAGTGAGTGACAGTATCCGAGAACTTGCATTCGAGTGCATGAGATTTCGATTAGCGAATAGTACTACTAGTGAGTGACAGTATCCGAGAACTTGCATTCGAATGCAAGAGATTTCGATTAGCGAATACTACTACTAGTGAGTGACAGTATCCGAGAACTTGCATTCGAATGCACGAAATTTCGATTAGCGAATACTACTACTAGTGAGTGACAGTATCCGAATTATTGCATTCGAATGCAAGAGATTTCGATTAGCGAATACTACTACTAGTGAGTGACAGTATCCGAGAACTTGCATTCAAATGCAAGAGATTTCGATTAGCGAATACTACTACTAGTGAGTGACAGTATCCGAGAACTTGCATTCGATAGCACGAAATTTCGATTAGCGAATACTACTACTAGTGAGTGACAGTATCCGAGAACTTGCATTCGAATGCATGAGATTTCGATTAGCGAATACTACTACTAGTGAGTGACAGTATCCGAGAACTTTCATTCAAATGCATGAGATTTCGATTAGCGAATACTACTACTAGTGAGTGACAGCATCCGAGAACTTGCATTCGAATGCATGAGATTTCGATTAGCGAATACTACTACTAGTGAGTGACAGTATTCAAGAACTTGCATTCGAATGCAAGAGATTTCGATTAGCGAATACTACTACTAGTCAGTAACAGTATCCGAGAACTTGCATACGAATGCATGAGATTTCGATTAGCGAATACTACTACTAGTGAGTAACAGTATCCGAGAACATGCATACGAATGCATGAGATTTCGATTAGCGAATACTACTACTAGTGAGTGACAGTATCCGAGAGCTTGCATTCGAATGCATGAGATTTCGAATAGCGAATACTACTACTAGTGAGTGACAGTATCCGAGAACTTGCATTCGAATGCATGAGATTTCGATTAGCGAATACTACTACTAGTGAGTGACAGTATCCGAGAACTTGCATTCGAATGCATGAGATTTCGATTAGCGAATACTACTACTAGTGGGTGACAGTATCCGAGAACTTGCATTCGAATGCATGAGATTTCGATTAGCGAATACTACTACTAGTGAGTGACAGTATCCGAGAACTTGCATTCGAATGCATGAGATTTCGATTAGCGAATACTACTACTAGTGAGTGACAGTATCCGAGAACTTGCATTCGAATGCAAGAGATTTCGATTAGTGAATACTACTACTAGTGAGTGACAGTATCCGAATTATTGCATTCGAATGCATGAAATTTCGATTAGCGAATACTACTACTAGTGAGTGACAGTATCCGAATTATTGCATTCGAATGCATCAAATTTCGATTAGCGAATACTACTACTAGTGAGTGACAGTATCCGAATTATCGCATTCGAATGCATGAAATTTCGATTAGCGAATACTACTACTAGTGAATGACAGTATCCCAGTACTTGCATTCTAATGCATGAAAATTCGATTAGCGAATACTACTACTAGTGAGTGACAGTATCCCAGAACTTGCATTCGAATGCATGAGATTTCGATTAGCGAATACTATTACTAGTGAGTGACAGTATCCGAGAACTTGCATTTGAATGCATGAGATTTCGATTAGCGAATACTACTACTAGTGAGTGACAGAATCCGAGAACTGGCATTCGAATGCATGGGATTTCGATTAGCGAATACTACTACTAGTGAGTGACAGTATCAGAGAACATGCATTCGAATGCATGAGATTTCGATTAGCGAATACTACTACTAGTGAGTGACAGTATCCGGATTATTGCATTCGAATGCATGAGATTTCGATTAGCGAATACTACTACTAGTGAGTGACAGAATCCGAGAACTGGCATTCTAATGCATGAGATTTCGATTAGCGAATACTACTACTAGTGAGTGACAGTATCAGAGAACTTGCATTCGAATGCATGAGATTTCGATTAGCGAATACTACTACTAGTGAGTGACAGTATCCGGATTATTGCATTCGAATGCATGAGATTTCGATTAGCGAATACTACTACTAGTGAGTGATAGTATCCGAGAACTTGCATTCGAATGCATGAGATTTCGATTAGCGAATACTACTACTAGTGAGTGACAGTATACGGATTATTGCATTTGAATGCATGAGATTTCGATTAGCGAATACTACTACTAGTGAGTGATAGTATCCGAGAACTTGCATTCGAATGCATGAGATTTCGATTAGCGAATACTACTACTAGTGAGTGACAGTATCAGAGTACTTGCATTCGAATGCATGAGATTTCGATTAGCGAATACTACTACTAGTGAGTGACAGTATCCGGATTATTGCATTCGAATGCATGAGATTTCGATTAGCGAATAGTACTACTAGTGGGTGACAGAATCCGAGAACTGGCATTCTAATGCATGAGATTTCGATTAGCGAATACTACTACTAGTGAGTGACAGAATCCGAGAACTGGCATTCGAATGCATGGGATTTCGATTAGCGAATACTACTACTAGTGAGTGACAGTATCAGAGTACTTGCATTCGAATGCATGAGATTTCGATTAGCGAATACTACTACTAGTGAGTGACAGTATCCGGATTATTGCATTCGAATGCATGAGATTTCGATTAGCGAATACTACTACTAGTGAGTAATAGTATCCGAGAACTTGCATTCGAATGCATGAGATTTCGATTAGCGAATACTACTACTAGTGAGTGACAGTATCCGGATTATTGCATTCGAATGCATGAGATTTCGATTAGCGAATACTACTACTAGTGAGTGATAGTATCCGAGAACTTGCATTCGAATGCATGAGATTTCGATTAGCGAATACTACTACTAGTGAGTGATAGTATCCGAGAACTTGCATTCGAATGCATGAGATTTCGATTAGCGAATACTACTACTAGTGAGTGACAGTATCCGAATTTCTGCATTCGAATTCATGAGATTTTGATTAGCGAATACTACTACTAGTGAGTGACAGTATCCGAGAACTTGCATTCGAATGCATGAGAATTCGATTAGCGAATACTACTACTAGTGAGTGACAGTATCCAAATTATTGCATTCGAATGCATGAGATTTCGATTAGCGAATACTACTACTAGTGAGTGACAGTATCCGAATTATTGCATTCGAATGCAAGAGATCTCGATTAGCGAATACTACTACTAGTGAGTGACAGTATCCGAGAACTTGCATTCGAGTGCATGAGATTTCGATTAGCGAATAGTACTACTAGTGAGTGACAGTATCCGAGAACTTGCATTCGAATGCAAGAGATTTCGATTAGCGAATACTACTACTAGTGAGTGACAGTATCCGAGAACTTGCATTCGAATGCACGAAATTTCGATTAGCGAATACTACTACTAGTGAGTGACAGTATCCGAATTATTGCATTCGAATGCAAGAGATTTCGATTAGCGAATACTACTACTAGTGAGTGACAGTATCCGAGAACTTGCATTCAAATGCAAGAGATTTCGATTAGCGAATACTACTACTAGTGAGTGACAGTATCCGAGAACTTGCATTCGATAGCACGAAATTTCGATTAGCGAATACTACTACTAGTGAGTGACAGTATCCGAGAACTTGCATTCGAATGCATGAGATTTCGATTAGCGAATACTACTACTAGTGAGTGACAGTATCCGAGAACTTTCATTCAAATGCATGAGATTTCGATTAGCGAATACTACTACTAGTGAGTGACAGCATCCGAGAACTTGCATTCGAATGCATGAGATTTCGATTAGCGAATACTACTACTAGTGAGTGACAGTATTCAAGAACTTGCATTCGAATGCAAGAGATTTCGATTAGCGAATACTACTACTAGTCAGTAACAGTATCCGAGAACTTGCATACGAATGCATGAGATTTCGATTAGCGAATACTACTACTAGTGAGTAACAGTATCCGAGAACATGCATACGAATGCATGAGATTTCGATTAGCGAATACTACTACTAGTGAGTGACAGTATCCGAGAGCTTGCATTCGAATGCATGAGATTTCGAATAGCGAATACTACTACTAGTGAGTGACAGTATCCGAGAACTTGCATTCGAATGCATGAGATTTCGATTAGCGAATACTACTACTAGTGAGTGACAGTATCCGAGAACTTGCATTCGAATGCATGAGATTTCGATTAGCGAATACTACTACTAGTGGGTGACAGTATCCGAGAACTTGCATTCGAATGCATGAGATTTCGATTAGCGAATACTACTACTAGTGAGTGACAGTATCCGAGAACTTGCATTCGAATGCATGAGATTTCGATTAGCGAATACTACTACTAGTGAGTGACAGTATCCGAGAACTTGCATTCGAATGCAAGAGATTTCGATTAGTGAATACTACTACTAGTGAGTGACAGTATCCGAATTATTGCATTCGAATGCATGAAATTTCGATTAGCGAATACTACTACTAGTGAGTGACAGTATCCGAATTATTGCATTCGAATGCATCAAATTTCGATTAGCGAATACTACTACTAGTGAGTGACAGTATCCGAATTATCGCATTCGAATGCATGAAATTTCGATTAGCGAATACTACTACTAGTGAATGACAGTATCCCAGTACTTGCATTCTAATGCATGAAAATTCGATTAGCGAATACTACTACTAGTGAGTGACAGTATCCCAGAACTTGCATTCGAATGCATGAGATTTCGATTAGCGAATACTATTACTAGTGAGTGACAGTATCCGAGAACTTGCATTTGAATGCATGAGATTTCGATTAGCGAATACTACTACTAGTGAGTGACAGAATCCGAGAACTGGCATTCGAATGCATGGGATTTCGATTAGCGAATACTACTACTAGTGAGTGACAGTATCAGAGAACATGCATTCGAATGCATGAGATTTCGATTAGCGAATACTACTACTAGTGAGTGACAGTATCCGGATTATTGCATTCGAATGCATGAGATTTCGATTAGCGAATACTACTACTAGTGAGTGACAGAATCCGAGAACTGGCATTCTAATGCATGAGATTTCGATTAGCGAATACTACTACTAGTGAGTGACAGTATCAGAGAACTTGCATTCGAATGCATGAGATTTCGATTAGCGAATACTACTACTAGTGAGTGACAGTATCCGGATTATTGCATTCGAATGCATGAGATTTCGATTAGCGAATACTACTACTAGTGAGTGATAGTATCCGAGAACTTGCATTCGAATGCATGAGATTTCGATTAGCGAATACTACTACTAGTGAGTGACAGTATACGGATTATTGCATTCGAATGCATGAGATTTCGATTAGCGAATACTACTACTAGTGAGTGATAGTATCCGAGAACTTGCATTCGAATGCATGAGATTTCGATTAGCGAATACTACTACTAGTGAGTGATAGTATCCGAGAACTTGCATTCGAATGCATGAGATTTCGATTAGCGAATACTACTACTAGTGAGTGACAGTATCCGAATTTCTGCATTCGAATTCATGAGATTTTGATTAGCGAATACTACTACTAGTGAGTGACAGTATCCGAGAACTTGCATTCGAATGCATGAGAATTCGATTAGCGAATACTACTACTAGTGAGTGACAGTATCCAAATTATTGCATTCGAATGCATGAGATTTCGATTAGCGAATACTACTACTAGTGAGTGACAGTATCCGAATTATTGCATTCGAATGCAAGAGATCTCGATTAGCGAATACTACTACTAGTGAGTGACAGTATCCGAGAACTTGCATTCGAGTGCATGAGATTTCGATTAGCGAATAGTACTACTAGTGACTGACAGTATCCGAGAACTTGCATTCGAATGCAAGAGATTTCGATTAGCGAATACTACTACTAGTGAGTGACAGTATCCGAGAACTTGCATTCGAATGCACGAAATTTCGATTAGCGAATACTACTACTAGTGAGTGACAGTATCCGAATTATTGCATTCGAATGCAAGAGATTTCGATTAGCGAATACTACTACTAGTGAGTGACAGTATCCGAGAACTTGCATTCGAATGCACGAAATTTCGATTAGCGAATACTACTACTAGTGAGTGACAGTATCCGAGAACTTGCATTCGAATGCATGAGATTTCGATTAGCGAATACTACTACTAGTGAGTGACAGTATCCGAGAACTTCCATTCAAATGCATGAGATTTCGATTAGCGAATACTACTACTAGTGAGTGACAGCATCCGAGAACTTGCATTCGAATGCATGAGATTTCGATTAGCGAATACTACTACTAGTGAGTGACAGTATTCGAGAACTTGCATTCGAATGCAAGAGATTTCGATTAGCGAATACTACTACTAGTGAGTAACAGTATCCGAGAACTTGCATACGAATGCATGAGATTTCGATTAGCGAATACTACTACTAGTGAGTAACAGTATCCGAGAACATGCATACGAATGCATGAGATTTCGATTAGCGAATACTACTACTAGTGAGTGACAGTATCCGAGAGCTTGCATTCGAATGCATGAGATTTCGAATAGCGAATACTACTACTAGTGAGTGACAGTATCCGAGAACTTGCATTCGAATGCATGAGATTTCGATTAGCGAATACTACTACTAGTGAGTGACAGTATCCGAGAACTTGCATTCGAATGCATGAGATTTCGATTAGCGAATACTACTACTAGTGGGTGACAGAATCCGAGAACTTGCATTCGAATGCATGAGATTTCGATTAGCGAATACTACTACTAGTGAGTGACAGTATCCGAAAACTTGCATTCGAATGCATGAGATTTCGATTAGCGAATACTACTAGTAGTGAGTGACAGTATCCGAGAAGTTGCATTCGAATGCAAGAGATTTCGATTAGTGAATACTACTACTAGTGAGTGACAGTATCCGAATTATTGCATTCGAATGCATGAAATTTCGATTAGCGAATACTACTACTAGTGAGTGACAGTATCCCAGTACTTGCATTCTAATGCATGAAAATTCGATTAGCGAATACTACTACTAGTGAGTGACAGTATCCCAGAACTTGCATTCGAATGCATGAAATTTCGATTAGCGAATACTACTACTAGTGAGTGACAGTATCCGAATTATTGCATTCGAATGCATGAAATTTCGATTAGCGAATACTACTACTAGTAAGTGACAGTATCCGAATTATTGCATTCGAATGCATGAAATTTCGATTAGCGAATACTACTACTAGTGAGTGACAGTATCCGAATTATTGCATTCGAATGCATGAAATTTCGATTAACGAATACTGCTACTAGTGAGTGACAGTATCCCAGAACTTGCATTCGAATGCATGAGATTTCGATTAGCGAATACTACTGCAAGTGAGTGACAGTATCCGGATTATTGCATTCGAATGCATGAGATTTCGATTAGCGAATACTACTACTAGTGAGTGATAGTATCCGAGAACTTGCATTCGAATGCATGAGATTTCGATTAGCGAATACTACTACTAGTGAGTGACAGTATCCGAGAACTTGCATTCGAATGCAAGTGATTTCGATTAGCGAATACTACTACTAGTGAGTGACAGTATCCGAATTATTGCATTCGAATGCATGAGATTTCGATTAGGGAATACTACTACTAGTGAGTGACAGTATCCGAGAACTTGCATTCGAATGCATGAGATTTCGATTAGCGAATACTACTACTAGTGAGTGACAGTATCCAAATTATTGCATTCGAATGCATGAGATTTCGATTAGCGAATACTACTACTAGTGAGTGACAGTATCCAAATTATTACATTCGAATACATGAGATTTCGATTAGCGAATACTACTACTAGTGAGTGACAGTATCCAAATTATTGCATTCGAATGCAAGAAATTTCGATTAGCGAATACTACTACTAGTGAGTGACAGTATCCGAATTATTGCATTCGAATGCAAGAAATTTCGATTAGCGAATACTACTACTAGTGAGTGACAGTATCCGAGAACTTGCATTCGAATGCATGAGATTTCGATTAGCGAATACTATTACTAGTGAGTGACAGTATCCGAGAACTTGCATTTGAATGCATGAGATTTCGATTAGCGAATACTACTACTAGTGAGTGACAGAATCCGAGAACTGGCATTCGAATGCATGAGATTTCGATTAGCGAATACTACTACTAGTGAGTGACAGTATCAGAGAACTTGCATTCGAATGCAAGAGATTTCGATTACTCAATACTACTACTAGTGAGTGACAGTATCCGAGAACCTGCATTCGAATGCATGAGATTTCGATTTGCGAACACTACTACTAGGGAGTGACAGTATCCGAGAACTTGCATTCGAATGCAAGAGATTTCGATTAGCGAATACTACTACTAGTGAGTGACAGTATCCGAGAACTTGCATTCGAATGCATGAGATTTCGATTAGCGAATACTACTACTAGTGAGCGACAGTATCCGAATTATTGCATTCGAATGCAAGAGAACTCGATTAGCGAATACTACTACTAGTGAGTGACAGTATCCGAGAACTTGCATTCGAGTGCATGAGATTTCGATTAGCGAATAGTACTACTAGTGAGTGACAGTATCCGAGAACTTGCATTCGAATGCAAGAGATTTCGATTAGCGAATACTACTACTAGTGAGTGACAGTATCCGAGAACTTGCATTCGAATGCACGAAATTTCGATTAGCGAATACTACTGCTAGTGAGTGACAGTATCCGAATTATTGCATTCGAATGCAAGAGATTTCGATTAGCGAATACTACTACTAGTGAGTGACAGTATCCGAGAACTTGCATTCGAATGCACGAAATTTCGATTAGCGAATACTACTACTAGTGAGTGACAGTATCCGAGAACTTGCACTCGAATGCATGAGATTCCGATTAGCGAATACTACTACTAGTGAGTGACAGTATCCGAGAACTTCCATTCGAATGCATGAGATTTCGATTAGCGAATACTACTACTAGTGAGTGACAGTATTCGAGAACTTGCATTCGAATGCAAGAGATTTCGGTTAGCGAATACTACTACTAGTGAGTAACAGTATCCGAGAACTTGCATACGAATGCATGAGATTTCGATTAGCGAACACTACTACTAGTGAGTAACAGTATCCGAGAACTTGCATACGAATGCATGAGATTTCGATTAGCGAATACTACTACTAGTGAGTGACAGTATCCGAGAGCTTGCATTCGAATGCATGAGATTTCGATTAGCGAATACTACTACTAGTGAGTGACAGAATCCGAGAACTTGCATTCGAATGCAACAGAGATTTCGATTAGCGAATACTACTACTAGTGAGTGACAGTATCCGAGAACTTGCATTCGAATGCATTAGATTTCGATTAGCGAATACTACCACTAGTGGGTGACAGTATCCGAGAACTTGCATTCGAATGCATGAGATTTCGATTAGCGAATACTACTACTAGTGAGTGACAGTATCCGAGAACTTGCATTCGAATGCAAGAGATTTCGATTAGTGAATACTACTACTAGTGAGTGACAGTATCCGAATTATTGCACTCGAATGCATGAAATTTCGATTAGCGAATACTACTACTAGTGAGTGACAGTATCCGAATTATTGCATTCGAATGCATGAGATTTCGATTAGCGAATACTACTACTAGTGAGTGACAGTATCCGAATTATCGCATTCGAATGCATGAAATTTCGATTAGCGAATACTACTACTAGTGAATGACAGTATCCCAGTACTTGCATTCTAATGCATGAAAATTCGATTAGCGAATACTACTACTAGTGAGTGACAGTATCCCAGAACCTGCATTCGAATGCATGAAGTTTCGATTAGCGAATACTACTACCAGTGAGTGACAGTATCCGAATTATTGCATTCGAATGCATGAAATTTCGATTAGCGAATACTACTACTAGTAAGTGACAGTATCCGAATTATTGCATTCGAATGCATGAAATTTCGATTAGCGAATACTACTACTAGTGAGTGACAGTATCCGAATTATTGCATTCGAATGCATGAAATTTCGATTAGCGAATACTACTACTAGTGAGTGACAGTATCCCAGAACTTGCATTCGAATGCATGAGATTTCGATTAGCGAATACTACTACTAGTGAGTGACAGTATCCGGATTATTGCATTCGAATGCATGAGATTTCGATTAGCGAATACTACTACTAGTGAGTGATAGTATCCGAGAACTTGCATTCGAATGCATGAGATTTCGATTAGCGAATACTACTACTAGTGAGTGACAGTATCCGAGAACTTGCATTCGAATGCAAGTGATTTCGATTAGCGAATACTACTACTAGTGAGTGACAGTATCCGAATTATTGCATTCGAATGCATGAGATTTCGATTAGCGAATACTGCTACTAGTGAGTGACAGTATCCGTGAACTTGCATTCGAATGCATGAGATTTCGATTAGCGAATACTACTACTAGTGAGTGACCGTATCCAAATTATTGCATTCGAATGCATGAGATTTCGATTAGCGAATACTACTACTAGTGAGTGACAGTATCCGAATTATTACATTCGAATGCATGAGATTTCGATTAGCGAATACTACTACTAGTGAGTGACAGTATCCGAATTATTGCATTCGAATGCAAGAAATTTCGATTAGCGAATACTACTACTAGTGAGTGACAGTATCCGAATTATTGCATTCGAATGCAAGAAATTTCGATTAGCGAATACTACTACTAGTGAGTGACAGTATCCGAGAACTTGCATTCGAATGCATGAGATTTCGATTAGCGAATACTATTACTAGTGAGTGACAGTATCCGAGAACTTGCATTTGAATGCATGAGATTTCGATTAGCGAATACTACTACTAGTGAGTGACAGAATCCGAGAACTGGCATTCGAATGCATGAGATTTCGATTAGCGAATACTACTACTAGTGAGTGACAGTATCAGAGAACTTGCATTCGAATGCATGAGATTTCGATTAGCGAATACTACTACTAGTGAGTGACAGTTCCCGGATTATTGCATTCGAATGCATGAGATTTCGATTAGCGAATACTACTACTAGTGAGTGATAGTATCCAAGAACTTGCATTCGAATGCATGAGATTTCGATTAGCGAATACTACTACTAGTGAGTGATAGTATCCGAGAACTTGCATTCGAATGCATGAGATTTCGATTAGCGAATACTACTACTAGTGAGTGACAGTATCCCAGAACTTGCATTCGAATGCATTAGATTTCGATTAGCGAATACTACTACTAGTAAGTGACAGTATCCGGATTATTGCATTCGAATGCATGAGATTTCGATTAGCGAATACTACTACTAGTGAGTGATAGTATCCGAGAACTTGCATTCGAATGCATGAGATTTCGATTAGCGAATACTACTACTAGTGAGTGATAGTATCCGAGAACTTGCATTCGAATGCATGAGATTTCGATTAGCGAATAATACTAGTAGTGAGTGACAGTATCGGAATTATTGCATTCGAATGCATGAGATTTCGATTAGCGAATACTACTACTAGTGAGTGACAGGATCCGAGAACTTGCATTCGAATGCATGAGATTTCGATTAGCGAATACTACTACTAGTGAGTGACAGTATCCAAATTATTGCATTCGAATGCATGAGATTTCGATTAGCGAATACTACTACTAGTGAGTGACAGTATCCGAATTATTGCATTCGAATGCAAGAAATTTCGGTTAGCGAATACTACTACTAGTGAGTGACAGTATCCGAATTATTGCATTCGAGTGCACGAAATTTCGATTAGCGAATACTACTACTAGTGAGTGACAGTATCCGAGAACTTGCATTTGAATGCATGAGATTTCGATTAGCGAATACTATTACTAGTGAGTGACAGTATCCGAGAACTTGCATTTAAATGCATGAGATTTCGATTAGCGAATACTACTACTAGTGAGTGACAGAATCCGAGAACTTGCATTCGAATGCATGAGATTTCGATTAGCGAATACTACTACTAGTGAGTGACAGTATCCGAGAACTTGCATTCGAATGCAAGAGATTTCGATTACTCAATACTACTACTAGTGAGTGACAGTATCCGAGAACTTGCATTCGAATGCATGAAATTTCGATTAGCGAATACTACCACTAGTGAGTGACAGCATCCGAATTATTGCATTCGAATGCATGAGATTTCGATTAGCGAATACTACTACTAGTGAATGACAGTATCCGAATTATTGCATTCGAATGCATGAGATTTGGATTAGCGAATACTACTACTAGTGAGTGACAGTATCCGAATTATTGCATTCGAATGCAAGAAATTTCGATTAGGGAATACTACTACTAGTGAGTGACAGTATCCGAGAACTTGCATTCGAATGCATGAGATTTCGATTAGCGAATACTACTACAAGTGAGTGACAGTATCCGAGAACTTGCATTCGAATGCATGAGATTTCGATTAGCGAATACTACTACTAGTGAGTGACAGAATCCGAGAACTTGCATTCGAATGCATGAGACTTCGATTAGCGAATACTACTACTAGTGAGTGACAGTATCCGAGAACTTGCATTCGAATGCATGAGATTTCGATTAGCGAATAGTACTACTAGTCAGTGACAGTATCCGAATTATTGCATTCGAATGCAAGAGGTTTTGATTACCGAATTCTACTACTAGTGAGTGACAGTATCCGAGAACTTGCATTCGAATGCAAGAGATTTCGATTACTCAATACTACTACTAGCGAGTGACAGTATCCGAGAACTTGCATTCGAATGCATGAGATTTCGATTAGCGAATACTACTACTAGTGAGTGACAGTATCCGAGAACTTGCATTCGAATGCATGAGATTACGATTAGCGAATACTACTACTAGTGAGTGACAGTATCCGAGAACTTGCATTCGAATGCATGAGATTTCGATTAGCGAATACTACTACTAGTGAGTGACAGTATCCGAGAACTTGCATTCGAATGCATGAGATTTCGATTAGCGAATACTACTACTAGTCAGTGACAGTATCCGAATTATTGCATTCGAATGCATGAGATTTCGATTAGCGAATACTACTACTAGTCAGTGACAGTATCCGAATTATTGCATTCGAATGCAAGAGGTTTTGATTACCGAATACTACTACTAGTGAGTGACAGTATCCCAGAACTTGCATTCGAATGCATGAGATTTCGATTAGCGAATACTACTACTAGTGAGTGACAGTATCCGGATTATTGCATTCGAATGCATGAGATTTCGATTAGCGAATACTACTACTAGTGAGTGATAGTATCCGAGAACTTGCATTTGAATGCATGAGATTTCGATTAGCGAATACTACTACTAGTGAGTGACAGTATCCGAGAACTTGCATTCGAATGCAAGTGATTTCGATTAGCGAATACTACTACTAGTGAGTGACAGTATCCGAATTATTGCATTCGAATGCATGAGATTTCGATTAGCGAATACTGCTACTAGTGAGTGACAGTATCCGTGAACTTGCATTCGAATGCATGAGATTTCGATTAGCGAATACTACTACTAGTGAGTGACCGTATCCAAATTATTGCATTCGAATGCATGAGATTTCGATTAGCGAATACTACTACTAGTGAGTGACAGTATCCGAATTATTACATTCGAATGCATGAGATTTCGATTAGCGAATACTACTACTAGTGAGTGACAGTATCCGAATTATTGCATTCGAATGCAAGAAATTTCGATTAGCGAATACTACTACTAGTGAGTGACAGTATCCGAATTATTGCATTCGAATGCAAGAAATTTCGATTAGCGAATACTACTACTAGTGAGTGACAGTATCCGAGAACTTGCATTCGAATGCATGAGATTTCGATTAGCGAATACTATTACTAGTGAGTGACAGTATCCGAGAACTTGCATTTGAATGCATGAGATTTCGATTAGCGAATACTACTACTAGTGAGTGACAGAATCCGAGAACTGGCATTCGAATGCATGAGATTTCGATTAGCGAATACTACTACTAGTGAGTGACAGTATCAGAGAACTTGCATTCGAATGCATGAGATTTCGATTAGCGAATACTACTACTAGTGAGTGACAGTATCCGGATTATTGCATTCGAATGCATGAGATTTCGATTAGCGAATACTACTACTAGTGAGTGATAGTATCCGAGAACTTGCATTCGAATGCATGAGATTTCGATTAGCGAATACTACTACTAGTGAGTGATAGTATCCGAGAACTTGCATTCGAATGCATGAGATTTCGATTAGCGAATACTACTACTAGTGAGTGACAGTATCCCAGAACTTGCATTCGAATGCATTAGATTTCGATTAGCGAATACTACTACTAGTAAGTGACAGTATCCGGATTATTGCATTCGAATGCATGAGATTTCGATTAGCGAATACTACTACTAGTGAGTGATAGTATCCGAGAACTTGCATTCGAATGCATGAGATTTCGATTAGCGAATACTACTACTAGTGAGTGATAGTATCCGAGAACTTGCATTCGAATGCATGAGATTTCGATTAGCGAATAATACTAGTAGTGAGTGACAGTATCGGAATTATTGCATTCGAATGCATGAGATTTCGATTAGCGAATACTACTACTAGTGAGTGACAGGATCCAAATTATTGCATTCGAATGCATGAGATTTCGATTAGCGAATACTACTACTCGTGAGTGACAGTATCCGAATTATTGCATTCGAATGCATGAGATTTCGATTAGCGAATACTACTACTAGTGAGTGACAGTATCCGAATTATTGCATTCGAATGCAAGAAATTTCGGTTAGCGAATACTACTACTAGTGAGTGACAGTATCCGAATTATTGCATTCGAGTGCACGAAATTTCGATTAGCGAATACTACTACTAGTGAGTGACAGTATCCGAGAACTTGCATTTGAATGCATGAGATTTCGATTAGCGAATACTATTACTAGTGAGTGACAGTATCCGAGAACTTGCATTTAAATGCATGAGATTTCGATTAGCGAATACTACTACTAGTGAGTGACAGAATCCGAGAACTTGCATTCGAATGCATGAGATTTCGATTAGCGAATACTACTACTAGTGAGTGACAGTATCCGAGAACTTGCATTCGAATGCAAGAGATTTCGATTACTCAATACTACTACTAGTGAGTGACAGTATCCGAGAACTTGCATTCGAATGCATGAAATTTCGATTAGCGAATACTACCACTAGTGAGTGACAGCATCCGAATTATTGCATTCGAATGCATGAGATTTCGATTAGCGAATACTACTACTAGTGAATGACAGTATCCGAATTATTGCATTCGAATGCATGAGATTTGGATTAGCGAATACTACTACTAGTGAGTGACAGTATCCGAATTATTGCATTCGAATGCAAGAAATTTCGATTAGGGAATACTACTACTAGTGAGTGACAGTATCCGAGAACTTGCATTCGATTGCATGAGATTTCGATTAGCGAATACTACTACAAGTGAGTGACAGTATCCGAGAACTTGCATTCGAATGCATGAGATTTCGATTAGCGAATACTACTACTAGTGAGTGACAGAATCCGAGAACTTGCATTCGAATGCATGAGACTTCGATTAGCGAATACTACTACTAGTGAGTGACAGTATCCGAGAACTTGCATTCGAATGCATGAGATTTCGATTAGCGAATAGTACTACTAGTCAGTGACAGTATCCGAATTATTGCATTCGAATGCAAGAGGTTTTGATTACCGAATTCTACTACTAGTGAGTGACAGTATCCGAGAACTTGCATTCGAATGCAAGAGATTTCGATTACTCAATACTACTACTAGCGAGTGACAGTATCCGAGAACTTGCATTCGAATGCATGAGATTTCGATTAGCGAATACTACTACTAGTGAGTGACAGTATCCGAGAACTTGCATTCGAATGCATGAGATTACGATTAGCGAATACTACTACTAGTGAGTGACAGTATCCGAGAACTTGCATTCGAATGCATGAGATTTCGATTAGCGAATACTACTACTAGTGAGTGACAGTATCCGAGAACTTGCATTCGAATGCATGAGATTTCGATTAGCGAATACTACTACTAGTCAGTGACAGTATCCGAATTATTGCATTCGAATGCATGAGATTTCGATTAGCGAATACTACTACTAGTCAGTGACAGTATCCGAATTATTGCATTCGAATGCAAGAGGTTTTGATTACCGAATACTACTACTAGTGAGTGACAGTATCCAAGAACTTGCATTCGAATGCAAGAGATTTCGATTACTCAATACTACTACTAGCGAGTGACAGTATCCGAGAACTTGCATTCGAATGCATGAGATTTCGATTAGCGAATACTACTACAAGTGAGTGACAGTATCCGAGAACTTGCATTCGAATGCATGAGATTTCGATTAGCGAATACTACTACTAGTGAGTGACAGCATCCGAGAACTTGCATTCGAATGCATGAGATTTCGATTAGCGAATACTACTACTAGTGAGTGACAGTATTCGAGAACTTGCATTCGAATGCAAGAGATTTCGATTAGCGAATACTACTACTAGTGAGTAACAGTATCCGAGAACTTGCATTCGAATGCATGAGATTTCGATTAGCGAATACTACTACTAGTGAGTGACAGAATCCGAGAACTTGCATTCGAATGCATGAGACTTCGATTAGCGAATACTACTACTAGTGAGTGACAGTATCCGAGAACTTGCATTCGAATGCATGAGATTTCGATTAGCGAATAGTACTACTAGTCAGTGACAGTATCCGAATTATTGCATTCGAATGCATGAAATTTCGATTAGCGAATACTACTACTAGTGAGTGACAGTATCCCAGAACTTGCATTCGAATGCATGAGATTTCGATTAGCGAATACTACTACTAGTGAGTGACAGTATCCGGATTATTGCATTCGAATGCATGAGATTTCGATTAGCGAATACTACTACTAGTGAGTGACAGTATCCGAGAACTTGCATTCGAATGCATGAGATTACGATTAGCGAATACTACTACTAGTGAGTGACAGTATCCGAGAACTTGCATTCGAATGCATGAGATTTCGATTAGCGAATACTACTACTAGTGAGTGACAGTATCCGAGAACTTGCATTCGAATGCATGAGATTTCGATTAGCGAATAGTACTACAAGTCAGTGACAGTATCCGAATTATTGCATTCGAATGCAAGAGGTTTTGATTACCGAATTCTACTACTAGTGAGTGACAGTATCCGAGAACTTGCATTCGAATGCAAGAGATTTCGATTACTCAATACTACTACTAGCGAGTGACAGTATCCGAGAACTTGCATTCGAATGCATGAGATTTCGATTAGCGAATACTATTACTAGTGAGTGACAGTATCCGAGAACTTGCATTCGAATGCATGAGATTACGATTAGCGAATACTACTACTAGTGAGTGACAGTATCCGAGAACTTGCATTCGAATGCATGAGATTTCGATTAGCGAATACTACTACTAGTGAGTGACAGTATCCGAGAACTTGCATTCGAATGCATGAGATTTCGATTAGCGAATACTACTACTAGTCAGTGACAGTATCCGAATTATTGCATTCGAATGCAAGAGGTTTTGATTACCGAATACTACTACTAGTGAGTGACAGTATCCGAGAACTTGCATTCGAATGCAAGAAATTTCGATTACTCAATACTACTACAAGCGAGTGACAGTATCCGAGAACTTGCATTCGAATGCATGAGATTTCGATTAGCGAATACTACTACAAGTGAGTGACAGTATCCGAATTATTGCATTCGAATGCATGAGATTTCGATTAGCGAATACTACTACTAGTGAGTGACAGTATCCGAATTATTGCATTCGAATGCAAGAAATTTCGGTTAGCGAATACTACTACTAGTGAGTGACAGTATCCGAATTATTGCATTCGAGTGCACGAAATTTCGATTAGCGAATACTACTACTAGTGAGTGACAGTATCCGAGAACTTGCATTTGAATGCATGAGATTTCGATTAGCGAATACTATTACTAGTGAGTGACAGTATCCGAGAACTTGCATTTAAATGCATGAGATTTCGATTAGCGAATACTACTACTAGTGAGTGACAGAATCCGAGAACTTGCATTCGAATGCATGAGATTTCGATTAGCGAATACTACTACTAGTGAGTGACAGTATCCGAGAACTTGCATTCGAATGCAAGAGATTTCGATTACTCAATACTACTACTAGTGAGTGACAGTATCCGAGAACTTGCATTCGAATGCATGAAATTTCGATTAGCGAATACTACCACTAGTGAGTGACAGCATCCGAATTATTGCATTCGAATGCATGAGATTTCGATTAGCGAATACTACTACTAGTGAATGACAGTATCCGAATTATTGCATTCGAATGCATGAGATTTGGATTAGCGAATACTACTACTAGTGAGTGACAGTATCCGAATTATTGCATTCGAATGCAAGAAATTTCGATTAGGGAATACTACTACTAGTGAGTGACAGTATCCGAGAACTTGCATTCGAATGCATGAGATTTCGATTAGCGAATACTACTACAAGTGAGTGACAGTATCCGAGAACTTGCATTCGAATGCATGAGATTTCGATTAGCGAATACTACTACTAGTGAGTGACAGAATCCGAGAACTTGCATTCGAATGCATGAGACTTCGATTAGCGAATACTACTACTAGTGAGTGACAGTATCCGAGAACTTGCATTCGAATGCATGAGATTTCGATTAGCGAATAGTACTACTAGTCAGTGACAGTATCCGAATTATTGCATTCGAATGCAAGAGGTTTTGATTACCGAATTCTACTACTAGTGAGTGACAGTATCCGAGAACTTGCATTCGAATGCAAGAGATTTCGATTACTCAATACTACTACTAGCGAGTGACAGTATCCGAGAACTTGCATTCGAATGCATGAGATTTCGATTAGCGAATACTACTACTAGTGAGTGACAGTATCCGAGAACTTGCATTCGAATGCATGAGATTACGATTAGCGAATACTACTACTAGTGAGTGACAGTATCCGAGAACTTGCATTCGAATGCATGAGATTTCGATTAGCGAATACTACTACTAGTGAGTGACAGTATCCGAGAACTTGCATTCGAATGCATGAGATTTCGATTAGCGAATACTACTACTAGTCAGTGACAGTATCCGAATTATTGCATTCGAATGCATGAGATTTCGATTAGCGAATACTACTACTAGTCAGTGACAGTATCCGAATTATTGCATTCGAATGCAAGAGGTTTTGATTACCGAATACTACTACTAGTGAGTGACAGTATCCAAGAACTTGCATTCGAATGCAAGAGATTTCGATTACTCAATACTACTACTAGCGAGTGACAGTATCCGAGAACTTGCATTCGAATGCATGAGATTTCGATTAGCGAATACTACTACAAGTGAGTGACAGTATCCGAGAACTTGCATTCGAATGCATGAGATTTCGATTAGCGAATACTACTACTAGTGAGTGACAGCATCCGAGAACTTGCATTCGAATGCATGAGATTTCGATTAGCGAATACTACTACTAGTGAGTGACAGTATTCGAGAACTTGCATTCGAATGCCAGAGATTTCGATTAGCGAATACTACTACTAGTGAGTAACAGTATCCGAGAACTTGCATTCGAATGCATGAGATTTCGATTAGCGAATACTACTACTAGTGAGTGACAGAATCCGAGAACTTGCATTCGAATGCATGAGACTTCGATTAGCGAATACTACTACTAGTGAGTGACAGTATCCGAGAACTTGCATTCGAATGCATGAGATTTCGATTAGCGAATAGTACTACTAGTCAGTGACAGTATCCGAATTATTGCATTCGAATGCATGAAATTTCGATTAGCGAATACTACTACTAGTGAGTGACAGTATCCCAGAACTTGCATTCGAATGCATGAGATTTCGATTAGCGAATACTACTACTAGTGAGTGACAGTATCCGGATTATTGCATTCGAATGCATGAGATTTCGATTAGCGAATACTACTACTAGTGAGTGACAGTATCCGAGAACTTGCATTCGAATGCATGAGATTACGATTAGCGAATACTACTACTAGTGAGTGACAGTATCCGAGAACTTGCATTCGAATGCATGAGATTTCGATTAGCGAATACTACTACTAGTGAGTGACAGTATCCGAGAACTTGCATTCGAATGCATGAGATTTCGATTAGCGAATAGTACTACTAGTCAGTGACAGTATCCGAATTATTGCATTCGAATGCAAGAGGTTTTGATTACCGAATTCTACTACTAGTGAGTGACAGTATCCGAGAACTTGCATTCGAATGCAAGAGATTTCGATTACTCAATACTACTACTAGCGAGTGACAGTATCCGAGAACTTGCATTCGAATGCATGAGATTTCGATTAGCGAATACTATTACTAGTGAGTGACAGTATCCGAGAACTTGCATTCGAATGCATGAGATTACGATTAGCGAATACTACTACTAGTGAGTGA
Source organism: Tenodera sinensis (assembly GCA_030765045.1). Lineage (NCBI taxonomy): Eukaryota > Metazoa > Arthropoda > Insecta > Mantodea > Mantidae > Tenodera > Tenodera sinensis. The sequence continues at coordinate 796,373 of JAUKNM010000016.1, forward strand.
CAGTATCCGAGAACTTGCATTCGAATGCATGAGATTTCGATTAGCGAATACTACTACTAGTGAGTGACAGTATCCGAGAACTTGCATTCGAATGCATGAGATTTCGATTAGCGAATACTACTACTAGTCAGTGACAGTATCCGAATTATTGCATTCGAATGCAAGAGGTTTTGATTACCGAATACTACTACTAGTGAGTGACAGTATCCGAGAACTTGCATTCGAATGCAAGAAATTTCGATTACTCAATACTACTACAAGCGAGTGACAGTATCCGAGAACTTGCATTCGAATGCATGAGATTTCGATTAGCGAATACTACTACAAGTGAGTGACAGTATCCGAGAACTTGCATTCGAATGCATGAGATTTCGATTAGCGAATACTACTACTAGTGAGTGACAGAATCCGAGAACTTGCATTCGAATGCATGAGATTTCGATTAGCGAATACTACTACTAGTGAGTGACAGTATCCGAGAACTTCCATTCAAATGCATGAGATTTCGATTAGCGAATACTACTACTAGTGAGTGACAGCATCCGAGAACTTGCATTCGAATGCATGAGATTTCGATTAGCGAATACTACTACTAGTGAGTGACAGTATTCGAGAACTTGCATTCGAATGCAAGAGATTTCGATTAGCGAATACTACTACTAGTGAGTAACAGTATCCGAGAACTTGCATACGAATGCATGAGATTTCGATTAGCGAATACTACTACTAGTGAGTAACAGTATCCGAGAACTTGCATACGAATGCATGAGATTTCGATTAGCGAATACTACTACTAGTGAGTGACATTATCCGAGAGCTTGCATTCGAATGCATGAGATTTCGATTAGCGAATACTACTACTAGTGAGTGACAGAATCCGAGAACTTGCATTCGAATGCAACAGAGATTTCGATTAGCGAATACTACTACTAGTGAGTGACAGTATCCGAGAACTTGCATTCGAATGCATGAGATTTCGATTAGCGAATACTACTACTAGTGGGTGACAGTATCCGAGAACTTGCATTCGAATGCATGAGATTTCGATTAGCGAATACTACTACTAGTGAGTGACAGTATCCGAGAACTTGCATTCGAATGCATGAGATTTCGATTAGCGAATACTACTACTAGTGAGTGACAGTATCCGAGAACTTGCATTCAAATGCAAGAGATTTCGATTAGTGAATACTACTACTAGTGAGTGACAGTATCCGAATTATTGCACTCGAATGCATGAAATTTCGATTAGCGAATACTACTACTAGTGAGTGACAGTATCCGAATTATTGCATTCGAATGCATGAGATTTCGATTAGCGAATACTACTACTAGTGAGTGACAGTATCCGAATTATCGCATTCGAATGCATGAAATTTCGATTAGCGAATACTACTACTAGTGAATGACAGTATCCCAGTACTTGCATTCTAATGCATGAAAATTCGAGTAGCGAATACTACTACTAGTGAGTGACAGTATCCCAGAACTTGCATTCGAATGCATGAAGTTTCGATTAGCGAATACTACTACTAGTGAGTGACAGTATCCGAATTATTGCATTCGAATGCATGAAATTTCGATTAGCGAATACTACTACTAGTAAGTGACAGTATCCGAATTATTGCATTCGAATGCATGAAATTTCGATTAGCGAATACTACTACTAGTGAGTGACAGTATCCGAATTATTGCATTCGAATGCATGAAATTTCGATTAGCGAATACTACTACTAGTGAGTGACAGTATCCCAGAACTTGCATTCGAATGCATGAGATTTCGATTAGCGAATACTACTACTAGTGAGTGACAGTATCCGGATTATTGCATTCGAATGCATGAGATTTCGATTAGCGAATACTACTACTAGTGAGTGATAGTATCCGAGAACTTGCATTCGAATGCATGAGATTTCGATTAGCGAATACTACTACTAGTGAGTGACAGTATCCGAGAACTTGCATTCGAATGCAAGTGATTTCGATTAGCGAATACTACTACTAGTGAGTGACAGTATCCGAATTATTGCATTCGAATGCATGAGATTTCGATTAGCGAATACTGCTACTAGTGAGTGACAGTATCCGAGAACTTGCATTCGAATGCATGAGATTTCGATTAGCGAATACTACTACTAGTGAGTGACCGTATCCAAATTATTGCATTCGAATGCATGAGATTTCGATTAGCGAATACTACTACTAGTGAGTGACAGTATCCGAATTATTACATTCGAATGCATGAGATTTCGATTAGCGAATACTACTACTAGTGAGTGACAGTATCCGAATTATTGCATTCGAATGCAAGAAATTTCGATTAGCGAATACTACTACTAGTGAGTGACAGTATCCGAATTATTGCATTCGAATGCAAGAAATTTCGATTAGCGAATACTACTACTAGTGAGTGACAGTATCCGAGAACTTGCATTCGAATGCATGAGATTTCGATTAGCGAATACTATTACTAGTGAGTGACAGTATCCGAGAACTTGCATTTGAATGCATGAGATTTCGATTAGCGAATACTACTACTAGTGAGTGACAGAATCCGAGAACTGGCATTCGAATGCATGAGATTTCGATTAGCGAATACTACTACTAGTGAGTGACAGTATCAGAGAACTTGCATTCGAATGCATGAGATTTCGATTAGCGAATACTACTACTAGTGAGTGACAGTATCCGGATTATTGCATTCGAATGCATGAGATTTCGATTAGCGAATACTACTACTAGTGAGTGATAGTATCCGAGAACTTGCATTCGAATGCATGAGATTTCGATTAGCGAATACTACTACTAGTGAGTGATAGTATCCGCGAACTTGCATTCGAATGCATGAGATTTCGATTAGCGAATACTACTACTAGTGAGTGACAGTATCCCAGAACTTGCATTCGAATGCATGAGATTTCGATCAGCGAATACTACTACTAGTAAGTGACAGTATCCGGATTATTGCATTCGAATGCATGAGATTTCGATTAGCGAATACTACTACTAGTGAGTGATAGTATCCGAGAACTTGCATTCGAATGCATGAGATTTCGATTAGCGAATACTACTACTAGTGAGTGATAGTATCCGAGAACTTGCATTCGAATGCATGAGATTTCGATTAGCGAATAATACTAGTAGTGAGTGACAGTATCCGAATTATTGCATTCGAATGCATGAGATTTCGATTAGCGAATACTACTACCAGTGAGTGACAGGATCCGAGAACTTGCATTCGAATGCATGAGATTTCGATTAGCGAATACTACTACTAGTGAGTGACAGTATCCAAATTATTGCATTCGAATGCAAGAGATTTCGATTAGCGAATACTACTACTCGTGAGTGACAGTATCCGAATTATTGCATTCGAATGCATGAGATTTCGATTAGCGAATACTACTACTAGTGAGTGACAGTATCCGAATTATTGCATTCGAATGCAAGAAATTTCGGTTAGCGAATACTACTACTAGTGAGTGACAGTATCCGAATTATTGCATTCGAGTGCACGAAATTTCGATTAGCGAATACTACTACTAGTGAGTGACAGTATCCGAGAACTTGCATTTGAATGCATGAGATTTCGATTAGCGAATACTATTACTAGTGAGTGACAGTATCCGAGAACTTGCATTTAAATGCATGAGATTTCGATTAGCGAATACTACTACTAGTGAGTGACAGAATCCGAGAACTTGCATTCGAATGCATGAGATTTCGATTAGCGAATACTACTACTAGTGAGTGACAGTATCCGAGAACTTGCATTCGAATGCAAGAGATTTCGATTACTCAATACTACTACTAGTGAGCGACAGTATCCGAGAACTTGCATTCGAATGCATGAAATTTCGATTAGCGAATACTACCACTAGTGAGTGACAGCATCCGAATTATTGCATTCGAATGCATGAGATTTCGATTAGCGAATACTACTACTAGTGAATGACAGTATCCGAATTATTGCATTCGAATGCATGAGATTTGGATTAGCGAATACTACTACTAGTGAGTGACAGTATCCGAATTATTGCATTCGAATGCATGAGATTTCGATTAGCGAATACTTCTACAAGTGAGTGACAGTATCCGAGAACTTGCATTCGAATGCATGAGATTTCGATTAGCGAATACTACTACTAGTGAGTGACAGAATCCGAGAACTTGCATTCGAATGCATGAGACTTCGATTAGCGATTACTACTACTAGTGAGTGACAGTATCCGAGAGCTTGCATTCGAATGCATGAGATTTCGATTAGCGAATAGTACTACTAGTCAGTGACAGTATCCGAATTATTGCATTCGAATGCAAGAGGTTTTGATTACCGAATTCTACTACTAGTGAGTGACAGTATCCGAGAACTTGCATTCGAATGCAAGAGATTTCGATTACTCAATACTACTACTAGCGAGTGACAGTATCCGAGAACTTGAATTCGAATGCATGAGATTTCGATTAGCGAATACTACTACTAGTGAGTGACAGTATCCGAGAACTTGCATTCGAATGCATGAGATTACGATTAGCGAATACTACTACTAGTGAGTGACAGTATCCGAGAACTTGCATTCGAATGCATGAGATTTCGATTAGCGAATACTACTACTAGTGAGTGACAGTATCCGAGAACTTGCATTCGAATGCATGAGATTTCGATTAGCGAATACTACTACTAGTCAGTGACAGTATCCGAATTATTGCATTCGAATGCAAGAGGTTTTGATTACCGAATACTACTACTAGTGAGTGACAGTATCCGAGAACTTGCATTCGAATGCAAGAGATTTCGATTACTCAATACTACTACTAGCGAGTGACAGTATCCGAGAACTTGCATTCGAATGCATGAGATTTCGATTAGCGAATACTACTACTAGTGAGTGACAGTATCCGAGAACTTGCATTCGAATGCATGAGATTACGATTAGCGAATACTACTACTAGTGAGTGACAGTATCCGAGAACTTGCATTCGAATGCATGAGATTTCGATTAGCGAATACTACTACTAGTCAGTGACAGTATCCGAATTATTGCATTCGAATGCAAGAGGTTTTTATTACCGAATACTACTACTAGTGAGTGACAGTATCCGAGAACTTGCATTCGAATGCAAGAGATTTCAATTACTCAATACTACTACTAGCGAGTGACAGTATCCGAGAACTTGTATTCGAATGCAAGAGATTTCGATTAGCGAATGCTACTACTAGTGAGTGACAGTATCCGAGAACTTGCATTCGAATGCATGAGATTTCGATTAGCGACTACTACTACTAGTGAGTGACAGCATCCGAGAACTTGCATTCGAATGCAAGAGATTTCGATTAGCGAATACTACTACTAGTGAGTGACAGTATCCGAGAGCTTGCATTCGAATGCATGAAATTTCGATTAGCGAATACTACTACTAGTAAGTGACAGTATCCAAATTATTGCATTCGAATGCAAGAGATTTCGATTAGCGAATACTACTACTAGTGAGTGACAGTATCCGAGAACTTGCATTCGAATGCATAAGATTTCGATTAGCGAATACTACTACTAGTGAGTGACAGTATCCGACAACTTCCATTCAAATGCATGAGATTTCGATTAGCGAATACTACTACTAGTGAGCGACAGCATCCGAGAACTTGCATTCGAATGCAAGAGATTTCGATTAGCGAATACTACTACTAGTGAGTGACAGTATCCGAGAACTTGCATTCGAATGCAAGAGATTTCGATTAGCGAATACTACTACTAGTGAGTAACAGTATCCGAAAACTTGCATACGAATGCATGAGATTTCGATTAGCGAATACTACTACTAGTGAGTGACAGTATCCGAGAACTTGCATTCGAATGCAAGAGATTTCGATTAGCGAATACTACTACTAGTGAGTGACAGTATCGGGAATTATTGCATTCGAATGCATGAAATTTCGATTAGCGAATACTACTACTAGTGAGTGACAGTATCCGAATTATTGCATTCGAATGCATAAAATTTCTATTAGCGAATACTACTACTAGTGAGTGACAGTATCCGAATTATTGTATTCGAATGCATGAAATTTCGATTAGCAAATACTACTACTAGTTAGTGACGGTATTCGAATTATTGCATTCGAATGCATGAAATTTCGATTAGCGAGTACTACTACTAGTGAGTGACAGTATCCGAGAACTTGCATTCGAATGCATGAGATTTCGATTAGCGAATACTACTACTAGTGAGTGACAGTATCCGAATTATTGCATTCGAATGCATGAGATTTCGATTAGCGAATACTACTACTAGTGAGTGACAGAATCCGAGAACTTGCATTCGAATGCATGAGATTTCGATTAGCGAATACTACTACTAGTGAGTGACAGCATCCGAATTATTGCATTCGAATGCATGAGATTTCGATTAGCGAATACTACTACTAGTGAATGACAGTATCCGAATTATTGCATTCGAATGCATGAGATTTGGATTAGCGAATACTACTACTAGTGAGTGACAGTATCCGAATTATTGCATTCAAATGCAAGAAATTTCGATTAGCGAATACTACTACTAGTGAGTGACAGTATCCGAATTATTGCATTCGAATGCAAGAAATTTCGATTAGGGAATACTACTACTAGTGAGTGACAGTATCCGAGAACTTGCATTCGAATGCAAGAGAATTCGATTACTCAATACTACTACTAGCGAGTGACAGTATCCGAGAACTTGCATTCGAATGCATGAGATTTCGATTAGCGAATACTACTACTAGTGAGTGACAGTATCCGAGAACTTGCATTCGAATGCATGAGATTACGATTAGCGAATACTACTACTAGTGAGTGACAGTATCCGAGAACTTGCATTCGAATGCATGAGATTTCAATTAGCGAATACTACTACTAGTGAGTGACAGTATCCGAGAACTTGCATTCGAATGCATGAGATTTCGATTAGCGAATACTACTACTAGTCAGTGACAGTATCCGAATTATTGCATTCGAATGCAAGAGGTTTTGAGTACCGAATACTACTACTAGTGAGTGACAGTATCCGAGAACTTGCATTCGAATGCAAGAGATTTCGATTACTCAATTCTACTACTAGTGAGTGACAGTATCCGAGAACTTGCATTCGAATGCATGAGATTTCGATTAGCAAATACTACTACTAGTGAGTGACAGTATCCGAGAACTTGCATTCGAATGCATGAGATTTCGATTAGCAAATACTACTACTAGTCAGTGACAGTATCCGAATCATTCCATTCGAATGCAAGAGGTTTTGATTACCGAATACTACTACTAGTGAGTGACAGTATCCGAGAACTTGCATTCGAATGCAAGAGATTTCGATTACTCAATACTACTACTAGCGAGTGACAGTATCCGAGAACTTGCATTCGAATGCAAGAGATTTCGATTAGCGAATGCTACTACTAGTGAGTGACAGTATTCGAGGACTTGCATTCGAATGCAAGAGATTTCGATTAGCGAATACTACTACTAGTGAGTGACAGTATCCGAGAACTTGCATTCGAATGCATGAGATTTCGATTAGCGACTACTACTACTAGTGAGTGACAGTATCCGAGAACTTGCACTCGAATGCAAGAGATTTCGATTAGCGAATACTACTACTAGTGAGTGACAGTATCCGAGAACTTGCATTCGAATGCATGAAATTTCGATTAGCGAATACTACTACTAGTGAGTGACAGTATCCGAGAACTTGCATTCGAATGCATGAGATTTGGAATAGCGAATACTACTACTAGTGCGAGACAGAATCCGAGAACTTGCATTCGAATGCATGAGATTTCGATTAGCGAATACTACTACTAGTGGGTGACAGTATCCGAATTATTGCATTCGAATGCATGAAATTTCGATTAGCAAATACTACTACTAGTGAGTGACAGTATCCCAGAACTTGCATTCGAATGCATGAAATTTCGATTAGCGAATACTACTACTAGTGAGTGACAGTAATCGAATTATTGCATTCGAATGCATGAGATTTCGATTAGCGAATACTACTACTAGTGGGTGACAGTATCCGAATTATTGCATTCGAATTCATGAAATTTCGATTAGCGATTACTACTACTAGTGAGTGAAAGTATCCCAGAACTTGCATTCGAATGCATGAGATTTCGATTAGCGAATACTACTACTAGTGAGTGACAGAATCCGAGAACTTGCATTCGAATGCATGAGATTTCGATTAGCGAGTACTACTACTAGTGAGTGACAGTATCCGAGAACTTGCATTCGAATGCATGAGATTTCGATTAGCGAATACTACTACTAGTGAGTGACAGTATCCGAATTATTGCATTCGAATGCATGAGATTTCTTTTAGCGAATACTACTACTAGTGAGTGACAGAATCCGAGAACTTGCATTCGAATGCATGAGATTTCGATTAGCGAATACTACTACTAGTGAGTGACAGCATCCGAATTATTGCATTCGAATTCATGAGATTTCGATTAGCGAATACTACTACTAGTGAATGACAGTATCCGAATTATTGCATTCGAATGCATGAGATTTGGATTAGCGAATACTACAACTAGTGAGTGACAGTATCCGAATTATTGCATTCGAATGCAAGAAATTTCGATTAGCGAATACTACTACTAGTGAGTGACAGTATCCGAATTATTGCATTCGAATGCAAGAAATTTCGATTAGGGAATACTACTACTAGTGAGTGACAGTATCCGAGAACTTGCATTCGAATGCATGAGATTTCGATTAGCGAATACTACTACAAGTGAGTGACAGTATCCGAGAACTTGCATTCGAATGCATGAGATTTCGATTAGCGAATACTACTACTAGTGAGTGACAGAATCCGAGAACTTGCATTCGAATGCATGAGACTTCGATTAGCGAATACTACTACTAGTGAGTGACAGTATCCGAGAACTTGCATTCAAATGCATGAGATTTCGATTAGCGAATACTACTACTAGTGAGTGACAGTATCCGAGAACTTGCATTCGAATGCAAGAGATTTCAATTAGCGAATTCTACTACTAGTGAGTGACAGTATCCGAGAATTTGCATTCGAATGCAAGAGATTTCCTATAGCGAACACTACTACTAGTGAGTGACAGTATCCGAATTATTGCATTCGAATGCAAGAGATTTCGATTAGCGAATACTACTACTAATGAGTGACAGTATCCGAGAACTTGCATTCGAATGCAAGAGACTTCGATTAGCGAATACTACTAGTAGTGAGTGACAGTATCCGAATTATTGCATTCGAATGCATGAGATTTCGATTAGGGAATACTACTACTAGTGAGTGACAGTATCCCAGTACTTGCATTCTAATGCATGAAAATTCGATTAGCGAATACTACTACTAGTGAGTGACATTATCCCAGAACTTGCATTCGAATGCATGAAATTTCGATTAGCGAATACTTCTACTAGTGAGTGACAGTATCCGAATTATTGCATTCGAATGCATGAAATTTCGATTAGCGAATACTACTACTAGTAAGTGACAGTATCCGAATTATTGCATTCGAATGCACGAAATTTCTATTAGCGAATACTACTACTAGTGAGTGACAGTATCCGAACTATTGCATTCGAATGCATGAAATTTCGATTAGCGAATACTACTACTAGTGAGTGACAGTATCCAAATTATTGCATTCGAATGCATGAGATTTCGATTAGCGAATACTACTACTAGTGAGTGACAGTATCCGAATTATTACATTCGAATGCATGAGATTTCGATTAGCGAATACTACTACTAGTGAGTGACAGTATCCGAATTATTGCATTCGAATGCAAGAAATTTCGATTAGCGAATACTACTACTAGTGAGTGACAGTATCCGAATTATTGCATTCGAATGCAAGAAATTTCGATTAGCGAATACTACTACTAGTGAGTGACAGTATCCGAGAACTTGCATTCGAATGCATGAGATTTCGATTAGCGAATACTATTACTAGTGAGTGACAGTATCCGAGAACTGGCATTCGAATGCATGAGATTTTGATTAGCGAATACTACTACTAGTGAGTGACAGTATTAGAGAACTTGCATTCGAATGCATGAGATTTCGATTAGCGAATACTGATACTAGTCGGTGACAGTATCCGAATTATTGCATTCGAATGCAAGAGGTTTCGATTACCGAATACTACTACTAGTGAGTGACAGTATCCGAGAACTTGCATTCGAATGCAAGAGATTTCGATTACTCAATACTACTACTAGCGAGTGACAGTATCCGAGAACTTGCATTTGAATGGATGAGATTTCGATTAGCGAATACTACTACTAGTGAGTGACAGTATCCGAGAACTTGCATTCGAATGCCTGAGATTTCGATTAGCGAATACTACTACTAGTGAGTGACAGTATCCGAGAACTTGCATTCGAATGCATGAGATTTCGATTAGCTTATACTACTACTAGTGAGTGACAGTATCCGAATTATTGCATTCGAATGCAAGAGATTTTGATTAGCGAATACTACTACTAGTGAGTGACAGTATCCGAGAACTTGCATTCGAATGCATGAGATTTCGATTAGCGAATACTACTACTAGTGAGTGACAGCATCCGAATTATTGCATTCGAATGCATGAGATTTCGATTAGCGAATACTACTACTAGTGAATGACAGTATCCGAATTATTGCAATCGAATGCATGAGATTTGGATTAGCGAATACTACTACTAGTGAGTGACAGTATCCGAATTATTGCATTCGAATGCAAGAAATTTCGATTAGCGAATACTACTACTAGTGATTGACAGTATCCGAATTATTGCATTCGAATGCAAGAAATTTCGATTAGGGAATACTACTACTAGTGAGTGACAGTATCCGAGAACTTGCATTCGAATGCATGAGATTTCGATTAGCGAATACTACTACAAGTGAGTGACAGTATCCGAGAACTTGCATTCGAATGCATGAGATTTCGATTAGCGAATACTACTACTAGTGAGTGACAGAATCCGAGAACTTGCATTCGAATGCATGAGACTTCGATTAGCGAATACTACTACTAGTGAGTGACAGTATCCGAGAACTTGCATTCAAATGCATGAGATTTCGATTAGCGAATACTACTACTAGTGAGTGACAGTATCCGAGAACTTGCATTCGAATGCAAGAGATTTCAATTAGCGAATTCTACTACTAGTGAGTGACAGTATCCGAGAATTTGCATTCGAATGCAAGAGATTTCCTATAGCGAACACTACTACTAGTGAGTGACAGTATCCGAATTATTGCATTCGAATGCAAGAGATTTCGATTAGCGAATACTACTACTAGTGAGTGACAGTATCCGAGAACTTGCATTCGAATGCAAGAGACTTCGATTAGCGAATACTACTAGTAGTGAGTGACAGTATCCGAATTATTGCATTCGAATGCATGAGATTTCGATTAGGGAATACTACTACTAGTGAGTGACAGTATCCCAGTACTTGCATTCTAATGCATGAAAATTCGATTAGCGAATACTACTACTAGTGAGTGACATTATCCCGGAACTTGCATTCGAATGCATGAAATTTCGATTAGCGAATACTTCTACTAGTGAGTGACAGTATCCGAATTATTGCATTCGAATGCATGAAATTTCGATTAGCGAATGCTACTACTAGTAAGTGACAGTATCCGAATTATTGCATTCGAATGCACGAAATTTCTATTAGCGAATACTACTACTAGTGAGTGACAGTATCCGAACTATTGCATTCGAATGCATGAAATTTCGATTAGCGAATACTACTACTAGTGAGTGACAGTATCCAAATTGTTGCATTCGAATGCATGAGATTTCGATTAGCGAATACTACTACTAGTGAGTGACAGTATCCGAATTATTACATTCGAATGCATGAGATTTCGATTAGCGAATACTACTACTAGTGAGTGACAGTATCCGAATTATTGCATTCGAATAAAAGAAATTTCGATTAGCGAATACTACTACTAGTGAGTGACAGTATCCGAGAACTTGCATTCGAATGCATGAGATTTCGATTAGCGAATACTATTACTAGTGAGTGACAGTATCCGAGAACTTGCATTTGAATGCATGAGATTTCGAATAGCGAATACTACTACTAGTGAGTGACAGAATCCAAGAACTGGCATTCGAATGCATGAGATTTCGATTAGCGAATACTACTACTAGTGAGTGACAGTATCAGAGAACTTGCATTCGAATGCATGAGATTTCGATTAGCGAATACTGATACTAGTCGGTGACAGTATCCGAATTATTGCATTCGAATGCAAGAGGTTTCGATTACCGAATACTACTACTAGTGAGTGACAGTATCCGAGAACTTGCATTCGAATGCAAGAGATTTCGATTACTCAATACTACTACTAGCGAGTGACAGTATCCGAGAACTTGCATTTGAATGGATGAGATTTCGATTAGCGAATACTACTACTAGTGAGTGACAGTATCCGAGAACTTGCATTCGAATGCCTGAGATTTCGATTAGCGAATACTACTACTAGTGAGTGACAGTATCCGAGAACTTGCATTCGAATGCATGAGATTTCGATTAGCTTATACTACTACTAGTGAGTGACAGTATCCGAATTATTGCATTCGAATGCAAGAGATTTTGATTAGCGAATACTACTACTAGTGAGTGACAGTATCCGAGAACTTGCATTCGAATGCATAAGATTTCGATTAGCGAATACTACTACTAGTGAGTGACAGTATCCGACAACTTCCATTCAAATGCATGAGATTTCGATTAGCGAATACTACTACTAGTGAGTGACAGCATCCGAGCACTTGCATTCGAATGCAAGAGATTTTGATTAGCGAATACTACTACTAGTGAGTGACAGTATCCAAGAACTTGCATTCGAATGCAACAGATTTCGATTAGCGAATACTACTACTAGTGAGTGACAGTATCGGGAATTATTGCATTCGAATGCATGAAATTTCGATTAGCGAATACTACTACTAGTGAGTGACAGTATCCGAATTATTGCATTCGAATGCATAAAATTTCTATTAGCGAATACTACTACTAGTGAGTGACAGTATCCGAATTATTGTATTCGTGTGCATGAAATTTCGATTAGCAAATACTACTACTAGTTTGTGACGGTATTCGAATTATTGCATTCGAATACATGAAATTTCGATTAGCGAGTACTACTACTAGTGAGAGACAGTTTCCGAGAACTTGCATTCGAATGCATGAGATTTCGATTAGCGAATACTACTACTAGTGAGTGACAGTATCCGAATTATTGCATTTGAATGAATGAGATTTCGAATAGCGAATACTACTACTAGTGAGTGACAGAATCCGAGAACTTGCATTCGAATGCATGAGATTTCGATTAGCGAATACTACTACTAGTGAGTGACAGCATCCGAATTATTGCATTCGAATGCATGAGATTTCGATTAGCGAATACTACTACTAGTGAATGACAGTATCCGAATTATTGCATTCGAATGCATGAGATTTGGATTAGCGAATACTACTACTAGTGAGTGACAGTATCCGAATTATTGCATTCGAATGCAACAAATTTCGATTAGCGAATACTACTACTAGTGAGTGACAGTATCCGAATTATTGCATTCGAATGCAAGAAATTCCGATTAGGGAATACTACTACTAGTGAGTGACAGTATCCGAGAACTTGCATTCGAATGCATGAGATTTCGATTAGCGAATACTACTACAAGTTAGTGACAGTATCCGAGAACTTGCATTCGAATGCATGAGATTTCGATTAGCGAATACTACTACTAGTGAGTGACAGTATCCGAGAACTTGCATTCGAATGCATGAGATTTCGATTAGCGAATACTACTACTAGTCAGTGACAGTATCCGAATTATTGCATTCGAATGCAAGAGGTTTTGATTACCGAATACTACTACTAGTGAGTGACAGTATCCGAGAACTTGCATTCGAATGCAGGAGATTTCGATTACTCAATACTACTACTAGCGAGTGACAGTATCCGAGAACTTGCATTCGAATGCATGAGATTTTAATTAGCGAATACTACTACTAGTGAGTGACAGTATCCGAGAACTTGCATTCGAATGCATTAGATTTCGATTAGCGAATACTACTACTAGTGAGTGACAGTATCCGAGAACTTGCATTCGAATGCATGAGATTTCGATTGGCGAATACTACTACTGGTGAGTGACAGTATCCGAATTATTGCATTCGAATGCAAGAGATTTCGATTAGCCAATGCTACTACTAGTGAGTGACAGTATTCGAGAACTTGCATTCGAATGCAAGAGATTTCGATTAGCGAATACTACTACTAGTGAGTGACAGTATCCGAGAACTTGCATTCGAATGCATGAGATTTCGACTAGCGACTACTACTACAAGTGAGTGACAGTATCCGAGAACTTGCATTCGAATGCAAGAGATTTCGATTAGCGAATACTACTACTAGTGAGTGACTGTATCCGAGAACTTGCATTCGACTGCATGAAATTTCGATTAGCGAATACTACTACTAGTGAGTGACAGTATCCGAATTATTGCATTCGAATGCAAGAGATTTCGATTAGCGAATACTACTACTAGTGAGTGACAGTATCCGAGAACTTGCATTCGAATGCATAAGATTTCGATTAGCGAATACTACTACTAGTGAGTGACAGTATCCGACAACTTCCATTCAAATGCATGAGATTTCGATTAGCGAATACTACTACTAGTGAGTGACAGCATCCGAGAACTTGCATTCGAATGCAAGAGATTTCGATTAGCGAATACTACTACTAGTGAGTGACAGTATCCGAGAACTTGCATTCGAATGCAAGAGATTTCGATTAGCGAATACTACTACTAGTGAGTGACAGAATTCGAGAACTTGCATTCGAATGCATGAGATTTCGATTAGCGAATACTACTACTAGTGAGTGACAGCATCCGAATTATTGCATTCGAATGCATGAGATTTCGATTAGCGAATACTACTACTAGTGAATGACAGTATCCTAATTATTGCATTCGAATGCATGAGATTTGGATTAGCGAATACTACTACTAGTGAGTGACAGTATCCGAATTATTGCATTCGAATGCAACAAATTTCGATTAGCGAATACTACTACTAGTGAGTGACAGTATCCGAATTATTGCATTCGAATGCAAGAAATTTCGATTAGGGAATACTACTACTAGTGAGTGACAGTATCCGAGAACTTGCATTCGAATGCATGAGATTTCGATTAGCGAATACTACTACAAGTGAGTGACAGTATCCGAGAACTTGCATTCGAATGCATGAGATTTCGACTAGCGAATACTACTACTAGTGAGTGACAGAATCCGAGAACTTGCATTCGAATGCATGAGACTTCGATTAGCGAATACTACTACTAGTGAGTGACAGTATCCGAGAACTTGCATTCGAATGCATGAGATTTCGATTAGCGAATACTGCTACTAGTCACTGACAGTATCCGAAATATTGCATTCGAATGCAAGAGGTTTTGATTACCCAATACTACTACTAGCGAGTGACAGTATCCGAGAACTTGCATTCGAATGCAAGAGATTTCGATTACTCAATATAACTACTAGCGAGTGACAGTATCCGAGAACTTGCATTCGAATGCATGAGATTTCGATTAGCGAATACTACTACTAGTGAGTGACAGTATCCGAGAACTTGCATTCGAATGCATGAGATTTCGATTAGCGAATACTACTACTAGTGAGTGACAGTATCCGAGAACTTGCATTCGAATGCATGAGATTTCGATTAGCGAATACTACTACTGGTGAGTGACAGTATCCGAATTATTGCATTCGAATGCAAGAGATTTTGATTAGCGAATGCTACTACTAGTGTGTGACAGTATTCGAGAACTTGCAATCGAATGCAAGAGATTTCGATTAGCGAATACTACTACTAGTGAGTGACAGTATCCGAGAACTTGCATTCGAATGCATGAGATTTCGATTAGCGACTACTACTACTAGTGAGTGACAGTATCCGAGAACTTGCATTCAAATGCAAGAGATTTCGATTAGCGAATACTACTACTAGTGAGTGACAGTATCCGAGAACTTGCATTCGAATGCATGAAATTTCGATTAGCGAATACTACTACTAGTGAGTGACAGTATCCGAATTATTGCATTCGAATGCAAGAGGTTTCGATTATCGAATACTACTACTAGTGAGTGACAGTATCCGAGAACTTGCATTCGAATGCATAAGATTTCGATTAGCGAATACTACTACTAGTGAGTGACAGTATCCGACAACTTCCATTCAAATGCATGAGATTTCAATTAGCGAATACTACTACTAGTGAGTGACAGCATCCGAGAACTTGCATTCGAATGCAAGAGATTTCGATTAGCGAATACAACTACTAGTGAGTGACAGTATCCGAGAACTTGCATTCGAATGCAAGAGATTTCGATTAGCGAATACTACTACTAGTGAGTGACAGAATCCGAGAACTTGCATTCGAATGCATGAGATTTCGATTAGCGAATACTACTACTAGTGAGTGACAGCATCCGAATTATTGCATTCGAATGCATGAGATTTCGATTAGCGAATACTACTACTAGTGAATGACAGTATCCGAATTATTGCATTCGAATGCATGAGATTTGGATTAGCGAATACTACTACTAGTGAGTGACAGTATCCGAAATATTGCATTCGAATGCAACAAATTTCGATTAGCGAATACTACTACTAGTGAGTGACAGTATCCGAATTATTGCATTCGAATGCAAGAAATTTCGATTAGGGAATACTACTACTAGTGAGTGACAGTATCCGAGAACTTGCATTCGAATGCATAAGATTTCGATTAGCGAATACTACTACTAGTGAGTGACAGTATCCGACAACTTCCATTCAAATGCATGAGATTTCGATTAGCGAATACTACTACTAGTGAGTGACAGCATCCGAGAACTTGCATTCGAATGCAAGAGATTTTGATTAGCGAATACTACTACTAGTGAGTGACAGTATCCGAGAACTTGCATTCGAATGCAACAGATTTCGATTAGCGAATACTACTACTAGTGAGTGACAGTATCGGGAATTATTGCATTCGAATGCATGAAATTTCGATTAGCGAATACTACTACTAGTGAGTGACAGTATCCGAATTATTGCATTCGAATGCATAAAATTTCTATTAGCGAATACTACTACTAGTGAGTGACAGTATCCGAATTATTGTATTCGTATGCATGAAATTTCGATTAGCAAATACTACTACTAGTTTGTGACGGTATTCGAATTATTGCATTCGAATGCATGAAATTTCGATTAGCGAGTACTACTACTAGTGAGAGACAGTTTCCGAGAACTTGCATTCGAATGCATGAGATTTCGATTAGCGAATACTACTACTAGTGAGTGACAGTATCCGAATTATTGCATTTGAATGAATGAGATTTCGATTAGCGAATACTACTACTAGTGAGTGACAGAATCCGAGAACTTGCATTCGAATGCATGAGATTTCGATTAGCGAATACTACTACTAGTGAGTGACAGCATCCGAATTATTGCATTCGAATGCATGAGATTTCGATTAGCGAATACTACTACTAGTGAATGACAGTATCCGAATTATTGCATTCGAATGCATGAGATTTGGATTAGCGAATACTACTACTAGTGAGTGACAGTATCCGAATTATTGCATTCGAATGCAACAAATTTCGATTAGCGAATACTACAACTAGTGAGTGACAGTATCCGAATTATTGCATTCGAATGCAAGAAATTCCGATTAGGGAATACTACTACTAGTGAGTGACAGTATCCGAGAACTTGCATTCGAATGCATGAGATTTCGATTAGCGAATACTACTACTAGTGAGTGACAGTATCCGACAACTTCCATTCAAATGCATGAGATTTCGATTAGCGAATACTACTACTAGTGAGTGACAGCATCCGAGAACTTGCATTCGAATGCAAGACATTTCGATTAGCGAATACTACTACTAGTGAGTGACAGTATCCGAGAACTTGCATTCAAATGCATGAGATTTCGATTAGCGAATACTACTACTAGTGAGTGACAGTATCCGAGAACTTGCATTCGAATGCATGAGATTTCGATTAGCGAATACTACTACTAGTGAGTGACAGTATCCGAGAACTTGCATTCGAATGCATGAGATTTCGATTAGCGAATACTACTACTGGAGAGTGACAATATCCGAATTATTGCATTCGAATGCAAGAGATTTCGATTAGCGAATGTTACTACTAGTGTGTGACAGTATTCGAGAACTTGCATTCGAATGCAAGAGATTTCGATTAGCGAATACTACTACTAGTGAGTGACAGTATCCGAGAACTTGCATTCGAATGCATGAGATTTCGATTAGCGACTACTACTACTAATGAGTGACAGTATCCGAGAACTTGCATTCGAATGCAAGAGATTTCGATTAGCGAATACTACTACTAGTGAGTGACAGTATCCGAGAACTTGCATTCGAATGCATGAAATTTCGATTAGCGAATACTACTACTAGTGAGTGACAGTATCCGAATTATTGCATTCGAATGCAAGAGATTTCGATTATCGAATACTACTACTAGTGAGTGACAGTATCCGAGAGCTTGCATTCGAATGCATAAGATTTCGATTAGCGAATACTACTACTAGTGAGTGACAGTATCCGACAACTTCCATTCAAATGCATGAGATTTCGATTAGCGAATACTAGTACTAGTGAGTGACAGCATCCGAGAACTTGCATTCGAATGCAAGAGATTTCGATTAGCGAATACTACTACTAGTGAGTGACAGTATCCGAGAACTTGCATTCGAATGCAAGAGATTTCGATTAGCGAATACTACTACTAGTGAGTGACAGAATCCGAGAACTTGCATTCGAATGCATGAGATTTCGATTAGCGAATACTACTACTAGTGAGTGACAGCATCCGAATTATTGCAATCGAATGCATGAGATTTCGATTAGCGAATACTACTACTAGTGAATGACAGTATCCGAATTATTGCATTCGAATGCATGAGATTTGGATTAGCGAATACTACTACTAGTGAGTGACAGTATCCGAATTATTGCATTCGAATGCATGAGATTTCGATTAGCGAATACTACTACTAGTGAGTGACAGTATCCGAGAACTTGCATTCGAATGCATGAGATTTCGATTAGAGAATACTACTACTAGTGAGTGACAGTATCCAAATTATTGCATTCGAATGCATGAGATTTCGATTAGCGAATACTACTACTAGTGAGTGACAGTATCCGAATTATTGCATTCGAATGCATGAGATTTCGATTACCGAATACTACTACCAGTGAGTGACAGTATCCGAATTATTGCATTCGAATGCAAGAAATTTCGGTTAGCGAATACTACTACTAGTGAGTGACAGTATCCGAATTATTGCATTCGAATGCACGAAATTTCGATTAGCGAATACCACTACTAGTGAGTGACAGTATCCGAGAACTTGCATTTGAATGCATGAGATTTCGATTAGCGAATACTATTACTAGTGAGTGACAGTATCCGAGAACATGCATTTAAATGCATGAGATTTCGATTAGCGAATTCTACTACTAGTGAGTGACAGAATCCGAGAACTTGCATTCGAATGCATGAGATTTCGATTAGCGAATACTACTACTAGTGAGTGACAGTATCCGAGAACTTGCATTCGAATGCAAGAGATTTCGATTACTCAATACTACTACTAGTGAGTGACAGTATCCGAGAACTTGCATTCGAATGCATGAGATTTCGATTAGCGAATACTACTACTAGGGAGTGACAGTATCCGAGAACTTGCATTCGAATGCATGAGATTTCGATTAGCGAATACTACTACTAGTGAGTGACAGTATCCGAATTATTGCATACGAATGCAAGAGATTTCGATTAGCGAATACTACTACTAGTGAGTGACAGTATCCGAGAACTTGCATTCGAATGCAAGAGATTTCGATTAGCGAATACTACTACTAGTGAGTGACAGTATCCGAGAACTTGCATTCGAATGCATGAGATTTCGATTAGCGAATACTCCTACTAGTGGGTGACAGTATCCGAGAACTTGCATTCGAATGCATGAGATTTAGATTAGCGAATACTACTACTAGTGAGTGACAGTATCCGAGAACTTGCATTCGACTGCATGAGATTTCGATTAGCGAATACTACTACTAGTGAGTGACAGTATCCGAATTATTGCATTCGAATGCAAGAGATTTCGATTAGCGAATGCTACTACTAGTGAGTGACAGTATTCGAGAACTTGCATTCGAATGCAAGAGATTTCGATTAGCGAATACTACTACTAGTGAGTGACAGTATCCGAGAACGTGCATTCGAATGCATGAGATTTCGATTAGCGACTACTACTACTAGTGAGTGACAGTATCCGAAAACTTGCATTCGAATGCAAGAGATTTCGATTAGCGAATACTACTACTAGTGAGTGACAGTATCCGAGAACTTGCATTCGAATGCATGAAATTTCCATTAGCGAATACCACTACTAGTGAGTGACAGTATCCGAATTATTGCATTCGAATGCAAGAGATTTCGATTAGCGAATACTACTACTAGTGAGTGACAGTATCCGAGAACTTGCATTCGAATGCATAAGATTTCGATTAGCGAATACTACTACTAGTGAGTGACAGTATCCGAAAACTTCCATTCAAATGCATGAGATTTCGATTAGCGAATACTACTACTAGTGAGTGACAGCATCCGAGAACTTGCATTCGAATGCAAGAGATTTCGATTAGCGAATACTACTACTAGTGAGTGACAGTATCCGAGAACTTGCATTCGAATGCAAGAGATTTCGATTAGCGAATACTACTAGTAGTGAGTAACAGTATCCTAGAACTTGCATACGAATGCATGAGATTTCGATTAGCGAATACTACTACTAGTGAGTGACAGTATCCGAGAACTTGCATTCGAAGGCAAGAGATTTCGATTAGCGAATACTACTACTAGTGAGTGACAGTATCGGGAATTATTGCATTCGAATGCATGAAATTTCGATTAGCGAATACTACTACTAGTGAGTGACAGTATCCGAATTATTGCATTCGAATGCATAAAATTTCTATTAGCGAATACTACTACTAGTGAGTGACAGTATACGAATTATTGTATTCGAATGCTTGAAATTTCGATTAGCAAATACTACTACTAGTTTGTGACGGTATTCGAATTATTGCATTCGAATGCATGAAATTTCGATTAGCGAGTACTACTACTAGTGAGTGACAGTATCCGAGAACTTGCATTCGAATGCATGAGATTTCGATTACCGAATACTACTACTAGTGAGTGACAGTATCCGAATTATTGCATTCGAATGCATGAGATTTCGATTAGCGAATACTACTACCAGTGAGTGACAGAATCCGAGAACTTGCACTCGAATGCATGAGATTTCGATTAGCGAATACTACTACTAGTGAGTGACAGCATCCGAATTATTGCATTCGAATGCATAAAATTTCTATTAGCGAATACTACTACTAGTGAGTGACAGTATCCGAATTATTGTATTCGTATGCATGAAATTTCGATTAGCAAATACTACTACTAGTTTGTGACGGTATTCGAATTATTGCATTCGAATGCATGAAATTTCGATTAGCGAGTACTACTACTAGTGAGAGACAGTTTCCGAGAACTTGCATTCGAATGCATGAGATTTCGATTAGCGAATACTACTACTAGTGAGTGACAGTATCCGAATTATTGCATTTGAATGAATGAGATTTCGATTAGCGAATACTACTACTAGTGAGTGACAGAATCCGAGAACTTGCATTCGAATGCATGAGATTTCGATTAGCGAATACTACTACTAGTGAGTGACAGCATCCGAATTATTGCATTCGAATGCATGAGATTTCGATTAGCGAATACTACTACTAGTGAATGACAGTATCCGAATTATTGCATTCGAATGCATGAGATTTGGATTAGCGAATACTACTACTAGTGAGTGACAGTATCCGAATTATTGCATTCGAATGCAACAAATTTCGATTAGCGAATACTACAACTAGTGAGTGACAGTATCCGAATTATTGCATTCGAATGCAAGAAATTCCGATTAGGGAATACTACTACTAGTGAGTGACAGTATCCGAGAACTTGCATTCGAATGCATGAGATTTCGATTAGCGAATACTACTACTAGTGAGTGACAGTATCCGACAACTTCCATTCAAATGCATGAGATTTCGATTAGCGAATACTACTACTAGTGAGTGACAGCATCCGAGAACTTGCATTCGAATGCAAGACATTTCGATTAGCGAATACTACTACTAGTGAGTGACAGTATCCGAGAACTTGCATTCAAATGCATGAGATTTCGATTAGCGAATACTACTACTAGTGAGTGACAGTATCCGAGAACTTGCATTCGAATGCATGAGATTTCGATTAGCGAATACTACTACTAGTGAGTGACAGTATCCGAGAACTTGCATTCGAATGCATGAGATTTCGATTAGCGAATACTACTACTGGAGAGTGACAATATCCGAATTATTGCATTCGAATGCAAGAGATTTCGATTAGCGAATGTTACTACTAGTGTGTGACAGTATTCGAGAACTTGCATTCGAATGCAAGAGATTTCGATTAGCGAATACTACTACTAGTGAGTGACAGTATCCGAGAACTTGCATTCGAATGCATGAGATTTCGATTAGCGACTACTACTACTAATGAGTGACAGTATCCGAGATCTTGCATTCGAATGCAAGAGATTTCGATTAGCGAATACTACTACTAGTGAGTGACAGTATCCGAGAACTTGCATTCGAATGCATGAAATTTCGATTAGCGAATACTACTACTAGTGAGTGACAGTATCCGAATTATTGCATTCGAATGCAAGAGATTTCGATTATCGAATACTACTACTAGTGAGTGACAGTATCCGAGAGCTTGCATTCGAATGCATAAGATTTCGATTAGCGAATACTACTACTAGTGAGTGACAGTATCCGACAACTTCCATTCAAATGCATGAGATTTCGATTAGCGAATACTAGTACTAGTGAGTGACAGCATCCGAGAACTTGCATTCGAATGCAAGAGATTTCGATTAGCGAATACTACTACTAGTGAGTGACAGTATCCGAGAACTTGCATTCGAATGCAAGAGATTTCGATTAGCGAATACTACTACTAGTGAGTGACAGAATCCGAGAACTTGCATTCGAATGCATGAGATTTCGATTAGCGAATACTACTACTAGTGAGTGACAGCATCCGAATTATTGCAATCGAATGCATGAGATTTCGATTAGCGAATACTACTACTAGTGAATGACAGTATCCGAATTATTGCATTCGAATGCATGAGATTTGGATTAGCGAATACTACTACTAGTGAGTGACAGTATCCGAATTATTGCATTCGAATGCATGAGATTTCGATTAGCGAATACTACTACTAGTGAGTGACAGTATCCGAGAACTTGCATTCGAATGCATGAGATTTCGATTAGAGAATACTACTACTAGTGAGTGACAGTATCCAAATTATTGAATTCGAATGCATGAGATTTCGATTAGCGAATACTACTACTAGTGAGTGACAGTATCCGAATTATTGCATTCGAATGCATGAGATTTCGATTACCGAATACTACTACCAGTGAGTGACAGTATCCGAATTATTGCATTCGAATGCAAGAAATTTCGGTTAGCGAATACTACTACTAGTGAGTGACAGTATCCGAATTATTGCATTCGAATGCACGAAATTTCGATTAGCGAATACCACTACTAGTGAGTGACAGTATCCGAGAACTTGCATTTGAATGCATGAGATTTCGATTAGCGAATACTATTACTAGTGAGTGACAGTATCCGAGAACATGCATTTAAATGCATGAGATTTCGATTAGCGAATTCTACTACTAGTGAGTGACAGAATCCGAGAACTTGCATTCGAATGCATGAGATTTCGATTAGCGAATACTACTACTAGTGAGTGACAGTATCCGAGAACTTGCATTCGAATGCAAGAGATTTCGATTACTCAATACTACTACTAGTGAGTGACAGTATCCGAGAACTTGCATTCGAATGCATGAGATTTCGATTAGCGAATACTACTACTAGGGAGTGACAGTATCCGAGAACTTGCATTCGAATGCATGAGATTTCGATTAGCGAATACTACTACTAGTGAGTGACAGTATCCGAATTATTGCATACGAATGCAAGAGATTTCGATTAGCGAATACTACTACTAGTGAGTGACAGTATCCGAGAACTTGCATTCGAATGCAAGAGATTTCGATTAGCGAATACTACTACTAGTGAGTGACAGTATCCGAGAACTTGCATTCGAATGCATGAGATTTCGATTAGCGAATACTCCTACTAGTGGGTGACAGTATCCGAGAACTTGCATTCGAATGCATGAGATTTAGATTAGCGAATACTACTACTAGTGAGTGACAGTATCCGAGAACTTGCATTCGACTGCATGAGATTTCGATTAGCGAATACTACTACTAGTGAGTGACAGTATCCGAATTATTGCATTCGAATGCAAGAGATTTCGATTAGCGAATGCTACTACTAGTGAGTGACAGTATTCGAGAACTTGCATTCGAATGCAAGAGATTTCGATTAGCGAATACTACTACTAGTGAGTGACAGTATCCGAGAACGTGCATTCGAATGCATGAGATTTCGATTAGCGACTACTACTACTAGTGAGTGACAGTATCCGAAAACTTGCATTCGAATGCAAGAGATTTCGATTAGCGAATACTACTACTAGTGAGTGACAGTATCCGAGAACTTGCATTCGAATGCATGAAATTTCCATTAGCGAATACCACTACTAGTGAGTGACAGTATCCGAATTATTGCATTCGAATGCAAGAGATTTCGATTAGCGAATACTACTACTAGTGAGTGACAGTATCCGAGAACTTGCATTCGAATGCATAAGATTTCGATTAGCGAATACTACTACTAGTGAGTGACAGTATCCGAAAACTTCCATTCAAATGCATGAGATTTCGATTAGCGAATACTACTACTAGTGAGTGACAGCATCCGAGAACTTGCATTCGAATGCAAGAGATTTCGATTAGCGAATACTACTACTAGTGAGTGACAGTATCCGAGAACTTGCATTCGAATGCAAGAGATTTCGATTAGCGAATACTACTAGTAGTGAGTAACAGTATCCTAGAACTTGCATACGAATGCATGAGATTTCGATTAGCGAATACTACTACTAGTGAGTGACAGTATCCGAGAACTTGCATTCGAAGGCAAGAGATTTCGATTAGCGAATACTACTACTAGTGAGTGACAGTATCGGGAATTATTGCATTCGAATGCATGAAATTTCGATTAGCGAATACTACTACTAGTGAGTGACAGTATCCGAATTATTGCATTCGAATGCATAAAATTTCTATTAGCGAATACTACTACTAGTGAGTGACAGTATACGAATTATTGTATTCGAATGCTTGAAATTTCGATTAGCAAATACTACTACTAGTTTGTGACGGTATTCGAATTATTGCATTCGAATGCATGAAATTTCGATTAGCGAGTACTACTACTAGTGAGTGACAGTATCCGAGAACTTGCATTCGAATGCATGAGATTTCGATTACCGAATACTACTACTAGTGAGTGACAGTATCCGAATTATTGCATTCGAATGCATGAGATTTCGATTAGCGAATACTACTACCAGTGAGTGACAGAATCCGAGAACTTGCACTCGAATGCATGAGATTTCGATTAGCGAATACTACTACTAGTGAGTGACAGCATCCGAATTATTGCATTCGAATGCATGAGATTTCGATTAGCGAATACTACTACTAGTGAATGACAGTATCCGAATTATTGCATTCGAATGCATGAGATTTGGATTAGCGAATACTACTACTAGTGAGAGACAGTATCCGAATTATTGCATTCGAATGCAACAAATTTCGATTAGCGAGTACTACTACTAGTGAGTGACAGTATCCGAAATATTGCATTCGAATGCAAGAAATTTCGATTAGGGAATACTACTACTAGTGAGTGACAGTATCCGAGAACTTGCATTCGAATGCATGAGATTTCGATTAGCGAATACTACTACAAGTGAGTGACAGTATCCGAGAACTTGCATTCGAATGCATGAGATTTCGATTAGCGAATACTACTACTAGTGAGTGACAGAATCCGAGAACTTGCATTCGAATGCATGAGACTTCGATTGGCGAATACTACTACTAGTGAGTGACAGTATCCGAGAACTTGCATTCGAATGCATGAGATTTCGATTAGCGAATACTAATACTAGTGAGTGACAGTATCCGAGAACTTGCATTCGAATGCAAGAGATTTCGATTAGCGAATTCTACTACTAGTGAGTGACAGTATCCGAGAATTAGCATTCGAATGCAAGAGATTTCCTATAGCGAACACTACTACTAGTGAGTGACAGTATCCGTATTATTGCATTCGAATGCAAGAGATTTCGATTAGCGAATACTACTACTAGTGAGTGACAGCATCCGAGAACTTGCTTTCGAATGCAAGAGACTTCGATTAGCAAATACTACTAGTAGTGAGTGACAGTATCCGAATTATTGCATTCGAATGCATGAGATTTCGATTAGGGAATACTACTACTAGTGAGTGACAGTATCCCAGTACTTGCATTCTAATGCATGAAAATTCGATTAGCGAATACTACTACTAGTGAGTGACAGTATCCCAGAACTTGCATTCGAATGCATGAAATTTCGATTAGCGAATACTACTACTAGTGAGTGACAGTATCCGAATTATTGCATTCGAATGCATGAAATTTCGATTAGCGAATACTACTACTAGTAAGTGACAGTATCCGAATTATTGCATTCGAATGCACGAAATTTCGATTAGCGAATACTACTACTAGTGAGTGACAGTATCCGAACTATTGCATTCGAATGCATGAAATTTCGATTAGCGAATACTACTACTAGTGAGTGACAGTATCCCAGAACTTGCATTCGAATGCATGAGATTTCGATTAGCGAATACTACTACTAGTGAGTGACAGTATGCGGATTATTGCATTCGCATGCATGAGATTTCGATTAGCGAATACTACTACTAGTGAGTGACAGTATCCCAGAACTTGCATTCGAATGCATGAGATTTCGATTAGCGAATACTACTACTAGTGAGTGACAGTATCCGGATTATTGCATTCGAATGCATGAGATTTCGATTAGCGAATACTACTACTAGTGAGTGACAGTATCCGAGAACTTGCATTCGAATGCATGAGATTTCGATTAGCGAATACTACTACTAGTGAGTGACAGAATCCGAGAACTTGCATTCGAATGCATGAGACTTCGATTAGCGAATACTACTACTAGTGAGTGACAGTATCCGAGAACTTGCATTCGAATGCATGAGATTTCGATTAGCGAATACTACTACTAGTGAGTGACAGTATCCGAGAACTTGCATTCGAATGCAAGAGATTTCGATTAGCGAATTCTACTACTAGTGAGTGACAGTATCCGAATTATTGCATTCGAATGCATGAAATTTCGATTAGCGAATACTACTACTAGTAAGTGACAGTATCCGAATTATTGCATTCGAATGCACGAAATTTCAATTAGCGAATACCACTACTAGTGAGTGACAGTATCCGAATTATTGCATTCGAATGCAAGAGATTTCGATTAGCGAATACTACTACTAGTGAGTGACAGTATCCGAGAACTTGCATTCGAATGCAAGAGACTTCGATTAGCGAATACTACTAGTAGTGTGTGACAGTATCCGAATTATTGCATTCGAATGCATGAAATTTCGATTAGCGAATACTACTACTAGTAAGTGACAGTATCCGAATTATTGCATTCGAATGCACGAAATTTCGATTAGCGAATACTACTACTAGTGAGTGACAGTATCCGAACTATTGCATTCGAATGCATGAAATTTCGATTAGCGAATACTACTACTAGTGAGTGACAGTATCCCAGAACTTGCATTCGAATGCATGAGATTTCGATTAGCGAATACTACTACTAGTGAGTGACAGTATCCGGATTATTGCATTCGAATGCATGAGATTTCGATTAGCGAATACTACTACTAGTGAGTGATAGTATCCGAGAACTTGCATTCGAATGCATGAGATTTCGATTAGCGAATACTACTACTAGTGAGTGACAGTATCCGAGAACTTGAATTCGAATGCATGAGATTTCGATTAGTGAATACTACTATTAGTGAGTGACAGTATCCGAATTATTGCATTCGAATGCAAGAGATTTCGATTAGCGAATACTACTACTAGTGAGTGACAGTATCCGAGAACTTGCATTCAAATGCAAGAGATTTCGATTAGCGAATTACTACTACTAGTGAGTGACAGTATCCGAATTATTGCATTCGAATGCATGAGATTTCGATTAGCGAATACTACTACTAGTGAGTGACAGTATCCGAGAACTTGCATTCGAATGCATGAGATTTCGATTAGCGAATACTACTACTGGTGACTGACAGTATCCAAATTATTGCATTCGAATGCATGAGATTTCGATTAGCGAATACTACTACTAGTGAGTGACAGTATCCGAATTATTGCATTCGAATGCAAGAGATTTCGGTTAGCGAATACTACTACTAGTGAGTGACAATATCCGAATTATTGCATTCGAATGCACGAAATTTCGATTAGCGAATACTACTACTAGTGAGTGACAGTATCCGAGAACTTGCATTTGAATGCATGAGATTTCGATTAGCGAATACTACTACTAGTGAGTGACAGTATCCGAGAACTTGCATTTAAATGCATGAGATTTCGATTAGCGAATACTACTACTAGTGAGTGACAGAATCCGAGAACTTGCATTCGAATGCATGAGATTTCGATTAGCGAATACTACTACTAGTGAGTGACAGTATCCGAGAACTTGCATTCGAATGCAAGAGATTTCGATTACTGAATACTACTACTAGTGAGTGACAGTATCCGAGAACTTCCATTCGAATGCACGAGATTTCGATTAGCGAATACTACTACTAGGGAGTGACAGTATCCGAGAACTTGCATTCGAATGCAAGAGATTTCGATTAGCGAATACTACTACTAGTGAGTGACAGTATCCGAGAACTTGCATTCGAATTCACGAGATTTCGATTAGCGAATACTACCACTAGTGAGTGACAGTATCCGAATTATTGCATTCGAATGCAAGAGATTTCGATTAGCGAATACTACTACTAGTGAGTGACAGTATCCGAGAACTTGCATTCGAATGCAAGAGATTTCGATTAGCGAATACTACTACTAGTGAGTGACAGAATCCGAGAACTTGCATTCGAATGCATGAGATTTCGATTAGCGAATACTACTACTAGTGAGTGAAAGTATCCGAGAACTTGCATTTGAATGCAAGAGATTTCGATTACTCAATACTACTACTAGTGAGTGACAGTATCCGAGAACTTGCATTCGAATGCATGAGATTTCGATTAGCGAATACTACTACTAGGGAGTGACAGTATCCGAGAACTTGCATTCGAATGCAAGAGATTTCGATTAGCGAATACTACTACTAGGGAGTGACAGTATCCGAGAACTTGCATTCGAATGCATGAGATTTCGATTAGCGAATACTACTGCTAGTGAGTGACAGTATCCGAATTATTGCATTCGAATGCAAGAGATTTCGATTAGCGAATACTACTACTAGTGAGTGACAGTATCCGAGAACGTGCATTCGAATGCAAGAGATTTCGTTTAGCGAATACTACTACAAGTGAGTGACAGTATCCGAGAACTTGCATTCGAATGCATGAGATTTCGATTAGCGAATACTACTACTAGTGGGTGACAGTATCCGAGAACTTGCATTCGAATGCATGAGATTTCGATTAGCGAATACTACTACTAGTGAGTGACAGTATCCGAGAACTTGCATTCGAATGCATGAGATTTCGATTAGCGAATACTACTACTAGTGAGTGACAGTATCCGAATTATTGCATTCGAATGCAAGAGATTTCGATTAGCGAATGCTACTACTAGTGAGTGACAGTATTCGAGAACTTGCATTCGAATGCAAGAGATTTCGATTAGCGAATACTGCTACTAGTGAGTGACAGTATCCGAGAACTTGCATTCGAATGCATGAGATTTCGATTAGCGACTACTACTACTAGTGAGTGACAGTATCCGAGAACTTGCATTCGAATGCAAGAGATTTCGATTAGCGAATACTACTACTAGTGAGTGACAGTATCCGAGAACTTGCATTCGAATGCATGA
Source organism: Tenodera sinensis (assembly GCA_030765045.1). NCBI lineage: Eukaryota > Metazoa > Arthropoda > Insecta > Mantodea > Mantidae > Tenodera > Tenodera sinensis. The sequence goes on from JAUKNM010000016.1 coordinate 826,764, forward strand.
AATTTCGATTAGCGAATACTACTACTAGTGAGTGACAGTTTCCGAATTATTGCATTCGAATGCAAGAGATTTTGATTAGCGAATACTACTACTAGTGAGTGACAGTATCCGAGAACTTGCATTCGAATGCATGAGATTTCGATTAGCGAATACTACTACTAGTGAGTGACAGTATCCGAATTATTGCATTCGAATGCATGAGATTTCGATTAGCGAATACTACTACTAGTGAGTGACAGAATCCGAGAACTTGCGTTCCAATGCTTGAGATTTCGATTAACGAATACTGCTACTAGTGAGTGACAGTATCCGAATTATTGCATTCGAATGCATGAGATTTCGATTAGCGAATACTACTACTAGTGAGTGACAGAATCCGAGAACTTGCATTCGAATGCATGAGACTTCGATTAGCGAATACTACTACTAGTGAGTGACAGTATCCGAGAACTTGCATTCGAATGCATGAGATTTCGATTAGCGAATACTAATACTAGTGAGTGACAGTATCCGAGAACTTGCATTCGAATGCAAGAGATTTCGATTAGCGAATTCTACTACTAGTGAGTGACAGTATCCGAGAATTTGCATTCGAATGCAAGAGATTTCCTATAGCGAACACTACTACTAGTGAGTGACAGTATCCGTATTATTGCATTCGAATGCAAGAGATTTCGATTAGCGAATACTACTACTAGTGAGTGACAGTATCCGAGAACTTGCATTCGAATGCAAGAGACTTCGATTAGCAAATACTACTAGTAGTGAGTGACAGTATCCGAATTATTGCATTCGAATGCATGAGATTTCGATTAGGGAATACTACTACTAGTGAGTGACAGTATCCCAGTACTTGCATTCTAATGCATGAAAATTCGGTTAGCGAATACTACTACTAGTGAGTGACAGTATCCCAGAACTTGCATTCGAATGCATGAAATTTCGACTAGCGAATACTACTACTAGTGAGTGACAGTATCCGAATTATTGCATTCGAATGCACGAAATTTCGATTAGCGAATACTACTACTAGTGAGTGACAGTATCCGAACTATTGCATTCGAATGCATGAAATTTCGATTAGCGAATACTACTACTAGTGAGTGACAGTATCCCAGAACTTGCATTCGAATGCATGAGATTTCGATTAGCGAATACTACTACTAGTGAGTGACAGTATCCGGATTATTGCATTCGAATGCATGAGATATCGATTAGCGAATACTACTACTAGTGAGTGATAGTATCCGAGAACTTGCATTCGAATGCATGAGATTTCGATTAGCGAATACTACTACTAGTGAGTGACAGTATCCCAAAACTTGCATTCGAATGCATGAGATTTCGATTAGCGAATACTACTACTAGTGAGTGACAGTATCCGGATTATTGCATTCGAATGCATGAGATTTCGATTAGCGAATACTACTACTAGTGAGTGACAGTATCCGAGAACTTGCATTCGAATGCATGAGATTTCGATTAGCGAATACTACTACTAGTGAGTGACAGAATCCGAGAACTTGCATTCGAATGCATGAGACTTCGATTAGCGAATACTACTACTAGTGAGTGACAGTATCCGAGAACTTGCATTCGAATGCATGAGATTTCGATTAGCGAATACTACTACTAGTGAGTGACAGTATCCGAGAACTTGCATTCGAATGCAAGAGATTTCGATTAGCGAATTCTACTACTAGTGAGTGACAGTATCCGAATTATTGCATTCGAATGCATGAAATTTCGATTAGCGAATACTACTACTAGTAAGTGACAGTATCCGAATTATTGCATTCGAATGCACGAAATTTCAATTAGCGAATACCACTACTAGTGAGTGACAGTATCCGAATTATTGCATTCGAATGCAAGAGATTTCGATTAGCGAATACTACTACTAGTGAGTGACAGTATCCGAGAACTTGCATTCGAATGCAAGAGACTTCGATTAGCGAATACTACTAGTAGTGTGTGACAGTATCCGAATTATTGCATTCGAATGCATGAAATTTCGATTAGCGAATACTACTACTAGTGAGTGACAGTATCCGAATTATTGCATTCGAATGCAAGAGATTTCGATTAGCGAATACTACTACTAGTGAGTGACAGTATCCGAGAACTTGCATTCGAATGCATGAGATTTCGATTAGCGAATACTACTACTAGTGAGTGACAGAATTCGAGAACTTGCATTCGAATGCATGAGACTTCGATTAGCGAATACTACTACTAGTGAGTGACAGTATCCGAGAACTTGCATTCGAATGCATGAGATTTCGATTAGCGAATACTACTACTAGTGAGTGACAGTATCCGAGAACTTGCATTCGAATGCATGACATTTCGATTAGCGAATACTACTACTAGTGAGTGACAGTATCCGAATTATTGCATTCGAATGCAAGAGATTTCGATTAGCGAATGCTACTACTAGTGAGTGACAGTATTCGAGAACTTGCATTCGAATGCAAGAGATTTCGATTAGCGAATACTGCTACTAGTGATTGACAGTATCCGAGAACTTGCATTCGAATGCATGAGATTTCGATTAGCGACTACTACTACTAGTGAGTGACAGTATCCGAGAACTTGCATTCGAATGCAAGAGATTTCGATTAGCGAATACTACTACTAGTGATTGACAGTATCCGAGAACTTGCATTCGAATGCATGAAATTTCGATTACCGAATACTACTACTAGTGAGTGACAGTATCCGAATTATTGCATTCGAATGCAAGAGATTTCGATTAGCGAATACTACTACTAGTGAGTGACAGTATCCGAGAACTTGCATTCGAATGCATAAGATTTCGATTAGCGAATACTACTACTAGTGAGTGACAGTATCCGACAACTTCCATTCAAATGCATGAGATTTCGATTAGCGAATACTACTACTAGTGAGTAACAGTATCCGAGAACTTGCATTCGAATGCATGAGATTTCGATTAGCGAATTCTACTACTAGTGAGTGACAGTATCCGAATTATTGCATTCGAATGCATGAGATTTCGATTAGCGAATACTACTACCAGTGAGTGACAGAATCCGAGAACTTGCACTCGAATGCATGAGATTTCGATTAGCGAATACTACTACTAGTGAGTGACAGCATCCGAATTATTGCATTCGAATGCATGAGATTTCGATTGGCGAATACTACTACTAGTGAATGACAGTATCCGAATTATTGCATTCGAATGCATGAGATTTGGATTAGCGAATACTACTACTAGTGAGTGACAGTATCCGAATTATTGCATTCGAATGCAACAAATTTCGATTAGCGAATACTACTACTAGTGAGTGACAGTATCCGAAATATTGCATTCGAATGCAAGAAATTTCGATTAGGGAATACTACTACTAGTGAGTGACAGTATCCGAGAACTTGCATTCGAATGCATGAAATTTCGATTAGCGAATACTACTACTAGTGAGTGACAGTATCCGAATTATTGCATTCGAATGCATGAAATTTCGATTAGCGAATACTACTACTAGTAAGTGACAGCATCCGAATTATTGCATTCGAATGCACGAAATTTCGATTAGCGAATACTACTACTAGTGAGTGACAGTATCCGAACTATTGCATTCGAATGCATGAAATTTCGATTAGCGAATACTACTACTAGTGAGTGACAGTATCCCAGAACTTGCATTCGAATGCATGAGATTTCAATTAGCGAATACTACTACTAGTGAGTGACAGTATCCGGATTATTGCATTCGAATGCATGAGATTTCGATTAGCGAATACTACTACTAGTGAGTGATAGTATCCGAGAACTTGCATTCGAATGCATGAGATTTCGATTAGCGAATACTACTACTAGTGAGTGACAGTATCCCAAAACTTGCATTCGAATGCATGAGATTTCGATTAGCGAATACTACTACTAGTGAGTGACAGTATCCGGATTATTGCATTCGAATGCATGAGATTTCGATTAGCGAATACTACTACTAGTGAGTGACAGTATCCGAGAACTTGCATTCGAATGCATGAGATTTCGATTAGCGAATACTACTACTAGTGAGTGACAGAATCCGAGAACTTGCATTCGAATGCATAAGACTTCGATTAGCGAATACTACTACTAGTGAGTGACAGTATCCGAGAACTTGCATTCGAATGCATGAGATTTCGATTAGCGAATACTACTACTAGTGAGTGACAGTATCCGAGAACTTGCATTCGAATGCAAGAGATTTCGATTAGCGAATTCTACTACTAGTGAGTGACAGTATCCGAATGATTGCAATCGAATGCATGAAATTTCGATTAGCGAATACTACTACTAGTAAGTGACAGTATCCGAATTATTGCATTCGAATGCACGAAATTTCAATTAGCGAATACCACTACTAGTGAGTGACAGTATCCGAATTATTGCATTCGAATGCAAGAGATTTCGATTAGCGAATACTACTACTAGTGAGTGACAGTATCCGAGAACTTGCATTCGAATGCAAGAGACTTCGATTAGCGAATACTACTAGTAGTGTGTGACAGTATCCGAATAATTGCATTCGAATGCATGAAATTTCGATTAGCGAATACTACTACTAGTAAGTGACAGTATCCGAAATATTGCATTCGAATGCAAGAAATTTCGATTAGGGAATACTACTACTAGTGAGTGACAGTATCCGAGAACTTGCATTCGAATGCATGAGATTTCGATTAGCGAATACTACTACAAGTGAGTGACAGTATCCGAGAACTTGCATTCGAATGCATGAGATTTCGATTAGCGAATACTACTACTAGTGAGTGACAGTATCCGAGAACTTGCATTCGAATGCATGACATTTCGATTAGCGAATACTACTACTAGTGAGTGACAGTATCCGAATTATTGCATTCGAATGCAAGAGATTTCGATTAGCGAATGCTACTACTAGTGAGTGACAGTATTCGAGAACTTGCATTCGAATGCAAGAGATTTCGATTAGCGAATACTGCTACTAGTGATTGACAGTATCCGAGAACTTGCATTCGAATGCATGAGATTTCGATTAGCGACTACTACTACTAGTGAGTGACAGTATCCGAGAACTTGCATTCGAATGCAAGAGATTTCGATTAGCGAATACTACTACTAGTGATTGACAGTATCCGAGAACTTGCATTCGAATGCATGAAATTTCGATTACCGAATACTACTACTAGTGAGTGACAGTATCCGAATTATTGCATTCGAATGCAAGAGATTTCGATTAGCGAATACTACTACTAGTGAGTGACAGTATCCGAGAACTTGCATTCGAATGCATAAGATTTCGATTAGCGAATACTACTACTAGTGAGTGACAGTATCCGACAACTTCCATTCAAATGCATGAGATTTCGATTAGCGAATACTACTACTAGTGAGTAACAGTATCCGAGAACTTGCATTCGAATGCATGAGATTTCGATTAGCGAATTCTACTACTAGTGAGTGACAGTATCCGAATTATTGCATTCGAATGCATGAGATTTCGATTAGCGAATACTACTACCAGTGAGTGACAGAATCCGAGAACTTGCACTCGAATGCATGAGATTTCGATTAGCGAATACTACTACTAGTGAGTGACAGCATCCGAATTATTGCATTCGAATGCATGAGATTTCGATTGGCGAATACTACTACTAGTGAATGACAGTATCCGAATTATTGCATTCGAATGCATGAGATTTGGATTAGCGAATACTACTACTAGTGAGTGACAGTATCCGAATTATTGCATTCGAATGCAACAAATTTCGATTAGCGAATACTACTACTAGTGAGTGACAGTATCCGAAATATTGCATTCGAATGCAAGAAATTTCGATTAGGGAATACTACTACTAGTGAGTGACAGTATCCGAGAACTTGCATTCGAATGCATGAAATTTCGATTAGCGAATACTACTACTAGTGAGTGACAGTATCCGAATTATTGCATTCGAATGCATGAAATTTCGATTAGCGAATACTACTACTAGTAAGTGACAGCATCCGAATTATTGCATTCGAATGCACGAAATTTCGATTAGCGAATACTACTACTAGTGAGTGACAGTATCCGAACTATTGCATTCGAATGCATGAAATTTCGATTAGCGAATACTACTACTAGTGAGTGACAGTATCCCAGAACTTGCATTCGAATGCATGAGATTTCAATTAGCGAATACTACTACTAGTGAGTGACAGTATCCGGATTATTGCATTCGAATGCATGAGATTTCGATTAGCGAATACTACTACTAGTGAGTGATAGTATCCGAGAACTTGCATTCGAATGCATGAGATTTCGATTAGCGAATACTACTACTAGTGAGTGACAGTATCCCAAAACTTGCATTCGAATGCATGAGATTTCGATTAGCGAATACTACTACTAGTGAGTGACAGTATTTGGATTATTGCATTCGAATGCATGAGATTTCGATTAGCGAATACTACTACTAGTGAGTGACAGTATCCGAGAACTTGCATTCGAATGCATGAGATTTCGATTAGCGAATACTACTACTAGTGAGTGACAGAATCCGAGAACTTGCATTCGAATGCATAAGACTTCGATTAGCGAATACTACTACTAGTGAGTGACAGTATCCGAGAACTTGCATTCGAATGCATGAGATTTCGATTAGCGAATACTACTACTAGTGAGTGACAGTATCCGAGAACTTGCATTCGAATGCAAGAGATTTCGATTAGCGAATTCTACTACTAGTGAGTGACAGTATCCGAATGATTGCAATCGAATGCATGAAATTTCGATTAGCGAATACTACTACTAGTAAGTGACAGTATCCGAATTATTGCATTCGAATGCACGAAATTTCAATTAGCGAATACCACTACTAGTGAGTGACAGTATCCGAATTATTGCATTCGAATGCAAGAGATTTCGATTAGCGAATACTACTACTAGTGAGTGACAGTATCCGAGAACTTGCATTCGAATGCAAGAGACTTCGATTAGCGAATACTACTAGTAGTGTGTGACAGTATCCGAATAATTGCATTCGAATGCATGAAATTTCGATTAGCGAATACTACTACTAGTAAGTGACAGTATCCGAAATATTGCATTCGAATGCAAGAAATTTCGATTAGGGAATACTACTACTAGTGAGTGACAGTATCCGAGAACTTGCATTCGAATGCATGAGATTTCGATTAGCGAATACTACTACAAGTGAGTGACAGTATCCGAGAACTTGCATTCGAATGCATGAGATTTCGATTAGCGAATACTACTACTGGTGAGTGACAGTATCCAAATTATTGCATTCGAATGCATGAGATTTCGATTAGCGAATACTACTACTAGTGAGTGACAGTATCCGAATTATTGCATTCGAATGCAAGAGATTTCGGTTAGCGAATACTACTACTAGTGAGTGACAGTATCCGAATTATTGCATTCGAATGCACGAAATTTCGATTAGCGAATACTACTACTAGTGAGTGACAGTATCCGAGAACTTGCATTTAAATGCATGAGATTTCGATTAGCGAATACTACTACTAGTGAGTGACAGAATCCGAGAACTTGCATTCGAATGCATGAGATTTCGATTAGCGAATACTACTACTAGTGAGTGACAGAATTCGAGAACTTGCATTCGAATGCATGAGACTTCGATTAGCGAGTGCTACTACTAGTGAGTGACAGTATCCGAGAACTTGCATTCGAATGCATGAGATTTCGATTAGCGAATACTACTACTAGTGAGTGACAGTATCCGAGAACTTGCATTTGAATGCATGAGATTTCGATTAGCGAATACTACTACTAGTGAGTGACAGTATCCGAATTATTGCATTCGAATGCAAGAGATTTCGATTAGCGGATGCTACTACTAGTGAGTGACAGTATTCGAGAACTTGCATTCGAATGCAAGAGATTTCGATTAGCGAATACTGCTACTAGTGATTGACAGTATCCGAGAACTTGCATTCGAATGCATGAGATTTCGATTAGCGACTACTACTACTAGTGAGTGACAGTATCCGAGAACTTGCATTCGAATGCAAGAGATTTCGATTAGCGAATACTACTACTAGTGATTGACAGTATCCGAGAAGTTGCATTCGAATGCATGAAATTTCGATTAGCGAATACTACTACTAGTGAGTGACAGTATCCGAATTATTGCATTCGAATGCAAGAGATTTCGATTAGCGAATACTACTACTAGTGAGTGACAGTATCCGAGAACTTGCATTCGAATGCATAAGATTTCGATTAGCGAATACTACTACTAGTGAGTGACAGTATCCGACAACTTCCATTCAAATGCATGAGATTTCGATTAGCGAATACTACTTCTAGTGAGTAACAGTATCCGAGAACTTGCATTCGAATGCATGAGATTTCGATTAGCGAATACTACTACTAGTGAGTGACAGTATCCGAGTTATTGCATTCGAATGCATGAGATTTCGATTAGCGAATACTACTACCAGTGAGTGACAGAATCCGAGAACTTGCACTCGAATGCATGAGATTTCGATTAGCGAATACTACTACTAGTGAGTGACAGCATCCGAATTATTGCATTCGAATGCATGAGATTTCGATTAGCGAATACTACTACTAGTGAATGACAGTATCCGAATTATTGCATTCGAATGCATGAGATTTGGATTAGCGAATACTACTACTAGTGAGTGACAGTATCCGAATTATTGCATTCGAATGCAACAAATTTCGATTAGCGAATACTACTACTAGTGAGTGACAGTATCCGAAATATTGCATTCGAATGCAAGAAATTTCGATTAGGGAATACTACTACTAGTGAGTGACAGTATCCGAGAACTTGCATTCGAATGCATGAAATTTCGATTAGCGAATACTACTACTAGTGAGTGACAGTATCCGAATTATTGCATTCGAATGCATGAAATTTCGATTAGCGAATACTACTACTAGTAAGTGACAGCATCCGAATTATTGCATTCGAATGCACGAAATTTCGATTAGCGAATACTACTACTAGTGAGTGACAGTATCCGAACTATTGCATTCGAATGCATGAAATTTCGATTAGCGAATACTACTACTAGTGAGTGACAGTATCCCAGAACTTGCATTCGAATGCATGAGATTTCGATTAGCGAATACTACTACTAGTGAGTGACAGTATCCGGATTATTGCATTCGAATGCATGAGATTTCGATTAGCGAATACTACTACTAGTGAGTGATAGTATCCGAGAACTTGCATTCGAATGCATGAGATTTCGATTAGCGAATACTACTACTAGTGAGTGACAGTATCCCAAAACTTGCATTCGAATGCATGAGATTTCGATTAGCGAATACTACTACTAGTGAGTGACAGTATCCGGATTATTGCATTCGAATGCATGAGATTTCGATTAGCGAATACTACTACTAGTGAGTGACAGTATCCGAGAACTTGCATTCGAATGCATGAGATTTCGATTAGCGAATACTACTACTAGTGAGTGACAGAATCCGAGAACTTGCTTTCGAATGCATGAGACTTCGATTAGCGAATACTACTACTAGTGAGTGACAGTATCCGAGAACTTGCATTCGAATGCATGAGATTTCGATTAGCGAATACTACTACTAGTGAGTGACAGTATCCGAGAACTTGCATTCGAATGCAAGAGATTTCGATTAGCGAATTCTACTACTAGTGAGTGACAGTATCCGAATGATTGCAATCGAATGCATGAAATTTCGATTAGCGAATACTACTACTAGTAAGTGACAGTATCCGAATTATTGCATTCGAATGCACGAAATTTCAATTAGCGAATACCACTACTAGTGAGTGACAGTATCCGAATTATTGCATTCGAATGCAAGAGATTTCGATTAGCGAATACTACTACTAGTGAGTGACAGTATCCGAGAACTTGCATTCGAATGCAAGAGACTTCGATTAGCGAATACTACTAGTAGTGTGTGACAGTATCCGAATAATTGCATTCGAATGCATGAAATTTCGATTAGCGAATACTACTACTAGTAAGTGACAGTATCCGAAATATTGCATTCGAATGCAAGAAATTTCGATTAGGGAATACTACTACTAGTGAGTGACAGTATCCGAGAACTTGCATTCGAATGCATGAGATTTCGATTAGCGAATACTACTACAAGTGAGTGACAGTATCCGAGAACTTGCATTCGAATGCATGAGATTTCGATTAGCGAATACTACTACTGGTGAGTGACAGTATCCAAATTATTGCATTCGAATGCATGAGATTTCGATTAGCGAATACTACTACTAGTGAGTGACAGTATCCGAATTATTGCATTCGAATGCAAGAGATTTCGGTTAGCGAATACTACTACTAGTGAGTGACAGTATCCGAATTATTGCATTCGAATGCACGAAATTTCGATTAGCGAATACTACTACTAGTGAGTGACAGTATCCGAGAACTTGCATTTGAATGCATGAGATTTCGATTAGCGAATACTACTACTAGTGAGTGACAGTATCCGAGAACTTGCATTTAAATGCATGAGATTTCGATTAGCGAATACTACTACTAGTGAGTGACAGAATCCGAGAACTTGCATTCGAATGCATGAGATTTCGATTAGCGAATACTACTACTAGTGAGTGACAATATCCGAGAACTTGCATTCGAATGCAAGAGATTTCGATTACTCAATACTACTACTAGTGAGTGACAGTATCCGAGAACTTCCATTCGAATGCACGAGATTTCGATTAGCGAATACTACTACTAGGGAGTGACAGTATCCGAGAACTTGCATTCGAATGCAAGAGATTTCGATTAGCGAATACTACTACTAGTGAGTGACAGTATCCGAGAACTTGCATTCGAATGCATGAGATTTCGATTAGCGAATACTACCACTAGTGAGTGACAGTATCCGAATTATTGCATTCGAATGCAAGAGATTTCGATTAGCGAATACTACTACTAATGAGTGACAGTATCCGAGAACTTGCATTCGAATGCAAGAGATTTCGATTAGCGAATACTACTACTAGTGAGTGACAGAATCCGAGAACTTGCATTCGAATGCATGAGATTTCGATTAGCGAATACTACTACTAGTGAGTGAAAGTATCCGAGAACTTGCATTTGAATGCAAGAGATTTCGATTACTCAATACTACTACTAGTGAGTGACAGTATCCGAGAACTTGCATTCGAATGCATGAGATTTCGATTAGCGAATACTACTACTAGGGAGTGACAGTATCCGAGAACTTGCATTCGAATGCAAGAGATTTCGATTAGCGAATACTACTACTAGTGAGTGACAGTATCCGAGAACTTGCATTCGAATGCATGAGATTTCGATTAGCGAATACTACTACTAGTGAGTGACAGTATCCGGATTATTGCATTCGAATGCAAGAGATTTCGATTAGCGAATACTACTACTAGTGAGTGACAGTATCCGAGAACTTGCATTCGAATGCAAGAGATTTCGTTTAGCGAATACTACTACAAGTGAGTGACAGTATCCGAGAACTTGCATTCGAATGCATGAGATTTCGTTTAGCGAATACTACTACTAGTGGGTGACAGTATCCGAGAACTTGCATTCGAATGCATGAGATTTCGATTAGCGAATACTACTACTAGTGAGTGACAGTATCCGAGAACTTGCATTCGAATGCATGAGATTTGGATTAGCGAATACTACTACTAGTGAGTGACAGTATCCGAATTATTGCATTCGAATGCAAGAGATTTCGATTAGCGAATGCTACTACTAGTGAGTGACAGTATTCGAGAACTTGCATTCGAATGCAAGAGATTTCGATTAGCGAATACTGCTACTAGTGAGTGACAGTATCCGAGAACTTGCATTCGAATGCATGAGATTTCGATTAGCGAATACTACTACTGGTGAGTGACAGTATCCAAATTATTGCATTCGAATGCATGAGATTTCGATTAGCGAATACTACTACTAGTGGGTGACAGTATCCGAATTATTGCATTCGAATGCAAGAGATTTCGGTTAGCGAATACTACTACTAGTGAGTGACAGTATCCGAATTATTGCATTCGAATGCACGAAATTTCGATTAGCGAATACTACTACTAGTGAGTGACAGTATCCGAGAACTTGCATTTGAATGCATGAGATTTCGATTAGCGAATACTACTACTAGTGAGTGACAGTATCCGAGAACTTGCATTTAAATGCATGAGATTTCGATTAGCGAATACTACTACTAGTGAGTGACAGAATCCGAGAACTTGCATTCGAATGCATGAGATTTCGATTAGCGAATACTACTACTAGTGAGTGACAGTATCCGAGAACTTGCATTCGAATGCAAGAGATTTCGATTACTCAATACTACTACTAGTGAGTGACAGTATCCGAGAACTTCCATTCGAATGCACGAGATTTCGAATAGCGAATACTACTACTAGGGAGTGACAGTATCCGAGAACTTGCATTCGAATGCAAGAGATTTCGATTAGCAAATACTACTACTAGTGAGTGACAGTATCCGAGAACTTGCATTCGAATGCATGAGATTTCGATTAGCGAATACTACCACTAGTGAGTGACAGTATCCGAGAACTTGCATTCGAATGCATGAGATTTCGATTAGCGAATACTACTACTAGTGAGTGAAAGTATCCGAGAACTTGCATTTGTATGCAAGAGATTTCGATTACTCAATACTACTACTAGTGAGTGACAGTATCCGAGAACTTGCATTCGAATGCATGAGATTTCGATTAGCGAATACTACTACTAGGGAGTGACAGTATCCGAGAACTTGCATTCGAATGCAAGAGATTTCGATTAGCGAATACTACTACTAGTGAGTGACAGTATCCGAGAACTTGCATTCGAATGCATGAGATTTCGATTAGCGAATACTACTACTAGTGAGTGACAGTATCCGAATTATTGCATTCGAATGCAAGAGATTTCGATTAGCGAATACTACTACTAGTGAGTGACAGTATCCGAGAACTTGCATTCGAATGCAAGAGATTTCGTTTAGCGAATACTACTACAAGTGAGTGACAGTATCCGAGAACTTGCATTCGAATGCATGAGATTTCGATTAGCGAATACTACTACTAGTGGGTGACAGTATCCGAGAACTTGCATTCGAATGCATGAGATTTCGATTAGCGAATACTACTACTAGTGAGTGACAGTATCCGAGAACTTGCATTCGAATGCATGAGATTTCGATTAGCGAATACTACTACTAGTGAGTGACAGTATCCGAATTATTGCATTCGAATGCAAGAGATTTCGATTAGCGAATGCTACTACTAGTGAGTGACAGTATTCGAGAACTTGCATTCGAATGCAAGAGATTTCGATTAGCGAATACTGCTACTAGTGAGTGACAGTACCCGAGAACTTGCATTCGAATGCATGAGATTTCGATTAGCGACTACTACTACTAGTGAGTGACAGTATCCGAGAACTTGCATTCGAATGCAAGAGATTTCGATTAGCGAATACTACTACTAGTGAGTGACAGTATCCGAGAACTTGCATTCGAATGCATGAAATTTCGATTAGCGAATACTACTACTAGTGAGTGACAGTATCCGAATTATTGCATTCGAATGCAAGAGATTTCGATTAGCGAATACTACTACTAGTGAGTGACAGTATCCGAGAACTTGCATTCGAATGCATAAGATTTCGATTAGCGAATACTACTACTAGTGAGTGACAGTATCCGACAACTTCCATTCAAATGCATGAGATTTCGATTAGCGAATACTACTACTAGTGAGTGACAGTATCCGAGAACTTGCATTCGAATGCATGAGATTTCGATTAGCGAATACTACTACTAGTGAGTGACAGTATCCGAATTATTGCATTCGAATGCATGAGATTTCGATTAGCGAATACTACTACCAGTGAGTGACAGAATCCGATAACTTGCACTCGAATGCATGAGATTTCGATTAGCGAATACTACTACTAGTGAGTGACAGCATCCGAATTATTGCATTCGAATGCATGAGATTTCGATTAGCGAATACTACTACTAGTGAATGACAGTATCCAAATTATTGCATTCGAATGCATGAGATTTGGATTAGCGAATACTACTACTAGTGAGTGACAGTATCCGAATTATTGCATTCGAATGCAACAAATTTCGATTAGCGAATACTACCACTAGTGAGTGACAGTATCCGAAATATTGCATTCGAATGCAAGAAATTTCGATTAGGGAATACTACTACTAGTGAGTGACAGTATCCGAGAACTTGCATTCGAATGCATGAGATTTCGATTAGCGAATACTACTACAAGTGAGTGACAGTATCCGAGAACTTGCATTCGAATGCATGAGATTTCGATTAGCGAATACTACTACTAGTGAGTGACAGAATCCGAGAACTTGCATTCGAATGCATGAGACTTCGATTAGCGAATACTACTACTAGTGAGTGACAGTATCCGAGAACTTGCATTCGAATGCATGAGATTTCGATTAGCGAATACTAATACTAGTGAGTGACAGTACCCGAGAACTTGCATTCGAATGCAAGAGATTTCGATTAGCGAATTCTACTACTAGTGAGTGACAGTATCCGAGAATTTGCATTCGAATGCAAGAGATTTCCTATAGCAAACACTACTACTAGTGAGTGACAGTATCCGTATTATTGCATTCGAATGCAAGAGATTTCGATTAGCGAATACTACTACTAGTGAGTGACAGTATCCGAGAACTTGCATTCGAATGCAAGAGACTTCGATTAGCAAATACTACTAGTAGTGAGTGACAGTATCCGAATTATTGCATTCGAATGCATGAGATTTCGATTAGGGAATACTACTACTAGTGAGTGACAGTATCCCAGTACTTGCATTCTAATGCATGAAAATTCGATTAGCGAATACTACTACTAGTGAGTGACAGTATCCCAGAACTTGCATTCGAATGCATGAAATTTCGATTAGCGAATACTACTACTAGTGAGTGACAGTATCCGAATTATTGCATTCGAATGCATGAAATTTCGATTAGCGAATACTACTACTAGTAAGTGACAGTATCCGAATTATTGCATTCGAATGCACGAAATTTCGATTAGCGAATACTACTACTTTTTTTTTTTTTTTTTTTTCTATTTATTTAAATTAGATAAAAGAAGCAATACATTGCAATTACAATCGGGTGTACAATACTAAACCATTTCTGCATTTTGTAATGTTCTTTCATTTGGTAAAGCATATTGCTGTTCATTGCATGAGGTTAGTTACCTTTGCTGGTCCTCCATTTGGTTTCATCTGGCAACTGGGCGATGACACTTCCGAGATGGTGATACCTCCATCCAGCTGGCATAATCCTTTACACAGAAGTTCATTGCATGATGTAAGTTACCTTTGCTGGTCCTCCATTTGGTTTCATCTGGCAACTGGGCGATGACACTTCCGAGATGGTGATACCTCCATCCAGCTGGCATAATCCTTTACACAGAAGTTCATTGCATGATGTAAGTTACCTTTGCTGGTCCTCCATTTGGTTTCATCTGGCAACTGGGCGATGACACTTCCGAGATGGTGATACCTCCATCCAGCTGGCATAATCCTTTACACAGAAGTTCATTGCATGATGTAAGTTACCTTTGCTGGTCCTCCATTTGGTTTCATCTGGCAACTGGGCGATGACACTTCCGAGATGGTGATATCTCCATCCAGCTGGCATAATCCTTTACACAGAAGTTCATTGCATGATGTAAGTTACCTTTGCTGGTCCTCCATTTGGTTTCATCTGGCAACTGGGCGATGACACTTCCGAGATGGTGATACCTCCATCCAGCTGGCATAATCCTTTACACAGAAGTTCATTGCATGATGTTAGTTACCTTTGCTGGTCCTCCATTTGGTTTCATCTGGCAACTGGGCGATGACACTTCCGAGATGGTGATACCTCCATCCAGCTGGCATAATCCTTTACACAGAAGTTCATTGCATGATGTAAGTTACCTTTGCTGGTCCTCCATTTGGTTTCATCTGGCAACTGGGCGATGACACTTCCGAGATGGTGATATCTCCATCCAGCTGGCATAATCCTTTACACAGAAAGGACATCTATGTTAGGGTGAATCATCAAGAGAAGGTCACGTTTTTTCCTTTTGAGGCGCGTCCTATGTTCTGTTAAAAATCTCTCCAGGCCACGGACACTAGGCGATGGATCCTGCAACATATAGTGGATATAGCCCATGATAAGCCATATTTGGGCAAAGACGTGTTTTTTCACCTGGATATCTAGCTGCAGGATTGCCCTGCGAATGGTATTTGGGTTATCTGCCCTGGTAATGCAGCGGATTTTATTTTGTATCCACTGCCAAGTTTCGGGAATGCACGTTGTAAGACGGTGTTGAAGGGTGTCAAGGTTGTGGCATCGAGAACAATGCGGTGAATTGCAGATGTTGTGGCGATATTGTTTTTCTGCTGTGGGTACTATGGCATTGAGCATCTTGTAGGCAGAGGCCTTCCAGTCCGTCGGGATATCAGCGTAGCGAAAAACTCTCCAGATATTCTTCCAAGGAATATTGGGATATTTAACTTCTATTGTGGGAGTAGAAGGAATACGTAACAGCAGATGACGGTAGAGGATCTTTGTAGTTGGAATTGGATCCCCAGAGACGAAATTCGCAGGTAAAGTGGTAATACATTTCACCATCCGGCGATAAATGGCATGGTTCATTAATGTTCCAGTGCTGGAGTGAAGTTGTTTGTTGTCCTTGAATTGTCCCATCTGTAAAGAAGTTCTAATTAACAGTGCTGAACATTTTTCGGAGACCTTAATGAGTCCTAGGCCTCCATTCATGATGGGACGCCACAGCTGAGATTTTGCCACTTTATATACATGTCCATTCCACAAATAATATGACACTGCCAGCTCGATGCGCTGGGAAATCTCTAACGGGATGGGCAGAATTTGGGCCAAATACCAAATCTTGGATAATCCCATGAGGTTAACATACCAAACTCTCTGGAGAATGTTAAGGTTTCTACTCAAGTTGCGCTGTAGGGAGTAACGGATGCGATTGAGTAAAGATGTCCAATTTATGTTTACCATTTCTGTGACGTTCGTGGTGATTTGGAGGCCTAGAATAGTGACGTGGTCTTTAATGGGCACATCATCCACCGTTAACGTCCGAGGCCAGGTCCCAAAAGGTATCAATGAGGACTTCTGATAATTAATCTTCGCGCAAGATGCCTGTTCATGAAACTGTAATATGTGCGGAAGTAGGAAAACTTGATGATGGTAGCGGAGTAGTAGAGTCATGTCATCGGCATAAGTCTTTATGGTGAGCAGTCTTGTCTGCACTGTAGGTGAAAATAAGTGTTTCTTCATCAATCGCACCAGAGGTTCGGTGCAAACTGTAAACAATAACATTGATAATGGGCAACCTTGTCGTATACCACTCAAAATGGGTATTGGCCTAGTAAAATATCCATTGATTTGGATTCTGGAGTATGCAGACTTGTACACTAGTTTAATGGTTTGTAGGATACGATCAGAAATACCCATGTGCTGCAAGACACCAAAAATGTAATTATGGTCAATATTGTCGAATGCTCTCTCGAGGTCCAATGACAACAAGGCCGCTTCTTCCTCAGGATGTTCCTCGAGATATACCACAGCATCCCTTAATTGTATCAAATTGTGCGAGATTTTCCTGTCTGGAAGTCCACAAGTTTGTTCCGGTCCAATCAAGGCTGGCAGTACTTTACGCAATCTGTTGGCTAAAATCTTTGTAAAAATTTTAAAATCAGTATTCAGTAGTGTTATCGGTCTAAAGCTGTTAAAATGGTGTGGTTTTATACATTTTGGAATTAAAATTACAATTCCTTCATTAAACCCTGACAAGTGGTCGCTCATGGCAAAAGTGGCGTTCATCAGTTGTAGCAGACGGTCTTTAATGATCGCCCAAAATACTTTGTAAAAAGTATAGCTAATACCATCTGGTCCTGGTGCAGAATTGTTGCTGGCTTTAAAAATCACGTCCCGAAGTTCATCCATGGTGATAGGTGCGTCCAATTCATCCTTATCAGTAGGATTCACAGTTTTATTGATAGCCTCAAAAAGTACTCTTTTTGAGGAATCAAGAGTAGGATGTTCACCATATTGCTGTCTGAAGTGTTCCTCTGCCCCTCGGAGAATTTCAGGCGTTGTGCGTAGGAGAGTAGCATTGGTAGTGGAAATATCACATATGAATTTACGTTGGTGTCGTTTCTTCTCCGAAGCTACATGGTACAAAGCAGCACGTTCATCATCAGTAATTGAGAGGGCACGAGAACGCACCCGTATACCGTCTAAAATGGACTCCTGAATTTTACGAATTTTTAATTTTATCGCAGTTATCCTGCCACTGACGTCGTTGCCGGTGCTCTGTTGATTAGTTAAATCATGTAACAGGGCGTAATAATAGTGTTGGCTATTAGCTCGTTCGGCAGCCTTAGCCTTACCAACACATTTGAAGAAGGACTGTATCGCTGGTTTATAAATCAAAAGCCACTGTTGAAGCTCCTGGTAGCAAGACCTGGACGCTCGTACGTTAAGGCTTTCCCAAGTTTCACGAAACTGTTGTTGTACGTCCTCATAATATAATAGAGCATTATTTAATTTCCAGTAGCTTCTACCAAGAATGGGTAAAGGAGTGGATGCTGTCATCTTCACAATTACGGCATGATGGTCGCTTATTGCGGCAGGTACAACAAGGACATTCCGGATGTTGGTTCGATGAAGGCCATTAACATAAATCCTATCAATTCGTGCAGCGGAGGTAGCACGACAGAAAGTGTAGCGAACTTCATTTCCATGTATATATTCCCAAGTGTCAGTTAACTGCAATTCCGAAGACAGGCGCTGTAGTGCGGGTGACGGATTATAAGTTCCTCGTTGGTCCTTGGTATGTAACACGCAGTTAAAGTCACCACCCAGCAACAAGTAATTATAGCTGTGACGAAAGAAATATGGCATATCATCTGCAATGAGAGATTCACGGTCTCGTCGTTTATTGGAGCCAGATGGCAAGTACACATTCGCCACTAAGATGTCATTGTCTATTATCATAGCTAAAATGCGTCCACTAGGATGTTCCTCATGATGGGTAATTCTCAAAGTCGATCTGTATATTATTGCTGTGCCCCTATTGTCAATGCCTACATTGCAAATGTAGTTATACTGAGGACCAAGGAAGTTTAAATTATCGGTGTTCACCTCTTGCAGGAGTAGGATGTCAATATCATGGCTGAAAATGAAATTATTGAGAAGTTGTTGTTTAGCAGTACTGCGTATACCATTGACATTTAAGGTGGCATAAATACGGGTATAAGTCATGCAAATTAAGTAGATGAGGTAGAATAGGAACAGCCAAGAAGAAACATCAGGCATTATGATAGCGGTGTGGGAGTACCCGGGTCATTTTCGAATGATTCTTCAGTTTTCTCTTTCTTTCGGTTACCCTTGCTACTCTCCGTACGTCTCTTTTTCACGCGTGGGTCGCGGTTTCTACTATTATTGGAAATTGTGGGCACTACTTCCATATCTGTCGTTATTGGAGCGAATGCACATGTTTCTGAAGTTATATTTGAAGATTCTGGTGTCACCTCGGATGGTTCCTCTGCCATTGGAATAGTGGTAAAGTTCGTTATCGGGGCATCACTTTGTGCATCATCATCATCCATTAGTAAATTTTCCGCCTGTTCAGGATTGATTACAGTTTCCCTCTGTGTTTCGACCACAGTATCTTTTCCTGAAAACTGAGCTGCAGTTACTTGTTCTTTATCAGTAGTCGTCATTTCTGCCGAGGTCATAGCTGTGTCTTGTGGCAAATCCACCGGTACCCGTCTAATGGGGAAGTCTCCCTGCACTAGTTTAGACCATGTGGGCGGGTCTGTTAGACGTGGTGTCTGCGTGATTACCCTCCGTCTGGGACAGTTGTTTCGTAAATGTCCTGTTTCACTACACACCGCACATGTAATTGGTTGACCTTCATAGCTTATAAAGCTTTTATATCCGGCAATATCTATATATGAGGGAATATGCTTTTTTAAATCTATCTTTGCAGTGCGTACTCCGTTACTGATTTTGTATCGAAGCGTGGGCCCCCAAGTATCCATTGATAGTGCTAGTATTGTGCCGTAGTTTCCTAGATGTTGTCGTACAATTTCTTGGTTTAAATCTTTGGGTAAGTGGTATAATTTCACAATACGAAACCCTAGACCTGCCGTTGTTATTGTTACTTTACTTCTTTGTCCATTACTATAGGTAAAAATTGACTCACCGTTTGTGTCCTCTATGGCCCTTTTTACTCGCAGCGCTTCCTTACACTGGATGTATATTTGCCGGGTGTAGTTGTTGATCTGTATCATTTCCAGTTCCTCTTCTTCAAATCGGAATATATCGTGAATCCATTCATGTAGTTCGTATGGTGACGGTTTCGGCACATCACGATCCACAAACGTTAGTACTAATGTGTTCTTTCGTTCTATATACATTTTTACGTTACTAGAAAATCACACTTATTTAACACACAAAAATGTGTAATGAAAACCAGCGAGTTATAGCTGGTGCAAAGTCACGTAAGTTGAAGGTCGAACCAAGCGAACACGCTTTCGTCAAAACAACCTCTCCTTACACACGCTGCTGCGCGACTACTACTAGTGAGTGACAGTATCCGAACTATTGCATTCGAATGCATGAAATTTCGGTTAGCGAATACTACTACTAGTGAGTGACAGTATCCCAGAACATGCATTCGAATGCATGAGATTTCGATTAGCGAATACTACTACTAGTGAGTGACAGTATCCGGATTATTGCATTCGAATGCATGAGATTTCGATTAGCGAATACTACTACTAGTGAGTGATAGTATCCGAGAACTTGCATTCGAATGCATGAGATTTCGATTAGCGAATACTACTACTAGGGAGTGACAGTATCCCAAAACTTGCATTCGAATGCATGAGATTTCGATTAGCGAATACTACTACTAGTGAGTGACAGTATCCGGATTATTGCATTCGAATGCATGAGATTTCGATTAGCGAATACTACTACTAGTGAGTGACAGTATCCGAGAACTTGCATTCGAATGCATGAGATTTCGATTAGCGAATACTACTACTAGTGAGTGACAGAATCCGAGAACTTGCATTCGAATGCATGAGACTTCGATTAGCGAATACTACTACTAGTGAGTGACAGTATCCGAGAACTTGCATTCGAATGCATGAGATTTCGATTAGCGAATACTACTACTAGTGAGTGACAGTATCCGAATTATTGCATTCGAATGCATGAAATTTCGATTAGCGAATACTACTACTAGTAAGTGACAGTGTCCGAATTATTGCATTCGAATGAAAGAGATTTCGATTAGCGAATACTACTACTAGTGAGTGACAGTATCCGAGAACTTGCATTCGAATGCAAGAGACTTCGATTAGCGAATACTACTAGTAGTGTGTGACAGTATCCGAAATATTGCATTCGAATGCATGAAATTTCGATTAGCGAATACTACTACTAGTAAGTGACAGTATCCGAATTATTGCATTCGAATGCACGAAATTTCGATTAGCGAATACTACTACTAGTGAGTGACAGTATCCGAACTATTGCATTCGAATGCATGAAATTTCGATTAGCGAATACTACTACTAGTGAGTGACAGTATCCCAGAACTTGCATTCGAATGCATGAATTTTCGATTAGCGAATACTACTACTAGTGAGTGACAGTATCCGGATTATTGCATTCGAATGCATGAGATTTCGATTAGCGAATACTACTACTAGTGAGTGACAGTATCCGAGAACTTGAATTCGAATGCATGAGATTTCGATTAGTGAATACTACTACTAGTGAGTGACAGTATCCGAATCATTGCATTCGAATGCAAGAGATTTCGATTAGCGAATACTACTACTAGTGAGTGACAGTATCCGAGAGCTTGCATTCAAATGCAAGAGATTTCGATTAGCGAATTACTACTACTAGTGAGTGACAGTATCCGAATTATTGCATTCGAATGCATGAGATTTCGATTAGCGAATACTACTACTAGTGAGTGACAGTATCCGAGAACTTGCATTCGAATGCATGAGATTTCGATTAGCGAATACTACTACTGGTGAGTGACAGTATCCAAATTATTGCATTCGAATGCATGAGATTTCGATTAGCGAATACTACTACTAGTGAGTGACAGTATCCGAATTATTGCATTCGAATGCAAGAAATTTCGGTTAGCGAATACTACTACTAGTGAGTGACAGTATCCGAATTATTGCATTCGAATGCACTAAATTTCGATTAGCGAATACTACTACTAGTGAGTGACAGTATCCGAGAACTTGCATTTGAATGCATGAGATTTCGATTAGCGAATACTACTACTAGTGAGTGACAGTATCCGAGAACTTGCATTTAAAAGCATGAGATTTCGATTAGCGAATACTACTACTAGTGAGTGACAGAATCCGAGAACTTGCATTCGAATGCATGAGATTTCGATTAGCGAATACTACTACTAGTGAGTGACAGTATCCGAGAACTTGCATTCGAATGCAAGAGATTTCGATTACTCAATACTAGTACTAGTGAGTGACAGTATCCGAGAACTTCCATTCGAATGCACGAGATTTCGATTAGCGAATACTACTACTAGGGAGTGACAGTATCCGAGAACTTGCATTCGAATGAAAGAGATTTCGATTAGCGAATACTACTACTAGTGAGTGACAGTATCCGAGAACTTGCATTCGAATGCATGAGATTTCGATTAGCGAATACTACCACTAGTGAGTGACAGTATCCGAATTATTGCATTCGAATGCAAGAGATTTCGATTAGCGAATACTACTACTAGTGAGTGACAGTATCCGAGAACTTGCATTCGAATGCAAGAGATTTCGATTAGCGAATACTACTACTAGTGAGTGACAGAATCCGAGAACTTGCATTCGAATGCATGAGATTTCGATTAGCGAATACTACTACTAGTGAGTGAAAGTATCCGAGAACTTGCATTTGAATGCAAGAGATTTCGATTACTCAATACTACTACTAGTGAGTGACAGTATCCGAGAACTTGCATTCGAATGCATGAGATTTCGATTAGCGAATACTACTACTAGGGAGTGACAGTATCCGAGAACTTGCATTCGAATGCAAGAGATTTCGATTAGCGAATACTACTACTAGTGAGTGACAGTATCCGAGAACTTGCATTCGAATGCATGAGATTTCGATTAGCGAATACTACTACTAGTGAGTGACAGTATCCGAATTATTGCATTCGAATGCAAGAGATTTCGATTAGCGAATACTACTACTAGTGAGTGACAGTATCCGAGAACTTGCATTCGAATGCAAGAGATTTCGTTTAGCGAATACTACTACAAGTGAGTGACAGTATCCGAGAACTTGCATTCGAATGCATGAGATTTCGATTAGCGAATACTACTACTAGTGGGTGACAGTATCCGAGAACTTGCATTCGAATGCATGAGATTTCGATTAGCGAATACTACTACTAGTGAGTGACAGTATCCGAGAACTTGCATTCGAATGCATGAGATTTCGATTAGCGAATACTACTACTAGTGAGTGACAGTATCCGAATTATTGCATTCGAATGCAAGAGATTTCGATTAGCGAATGCTACTACTAGTGAGTGACAGTATTCGAGAACTTGCATTCGAATGCAAGAGATTTCGATTAGCGAATACTGCTACTAGTGAGTGACAGTATCCGAGAACTTGCATTCGAATGCATGAGATTTCGATTAGCGACTACTACTACTAGTGAGTGACAGTATCCGAGAACTTGCATTCGAATGCAAGAGATTTCGATTAGCGAATACTACTACTAGTGAGTGACAGTATCCGAGAACTTGCATTCGAATGCATGAAATTTCGATTAGCGAATACTACTACTAGTGAGTGACAGTATGCGAATTATTGCATTCGAATGCAAGAGATTTCGATTAGCGAATACTTCTACTAGTGAGTGACAGTATCCGAGAACTTGCATTCGAATGCATAAGATTTCGATTAGCGAATACTACTACTAGTGAGTGACAGTATCCGACAACTTCCATTCAAATGCATGAGATTTCGATTAGCGAATACTACTACTAGTGAGTGACAGCATCCGAGAACTTGCATTCGAATGCAAGAGATTTCGATTAGCGAATACTACTACTAGTGAGTGACAGTATCCGAGAACTTGCATTCGAATGCAAGAGATTTCGATTAGCGAATACTACTACTAGTGAGTAACAGTATCCGAGAACTTGCATACGAATGCATGAGATTTCGATTAGCGAATACTACTACTAGTGAGTGACAGTATCCGAGAACTTGCATTCGAATGCAAGAGATTTCGATTAGCGAATACTACTACTAGTGAGTGACAGTATCGGGAATTATTGCATTCGAATGCATGAAATTTCGATTAGCGAATACTACTACTAGTGAGTGACAGTATCCGAATTATTGCATTCGAATGCATAAATTTTCTATTAGCGAATACTACTACTAGTGAGTGACAGTATCCGAATTATTGTAGTCGAATGCATGAAATTTCGATTAGCAAATACTACTACTAGTTTGTGACGGTATTCGAATTATTGCATTCGAATGCATGAAATTTCGATTAGCGAGTACTACTACTAGTGAGTGACAGTATCCGAGAACTTGCATTCGAATGCATGAGATTTCGATTAGCGAATACTACTACTAGTGAGTGACAGTATCCGAATTATTGCATTCGAATGCATGAGATTTCGATTAGCGAATACTACTACTAGTGAGTGACAGAATCCGAGAACTTGCATTCGAATGCATGAGATTTCGATTAGCGAATACTACTACTAGTGAGTGACAGCATCCGAATTATTGCATTCGAATGCATGAGATTTCGATTAGCGAATACTACTACTAGTGAATGACAGTATCCGAATTATTGCATTCGAATTCATGAGATTTGGATTAGCGAATACTACTACTAGTGAGTAACAGTATCCGAATTATTGCATTCGAATGCAACAAATTTCGATTAGCGAATACTACTACTAGTGAGTGACAGTATCCGAATTATTGCATTCGAATGCAAGAAATTTCGATTAGTGAATACTACTACTAGTGAGTGACAGTATCCGAGAACTTGCATTCGAAGGCATGAGATTTCGATTAGCGAATACTACTACAAGTGAGTGACAGTATCCGAGAACTTGCATTCGAATGCATGAGATTTCGATTAGCGAATACTACTACAAGTGAGTGACAGAATCCGAGAACTTGCATTCGAATGCATGAGACTTCGATTAGCGAATACTACTACTAGTGAGTGACAGTATCCGAGAACTTGCATTCGAATGCATGAGATTTCGATTAGCGAATACTACTACTAGTGAGTGACAGTATCCGAGAACTTGCATTGGAATGCAAGAGATTTCGATTAGCGAATTCTACTACTAGTGAGTGACATTAACCGAGAATTTGCATTCGAATGCAAGAGATTTCCTATAGCGAACACTGCTACTAGTGAGTGACAGTATCCGAATTATTGCATTCGAATGCAAGAAATTTCGGTTAGCGAATACTACTACTAGTGAGTGACAGTATCCGAGAACTTGCATTTGAATGCATGAGATTTCGATTAGCGAATACTACTACTAGTGAGTGACAGTATCCGAGAACTTGCATTTAAAAGCATGAGATTTCGATTAGCGAATACTACTACTAGTGAGTGACAGAATCCGAGAACTTGCATTCGAATGCATGAGATTTCGATTAGCGAATACTACTACTAGTGAGTGACAGTATCCGAGAACTTGCATTCGAATGCAAGAGATTTCGATTACTCAATACTAGTACTAGTGAGTGACAGTATCCGAGAACTTCCATTCGAATGCACGAGATTTCGATTAGCGAATACTACTACTAGGGAGTGACAGTATCCGAGAACTTGCATTCGAATGAAAGAGATTTCGATTAGCGAATACTACTACTAGTGAGTGACAGTATCCGAGAACTTGCATTCCAATGCATGAGATTTCGATTAGCGAATACTACCACTAGTGAGTGACAGTATCCGAATTATTGCACTCGAATGCAAGAGATTTCCATTAGCGAATACTACTACTAGTGAGTGACAGTATCCGAGAACTTGCATTCGAATGCAAGAGATTTTGATTAGCGAATACTACTACTAGTGAGTGACAGAATCCGAGAACTTGCATTCGAATGCATGAGATTTCGATTAGCGAATACTACTACTAGTGAGTGAAAGTATCCGAGAACTTGCATTTGAATGCAAGAGATTTCGATTACTCAATACTACTACTAGTGAGTGACAGTATCCGAGAACTTGCATTCGAATGCATGAGATTTCGATTAGCGAATACTACTACTAGGGAGTGACAGTATCCGAGAACTTGCATTCGAATGCAAGAGATTTCGATTAGCGAATACTACTACTAGTGAGTGACAGTATCCGAGAACTTGCATTCGAATGCATGAGATTTCGATTAGCGAATACTACTACTAGTGAGTGACAGTATCCGAATTATTGCATTCGAATGCAAGAGATTTCGATTAGCGAATACTACTACTAGTGAGTGACAGTATCCGAGAACTTGCATTCGAATGCAAGAGATTTCGTTTAGCGAATACTACTACAAGTGAGTGACAGTATCCGAGAACTTGCATTCGAATGCATGAGATTTCGATTAGCGAATACTACTACTAGTGGGTGACAGTATCCGAGAACTTGCATTCGAATGCATGAGATTTCGATTAGCGAATACTACTACTAGTGAGTGACAGTATCCGAGAACTTGCATTCGAATGCATGAGATTTCGATTAGCGAATACTACTACTAGTGAGTGACTGTATCCGAATTATTGCATTCGAATGCAAGAGATTTCGATTAGCGAATGCTACTACTAGTGAGTGACAGTATTCGAGAACTTGCATTCGAATGCAAGAGATTTCGATTAGCGAATACTGCTACTAGTGAGTGACAGTATCCGAGAACTTGCATTCGAATGCATGAGATTTCGATTAGCGACTACTACTACTAGTGAGTGACAGTATCCGAGAACTTGCATTCGAATGCAAGAGATTTCGATTAGCGAATACTACTACTAGTGAGTGACAGTATCCGAGAACTTGCATTCGAATGCATGAAATTTCGATTAGCGAATACTACTACTAGTGAGTGACAGTATGCGAATTATTGCATTCGAATGCAAGAGATTTCGATTAGTGAATACTACTACTAGTGAGTGACAGTATCCGAGAACTTGCATTCGAATGCAAGAGATTTCGATTAGCGAATACTACTACTAGTGAGTAACAGTATCCGAGAACTTGCATACGAATGCATGAGATTTCGATTAGCGAATACTACTACTAGTGAGTGACAGTATCCGAGAACTTGCATTCGAATGCAAGAGATTTCGATTAGCGAATACTACTACTAGTGAGTGACAGTATCGGGAATTATTGCATTCGAATGCATGAAATTTCGATTAGCGAATACTACTACTAGTGAGTGACAGTATCCGAATTATTGCATTCGAATGCATAAATTTTCTATTAGCGAATACTACTACTAGTGAGTGACAGTATCCGAATTATTGTATTCGAATGCATGAAATTTCGATTAGCAAATACTACTACTAGTTTGTGACGGTATTCGAATTATTGCATTCGAATGCATGAAATTTCGATTAGCGAGTACTACTACTAGTGAGTGACAGTATCCGAGAACTTGCATTCGAATGCATGAGATTTCGATTAGCGAATACTACTACTAGTGAGTGACAGTATCCGAATTATTGCATTCGAATGCATGAGATTTCGATTAGCGAATACTACTACTAGTGAGTGACAGAATCCGAGAACTTGCATTCGAATGCATGAGATTTCGATTAGCGAATACTACTACTAGTGAGTGACAGCATCCGAATTATTGCATTCGAATGCATGAGATTTCGATTAGCGAATACTACTACTAGTGAATGACAGTATCCGAATTATTGCATTCGAATGCATGAGATTTGGATTAGCGAATACTACTACTAGTGAGTAACAGTATCCGAATTATTGCATTCGAATGCAACAAATTTCGATTAGCGAATACTACTACTAGTGAGTGACAGTATCCGAATTATTG
Organism: Tenodera sinensis; assembly: GCA_030765045.1. NCBI lineage: Eukaryota > Metazoa > Arthropoda > Insecta > Mantodea > Mantidae > Tenodera > Tenodera sinensis. Next base: position 854,970 of record JAUKNM010000016.1, read on the forward strand.
CATTCGAATGCAAGAAATTTCGATTAGTGAATACTACTACTAGTGAGTGACAGTATCCGAGAACTTGCATTCGAAGGCATGAGATTTCGATTAGCGAATACTACTACAAGTGAGTGACAGTATCCGAGAACTTGCATTCGAATGCATGAGATTTCGATTAGCGAATACTACTACAAGTGAGTGACAGAATCCGAGAACTTGCATTCGAATGCATGAGACTTCGATTAGCGAATACTACTACTAGTGAGTGACAGTATCCGAGAACTTGCATTCGAATGCATGAGATTTCGATTAGCGAATACTACTACTAGTGAGTGACAGTATCCGAGAACTTGCATTGGAATGCAAGAGATTTCGATTAGCGAATTCTACTACTAGTGAGTGACATTAACCGAGAATTTGCATTCGAATGCAAGAGATTTCCTATAGCGAACACTGCTACTAGTGAGTGACAGTATCCGAATTATTGCATTCGAATGCAAGAAATTTCGGTTAGCGAATACTACTACTAGTGAGTGACAGTATCCGAATTATTGCATTCGAATGCACGAAATTTCGATTAGCGAATACTACTACTAGTGAGTGACAGTATCCGAGAACTTGCATTCGAATGCAAGAGATTTCGATTAGCGAATACTACTACTAGTGAGTGACAGTATCCGAGAACTTGCATTCGAATGCATGAGATTTCGATTAGCGAATACTACTACTAGTGAGTGACAGTATCCGAATTATTGCATTCGAATGCAAGAGATTTCGATTAGCGAATACTACTACTAGTGAGTGACAGTATCCGAGAACTTGCATTCGAATGCAAGAGATTTCGTTTAGCGAATACTACTACAAGTGAGTGACAGTATCCGAGAACTTGCATTCGTATGCATGAGATTTCGATTAGCGAATACTACTACTATTGGGTGACAGTATCCGAGAACTTGCATTCGAATGCATGAGATTTCGATTAGCGAATACTACTACTAGTGAGTGACAGTATCCGAGAACTTGCATTCGAATGCATGAGATTTCGATTAGCGAATACTACTACTAGTGAGTGACAGTATCCGAATTATTGCATTCGAATGCAAGAGATTTCGATTAGCGAATGCTACTACTAGTGAGTGACAGTATTCGAGAACTTGCATTCGAATGCAAGAGATTTCGATTAGCGAATACTGCTACTAGTGAGTGACAGTATCCGAGAACTTGCATTCGAATGCATGAGATTTCGATTAGCGACTACTACTACTAGTGAGTGACAGTATCCGAGAACTTGCATTCGAATGCAAGAGATTTCGATTAGCGAATACTACTACTAGTGAGTGACAGTATCCGAGAACTTGCATTCGAATGCATGAAATTTCGATTAGCGAATACTACTACTAGTGAGTGACAGTATGCGAATTATTGCATTCGAATGCAAGAGATTTCGATTAGCGAATACTACTACTAGTGAGTGACAGTATCCGAGAACTTGCATTCGAATGCATAAGATTTCGATTAGCGAATACTACTACTAGTGAGTGACAGTATCCGACAACTTCCATTCAAATGCATGAGATTTCGATTAGCGAATACTACTACTAGTGAGTGACAGCATCCGAGAACTTGCATTCGAATGCAAGAGATTTCGATTAGCGAATACTACTACTAGTGAGTGACAGTATCCGAGAACTTGCATTCGAATGCAAGAGATTTCGATTAGCGAATACTACTACTAGTGAGTAACAGTATCCGAGAACTTGCATACGAATGCATGAGATTTCGATTAGCGAATACTACTACTAGTGAGTGACAGTATCCGAGAACTTGCATTCGAATGCAAGATATTTCGATTAGCGAATACTACTACTAGTGAGTGACAGTATCGGGAATTATTGCATTCGAATGCATGAAATTTCGATTAGCGAATACTACTACTAGTGAGTGACAGTATCCGAATTATTGCATTCGAATGCATAAATTTTCTATTAGCGAATACTACTACTAGTGAGTGACAGTATCCGAATTATTGTATTCGAATGCATGAAATTTCGATTAGCAAATACTACTACTAGTTTGTGACGGTATTCGAATTATTGCATTCGAATGCATGAAATTTCGATTAGCGAGTACTACTACTAGTGAGTGACAGTATCCGAGAACTTGCATTCGAATGCATGAGATTTCGATTAGCGAATACTACTACTAGTGAGTGACAGTATCCGAATTATTGCATTCGAATGCATGAGATTTCGATTAGCGAATACTACTACTAGTGAGTGACAGAATCCGAGAACTTGCATTCGAATGCATGAGATTTCGATTAGCGAATACTACTACTAGTGAGTGACAGCATCCGAATTATTGCATTCGAATGCATGAGATTTCGATTAGCGAATACTACTACTAGTGAATGACAGTATCCGAATTATTGCATTCGAATGCATGAGATTTGGATTAGCGAATACTACTACTAGTGAGTAACAGTATCCGAATTATTGCATTCGAATGCAACAAATTTCGATTAGCGAATACTACTACTAGTGAGTGACAGTATCCGAATTATTGCATTCGAATGCAAGAAATTTCGATTAGTGAATACTACTACTAGTGAGTGACAGTATCCGAGAACTTGCATTCGAAGGCATGAGATTTCGATTAGCGAATACTACTACAAGTGAGTGACAGTATCCGAGAACTTGCATTCGAATGCATGAGATTTCGATTAGCGAATACTACTACAAGTGAGTGACAGAATCCGAGAACTTGCATTCGAATGCATGAGACTTCGATTAGCGAATACTACTACTAGTGAGTGACAGTATCCGAGAACTTGCATTCGAATGCATGAGATTTCGATTAGCGAATACTACTACTAGTGAGTGACAGTATCCGAGAACTTGCATTGGAATGCAAGAGATTTCGATTAGCGAATTCTACTACTAGTGAGTGACATTAACCGAGAATTTGCATTCGAATGCAAGAGATTTCCTATAGCGAACACTGCTACTAGTGAGTGACAGTATCCGAATTATTGCATTCGAATGCAAGAAATTTCGGTTAGCGAATACTACTACTAGTGAGTGACAGTATCCGAATTATTGCATTCGAATGCACGAAATTTCGATTAGCGAATACTACTACTAGTGAGTGACAGTATCCGAGAACTTGCATTTGAATGCATGAGATTTCGATTAGCGAATACTATTACTAGTGAGTGACAGTATCCGAGAACTTGCATTTAAATGCATGAGATTTCGATTAGCGAATACTACTACTAGTGAGTGACAGAATCCGAGAACTTGCATTCGAATGCATGAGATTTCGATTAGCGAATGCTACTACTAGTGAGTGACAGTATCCGAGAACTTGCATTCGAATGCATGAGATTTCGATTAGCGAATACTACTACTAGGGAGTGACAGTATCCAAGAACTTGCATTCGAATGCAAGAGATTTCGATTAGCGAATACTACTACTAGTGAGTGACAGTATCCGAGAACTTGCATTCGAGTGCAAGAGATTTCGATTAGCGAATACTACTACTAGTGAGTGACAGTATCCGAGAACTTGCATTCGAATGCAAGAGATTTCGATTAGCGAATACTACTACTAGTGAGTGACAGAATCCGAGAACTTGCATTCGAATGCATGAGATTTCGATTAGCGAATACTACTACTAGTGAGTGAAAGTATCCGAGAACTTGCATTCGAATGCATGAGATTTCGATTAGCGAATACTACTACTAGGGAGTGACAGTATCCGAGAACTTGCATTCGAATGCAAGAGATTTCGATTAGCGAATACTACTACTAGTGAGTGACAGTATCCGAGAACTTGCATTCGAATGCATGAGATTTCGATTAGCTAATACTACTACTAGTGAGTGACAGTATCCGAATTATTGCATTCGAATGCAAGAGATTTCGATTAACGAATACTACTACTAGTGAGTGACAGTATCCGAGAACTTGCATTCGAATGCATGAAATTTCGATTAGCGAATACTACTACTAGTGAGTGACAGTATCCGAATTATTGCATTCGAATGCAAGAGATTTCGATTAGCGAATACTACTACTAGTGAGTGACAGTATCCGAGAACTTGCATTCGAATGCATGAGAATACGATTAGCGAATACTACTACTAGTGAGTGACAGTATCCGAGAATTTGCATTCGAATGCAAGAGATTTCGGTTAGCGAATACTACTACTAGTGAGTGACAGAATCCGAGAACTTGCATTCGAATGCATGAGATTTCGATTAGCGAATACTACTACTAGTGAGTGACAGTATCCGACAACTTCCATTCAAATGCATGAGATTTCGATTAGCGAATACTACTACTAGTGAGTGACAGCATCCGAGAACTTGCATTCGAATGCAAGAGATTTCGATTAGCGAATACTACTACTAGTGAGTGACAGTATCCGAGAACTTGCATTCGAATGCAAGAGATTTCGATTAGCGAATACTACTACTAGTGAGTAACAGTATCCGAGGACTTGCATACGAAAGCATGAGATTTCGATTAGCGAATACTACTACTAGTGAGTGACAGTATCCGAGAACTTGCATTCGAATGCAAGAGATTTCGATTAGCGAATACTACTACTAGTGAGTGACAGTATCGGGAATTATTGCATTCGAATGCATGAAATTTCGATTAGCGAATACTACTACTAGTGAGTGACAGTATCCGAATTATTGCATTCGAATGCATAAAATTTCTATTAGCGAATACTACTACTAGTGAGTGACAGTATCCGAATTATTGTATTCGAATGCATGAAATTTCGATTAGCAAATACTACTACTAGTTTGTGACGGTATTCGAATTATTGCATTCGAATGCATGAAATTTCGATTAGCGAGTACTACTACTAGTGAGCGACAGTATCCGAGAACTTGCATTCGAATGCATGAGATTTCGATTAGCGAATACTACTACTAGTGAGTGACAGTATCCGAATTATTGCATTCGAATGCATGAGATTTCGATTAGCGAATACTACTACTAGTGAGTGACAGAATCCGAGAACTTGCATTCGAATGCATGAGATTTCGATTAGCGAATACTACTACTAGTGAGTGACAGCATACGAATTATTGCATTCGAATGCATGAGATTTCGATTAGCGAATACTACTACTAGTGAATGACAGTATCCGAATTATTGCATTCGAATGCATGAGATTTGGATTAGCGAATACTACTACTAGTGAGTGACAGTATCCGAATTATTGCATTCGAATGCAACAAATTTCGATTAGCGAATACTACTACTAGTGAGTGAAAGTATCCGAATTATTGCATTCGAATGCAAGAAATTTCGATTAGGGAATACTACTACTAGTGAGTGACAGTATCCGAGAACTTGCATTCGAATGCATGAGATTTCGATTAGCGAATACTACTACAAGTGAGTGACAGTATCCGAGAACTTGCATTCGAATGCATGAGATTTCGATTAGCGAATACTACTACTAGTGAATGACAGAATCCGAGAACTTAAATTCGAATGCATGAGACTTCGATTAGCGAATACTACTACTAGTGAGTGACAGTATCCGAGAACTTGCATTCGAATGCATGAGATTTCGATTAGCGAATACTACTACTATTGAGTGACAGTATCCCAGAACTTGCATTCGAATGCATGAGATTTCGATTAGCGAATACTACTACTAGTGAGTGACAGTATCCAAATTATTGCATTCGAATGCATGAGATTTCGATTAGCGAATACTACTACTAGTGAGTGACAGTATCCGAATTATTGCATTCGAATGCATGAGATTTCGATTAGCGAATACTACTACTAGTGAGTGACAGTATCCGAATTATTGCATTCGAATGCATGAAATTTCGATTAGCAAATACTACTACTAGTGAGTGACAGTATCCGAGTACTTGCATTCTAATGCATGAAAATTCGATAAGCGAATACTACTACAAGTGAGTGACAGTATCCCAGAACTTGCATTCGAATGCATGAAATTTCGATTAGCGAATACTACTACTAGTGAGTGACAGTATCCGAATTATTGCATTCGAATGCATGAAATTTCGATTAGCGAATACTACTACTAGTAAGTGACAGTATCCGAATTATTGCATTCGAATGCACGAAATTTCGATTAGCGAATACTACTACTAGTGAGTGACAGTATCCCAGAACTTGCATTCGAATGCATGAGATTTCGATTAGCGAATACTACTACTAGTGAGTGACAGTATCCGGATTATTGCATTCGAATGCATGAGATTTCGATTAGCGAATACTACTACTAGTGAGTGATAGTATCCGAGAACTTGCATTCGAATGCATGAGATTTCGATTAGCGAATACTACTACTAGTGAGTGACAGTATCCGAGAACTTGAATTCGAATGCATGAGATTTCGATTAGTGAATACTACTACTAGTGAGTGACAGTATCCGACAACTTCCATTCAAATGCATGAGATTTCGATTAGCGAATACTACTACTAGTGAGTGACAGCATCCGAGAACCTGCATTCGAATGCAAGAGATTTCGATTAGCGAATACTACTACTAGTGAGTGACAGTATCCGAGAACTTGCATTCGAATGCATGAGATTTCGATTAGCGAATACTACTACTAGTAAGTGACAGTATCCGAGAATTTGCATTCGAATGCAAGAGATTTCGGTTAGCGAATACTACTACCAGTGAGTGACAGAATCCGAGAACTTGCATTCGAATGCATGAGATTTCGATTAGCGAATACTACTACTAGTGAGTGACAGTATCCGACAACTTCCATTCAAATGCATGAGATTTCGATTAGCAAATACTACTACTAGTGAGTTACAGTATCCGAGAACTTGCATTCGAATGCAAGAGATTTCGATTAGCGAATACTACTACTAGTGAGTGACAGTATCCGAGAACTTGCATTCGAATGCAAGAGATTTCGATTAGCGAATACTACTACTAGTGAGTAACAGTATCCGAGAACTTGCATACGAATGCATGAGATTTCGATTAGCGAATACTACTACTAGTGAGTGACAGTATCCGAGAACTTGCATTCGAATGCAAGAGATTTCGATTAGCGAATACTACTACTAGTGAGTGACGGTATCGGGAATTATTGCATTCGAATGCATGAAATTTCGATTAGCGAGTACTAATACTAGTGAGTGACAGTATCCGAGAACTTGCATTCGAATGCATGAGATTTCGATTAGCGAATACTACTACTAGTGAGTGACAGTATCCGAATTATTGCATTCGAATGAATGAGATTTCGATTAGCGAATACTACTACTAGTGAGTGACAGAATCCGAGAACTTGCATTCGAATGCATGAGATTTCGATTAGCGAATACTACTACTAGTGAGTGACAGCATACGAATTATTGCATTCGAATGCATGAGATTTCGATTAGCGAATACTACTACTAGTGAATGACAGTATCCGAATTATTGCATTCGAATGCATGAGATTTGGATTAGCGAATACTACTACTAGTGAGTGACAGTATCCGAATTATTGCATTCGAATGCAACAAATTTCGATTAGCGAATACTACTACTAGTGAGTGACAGTATCCGAATTATTGCATTCGAATGCAAGAAATTTCGATTAGGGAATACTACTACTAGTGAGTGACAGTATCCGAGAACTTGCATTCGAATGCATGAGATTTCGATTAGCGAATACTACTACAAGTGAGTGACAGTATCCGAGAACTTGCATTCGAATGCACGAGATTTCGATTAGCGAATACTACTACTAGTGAGTCACAGAATCCGAGAACTTGCATTCGAATGCATGAGACTTCGATTAGCGAATACTACTACTAGTGAGTGACAGTATCCGAGAACTTGCATTCGAATGCATGAGATTTCGATTAGCGAATACTACTACTATTGAGTGACAGTATCCCAGAACTTGCATTCGAATGCATGAGATTTCGATTAGCGAATACTACTACTAGTGAGTGACAGTATCCAAATTATTGCATTCGAATGCATGAGACTTCGATTAGCGAATACTACTACTAGTGAGTGACAGTATCCGAATTATTGCATTCGAATGCATGAGATTTCGATTAGCGAATACTACTACTAGTGAGTGACAGTATCCGAATTATTGCATTCGAATGCAAGAAATTTCGATTAGCGAATACTACTACTAGTGAGTGACAGTATCCGAATTATTGCATTCGAATGCATGAAATTTCGATTAGCAAATACTACTACTAGTGAGTGACAGTATCCGAGTACTTGCATTCTAATGCATGAAAATTCGATTAGCGAATACTTCTACTAGTAAGTGACAGTATCCGAATTATTGCATTCGAATGCAAGAAATTTCGATTAGGGAATACTACTACTAGTGAGTGACAGTATCCCAGAACTTGCATTCGAATGCATGAAATTTCGATTAGCGAATACTACTACTAGTGAGTGACAGTATCCGAAATATTGCATTCGAATGCACGAAATTTCGATTAGCGAATACTACTGCTAGTGAGTGACAGTATCCGAACTATTGCATTCGAATGCATGAAATTTCGATTAGCGAATACTACTACTAGTGAGTGACAGTATCCCAGAACTTGCATTCGAATGCATGAGATTTCGATTAGCGAATACTACTACTAGTGAGTGACAGTATCCGAATTATTGCATTCGAATGCAAGAAATTTCGATTAGCGAATACTACTACTAGTGAGTGACAGTATCCGAATTATTGCATTCGAATGCATGAGATTTCGATTAGCGAATACTACTACTAGTGAGTGACAGTATCCGAATTATTGCATTCGAATGCAAGAAATTTCGATTAGCGAATACTACTACTAGTGAGTGACAGTATCCGAATTATTGCATTCGAATGCAAGAAATTTCGATTAGGGAATACTACTACTAGTGAGTGACAGTATCCCAGAACTTGCATTCGAATGCATGAAATTTCGATTAGCGAATACTACTACTAGTGAGTGACAGTATCCGAAATATTGCATTCGAATGCATGAAATTTCGATTAGCGAATACTTCTACTAGTAAGTGACAGTATCCGAATTATTGCATTCGAATGCACGAAATTTCGATTAGCGAATACTACTGCTAGTGAGTGACAGTATCCGAACTATTGCATTCGAATGCATGAAATTTCGATTAGCGAATACTACTACTAGTGAGTGACAGTATCCCAGAACTTGCATTCGAATGCATGAGATTTCGATTAGCGAATACTACTACTAGTGAGTGACAGTATCCGGATTATTGCATTCGAATGCATGAGATTTTGATTAGCGAATACTACTACTAGTGAGTGATAGTATCCGAGAACTTGCATTCGAATGCATGAGATTTCGATTAGCGAATACTACTACTAGTGAGTGACAGTATCCGAGAACTTGAATTCGAATGCATGAGATTTCGATTAGTGAATACTACTACTAGTGAGTGACAGTATCCGAATTATTGCATTCGAATGCAAGAGATTTCGATTAGCGAATACTACTACTAGTGAGTGACAGTATCCGAGAACTTGCATTCGAATGCAAGAGATTTCGATTAGCGAATTACTACTACTAGTGAGTGACAGTATCCGAAGTATTGCATTCGAATGCATGAGATTTCGATTAGCGAATACTACTACTAGTGAGTGACAGTATCCGAGAACTTGCATTCGAATGCATGAGATTTCGATTAGCGAATACTACTACTAGTGAGTGACAGTATCCAAATTATTGCATTCGAATGCATGAGATTTCGATTAGCGAATACTACTACTAGTGAGTGATAGTATCCGAGAACTTGCATTCGAATGCATGAGATTTCGATTAGCGAATACTACTACTAGTGAGTGACAGTATCCCAAAACTTGCATTCGAATGCATGAGATTTCGATTAGCGAATACTACTACTAGTGAGTGACAGTATCCGGATTATTGCATTCGAATGCATGAGATTTCGATTAGCGAATACTACTACTAGTGAGTGACAGTATCCGAGAACTTGCATTCGAATGCATGAGATTTCGATTAGCGAATACTACTACTAGTGAGTGACAGAATCCGAGAACTTGCATTCGAATGCATGAGACTTCGATTAGCGAATACTACTACTAGTGAGTGACAGTATCCGAGAACTTGCATTCGAATGCACGAGATTTCGATTAGCGAATACTACTACTAGTGAGTCACAGAATCCGAGAACTTGCATTCGAATGCATGAGACTTCGATTAGCGAATACTACTACTAGTGAGTGACAGTATCCGAGAACTTGCATTCGAATGCATGAGATTTCGATTAGCGAATACTACTACTATTGAGTGACAGTATCCCAGAACTTGCATTCGAATGCATGAGATTTCGATTAGCGAATACTACTACTAGTGAGTGACAGTATCCAAATTATTGCATTCGAATGCATGAGACTTCGATTAGCGAATACTACTACTAGTGAGTGACAGTATCCGAATTATTGCATTCGAATGCATGAGATTTCGATTAGCGAATACTACTACTAGTGAGTGACAGTATCCGAATTATTGCATTCGAATGCAAGAAATTTCGATTAGCGAATACTACTACTAGTGAGTGACAGTATCCGAATTATTGCATTCGAATGCATGAAATTTCGATTAGCAAATACTACTACTAGTGAGTGACAGTATCCGAGTACTTGCATTCTAATGCATGAAAATTCGATTAGCGAATACTTCTACTAGTAAGTGACAGTATCCGAATTATTGCATTCGAATGCAAGAAATTTCGATTAGGGAATACTACTACTAGTGAGTGACAGTATCCCAGAACTTGCATTCGAATGCATGAAATTTCGATTAGCGAATACTACTACTAGTGAGTGACAGTATCCGAAATATTGCATTCGAATGCACGAAATTTCGATTAGCGAATACTACTGCTAGTGAGTGACAGTATCCGAACTATTGCATTCGAATGCATGAAATTTCGATTAGCGAATACTACTACTAGTGAGTGACAGTATCCCAGAACTTGCATTCGAATGCATGAGATTTCGATTAGCGAATACTACTACTAGTGAGTGACAGTATCCGAATTATTGCATTCGAATGCAAGAAATTTCGATTAGCGAATACTACTACTAGTGAGTGACAGTATCCGAATTATTGCATTCGAATGCATGAGATTTCGATTAGCGAATACTACTACTAGTGAGTGACAGTATCCGAATTATTGCATTCGAATGCAAGAAATTTCGATTAGCGAATACTACTACTAGTGAGTGACAGTATCCGAATTATTGCATTCGAATGCAAGAAATTTCGATTAGGGAATACTACTACTAGTGAGTGACAGTATCCCAGAACTTGCATTCGAATGCATGAAATTTCGATTAGCGAATACTACTACTAGTGAGTGACAGTATCCGAAATATTGCATTCGAATGCATGAAATTTCGATTAGCGAATACTTCTACTAGTAAGTGACAGTATCCGAATTATTGCATTCGAATGCACGAAATTTCGATTAGCGAATACTACTGCTAGTGAGTGACAGTATCCGAACTATTGCATTCGAATGCATGAAATTTCGATTAGCGAATACTACTACTAGTGAGTGACAGTATCCCAGAACTTGCATTCGAATGCATGAGATTTCGATTAGCGAATACTACTACTAGTGAGTGACAGTATCCGGATTATTGCATTCGAATGCATGAGATTTCGATTAGCGAATACTACTACTAGTGAGTGATAGTATCCGAGAACTTGCATTCGAATGCATGAGATTTCGATTAGCGAATACTACTACTAGTGAGTGACAGTATCCGAGAACTTGAATTCGAATGCATGAGATTTCGATTAGTGAATACTACTACTAGTGAGTGACAGTATCCGAATTATTGCATTCGAATGCAAGAGATTTCGATTAGCGAATACTACTACTAGTGAGTGACAGTATCCGAGAACTTGCATTCGAATGCAAGAGATTTCGATTAGCGAATTACTACTACTAGTGAGTGACAGTATCCGAAGTATTGCATTCGAATGCATGAGATTTCGATTAGCGAATACTACTACTAGTGAGTGACAGTATCCGAGAACTTGCATTCGAATGCATGAGATTTCGATTAGCGAATACTACTACTAGTGAGTGACAGTATCCAAATTATTGCATTCGAATGCATGAGATTTCGATTAGCGAATACTACTACTAGTGAGTGATAGTATCCGAGAACTTGCATTCGAATGCATGAGATTTCGATTAGCGAATACTACTACTAGTGAGTGACAGTATCCCAAAACTTGCATTCGAATGCATGAGATTTCGATTAGCGAATACTACTACTAGTGAGTGACAGTATCCGGATTATTGCATTCGAATGCATGAGATTTCGATTAGCGAATACTACTACTAGTGAGTGACAGTATCCGAGAACTTGCATTCGAATGCATGAGATTTCGATTAGCGAATACTACTACTAGTGAGTGACAGAATCCGAGAACTTGCATTCGAATGCATGAGACTTCGATTAGCGAATACTACTACTAGTGAGTGACAGTATCCGAGAACTTGCATTCGAATGCATGAGATTTCGATTAGCGAATACTACTACTAGTGAGTGACAGTATCCGAGAACTTGCATTCGAATGCAAGAGATTTCGATTAGCGAATTCTACTACTAGTGAGTGACAGTATCCGAATGATTGCAATCGAATGCATGAAATTTCGATTAGCGAATACTACTACTAGTAAGTGACAGTATCCGAATTATTGCATTCGAATGCACGAAATTTCAATTAGCGAATACCACTACTAGTGAGTGATAGTATCCGAATTATTGCATTCGAATGCATGAAATTTCGATTAGCAAATACTACTACTAGTGAGTGACAGTATCCGAGTACTTGCATTCTAATGCATGAAAATTCGATTAGCGAATACTTCTACTAGTAAGTGACAGTATCCGAATTATTGCATTCGAATGCAAGAAATTTCGATTAGGGAATACTACTACTAGTGAGTGACAGTATCCCAGAACTTGCATTCGAATGCATGAAATTTCGATTAGCGAATACTACTACTAGTGAGTGACAGTATCCGAAATATTGCATTCGAATGCATGAAATTTCGATTAGCGAATACTTCTACTAGTAAGTGACAGTATCCGAATTATTGCATTCGAATGCACGAAATTTCGATTAGCGAATACTACTGCTAGTGAGTGACAGTATCCGAACTATTGCATTCGAATGCATGAAATTTCGATTAGCGAATACTACTACTAGTGAGTGACAGTATCCCAGAACTTGCATTCGAATGCATGAGATTTCGATTAGCGAATACTACTACTAGTGAGTGACAGTATCCGAATTATTGCATTCGAATGCAAGAAATTTCGATTAGCGAATACTACTACTAGTGAGTGACAGTATCCGAATTATTGCATTCGAATGCATGAGATTTCGATTAGCGAATACTACTACTAGTGAGTGACAGTATCCGAGTTATTGCATTCGAATGCAAGAAATTTCGATTAGCGAATACTACTACTAGTGAGTGACAGTATCCGAATTATTGCATTCGAATGCAAGAAATTTCGATTAGGGAATACTACTACTAGTGAGTGACAGTATCCCAGAACTTGCATTCGAATGCATGAAATTTCGATTAGCGAATACTACTACTAGTGAGTGACAGTATCCGAAATATTGCATTCGAATGCATGAAATTTCGATTAGCGAATACTTCTACTAGTAAGTGACAGTATCCGAATTATTGCATTCGAATGCACGAAATTTCGATTAGCGAATACTACTGCTAGTGAGTGACAGTATCCGAACTATTGCATTCGAATGCATGAAATTTCGATTAGCGAATACTACTACTAGTGAGTGACAGTATCCCAGAACTTGCATTCGAATGCATGAGATTTCGATTAGCGAATACTACTACTAGTGAGTGACAGTATCCGGATTATTGCATTCGAATGCATGAGATTTCGATTAGCGAATACTACTACTAGTGAGTGATAGTATCCGAGAACTTGCATTCGAATGCATGAGATTTCGATTAGCGAATACTACTACTAGTGAGTGACAGTATCCGAGAACTTGAATTCGAATGCATGAGATTTCGATTAGTGAATACTACTACTAGTGAGTGACAGTATCCGAATTATTGCATTCGAATGCAAGAGATTTCGATTAGCGAATACTACTACTAGTGAGTGACAGTATCCGAGAACTTGCATTCGAATGCAAGAGATTTCGATTAGCGAATTACTACTACTAGTGAGTGACAGTATCCGAAGTATTGCATTCGAATGCATGAGATTTCGATTAGCGAATACTACTACTAGTGAGTGACAGTATCCGAGAACTTGCATTCGAATGCATGAGATTTCGATTAGCGAATACTACTACTAGTGAGTGACAGTATCCAAATTATTGCATTCGAATGCATGAGATTTCGATTAGCGAATACTACTACTAGTGAGTGATAGTATCCGAGAACTTGCATTCGAATGCATGAGATTTCGATTTGCGAATACTACTACTAGTGAGTGACAGTATCCCAAAACTTGCATTCGAATGCATGAGATTTCGATTAGCGAATACTACTACTAGTGAGTGACAGTATCCGGATTATTGCATTCGAATGCATGAGATTTCGATTAGCGAATACTACTACTAGTGAGTGACAGTATCCGAGAACTTGCATTCGAATGCATGAGATTTCGATTAGCGAATACTACTACTAGTGAGTGACAGAATCCGAGAACTTGCGTTCGAATGCATGAGACTTCGATTAGCGAATACTACTACTAGTGAGTGACAGTATCCGAGAACTTGCATTCGAATGCATGAGATTTCGATTAGCGAATACTACTACTAGTGAGTGACAGTATCCGAGAACTTGCATTCGAATGCAAGAGATTTCGATTAGCGAATTCTACTACTAGTGAGTGACAGTATCCGAATGATTGCAATCGAATGCATGAAATTTCGATTAGCGAATACTACTACTAGTAAGTGACAGTATCCGAATTATTGCATTCGAATGCACGAAATTTCAATTAGCGAATACCACTACTAGTGAGTGATAGTATCCGAATTATTGCATTCGAATGCAAGAGATTTCGATTAGCGAATACTACTACTAGTGAGTGACAGTATCCGAGAACTTGCATTCGAATGCAAGAGACTTCGATTAGCGAATACTACTAGTAGTGTGTGACAGTATCCGAATAATTGCATTCGAATGCATGAAATTTCGATTAGCGAATACTACTACTAGTAACTGACAGTATCCGAAATATTGCATTCGAATGCAAGAAATTTCGATTAGGGAATACTACTACTAGTGAGTGACAGTATCCGAGAACTTGCATTCGAATGCATGAGATTTCGATTAGCGAATACTACTACAAGTGAGTGACAGTATCCGAGAACTTGCATTCGAATGCATGAGATTTCGATTAGCGAATACTACTACTGGTGAGTGACAGTATCCAAATTATTGCATTCGAATGCATGAGATTTCGATTAGCGAATACTACTACTAGTGAGTGACAGTATCCGAATTATTGCATTCGAATGCAAGAGATTTCGGTTAGCGAATACTACTACTAGTGAGTGACAGTATCCGAATTATTGCATTCGAATGCACGAAATTTCGATTAGCGAATACTACTACTAGTGAGTGACAGTATCCGAGAACTTGCATTTGAATGCATGAGATTTCGATTAGCGAATACTACTACTAGTGAGTGACAGTATCCGAGAACTTGCATTTAAATGCATGAGATTTCGATTAGCGAATACTACTACTAGTGAGTGACAGAATCCGAGAACTTGCATTCGAATGCATGAGATTTCGATTAGCGAATACTACTACTAGTGAGTGACAGTATCCGAGAACTTGCATTCGAATGCAAGAGATTTCGATTACTCAATACTACTACTAGTGAGTGACAGTATCCGAGAACTTCCATTCGAATGCACGAGATTTCGATTAGCGAATACTACTACTAGGGAGTGACAGTATCCGAGAACTTGCATTCGAATGCAAGAGATTTCGAATAGCGAATACTACTACTAGTGAGTGACAGTATCCGAGAACTTGCATTCGAATGCATGAGATTTCGATTAGCGAATACTACCACTAGTGAGTGACAGTATCCGAATTATTGCATTCGAATGCAAGAGATTTCGATTAGCGAATACTACTACTAGTGAGTGACAGTATCCGAGAACTTGCATTCGAATGCAAGAGATTTCGATTAGCGAATACTACTACTAGTGAGTGACAGAATCCGAGAACTTGCATTCGAATGCATGAGATTTCGATTAGCGAATACTACTACTAGTGAGTGAAAGTATCCGAGAACTTGCATTTGAATGCAAGAGATTTCGATTACTCAATACTACTACTAGTGAGTGACAGTATCCGAGAACTTGCATTCGAATGCATGAGATTTCGATTAGCGAATACTAATACTAGGGAGTGACTGTATCCGAGAACTTGCATTCGAATGCAAGAGATTTCGATTAGCGAATACTACTACTAGTGAGTGACAGTATCCGAGAACTTGCATTCGAATGCATGAGATTTCGATTAGCGAATACTACTACTAGTGAGTGACAGTATCCGAATTATTGCATTCGAATGCAAGAGATTTCGATTAGCGGATACTACTACTAGTGAGTGACAGTATCCGAGAACTTGCATTCGAATGCAAGAGATTTCGTTTAGCGAATACTACTACAAGTGAGTGACAGTATCCGAGAACTTGCATTCGAATGCATGAGATTTCGATTAGCGAATACTACTACTAGTGGGTGACAGTATCCGAGAACTTGCATTCGAATGCATGAGATTTCGATTAGCGAATACTACTACTAGTGAGTGACAGTATCCGAATTATTGCATTCGAATGCACGAAATTTCGATTAGCGAATACTACTGCTAGTGAGTGACAGTATCCGAACTATTGCATTCGAATGCATGAAATTTCGATTAGCGAATACTACTACTAGTGAGTGACAGTATCCCAGAACTTGCATTCGAATGCATGAGATTTCGATTAGCGAATACTACTACTAGTGAGTGACAGTATCCGGATTATTGCATTCGAATGCATGAGATTTCGATTAGCGAATACTACTACTAGTGAGTGATAGTATCCGAGAACTTGCATTCGAATGCATGAGATTTCGATTAGCGAATACTACTACTAGTGAGTGACAGTATCCGAGAACTTGAATTCGAATGCATGAGATTTCGATTAGTGAATACTACTACTAGTGAGTGACAGTATCCGAATTATTGCATTCGAATGCAAGAGATTTCGATTAGCGAATACTACTACTAGTGAGTGACAGTATCCGAATTATTGCATTCGAATGCACGAAATTTCGATTAGCGAATACTACTGCTAGTGAGTGACAGTATCCGAACTATTGCATTCGAATGCATGAAATTTCGATTAGCGAATACTACTACTAGTGAGTGACAGTATCCCAGAACTTGCATTCGAATGCATGAGATTTCGATTAGCGAATACTACTACTAGTGAGTGACAGTATCCGGATTATTGCATTCGAATGCATGAGATTTCGATTAGCGAATACTACTACTAGTGAGTGATAGTATCCGAGAACTTGCATTCGAATGCATGAGATTTCGATTAGCGAATACTACTACTAGTGAGTGACAGTATCCGAGAACTTGAATTCGAATGCATGAGATTTCGATTAGTGAATACTACTACTAGTGAGCGACAGTATCCGAATTATTGCATTCGAATGCAAGAGATTTCGATTAGCGAATACTACTACTAGTGAGTGACAGTATCCGAGAACTTGCATTCGAATGCAAGAGATTTCGATTAGCGAATTACTACTACTAGTGAGTGACAGTATCCGAAGTATTGCATTCGAATGCATGAGATTTCGATTAGCGAATACTACTACTAGTGAGTGACAGTATCCGAGAACTTGCATTCGAATGCATGAGATTTCGATTAGCGAATACTACTACTAGTGAGTGACAGTATCCAAATTATTGCATTCGAATGCATGAGATTTCGATTAGCGAATACTACTACTAGTGAGTGATAGTATCCGAGAACTTGCATTCGAATGCATGAGATTTCGATTAGCGAATACTACTACTAGTGAGTGACAGTATCCCAAAACTTGCATTCGAATGCATGAGATTTCGATTAGCGAATACTACTACTAGTGAGTGACAGTATCCGGATTATTGCATTCGAATGCATGAGATTTCGATTAGCGAATACTACTACTAGTGAGTGACAGTATCCGAGAACTTGCATTCGAATGCATGAGATTTCGATTAGCGAATACTACTACTAGTGAGTGACAGAATCCGAGAACTTGCATTCGAATGCATGAGACTTCGATTAGCGAATACTACTACTAGTGAGTGACAGTATCCGAGAACTTGCATTCGAATGCATGAGATTTCGATTAGCGAATACTACTACTAGTGAGTGACAGTATCCGAGAACTTGCATTCGAATGCAAGAGATTTCGATTAGCGAATTCTACTACTAGTGAGTGACAGTATCCGAATGATTGCAATCGAATGCATGAAATTTCGATTAGCGAATACTACTACTAGTAAGTGACAGTATCCGAATTATTGCATTCGAATGCACGAAATTTCAATTAGCGAATACCACTACTAGTGAGTGACAGTATCCGAATTATTGCATTCGAATGCAAGAGATTTCGATTAGCGAATACTACTACTAGTGAGTGACAGTATCCGAGAACTTGCATTCGAATGCAAGAGACTTCGATTAGCGAATACTACTAGTAGTGTGTGACAGTATCCGAATAATTGCATTCGAATGCATGAAATTTCGATTAGCGAATACTACTACTAGTAAGTGACAGTATCCGAAATATTGCATTCGAATGCAAGAAATTACGATTAGGGAATACTACTACTAGTGAGTGACAGTATCCGAGAACTTGCATTCGAATGCATGAGATTTCGATTAGCGAATACTACTACAAGTGAGTGACAGTATCCGAGAACTTGCATTCGAATGCATGAGATTTCGATTAGCGAATACTACTACTGGTGAGTGACAGTATCCAAATTATTGCATTCGAATGCATGAGATTTCGATTAGCGAATACTACTACTAGTGAGTGACAGTATCCGAATTATTGCATTCGAATGCAAGAGATTTCGGTTAGCGAATACTACTACTAGTGAGTGACAGTATCCGAATTATTGCATTCGAATGCACGAAATTTCGATTAGCGAATACTACTACTAGTGAGTGACAGTATCCGAGAACTTGCATTTGAATGCATGAGATTTCGATTAGCGAATACTACTACTAGTGAGTGACAGTATCCGAGAACTTGCATTTAAATGCATGAGATTTCGATTAGCGAATACTACTACTAGTGAGTGACAGAATCCGAGAACTTGCATTCGAATGCATGAGATTTCGATTAGCGAATACTACTACTAGTGAGTGACAGTATCCGAGAACTTGCATTCGAATGCAAGAGATTTCGATTACTCAATACTACTACTAGTGAGTGACAGTATCCGAGAACTTCCATTCGAATGCACGAGATTTCGATTAGCGAATACTACTACTAGGGAGTGACAGTATCCGAGAACTTGCATTCGAATGCAAGAGATTTCGAATAGCGAATACTACTACTAGTGAGTGACAGTATCCGAGAACTTGCATTCGAATGCATGAGATTTCGATTAGCGAATACTACCACTAGTGAGTGACAGTATCCGAATTATTGCATTCGAATGCAAGAGATTTCGATTAGCGAATACTACTACTAGTGAGTGACAGTATCCGAGAACTTGCATTCGAATGCAAGAGATTTCGATTAGCGAATACTACTACTAGTGAGTGACAGAATCCGAGAACTTGCATTCGAATGCATGAGATTTCGATTAGCGAATACTACTACTAGTGAGTGAAAGTATCCGAGAACTTGCATTTGAATGCAAGAGATTTCGATTACTCAATACTACTACTAGTGAGTGACAGTATCCGAGAACTTGCATTCGAATGCATGAGATTTCGATTAGCGAATACTAATACTAGGGAGTGACTGTATCCGAGAACTTGCATTCGAATGCAAGAGATTTCGATTAGCGAATACTACTACTAGTGAGTGACAGTATCCGAGAACTTGCATTCGAATGCATGAGATTTCGATTAGCGAATACTACTACTAGTGAGTGACAGTATCCGAATTATTGCATTCGAATGCAAGAGATTTCGATTAGCGAATACTACTACTAGTGAGTGACAGTATCCGAGAACTTGCATTCGAATGCAAGAGATTTCGTTTAGCGAATACTACTACAAGTGAGTGACAGTATCCGAGAACTTGCATTCGAATGCATGAGATTTCGATTAGCGAATACTACTACTAGTGGGTGACAGTATCCGAGAACTTGCATTCGAATGCATGAGATTTCGATTAGCGAATACTACTACTAGTGAGTGACAGTATCCGAGAACTTGCATTCGAATGCATGAGATTTCGATTAGCGAATACTACTACTGGTGAGTGACAGTATCCAAATTATTGCATTCGAATGCATGAGATTTCGATTAGCGAATACTACTACTAGTGAGTGACAGTATCCGAATTATTGCATTCGAATGCAAGAGATTTCGGTTAGCGAATACTACTACTAGTGAGTGACAGTATCCGAATTATTGCATTCGAATGCACGAAATTTCGATTAGCGAATACTATTACTAGTGAGTGACAGTATCCGAGAACTTGCATTTGAATGCATGAGATTTCGATTAGCGAATACTACTACTAGTGAGTGACAGTATCCGAGAACTTGCATTTAAATGCATGAGATTTCGATTAGCGAATACTACTACTAGTGAGTGACAGAATCCGAGAACTTGCATTCGAATGCATGAGATTTCGATTAGCGAATACTACTACTAGTGAGTGACAGTATCCGAGAACTTGCATTCGAATGCAAGAGATTTCGATTACTCAATACTACTACTAGTGAGTGACAGTATCCGAGAACTTCCATTCGAATGCACGAGATTTCGAATAGCGAATACTACTACTAGGGAGTGACAGTATCCGAGAACTTGCATTCGAATGCCAGAGATTTCGATTAGCGAATACTACTACTAGTGAGTGACAGTATCCGAGAACTTGCATTCGAATGCATGAGATTTCGATTAGCGAATACTACCACTAGTGAGTGACAGTATCCGAGAACTTGCATTCGAATGCATGAGATTTCGATTAGCGAATACTACTACTAGTGAGTGAAAGTATCCGAGAACTTGCATTTGAATGCAAGAGATTTCGATTACTCAATACTACTACTAGTGAGTGACAGTATCCGAGAACTTGCATTCGAATGCATGAGATTTCGATTAGCGAATACTACTACTAGGGAGTGACAGTATCCGAGAACTTGCATTCGAATGCAAGAGATTTCGATTAGCGAATACTACTACTAGTGAGTGACAGTATCCGAGAACTTGCATTCGAATGCATGAGATTTCGATTAGCGAATACTACTACTAGTGAGTGACAGTATCCGAATTATTGCATTCGAATGCAAGAGATTTCGATTAGCGAATACTACTACTAGTGAGTGACAGTATCCGAGAACTTGCATTCGAATGCAAGAGATTTCGATTAGCGAATACTACTACTAGTGAGTGAAAGTATCCGAGAACTTGCATTTGAATGCAAGAGATTTCGATTACTCAATACTACTACAAGTGAGTGACAGTATCCGAGAACTTGCATTCGAATGCATGAGATTTCGATTAGCGAATACGACTACTAGTGGGTGACAGTATCCGAGAACTTGCATTCGAATGCATGAGATTTCGATTAGCGAATACTACTACTAGTGAGTGACAGTATCCGAGAACTTGCATTCGAATGCAAGAGATTTCGATTAGCGAATACTGCTACTAGTGAGTGACAGTACCCGAGAACTTGCATTCGAATGCATGAGATTTCGATTAGCGACTACTACTACTAGTGAGTGACAGTATCCGAGAACTTGCATTCGAATGCAAGAGATTTCGATTAGCGAATACTACTACTAGTGAGTGACAGTATCCGAGAACTTGCATTCGAATGCATGAAATTTCGATTAGCGAATACTACTACTAGTGAGTGACAGTATCCGAATTATTGCATTCGAATGCAAGAGATTTCGATTAGCGAATACTACTACTAGTGAGTGACAGTATCCGAGAACTTGCATTCGAATGCATAAGATTTCGATTAGCGAATACTACTACTAGTGAGTGACAGTATCCGAATTATTGCATTCGAATGCAAGAGATTTCGATTAGCGAATACTACTACTAGTGAGTGACAGTATCCGAGAACTTGCATTCGAATGCAAGAGATTTCGTTTAGCGAATACTACTACAAGTGAGTGACAGTATCCGAGAACTTGCATTCGAATGCATGAGATTTCGATTAGCGAATACTACTACTAGTGGGTGACAGTATCCGAGAACTTGCATTCGAATGCATGAGATTTCGATTAGCGAATACTACTACTAGTGAGTGACAGTATCCGAGAACTTGCATTCGAATGCATGAGATTTCGATTAGCGAATACTACTACTGGTGAGTGACAGTATCCAAATTATTGCATTCGAATGCATGAGATTTCGATTAGCGAATACTACTACTAGTGAGTGACAGTATCCGAATTATTGCATTCGAATGCAAGAGATTTCGGTTAGCGAATACTACTACTAGTGAGTGACAGTATCCGAATTATTGCATTCGAATGCACGAAATTTCGATTAGCGAATACTATTACTAGTGAGTGACAGTATCCGAGAACTTGCATTTGAATGCATGAGATTTCGATTAGCGAATACTACTACTAGTGAGTGACAGTATCCGAGAACTTGCATTTAAATGCATGAGATTTCGATTAGCGAATACTACTACTAGTGAGTGACAGAATCCGAGAACTTGCATTCGAATGCATGAGATTTCGATTAGCGAATACTACTACTAGTGAGTGACAGTATCCGAGAACTTGCATTCGAATGCAAGAGATTTCGATTACTCAATACTACTACTAGTGAGTGACAGTATCCGAGAACTTCCATTCGAATGCACGAGATTTCGAATAGCGAATACTACTACTAGGGAGTGACAGTATCCGAGAACTTGCATTCGAATGCCAGAGATTTCGATTAGCGAATACTACTACTAGTGAGTGACAGTATCCGAGAACTTGCATTCGAATGCATGAGATTTCGATTAGCGAATACTACCACTAGTGAGTGACAGTATCCGAGAACTTGCATTCGAATGCATGAGATTTCGATTAGCGAATACTACTACTAGTGAGTGAAAGTATCCGAGAACTTGCATTTGAATGCAAGAGATTTCGATTACTCAATACTACTACTAGTGAGTGACAGTATCCGAGAACTTGCATTCGAATGCATGAGATTTCGATTAGCGAATACTACTACTAGGGAGTGACAGTATCCGAGAACTTGCATTCGAATGCAAGAGATTTCGATTAGCGAATACTACTACTAGTGAGTGACAGTATCCGAGAACTTGCATTCGAATGCATGAGATTTCGATTAGCGAATACTACTACTAGTGAGTGACAGTATCCGAATTATTGCATTCGAATGCAAGAGATTTCGATTAGCGAATACTACTACTAGTGAGTGAAATATCCGAGAACTTGCATTCGAATGAAAGAGATTTCGATTAGCGAATACTACTACTAGTGAGTGAAAGTATCCGAGAACTTGCATTTGAATGCAAGAGATTTCGATTACTCAATACTACTACAAGTGAGTGACAGTATCCGAGAACTTGCATTCGAATGCATGAGATTTCGATTAGCGAATACTACTACTAGTGGGTGACAGTATCCGAGAACTTGCATTCGAATGCATGAGATTTCGATTAGCGAATACTACTACTAGTGAGTGACAGTATCCGAGAACTTGCATTCGAATGCAAGAGATTTCGATTAGCGAATACTGCTACTAGTGAGTGACAGTACCCGAGAACTTGCATTCGAATGCATGAGATTTCGATTAGCGACTACTACTACTAGTGAGTGACAGTATCCGAGAACTTGCATTCGAATGCAAGAGATTTCGATTAGCGAATACTACTACTAGTGAGTGACAGTATCCGAGAACTTGCATTCGAATGCATGAAATTTCGATTAGCGAATACTACTACTAGTGAGTGACAGTATCCGAATTATTGCATTCGAATGCAAGAGATTTCGATTAGCGAATACTACTACTAGTGAGTGACAGTATCCGAGAACTTGCATTCGAATGCATAAGATTTCGATTAGCGAATACTACTACTAGTGAGTGACAGTATCCGACAACTTCCATTCAAATGCATGAGATTTCGATTAGCGAATACTACTACTAGTGAGTGACAGTATCCGAGAACTTGCATTCGAATGCATGAGATTTCGATTAGCGAATACTACTACTAGTGAGTGACAGTATCCGAATTATTGCATTCGAATGCATGAGATTTCGATTAGCGAATACTACTACCAGTGAG
Organism: Tenodera sinensis; assembly: GCA_030765045.1. Classification (NCBI taxonomy): domain Eukaryota; kingdom Metazoa; phylum Arthropoda; class Insecta; order Mantodea; family Mantidae; genus Tenodera; species Tenodera sinensis. The sequence goes on from JAUKNM010000016.1 coordinate 879,545, forward strand.
TGACAGAATCCGAGAACTTGCACTCGAATGCATGAGATTTCGATTAGCGAATACTACTACTAGTGAGTGACAGCATCCGAATTATTGCATTCGAATGCATGAGATTTCGATTAGCGAATACTACTACTAGTGAATGACAGTATCCGAATTATTGCATTCGAATGCATGAGATTTGGATTAGCGAATACTACTACTAGTGAGTGACAGTATCCGAATTATTGCATTCGAATGCAACAAATTTCGATTAGCGAATACTACTACCAGTGAGTGACAGTATCCGAAATACTGCATTCGAATGCAAGAGATTTCGATTAGGGAATACTACTACTAGTGAGTGACAGTATCCGAGAACTTGCATTCGAATGCATGAGATTTCGATTAGCGAATACTACTACAAGTGAGTGACAGTATCCGAGAACTTGCATTCGAATGCATGAGATTTCGATTAGCGAATACTACTACTAGTGAGTGACAGAATCCGAGAACTTGCATTCGAATGCATGAGACTTCGATTAGCGAATACTACTACTAGTAAGTGACAGTATCCGAGAACTTGCATTCGAATGCATGAGATTTCGATTAGCGAATACTAATACTAGTGAGTGACAGTATCCGAGAACTTGCATTCGAATGCAAGAGATTTCGATTAGCGAATTCTACTACTAGTGAGTGACAGTATCCGAGAATTTGCATTCGAATGCAAGAGATTTCCTATAGCGAACACTACTACTAGTGAGTGACAGTATCCGAGAACTTGCATTTAAATGCATGAGATTTCGATTAGCGAATACTACTACTAGTGAGTGACAGAATCCGAGAACTTGCATTCGAATGCATGAGATTTCGATTAGCGAATACTACTACTAGTGAGCGACAGTATCGGAGAACTTGCATTCGAATGCAAGAGATTTCGATTACTCAATACTACTACTAGTGAGTGACAGTATCCGAGAACTTCCATTCGAATGCACGAGATTTCGAATAGCGAATACTACTACTAGGGAGTGACAGTATCCGAGAACTTGCATTCGAATGCAAGAGATTTCGATTAGCGAATACTACTACTAGTGAGTGACAGTATCCGAGAACTTGCATTCGAATGCATGAGATTTCGATTAGCGAATACTACCACTAGTGAGTGACAGTATCCGAGAACTTGCATTCGAATGCATGAGATTTCGATTAGCGAATACTACTACTAGTGAGTGAAAGTATCCGAGAACTTGCATTTGAATGCAAGAGATTTCGATTACTCAATACTACTACTAGTGAGTGACAGTATCCGAGAACTTGCATTCGAATGCATGAGATTTCGATTAGCGAATACTACTACTAGGGAGTGACAGTATCCGAGAACTTGCATTCGAATGCAAGAGATTTCGATTAGCGAATACTACTACTAGTGAGTGACAGTATCCGAGAACTTGCATTCGAATGCATGAGATTTCGATTAGCGAATACTACTACTAGTGAGTCACTTTATCCGAATTATTGCATTCGAATGCAAGAGATTTCGATTAGCGAATACTACTACTAGTGAGTGACAGTATCCGAGAACTTGCATTCGAATGCAAGAGATTTCGTTTAGCGAATACTACTACAAGTGAGTGACAGTATCCGAGAACTTGCATTCGAATGCAAGAGATTTCGATTACTCAATACTACTACTAGTGAGTGACAGTATTCGAGAACTTGCATTCGAATGCAAGAGATTTCGATTAGCGAATACTGCTACTAGTGAGTGACAGTACCCGAGAACTTGCATTCGAATGCATGAGATTTCGATTAGCGACTACTACTACTAGTGAGTGACAGTATCCGAGAACTTGCATTCGAATGCAAGAGATTTCGATTAGCGAATACTACTACTAGTGAGTGAAAGAATCCGAGAACTTGCATTCGAATGCATGAAATTTCGATTAGCGAATACTACTACTAGTGAGTGACAGTATCCGAATTATTGCATTCGAATGCAAGAGATTTCGATTAGCGAATACTACTACTAGTGAGTGACAGTATCCGAGAACTTGCATTCGAATGCATAAGATTTCGATTAGCGAATACTACTACTAGTGAGTGACAGTATCCGACAACTTCCATTCAAATGCATGAGATTTCGATTAGCGAATACTACTACTAGTGAGTGACAGTATCCGAGAACTTGCATTCGAATGCATGAGATTTCGATTAGCGAATACTACTACTAGTGAGTGACAGTATCCGAATTATTGCATTCGAATGCATGAGATTTCGATTAGCGAATACTACTACCAGTGAGTGACAGAATCCGAAAACTTGCACTCGAATGCATGAGATTTCGATTAGCGAATACTACTACTAGTGAGTGACAGCATCCGAATTATTGCATTCGAATGCATGAGATTTCGATTAGCGAATACTACTACTAGTGAATGACAGTATCCGAATTATTGCATTCGAATGCATGAGATTTGGATTAGCGAATACTACTACTAGTGAGTGACAGTATCCGAATTATTGCATTCGAATGCAACAAATTTCGATTAGCGAATACTACTACTAGTGAGTGACAGTATCCGAAATACTGCATTCGAATGCAAGAAATTTCGATTAGGGAATACTACTACTAGTGAGTGACAGTATCCGAGAACTTGCATTCGAATGCATGAGATATCGATTAGCGAATACTACTACAAGTGAGTGACAGTATCCGAGAACTTGCATTCGAATGCATGAGATTTCGATTAGCGAATACTACTACTAGTGAGTGACAGAATCCGAGAACTTGCATTCGAATGCATGAGGTTTCGATTAGCGAATACTACTACTAGTGAGTGACAGTATCCGAGAACTTGCATTCGAATGCATGAGATTTCGATTAGCGAATACTAATACTAGTGAGTGACAGTATCCGAGAACTTGCATTCGAATGCAAGAGATTTCAATTAGCGAATTCTACTACTAGTGAGTGACAGTATCCGAGAATTTGCATTCGAATGCAAGAGATTTCCTATAGCGAACACTACTACTAGTGAGTGACAGTATCCGTATTATTGCATTCGAATGCAAGAGATTTCGATTAGCGAATACTACTACTAGTGAGTGACAGTATCCGAGAACTTGCATTCGAATGCAAGAGACTTCGATTAGCAAATACTACTATTAGTGAGTGACAGTATCCGAATTATTGCATTCGAATGCATGAGATTTCGATTAGGGAATACTACTACTAGTGAGTGACAGTATCCCAGTACTTGCATTCTAATGCATGAAAATTCGATTAGCGAATACTACTACTAGTGAGTGACAGTATCCCAGAACTTGCATTCGAATGCATGAAATTTCGATTAGCGAATACTACTACTAGTGAGTGACAGTATCCGAATTATTGCATTCGAATGCATGAAATTTCGATTAGCGAATACTACTACTAGTAAGTGACAGTATCCGAATTATTGCATTCGAATGCACGAAATTTCGATTAGCGAATACTACTACTAGTGAGTGACAGTATCCGAACTATTGCATTCGAATGCATGAAATTTCGATTAGCGAATACTACTACTAGTGAGTGACAGTATCCGGATTATTGCATTCGAATGCATGAGATTTCGATTAGCGAATACTACTACTAGTGAGTGATAGTATCCGAGAACTTGCATTCGAATGCATGAGATTTCGATTAGCGAATACTACTACTAGTGAGTGACAGTATCCCAAAACTTGCATTCGAATGCATGAGATTTCGATTAGCGAATACTACTACTAGTGAGTGACAGTATCCGGATTATTGCATTCGAATGCATGAGATTTCGATTAGCGAATACTACTACTAGTGAGTGACAGTATCCGAGAACTTGCATTCGAATGCATGAGATTTCGATTAGCGAATACTACTACTAGTGAGTGACAGAATCCGAGAACTTGCATTCGAATGCATGAGACTTCGATTAGCGAATACTACTACTGGTGAGTGACAGTATCCGAGAACTTGCATTCGAATGCATGAGATTTCGATTAGCGAATACTACTACTAGTGAGTGACAGTATCCGAGAACTTGCATTCGAATGCAAGAGAATTCGATTAGCGAATTCTACTACTAGTGAGTGACAGTATCCGAATTATTGCATTCGAATGCATGAAATTTCGATTAGCGAATACTACTACTAGTAAGTGACAGTGTCCGAATTATTGCATTCGAATGCACGAAATTTCAATTAGCGAATACCACTACTAGTGAGTGACAGTATCCGAATTATTGCATTCGAATGAAAGAGATTTCGATTAGCGAATACTACTACTAGTGAGTGACAGTATCCGAGAACTTGCATTCGAATGCAAGAGACTTCGATTAGCGAATACTACTAGTAGTGTGTGACAGTATCCGAATTATTGCATTCGAATGCATGAAATTTCGATTAGCGAATACTACTACTAGTAAGTGACAGTATCCGAATTATTGCATTCGAATGCACGAAATTTCGATTAGCGAATACTACTACTAGTGAGTGACAGTATCCGAACTATTGCATTCGAATGCATGAAATTTCGATTAGCGAATACTACTACTAGTGAGTGACAGTATCCCAGAACTTGCATTCGAATGCATGAGATTTCGATTAGCGAATACTACTACTAGTGAGTGACAGTATCCGGATTATTGCATTCGAATGCATGAGATTTCGATTAGCGAATACTACTACTAGTGAGTGATAGTATCCGAGAACTTGCATTCGAATGCATGAGATTTCGATTAGCGAATACTAATACTAGTGAGTGACAGTATCCGAGAACTTGCATTCGAATGCAAGAGATTTCGATTGGCGAATTCTACTACTAGTGAGTGACAGTATCCGAGAATTTGCATTCGAATGCAAGAGATTTCCTATAGCGAACACTACTACTAGTGAGTGACAGTATCCGTATTATTGCATTCGAATGCAAGAGATTTCGATTAGCGAATACTACTACTAGTGAGTGACAGTATCCGAGAACTTGCATTCGAATGCAAGAGACTTCGAATAGCAAATACTACTATTAGTGAGTGACAGTATCCGAATTATTGCATTCGAATGCATGAGATTTCGATTAGGGAATACTACTACTAGTGAGTGACAGTATCCCAGTACTTGCATTCTAATGCATGAAAATTCGATTAGCGAATACTACTACTAGTGAGTGACAGTATCCCAGAACTTGCATTCGAATGCATGAAATTTCGATTAGCGAATACTACTACTAGTGAGTGACAGTATCCGAATTATTGCATTCGAATGCATGAAATTTCGATTAGCGAATACTACTACTAGTAAGTGACAGTATCCGAATTATTGCATTCGAATGCACGAAATTTCGATTAGCGAATACTACTACTAGTGAGTGACAGTATCCGAACTATTGCATTCGAATGCATGAAATTTCGATTAGCGAATACTACTACTAGTGAGTGACAGTATCCGGATTATTGCATTCGAATGCATGAGATTTCGATTAGCGAATACTACTACTAGTGAGTGATAGTATCCGAGAACTTGCATTCGAATGCATGAGATTTCGATTAGCGAATACTACTACTAGTGAGTGACAGTATCCCAAAACTTGCATTCGAATGCATGAGATTTCGATTAGCGAATACTACTACTAGTGAGTGACTGTATCCGGATTATTGCATTCGAATGCATGAGATTTCGATTAGCGAATACTACTACTAGTGAGTGACAGTATCCGAGAACTTGCATTCGAATGCATGAGATTTCGATTAGCGAATACTACTACTAGTGAGTGACAGAATCCGAGAACTTGCATTCGAATGCATGAGACTTCGATTAGCGAATACTACTACTGGTGAGTGACAGTATCCGAGAACTTGCATTCGAATGCATGAGATTTCGATTAGCGAATACTACTACTAGTGAGTGACAGTATCCGAGAACTTGCATTCGAATGCAAGAGATTTCGATTAGCGAATTCTACTACTAGTGAGTGACAGTATCCGAATTATTGCATTCGAATGCATGAAATTTCGATTAGCGAATACTACTACTAGTAAGTGACAGTGTCCGAATTATTGCATTCGAATGCACGAAATTTCAATTAGCGAATACCACTACTAGTGAGTGACAGTATCCGAATTATTGCATTCGAATGAAAGAGATTTCGATTAGCGAATACTACTACTAGTGAGTGACAGTATCCGAGAACTTGCATTCGAATGCAAGAGACTTCGATTAGCGAATACTACTAGTAGTGTGTGACAGTATCCGAATTATTGCATTCGAATGCATGAAATTTCGATTAGCGAATACTACTACTAGTAAGTGACAGTATCCGAATTATTGCATTCGAATGCACGAAATTTCGATTAGCGAATACTACTACTAGTGAGTGACAGTATCCGAACTATTGCATTCGAATGCATGAAATTTCGATTAGCGAATACTACTACTAGTGAGTGACAGTATCCCAGAACTTGCATTCGAATGCATGAGATTTCGATTAGCGAATACTACTACTAGTGAGTGACAGTATCCGGATTATTGCATTCGAATGCATGAGATTTCGATTAGCGAATACTACTACTAGTGAGTGATAGTATCCGAGAATTTGCATTCGAATGCATGAGATTTCGATTAGCGAATACTACTACTAGTGAGTGACAGTATCCGAGAACTTGAATTCGAATGCATGAGATTTCGATTAGTGAATACTACTACTAGTGAGTGACAGTATCCGAATCATTGCATTCGAATGCAAGAGATTTCGATTAGCGAATACTACTACTAGTGAGTGACAGTATCCGAGAGCTTGCATTCAAATGCAAGAGATTTCGATTAGCGAATTCTACTACTAGTGAGTGACAGTATCCGAGAATTTGCATTCGAATGCAAGAGATTTCCTATAGCGAACACTACTACTAGTGAGTGACAGTATCCGTATTATTGCATTCGAATGCAAGAGATTTCGATTAGCGAATACTACTACTAGTGAGTGACAGTATCCGAGAACTTGCATTCGAATGCAAGAGACTTCGATTAGCAAATACTACTATTAGTGAGTGACAGTATCCGAATTATTGCATTCGAATGCATGAGATTTCGATTAGGGAATACTACTACTAGTGAGTGACAGTATCCCAGTACTTGCATTCTAATGCATGAAAATTCGATTAGCGAATACTACTACTAGTAAGTGACAGTATCCCAGAACTTGCATTCGAATGCATGAAATTTCGATTAGCGAATACTACTACTAGTGAGTGACAGTATCCGAATTATTGCATTCGAATGCATGAAATTTCGATTATCGAATACTACTACTAGTAAGTGACAGTATCCGAATTATTGCATTCGAATGCACGAAATTTCGATTAGCGAATACTACTACTAGTGAGTGACAGTATCCGAACTATTGCATTCGAATGCATGAAATTTCGATTAGCGAATACTACTACTAGTGAGTGACAGTATCCGGATTATTGCATTCGAATGCATGAGATTTCGATTAGCGAATACTACTACTAGTGAGTGATAGTATCCGAGAACTTGCATTCGAATGCATGAGATTTCGATTAGCGAATACTACTACTAGTGAGTGACAGTATCCCAAAACTTGCATTCGAATGCATGAGATTTCGATTAGCGAATACTACTACTAGTGAGTGACTGTATCCGGATTATTGCATTCGAATGCATGAGATTTCGATTAGCGAATACTACTACTAGTGAGTGACAGTATCCGAGAACTTGCATTCGAATGCATGAGATTTCGATTAGCGAATACTACTACTAGTGAGTGACAGAATCCGAGAACTTGCATTCGAATGCATGAGACTTCGATTAGCGAATACTACTACTGGTGAGTGACAGTATCCGAGAACTTGCATTCGAATGCATGAGATTTCGATTAGCGAATACTACTACTAGTGAGTGACAGTATCCGAGAACTTGCATTCGAATGCAAGAGATTTCGATTAGCGAATTCTACTACTAGTGAGTGACAGTATCCGAATTATTGCATTCGAATGCATGAAATTTCGATTAGCGAATACTACTACTAGTAAGTGACAGTGTCCGAATTATTGCATTCGAATGCACGAAATTTCAATTAGCGAATACCACTACTAGTGAGTGACAGTATCCGAATTATTGCATTCGAATGAAAGAGATTTCGATTAGCGAATACTACTACTAGTGAGTGACAGTATCCGAGAACTTGCATTCGAATGCAAGAGACTTCGATTAGCGAATACTACTAGTAGTGTGTGACAGTATCCGAATTATTGCATTCGAATGCATGAAATTTCGATTAGCGAATACTACTACTAGTAAGTGACAGTATCCGAATTATTGCATTCGAATGCACGAAATTTCGATTAGCGAATACTACTACTAGTGAGTGACAGTATCCGAACTATTGCATTCGAATGCATGAAATTTCGATTAGCGAATACTACTACTAGTGAGTGACAGTATCCCAGAACTTGCATTCGAATGCATGAGATTTCGATTAGCGAATACTACTACTAGTGAGTGACAGTATCCGGATTATTGCATTCGAATGCATGAGATTTCGATTAGCGAATACTACTACTAGTGAGTGATAGTATCCGAGAATTTGCATTCGAATGCATGAGATTTCGATTAGCGAATACTACTACTAGTGAGTGACAGTATCCGAGAACTTGAATTCGAATGCATGAGATTTCGATTAGTGAATACTACTACTAGTGAGTGACAGTATCCGAATCATTGCATTCGAATGCAAGAGATTTCGATTAGCGAATACTACTACTAGTGAGTGACAGTATCCGAGAGCTTGCATTCAAATGCAAGAGATTTCGATTAGCGAATTACTACTACTAGTGAGTGACAGTATCCGAATTATTGCATTCGAATGCATGAGATTTCGATTAGCGAATACTACTACTAGTGAGTGACAGTATCCGAGAACTTGCATTCGAATGCATGAGATTTCGATTAGCGAATACTACTACTGGTGAGTGACAGTATCCAAATTATTGCATTCGAATGCATGAGATTTCGATTAGCGAATACTACTACTAGTGAGTGACAGTATCCGAATTATTGCATTCGAATGCAAGAAATTTCGGTTAGCGAATACTACTACTAGTGAGTGACAGTATCCGAATTATTGCATTCGAATGCACTAAATTTCGATCAGCGAATACTACTACTAGTGAGTGACAGTATCCGAGAACTTGCATTTGAATGCATGAGATTTCGATTAGCGAATACTACTACTAGTGAGTGACAGTATCCGAGAACTTGCATTTAAATGCATGAGATTTCGATTAGCGAATACTACTACTAGTGGGTGACAGAATCCGAGAACTTGCATTCGAATGCATGAGATTTCGATTAGCGAATACTACTACTAGTGAGTGACAGTATCCGAGAACTTGCATTCGAATGCAAGAGATTTCGATTACTCAATACTAGTACTAGTGAGTGACAGTATCCGAGAACTTCCATTCGAATGCACGAGATTTCGATTAGCGAATACTACTACTAGGGAGTGACAGTATCCGAGAACTTGCATTCGAATGAAAGAGATTTCGATTAGCGAATACTACTACTAGTGATTGACAGTATCCGAGAACTTGCATTCGAATGCATGAGATTTCGATTAGCGAATACTACCACTAGTGAGTGACAGTATCCGAATTATTGCATTCGAATGCAAGAGATTTCGATTAGCGAATACTACTACTAGTGAGTGACAGTTTCCGAGAACTTGCATTCGAATGCAAGAGATTTCGATTAGCGAATACTACTACTAGTGAGTGACAGAATCCGAGAACTTGCATTCGAATGCATGAGATTTCGATTAGCGAATACTACTACTAGTGAGTGAAAGTATCCGAGAACTTGCATTTGAATGCAAGAGATTTCGATTACTCAATACTACTACTAGTGAGTGACAGTATCCGAGAACTTGCATTCGAATGCATGAGATTTCGATTAGCGAATACTACTACTAGGGAGTGACAGTATCCGAGAACTTGCATTCGAATGGAAGAGATTTCGATTAGCGAATACTACTACTAGTGAGTGACAGTATCCGAGAACTTGCATTCGAATGCATGAGATTTCGATTAGCGAATACTACTACTAGTGAGTGACAGTATCCGAATTATTGCATTCGAATGCAAGAGATTTCGATTAGCGAATACTACTACTAGTGAGTGACAGTATCCGAGAACTTGCATTCGAATGCAAGAGATTTCGTTTAGCGAATACTACTACAAGTGAGTGACAGTATCCGAGAACTTGCATTCGAATGCATGAGATTTCGATTAGCGAATACTACTACTAGTGGGTGACAGTATCCGAGAACTTGCATTCGAATGCATGAGATTTCGATTAGCGAATACTACTACTAGTGAGTGACAGTATCCGAGAACTTGCATTCGAATGCATGAGATTTCGATTAGCGAATACTACTACTAGTGAGTGACAGTATCCGAATTATTGCATTCGAATGCAAGAGATTTCGATTAGCGAATGCTACTACTAGTGAGTGACAGTATTCGAGAACTTGCATTCGAATGCAAGAGATTTCGATTAGCGAATACTGCTACTAGTGAGTGACAGTATCCGAGAACTTGCATTCGAATGCATGAGATTTCGATTAGCGACTACTACTACTAGTGAGTGACAGTATCCGAGAACTTGCATTCGAATGCAAGAGATTTCGATTAGCGAATACTACTACTAGTGAGTGACAGTATCCGAGAACTTGCATTCGAATGCATGAGATTTCGATTAGCGAATACTACTACTAGTGAGTGACAGTATCCGAGAACTTGCATTCGAATGCAAGAGATTTCGATTAGCGAATTCTACTACTAGTGAGTGACAGTATCCGAATTATTGCATTCGAATGCATGAAATTTCGATTAGCGAATACTACTACTAGTAAGTGACAGTGTCCGAATTATTGCATTCGAATGCACGAAATTTCAATTAGCGAATACCACTACTAGTGAGTGACAGTATCCGAATTATTGCATTCGAATGAAAGAGATTTCGATTAGCGAATACTACTACTAGTGAGTGACAGTATCCGAGAACTTGCATTCGAATGCAAGAGACTTCGATTAGCGAATACTACTAGTAGTGTGTGACAGTATCCGAATTATTGCATTCGAATGCATGAAATTTCGATTAGCGAATACTACTACTAGTAAGTGACAGTATCCGAATTATTGCATTCGAATGCACGAAATTTCGATTAGCGAATACTACTACTAGTGAGTGACAGTATCCGAACTATTGCATTCGAATGCATGAAATTTCGATTAGCGAATACTACTACTAGTGAGTGACAGTATCCCAGAACTTGCATTCGAATGCATGAGATTTCGATTAGCGAATACTACTACTAGTGAGTGACAGTATCCGGATTATTGCATTCGAATGCATGAGATTTCGATTAGCGAATACTACTACTAGTGAGTGATAGTATCCGAGAACTTGCATTCGAATGCATGAGATTTCGATTAGCGAATACTACTACTAGTGAGTGACAGTATCCGAATCATTGCATTCGAATGCAAGAGATTTCGAGTAGCGAATACTACTACTAGTGAGTGACAGTATCCGAGAGCTTGCATTCAAATGCAAGAGATTTCGATTAGCGAATTACTACTACTAGTGAGTGACAGTATCCGAATTATTGCATTCGAATGCATGAGATTTCGATTAGCGAATACTACTACTAGTGAGTGACAGTATCCGAGAACTTGCATTCGAATGCATGAGATTTCGATTAGCGAATACTACTACTGGTGAGTGACAGTATCCAAATTATTGCATTCGAATGCATGAGATTTCGATTAGCGAATACTACTACTAGTGAGTGACAGTATCCGAATTATTGCATTCGAATGCAAGAAATTTCGGTTAGCGAATACTACTACTAGTGAGTGACAGTATCCGAATTATTGCATTCGAATGCACTAAATTTCGATTAGCGAATACTACTACTAGTGAGTGACAGTATCCGAGAACTTGCATTTGAATGCATGAGATTTCGATTAGCGAATACTACTACTAGTGAGTGACAGTATCCGAGAACTTGCATTTAAATGCATGAGATTTCGATTAGCGAATACTACTACTAGTGAGTGACAGAATCCGAGAACTTGCATTCGAATGCATGAGATTTCGATTAGCGAATACTACTACTAGTGAGTGACAGTATCCGAGAACTTGCATTCGAATGCAAGAGATTTCGATTACTCAATACTAGTACTAGTGAGTGACAGTATCCGAGAACTTCCATTCGAATGCACGAGTTTTCGATTAGCGAATACTACTACTAGTGAGTGACAGTTTGCGAGAACTTGCATTCGAATGCATGAGATTTCGATTAGCGAATACTACTACTAGTGAGTGACAGTATCCGAGAACTTGCATTCGAATGCATGAGATTTCGATTAGCGAATACTACCACTAGTGAGTGACAGTATCCGAATTATTGCATTCGAATGCAAGAGATTTCGATTAGCGAATACTACTACTAGTGAGTGACAGTATCCGAGAACTTGCATTCGAATGCAAGAGATTTCGATTAGCGAATACTACTACTAGAGAGTGACAGAATCCGAGAACTTGCATTCGAATGCATGAGATTTCGATTAGCGAATACTACTACTAGTGAGTGAAAGTATCCGAGAACTTGCATTTGAATGCAAGAGATTTCGATTACTCAATACTACTACTAGTGAGTGACAGTATCCGAGAACTTGCATTCGAATGCATGAGATTTCGATTAGCGAATACTACTACTAGGGAGTGACAGTATCCGAGAACTTGCATTCGAATGCAAGAGATTTCGATTAGCGAATACTACTACTAGTGAGTGACAGTATCCGAGAACTTGCATTCGAATGCATGAGATTTCGATTAGCTAATACTACTACTAGTGAGTGACAGTATCCGAATTATTGCATTCGAATGCAAGAGATTTCGATTAGCGAATACTACTACTAGTGAGTGACAGTATCCGAGAACTTGCATTCGAATGCAAGAGATTTCGATTAGCGAATACTACTACTAGTGAGTGACAGTTTGCGAGAACTTGCATTCGAATGCATGAGATTTCGATTAGCGAATACTACTACTAGTGGGTGACAGTATCCGAGAACTTGCATTCGAATGCATGAAATTTCGATTAGCGAATACAACTACTAGTGAGTGACAGTATCCGAATTATTGCATTCGAATGCAAGAGATTTCGATTAGCGAATACTACTACTAGTGAGTGACAGTATCCGAGAACTTGCATTCGAATGCATGAGATTTCGATTAGCGAATGCTACTACTAGTGAGTGACAGTATTCGAGAACTTGCATTCGAATGCAAGAGATTTCGATTAGCGAATACTGCTACTAGTGAGTGACAGTATCCGAGAACTTGCATTCGAATGCATGAGATTTCGATTAGCGACTACTACTACTAGTGAGTGACAGTATCCGAGAACTTGCATTCGAATGCAAGAGATTTCGATTAGCGAATACTACTACTAGTGAGTGACAGTATCCGAGAACTTGCATTCGAATGCATGAAATTTCGATTAGCGAATACTACTACTAGTGAGTGACAGTATGCGAATTATTGCATTCGAATGCAAGAGATTTCGATTAGCGAATACTACTACTAGTGAGTGACAGTATCCGAGAACTTGCATTCGAATGCATAAGATTTCGATTAGCGAATACTACTACTAGTGAGTGACAGTATCCGACAACTTCCATTCAAATGCAGGAGATTTCGATTAGCGAATACTACTACTAGTGAGTGACAGCATCCGAGAACTTGCATTCGAATGCAAGAGATTTCGATTAGCGAATACTACTACTAGTGAGTGACAGTATCCGAGAACTTGCATTCGAATGCAAGAGATTTCGATTAGCGAATACTACTACTAGTGAGTAACAGTATCCGAGAACTTGCATACGAATGCATGAGATTTCGATTAGCGAATACTACTACTAGTGAGTGACAGTATCCGAGAACTTGCATTCGAATGCAAGAGATTTCGATTAGCGAATACTTCTACTAGTGAGTGACAGTATCGGGAATTATTGCATTCGAATGCATGAAATTTCGATTAGCGAATACTACTACTAGTGAGTGACAGTATCCGAATTATTGCATTCGAATGCATAAATTTTCTATTAGCGAATACTACTACTAGTGAGTGACAGTATCCGAATTATTGTATTCGAATGCATGAAATTTCGATTAGCAAATACTACTACTAGTTTGTGACGGTATTCGAATTATTGCATTCGAATGCATGAAATTTCGATTAGTGAGTACTACTACTAGTGAGTGACAGTATCCGAGAACTTGCATTCGAATGCATGAGATTTCGATTAGCGAATACTACTACTAGTGAGTGACAGTATCCGAATTATTGCATTCGAATGCATGAGATTTCGATTAGCGAATACTACTACTAGTGAGTGACAGAATCCGAGAACTTGCATTCGAATGCATGAGATTTCGATTAGCGAATACTACTACTAGTGAGTGACAGCATCCGAATTATTGCATTCGAATGCATGAGATTTCGATTAGCGAATACTACTACTAGTGAATGACAGTATCCGAATTATTGCATTCGAATGCATGAGATTTGGATTAGCGAATACTACTAATAGTGAGTAACAGTATCCGAATTATTGCATTCGAATGCAACAAATTTCGATTAGCGAATACTACTACTAGTGAGTGACAGTATCCGAATTATTGCATTCGAATGCAAGAAATTTCGATTAGTGAATACTACTACTAGTGAGTGACAGTATCCGAGAACTTGCATTCGAATGCATGAGATTTCGATTAGCGAATACTACTACAAGTGAGTGACAGTATCCGAGAACTTGCATTCGAATGCATGAGATTTCGATTAGCGAATACTACTACAAGTGAGTGACAGAATCCGAGAACTTGCATTCGAATGCATGAGACTTCGATTAGCGAATACTACTACTAGTGAGTGACAGTATCCGAGAACTTGCATTCGAATGCATGAGATTTCGATTAGCGAATACTACTACTAGTGAGTGACAGTATCCGAGAACTTGCATTGGAATGCAAGAGATTTCGATTAGCGAATTCTACTACTAGTGAGTGACATTAACCGAGAATTTGCATTCGAATGCAAGAGATTTCCTATAGCGAACACTGCTACTAGTGAGTGACAGTATCCGAATTATTGCATTCGAATGCAAGAAATTTCGGTTAGCGAATACTACTACTAGTGAGTGACAGTATCCGAATTATTGCATTCGAATGCACGAAATTTCGATTAGCGAATACTACTACTAGTGAGTGACAGTATCCGAGAACTTGCATTTGAATGCATGAGATTTCGATTAGCGAATACTATTACTAGTGAGTGACAGTATCCGAGAACTTGCATTTAAATGCATGAGATTTCGATTAGCGAATACTACTACTAGTGAGTGACAGAATCCGAGAACTTGCATTCGAATGCATGAGATTTCGATTAGCGAATACTACTACTAGTGAGTGACAGTATCCGAGAACTTGCATTCGAATGCATGAGATTTCGATTAGCGAATACTACTACTAGGGAGTGACAGTATCCGAGAACTTGCATTCGAATGCAAGAGATTTCGATTAGCGAATACTACTACTAGTGAGTGACAGTATCCGAGAACTTGCATTCGAGTGCAAGAGATTTCGATTAGCGAATACTACTACTAGTGAGTGACAGTATCCGAGAACTTGCATTCGAATGCAAGAGATTTCGATTAGCGAATACTACTACTAGTGAGTGACAGAATCCGAGAACTTGCATTCGAATGCATGAGATTTCGATTAGCGAATACTACTACTAGTGAGTGAAAGTATCCGAGAACTTGCATTCGAATGCAAGAGATTTCGATTGCTCAATACTACTACTAGTGAGTGACAGTATCCGAGAACTTGCATTCGAATGCATGAGATTTCGATTAGCGAATACTACTACTAGGGAGTGACAGTATCCGAGAACTTGCATTCGAATGCAAGAGATTTCGATTAGCGAATACTACTACTAGTGAGTGACAGTATCCGAGAACTTGCATTCGAATGCATGAGATTTCGATTAGCTAATACTACTACTAGTGAGTGACAGCATCCGAATTATTGCATTCGAATGCAAGAGATTTCGATTAACGAATACTACTACTAGTGAGTGACAGTATCCGAGAACTTGCATTCGAATGCATGAAATTTCGATTAGCGAATACTACTACTAGTGAGTGACAGTATCCGAATTATTGCATTCGAATGCAAGAGATTTCGATTAGCGAATACTACTACTAGTGAGTGACAGTATCCGAGAACTTGCATTCGAGTGCATAAGATTTCGATTAGCGAATACTACTA
Organism: Tenodera sinensis; assembly: GCA_030765045.1. Classification (NCBI taxonomy): domain Eukaryota; kingdom Metazoa; phylum Arthropoda; class Insecta; order Mantodea; family Mantidae; genus Tenodera; species Tenodera sinensis. The sequence goes on from JAUKNM010000016.1 coordinate 895,955, forward strand.
CTAGTGAGTGACAGTATCCGACAACTTCCATTCAAATGCATGAGATTTCGATTAGCGAATACTACTACTAGTGAGTGACAGCATCCGAGAACTTGCATTCGAATGCAAGAGATTTCGATTAGCGAATACTACTACTAGTGAGTGACAGTATCCGAGAACTTGCATTCGAATGCATGAGATTTCGATTAGCGAATACTACTACTAGTGAGTGACAGTATCCGAGAATTTGCATTCGAATGCAAGAGATTTCGGTTAGCGAATACTACTACTAGTGAGTGACAGAATCCGAGAACTTGCATTCGAATGCATGAGATTTCGATTAGCGAATACTACTACTAGTGAGTGACAGTATCCGACAACTTCCATTCAAATGCATGAGATTTCGATTAGCGAATACTACTACTAGTGAGTGACAGCATTCGAGAACTTGCATTCGAATGCAAGAGATTTCGATTAGCGAATACTACTACTAGTGAGTGACAGTATCCGAGAACTTGCATTCGAATGCAAGAGATTTCGATTAGCGAATACTACTACTAGTGAGTAACAGTATCCGAGAACTTGCATACGAATGCATGAGATTTCGATTAGCGAATACTACTACTAGTGAGTGACAGTATCCGAGAACTTGCATTCGAATGCAAGAGATTTCGATTAGCGAATACTGCTACTAGTGAGTGACAGTATCGGGATATATTGCATTCGAATGCATGAAATTTCGATTAGCGAATACTACTACTAGTGAGTGACAGTATCCGAATTATTGCATTCGAATGCATAAAATTTCTATTAGCGAATACTACTACTAGTGAGTGACAGTATCCGAATTATTGTATTCGAATGCATGAAATTTCGATTAGCAAATACTACTACTAGTTTGTGACGGTATTCGAATTATTGCATTCGAATGCATGAAATTTCGATTAGCGAGTACTACTACTAGTGAGCGACAGTATCCGAGAACTTGCACTCGAATGCATGAGATTTCGATTAGCGAATACTAATACTAGTGAGTGACAGTATCCGAATTATTGCATTCGAATGCATGAGATTTCGATTAGCGAATACTACTACTAGTGAGTGACAGAATCCGAGAACTTGCATTCGAATGCATGAGATTTCGATTAGCGAATACTACTACTAGTGAGTGACAGCATACGAATTATTGCATTCGAATGCATGAGATTTCGATTAGCGAATACTACTACTAGTGAATGACAGTATCCGAATTATTGCATTCGAATGCATGAGATTTGGATTAGCGAATACTACTACTAGTGAGTGACAGTATCCGAATTATTGCATTCGAATGCAATAAATTTCGATTAGCGAATACTACTACTAGTGAGTGACAGTATCCGAATTATTGCATTCGAATGCAAGAAATTTCGATTAGGGAATACTACTACTAGTGAGTGACAGTATCCGAGAACTTGCATTCGAATGCATGAGATTTCGATTAGCGAATACTACTACAAGTGAGTGACAGTATCCGAGAACTTGCATTCGAATGCATGAGATTTCGATTAGCGAATACTACTACTAGTGAGTGACAGAATCCGAGAACTTAAATTCGAATGCATGAGACTTCGATTAGCGAATACTACTACTAGTGAGTGACAGTATCCGAGAACTTGCATTCGAATGCATGAGATTTCGATTAGCGAATACTACCACTATTGAGTGACAGTATCCCAGAACTTGCATTCGAATGCATGAGATTTCGATTAGCGAATACTACTACTAGTGAGTGACAGTATCCAAATTATTGCATTCGAATGCATGAGATTTCGATTAGCGAATACTACTACTAGTGAGTGACAGTATCCGAATTATTGCATTCGAATGCATGAGATTTCGATTAGCGAATACTACTACTAGTGAGTGACAGTATCCGAATTATTGCATTCGAATGCATGAAATTTCGATTAGCAAATACTACTACTAGTGAGTGACAGTATCCGAGTACTTGCATTCTAATGCATGAAAATTCGATTAGCGAATACTACTACAAGTGAGTGACAGTATCCCAGAACTTGCATTCGAATGCATGAAATTTCGATTAGCGAATACTACTACTAGTGAGTGACAGTATCCGAATTATTGCATTCGAATGCATGAAATTTCGACTAGCGAATACTACTACTAGTAAGTGACAGTATCCGAATTATTGCATTCGAATGCACGAAATTTCGATTAGCGAATACTACTACTAGTGAGTGACAGTATCCCAGAACTTGCATTCGAATGCATGAGATTTCGATTAGCGAATACTACTACTAGTGAGTGACAGTATCCGGATTATTGCATTCGAATGCATGAGATTTCGATTAGCGAATACTACTACTAGTGAGTGATAGTATCCGAGAACTTGCATTCGAATGCATGAGATTTCGATTAGCGAATACTACTACTAGTGAGTGACAGTATCCGAGAACTTGAATTCGAATGCATGAGATTTCGATTAGTGAATACTACTACTAGTGAGTGACAGTATCCGACAACTTCCATTCAAATGCATGAGATTTCGATTAGCGAATACTACTACTAGTGAGTGACAGCATCCGAGAACTTGCATTCGAATGCAAGAGATTTCGATTAGCGAATACTACTACTAGTGAGTGACAGTATCCGAGAACTTGCATTCGAATGCATGAGATTTCGATTAGCGAATACTACTACTAGTGAGTGACAGTATCCGAGAATTTGCATTCGAATTCAAGAGATTTCGGTTAGCGAATACTACTATTAGTGAGTGACAGAATCCGAGAACTTGCATTCGAATGCATGAGATTTCGATTAGCGAATACTACTACTAGTGAGTGACAGTATCCGACAACTTCCATTCAAATGCATGAGATTTCGATTAGCAAATACTACTACTAGTGAGTGACAGTATCCGAGAACTTGCATTCGAATGCAAGAGATTTCGATTAGCGAATACTACTACTAGTGAGTGACAGTATCCGAGAACTTGCATTCGAATGCAAGAGATTTCGATTAGCGAATACTACTACTAGTGGTTAACAGTATCCGAGAACTTGCATACGAATGCATGAGATTTCGATTAGCGAATACTACTACTAGTGAGTGACAGTATCCGAGAACTTGCATTCGAATGCAAGAGATTTCGATTAGCGAATACTACTACTAGTGAGTGACAGTATCGGGAATTATTGCATTCGAATGCATGAAATTTCGATTAGCGAATACTACTACTAGTGAGTGACAGTATCCGAATTATTGCATTCGAATGCATAAAATTTCTATTAGCGAATACTACTACTAGTGAGTGACAGTATCCGAATTATTGTATTCGAATGCATGAAATTTCGATTAGCAAATACTACTACTAGTTTGTGACGGTATTCGAATTATTGCATTCGAATGCATGAAATTTCGATTAGCGAGTACTACTACTAGTGAGTGACAGTATCCGAGAACTTGCATTCGAATGCATGAGATTTCGATTAGCGAATACTACTACTAGTGAGTGACAGTATCCGAATTATTGCATTCGAATGCATGAGATTTCGATTAGCGAATACTACTACTAGTGAGTGACAGAATCCGAGAACTTGCATTCGAATGCATGAGATTTCGATTAGCGAATACTACTACTAGTGAGTGACAGCATACGAATTATTGCATTCGAATGCATGAGATTTCGATTAGCGAATACTACTACTAGTGAATGACAGTATCCGAATTATTGCATTCGAATGCATGAGATTTGGATTAGCGAATACTACTACTAGTGAGTGACAGTATCCGAATTATTGCATTCGAATGCAACAAATTTCGATTAGCGAATACTACTACTAGTGAGTGACAGTATCCGAATTGTTGCATTCGAATGCAAGAAATTTCGATTAGGGAATACTACTACTAGTGAGTGACAGTATCCGAGAACTTGCATTCGAATGCATGAGATTTCGATTAGCGAATACTACTACAAGTGAGTGACAGTATCCGAGAACTTGCATTCGAATGTATGAGATTTCGATTAGCGAATACTACTACTAGTGAGTCACAGAATCCGAGAACTTGCATTCGAATGCATGAGACTTCGATTAGCGAATACCATTACTAGTGAGTGACAGTATCCGAGAACTTGCATTCGAATGCATGAGATTTCGATTAGCGAATACTACTACTATTGAGTGACAGTATCCCAGAACTTGCATTCGAATGCATGAGATTTCGATTAGCGAATACTACTACTAGTGAGTGACAGTATCCAAATTATTGCATTCGAATGCATGAGACTTCGATTAGCGAATACTACTACTAGTGAGTGACAGTATCCGAATTATTGCATTCGAATGCATGAGATTTCGATTAGCGAATACTACTACTAGTGAGTGACAGTATCCGAATTATTGCATTCGAATGCAAGAAATTTCGATTAGCGAATACTACTACTAGTGAGTGACAGTATCCGAATTATTGCATTCGAATGCATGAAATTTCGATTAGCAAATACTACTACTAGTGAGTGACAGTATCCGAGTACTTGCATTCTAATGCATGAAAATTCGATTAGCGAATACTACTACAAGTGAGTGACAGTATCCCAGAACTTGCATTCGAATGCATGAAATTTCGATTAGCGAATACTACTACTAGTGAGTGACAGTATCCGAAATATTGCATTCGAATGCATGAAATTTCGATTAGCGAATACTTCTACTAGTAAGTGACAGTATCCGAATTATTGCATTCGAATGCACGAAATTTCGATTAGCGAATACTACTGCTAGTGAGTGACAGTATCCGAACTATTGCATTCGAATGCATGAAATTTCGATTAGCGAATACTACTACTAGTGAGTGACAGTATCCCAGAACTTGCATTCGAATGCATGAGATTTCGATTAGCGAATACTACTACTAGTGAGTGACAGTATCCGGATTATTGCATTCGAATGCATGAGATTTCGATTAGCGAATACTACTACTAGTGAGTGATAGTATCCGAGAACTTGCATTCGAATGCATGAGATTTCGATTAGCGAATACTACTACTAGTGAGTGACAGTATCCGAGAACTTGAATTCGAATGCATGAGATTTCGATTAGTGAATACTACTACTAGTGAGTGACAGTATCCGAATTATTGCATTCGAATGCAAGAGATTTCGATTAGCGAATACTACTACTAGTGAGTGACAGTATCCGAGAACTTGCATTCGAATGCAAGAGATTTCGATTAGCGAATTACTACTACTAGGGAGTGACAGTATCCGAAGTATTGCATTCGAATGCATGAGATTTCGATTAGCGAATACTACTACTAGTGAGTGACAGTATCCAAATTATTGCATTCGAATGCATGAGATTTCGATTAGCGAATACTACTACTAGTGAGTGACAGTATCCGAGTTATTGCATTCGAATGCATGAGATTTCGATTAGCGAATACTACTACTAGTGAGTGACAGTATCCGAATTATTGCATTCGAATGCAAGAGATTTCGGTTAGCGAATACTACTACTAGTGAGTGACAGTATCCGAATTATTGCATTCGAATGCACGAAATTTCGATTAGCGAATACTACTACTAGTGAGTGACAGTATCCGAGAACTTGCATTTGAATGCATGAGATTTAGATTAGCGAATACTATTACTAGTGAGTGACAGTATCCGAGAACTTGCATTTAAATGCATGAGATTTCGATTAGCGAATACTACTACTAGTGAGTGACAGTATCCGAGAACTTGCATTCGAATGCAAGAGATTTCGATTACTCCATACTACTACTAGTGAGTGACAGTATCCGAGAACTTGCATTCGAATGCATGAGATTTCGATTAGCGAATACTACTACTAGGGAGTGACAGTATCCGAGAACTTGCATTCGAATGCAAGAGATTTCGATTAGCGAATACTACTACAAGTGAGTGACAGTATCCGAGAACTTGCATTCGAGTGCAAGAGATTTCGATTAGCGAATACTACTACTAGTGAGTGACAGTATCCGAGAACTTGCATTCGAATGCAAGAGATTTCGATTAGCGAATACTACTACTAGTGAGTGACAGAATCCAAGAACTTGCATTCGAATGCATGAGATTTCGATTAGCGAATACTACTACTAGTGAGTGAAAGTATCCGAGAACTTGCATTCGAATGCAAGAGATTTCGATTACTCAATACTACTACTAGTGAGTGACAGTATCCGAGAACTTGCATTCGAATGCATGAGATTTCGATTAGCGAATACTACTACTAGGGAGTGACAGTATCCGAGAACTTGCATTCGAATGCAAGAGATTTCGATTAGCGAATACTACTACTAGTGAGTGACAGTATCCGAGAACTTGCATTCGAATGCATGAGATTTCGATTAGCTAATACTACTACTAGTGAGTGACAGTATCCGAATTATTGCATTCGAATGCAAGAGATTTCGATTAGCGAATACTACTACTAGTGAGTGACAGTTACGAGAACTTGCATTCGAATGCAAGAGATTTCGATTAACGAATACTACTACTAGTGAGTGACAGTTTGCGAGAACTTGCATTCGAATGCATGAGATTTCGATTAGCGAATACTACTACTAGTGGGTGACAGTATCCGAGAACTTGCATTCGAATGCAAGAGATTTCGATTAGCGAATACTACTACTAAGGAGTGACAGTATCCGAGAACTTGCATTCGAATGCATGAAATTTCGATTAGCGAATACTACTACTAGTGAGTGACAGTATCCGAATTATTGCATTCGAATGCAAGAGATTTCGATTAGCGAATACTACTACTAGTGAGTGACAGTATCCGAGAACTTGCATTCGAATGCATGAGATTTCGATTAGCGAATACTACTACTAGTGAGTGACAGTATCCAAATTATTGCATTCGAATGCATGAGATTTCGATTAGCGAATACTACTACTAGTGAGTGACAGTATCCGAATTATTGCATTCGAATGCATGAGATTTCGATTAGCGAATACTACTACTAGTGAGTGACAGTATCCGAGAACTTGCATTCGAATGCATGAGATTTCGATTAGCGAATACTACTACTATTGAGTGACAGTATCCCAGAACTTGCATTCGAATGCATGAGATTTCGATTAGCGAATACTACTACTAGTGAGTGACAGTATCCAAATTATTGCATTCGAATGCATGAGATTTCGATTAGCGAATACTACTACTAGTGAGTGACAGTATCCGAATTATTGCATTCGAATGCATGAGATTTCGATTAGCGAATACTACTACTAGTGAGTGACAGTATCCGAATTATTGCATTCGAATGCAAGAAATTTCGATTAGCGAATACTACTACTAGTGAGTGACAGTATCCGAATTATTGCATTCGAATGCATGAAATTTCGATTAGCAAATACTACTACTAGTGAGTGACAGTATCCCAGTACTTGCATTCTAATGCATGAAAATTCGATTAGCGAATACTACTACAAGTGAGTGACAGTATCCCAGAACTTGCATTCGAATGCATGAAATTTCGATTAGCGAATACTACTACTAGTGAGTGACAGTATCCGAATTATTGCATTCGAATGCATGAAATTTCGATTAGCGAATACTACTACTAGTAAGTGACAGTATCCGAATTATTGCATTCGAATGCACGAAATTTCGATTAGCGAATACTACTACTAGTGAGTGACAGTATCCGAACTATTGCATTCGAATGCATGAAATTTCGATTAGCGAATACTACTACTAGTGAGTGACAGTATCCCAGAACTTGCATTCGAATGCATGAGATTTCGATTAGCGAATACTACTACTAGTGAGTGACAGTATCCGGATTATTGCATTCGAATGCATGAGATTTCGATTAGCGAATACTACTACTAGTGAGTGATAGTATCCGAGAACTTGCATTCGAATGCATGAGATTTCGATTAGCGAATACTACTACTAGTGAGTGACAGTATCCGAGAACTTGAATTCGAATGCATGAGATTTCGATTAGTGAATACTACTACTAGTGAGTGACAGTATCCGAATTATTGCATTCGAATGCAAGAGATTTCGATTAGCGAATACTACTACTAGTGAGTGACAGTATCCGAGAACTTGCATTCGAATGCAAGAGATTTCGATTAGCGAATTACTACTACTAGTGAGTGACAGTATCCGAAGTATTGCATTCGAATGCATGAGATTTCGATTAGCGAATACCACTACTAGTGAGTGACAGTATCCGAGAACTTGCATTCGAATGCATGAGATTTCGATTAGCGAATACTACTACTAGTGAGTGACAGTATCCAAATTATTGCATTCGAATGCATGAGATTTCGATTAGCGAATACTACTACTAGTGAGTGACAGTATCCGAATTATTGCATTCGAATGCATGAGATTTCGATTAGCGAATACTACTACTAGTGAGTGACAGTATCCGAATTATTGCATTCGAATGCAAGAAATTTCGGTTAGCGAATACTAATACTACTAGTGAGTGACAGTATCCGAATTATTGCATTCGAATGCACGAAATTTCGATTAGCGAATACAACTACTAGTGAGTGACAGTATCCGAGAACTTGCATTTGAATGCATGAGATTTAGATTAGCGAATACTATTACTAGTGAGTGACAGTATCCGAGAACTTGCATTTAAATGCATGAGATTTCGATTAGCGAATACTACTACTAGTGAGTGACAGAATCCGAGAACTTGCATTCGAATGCATGAGATTTCGATTAGCGAATACTACTACTAGTGAGTGACAGTATCCGAGAACTTGCATTCGAATGCAAGAGATTTCGATTACTCAATACTACTACTAGTGAGTGACAGTATCCGAGAACTTGCATTCGAATGCATGAGATTTCGATTAGCGAATACTACTACTAGGGAGTGACAGTATCCGAGAACTTGCATTCGAATGCAAGAGATTTCGATTAGCGAATACTACTACTAGTGAGTGACAGTATCCGAGAACTTGCATTCGAGTGCAAGAGATTTCGATTAGCGAACACTACTACTAGTGAGTGACAGTATCCGAGAACTTGCATTCGAATGCAAGAGATTTCGATTAGCGAATACTACTACTAGTGAGTGACAGAATCCGAGAACTTGCATTCGAATGCATGAGTTTTCGATTAGCGAATACTACTACTAGTGAGTGAAAGTATCCCAGAACTTGCATTCGAATGCAAGAGATTTCGATTACTCAATACTACTACTAGTGAGTGACAGTATCCGAGAACTTGCATTCGAATGCATGAGATTTCGATTAGCGAATACTACTACTAGGGAGTGACAGTATCCGAGAACTTGCATTCGAATGCAAGAGATTTCGATTAGCGAATACTACTACTAGTGAGTGACAGTATCCGAGAACTTGCATTCGAATGCATGAGATTTCGATTAGCTAATACTACTACTAGTGAGTGACAGTATCCGAATTATTGCATTCGAATGCAAGAGATTTCGATTAGCGAATACTACTACTAGTGAGTGACAGTATCCGAGAACTTGCATTCGAATGCAAGAGATTTCGATTAGCGAATACTACTACTAGTGAGTGACAGTTTGCGAGAACTTGCATTCGAATGCATGAGATTTCGATTAGCGAATACTACTACTAGTGGGTGACAGTATCCGAGAACTTGCATTCGAATGCATGAAATTTCGATTAGCGAATACAACTACTAGTGAGTGACAGTATCCGAATTATTGCATTCGAATGCAAGAGATTTCGATTAGCGAATACTACTACTAGTGAGTGACAGTATCCGAGAACTTGCATTCGAATGCATGAGATTTCGATTAGCGAATACTACTACTAGTGAGTGACAGTATCCAAATTATTGCATTCGAATGCATGAGATTTCGATTAGCGAATACTACTACTAGTGAGTGACAGTATCCGAATTATTGCATTCGAATGCATGAGATTTCGATTAGCGAATACTACTACTAGTGAGTGACAGTATCCGAATTATTGCATTCGAATGCAAGAAATTTCGGTTAGCGAATACTACTACTAGTGAGTGACAGTATCCGAATTATTGCATTCGAATGCACGAAATTTCGATTAGCGAATACTACTACTAGTGAGTGACAGTATCCGAGAACTTGCATTTGAATGCATGAGATTTCGATTAGCGAATACTACTACTAGTGAGTGACAGTATCCGAATTATTGCATTCGAATGCACGAAATTTCGATTAGCGAATACTACTACTAGTGAGTGACAGAATCCGAGAACTTGCATTCGAATGCATGAGATTTCGATTAGCGAATACTACTACTAGTGAGTGACAGTATCCGAGAACTTGCATTCGAATGCAAGAGATTTCGATTACTCAATACTACTACTAGTGAGTGACAGTATCCGAGAACTTGCATTCGAATGCATGAGATTTCGATTAGCGAATACTACTACTAGGGAGTGACAGTATCCGAGAACTTGCATTCGAATGCAAGAGATTTCGATTAGCGAATACTACTACTAGTGAGTGACAGTATCCGAGAACTTGCATTCGAGTGCAAGAGATTTCGATTAGCGAATACTACTACTAGTGAGTGACAGTATCCGAGAACTTGCATTCGAATGCAAGAGATTTCGATTAGCGAATACTACTACTAGGGAGTGACAGTATCCGAGAACTTGCATTCGAATGCAAGAGATTTCGATTAGCGAATACTACTACTAGTGAGTGACAGTATCCGAGAACTTGCATTCGAATGCATGAGATTTCGATTAGCTAATACTACTACTAGTGAGTGACAGTATCCGAATTATTGCATTCGAATGCAAGAGATTTCGATTAGCGAATACTACTACTAGTGAGTGACAGTATCCGAGAACTTGCATTCGAATGCAAGAGATTTCGATTAGCGAATACTACTACTAGTGAGTGACAGTTTGCGAGAACTTGCATTCGAATGCATGAGATTTCGATTAGCGAATACTACTACTAGTGGGTGACAGTATCCGAGAACTTGCATTCGAATGCATGAAATTTCGATTAGCGAATACAACTACTAGTGAGTGACAGTATCCGAATTATTGCATTCGAATGCAAGAGATTTCGATTAGCGAATACTACTACTAGTGAGTGACAGTATCCGAGAACTTGCATTCGAATGCATGAGATTTCGATTAGCGAATACTACTACTAGTGAGTGACAGTATCCAAATTATTGCATTCGAATGCATGAGATTTCGATTAGCGAATACTACTACTAGTGAGTGACAGTATCCGAATTATTGCATTCGAATGCATGAGATTTCGATTAGCGAATACTACTACTAGTGAGTGACAGTATCCGAATTATTGCATTCGAATGCAAGAAATTTCGGTTAGCGAATACTACTACTAGTGAGTGACAGTATCCGAATTATTGCATTCGAATGCACGAAATTTCGATTAGCGAATACTACTACTAGTGAGTGACAGTATCCGAGAACTTGCATTTGAATGCATGAGATTTCGATTAGCGAATACTACTACTAGTGAGTGACAGTATCCGAATTATTGCATTCGAATGCACGAAATTTCGATTAGCGAATACTACTACTAGTGAGTGACAGAATCCGAGAACTTGCATTCGAATGCATGAGATTTCGATTAGCGAATACTACTACTAGTGAGTGACAGTATCCGAGAACTTGCATTCGAATGCAAGAGATTTCGATTACTCAATACTACTACTAGTGAGTGACAGTATCCGAGAACTTGCATTCGAATGCATGAGATTTCGATTAGCGAATACTACTACTAGGGAGTGACAGTATCCGAGAACTTGCATTCGAATGCAAGAGATTTCGATTAGCGAATACTACTACTAGTGAGTGACAGTATCCGAGAACTTGCATTCGAGTGCAAGAGATTTCGATTAGCGAATACTACTACTAGTGAGTGACAGTATCCGAGAACTTGCATTCGAATGCAAGAGATTTCGATTAGCGAATACTACTACTAGTGAGTGACAGAATCCGAGAACTTGCATTCGAATGCATGAGATTTCGATTAGCGAATACTACTACTAGTGAGGTAAAGTATCCGAGAACTTGCATTCGAATGCAAGAGATTTCGATTACTCAATACTACTACTAGTGAGTGACAGTATCCGAGAACTTGCATTCGAATGCATGAGATTTCGATTAGCGAATACTACTACTAGGGAGTGACAGTATCCGAGAACTTGCATTCGAATGCAAGAGATTTCGATTAGCGAATACTACTACTATTGAGTGACAGTATCCGAGAACTTGCATTCGAATGCATGAGATTTCGATTAGCTAATACTACTACTAGTGAGTGACAGTATCCGAATTATTGCATTCGAATGCAAGAGATTTCGATTAGCGAATACTACTACTAGTGAGTGACAGTATCCGAGATCTTGCATTCGAATGCAAGAGATTTCGATTAGCGAATACTACTACTAGTGAGTGACAGTTTGCGAGAACTTGCATTCGAATGCATGAGATTTCGATTAGCGAATACTACTACTAGTGAGTGACAGTATCCGAGAACTTGCATTCGAATGCAAGAGATTTCGATTAGCGAATACTACTACTAGTGAGTGACAGTATCCGAGAACTTGCATTCGAATGCATGAAATTTCGATTAGCGAATACTACTACTAGTGAGTGACAGTATCCGAATTATTGCATTCGAATGCAAGAGATTTCGATTAGCGAATACTACTACTAGTGAGTGACAGTATCCGAGAACTTGCATTCGAATGCATGAGATTTCGATTAGCGAATACTACTACTAGTGAGTGACAGTATCCGAGAATTTGCATTCGAATGCAAGAGATTTCGATTAGCGAATACTACTACTAGTGAGTGACAGAATCCGAGAACTTGCATTCGAATGCATGAGATTTTGATTAGCGAATACTACTACTAGTGAGTGAAAGTATCCGAGAACTTGCATTCGAATGCAAGAGATTTCGATTACTCAATACTACTACTAGTGAGTGACAGTATCCGAGAACTTGCATTCGAATGCATGAGATTTCGATTAGCGAATACTACTACTAGGGAGTGACAGTATCCGAGAACTTGCATGCGAATGGAAGAGATTTCGATTAGCGAATACTACTACTAGTGAGTCACAGTATCCGAATTATTGCATTCGAATGCAAAAGATTTCGATTAGCGAATACTACTACTAGTGAGTGACAGTATCCGAATTATTGCATTAGAATGCAAGAGATTTCGATTAGCGAATACTACTACTAGTGAGTGACAGTATCCGAGAACTTGCATTCGAATGCAAGAGATTGCGATTAGCGAATACTACTACTAGTGAGTGACAGTATCCGAGAACTTGCATTCGAATGCATGAGATTTCGATTAGCGAATATTACTACTAGTGAGTGACAGTATCCGAATTATTGCATTCGAATGCATGAGATTTCGATTAGCGAATACTACTAATAGTGAGTGACAGAATCCGAGAACTTGCATTCGAATGCATGAGATTTCGATTAGCGAATACTACTACTAGTGAGTGACAGCATCCGAATTATTGCATTCGAATGCATGAGATTTCGATTAGCGAATACTACTACTAGTGAATGACAGTATCCGAATTATTGCATTCGAATGCATGAGATTTGGATTAGCGAATACTACTACTAGTGAGTGACAGTATCCGAATTATTGCATTTGAATGCACGAAATTTCGATTAGCGAATACTACTACTAGTGAGTGACAGTATCCGAATTATTGCATTCGAATGCAAGAAATTTCGATTAGGGAATACTACTACTAGTGAGTGACAGTATCCGAGAACTTGCATTCGAATGCATGAGATTTCGATTAGTGAATACTACTACAAGTGAGTGACAGTATCCGAGAACTTGCATTCGAATGCATGAGATTTCGATTAGCGAATACTACTACTAGTGAGTGACAGAATCCGAGAACTTGCATTCGAATGCATGAGATTTCGATTAGCGAATACTACTACTAGTGAGTGACAGAATCCGAGAACTTGCATTCGAATGCATGAGATTTCGATTAGCGAATACTACTACTAGTGAGTGACAGTATCCGAGAACTTGCATTCGAATGCAAGAGATTTCGATTACTCAATACTACTACTAGTGAGTGACAGTATCCGAGAACTTGCATTCGAATGCATGAGATTTCGATTAGCGAATACTACTAGTAGTGAGTGACAGTATCCGAATTATTGCATTCGAATGCATGAGATTTCGATTAGCTAATACTACTACTAGTGAGTGACAGTATCCGAATTATTGCATTCGAATGCAAGAGATTTCGATTAGCGAATACTACTACTAGTGAGTGACAGTATCCGAGATCTTGCATTCGAATGCAAGAGATTTCGATTAGCGAATACTACTACTAGTGAGTGACAGTTTGCGAGAACTTGCATTCGAATGCATGAGATTTCGATTAGCGAATACTACTACTAGTGAGTGACAGTATCCGAGAACTTGCATTCGAATGCAAGAGATTTCGATTAGCGAATACTACTACTAGTGAGTGACAGTATCCGAGAACTTGCATTCGAATGCATGAAATTTCGATTAGCGAATACTACTACTAGTGAGTGACAGTATCCGAATTATTGCATTCGAATGCAAGAGATTTCGATTAGCGAATACTACTACTAGTGAGTGACAGTATCCGAGAACTTGCATTCGAATGCATGAGATTTCGATTAGCGAATACTACTACTAGTGAGTGACAGTATCCGAGAATTTGCATTCGAATGCAAGAGATTTCGATTAGCGAATACTACTACTAGTGAGTGACAGAATCCGAGAACTTGCATTCGAATGCATGAGATTTCGATTAGCGAATACTACTACTAGTGAGTGAAAGTATCCGAGAACTTGCATTCGAATGCAAGAGATTTCGATTACTCAATACTACTACTAGTGAGTGACAGTATCCGAGAACTTGCATTCGAATGCATGAGATTTCGATTAGCGAATACTACTACTAGGGAGTGACAGTATCCGAGAACTTGCATGCGAATGGAAGAGATTTCGATTAGCGAATACTACTACTAGTGAGTGACAGTATCCGAGAACTTGCATTCGAATGCATGAGATTTCGATTAGCGAATACTACTACTAGTGAGTGACAGTATCCGAATTATTGCATTCGAATGCAAGAGATTTCGATTAGCGAATACTACTACTAGTGAGTGACAGTATCCGAGAACTTGCATTCGAATGCAAGAGATTTCGATTAGCGAATACTACTACTAGTGAGTGACAGTATCCGAGAACTTGCATTCGAATGCATGAGATTTCGATTAGCGAATATTACTACTAGTGAGTGACAGTATCCGAATTATTGCATTCGAATGCATGAGATTTCGATTAGCGAATACTACTAATAGTGAGTGACAGAATCCGAGAACTTGCATTCGAATGCATGAGATTTCGATTAGCGAATACTACTACTAGTGAGTGACAGCATCCGAATTATTGCATTCGAATGCATGAGATTTCGATTAGCGAATACTACTACTAGTGAATGACAGTATCCGAATTATTGCATTCGAATGCATGAGATTTGGATTAGCGAATACTACTACTAGTGAGTGACAGTATCCGAATTATTGCATTTGAATGCACGAAATTTCGATTAGCGAATACTACTACTAGTGAGTGACAGTATCCGAATTATTGCATTCGAATGCAAGAAATTTCGATTAGGGAATACTACTACTAGTGAGTGACAGTATCCGAGAACTTGCATTCGAATGCATGAGATTTCGATTAGTGAATACTACTACAAGTGAGTGACAGTATCCGAGAACTTGCATTCGAATGCATGAGATTTCGATTAGCGAATACTACTACTAGTGAGTGACAGAATCCGAGAACTTGCATTCGAATGCATGAGATTTCGATTAGCGAATACTACTACTAGTGAGTGACAGAATCCGAGAACTTGCATTCGAATGCATGAGATTTCGATTAGCGAATACTACTACTAGTGAGTGACAGTATCCGAGAACTTGCATTCGAATGCAAGAGATTTCGATTACTCAATACTACTACTAGTGAGTGACAGTATCCGAGAACTTGCATTCGAATGCATGAGATTTCGATTAGCGAATACTACTAGTAGTGAGTGACAGTATCCGAATTATTGCATTCGAATGCATGAGATTTCGATTAGGGAATACTACGACTAGTGAGTGACAGTATCCCAGTACTTGCATTCTAATGCATGAAAATTCGATTTGCGAATACTACTACTAGTGAGTGACAGTACCCAGAACTTGCATTTAAATGCATGAGATTTCGATTAGCGAATACTACTACTAGTGAGTGACAGAAAATCGAGAACTTGCATTCGAATGCATGAGATTTCGATTAGCGAATACTACTACTAGTGAGTGTCAGTATCCGAGAACTTGCATTCGAATGCAAGAGATTTCGATTACTCAATACTACTACTAGTGAGTGACAGTATCCGAGAACTTGCATTCGAATGCATGAGATTTCGATTTGCGAATACTACTACTAGGGAGTGACAGTATCCGAGAACTTGCATTCGAATGCAAGAGATTTCGATTAGCGAATACTACTACTAGTGAGTGACAGTATCCGAGAACTTGCATTCGAATGCATGAAATTTCGATTAGCGAATACTACTACTAGGGAGTGACAGTATCCGTATTATTGCATTCGAATGCAAGAGATTTCGATTAGCGAATACTACTACTAGTGAGTGACAGTATCCGAGAACTTGCATTCGAATGCATGAGATTTCGATTAGCGAATACTACTACTAGTGAGTGACAGTATCCAAGAATTTGCATTCGAATGCAAGAGATTTCGATTAGCGAATACTACTACTAGTGAGTGACAGAATCCGAGAACTTGCATTCGAATGCATGAGATTTCGATTAGCGAATACTACTGCTAGTGAGTGAAAGT
The DNA here is from genome assembly GCA_030765045.1 of Tenodera sinensis. Taxonomy (NCBI): domain Eukaryota; kingdom Metazoa; phylum Arthropoda; class Insecta; order Mantodea; family Mantidae; genus Tenodera; species Tenodera sinensis. The sequence goes on from JAUKNM010000016.1 coordinate 912,860, forward strand.
ATCCGAGAACTTGCATTCGAATGCAAGAGATTTCGATTACTCAATACTACTACTAGTGAGTGACAGTATCCGAGAACTTGCATTCGAATGCATGAGATTTCGATTAGCGAATACTACTACTAGGGAGTGACAGTATCCGAGAACTTGCATGCGAATGGAAGAGATTTCGATTAGCGAATACTACTACTAGTGAGTGACAGTATCCGAGAACTTGCATTCGAATGCATGAGATTTCGATTAGCGAATACTACTACTAGTGAGTGACAGTATCCGAATTATTGCATTCGAATGCAAGAGATTTCGATTAGCGAATACTACTACTAGTGAGTGACAGTATCCGAGAACTTGCATTCGAATGCAAGAGATTTCGATTAGCGAATACTACTACTAGTGAGTGACAGTATCAGAGAACTTGCATTCGAATGCATGAGATTTCGATTAGCGAATATTACTACTAGTGAGTGACAGTATCCGAATTATTGCATTCGAATGCATGAGATTTCGATTAGCGAATACTACTAATAGTGAGTGACAGAATCCGAGAACTTGCATTCGAATGCATGAGATTTCGATTAGCGAATACTACTACTAGTGAGTGACAGCATCCGAATTATTGCATTCGAATGCATGAGATTTCGATTAGCGAATACTACTACTAGTGAATGACAGTATCCGAATTATTGCATTCGAATGCATGAGATTTGGATTAGCGAATACTACTACTAGTGAGTGACAGTATCCGAATTATTGCATTCGAATGCACGAAATTTCTATTAGCGAATACTACTACTAGTGAGTGACAGTATCCGAATTATTGCATTCGAATGCAAGAAATTTCGATTAGGGAATACTACTACTAGTGAGTGACAGTATCCGAGAACTTGCATTCGAATGCATGAGATTTCGATTAGTGAATACTACTACAAGTGAGTGACAGTATCCGAGAACTTGCATTCGAATGCATGAAATTTCGATTAGCGAATACTACTACTAGTGAGTGACAGAATCCGAGAACTTGCATTCGAATGCATGAGATTTCGATTAGCGAATACTACTACTAGTGAGTGACAGAATCCGAGAACTTGCATTCGAATGCATGAGATTTCGATTAGCGAATACTACTACTAGTGAGTGACAGTATCCGAGAACTTGCATTCGAATGCAAGAGATTTCGATTACTCAATACTACTACTAGTGAGTGACAGTATCCGAGAACTTGCATTCGAATGCATGAGATTTCGATTAGCGAATACTACTAGTAGTGAGTGACAGTATCCGAATTATTGCATTCGAATGCATGAGATTTCGATTAGGGAATACTACGACTAGTGAGTGACAGTATCCCAGTACTTGCATTCTAATGCATGGAAATTCGAATTGCGAATACTACTACTAGTGAGTGACAGTATCCCAGAACTTGCATTTAAATGCATGAGATTTCGATTAGCGAATACTACTACTAGTGAGTGACAGAATCCGAGAACTTGCATTCGAATGCATGAGATTTCGATTAGCGAATACTACTACTAGTGAGTGTCAGTATCCGAGAACTTGCATTCGAATGCAAGAGATTTCGATTACTCAATACTACTACTAGTGAGTGACAGTATCTGAGAACTTGCATTCGAATGCATGAGATTTCGATTAGCGAATACTACTACTAGGGAGTGACAGTATCCGAGAACTTGCATTCGAATGCAAGAGATTTCGATTAGCGAATACTACTACGAGTGAGTGACAGTATCCGAGAACTTGCATTCGAATGCAAGAGGTTTCGATTACCGAATACTACTACTAGTGAGTGACAGTATCCGAGAACTTGCATTCGAATGCAAGAGATTTCGATTACTCAATACTACTACTAGCGAGTGACAGTATCTGAGAACTTGCATTCGAATGCATGAGATTTCGATTAGCGAATACTACTACTAGTGAGTGACAGTATCCGAGAACTTGCATTCGAATGCATGAGATTTTGATTAGCGAATACTACTACTAGTGAGTGACAGTATCCGAGAACTTGCATTCGAATGCATTTGATTTCGATTAGCGAATACTACTACTAGTGAGTGACAGTATCCGAATTATTGCATTCGAATGCAAGAGATTTCGATTAGCGAATGCTACTACTAGTGAGTGACAGTATTCGAGAACTTAATTCGAATGCAAGAGATTTCGATTAGCGAATACTACTACTAGTGAGTGACAGTATCCGAGAACTTGCATTCGAATGCATGAGATTTCGATTAGCGATTACTACTACTAGTGAGTGACAGTATCCGAGAACTTGCATTCGAATGCAAGAGATTTCGATTAGCGAATACTACTACTAGTGAGTGACAGTATCCGAGAACTTGCATTCGAATGCATGAAATTTCGATTAGCGAATACTACTACTAGTGAGTCACAGTATCCGAATTATTGCATTCGAATGCAAAAGATTTCGATTAGCGAATACTACTACTAGTGAGTGACAGTATCCGAGAACTTGCATTCGCATGCATAAGATTTCGATTAGCGGATACTACTACTAGTGAGTGACAGTATCCGACAACTTCCATTCAAATGCATGAGATTTCGATTAGCGAATACTACTACTAGTGAGTGACAGCATCCGAGAACTTGCATTCGGATGCAAGAGATTTCGATTAGCGAATACTACTACTAGTGAGTGACAGTATCCGAGAACTTGCATTCGAATGCAAGAGATTTCGATTAGCGAATACTACTACTAGTGAGTAACAGTATCCGAGAACTTGCATACGAATGCATGAGATTTCGATTAGCGAATACTCATACTAGTAAGTGGCAGTATCCGAAAACTTGCATTCGAATGCAAGAGATTTCGATTAGCGAATACTACTACTAGTGAGTGACAGTATCGGGAATTATTGCATTCGAATGCATGAAATTGCGATTAGCGAATACTACTACTAGTGAGTGACAGTATCCGAATTATTGCATTCGAATGCATAAAATTTCTATTAGCGAATACTACTACTAGTGAGTGAAAGTATCCGAATTATTGTATTCGAATGCATGAAATTTCGATTAGCAAATACTACTACTAGTTAGTGACAGTATTCGAATTATTGCATTCGAATGCATGAAATTTCGATTAGCGAGTACTACTACTAGTGAGTGACAGTATCCGAATTATTGCATTCGAATGCATGAGATTTCGATTAGCGAATACTACTACTAGTGAGTGACAGAATCCGAGAACTTGCATTCGAATGCATGAGATTTCGATTAGCGAATACTACCACTAGTGAGTGACAGCATCCGAATTATTGCATTCGAATGCATGAAATTTCGATTAGCGAATACTACTACTAGTGAATGACAGTATCCGAATTATTGCATTCGAATGCATGAGATTTGGATTAGCGAATACTACTACTAGTGAGTGACAGTATCCGAATTATTGCATTAGAATGCAAGAAATTTCGATTAGCGAATACTACTACTAGTGAGTGACAGTATAAGAATTATTGCATTCGAATGCAAGAAATTTCGATTATCGAATACTACTACTAGTGAGTGACAGTATCCGAGAACTTGCATTCGAATGCATGAGATTTCGATTAGCGAATACTACTACAAGTGAGTGACAGTATCCGAAAACTTGCATTCGAATGCATGAGATTTCGATTAGCGAATACTACTACTAGTGAGTGACAGTATCCGAGAACTTGCATTCGAATGCAAGAGATTTCGATTAGCGAATACTACTACTAGTGAGTGACAGCATCCGAGAACTTGCATTCGAATGCATGAGATTTCGATTAGCGAATACTACTACTAGTGAGTGACAGTATCCGAGAACTATCATTCGAATGCAAGAGATTTCGATTACTCATAACTACTACTAGTGAGTGACAGTATCCGAGAACTTGCATTCGAATGCATGAGATTTCGATTAGCGAATACTACTACTAGTGAGTGACAGTATCCGAGAACTTGCATTCGAATGCATGAGATTTCGATTAGCGAATACTACTACTAGTGAGTGACAGTATCCGAATTATTGCATTCGAATGCAAGAGATTTCGATTAGCGAATACTACTACTAGTGAGTGACAGCATCCGAATTATTGCATTCGAATGCATGAGATTTCGATTAGCGAATACTACTACTAGTGAATGACAGTATCCGAATTATTGCATTCGAATGCATGAGATTTGGATTAGCGAATACTACTACTAGTGAGTGACAGTATCCGAATTATTGCATTTGAATGCACGAAATTTCGATTAGCGAATACTACTACTAGTGAGTGACAGTATCCGAATTATTGCATTCGAATGCAAGAAATTTCGATTAGGGAATACTACTACTAGTGAGTGACAGTATCCGAGAACTTGCATTCGAATGCATGAGATTTCGATTAGTGAATACTACTACAAGTGAGTGACAGTATCCGAGAACTTGCATTCGAATGCATGAGATTTCGATTAGCGAATACTACTACTAGTGAGTGACAGTATCCGAGAACTTGCATTCGAATGCAAGAGATTTCGATTACTCAATACTACTACTAGTGAGTGACAGTATCCGAGAACTTGCATTCGAATGCATGAGATTTCGATTAGCGAATACTACTAGTAGTGAGTGACAGTATCCGAATTATTGCATTCGAATGCATGAGATTTCGATTAGCTAATACTACTACTAGTGAGTGACAGTATCCGAATTATTGCATTCGAATGCAAGAGATTTCGATTAGCGAATACTACTACTAGTGAGTGACAGTATCCGAGATCTTGCATTCGAATGCAAGAGATTTCGATTAGCGAATACTACTACTAGTGAGTGACAGTTTGCGAGAACTTGCATTCGAATGCATGAGATTTCGATTAGCGAATACTACTACTAGTGAGTGACAGTATCCGAGAACTTGCATTCGAATGCAAGAGATTTCGATTAGCGAATACTACTACTAGTGAGTGACAGTATCCGAGAACTTGCATTCGAATGCATGAAATTTCGATTAGCGAATACTACTACTAGTGAGTGACAGTATCCGAATTATTGCATTCGAATGCAAGAGATTTCGATTAGCGAATACTACTACTAGTGAGTGACAGTATCCGAGAACTTGCATTCGAATGCATGAGATTTCGATTAGCGAATACTACTACTAGTGAGTGACAGTATCCGAGAATTTGCATTCGAATGCAAGAGATTTCGATTAGCGAATACTACTACTAGTGAGTGACAGAATCCGAGAACTTGCATTCGAATGCATGAGATTTCGATTAGCGAATACTACTACTAGTGAGTGAAAGTATCCGAGAACTTGCATTCGAATGCAAGAGATTTCGATTACTCAATACTACTACTAGTGAGTGACAGTATCCGAGAACTTGCATTCGAATGCATGAGATTTCGATTAGCGAATACTACTACTAGGGAGTGACAGTATCCGAGAACTTGCATGCGAATGGAAGAGATTTCGATTAGCAAATACTACTACTAGTGAGTGACAGTATCCGAGAACTTGCATTCGAATGCATGAGATTTCGATTAGCGAATACTACTACTAGTGAGTGACAGTATCCGAATTATTGCATTCGAATGCAAGAGATTTCGATTAGCGAATACTACTACTAGTGAGTGACAGTATCCGAGAACTTGCATTCGAATGCAAGAGATTTCGATTAGCGAATACTACTACTAGTGAGTGACAGTATCCGAGAACTTGCATTCGAATGCATGAGATTTCGATTAGCGAATATTACTACTAGTGAGTGACAGTATCCGAATTATTGCATTCGAATGCATGAGATTTCGATTAGCGAATACTACTAATAGTGAGTGACAGAATCCGAGAACTTGCATTCGAATGCATGAGATTTCGACTAGCGAATACTACTACTAGTGAGTGACAGCATCCGAATTATTGCATTCGAATGCATGAGATTTCGAATAGCGAATACTACTACTAGTGAATGACAGTATCCGAATTATTGCATTCGAATGCATGAGATTTGGATTAGCGAATACTACTACTAGTGAGTGACAGTATCCGAATTATTGCATTTGAATGCACGAAATTTCGATTAGCGAATACTACTACTAGTGAGTGACAGTATCCGAATTATTGCATTCGAATGCAAGAAATTTCGATTAGGGAATACTACTACTAGTGAGTGACAGTATCCGAGAACTTGCATTCGAATGCATGAGATTTCGATTAGTGAATACTACTACAAGTGAGTGACAGTATCCGAGAACTTGCATTCGAATGCATGAGATTTCGATTAGCGAATACTACTACTAGTGAGTGACAGAATCCGAGAACTTGCATTCGAATGCATGAGATTTCGATTAGCGAATACTACTACTAGTGAGTGACAGAATCCGAGAACTTGCATTCGAATGCATGAGATTTCGATTAGCGAATACTACTACTAGTGAGTGACAGTATCCGAGAACTTGCATTCGAATGCAAGAGATTTCGATTACTCAATACTACTACTAGTGAGTGACAGTATCCGAGAACTTGCATTCGAATGCATGAGATTTCGATTAGCGAATACTACTAGTAGTGAGTGACAGTATCCGAATTATTGCATTCGAATGCATGAGATTTCGATTAGGGAATACTACGACTAGTGAGTGACAGTATCCCAGTACTTGCATTCTAATGCATGAAAATTCGATTTGCGAATACTACTACTAGTGAGTGACAGTACCCAGAACTTGCATTTAAATGCATGAGATTTCGATTAGCGAATACTACTACTAGTGAGTGACAGAATCCGAGAACTTGCATTCGAATGCATGAGATTTCGATTAGCGAATACTACTACTAGTGAGTGTCAGTATCCGAGAACTTGCATTCGAATGCAAGAGATTTCGATTACTCAATACTACTACTAGTGAGTGACAGTATCCGAGAACTTGCATTCGAATGCATGAGATTTCGATTTGCGAATACTACTACTAGGGAGTGACAGTATCCGAGAACTTGCATTCGAATGCAAGAGATTTCGATTAGCGAATACTACTACTAGTGAGTGACAGTATCCGAGAACTTGCATTCGAATGCATGAAATTTCGATTAGCGAATACTACTACTAGGGAGTGACAGTATCCGTATTATTGCATTCGAATGCAAGAGATTTCGATTAGCGAATACTACTACTAGTGAGTGACAGTATCCGAGAACTTGCATTCGAATGCATGAGATTTCGATTAGCGAATACTACTACTAGTGAGTGACAGTATCCAAGAATTTGCATTCGAATGCAAGAGATTTCGATTAGCGAATACTACTACTAGTGAGTGACAGAATCCGAGAACTTGCATTCGAATGCATGAGATTTCGATTAGCGAATACTACTGCTAGTGAGTGAAAGTATCCGAGAACTTGCATTCGAATGCAAGAAATTTCGATTACTCAATACTACTACTAGTGAGTGACAGTATCCGAGAACTTGCATTCGAATGCATGAGATTTCGATTAGCGAATACTACTACTAGGGAGTGACAGTATCCGAGAACTTGCATGCGAATGGAAGAGATTTCGATTAGCGAATACTACTACTAGTGAGTGACAGTATCCGAGAACTTGCATTCGAATGCATGAGATTTCGATTAGCGAATACTACTACTAGTGAGTGACAGTATCCGAATTATTGCATTCGAATGCAAGAGATTTCGATTAGCGAATACTACTACTAGTGAGTGACAGTATCCGAGAACTTGCATTCGAATGCAAGAGATTTCGATTAGCGAATACTACTACTAGTGAGTGACAGTATCAGAGAACTTGCATTCGAATGCATGAGATTTCGATTAGCGAATATTACTACTAGTGAGTGACAGTATCCGAATTATTGCATTCGAATGCATGAGATTTCGATTAGCGAATACTACTAATAGTGAGTGACAAAATCCGAGAACTTGCATTCGAATGCATGAGATTTCGATTAGCGAATACTACTACTAGTGAGTGACAGCATCCGAATTATTGCATTCGAATGCATGAGATTTCGATTAGCGAATACTACTACTAGTGAATGACAGTATCCGAATTATTGCATTCGAATGCATGAGATTTGGATTAGCGAATACTACTACTAGTGAGTGACAGTATCCGAATTATTGCATTCGAATGCACGAAATTTCTATTAGCGAATACTACTACTAGTGAGTGACAGTATCCGAATTATTGCATTCGAATGCAAGAAATTTCGATTAGGGAATACTACTACTAGTGAGTGATAGTATCCGAGAACTTGCATTCGAATGCATGAGATTTCGATTAGTGAATACTACTACAAGTGAGTGACAGTATCCGAGAACTTGCATTCGAATGCATGAAATTTCGATTAGCGAATACTACTACTAGTGAGTGACAGAATCCGAGAACTTGCATTCGAATGCATGAGATTTCGATTAGCGAATACTACTACTAGTGAGTGACAGAATCCGAGAACTTGCATTCGAATGCATGAGATTTCGATTAGCGAATACTACTACTAGTGAGTGACAGTATCCGAGAACTTGCATTCGAATGCAAGAGATTTCGATTACTCAATACTACTACTAGTGAGTGACAGTATCCGAGAACTTGCATTCGAATGCATGAGATTTCGATTAGCGAATACTACTAGTAGTGAGTGACAGTATCCGAATTATTGCATTCGAATGCATGAGATTTCGATTAGAGAATACTACGACTAGTGAGTGACAGTATCCCAGTACTTGCATTCTAATGCATGGAAATTCGAATTGCGAATACTACTACTAGTGAGTGACAGTATCCCAGAACTTGCATTTAAATGCATGAGATTTCGATTAGCGAATACTACTACTAGTGAGTGACAGAATCCGAGAACTTGCATTCGAATGCATGAGATTTCGATTAGCGAATACTACTACTAGTGAGTGTCAGTATCCGAGAACTTGCATTCGAATGCAAGAGATTTCGATTACTCAATACTACTACTAGTGAGTGACAGTATCTGAGAACTTGCATTCGAATGCATGAGATTTCAATTAGCGAATACTACTACTAGGGAGTGACAGTATCCGAGAACTTGCATTCGAATGCAAGAGATTTCGATTAGCGAATACTACTACTAGTGAGTGACAGTATCCGAGAACTTGCATTCGAATGCAAGAGGTTTCGATTACCGAATACTACTACTAGTGAGTGACAGTATCCGAGAACTTGCATTCGAATGCAAGAGATTTCGATTACTCAATACTACTACTAGCGAGTGACAGTATCTGAGAACTTGCATTCGAATGCATGAGATTTCGATTAGCGAATACTACTACTAGTGAGTGACAGTATCCGAGAACTTGCATTCGAATGCATGAGATTTTGATTAGCGAATACTACTACTAGTGAGTGACAGTATCCGAGAACTTGCATTCGAATGCATTTGATTTCGATTAGCGAATACTACTACTAGTGAGTGACAGTATCCGAATTATTGCATTCGAATGCAAGAGATTTCGATTAGCGAATGCTACTACTAGTGAGTGACAGTATTCGAGAACTTAATTCGAATGCAAGAGATTTCGATTAGCGAATACTACTACTAGTGAGTGACAGTATCCGAGAACTTGCATTCGAATGCAAGAAGTTTCGATTACCGAATACTACTACTAGTGAGTGACAGTATCCGAGAACTTGCATTCGAATGCAAGAGATTTCGATTACTCAATACTACTACTAGCGAGTGACAGTATCTGAGAACTTGCATTCGAATGCATGAGATTTCGATTAGCGAATACTACTACTAGTGAGTGACAGTATCCGAGAACTTGCATTCGAATGCATGAGATTTTGATTAGCGAATACTACTACTAGTGAGTGACAGTATCCGAGAACTTGCATTCGAATGCATGAGATTTCGATTAGCGATTACTACTACTAGTGAGTGACAGTATCCGAGAACTTGCATTCGAATGCAAGAGATTTCGATTAGCGAATACTACTACTAGTGAGCGACAGTATCCGAGAACTTGCATTCGAATGCATGAAATTTCGATTAGCGAATACTACTACTAGTGAGTCACAGTATCCGAATTATTGCATTCGAATGCAAAAGATTTCGATTAGCGAATACTACTACTAGTGAGTGACAGTATCCGAGAACTTGCATTCGAATGCATAAGATTTCGATTAGCGGATACTACTACTTGTGAGTGACAGTATCCGACAACTTCCATTCAAATGCATGAGATTTCGATTAGCGAATACTACTACTAGTGAGTGACAGCATCCGAGAACTTGCATTCGGATGCAAGAGATTTCGATTAGCGAATACTACTACTAGTGAGTGACAGTATCCGAGAACTTGCATTCGAATGCAAGAGATTTCGATTAGCGAATACTACTACTAGTGAGTAACAGTATCCGAGAACTTGCATACGAATGCATGAGATTTCGATTAGCGAATACTCATACTAGTAAGTGGCAGTATCCGAGAACTTGCATTCGAATGCAAGAGATTTCGATTAGCGAATACTACTACTAGTGAGTGACAGTATCGGGAATTATTGCATTCGAATGCATGAAATTGCGATTAGCGAATACTACTACTAGTGAGTGACAGTATCCGAATTATTGCATTCGAATGCATAAAATTTCTATTAGCGAATACTACTACTAGTGAGTGAAAGTATCCGAATTATTGTATTCGAATGCATGAAATTTCGATTAGCAAATACTACTACTAGTTAGTGACAGTATTCGAATTATTGCATTCGAATGCATGAAATTTCGATTAGCGAGTACTACTACTAGTGAGTGACAGTATCCGAGAACTTACATTCGAATGCATGAGATTTCGATTAGCGAATACTACTACTAGTGAGTGACAGTATCCGAATTATTGCATTCGAATGCATGAGATTTCGATTAGCGAATACTACTACTAGTGAGTGACAGAATCCGAGAACTTGCATTCGAATGCATGAGATTTCGATTAGCGAATACTACCACTAGTGAGTGACAGCATCCGAATTATTGCATTCGAATGCATGAGATTTCGATTAGCGAATACTACTACTAGTGAATGACAGTATCCGAATTATTGCATTCGAATGCATGAGATTTGGATTAGCGAATACTACTACTAGTGAGTGACAGTATCCGAATTATTGCATGAGAATGCAAGAAATTTCGATTAGCGAATACTACTACTAGTGAGTGACAGTATAAGAATTATTGCATTCGAATGCAAGAAATTTCGATTATCGAATACTACTACTAGTGAGTGACAGTATCCGAGAACTTGCATTCGAATGCATGAGATTTCGATTAGCGAATACTACTACAAGTGAGTGACAGTATCCGAAAACTTGCATTCGAATGCATGAGATTTCGATTAGCGAATACTACTACTAATGAGTGACAGTATCCGAGAACTTGCATTCGAATGCAAGAGATTTCGATTAGCGAATACTACTACTAGTGAGTGACAGCATCCGAGAACTTGCATTCGAATGCATGAGATTTCGATTAGCGAATACTACTACTAGTGAGTGACAGTATCCGAGAACTTGCATTCGAATGCAAGAGATTTCGATTACTCATAACTACTACTAGTGAGTGACAGTATCCGAGAACTTGCATTCGAATGCATGAGATTTCGATTAGCGAATACTACTACTAGTGAGTGACAGTATCCGAGAACTTGCATTCGAATGCATGAGATATCGATTAGCGAATACTACTACTAGTGAGTGACAGTATCCGAATTATTGCATTCGAATGCAAGAGATTTCGATTAGCGAATACTACTACTAGTGAGTGACAGTATCCGAAAACTTGCATTCGAATGCAAGAGATTTCGATTAGCGAATACTACTACTAGTGAGTGACAGTATCCGAGAACTTGCATTCGAATGCATGAGATTTCAATTAGCGAATATTACTACTAGTGAGTGACCGTATCCGAATTATTGCATTCGAATGCATGAGATTTCGATTAGCGAATACTACTAATAGTGAGTGACAGAATCCGAGAACTTGCATTCGAATGCATGAGATTTCGATTAGCGAATACTACTACTAGTGAGTGACAGCATCCGAATTATTGCATTCGAATGCATGAGATTTCGATTAGCGAATACTACTACTAGTGAATGACAGTATCCGAATTATTGCATTCGAATGCATGAGATTTCGATTAGCGAATACTACTACAAGTGAGTGACAGTATCCGAGAACTTGCATTCGAATGCATGAGATTTCGATTAGCGAATACTACTACTAGTGAGTGACAGAATCCGAGAACTTGCATTCGAATGCATGAGATTTCGATTAGCGAATACTACTACTAGTGAGTGACAGAATCCGAGAACTTCCATTCGAATGCATGAGATTTCGATTAGCGAATACTACTACTAGTGAGTGACAGTATCCGAGAACTTGCATTCGAATGCAAGAGACTTTGATTACTCAATACTACTACTAGTGAGTGACAGTATCCGAGAACTTGCATTCGAATGCATGAGATTTCGATTAGCGAATACTACTAGTAGTGAGTGACAGTATCCGAATTATTGCATTCGAATGCATGAGATTTGGATTAGGGAATACTACGACTAGTGAGTGACAGTATCCCAGTACTTGCATTCTAATGCATGAAAATTCGATTTGCGAATACTACTACTAGTGAGTGACAGTATCCCAGAACTTGCATTTAAATGCATGAGATTTCGATTAGCGAATACTACTACTAGTGAGTGACAGAATCGAGAACTTGCATTCGAATGCATGAGATTTCGATTAGCGAATACTACTACTAGTGAGTGTCAGTATCCGAGAACTTGCATTCGAATGCAAGAGATTTCGATTACTCAATACTACTACTAGTGAGTGACAGTATCCGAGAACTTGCATTCGAATGCAAGAGATTTCGATTAGCGAATACTACTACTAGTGAGTGACAGTATCCGAGAACTTGCATTCGAATGCAAGAGGTTTCGATTACCGAATACTACTACTAGTGAGTGACAGTATCCGAGAACTTGCATTCGAATGCAAGAGATTTCGATTACTCAATACTACTACTAGCGAGTGACAGTATCTGAGAACTTGCATTCGAATGCATGAGATTTCGATTAGCGAATACTACTACTAGTGAGTGACAGTATCCGAGAACTTGCATTCGAATGCATGAGATTTCGATTAGCGAATACTACTACTAGTGAGTGACAGTATCCGAGAACTTGCATTCGAATGCAAGAGATTTCGATTAGCGAATGCTACTACTAGTGAGTGACAGTATTCGAGAACTTGCATTCGAATGCAAGAGATTTCGATTAGCGAATACTACTACTAGTGAGTGACAGTATCCGAGAACTTGCATTCGAATGCATGAGATTTCGATTAGCGATTACTACTACTAGTGAGTGACAGTATCCGAGAACTTGCATTCGAATGCAAGAGATTTCGATTAGCGAATACTACTACTAGTGAGTGACAGTATCCGAGAACTTGCATTCGAATGCATGATATTTCGATTAGCGAATACTACTACTAGTGAGTCACAGTATCCGAATTATTGCATTCGAATGCAAAAGATTTCGATTAGCGAATACTACTACTAGTGAGTGACAGTATCCGAGAACTTGCATTCGAATGCATAAGATTTCGATTAGCGGATACTACTACTAGTGAGTGACAGTATCCGACAACTTCCATTCAAATGCATGAGATTTCGATTAGCGAATACTACTACTAGTGAGTGACAGCATCCGAGAACTTGCATTCGAATGCAAGAGATTTCGATTAGCGAATACTACTACTAGTGAGTGACAGTATCCGAGAACTATCATTCGAATGCAAGAGATTTCGATTAGCGAATACTACTACTAGTGAGTAACAGTATCCGAGAACTTGCATTCGAATGCATGAAATTTCGATTAGCGAATACTACTACTAGTGAGTCACAGTATCCGAATTATTGCATTCGAATGCAAAAGATTTCGATTAGCGAATACTACTACTAGTGAGTGACAGTATCCGAGAACTTGCATTCGAATGCATAAGATTTCGATTAGCGGATACTACTACTAGTGAGTGACAGTATCCGACAACTTCCATTCAAATGCATGAGATTTCGATTAGCGAATTCTACTACTAGTGAGTGACAGTATCCGAGAACTTGCATTCGAATGCAAGAGATTTCGATTAGCGAATACTACTACTAGTGAGTAACAGTATCCGAGAACTTGCATTCGAATGCATGAAATTTCGATTAGCGAATACTACTACTAGTGAGTCACAGTATCCGAATTATTGCATTCGAATGCAAAAGATTTCGATTAGCGAATACTACTACTAGTGAGTGACAGTATCCGAGAACTTGCATTCGAATGCAAGAGATTTCGATTACTCAATACTACTACTAGTGAGTGACAGTATCCGAGAACTTGCATTCGAATGCAAGAGATTTCGATTAGCGAATACTACTACTAGTGAGTAACAGTATCCGAGAACTTGCATACGAATGCATGAGATTTCGATTAGCGAATACTACTACTAGTAAGTGGCAGTATCCGAGAACTTGCATTCGAATGCAAGAGATTTCGATTAGCGAATACTACTACTAGTGAGTGACAGTATCGGGAATTATTGCATTCGAATGCATGAAATTGCGATTAGCGAATACTACTACTAGTGAGTGACAGTATCCGAATTATTGCATTCGAATGCATAAAATTTCTATTAGCGAATACTACTACTAGTGAGTGAAAGTATCCGAATTATTGTATTCGAATGCATGAAATTTCGATTAGCAAATACTACTACTAGTTAGTGACAGTATTCGAATTATTGCATTCGAATGCATGAAATTTCGATTAGCGAGTACTACTACTAGAGAGTGACAGTATCCGAGAACTTACATTCGAATGCATGAGATTTCGATTAGCGAATACTACTACTAGTGAGTGACAGTATCCGAATTATTGCATTCGAATGCATGAGATTTCGATTAGCGAATACTACTACTAGTGAGTGACAGAATCCGAGAACTTGCATTCGAATTCATGAGATTTCGATTAACGAATACTACCACTAGTGAGTGACAGCATCCGAATTATTGCATTCGAATGCATGAGATTTCGATTAGCGAATACTACTACTAGTGAATGACAGTATCCGAATTATTGCATTCGAAAGCATGAGATTTGGATTAGCGAATACTACTACTAGTGAGTGACAGTATCCGAATTATTGCATTCGAATGCAAGAAATTTCGATTAGCGAATACTACTACTAGTGAGTGACAGTATAAGAATTATTGCATTCGAATGCAAGAAATTTCGATTAGGGAATACTACTACTAGTGAGTGACAGTATCCGAGAACTTGCATTCGAATGCATGAGATTTCGATTAGCGAATACTACTACAAGTGAGTGACAGTATCCGAAAACTTGCATTCGAATGCATGAGATTTCGATTAGCGAATACTACTACTAGTGAGTGACAGTATCCGAGAACTTGCATTCGAATGCAAGAGATTTCGATTAGCGAATACTACTACTAGTGAGTGACAGCATCCGAGAACTTGCATTCGAATGCATGAGATTTCGATTAGCGAATACTACTACTAGTGAGTGACAGTATCCGAGAATTTGCATTCGAATGCAAGAGATTTCGATTACTCAATACTACTACTAGTGAGTGACAGTATCCGAGAACTTGCATTCGAATGCATGAGATTTCGATTAGCGAATACTACTACTAGTGAGTGACAGTATCCGAGAACTTGCATTCGAATGCATGAGATTTCGATTAGCGAATACTACTACTAGTGAGTGACAGTATCCGAATTATTGCATTCGAATGCAAGAGATTTCGATTAGCGAATACTACTACTAGTGAGTGACAGTATCCGAGAACTTGCATTCGAATGCATGAGATTTCGATTAGCGAATATTACTACTAGTGAGTGACCGTATCCGAATTATTGCATTCGAATGCATGAGATTTCGATTAGCGAATACTACTAATAGTGAGTGACAGAATCCGAGAACTTGCATTCGAATGCATGAGATTTCGATTAGCGAATACTACTACTAGTGAGTGACAGCATCCGAATTATTGCATTCGAATGCATGAGATTTCGATTAGCGAATACTACTACTAGTGAATGACAGTATCCGAATTATTGCATTCGAATGCATGAGATTTCGATTAGCGAATACTACTACAAGTGAGTGACAGTATCCGAGAACTTGCATTCGAATGCATGAGATTTCGATTAGCGAATACTACTACTAGTGAGTGACAGAATCCGAGAACTTGCATTCGAATGCATGAGATTTCGATTAGCGAATACTACTACTAGTGAGTGACAGAATCCGAGAACTTGCATTCGAATGCATGAGATTTCGATTAGCGAATACTACTACTAGTGAGTGACAGTATCCGAGAACTTGCATTCGAATGCAAGAGACTTTGATTACTCAATACTACTACTAGTGAGTGACAGTATCCGAGAACTTGCATTCGAATGCATGAGATTTCGATTAGCGAATACTACTAGTAGTCAGTGACAGTATCCGAATTATTGCATTCGAATGCATGAGATTTGGATTAGGGAATACTACGACTAGTGAGTGACAGTATCCCAGTACTTGCATTCTAATGCATGAAAATTCGATTTGCGAATACTACTACTAGTGAGTGACAGTATCCCAGAACTTGCATTTAAATGCATGAGATTTCGATTAGCGAATACTACTACTAGTGAGTGACAGAATCGAGAACTTGCATTCGAATGCATGAGATTTCGATTAGCGAATACTACTACTAGTGAGTGTCAGTATCCGAGAACTTGCATTCGAATGCAAGAGATTTCGATTACTCAATACTACTACTAGTGAGTGACAGTATCCGAGAACTTGCATTCGAATGCAAGAGATTTCGATTAGCGAATACTACTACTAGTGAGTGACAGTATCCGAGAACTTGCATTCGAATGCAAGAGGTTTCGATTACCGAATACTACTACTAGTGAGTGACAGTATCCGAGAACTTGCATTCGAATGCAAGAGATTTCGATTACTCAATACTACTACTAGCGAGTGACAGTATCTGAGAACTTGCATTCGAATGCATGAGATTTCGATTAGCGAATACTACTACTAGTGAGTGACAGTATCCGAGAACTTGCATTCGAATGCATGAGATTTCGATTAGCGAATACTACTACTAGTGAGTGACAGTATCCGAGAACTTGCATTCGAATGCATGAGATTTCGATTAGCGAATACTACTACTAGTGAGTGACAGTATCCGAATTATTGCATTCGAATGCAAGAGATTTCGATTAGCGAATGCTACTACTAGTGAGTGACAGTATTCGAGAACTTGCATTCGAATGCAAGAGATTTCGATTAGCGAATACTACTACTAGTGAGTGACAGTATCCGAGAACTTGCATTCGAATGCGTGAGATTTCGATTAGCGATTACTACTACTAGTGAGTGACAGTATCCGAGAACTTGCATTCGAATGCAAGAGATTTCGATTAGCGAATACTACTACTAGTGAGTGACAGTATCCGAGAACTTGCATTCGAATGCATGATATTTCGATTAGCGAATACTACTACTAGTGAGTCACAGTATCCGAATTATTGCATTCGAATGCAAAAGATTTCGATTAGCGAATACTACTACTAGTGAGTGACAGTATCCGAGAACTTGCATTCGAATGCATAAGATTTCGATTAGCGGATACTACTACTAGTGAGTGACAGTATCCGACAACTTCCATTCAAATGCATGAGATTTCGATTAGCGAATACTAATACTAGTGAGTGACAGCATCCGAGAACTTGCATTCGAATGCAAGAGATTTCGATTAGCGAATACTACTACTAGTGAGTGACAGTATCCGAGAACTTGCATTCGAATGCAAGAGATTTCGATTAGCGAATACTACTACTAGTGAGTAACAGTATCCGAGAACTTGCATACGAATGCATGAGATTTCGATTAGCGAATACTACTACTAGTGAGTGGCAGTATCCGAGAACTTGCATTCGAATGCAAGAGATTTCGATTAGCGAATACTACTACTAGTGAGTGACAGTATCGGGAATTATTGCATTCGAATGCATGAAATTTCGATTAGCGAATACTACTACTAGTGAGTGACAGTATCCGAATTATTGCATTCGAATGCATAAAATTTCTATTAGCGAATACTACTACTAGTGAGTGAAAGTATCCGAATTATTGTATTCGAATACATGAAATTTCGATTAGCAAATACTACTACTAGTTAGTGACAGTATTCGAATTATTGCATTCGAATGCATGAAATTTCGATTAGCGAGTACTACTACTAGTGAGTGATAGTATCCGAGAACTTACATTCGAATGCATGAGATTTCGATTAGCGAATACTACTACTAGTGAGTGACAGTATCCGAATTATTGCATTCGAATGCATGAGATTTCGATTAGCGAATACTACTACTAGTGAGTGACAGAATCCGAGAACTTGCATTCGAATGCATGAGATTTCGATTAGCGAATACTACCACTAGTGAGTGACAGCATCCGAATTATTGCATTCGAATGCATGAGATTTCGATTAGCGAATACTACTACTAGTGAATGACAGTATCCGAATTATTGCATTCGAATGCATGAGATTTGGATTAGCGAATACTACTACTAGTGAGTGACAGTATCCGAATTATTGCATTCGAATGCAAGAAATTTCGATTAGCGAATGCTACTACTAGTGAGTGACAGTATACGAATTATTGCATTCGAATGCAAGAAATTTCGATTAGGGAATACTACTACTAGTGAGTGACAGTATCCGAGAACTTGCATTCGAATGCATGAGATTTCGATTAGCGAATACTACTACAAGTGAGTGACAGTATCCGAGAACTTGCATTCGAATGCATGAGATTTCGATTAGCGAATACTACTACTAGTGAGTGACAGTATCCGAGAACTTGCATTCGAATGCAAGAGATTTCGATTAGCGAATACTACTACTAGTGAGTGACAGCATCCGAGAACTTGCATTCGAATGCATGAGATTTCGATTAGCGAATACTACTACTAGTGAGTGACAGTATCCGAGAACTTGCATTCGAATGCAAGAGATTTCGATTACTCAATACTACTACTAGTGAGTGACAGTATCCGAGAACTTGCATTCGAATGCATGAGATTTCGATTAGCGAATACTACTACTAGTGAGTGACAGTATCCGAGAACTTGCATTGGAATGCAAGAGATTTCGATTAGCGAATTCTACTACTAGTGAGTGACAGTATCCGAGAACTTGCATTTGAATGCAAGAGACTTCGATTAGCGAATACTACTACTAGTGAGTGACAGTATCCGGATTATTGCATTCGAATGCATGAGATTTCGATTAGGGAATACTACGACTAGTGAGTGACAGTATCCCAGTACTTGCATTCTAATGCATGAAAATTCGATTAGCGAATACTACTACTAGTGAGTGACAGTATCCCAGAACTTGCATTCGAATGCATGAAATTTCGATTAGCGAATACTACTACTAGTGAGTGACAGTATCCGAATTATTGCATTCGAATGCATGAAATTTCGATTAGCGAATACTACTACTAGTGAGTGACAGTATCCGAATTATTGCATTCGAATGCACGAAATTTCGATTAGCGAATAGTACTACTAGTGAGTGACAGTATCCGAACTATTGCATTCGAATGCATGAAATTTCGATTAGCGAATACTACTACTAGTGAGTGACAGTATCCCAGAACTTGCATTCGAATGCATGAGATTTCGATTAGCGAATACTACTACTAGTGAGTGATAGTATCCGAGAACTTGCATTCGAATGCATGAGATTTCGATTAGCGAATACTACTACTTGTGAGTGACAGTATCCGAGAACTTGAATTCGAATGCATGAGATTTCGATTAGTGAATACTACTACTAGTGAGTGACAGTATCCAAATTATTGCATTCGAATGCATGAGATTTCGATTAGCGAATACTACTACTAGTGAGTGACAGTATCCAAGAACTTGCATTCGAATGCATGAGATTTCGATTAGCGAATACTACTACTAGTGAGTGACAGTATCCAAATTATTGCATTCGAATGCATGAGATTTCGATTAGCGAATACTACTACTAGTGAGTGACAGTATCCGAATTATTGCATTCGAATGCATGAGATTTCGATTAGCGAATACTACTACTAGTGAGTGACAGTATCCGAATTCTTGCATTCGAATGCAAGAAATTTCAGTTAGCGAATACTACTACTAGTGAGTGACAGTATCCGAATTATTGCATTCGAATGCACGAAATTTCGATTAGCGAATACTACTACTAGTGAGTGACAGTATCCGAGAACTTGCATTTGAATGCATGAGATTTCGATTAGCGAATACTATTACTAGTGAGTGACAGTATCCGAGAACTTGCATTTAAATGCATGAGATTTCGATTAGCGAATACTACTACTAGTGAGTGACAGTATCCGAGAACTTGCATTCGAATGCAAGAGATTTCGATTACTCAATACTACTACTAGTGAGTGACAGTATCCGAGAACTTGCATTCGAATGCATGAGATTTCGATTAGCGAATACTACTACTAGGGAGTGACAGTATCCGAGAACTTGCATTCGAATGCATGAGATTTCGATTAGCGAATACTACTACTAGTGAGTGACAGTATCCGAGAACTTGCATTCGAATGCATGAGATTTCGATTAGCGAATACTACTACTAGTGAGTGACAGTATCCGAATTATTGCATTCGAATGCAAGAGATTTCGATTAGCGAATACTACTACTAGTGAGTGACAGTATCCGAGAACTTGCATTCGAATGCAAGAGATTTCGATTAGCGAATACTACTACTAGTGAGTGACAGTATCCGAGAACTTGCATTCGAATGCATGAGATTTCGATTAGCGAATATTACTACTAGTGAGTGACCGTATCCGAATTATTGCATTCGAATACATGAGATTTCGATTAGCGAATACTACTAATAGTGAGTGACAGAATCCGAGAACTTGCATTCGAATGCATGAGATTTCGATTAGCGAATACTACTACTAGTGAGTGACAGCATCCGAATTATTGCATTCGAATGCATGAGATTTCGATTAGCGAATACTACTACTAGTGAATGACAGTATCCGAATTATTGCATTCGAATGCATGAGATTTCGATTAGCGAATACTACTACAAGTGAGTGACAGTATCCGAGAACTTGCATTCGAATGCATGAGATTTCGATTAGCGAATACTACTACTAGTGAGTGACAGAATCCGAGAACTTGCATTCGAATGCATGAGATTTCGATTAGCGAATACTACTACTAGTGAGTGACAGAATCCGAGAACTTGCATTCGAATGCATGAGATTTCGATTAGCGAATACTACTACTAGTGAGTGACAGTATCCGAGAACTTGCATTCGAATGCAAGAGACTTTGATTACTCAATACTACTACTAGTGAGTGACAGTATCCGAGAACTTGCATTCGAATGCATGAGATTTCGATTAGCGAATACTACTAGTAGTCAGTGACAGTATCCGAATTATTGCATTCGAATGCATGAGATTTGGATTAGGGAATACTACGACTAGTGAGTGACAGTATCCCAGTACTTGCATTCTAATGCATGAAAATTCGATTTGCGAATACTACTACTAGTGAGTGACAGTATCCCAGAACTTGCATTTAAATGCATGAGATTTCGATTAGCGAATACTACTACTAGTGAGTGACAGAATCGAGAACTTGCATTCGAATGCATGAGATTTCGATTAGCGAATACTACTACTAGTGAGTGTCAGTATCCGAGAACTTGCATTCGAATGCAAGAGATTTCGATTACTCAATACTACTACTAGTGAGTGACAGTATCCGAGAACTTGCATTCGAATGCAAGAGATTTCGATTAGCGAATACTACTACTAGTGAGTGACAGTATCCGAGAACTTGCATTCGAATGCAAGAGGTTTCGATTACCGAATACTACTACTAGTGAGTGACAGTATCCGAGAACTTGAATTCGAATGCAAGAGATTTCGATTACTCAATACTACTACTAGCGAGTGACAGTATCTGAGAACTTGCATTCGAATGCATGAGATTTCGATTAGCGAATACTACTACTAGTGAGTGACAGTATCCGAGAACTTGCATTCGAATGCATGAGATTTCGATTAGCGAATACTACTACTAGTGAGTGACAGTATCCGAGAACTTGCATTCGAATGCATGAGATTTCGATTAGCGAATACTACTACTAGTGAGTGACAGTATCCGAATTATTGCATTCGAATGCAAGAGATTTCGATTAGCGAATGCTACTACTAGTGAGTGACAGTATTCGAGAACTTGCATTCGAATGCAAGAGATTTCGATTAGCGAATACTACTACTAGTGAGTGACAGTATCCGAGAACTTGCATTCGAATGCGTGAGATTTCGATTAGCGATTACTACTACTAGTGAGTGACAGTATCCGAGAACTTGCATTCGAATGCAAGAGATTTCGATTAGCGAATACTACTACTAGTGAGTGACAGTATCCGAGAACTTGCATTCGAATGCATGATATTTCGATTAGCGAATACTACTACTAGTGAGTCACAGTATCCGAATTATTGCATTCGAATGCAAAAGATTTCGATTAGCGAATACTACTACTAGTGAGTGACAGTATCCGAGAACTTGCATTCGAATGCATAAGATTTCGATTAGCGGATACTACTACTAGTGAGTGACAGTATCCGACAACTTCCATTCAAATGCATGAGATTTCGATTAGCGAATACTAATACTAGTGAGTGACAGCATCCGAGAACTTGCATTCGAATGCAAGAGATTTCGATTAGCGAATACTACTACTAGTGAGTGACAGTATCCGAGAACTTGCATTCGAATGCAAGAGATTTCGATTAGCGAATACTACTACTAGTGAGTAACAGTATCCGAGAACTTGCATACGAATGCATGAGATTTCGATTAGCGAATACTACTACTAGTGAGTGGCAGTATCCGAGAACTTGCATTCGAATGCAAGAGATTTCGATTAGCGAATACTACTACTAGTGAGTGACAGTATCGGGAATTATTGCATTCGAATGCATGAAATTTCGATTAGCGAATACTACTACTAGTGAGTGACAGTATCCGAATTATTGCATTCGAATGCATAAAATTTCTATTAGCGAATACTACTACTAGTGAGTGAAAGTATCCGAATTATTGTATTCGAATACATGAAATTTCGATTAGCAAATACTACTACTAGTTAGTGACAGTATTCGAATTATTGCATTCGAATGCATGAAATTTCGATTAGCGAGTACTACTACTAGTGAGTGACAGTATCCGAGAACTTACATTCGAATGCATGAGATTTCGATTAGCGAATACTACTACTAGTGAGTGACAGTATCCGAATTATTGCATTCGAATGCATGAGATTTCGATTAGCGAATACTACTACTAGTGAGTGACAGAATCCGAGAACTTGCATTCGAATGCATGAGATTTCGATTAGCGAATACTACCACTAGTGAGTGACAGCATCCGAATTATTGCATTCGAATGCATGAGATTTCGATTAGCGAATACTACTACTAGTGAATGACAGTATCCGAATTATTGCATTCGAATGCATGAGATTTGGATTAGCGAATACTACTACTAGTGAGTGACAGTATCCGAATTATTGCATTCGAATGCAAGAAATTTCGATTAGCGAATGCTACTACTAGTGAGTGACAGTATACGAATTATTGCATTCGAATGCAAGAAATTTCGATTAGGGAATACTACTACTAGTGAGTGACAGTATCCGAGAACTTGCATTCGAATGCATGAGATTTCGATTAGCGAATACTACTACAAGTGAGTGACAGTATCCGAGAACTTGCATTCGAATGCATGAGATTTCGATTAGCGAATACTACTACTAGTGAGTGACAGTATCCGAGAACTTGCATTCGAATGCAAGAGATTTCGATTAGCGAATACTACTACTAGTGAGTGACAGCATCCGAGAACTTGCATTCGAATGCATGAGATTTCGATTAGCGAATACTACTACTAGTGAGTGACAGTATCCGAGAACTTGCATTCGAATGCAAGAGATTTCGATTACTCAATACTACTACTAGTGAGTGACAGTATCCGAGAACTTGCATTCGAATGCATGAGTTTTCGATTAGCGAATACTACTACTAGTGAGTGACAGTATCCGAGAACTTGCATTCGAATGCAAGAGATTTCGATTAGCGAATTCTACTACTAGTGAGTGACAGTATCCGAGAACTTGCATTTGAATGCAAGCGACTTCGATTAGCGAATACTACTACTAGTGAGTGACAGTATCCGGATTATTGCATTCGAATGCATGAGATTTCGATTAGGGAATACTACGACTAGTGAGTGACAGTATCCCAGTACTTGCATTCTAATGCATGAAAATTCGATTAGCGAATACTACTACTAGTGAGTGACAGTATCCCAGAACTTGCATTCGAATGCATGAAATTTCGATTAGCGAATACTACTACTAGTGAGTGACAGTATCCGAATTATTGCATTCGAATGCATGAAATTTCGATTAGCGAATACTACTACTAGTGAGTGACAGTATCCGAATTATTGCATTCGAATGCACGAAATTTCGATTAGCGAATAGTACTACTAGTGAGTGACAGTATCCGAACTATTGCATTCGAATGCATGAAATTTCGATTAGCGAATACTACTACTAGTGAGTGACAGTATCCCAGAACTTGCATTCGAATGCATGAGATTTCGATTAGCGAATACTACTACTAGTGAGTGATAGTATCCGAGAACTTGCATTCGAATGCATGAGATTTCGATTAGCGAATACTACTACTTGTGAGTGACAGTATCCGAGAACTTGAATTCGAATGCATGAGATTTCGATTAGTGAATACTACTACTAGTGAGTGACAGTATCCAAATTATTGCATTCGAATGCATGAGATTTCGATTAGCGAATACTACTACTAGTGAGTGACAGTATCCAAGAACTTGCATTCGAATGCATGAGATTTCGATTAGCGAATACTACTACTAGTGAGTGACAGTATCCAAATTATTGCATTCGAATGCATGAGATTTCGATTAGCGAATACTACTACTAGTGAGTGACAGTATCCGAATTATTGCATTCGAATGCATGAGATTTCGATTAGCGAATACTACTACTAGTGAGTGACAGTATCCGAATTCTTGCATTCGAATGCAAGAAATTTCAGTTAGCGAATACTACTACTAGTGAGTGACAGTATCCGAATTATTGCATTCGAATGCACGAAATTTCGATTAGCGAATACTACTACTAGTGAGTGACAGTATCCGAGAACTTGCATTTGAATGCATGAGATTTCGATTAGCGAATACTATTACTAGTGAGTGACAGTATCCGAGAACTTGCATTTAAATGCATGAGATTTCGATTAGCGAATACTACTACTAGTGAGTGACAGTATCCGAGAACTTGCATTCGAATGCAAGAGATTTCGATTACTCAATACTACTACTAGTGAGTGACAGTATCCGAGAACTTGCATTCGAATGCATGAGATTTCGATTAGCGAATAGTACTACTAGGGAGTGACAGTATCCGAGAACTTGCATTCGAATGCAAGAGATTTCGATTAGCGAATACTACTACTAGTGAGTGACAGTATCCGAGAACTGGCATTCGAATGCATGAGATTTCGATTAGCGAATACTACTACTAGTGAGTGACAGTATCCGAATTATTGCATTCGAATGCAAGAGATTTCGATTAGCGAATACTACTACAAGTGAGTGACAGAATCCGAGAATTTGCATTCGAATGCATGAGATTTCGATTAGCGAATACTACTACTAGTGAGTGAAAGTATCCGAGAACTTGCATTCGAATGCAAGAGATTTCGATAACTCAATACTACTACTAGTGAGTGACAGTATCCGAGAACTTGCATTCGAATGCATGAGATTTCGATTAGCGAATACTACTACTAGGGAGTGACAGTATCCGAGAACTTGCATTCGAATGCAAGAGATTTCGATTAGCGAATACTACTACTAGTGAGTGACAGTATCCGAGAACTTGCATTCGAATTCATGAGATTTCGATTAGCGAATACTACTACTAGTGAGTGACAGTATCCGAATTATTGCATTCGAATGCAAGAGATTTCGATTAGCGAATACTACTACTAGTGTGTGACAGTATCCGAGAACTTGCATTCGAATGCAAGAGATTTCGATTAGCGAATACCACTACTAGTGAGTGACAGTATCCGAGAACTTGCATTCGAATGCATGAAATTTCGATTAGCGAATACTACTACTAGTGAGTGACAGTATCCTAGAACTTGCATTCGAATGCAAGAGATTTCGATTAGCGAATACTACTACTAGTGAGAGACAGTATCCGAGAACTTGCATTCGAATGCATGAAATTTCGATTAGCGAATACTACTACTAGTGAGTGACAGTATCCGAATTATTGCATTCGAATGCAAGAGATTTCGATTAGCGAATACTACTACTAGTGAGTGACAGTATCCGAGAACTTGCATTCGAATGCATGAGATTTCGATTAGCGAATACTACTACTAGTGAGTGACAGTATCCGAGAACTTCCATTGAAATGCATGAGATTTCGATTAGCGAATACTACTACTAGTGTGTGACAGCATCCGAGAACTCTCATTCGAATGCAAGAGATTTCAATTAGCGAATACTACTACTAGTGAGTGACAGTATTCGAGAACTTGCATTCGAATGCAAGAGATTTCGATTAGCGAATACTACTACTAGTGAGTAACAGTATCGGAGAACTTGCATACGAATGCATGAGATTTCGATTAGCGAATACTACTACCAGTGAGTAACAGTATCCGAGAGCTTGCATACGAATGCATGAGATTTCGATTAGCGAATACTACTACTAGTGATTGACAGTATCCGAGAGCTTGCGCTCGAATGCATGAGATTTCGATTAGCGAATACTACTACTAGTGAGTGACAGTATCCGAGAACTTGCATTCGAATGCATGAGATTGCGATTAGCGAATACTACTACTAGTGAGTGACAGTATCCGAGAACATGCATTCGAATGCATGAGATTTCGATTAGCGAATACTACTACTAGTGAGTGACAGTATCCGAGAACTTGCATTCGAATGCATGAGATTTCGTTTAGCGAATACTACTACCAGTGAGTGACAGTATCCGAATTATTGCATTCGAATGCATGAGATTTCGATTAGCGAATACTACTACTAGTGAGTGACAGTATCCGAATTATTGCATTCGAATGCATGAAATTTCGATTAGCGAATACTACTACTAGTGAGTGACAGTATCCGAATTATTGCATTCGAATGCAAGAGATTTCGATTAGCGAATACTACTACTAGTGAGTGACAGTATCCGAATTATTGCATTCGAATGCATGAAATTTCGATTAGCGAATACTACTACTAGTGAGTGACAGTATCCGAATTATTGCATTCGAATGCATGAGATTTCGAATAGCGAATACTACTACTAGTGAGTGACAGTATCCGAATTATTGCATTTGAGTGCAAGAAATTTCGATTAGCGAGTACTACTACCAGTGAGTGACAGTATCCGAATTATTGCATTCGAATGCATGAGATTTCGATTAGCGAATACTACTACTAGTGAGTGACATTATCCGAATTATTGCATTCGAATGCATGAAATTTCGATTAGCAAATACTACTACTAGTGAGTGACAGTATCCGAATTATTGCATTCGAATGCATCAAATTTCGATTAGCGCATACTACTACTAGTGAGTGACAGTATCCGAACTATTGCATTCGAATGCATGAAATTTCGATTAGCGAATACTACTACTAGTGAGTGACAGTATCCCAGAACTTGCATTCGAATGCATGAAATTTCGATTAGCGAATACTACTACTAGTGAGTGACAGTATCCGAATTATTGCACTCGAATGCAAGAGATTTCGATTAGCGAATACTACTACTAGTGAGTGACAGTATCTGAATTATTGCATTCGAATGCATCAACTTTCGATTAGCGAATACTAGTACTAGTGAGAGACAGTATCCGAATTATTGCATTCGAATGCATGAGATTTCGATTAGCGAATACTACTACTAGTGAGTGACAGTATCAGAGAACTTGCATTCGAATGCATGAGATTTCGATTAGCGAATACTGCTACTAGTCAGTGACAGTATCCGAATTATTGCATTCGAATGCAAGAGATTTCGATTACCGAATACTACTACTAGTGAGTGACAGTATCCGAGAACTTGCATTCGAATGCAAGAGATTTCGATTACTCAATACTACTACTAGTGAGTGACAGTATCCGAGAACTTGCATTCGAATGCATGAGATTTTGATTAGCGAATACTACTACTAGTGAGTGACAGTATCCGAGAACTTGCATTCGAATGCATGAGATTTCGATTAGCGAATACTACTACTAGTGAGTGACAGTATCTGAGAACTTGCATTCGAATGCATGAGATTTCGATTAGCGAATACTACTACTAGTGAGTGACAGTATCCGAATTATTGCATTCGAATGCAAGAGATTTCGATTAGCGAATGCTACTACTAGTGAGTGACAGTATTCGAGAACTTGCATTCGAATGCAAGAGATTTCGATTAGCGAATACTACTACTAGTGAGTGACAGTATCCGAGAACTTGCATTCGAATGCATGAGATTTCGATTAGCGACTACTACTACTAGTGAGTGACAGTATCCGAGAACTTGCATTCGAATGCAAGAGATTTCGATTAGCGAATACTACTACTAGTGAGTGACAGTATCCGAGAACTTGCATTCGAATGCATGAAATTTCGATTAGCGAATACTACTACTAGTGAGTGACAGTATCCGAATTATTGCATTCGAATGCAAGAGATTTCGATTAGCGAATACTACTACTAGTGAGTGACAGTATCCGAGAACTTGCATTCGAATGCATGAGATCTCGATTAGCGAATACTACTACTAGTGAGTGACAGTTTCCAACAACTTCCATTCAAATGCATGAGATTTCGATTAGCGAATACTACTACTAGTGAGTGACAGCATCCGAGAACCTGCATTCGAATGCAAGAGATTTCGATTAGCGAATACTACTACTAGTGAGTGACAGTATCCGAGAACTTGCATTCGAATGCAAGAGATTTCGATTAGCGAATACTACTACTAGTGAGTAACAGTATCCGAGAACTTGCATACGAATGCATGAGATTTCGATTAGCGAATACTACTACTAGTGAGTGACAGTATCCGAGAACTTGCAGTCGAATGCATGAGATTTCCATTAGCGAATACTACTACTAGTGAGTGACAGTATCCAAATTATTGTATTCGAATGCATGAGATTTCGATTAGCGAATACTACTACTAGTGAGTGACAGTATCCGAATTATTGCATTCTAATGCATGAGATTTCGATTAGCGAATACTACTACTAGTGAGTGACAGTATCCGAATTCTTGCATACGAATGCAAGAAATTTCAGTTAGCGAATACTACTACTAGTGAGTGACAGTATCCGAATTATTGCATTCGAATGCACGAAATTTCGATTAGCGAATACTACTACTAGTGAGTGACAGTATCCGAGAACTTGCATTTGAATGCATGAGATTTCGATTAGCGAATACTATTACTAGTGAGTGACAGTATCCGAGAACTTGCATTTAAATGCATGAGATTTCGATTAGCGAATACTACTACTAGTGAGTGACAGTATCCGAAAACTTGCATTCGAATGCAAGAGATTTCGATTACTCAATACTACTACTAGTGAGTGACAGTATCCGAGAACTTGCATTCGAATGCATGAGATTTCGATTAGCGAATACTACTACTAGGGAGTGACAGTATCCGAGAACTTGCATTCGAATGCAAGAGATTTCGATTAGCGAATACTACTACTAGTGAGTGACAGTATCCGAGAACTGGCATTCGAATGCATGAGATTTCGGTTAGCGAATACTACTACTAGTGAGTGACAGTATCCGAATTATTGCATTCGAATGCAAGAGATTTCGATTAGCGAATACTACTACTAATGAGTGACAGTATCCGAAAACTTGCATTCGAATGCAAGAGATTTCGATTAGCGAATACTACTACTAGTGAGTGAAAGTATCCGAGAACTTGCATTCGAATGCAAGAGATTTCGATAACTCAATACTACTACTAGTGAGTGACAGTATCCGAGAACTTGCATTCGAATGCATGAGATTTCGATTAGCGAATACTACTACTAGGGAGTGACAGTATCCGAGAACTTGCATTCGAATGCAAGAGATTTCGATTAGCGAATACTACTACTAGTGAGTGACAGTATCCGAGAACTTGCATTCGAATGCATGAGATTTCGATTAGCGAATACTACTACTAGTGAGTGACAGTATCCGAATTATTGCATTCGAATGCAAGAGATTTCGATTAGCGAATACTACTACTAGTGTGTGACAGTATCCGAGAACTTGCATTCGAATGCAAGAGATTTCGATTAGCGAATACCACTACTAGTGAGTGACAGTATCCGAGAACTTGCATTCGAATGCATGAGATTTCGATTAGCGAATACTACTACTAGTGAGTGACAGTATCCTAGAACTTGCATTCGAATGCAAGAGATTTCGATTAGCGAATACTACTACTAGTGAGAGACAGTATCCGAGAACTTGCATTCGAATGCATGAAATTTCGATTAGCGAATACTACTACTAGTGAGTGACAGTATCCGAATTATTGCATTCGAATGCAAGAGATTTCGATTAGCGAATACTACTACTAGTGAGTGACAGTATCCGAGAACTTGCATTCGAATGCATGAGATTTCGATTAGCGAATACTACTACTAGTGAGTGACAGTATCCGAGAACTTCCATTGAAATGCATGAGATTTCGATTAGCGAATACTACTACTAGTGTGTGACAGCATCCGAGAACTCTCATTCGAATGCAAGAGATTTCGATTAGCGAATACTACTACTAGTGAGTGACAGTATTCGAGAACTTGCATTCGAATGCAAGAGATTTCGATTAGCGAATACTACTACTAGTGAGTAACAGTATCGGAGAACTTGCATACGAATGCATGAGATTTCGATTAGCGAATACTACTACCAGTGAGTAACAGTATCCGAGAGCTTGCATACGAATGCATGAGATTTCGATTAGCGAATACTACTACTAGTGATTGACAGTATCCGAGAGCTTGCGCTCGAATGCATGAGATTTCGATTAGCGAATACTACTACTAGTGAGTGACAGTATCCGAGAACTTGCATTCGAATGCATGAGATTACGATTAGCGAATACTACTACTAGTGAGTGACAGTATCCGAGAACTTGCATTCGAATGCATGAGATTTCGATTAGCGAATACTACTACTAGTGAGTGACAGTATCCGAGAACTTGCATTCGAATGCATGAGATTTCGATTAGCGAATACTACTACCAGTGAGTGACAGTATCCGAATTATTGCATTCGAATGCATGAGATTTCGATTAGCGAATACTACTACTAGTGAGTGACAGTATCCGAATTATTGCATTCGAATGCATGAAATTTCGATTAGCGAATACTACTACTAGTGAGTGACAGTATCCGAATTATTGCATTCGAATGCAAGAGATCTCGATTAGCGAATACTACTACTAGTGAGTGACAGTATCCGAATTATTACATTCGAATGCATGAAATTTCGATTAGCGAATACTACTACTAGTGAGTGACAGTATCCGAATTATTGCATTCGAATGCATGAGATTTCGAATAGCGAATACTACTACTAGTGAGTGACAGTATCCGAATTATTGCATTTGAGTGCAAGAAATTTCGATTAGCGAGTACTACTACTAGTGAGTGACAGTATCCGAATTATTGCATTCGAATGCATGAGATTTCGATTAGCGAATACTACTACTAGTGAGTGACATCCGAATTATTGCATTCGAATGCATGAAATTTCGATTAGCGAATACTACTGCTAGTGAGTGACAGTATCCGAATTATTGCATTCGAATGCATCAAATTTCGATTAGCGAATACTACTACTAGTGAGTGACAGTATCCGAACTATTGCATTCGAATGCATGAAATTTCGATTAGCGAATACTACTACTAGTGAGTGACAGTATCCCAGAACTTGCATTCGAATGCATGAAATTTCGATTAGCGAATACTACTACTAGTGAGTGACAGTATCCGAATTATTGCACTCGAATGCAAGAGATTTCGATTAGCGAATACTACTACTAGTGAGTGACAGTATCTGAATTATTGCATTCGAATGCATCAACTTTCGATTAGCGAATACTAGTACTAGTGAGAGACAGTATCCGAATTATTGCATTCGAATGCATGAGATTTCGATTAGCGAATACTACTACTAGTGAGTGACAGTATCAGAGAACTTGCATTCGAATGCATGAGATTTCGATTAGCGAATACTGCTACTAGTCAGTGACAGTATCCGAATTATTGCATTCGAATGCAAGAGATTTCGATTACCGAATACTACTACTAGTGAGTGACAGTATCCGAGAACTTGCATTCGAATGCAAGAGATTTCGATTACTCAATACTACTACTAGTGAGTGACAGTATCCGAGAACTTGCATTCGAATGCATGAGACTTTGATTAGCGAATACTACTACTAGTGAGTGACAGTATCCGAGAACTTGCATTCGAATGCATGAGATTTCGATTAGCGAATACTACTACTAGTGAGTGACAGTATCTGAGAACTTGCATTCGAATGCATGAGATTTCGATTAGCGAATACTACTACTAGTGAGTGACAGTATCCGAATTATTGCATTCGAATGCAAGAGATTTCGATTAGCGAATGCTACTACTAGTGAGTGACAGTATTCGAGAACTTGCATTCGAATGCAAGAGATTTCGATTAGCGAATACTACTACTAGTGAGTGACAGTATCCGAGAACTTGCATTCGAATGCATGAGATTTCGATTAGCGACTACTACTACTAGTGAGTGACAGTATCCGAGAACTTGCATTCGAATGCAAGAGATTTCGATTAGCGAATACTACTACTAGTGAGTGACAGTATCCGAGAACTTGCATTCGAATGCATGAAATTTCGATTAGCGAATACTACTACTAGTGAGTGACAGTATCCGAATTATTGCATTCGAATGCAAGAGATTTCGATTAGCGAATACTACTACTAGTGAGTGACAGTATCCGAGAACTTGCATTCGAATGCATGAGATCTCGATTAGCGAATACTACTACTAGTGAGTGACAGTTTCCAACAACTTCCATTCAAATGCATGAGATTTCGATTAGCGAATACTACTACTAGTGAGTGACAGCATCCGAGAACCTGCATTCGAATGCAAGAGATTTCGATTAGCGAATACTACTACTAGTGAGTGACAGTATCCGAGAACTTGCATTCGAATGCAAGAGATTTCGATTAGCGAATACTACTACTAGTGAGTAACAGTATCCGAGAACTTGCATACGAATGCATGAGATTTCGATTAGCGAATACTACTACTAGTGAGTGACAGTATCCGAGAACTTGCAGTCGAATGCATGAGATTTCCATTAGCGAATACTACTACTAGTAAGTGACAGTATCCGAGAACTTGCATTCGAATGCATGAGATTTCGATTAGCGAATACTACTACTAGTGAGTGACAGTATCCGAGAACTTGCATTCGAATGCATGAGATTTCGATTAGCGAATACTACTACTAGTGATTGACAGTATCCGAGAGCTTGCGCTCGAATGCATGAGATTTCGATTAGCGAATACTACTACTAGTGAGTGACAGTATCCGAGAACTTGCATTCGAATGCATGAGATTACGATTAGCGAATACTACTACTAGTGAGTGACAGTATCCGAGAACTTGCATTCGAATGCATGAGATT
Organism: Tenodera sinensis; assembly: GCA_030765045.1. Taxonomy (NCBI): domain Eukaryota; kingdom Metazoa; phylum Arthropoda; class Insecta; order Mantodea; family Mantidae; genus Tenodera; species Tenodera sinensis. The sequence goes on from JAUKNM010000016.1 coordinate 946,857, forward strand.
TCGATTAGCGAATACTACTACTAGTGAGTGACAGTATCCGAGAACTTGCATTCGAATGCATGAGATTTCGATTAGCGAATACTACTACCAGTGAGTGACAGTATCCGAATTATTGCATTCGAATGCATGAGATTTCGATTAGCGAATACTACTACTAGTGAGTGACAGTATCCGAATTATTGCATTCGAATGCATGAAATTTCGATTAGCGAATACTACTACTAGTGAGTGACAGTATCCGAATTATTGCATTCGAATGCAAGAGATCTCGATTAGCGAATACTACTACTAGTGAGTGACAGTATCCGAATTATTACATTCGAATGCATGAAATTTCGATTAGCGAATACTACTACTAGTGAGTGACAGTATCCGAATTATTGCATTCGAATGCATGAGATTTCGAATAGCGAATACTACTACTAGTGAGTGACAGTATCCGAATTATTGCATTTGAGTGCAAGAAATTTCGATTAGCGAGTACTACTACTAGTGAGTGACAGTATCCGAATTATTGCATTCGAATGCATGAGATTTCGATTAGCGAATACTACTACTAGTGAGTGACATCCGAATTATTGCATTCGAATGCATGAAATTTCGATTAGCGAATACTACTGCTAGTGAGTGACAGTATCCGAATTATTGCATTCGAATGCATCAAATTTCGATTAGCTAATACTACTACTAGTGAGTGACAGTATCCGAACTATTGCATTCGAATGCATGAAATTTCGATTAGCGAATACTACTACTAGTGAGTGACAGTATCCCAGAACTTGCATTCGAATGCATGAAATTTCGATTAGCGAATACTACTACTAGTGAGTGACAGTATCCGAATTATTGCACTCGAATGCAAGAGATTTCGATTAGCGAATACTACTACTAGTGAGTGACAGTATCTGAATTATTGCATTCGAATGCATCAACTTTCGATTAGCGAATACTAGTACTAGTGAGAGACAGTATCCGAATTATTGCATTCGAATGCATGAGATTTCGATTAGCGAATACTACTACTAGTGAGTGACAGTATCAGAGAACTTGCATTCGAATGCATGAGATTTCGATTAGCGAATACTGCTACTAGTCAGTGACAGTATCCGAATTATTGCATTCGAATGCAAGAGATTTCGATTACCGAATACTACTACTAGTGAGTGACAGTATCCGAGAACTTGCATTCGAATGCAAGAGATTTCGATTACTCAATACTACTACTAGTGAGTGACAGTATCCGAGAACTTGCATTCGAATGCATGAGACTTTGATTAGCGAATACTACTACTAGTGAGTGACAGTATCCGAGAACTTGCATTCGAATGCATGAGATTTCGATTAGCGAATACTACTACTAGTGAGTGACAGTATCTGAGAACTTGCATTCGAATGCATGAGATTTCGATTAGCGAATACTACTACTAGTGAGTGACAGTATCCGAATTATTGCATTCGAATGCAAGAGATTTCGATTAGCGAATGCTACTACTAGTGAGTGACAGTATTCGAGAACTTGCATTCGAATGCTAGAGATTTCGATTAGCGAATACTACTACTAGTGAGTGACAGTATCCGAGAACTTGCATTCGAATGCATGAGATTTCGATTAGCGACTACTACTACTAGTGAGTGACAGTATCCGAGAACTTGCATTCGAATGCAAGAGATTTCGATTAGCGAATACTACTACTAGTGAGTGACAGTATCCGAGAACTTGCATTCGAATGCATGAAATTTCGATTAGCGAATACTACTACTAGTGAGTGACAGTATCCGAATTATTGCATTCGAATGCAAGAGATTTCGATTAGCGAATACTACTACTAGTGAGTGACAGTATCCGAGAACTTGCATTCGAATGCATGAGATCTCGATTAGCGAATACTACTACTAGTGAGTGATAGTTTCCAACAACTTCCATTCAAATGCATGAGATTTCGATTAGCGAATACTACTACTAGTGAGTGACAGCATCCGAGAACCTGCATTCGAATGCAAGAGATTTCGATTAGCGAATACTACTACTAGTGAGTGACAGTATCCGAGAACTTGCATTCGAATGCAAGAGATTTCGATTAGCGAATACTACTACTAGTGAGTAACAGTATCCGAGAACTTGCATACGAATGCATGAGATTTCGATTAGCGAATACTACTACTAGTGAGTGACAGTATCCGAGAACTTGCAGTCGAATGCATGAGATTTCCATTAGCGAATACTACTACTAGTAAGTGACAGTATCCGAGAACTTGCATTCGAATGCATGAGATTTCGATTAGCGAATACTACTACTAGTGAGTGACAGTATCCGAGAACTTGCATTCGAATGCATGAGATTTCGATTAGCGAATACTACTACTAGTGAGTGACAGTATCCGAGAACTTGCATTCGAATGCATGAGATTTCGATTAGCGAATACTACTACTAGTGAGTGACAGTATCCGAATTATTGCATTCGAATGCATGAAGTTTCGATTAGCGAATACTACTACTAGTGGGTGACAGTATCCGAATTATTGCATTTGAATGCAAGAGATTTCTATTAGCGAATACTACTACTAGTGAGTGACAGTATCCGAGAACTTGCATTCGAATGCATGAGATTTCGATATGCGAATACTACTACTAGTGAGTGACAATATCCGAGAACTTCCATTCAAATGCATGAGATTTCGATTAGGGAATACTACTACTAGTGAGTGACAGCATCCGAGAACTTGCATTCGAATGCAGGAGATTTCGATTAGCGAATACTACTACTAGTGAGTGACAGTATCCGAGAACTTGCATTCGAATGCAAGAGATTTCGTTTAGCGAATACTACTACTAGTGAGTTACAGTATCCGAGAACTTGCATACGAATGCATGAGATTTCGATTGGCGAATACTACTACTAGTGAGTGACAGTATCCGAAAACTTGCATTCGAATGCATGAGATTTCGATTAGCGAATACTACTACTAGTGAGAGACAGTATCCGAGAACTTGCATTCGAATGCATGAGATTTCGATTAGCGAATACTACTACTAGTGAGTGACAGTATCCGAGAACTTGCATTCGAATGCATGAGATTTCGATTAGCGAATACTACTCCTAGTGAGTGACAGTATCCGAGAACTTGCATTTGAATGCATGAGATTTCGATTAGCGAATACTACTACTAGTGAGTGACAGTATCCGAAATATTGCATTCGAATGCAAGAGATTTCGATTAGCGAATACTACTACTAATGAGTGACAGTATCCGAATTATTGCATTCGAATGCATGAAATTTTGATTAGCGAATACTACTACTAGTGAGTGACAGTATCCGAATTATTGCATTCGAATGCAAGAGATTTCGATTAGCGAATACTACTACTAGTGAGTGACAGTATCGGGAATTATTGCATTCGAATGCATGAAATTTCGATTAGCGAATACTACTACTAGCGAGTGACAGTATCCGAACTATTGCATTCGAATGCATGAAATTTCGATTAGCGAATACTACTACTAGTGAGTGACAGTATCCGAACTATTGCATTCGAATGCATGAAATATCGATTAGCGAATACTACTACTAGTGAGTGACAGTATCCCAGAACTTGCATTCGAATGCATGAGATTTCGATTAGCGAATACTACTACTAGTGAGTGACAGTATCCGAATTATTGCATTCGAATGCATGAGATTTCGATTAGCGAATACTACTACTAGTGAGTGATAGTATCCGAGAACTTGCATTCGAATGCATGAGATTTCGATTAGCGAATACTACTACTAGTGAGTGACAGTATCCGAGAACTTGAATTCGAATGCATGAGATTTCGATTAGTGAATACTACTACTAGTGAGTGACAGTATCCGAATTATTGCATTCGAATGCAAGAGATTTCGATTAGCGAATACTACTACTAGTGAGTGACAGTATCCGAGAACTTGCATTCGAATGCAAGAGATTTCGATTAGCGAATTACTACTACTAGTGAGTGACAGTATCCGAATTATTGCATTCGAATGAATGAGATTTCGATTAGCGAATACTACTACTAGTGAGTGACAGTATCCGAGAACTTGCATTCGAATGCATGAGATTTCGATTAGCGAATACTACTACTAGATAGTGACAGTATCCAAATTATTGCATTCGAATGCATGAGATTTCGATTAGCGAATACTACTACTAGTGAGTGACAGTATCCGAATTATTGCATTCGAATGCATGAGATTTCGATTAGCGAATACTACTACTAGTGAGTGACAGTATCCGAATTATTGCATTCGAATGCAAGATTTTTCGGTTAGCGAATACTACTACTAGTGAGTGAGAGTATCCCAATTATTGCATTCCAATGCACGAAATTTCGATTAGCGAATACTACTACTAGTGAGTGACAGTATCCGAGAACTTGCATTTGAATGCATGAGATTTCGATTAGCGAATACTATTACTAGTGAGTGACAGTATCCGAGAACTTGCATTTAAATGCATGATATTTCGATTCGCGAATACTACTACTAGTGAGTGACAGAATCCGAGAACTTGCATTCGAATGCAAGAGATTTCGATTAGCGAATACTACTACTAGTGAGTGACAGTATCCGAGAACTTGCATTCGAATGCATGAGATTTCGATTAGCGAATACTACTACTAGTGAGTGACAGTATCCGAATTATTGCATTCGAATGCAAGAGATTTCGATTAGCGAATACTACTACTAGTGAGTGACAGTATCCGAGAACTTGCATTCGAATGCAAGAGATTTCGATTAGCGAATACTACTACTAGTGAGTGACAGAATCCGAGAACTTGCATTCGAATGCATGAGATTTCGATTAGCGAATACTACTACTAGTGAGTGAAAGTATCCGAGAACTTGCATTCGAATGCAAGAGATTTCGATTACTCAATACTACTACTAGTGAGTGACAGTATCCGAGAACTTGCATTCGAATGCATGAGGTTTCGATTAGCGAATACTACTACTATGGAGTGACAGTATCCGAGAACTTGCATTCGAATGCAAGAGATTTCGATTAGCGAATACTACTACTAGTGAGTGACAGTATCCGAGAACTTTGCATTCGAATGCATGAGATTTCGATTAGCGAATACTACTACTAGTGAGTGACAGTATCCGAATTATTGCATTCGAATGCAAGAGATTTCGATTAGCGAATACTACTACTAGTGAGTGACAGTATCCGAGAACTTGCATTCGAATGCAAGAGATTTCGATTAGCGAATACTACTACTAGTGAGTGACAGTATCCGAGAACTTGCATTCGAATGCATGAGATTTCGATTAGCGAATACTACTACTAGTGAGTGACAGTATCCAAATTATTGCATTCGAATGCATGAGATTTCGATTAGCGAATACTACTACTAGTGAGTGACAGTATCCGAATTATTGCATTCGAATGCATGAGATTTCGATTAGCGAATACTACTACTAGTGAGTGACAGTATCCGAATTATTGCATTCGAATGCAAGAAACTTCGGTTAGCGAATACTACTACTAGTGAGTGACAGTATCCGAATTATTGCATTCGAATGCACGAAATTTCGATTAGCGAATACTACTACTAGTGAGTGACAGTATCCGAGAACTTGCATTTGAATGCATGAGATTTCGATTAGCGAATACTATTACTAGTGAGTGACAGTATCCGAGAACTTGCATTTAAATGCATGATATTTCGATTCGCGAATACTACTACTAGTGAGTGACAGAATCCGAGAACCTGCATTCGAATGCATGAGATTTCGATTAGCGAATGCTACTACTAGTGAGTGACAGAATCCGAGAACTTGCATTCCAGTGCATGAGATTTCGATTAGCGAATACTACTACTATGGAGTGACAGTATCCGAGAACTTGCATTCGAATGCAAGAGATTTTGATTAGCGAATACTACTACTAGTGAGTGACAGTATCCGAGAACTTGCATTCGAATGCATGAGATTTCGATTAGCGAATACTACTACTAGTGAGTGAAAGTATCCGAGAACTTGCATTCGAATGCAAGAGATTTCGATTACTCAATACTACTACTAGTGAGTGACAGTATCCGAGAACTTGCATTCGAGTGCATGAGATTTCGATTAGCAAATACTACTACTATGGAGTGACAGTATCCGAGAACTTGCATTCGAATGCAAGAGATTTCGATTAGCGAATACTACTACTAGTGAGTGACAGTATCCGAGAACTTGCATTCGAATGCATGAGATTTCGATTAGCGAATACTACTACTAGTGAGTGACAGTATCCGAATTATTGCATTCGAATGCAAGAGATTTCGATTAGCGAATACTACTACTAGTGAGTGACAGTATCCGAGAACTTGCATTCGAATGCAAGAGATTTCGATTAGCGAATACTACTACTAGTGAGTGACAGTATCCGAGAACTTGCATTCGAATGCATGAGATTTCGATTAGCGAATACTACTACTAGTGAGTGACAGTATCCGAGAACTTGCATTCGAATGCATGAGACTTTGATTAGCGAATACTACTACTAGTGAGTGACAGTATCCGAGAACTTGCATTCGAATGCATGAGATTTCGATTAGCGAATACTACTACTAGTGAGTGACAGTATCTGAGAACTTGCATTCGAATGCATGAGATTTCGATTAGCGAATACTACTACTAGTGAGTGACAGTATCCGAATTATTGCATTCGAATGCAAGAGATTTCGATTAGCGAATGCTACTACTAGTGAGTGACAGTATTCGAGAACTTGCATTCGAATGCTAGAGATTTCGATTAGCGAATACTACTACTAGTGAGTGACAGTATCCGAGAACTTGCATTCGAATGCATGAGATTTCGATTAGCGACTACTACTACTAGTGAGTGACAGTATCCGAGAACTTGCATTCGAATGCAAGAGATTTCGATTAGCGAATACTACTACTAGTGAGTGACAGTATCCGAGAACTTGCATTCGAATGCATGAAATTTCGATTAGCGAATACTACTACTAGTGAGTGACAGTATCCGAATTATTGCATTCGAATGCAAGAGATTTCGATTAGCGAATACTACTACTAGTGAGTGACAGTATCCGAGAACTTGCATTCGAATGCATGAGATCTCGATTAGCGAATACTACTACTAGTGAGTGACAGTTTCCAACAACTTCCATTCAAATGCATGAGATTTCGATTAGCGAATACTACTACTAGTGAGTGACAGCATCCGAGAACCTGCATTCGAATGCAAGAGATTTCGATTAGCGAATACTACTACTAGTGAGTGACAGTATCCGAGAACTTGCATTCGAATGCAAGAGATTTCGATTAGCGAATACTACTACTAGTGAGTAACAGTATCCGAGAACTTGCAGACGAATGCATGAGATTTCGATTAGCGAATACTACTACTAGTGAGTGACAGTATCCGAGAACTTGCAGTCGAATGCATGAGATTTCCATTAGCGAATACTACTACTAGTAAGTGACAGTATCCGAGAACTTGCATTCGAATGCATGAGATTTCGATTAGCGAATACTACTACTAGTGAGTGACAGTATCCGAGAACTTGCATTCGAATGCATGAGATTTCGATTAGCGAATACTACTACTAGTGAGTGACAGTATCCGAGAACTTGCATTCGAATGCATGAGATTTCGATTAGCGAATACTACTACTAGTGAGTGACAGTATCCGAATTATTGCATTCGAATGCATGAAGTTTCGATTAGCGAATACTACTACTAGTGGGTGACAGTATCCGAATTATTGCATTTGAATGCAAGAGATTTCTATTAGCGAATACTACTACTAGTGAGTGACAGTATCCGAGAACTTGCATTCGAATGCATGAGATTTCGATATGCGAATACTACTACTAGTGAGTGACAATATCCGAGAACTTCCATTCAAATGCATGAGATTTCGATTAGGGAATACTACTACTAGTGAGTGACAGCATCCGAGAACTTGCATTCGAATGCAGGAGATTTCGATTAGCGAATACTACTACTAGTGAGTGACAGTATCCGAGAACTTGCATTCGAATGCAAGAGATTTCGTTTAGCGAATACTACTACTAGTGAGTTACAGTATCCGAGAACTTGCATACGAATGCATGAGATTTCGATTGGCGAATACTACTACTAGTGAGTGACAGTATCCGAGAACTTGCATTCGAATGCATGAGATTTCGATTAGCGAATACTACTACTAGTGAGAGACAGTATCCGAGAACTTGCATTCGAATGCATGAGATTTCGATTAGCGAATACTACTACTAGTGAGTGACAGTATCCGAGAACTTGCATTCGAATGCATGAGATTTCGATTAGCGAATACTACTCCTAGTGAGTGACAGTATCCGAGAACTTGCATTTGAATGCATGAGATTTCGATTAGCGAATACTACTACTAGTGAGTGACAGTATCCGAAATATTGCATTCGAATGCAAGAGATTTCGATTAGCGAATACTACTACTAATGAGTGACAGTATCCGAATTATTGCATTCGAATGCATGAAATTTTGATTAGCGAATACTACTACTAGTGAGTGACAGTATCCGAATTATTGCATTCGAATGCAAGAGATTTCGATTAGCGAATACTACTACTAGTGAGTGACAGTATCGGGAATTATTGCATTCGAATGCATGAAATTTCGATTAGCGAATACTACTACTAGCGAGTGACAGTATCCGAACTATTGCATTCGAATGCATGAAATTTCGATTAGCGAATACTACTACTAGTGAGTGACAGTATCCGAACTATTGCATTCGAATGCATGAAATATCGATTAGCGAATACTACTACTAGTGAGTGACAGTATCCCAGAACTTGCATTCGAATGCATGAGATTTCGATTAGCGAATACTACTACTAGTGAGTGACAGTATCCGAATTATTGCATTCGAATGCATGAGATTTCGATTAGCGAATACTACTACTAGTGAGTGATAGTATCCGAGAACTTGCATTCGAATGCATGAGATTTCGATTAGCGAATACTACTACTAGTGAGTGACAGTATCCGAGAACTTGAATTCGAATGCATGAGATTTCGATTAGTGAATACTACTACTAGTGAGTGACAGTATCCGAATTATTGCATTCGAATGCAAGAGATTTCGATTAGCGAATACTACTACTAGTGAGTGACAGTATCCGAGAACTTGCATTCGAATGCAAGAGATTTCGATTAGCGAATTACTACTACTAGTGAGTGACAGTATCCGAATTATTGCATTCGAATGAATGAGATTTCGATTAGCGAATACTACTACTAGTGAGTGACAGTATCCGAGAACTTGCATTCGAATGCATGAGATTTCGATTAGCGAATACTACTACTAGATAGTGACAGTATCCAAATTATTGCATTCGAATGCATGAGATTTCGATTAGCGAATACTACTACTAGTGAGTGACAGTATCCGAATTATTGCATTCGAATGCATGAGATTTCGATTAGCGAATACTACTACTAGTGAGTGACAGTATCCGAATTATTGCATTCGAATGCAAGAAATTTCGGTTAGCGAATACTACTACTAGTGAGTGAGAGTATCCCAATTATTGCATTCCAATGCACGAAATTTCGATTAGCGAATACTACTACTAGTGAGTGACAGTATCCGAGAACTTGCATTTGAATGCATGAGATTTCGATTAGCGAATACTATTACTAGTGAGTGACAGTATCCGAGAACTTGCATTTAAATGCATGATATTTCGATTCGCGAATACTACTACTAGTGAGTGACAGAATCCGAGAACTTGCATTCGAATGCAAGAGATTTCGATTAGCGAATACTACTACTAGTGAGTGACAGTATCCGAGAACTTGCATTCGAATGCATGAGATTTCGATTAGCGAATACTACTACTAGTGAGTGACAGTATCCGAATTATTGCATTCGAATGCAAGAGATTTCGATTAGCGAATACTACTACTAGTGAGTGACAGTATCCGAGAACTTGCATTCGAATGCAAGAGATTTCGATTAGCGAATACTACTACTAGTGAGTGACAGAATCCGAGAACTTGCATTCGAATGCATGAGATTTCGATTAGCGAATACTACTACTAGTGAGTGAAAGTATCCGAGAACTTGCATTCGAATGCAAGAGATTTCGATTACTCAATACTACTACTAGTGAGTGACAGTATCCGAGAACTTGCATTCGAATGCATGAGGTTTCGATTAGCGAATACTACTACTATGGAGTGACAGTATCCGAGAACTTGCATTCGAATGCAAGAGATTTCGATTAGCGAATACTACTACTAGTGAGTGACAGTATCCGAGAACTTTGCATTCGAATGCATGAGATTTCGATTAGCGAATACTACTACTAGTGAGTGACAGTATCCGAATTATTGCATTCGAATGCAAGAAATTTCGATTAGCGAATACTACTACTAGTGAGTGACAGTATCCGAGAACTTGCATTCGAATGCAAGAGATTTCGATTAGCGAATACTACTACTAGTGAGTGACAGTATCCGAGAACTTGCATTCGAATGCATGAGATTTCGATTAGCGAATACTACTACTAGTGAGTGACAGTATCCAAATTATTGCATTCGAATGCATGAGATTTCGATTAGCGAATACTACTACTAGTGAGTGACAGTATCCGAATTATTGCATTCGAATGCATGAGATTTCGATTAGCGAATACTACTACTAGTGAGTGACAGTATCCGAATTATTGCATTCGAATGCAAGAAATTTCGGTTAGCGAATACTACTACTAGTGAGTGACAGTATCCGAATTATTGCATTCGAATGCACGAAATTTCGATTAGCGAATACTACTACTAGTGAGTGACAGTATCCGAGAACTTGCATTTGAATGCATGAGATTTCGATTAGCGAATACTATTACTAGTGAGTGACAGTATCCGAGAACTTGCATTTAAATGCATGATATTTCGATTCGCGAATACTACTACTAGTGAGTGACAGAATCCGAGAACCTGCATTCGAATGCATGAGATTTCGATTAGCGAATGCTACTACTAGTGAGTGACAGAATCCGAGAACTTGCATTCCAGTGCATGAGATTTCGATTAGCGAATACTACTACTATGGAGTGACAGTATCCGAGAACTTGCATTCGAATGCAAGAGATTTTGATTAGCGAATACTACTACTAGTGAGTGACAGTATCCGAGAACTTGCATTCGAATGCATGAGATTTCGATTAGCGAATACTACTACTAGTGAGTGAAAGTATCCGAGAACTTGCATTCGAATGCAAGAGATTTCGATTACTCAATACTACTACTAGTGAGTGACAGTATCCGAGAACTTGCATTCGAGTGCATGAGATTTCGATTAGCGAATACTACTACTATGGAGTGACAGTATCCGAGAACTTGCATTCGAATGCAAGAGATTTCGATTAGCGAATACTACTACTAGTGAGTGACAGTATCCGAGAACTTGCATTCGAATGCATGAGATTTCGATTAGCGAATACTACTACTAGTGAGTGACAGTATCCGAATTATTGCATTCGAATGCAAGAGATTTCGATTAGCGAATACTACTACTAGTGAGTGACAGTATCCGAGAACTTGCATTCGAATGCAAGAGATTTCGATTAGCGAATACTACTACTAGTGAGTGACAGTATCCGAGAACTTGCATTCGAATGCATGAGATTTCGATTAGCGAATACTACTACTAGTGAGTGACAGTATCCGAGAACTTGCATTCGAATGCAAGAGATTTCGATTAGCGAATACTACTACTAGTGAGTGACAGTATCCGAGAACTTGCATTCGAATGCATGAAATTTCGATTAGCGAATACTACTACTAGTGAGTGACAGTATCCGAATTATTGCATTGGAATGCAAGAGATTTCGATTAGCGAATACTACTACTAGTGAGTGACAGTATCCGAGAACTTGCATTCGAATGCATGAGATTTCGATTAGCGAATTCTACTACTAGTGAGTGACAGTATCCGAGAACTTTCATTCAAATGCATGAGATTTCGATTAGCGAATACTACTACTAGTGAGTGACAGCATCCGAGAACTTGCATTCGAATGCAAGAGATTTCGATTAGCGAATACTACTACTAGTTAGTGACAGTATTCGAGAACTTGCATTCGAATGCAAGAGATTTCGATTAGCGAATACTACTACTAGTGAGCAACAGTATCCGAGAACTTGCATACGAATGCATGAGATTTCGATTAGCGAATACTACTACTAGTGAGTAACAGTATCCGAGAACTTGCATACGAATGCATGAGATTTCGATTAGCGAATACTACTACTAGTGAGTGACAGTATCCGAGAGCTTGCATTCGAATGCATGAGATTTCGATTAGCGAATACTACTACTAGTGAGTGACAGTATCCGAGAACTTGCATTCGAATTTATGAGATTTCGATTAGCGAATACTACTACTACTGAGTGACAGTATCCGAGAACTTGCATTCGAATGCATGAGATTTCGATTAGCGAATACTACTACTAGTGAGTGACAGTATCCGAGAACTTGCATTCGAATGCATGAGATTTCGATTAGCGAATACTACTACCAGTGAGTGACAGTATCCGAATTATTGCATTCGAATGCATGAGATTTCGATTAGCGAATACTAATACTAGTGAGTGACAGTATCCGAATTATTGCATTCGAATGCAAGAGATTTCGATTAGCGAATTACTACTACTAGTGAGTGACAGTATCCGAATTATTGCATTCGAATGCATGAGATTTCGATTAGCGAATACTACTAGTAGTAAGTGACAGTATCCGAATTATTGCATTCGAATGCACGAAATTTCGATTAGCGAATACTACTACTAGTGAGTGACAGTATCCGAACTATTGCATTCGAATGCATGAAATTTCGATTAGCGAATACTACTACTAGTGAGTGACAGTATCCCAGAACTTGCATTCGAATGCATGAGATTTCGATTAGCGAATACTACTACTAGTGAGTGACAGTATCCGAATTATTGCATTCGAGTGCATGAGATTTCGATTAGCGAATACTACTACTAGTGAGTGATAGTATCCGAGAACTTGCATTCGAATGCATGAGATTTCGATTAGCGAATACTACTACTAGTGAGTGACAGTATCCGAGAACTTGAATTCGAATGCATGAGATTTCGATTAGTGAATACTACTACTAGTGAGTGACAGTATCCGAATTATTGCATTCGAATGCAAGAGATTTCGATTAGCGAATACTACTACTAGTGAGTGACAGTATCCGAGAACCTGCATTTGAATGCATGAGATTTCGATTAGCGAATACTATTACTAGTGAGTGACAGTATCCGAGAACTTGCATTTAAATGCATGATATTTCGATTAGCGAATACTACTACTAGTGAGCGACAGAATCCGAGAACTTGCATTCGAATGCATGAGATTTCGATTAGCGAATACTACTACTAGTGAGTGACAGAATCCGAGAACTTGCATTCGAATGCATGAGATTTCGATTAGCGAATACTACTACTAGTGAGTGAAAGTATCCGAGAACTTGCATTCGAATGCAAGAGATTTCGATTACTCAATACTACTACTAGTGAGTGACAGTATCCGAGAACTTGCATTCGAATGCATGAGATTTCGATTAGCGAATACTACTACTAGGGAGTGACAGTATCCGAGAACTTGCATTTGAATGCATGAGATTTCGATTAGCGAATACTATTACTAGTGAGTGACAGTATCCGAGAACTTGCATTTAAATGCATGATATTTCGATTCGCGAATACTACTACTAGTGAGTGACAGAATCCGAGAACTTGCATTCGAATGCATGAGATTTCGATTAGCGAATACTACTACTAGTGAATGACAGTATCCGAATTATTGCATTCGAATGCAAGAGATTTCGATTAGCGAATACTACTACTAGTGAGTGACAGTATCCGAGAACTTGCATTCGAATGCAAGAGATTTCGATTAGCGAATACTACTACTAGTGAGTGACAGAATCCGAGAACTTGCATTCGAATGCATGAGATTTCGATTAGCGAATACTATTACTAGTGAGTGAAAGTATCCGAGAACTTGCATTCGAATGCAAGAGATTTCGATTACTCAATACTACTACTAGTGAGTGACAGTATCCGAGAACTTGCATTCGAATGCATGAGATTTCGATTAGCGAATACTACTACTATGGAGTGACAGTATCCGAGAACTTGCATTCGAATGCAAGAGATTTCGATTAGCGAATACTACTACTAGTGAGTGACAGTATCCGAGAACTTGCATTCGAATGCATGAGATTTCGATTAGCGAATACTACTACTAGTGAGTGACAGTATCCGAATTATTGCATTCGAATGCAAGAGATTTCGATTAGCGAATACTACTACTAGTGAGTGACAGTATCCGAGAACTTGCATTCGAATGCAAGAGATTTCGATTAGCGAATACTACTACTAGTGAGTGACAGAATCCGAGAACTTGCATTCGAATGCATGAGATTTCGATTAGCGAATACTACTACTAGTGAGTGAAAGTATCCGAGAACTTGCATTCGAATGCAAGAGATTTCGATTACTCAATACTACTACTAGTGAGTGACAGTATCCGAGAACTTGCATTCGAATGCATGAGGTTTCGATTAGCGAATACTACTACTATGGAGTGACAGTATCCGAGAACTTGCATTCGAATGCAAGAGATTTCGATTAGCGAATACTACTACTAGTGAGTGACAGTATCCGAGAACTTTGCATTCGAATGCATGAGATTTCGATTAGCGAATACTACTACTAGTGAGTGACAGTATCCGAATTATTGCATTCGAATGCAAGAAATTTCGATTAGCGAATACTACTACTAGTGAGTGACAGTATCCGAGAACTTGCATTCGAATGCAAGAGATTTCGATTAGCGAATACTACTACTAGTGAGTGACAGTATCCGAGAACTTGCATTCGAATGCATGAGATTTCGATTAGCGAATACTACTACTAGTGAGTGACAGTATCCAAATTATTGCATTCGAATGCATGAGATTTCGATTAGCGAATACTACTACTAGTGAGTGACAGTATCCGAATTATTGCATTCGAATGCATGAGATTTCGATTAGCGAATACTACTACTAGTGAGTGACAGTATCCGAATTATTGCATTCGAATGCAAGAAATTTCGTTTAGCGAATACTACTACTAGTGAGTGACAGTATCCGAATTATTGCATTCGAATGCACGAAATTTCGATTAGCGAATACTACTACTAGTGAGTGACAGTATCCGAGAACTTGCATTTGAATGCATGAGATTTCGATTAGCGAATACTATTACTAGTGAGTGACAGTATCCGAGAACTTGCATTTAAATGCATGATATTTCGATTCGCGAATACTACTACTAGTGAGTGACAGAATCCGAGAACCTGCATTCGAATGCATGAGATTTCGATTAGCGAATGCTACTACTAGTGAGTGACAGAATCCGAGAACTTGCATTCCAGTGCATGAGATTTCGATTAGCGAATACTACTACTATGGAGTGACAGTATCCGAGAACTTGCATTCGAATGCAAGAGATTTTGATTAGCGAATACTACTACTAGTGAGTGACAGTATCCGAGAACTTGCATTCGAATGCATGAGATTTCGATTAGCGAATACTACTACTAGTGAGTGAAAGTATCCGAGAACTTGCATTCGAATGCAAGAGATTTCGATTACTCAATACTACTACTAGTGAGTGACAGTATCCGAGAACTTGCATTCGAGTGCATGAGATTTCGATTAGCGAATACTACTACTATGGAGTGACAGTATCCGAGAACTTGCATTCGAATGCAAGAGATTTCGATTAGCGAATACTACTACTAGTGAGTGACAGTATCCGAGAACTTGCATTCGAATGCATGAGATTTCGATTAGCGAATACTACTACTAGTGAGTGACAGTATCCGAATTATTGCATTCGAATGCAAGAGATTTCGATTAGCGAATACTACTACTAGTGAGTGACAGTATCCGAGAACTTGCATTCGAATGCAAGAGATTTCGATTAGCGAATACTACTACTAGTGAGTGACAGTATCCGAGAACTTGCATTCGAATGCATGAGATTTCGATTAGCGAATACTACTACTAGTGAGTGACAGTATCCGAGAACTTGCATTCGAATGCAAGAGATTTCGATTAGCGAATACTACTACTAGTGAGTGACAGTATCCGAGAACTTGCATTCGAATGCATGAAATTTCGATTAGCGAATACTACTACTAGTGAGTGACAGTATCCGAATTATTGCATTGGAATGCAAGAGATTTCGATTAGCGAATACTACTACTAGTGAGTGACAGTATCCGAGAACTTGCATTCGAATGCATGAGATTTCGATTAGCGAATTCTACTACTAGTGAGTGACAGTATCCGAGAACTTTCATTCAAATGCATGAGATTTCGATTAGCGAATACTACTACTAGTGAGTGACAGCATCCGAGAACTTGCATTCGAATGCAAGAGATTTCGATTAGCGAATACTACTACTAGTTAGTGACAGTATTCGAGAACTTGCATTCGAATGCAAGAGATTTCGATTAGCGAATACTACTACTAGTGAGCAACAGTATCCGAGAACTTGCATACGAATGCATGAGATTTCGATTAGCGAATACTACTACTAGTGAGTAACAGTATCCGAGAACTTGCATACGAATGCATGAGATTTCGATTAGCGAATACTACTACTAGTGAGTGACAGTATCCGAGAGCTTGCATGCGAATGCATGAGATTTCGATTAGCGAATACTACTACTAGTGAGTGACAGTATCCGAGAACTTGCATTCGAATTTATGAGATTTCGATTAGCGAATACTACTACTACTGAGTGACAGTATCCGAGAACTTGCATTCGAATGCATGAGATTTCGATTAGCGAATACTACTACTAGTGAGTGACAGTATCCGAGAACTTGCATTCGAATGCATGAGATTTCG
Organism: Tenodera sinensis; assembly: GCA_030765045.1. NCBI lineage: Eukaryota > Metazoa > Arthropoda > Insecta > Mantodea > Mantidae > Tenodera > Tenodera sinensis. Next base: position 963,816 of record JAUKNM010000016.1, read on the forward strand.
ATTAGCGAATACTACTACCAGTGAGTGACAGTATCCGAATTATTGCATTCGAATGCATGAGATTTCGATTAGCGAATACTAATACTAGTGAGTGACAGTATCCGAATTATTGCATTCGAATGCAAGAGATTTCGATTAGCGAATTACTACTACTAGTGAGTGACAGTATCCGAATTATTGCATTCTAATGCATGAGATTTCGATTAGCGAATACTACTAGTAGTAAGTGACAGTATTCGAATTATTGCATTCGAATGCACGAAATTTCGATTAGCGAATACTACTACTAGTGAGTGACAGTATCCGAACTATTGCATTCGAATGCATGAAATTTCGATTAGCGAATACTACTACTAGTGAGTGACAGTATCCCAGAACTTGCATTCGAATGCATGAGATTTCGATTAGCGAATACTACTACTAGTGAGTGACAGTATCCGAATTATTGCATTCGAGTGCATGAGATTTCGATTAGCGAATACTACTACTAGTGAGTGATAGTATCCGAGAACTTGCATTCGAATGCATGAGATTTCGATTAGCGAATACTACTACTAGTGAGTGACAGTATCCGAGAACTTGAATTCGAATGCATGAGATTTCGATTAGTGAATACTACTACTAGTGAGTGACAGTATCCGAATTATTGCATTCGAATGCAAGAGATTTCGATTAGCGAATACTACTACTAGTGAGTGACAGTATCCGAGAACCTGCATTTGAATGCATGAGATTTCGATTAGCGAATACTATTACTAGTGAGTGACAGTATCCGAGAACTTGCATTTAAATGCATGATATTTCGATTAGCGAATACTACTACTAGTGAGCGACAGAATCCGAGAACTTGCATTCGAATGCATGAGATTTCGATTAGCGAATACTACTACTAGTGAGTGACAGAATCCGAGAACTTGCATTCGAATGCATGAGATTTCGATTAGCGAATACTACTACTAGTGAGTGAAAGTATCCGAGAACTTGCATTCGAATGCAAGAGATTTCGATTACTCAATACTACTACTAGTGAGTGACAGTATCCGAGAACTTGCATTCGAATGCATGAGATTTCGATTAGCGAATACTACTACTAGGGAGTGACAGTATCCGAGAACTTGCATTTGAATGCATGAGATTTCGATTAGCGAATACTATTACTAGTGAGTGACAGTATCCGAGAACTTGCATTTAAATGCATGATATTTCGATTCGCGAATACTACTACTAGTGAGTGACAGAATCCGAGAACTTGCATTCGAATGCATGAGATTTCGATTAGCGAATACTACTACTAGTGAATGACAGTATCCGAATTATTGCATTCGAATGCAAGAGATTTCGATTAGCGAATACTACTACTAGTGAGTGACAGTATCCGAGAACTTGCATTCGAATGCAAGAGATTTCGATTAGCGAATACTACTACTAGTGAGTGACAGAATCCGAGAACTTGCATTCGAATGCATGAGATTTCGATTAGCGAATACTATTACTAGTGAGTGAAAGTATCCGAGAACTTGCATTCGAATGCAAGAGATTTCGATTACTCAATACTACTACTAGTGAGTGACAGTATCCGAGAACTTGCATTCGAATGCATGAGATTTCGATTAGCGAATACTACTACTATGGAGTGACAGTATCCGAGAACTTGCATTCGAATGCAAGAGATTTCGATTAGCGAATACTACTACTAGTGAGTGACAGTATCCGAGAACTTGCATTCGAATGCATGAGATTTCGATTAGCGAATACTACTACTAGTGAGTGACAGTATCCGAATTATTGCATTTGAATGCAAGAGATTTCGATTAGCGAATACTACTACTAGTGAGTGACAGTATCCGAGAACTTGCATTCGAATGCAAGAGATTTCGATTAGCGTATACTACTACTAGTGAGTGTCAGTATCCGAGAACTTGCATTCGAATGCATGAGATTTCGAATAGCGAATACTACTACTAGTGAGTGACAGTATCCGAGAACTTGCATTCGAATGCAAGAGATTTCGATTAGCGAATACTACTACTAGTGAGTGACAGTATCCGAGAACTTGCATTCAAATGCATGAAATTTCGATTAGCGAATACTACTACTAGTGAGTGACAGTATCCGAGAACTTGCATTCGAATGCAAGAGATTTCGATTAGCGAATACTACTACTAGTTAGTGACAGTATTCGAGAACTTGCATTCGAATGCAAGAGATTTCGATTAGCGAATACTACTACTAGTGAGTAACAGTATCCGAGAACTTGCATACGAATGCATGAGATTTCGATTAGCGAATACTACTACTAGTGAGTAACAGTATCCGAGAACTTGCATACGAATGCATGAGATTTCGATTAGCGAATACTACTACTAGTGAGTGACAGTATCCGAGAGCTTGCATTCGAATGCATGAGATTTCGATTAGCGAATACTACTACTAGTGAGTGACAGTATTCGAGAACTTGCATTCGAATGCAAGAGATTTCGATTAGCGAATACTACTACTAGTGAGTGACAGTATCCGAGAACTTGCATTCGAATGCATGAGATTTCGATTAGCGAATACTACTACTAGTGAGTGACAGTATCCGAGAACTTGCATTCGAATGCATGAGATTTCGATTAGCGAATACTACTACCAGTGAGTGACAGTATCCGAATTATTGCATTCGAATGCATGAGATTTCGATTAGCGAATACTACTACTACTGAGTGACAGTATCCGAATTATTGCATTCGAATGCAAGAGATTTCGATTAGCGAATTACTACTACTAGTGAGTGACAGTATCCGAATTATTGCATTCGAATGCATGAGAATTCGATTAGGGAATACTACTAGTAGTAAGTGACAGTATCCGAATTATTGCATTCGAATGCACGAAATTTCGATTAGCGAATACTACTACTAGTGAGTGACAGTATCCGAACTATTGCATTCGAATGCATGAAATTTCGATTAGCGAATACTACTACTAGTGAGTGACAGTATCCCAGAACTTGCATTCGAATGCGTGAGATTTCGATTAGCGAATACTACTACTAGTGAGTGACAGTATCCGAATTATTGCATTCGAGTGCATGAGATTTCGATTAGCGAAAACTACTACTAGTGAGTGATAGTATCCGAGAACTTGCATTCGAATGCATGAGATTTCGATTAGCGAATACTACTACTAGTGAGTGACAGTATCCGAGAACTTGAATTCGAATGCATGAGATTTCGATTAGTGAATACTACTACTAGTGAGTGACAGTATCCGAATTATTGCATTCGAATGCAAGAGATTTCGATTAGCGAATACTACTACTAGTGAGTGACAGTATCCGAGAACTTGCATTCGAATGCAAGAGATTTCGATTAGCGAATTACTACTACTAGTGAGTGACAGTATCCGAATTATTGCATTTGAATGTAAGAGATTTCGATTAGCGAATACTACTACTAGTGAGTGACAGTATCCGAGAACTTGCATTCGAATGCAAGAGATTTCGATTAGCGTATACTACTACTAGTGAGTGTCAGTATCCGAGAACTTGCATTCGAATGCATGAGATTTCGAATAGCGAATACTACTACTAGTGAGTGACAGTATCCGAGAACTTGCATTCGAATGCAAGAGATTTCGATTAGCGAATACTACTACTAGTGAGTGACAGTATCCGAGAGCTTGCATTCGAATGCATGAGATTTCGATTAGCGAATACTACTACTAGTGAGTGACAGTATTCGAGAACTTGCATTCGAATGCAAGAGATTTCGATTAGCGAATACTACTACTAGTGAGTGACAGTATCCGAGAACTTGCATTCGAATGCATGAGATTTCGATTAGCGAATACTACTACTAGTGAGTGACAGTATCCGAGAACTTGCATTCGAATGCATGAGATTTCGATTAGCGAATACTACTACCAGTGAGTGACAGTATCCGAATTATTGCATTCGAATGCATGAGATTTCGATTAGCGAATACTACTACTACTGAGTGACAGTATCCGAATTATTGCATTCGAATGCAAGAGATTTCGATTAGCGAATTACTACTACTAGTGAGTGACAGTATCCGAATTATTGCATTCGAATGCATGAGAATTCGATTAGGGAATACTACTAGTATAAAGTAACAGTATCCGAATTATTGCATTCGAATGCACGAAATTTCGATTAGCGAATACTACTACTAGTGAGTGACAGTATCCGAACTATTGCATTCGAATGCATGAAATTTCGATTAGCGAATACTACTACTAGTGAGTGACAGTATCCCAGAACTTGCATTCGAATGCGTGAGATTTCGATTAGCGAATACTACTACTAGTGAGTGACAGTATCCGAATTATTGCATTCGAGTGCATGAGATTTCGATTAGCGAATACTACTACTAGTGAGTGATAGTATCCGAGAACTTGCATTCGAATGCATGAGATTTCGATTAGCGAATACTACTACTAGTGAGTGACAGTATCCGAGAACTTGAATTCGAATGCATGAGATTTCGATTAGTGAATACTACTACTAGTGAGTGACAGTATCCGAATTATTGCATTCGAATGCAAGAGATTTCGATTAGCGAATACTACTACTAGTGAGTGACAGTATCCGAGAACTTGCATTCGAATGCAAGAGATTTCGATTAGCGAATTACTACTACTAGTGAGTGACAGTATCCGAATTATTGCATTCGAATGCATGAGATTTCGATTAGCGAATACTACTACTAGTGAGTGACAGTATCCGAGAACTTGCATTCGAATGCATGAGATTTCGATTAGCGAATACTACTACTAGTGAGTGACAGTATCCAAATTATTGCATTCGAATGCATGAGATTTCGATTAGCGAATACTACTACTAGTGAGTGACAGTATCCGAATTATTGCATACGAATGCATGAGATTTCGATTAGCGAATACTACTACTAGTGAGTGACAGTATCCGAATTATTGCAGTCGAATGCAAGAAATTTCGGTTAGCGAATACTACTACTAGTGAGTGACAGTATCCGAATTATTGCATTCGAATGCACGAAATTTCGATTAGCGAATACTACTACTAGTGAGTGACAGTATCCGAGAACCTGCATTTGAATGCATGAGATTTCGATTAGCGAATACTACTACCAGTGAGTGACAGTATCCGAATGATTGCATTCGAATGCATGAGATTTCGATAGCGAATACTACTACTAGTGAGTAACAGTATCCGAATTATTGCATTCGAATGCAAGAGATTTCGATTAGCGAATACTACTACTAGTGAGTGACAGTATCCGAATTATTGCATTCGAATGCATGAAATTTCGATTAGCGAATACTACTACTAGTGAGTGACAGTATCCGAATTATTGCATTCGAATGCAAGAGATTTCGATTAGCGAATACTACTACTAGTGAGTGACAGTATCCGAATTATTGCATTCGAATGCATGAAATTTCGATTAGCGAATACTACTACTAGTGAGTGACAGTATCCGAATTATTGCATTCGAATGCATGAAATTTCGATTAGCGAATACTACTACTAGTGAGTGACAGTATCCGAATTATTGCATTCGAGTGCATGAAATTTCGATTAGCGAGTACTACTACTAGTGAGTGACAGTATCCGAATTATTGCATTCGAATGCATGAGATTTCGATTAGCGAATACTACTACTAGTGAGTGACATTATCCGAATTATTGCATTCGAATGCATGAAATTTCGATTAGCGAATACTACTACTAGTGAGTGACAGTATCCGAATTATTGCATTCGAATGCATCAAATTTCGATTAGCGAATACTACTACTAGTGAGTGACAGTATCCGAATTATTGCATTCGAATGCTTGAAATTTCGATTAGCGAATACTACTACTAGTAAGTGACAGTATCCGAATTATTGCATTCGAATGCATGAAATTTCGATTAGCGAATACTACAACTAGTGAGTGACAGTATCCGAGAACTTGCATTCGAATGCACGAGATTTCGATTAGCGAATACTACTACTAGTGAGTGACAGTACCCGAATTATTGCATTCGAATGCAAGAGATTTCGATTAGCGAATACTACTACTAGTGAGTGACAGTATCTGAATAATTGCATTCGAATGCACGAGATTTCGATTAGCGAATACTACTACTAGTGAGTGACAGTATCCGAATTATTGCATTCGAATGCAAGAGATTTCGATTAGCGAATACTACTACTAGTGAGTGACAGTATCTGAATAATTGCATTCGAATGCATCAAATTTCGATTAGCGAATACTACTACTAGTGAGTGACAGTATCCGAATTATTGCATTCGAATGCATGAAATTTGGATTAGCAAACACTACTACTAGTGAATGACAGTATCCCAGTACTTGCATTCTAATGCATGAAAATTCGATTAGCGAATACTACTACCAGTGAGTGACAGTATCCGAGAACTAGCATTCGAATGCATGAGATTTCGATTAGCGAATACTATTACTAGTGAGTGACAGTATCCGAGAACTTGCATTTGAATGCATGAGATTTCGATTAGCGAATACTACTACTAGTGAGTGACAGTATCCGAGAACTTGCATTCGAATGCATGAGATTTCGATTAGCGAATACTACTACTAGTGAGTGACAGTATCCGAGAACTTGCATTCGAATGCATGAGATTTCGATTAGCGAATACTGCTACTAGTCAGTGACAGTATCCGAGTTATTGCATTCGAATGCAAGAGATTTCGATTACCGAATACTACTACTAGTGAGTGACAGTATCCGAGAACTTGCATTCGAATGCAAGAGATTTCGATTACTCAATACTACTACTAGTGAGTGACAGTATCCGAGAACTTGCATTCGAATGCATGAGATTTCGATTAGCGAATACTACTACTAGTGAGTGACACTATCTGAGAACTTGCATTCGAATGCATGAGATTTCGATTAGCGAATACTACTACTAGTGAGTGACAGTATCCGAATTATTGCATTCGAATGCAAGAGATTTCGATTAGCGAATGCTACTACTAGTGAGTGACAGTATTCGAGAACTTGCATTCGAATGCAAGAGATTTCGATTGGCGAATAATACTACTAGTGAGTGACAGTATCCGAGAACTTGCATTCGAATGCATGAGATTTCGATTAGCGACTACTCCTACTAGTGAGTGACAGTATCCGAGAACTTGCATTCGAATGCAAGAGATTTCGATTAGCGAATACTACTACTAGTGAGTGGCAGTATCCGAGAACTTGCATTCGAATGCATGAAATTTCGATTAGCGAATACTACTACTAGTGAGTGACAGTATACGAATTATTGCATTCGAATGCAAGAGATTTCGATTAGCGAATACTACTACTAGTGAGTGACAGTATCCGAGAACTTGCATTCAAATGCATGAGATTTCGATTAGCGAATACTACTACTAGTGAGTGACAGTTTCCGACAACTTCCATTCAAATGCATGAGATTTCGATTAGCGAATACTACTACTAGTGAGTGACAGCATCCGAGAACTTGCATTCGAATGCAAGAGATTTGGGTTAGCGAATACTACTACTAGTGAGTGACAGTATCCGAGAACTTGCATTCGAATGCAAGAGATTTCGATTAGCGAATACTACTACTAGTGAGTAACAGTATCCGAGAACTTGCATACGAATGCATGAGATTTCGATTAGCGAATACTACTACTAGTGAGTGACAGTATCCGAGAACTTGCAGTCGAATGCATGAGATTTCGATTAGCGAATACTACTACTAGTGAGTGACAGTATCCGAGAACTTGCATTCGAATGCATGAGATTTCGATTAGCGAATACTACTACTAGTGAGTGACAGTATCCGAGAACTTGCATTCGAATGCATGAGATTTCGATTAGCGAATACTACTACTAGTGAGTGACGGTATCCGAGAACTTCCATTCGAATGCATGAGATTTCGATTAGCGAATACTACTACTAGTGAGTGACAGTATCCGAGAACTTGCATTCGAATGCAAGAGATTTCGATTAGCGAATACTACTACTAGTGAGTGAGAGTATCCGAGAAATTGCATTCGAATGCATGAGATATCGATTAGCGAATACTACTACTAGTGAGTGACAGTATCCGAGAACTTGCATTCGAATGCATGAGATTTCGATTAGCGAATACTACTACTATTGAGTGACAGTATCCGAGAACTTGCATTCGAATGCAAGAGATTTCGATTAGCGAATACTACTACTAGTGAATGACAGTATCCGAAAACTTGCATTCGAATGCATGAGATTTCGATTAGCGAATACTAGTACTAGTGAGTGACAGTATCCGAGAACTTCCATTCGAATGCATGAGATTTCGATTAGCGAATACTACTACTAGTGAGTGACAGTATCCGAGAACTTGCATTCGAATGCAAGAGATTTCGATTAGCGAATACTACTACAATTGAGTGACAGTATCCGAGAACTTGCATTCGAATGCAAGAGATTTGGATTAGCGAATACTACTACTAGTGAGTGACAGTATCCGAGAACTTGCATTCGAATGCATGAGATTTCGATTAGCGAATACTACTACTAGTAAATGACAGTATTCGAAAACTTGCATTCGAATGCATCAGATTTCGATTAGCGAATACTACTACTACTGAGTGACAGTATCCGAGAACTTGCATTCGAATGCATGAGATTTCGATTAGCGAATACTAGTACTAGTGAGTGACAGTTTCCGAATTATTGCATTCGAATGCAAGAGATTTCGATTAGCGAATACTACTACTAGTGAGTGACAGTATCCGAATTATTGCATTCGAATGCAAGAGATTTCGATTGGCGAATACTACTACTAGTGAGTGACAGTATCCGAATTATTGCATTTGAATGCATGAAATTTCGATTAGCAAATACTACTACTAGTGAGTGACAGTATCCGAATTATTGCATTCGAATGCATGAAATTTCGATTAGCGAATACTACTACTAGTGAGTGACAGTATCCGAATTATTGCATTCGAGTGCATGAAATTCAGATTAGCGAGTACTACTACTAGTGAGTGACAGTATCCGAATTATTGCATTCGAATGCATGAGATTTCGATTAGCGAATACTACTACTAGTGAGTGACAGTATTCGAATTATTGCATTCGAATGCATGAAATTTCGATTAGCGAATACTACTACTAGTGAGTGACAGTATCCGAATTATTGCATTCGAATGCATGAAATTTCGATTAGCGAATACTACTACTAGTGAGTGACAGTATCCCAGAACTTTCATTCGAATGCATGAAATTTCGATTAGCGAATACTACTACTAGTGAGTGACAGTATCCCAGAACTTGCATTCGAATGCATGAGATTTCGATTAGCGAATACTACTACTAGTGAGTGACAGCATCCGAATTATTGCATTCGAATGCAAGAGATTTCGATTAGCGAATACTACTACTAGTGAGTGACAGTATCCGAATTATTGCATTCGAATGCATGAAATTTCGATTAGCAAATACTACTACTAGTGAGTGACAGTATCCCAGTACTAGCATTCTAATGCATGAAAATTCGATTAGCGAATACTACTACTAGTGAGTGACAGTATCGCAGAACTTGCATTCGAATGCATGAAATTTCGATTAGCGAATACTACTACTAGTGAGTGACAGTATCCGAATTATTGCATTCGAATGCATGAAATTTCGATTAGCGAATACTACTACTAGTAAGTGACAGTATCCGAATTATTGCATTCGAATGCATGAAATTTCGACTAGCGAATACTACTACTAGTGAGTGACAGTATCCGAATTATTGCATTCGAATGCATGAAATTTCGTTTAGCGAATACTACTACTAGTGAGAGATAGTATCCCAGAACTTGCATTCGAATGCATGAGATTTCGATTTAGCGAATACTACTACTAGTGAGTGACAGTATCCGGATTATTGCATTCGAATGCATGAGATTTCGATTAGCGAATACTACTACTAGTGAGTGATAGTATCCGAGAACTTGCATTCGAATGCATGAGATTTCGATTAGCGAATACTACTACTAGTGAGTGACAGTATCCGAGAACTTGAGTTCGAATGCATGAGATTTCGATTAGTGAATACTACTACTAGTGAGTGACAGTATCCGAATTATTGCATTCGAGTGCAAGAGATTTCGATTATCGAATACTACTACTAGTGAGTGACAGTATCCGAGAACTTGCATTCAAATGCATGAGATTTCGATTAGCGAATACTACTACTAGTGAGTAACAGTATCCGAATTATTGCATTCGAATGCATGAGGTTTCGATTAGCTAATACTACTACTAGTGAGTGACAGTATCCGAGAACTTGCATTCGAATGCATGAGATTTCGATTAGCGAATACTACTACTAGTGAGTGACAGTATCCAAATTATTGCATTCGAATGCATGAGATTTCGATTAGCGAATACTACTACTAGTGAGTGACAGTATCCGAATTATGGCATTCGAATGCATGAGATTTCGATTAGCGAATACTACTACTACTAGTGAGTGACAGTATCCGAATTATTGCATTCGAATGCAAGAAATTTCGATTAGCGAATACTACTACTAGTGAGTGACAGTATCCGAGAACTTGCATTCAATTTTTTTTTTTTTTTTTTTTTTTTTTTTTTTTTTTTTTTTTTAATTTTACAAATTACAACTAAGCAAAGGCTTATCTAGTAATATTTTCTTCTTAAATAGGTTCACATATAAAGGCGAGTCTTCCATTGAAGGCTCCCATAGTTTACACATAGTTCTTGCGGTCTCACATTAAGTCATCTGGCTTTTTTCTTTTCAGTCTTCGAACTTCACAGTTACTAAGAACTTTCAACATCTCTTTGTTTTCATGGTGCTGCACTTTTAAATGATGTTTCGTTGCAGTCTTTTTTATTTCTTGTATAACAGTGTCGATTTTGAGATCTCTATGTATGTCATCATTTCGTACATACCATGGTGCATTAACTATTGTTCTCAAAACTTTATTTTGAAAAGTCTGTATGTGTTTTATGTTGGTCGACTTAGCGCAGCCCCAAAGCTGTATCCCATAGGTCCAGACTGGCTTTAACACCTGCTTGTAAATTAATAACTTATTGTATATGTCAAGTTCGGAATTTCTCCCAATGAGCCAATAAAGTTTCTTATATTTGATATTTAATTCTTTTCTTTTAGTTTCTATATGCTTTCTCCAATTTAATTTTGAGTCTAGTGTCATTCCTAGATACTTCACTGTTTGTGCTTGGGGAATAGTTTGGTTATTTATTTTTATTGGTAATATCTGAGTTTTCTTATTTGTAAAGTTAATATGTACAGATTTAGATTCATTTAATTGTATACGCCACTTCTTCGTCCACTCGTTAACGTTATTGACAGCTTTCTGTAATTTCTGTGTAGATTCCTCTACTGTATGTCCAACTGCCATAATTCCTGTATCATCAGCGAAGGTGGCCATGGTTGTATTATCTAGGTTTGGAATATCCCTAGTAAATATGAGGTATAGTACTGGCCCTAAGACGCTTCCTTGGGGTACTCCAGCAGCTATATTCTTTAATTCAGAGTATTCATTCCCATATTTAACTCGGAAATATCTCCCTTCAAGGTATGATAACAATATTTGATAGAAGTGGTCAGGTAGATCTCGTTGGAGCTTAAAAATTAAACCTTTGTGCCAGACTTTATCAAACGCTTTGGCCACGTCCAGGAATACTCCAGAACATATTTTCTTTTCCTCTAACGTTCTTTCTATGACATCGACTATACGATGTACTTGATCAATTGTTGAATGTTTATTTCTAAATCCAAACTGGTGTTCTGGTATTAATTTACTTTCCTCTATTATAGGTTTTAATTGCTTTAACAATAACTTTTCAAACAGTTTAGCTAATTGGGATAGGAGTGAAATCGGTCTGTATGATTCCTTTTCATTAGGATTTTTTCCAGGTTTAAGGATCATGAGTACTTCTGCTACCTTCCATTGACTTGGGATATGTTTAAGTCTTAATGCAGTATTTATCATATGTAATAGCTTGATAAGAGCTTTTTGTGGCAATTCTTTAAGAATGTGTCCGGTGATTAAATCATATCCTGGCGCTTTTTTTGTATTTATATTCTGGTGGATTTCACGTTTTAATTCTTTGAGCGTTACACGCCTAAGATCTTTGCCTTCCCTTTTCTTCCCATGTTTAATGTCCTCTTCAGAAGTTTGTCCAGATAAAGGTTGAAAAATCTCTTCTAGATAGTTGGCAAATAGATCTGCTTTATCCTTATCACTCCTTGCCCATGATCCATCTCCTTTTTTTATTGGTGGAATTTGATTTATAGGTCTTTTGATACTGCTTGTTGCTTTCCATAAAGAGTAATCAGTATCTTTGTCTGCTGTTAGTCCTTTCATATAGATAGTAAATGATTTGTTTTTGATACTACTGATCAAATTCTTTAACTTATTACAGATTTGATTTAATCGCTTTTTATCTTCTGGTGCCCGTGACCTCTGCCACTTTTTACGCAGTTTTCGTTTTTCACTAATTAACTCCCTCACTTCCATTGGATAGGAGATATCATTCACATTTTTCCTACTTTTTTCTGGAGTATGGTTCCATGCTGCTTGTTGAATATTAGTAACAAAGAGATCTATCTCTGCTTCCAGTTGTTGCGGAGTTTTTAAGGGAACATTAAGTTCAATAGTGCTCTGTAATTCTTTTTTGAACCCTTCCCAATTTGTTTTTTTATTAGTTAGTCTTGGGGGGTTATCCTTTGTTATGATATTATCACTTACTGTTAATATAATTGGGGAGTGATCCGAAAAGATATCATAATCCTCATTTACGTGCACATAATTGTTAGATATACCCTTCGTTATGAAAAAATCAATTAAATCTGGTGCTTTATTTACATCTGTCGGCCAATATGTAGGTTTTCCAGTTGAATGGAATTGGCACTTTGTTTTAATCGCTGCCCTAAATAGCTCCCTACCTTTGGTAGTGGTTATTCTTGATCCCCAGTGACAATGTTTGGCGTTGTAATCCCCTCCAATAATAAAGTTATTACCTAGAGTCTTAAAGAGATTAATATAATCCTTTTCTTTTAGGTTATACCTTGGGGGACAGTATATTGCAGAGACATTAAAAGGCTTGGTTTTAACTTGAATAGTGACAGTTATCACTTGCATTTCATCTATTTCTATTTTACTTTCTTCATAGTGTTTAATGCAGTTTTTAATTATTACTGCGGAGCCTCCTCTTGCTTTATCAGATGGATGGTCTGAGCGGTAGATATCATATCCCCTAATTCTAACATATGATAGTTTAGCCAAATGCGTTTCGGATATTAAACATATATCTATTTTCTTGCTTTTCAGGAACAGTTCCAAATCCTGAATACGCTGTTGTAATCCGTTTGCATTCCATGATAATATTCTGTATGTGTGCGCCATTTTATTTACTTCTGTTAAGACTAGTTTCAAGCTTTCTTAATCTATCATAGATCAGTTTGTTGGTATATTTCTGCTCGTCCAGTATTTCTAGGATGCGTATTATTGCTTTATCAACGGTTGGAATTTCAGCTTTACCATTACATGTTGCTGCTGCGTAGTTGTTCTGTTCTCTGTTAGGTTCATCCACTACTTCACTTTCTTCTAGGACCATACCTAAGTTACAATTCCCTCGAGTCCTATGAATCTGTCTTTGATTTTTCATGACTTCATTCCTCCTCTTTTGCAGCTCCTTAGCTACTTCACATCCACGATAGTTTGCTGGATGTTGTCCTCCACAATTAACACATCTTGGTGGTGCGTTTTTGCTTATTTTACAATCTTTAGTGTGGTGTTTTCCTGTACATTTCACACAACGTGGTTCTCTTTGGCAATACGCCTGGGTATGGTTAAAGCCTTGGCATTTCTTACATTGTGGTATCAAATTAGTATTCTTTCTCAAGGGTTCAATTTTGACAACCACATTCAAAATTGTCTTAATATTATATATCTCTGTAATATTCTCCTTATTATCAAAGGTAAGCATAAATAGTGGCAATCCTTGTCTAACTACTTCCTGCTCTCCATTCCTATTTGTGTACCTTTCTTTCTTAAGAATATTTACAGCATCTTTAATTTTAAAGCCTCTTTCCTTTAACTCTTCTATTATATCTTCCTTTGGGCATGAAGCATGCAATCCTCTTGCCATAACTCTAATTGGTCTATCATTTTTGTTTTCATAAGTTTGCCAATTGACTTTTTCTGTGTTTAATTTCTTGACCAAAGCCCTATAGCTATCAGAATTCATAGTATTGATCTTCCATACATTATTATTTAATGATGTAACTTTATATTCTTTTCCTAACACAGGTTTTAATAATGCCTGAAGTTTTAGATAATCTGCTATATCATATATGTTAATAGGAGGAGGCTGGTGTTCCTTATAGGGAACTTTTTTTTCCTCCTTCATGTTATTTGTTTTGCTTATAATGCTTCTGGTTTCTGACTTTTTATTTCTATCATTCTTTTCGGGTTTTCCTGTTTCTATTACTGGCGATGTTTCAGCTTTTCGTTTTTTATTTTTCCTCTGTAATATCCAATCTGTTTCTCTGACCAGATCTTCCTCATCTGTATTATAATCTATCACATTGCTAGGTCCTGCTTTCTCTATAAGTTCTTTCTCACTAGCTGTTTTCACTCTCGTTTGCTCTACTCTTATAGGATCCTTATTCACATCCAGAGAATTCTGCTTCTCTTTATCCATATTTTTTCTAAGTTCTTGATTTTCGAGTCTAAGGGCTTTTATTTCGTTTTTTAGTTCTTCATTTTGACGCTGGATCTCATTCAGTATCCTCTTTAGTTCCTCTTCTCCTGTATGTAAGTGCATTACTCGTTTTACTGTAGGTGATCGTTGGGTCAATGCACTCTTTCTAAACACATCTCCCTCAAGCAGTTGATGACTCCCCCCAGAATCCATGGAGTCTGCCTCCGAAGAGGATGGATTGTCCAGTTTACCTGAAGTACCACCTGGGGTAATAATTCCAAGATTCGTTTTATCCATTGCTTGGGTTGGTGTTGCGGAATGCTCTTGGCTTCCCCTCGTCTCTTGATAGTTAGTAGCTAATGCTCACATAACTACCCGTCTGACTCACTGGGTACTGAGCCCCCCCGCCACGACAATGCGACATTCCCCGGGGGGGTGCATTGAAATGCATTAGATTTCGATTAGCGAATACTACTACTAGTGAGTGACAGTATCCGAGAACTTGCATTTGAATGCATGAGATTTCGATTAGCGAATACTACTACTAGTGAGTGACTGAATCCGAGAACTTGCATTCGAATGCATGAGATTTCGATTAGCGAATACTACTACTAGTGAGTGACAGTATCCGAGAACTTGCATTCGAATGCATGAGATTTCGATTAGCGAATACTGCTACTAGTAAGTGACAGTATCCGAGAACTTGAATTCGAATGCATGAGATTTCGATTAGTGAATACTACTACTAGTGAGTGACAGTATCCGAATTATTGCATTCGAATGCAAGAGATTTCGATTATCGAATACTACTACTAGTGAGTGACAGTATCCGAGAACTTGCATTCAAATGCATGAGATTTCGATTAGCGAATACTACTACTAGTGAGTGACAGTATCCGAATTATTGCATTCGAATGCATGAGATTTCGATAAGCGAATACTGCTACTAGTGAGTGACAGTATACGAGAACTTGCATTCGAATGCATGAGATTTCGATTAGCGAATACTACTACTAGTGAGTGACAGTATCCAAATTATTGCATTCGAATGCATGAGATTTCGATTAGCGAATACTACTACTAGTGAGTGACAGTATCCGAATTATTGCATTCGAATGCAAGAAATTTCGATTAGCGAATACTACTACTAGTGAGTGACAGTATCCGAGAACTTGCATTCATATGCATGAGATTTCGATTAGCGAATACTACTACTAGTGAGTGACAGTATCCGAGCACTTGCATTTGAATGCATGAGATTTCGATTAGCGAATACTACTACTAGTGAGTGCCAGTATACGAGAACTTGCATTCGAATGCATGAGATTTCGATTAGCGAATACTGCTACTAGTCAGTGACTGTATCCGAATTATTGCATTCGAATGCAAGAGATTTCGATTAGGGAATACTACTACTAGTGAGTGACAGTATCCGAGAACTTGCATACGAATGCAAGAGATTTCGATTACTCAATACTACTACTAGTGAGTGACAGTATCCGAGAACTTGCATTCGAATGCATGAGATTTCGATTCGCGAATACAACTACTAGTGAGTGACAGTATCCGAGAACTTGCATTAGAATGCAAGAGATTTCGATTAGCGAATACTACTACTAGTGAGTGACAGTATCCGAATTATTGCATTCGAATGCAGGAGATTTCGATTAGCGAATACTACTACTAGTGAGTGACAGTATCCGAGATCTTGCATTCGAATGCAAGAGACATCGATTAGCGAATACTACTACTCGTGAGGACAGTATCCGAATTATTGCATTCGAATGCATGAGATTTCGATTAGCGAATACTACTACTAGTGAGTGACAGAATCCGAGAACTTACATTCGAATGCATGAGATTTCGATTAGCGAATACTACTACTAGTGAGTGACAGTATCCGAGAACTTGCATTCGAATGCATGAGATTTCGATTAGGGAATACTACTACTAGTGAGTGACAGTATCCAAATTGTTGCATTCGAATGCATGAAATTTCGATTAGCGAATACTACTACTAGTGAGTGACAGTATCCGAATTATTGCATTCGAATGCATGAAATTTCGATTAGCGAATACTACTACTAGTGAGTGACAGTATCCCAGAACTTGCATTCGAATGCATGAGATTTCGATTGGCGAATACTACTACTAGTGAGTGACAGTATCCGGATTATTCCATTCGAATGCATGAGATTTCGATTAGCGAATACTACTACTAGTGAGTGACAGTATCCGAGAACTTGCATTCGAATGCATGAGATTTCGATTAGGGAATACTACTACTAGTGAGTGACAGTATCCAAATTGTTGCATTCGAAAGCATGAAATTTCGATTAGCGAATACTACTACTAGTGAGTGACAGTATCCCAGAACTTGCATTCGAATGCATGAGATTTCGATTGGCGAATACTACTACTAGTGAGTGACAGTATCCGGATTATTCCATTCGAATGCATGAGATTTCGATTAGCGAATACTACTACTAGTGAGTGACAGTATCCGAGAACTTGCATTCGAATGCATGAGATTTCGATTATCGAATACTACTACTAGTGAGTGACAGTATCCGAATTATTGCATTCGAATGCATGAGATTTCGATTATCGAATACTACTACTAGTGAGAGACAGTATGCGAGAACTTGCATTCGAATGCATGAGATTTCAATTAGTGAGTACTACTACTAGTGAGTGACAGCATCCGAATTATTGCATTCCAATGCTTGAGATTTCGATTAGCGAATACTGCTACTAGTGAGTGACAGTATCCGAATTATTGCATTCGAATGCATGAGATTTCGATTAGCGAATACTACTACTAGTGAGTGACAGTATCCGAATTATTGCATTCAAATGCAAGAAATTTCGATTAGCGAATACTACTACTAGTGAATAACAGTATCCGAATTATTGCATTCGAATGCATGAGATTTCGATTAGCGAATACTACTACTAGTGAGGGACAGTATCCGAGAACTTGCATTTGAATGCATGAGATTTCGACTAGCGAATACTACTACTAGTAAGTGACAGAATCCGAGAACTTGCATTCGAATGCATGAGATTTCGATTAGCGAATACTACTACTAGTGAGTGACAGTATCCGAGAACTTGCATTCGAATGCATGAGATTTCGATTGGCGAATACTGCTACTAGTGAGTGACAGTATCCGACAACTTGAATTCGAATGCAAGAGATTTCGATTACTCAATACTACTACTAGTGAGTGACAGTATCCGAGAACTAGCATTCGAATGCATGAGAATTCGATTAGCGAATACTACTACTAGTGAGTGACAGTATCCGAGGTCTTGCATTCGAATGCAAGAGATATCGATTAGCGAATACTACTACCCGTGAGGACAGTATCCGAATTATTGCATTCGAATGCATGAGATTTCGATTAGCGAATACTACTACTAGTGAGTGACAGAATCCGAGAACTTTTATTCGAATGCATGAGATTTCGATTAGCGAATACTACTACTAGTGAGTGACAGTATCCGAGAACTTGCATTCGAATGCATGAGATTTCGATTAGGGAATACTACTACTAGTGAGTGACAGTATCCAAATTGTTGCATTCGAATGCATGAAATTTCGATTAGCGAATACTACTACTAGTGAGTGACAGTATCCGAATTATTGCATTCGAATGCATGAAATTTCGATTAGCGAATACTACTACTAGTGAGTGACAGTATCCCATAACTTGCATTCGAATGCATGAGATTTCGATTGGCGAATACTACTACTAGTGAGTGACAGTATCCGGATTATTGCATTCGAATGCATGAGATTTCGATTAGCGAATACTACTACTAGTGAGTGACAGTATCCGAGAACTTGCATTCGAATGCATGAGATTTCGATTAGCGAATACTACTACTAGTGAGTGACAGTATCCGAATTATTGCATTCGAATGCATGAGATTTCGATTATCGAATACTACTACTAGTGAGTGACAGTATCCGAGAACTTGCATTCGAATGCATGAGATTTCAATTAGTGAATACTACTACTAGTGAGTGACAGTATCCGAATTATTGCATTCCAATGCTTGAGATTTCGATTAGCGAATACTGCTACTAGTGAGTGACAGTATCCGAATTATTGCATTCGAATGCATGAGATTTCGATTAGCGAATACTACTACTAGTGAGTGACAGTATCCGAATTATTGCATTCAAATGCAAGAAATTTCAATTAGCGAATACTACTACTAGTGAATAACAGTATCCGAATTATTGCATTCGAATGCATGAGATTTCGATTAGCGAATACTACTACTAGTGAGGGACAGTATCCGAGAACTTGCATTTGAATGCATGAGATTTCGACTAGCGAATACTACTACTAGTGAGTGACAGAATCCGAGAACTTGCATTCGAATGCATGAGATTTCGATTAGCGAATACTACTACTAGTGAGTGACAGTATCCGAGAACTTGCATTCGAATGCATGAGATTTCGATTGGCGAATACTGCTACTAGTGAGTGACAGTATCCGACAACTTGCATTCGAATGCAAGAGATTTCGATTACTCAATACTACTACTAGTGAGTGACAGTATCCGAGAACTTGCATTCGAATGCATGAGAATTCGATTAGCGAATACTACTACTAGTGAGTGACAGTATCCGAGATCTTGCATTCGAATGCAAGAGATATCGATTAGCGAATACTACTACTCGTGAGGACAGTATCCGAAATATTGCATTCGAATGCATGAGATTTCGATTAGCGAATACTACTACTAGTGAGTGACAGAATCCGAGAACTTGCATTCGAATGCATGAGATTTCGATTAGCGAATACTACTACTAGTAAGTGACAGTATCCCAGAACTTGCATTCGAATGCATGAGATTTCGATTAGCGAATACTACTACTAGTGAGTGACAGTATCCGGATTATTGCATTCGAATGCATGAGATTTCGATTAGCGAATACTACTACTAGTGAGTGACAGTATCCGAGAACTTGCATTCGAATGCATGAGATTTCGATTAGCGAATACTACTACTAGTGAGTGACAGTATCCGAATTATTGTATTCGAATGCATGAGATTTCGATTATCGAATACTACTACTAGTGAGTGACAGTATCCGAGAACTTGCATTCGAATGCATGAGATTTCGATTAGCGAATACTACTACTAGTGAGTGACAGTATCCGAATTATTGCATTCCAATGCTTGAGATTTCGATTAGCGAATACTGCTACTAGTGAGTGACAGTATCCGAATTATTGCATTCGAATGCATGAGATTTCGATTAGCGAATACTACTACTAGTGAGTGACAGTATCCAAATTATTGCATTCGAATGCATGAGATTTCGATTAGCGAATACTACTACTAGTGAGTGACAGTATCCGAATTATTGCATTCGAATGCATTAGATTTCGATTAGCGAATACTACTACTAGTGAGGGACAGTATCCGAGAACTTGCATTTGAATGCATGAGATTTCGACTAGCGAATACTACTACTAGTGACTGACAGAATCCGAGAACTTGCATTCGAATGCATGAGATTTCGATTAGCGAATACTACTACTAGTGAGGGACAGTATCCGAGAACTTGCATTTGAATGCATGAGATTTCGACTAGCGAATACTACTACTAGTGACTGACAGAATCCGAGAACTTGCATTCGAATGCATGAGATTTCGATTAGCGAATACTACTACTAGTGAATGACAGTATCCGAGAACTTGCATTCGAATGCATGAGATTTCAATTGGCGAATACTGCTACTAGTCAGTGACAGTATGCGAATTATTGCATTCGAATGCAGGAGATTTCGATTAGCGAATACTGCTACTACTGAGTGACAGTATCCGAGAACTTGCATTCGAATGCAAGAGATTTCGATTACTCAATACTACTACTAGTGAGTGACAGTATCCGAGAACTTGCATTCGAATGCATGAGAATTCGATTAGCGAATACTACTACTAGTGAGTGACAGTATCCGAGAACTTGCATTCAAATGCATGAGATTTCGATTAGCGAATACTACTACTAGTGAGTGACAGTATCCGAGAACTTGCATTTGAATGCATGAGATTTCGATTAGCGAATACTACTACTAGTGAGTAACAGTATCCGAGAACTTGCATACGAATGCATGAGATTTCGATTAGCGAATACTACTACTAGTGAGTGACAGTATCCGAGAACTTGTAGTCGAATGCATGAGATTTCGATTAGCGAATACTACTACTAGTGAGTGACAGTATCCGAATTATTGCATTCGAATGCATGAGATTTCGATTAGCGAATACTACTACTAGTGAGGGACAGTATCCGAGAACTTGCATTTGAATGCATGAGATTTCGACTAGCGAATACTACTACTAGTGAGTGACAGAATCCGAGAACTTGCATTCGAATGCATGAGATTTCGATTAGCGAATACTACTACTAGTGAGTGACAGTATCCGAGAACTTGCATTCGAATGCATGAGATTTCGATTGGCGAATACTGCTACTAGTGAGTGACAGTATCCGACAACTTGCATTCGAATGCAAGAGATTTCGATTACACAATACTACTACTAGTGAGTGACAGTATCCGAGAACTTGCATTCGAATGCATGAGAATTCGATTAGCGAATACTACTACTAGTGAGTGACAGTATCCGAGATCTTGCATTCGAATGCAAGAGATATCGATTAGCGAATACTACTACTCGTGAGGACAGTATCCGAAATATTGCATTCGAATGCATGAGATTTCGATTAGCGAATACTACTACTAGTGAGTGACAGAATCCGAGAACTTGCATTCGAATGCATGAGATTTCGATTAGCGAATACTACTACTAGTAAGTGACAGTATCCCAGAACTTGCATTCGAATGCATGAGATTTCGATTAGCGAATACTACTACTAGTGAGTGACAGTATCCGGATTATTGCATTCGAATGCATGAGATTTCGATTAGCGAATACTACTACTAGTGAGTGACAGTATCCGAGAACTTGCATTCGAATGCATGAGATTTCGATTAGCGAATACTACTACTAGTGAGTGACAGTATCCGAATTATTGTATTCGAATGCATGAGATTTCGATTATCGAATACTACTACTAGTGAGTGACAGTATCCGAGAACTTGCATTCGAATGCATGAGATTTCGATTAGCGAATACTACTACTAGTGAGTGACAGTATCCGAATTATTGCATTCCAATGCTTGAGATTTCGATTAGCGAATACTGCTACTAGTGAGTGACAGTATCCGAATTATTGCATTCGAATGCATGAGATTTCGATTAGCGAATACTACTACTAGTGAGTGACAGTATCCAAATTATTGCATTCGAATGCATGAGATTTCGATTAGCGAATACTACTACTAGTGAGTGACAGTATCCGAATTATTGCATTCGAATGCATTAGATTTCGATTAGCGAATACTACTACTAGTGAGGGACAGTATCCGAGAACTTGCATTTGAATGCATGAGATTTCGACTAGCGAATACTACTACTAGTGACTGACAGAATCCGAGAACTTGCATTCGAATGCATGAGATTTCGATTAGCGAATACTACTACTAGTGAGGGACAGTATCCGAGAACTTGCATTTGAATGCATGAGATTTCGACTAGCGAATACTACTACTAGTGACTGACAGAATCCGAGAACTTGCATTCGAATGCATGAGATTTCGATTAGCGAATACTACTACTAGTGAATGACAGTATCCGAGAACTTGCATTCGAATGCATGAGATTTCAATTGGCGAATACTGCTACTAGTCAGTGACAGTATGCGAATTATTGCATTCGAATGCAGGAGATTTCGATTAGCGAATACTGCTACTACTGAGTGACAGTATCCGAGAACTTGCATTCGAATGCAAGAGATTTCGATTACTCAATACTACTACTAGTGAGTGACAGTATCCGAGAACTTGCATTCGAATGCATGAGAATTCGATTAGCGAATACTACTACTAGTGAGTGACAGTATCCGAGAACTTGCATTCAAATGCATGAGATTTCGATTAGCGAATACTACTACTAGTGAGTGACAGTATCCGAGAACTTGCATTTGAATGCATGAGATTTCGATTAGCGAATACTACTACTAGTGAGTAACAGTATCCGAGAACTTGCATACGAATGCATGAGATTTCGATTAGCGAATACTACTACTAGTGAGTGACAGTATCCGAGAACTTGTAGTCGAATGCATGAGATTTCGATTAGCGAATACTACTACTAGTGAGTGACAGTATCCGAGAACTTGCATTCCAATGCATGAGATTTCGATTAGCGAATACTACTACTAGTGAGTGACAGTATCCGAGAACTTGCATTCGAATGCATGAGATTTCGATTAGCGAATACTACTACTAGTGAGTGACGGTATCCGAGAACTTCCATTCGAATGCATGAGATTTCGATTAGCGAATACTACTACTAGTGAGTGACAGTATCCGAGAACTTGCATTCGAATGCAAGAGATTTCGATTAGCGAATACTACTACTAGTGAGTGAGAGTATCCGAGAAATTGCATTCGAATGCATGAGATTTCGATTAGCGAATACTACTACTAGTGAGTGAAAGTATCCGAGAACTTGCATTCGAATGCATGAGATTTCGATTAGCGAATACTACTACTATTGAGTGACAGTATCCGAGAACTTCCATTCGAATGCAAGAGATTTCGATTAGCGAATACTACTACTAGTCAGTGACAGTATCCGAAAACTTGCA
Source organism: Tenodera sinensis (assembly GCA_030765045.1). NCBI lineage: Eukaryota > Metazoa > Arthropoda > Insecta > Mantodea > Mantidae > Tenodera > Tenodera sinensis. The sequence goes on from JAUKNM010000016.1 coordinate 987,267, forward strand.
TTCGAATGCATGAGATTTCGATTAGCGAATACTACTACTAGTGAGTGACAGTATCCGAGAACTTGCATTCGAATGCATGAGATTTCGATTAGCGAATACTACTACTAGTGAGTGACAGTATCCGAGAACTTGCATTCGAATGCAAGAGATTTCGATTAGCGAATACTGCTACTAGTGAGTGACAGTATCCGAGAAATTGCATTCGAATGCATGAGATTTCGATTAGCGAATACTACTACTAGTGAGTGACAGTATCCGAGAACTTGCATTCGAATGCATGAGATTTCGATTAGCGAATACTAGTACTAGTGAGTGACAGTATCCGAGAACTTCCATTCGAATGCATGAGATTTCGATTAGCGAATACTACTACTAGTGAGTGACAGTATCCGAGAACTTGCATTCGAATGCAAGAGATTTCGATTAGCGAATACTACTACAATTGAGTGACAGTATCCGAGAACTTGCATTCGAATGCAAGAGATTTGGATTAGCGAATACTACTACTAGTGAGTGACAGTATCCGAGAACTTGCATTCGAATGCATGAGATTTCGATTAGCGAATACTACTACTAGTAAATGACAGTATCCGAAAACTTGCATTCGAATGCATGAGATTTCGATTAGCGAATACTACTACTACTGAGTGACAGTATCCGAGAACTTGCATTCGAATGCATGAGATTTCGATTAGCGAATACTACTACTAGTGAGTGACAGTTTCCGAATTATTGCATTCGAATGCAAGAGATTTCGATTAGCGAATACTACTACTAGTGAGTGACAGTATCCGAATTATTGCATTCAAATGCAAGAGATTTCGATTAGCGAATACTACTACTAGTGAGTGACAGTATCCGAATTATTGCATTTGAATGCATGAAATTTCGATTAGCAAATACTACTACTAGTGAGTGACAGTATCCGAATTATTGCATTCGAATGCATGAAATTTCGATTAGCGAATACTACTACTAGTGAGTGACAGTATCCGAATTATTGCATTCGAGTGCATGAAATTCAGATTAGCGAGTACTACTACTAGTGAGTGACAGTATACGAATTATTGCATTCGAATGCATGAAATTTCGATTAGCGAATACTACTACTAGTGAGTGACAGTATTCGAATTATTGCATTCGAATGCATGAAATTTCAATTAGCGAATACTACTACTAGTGAGTGACAGTATCCGAATTATTGCATTCGAATGCATGAAATTTCGATTAGCGAATACTACTACTAGTGAGTGACAGTATCCCAGAACTTGCATTCGAATGCATGAAATTTCGATTAGCGAATACTACTACTAGTGAGTGACAATATCCCAGAACTTGCATTCGAATGCATGAGATTTCGATTAGCGAATACTACTACTAGTGAGTGACAGCATCCGAATTATTGCATTCGAATGCAAGAGATTTCGATTAGCGAATACTACTACTAGTGAGTGACAGTATCCGAATTATTGCATTCGAATGCATGAAATTTCGATTAGCAAATACTACTACTAGTGAGTGACAGTATCCCAGTACTAGCATTCTAATGCATGAAAATTCGATTAGCGAATACTACTACTAGTGAGTGACAGTATCGCAGAACTTGCATTCGAATGCATGAAATTTCGATTAGCGAATACTACTACTAGTGAGTGACAGTATCCGAATTATTGCATTCGAATGCATGAAATTTCGATTAGCGAATACTACTACTAGTAAGTGACAGTATCCGATTTATTGCATTCGAATGCATGAAATTTCGATTAGCGAATACTACTACTAGTGAGTGACAGTATCCGAATTATTGCATTCGAATGCATGAAATTTCGTTTAGCGAATACTACTACTAGTGAGTGACAGTATCCCAGAACTTGCATTCGAATGCATGAGATTTCGATTAGCGAATACTACTACTAGTGAGTGACAGTATCCGGATTATTGCATTCGAATGCATGAGATTTCGATTAGCGAATACTACTACTAGTGAGTGATAGTATCCGAGAACTTGCATTCGAATGCATGAGATTTCGATTAGCGAATACTACTACTAGTGAGTGACAGTATCCGAGAACTTGAGTTCGAATGCATGAGATTTCGATTAGTGAATACTACTACTAGTGAGTGACAGTATCCGAATTATTGCATTCGAATGCAAGAGATTTCGATTATCGAATACTACTACTAGTGAGTGACAGTATCCGAGAACTTGCATTCAAATGCATGAGATTTCGATTAGCGAATACTACTACTAGTGAGTGACAGTATCCGAATTATTGCATTCGAATGCATGAGGTTTCGATTAGCTAATACTACTACTAGTGAGTGACAGTATCCAAATTATTGCATTCGAATGCATGAGATTTCGATTAGCGAATACTACTACTAGTGAGTGACAGTATCCGAATTATGGCATTCGAATGCATGAGATTTCGATTAGCGAATACTACTACTACTAGTGAGTGACAGTATCCGAATTATTGCATTCGAATGCAAGAAATTTCGATTAGCGAATACTACTACTAGTGAGTGACAGTATCCGAGAACTTGCATTCAAATGCATTAGATTTCGATTAGCGAATACTACTACTAGTGAGTGACAGTATCCGAGAACTTGCATTTGAATGCATGAGATTTCGATTAGCGAATACTACTACTAGTGAGTGACTGAATCCGAGAACTTGCATTCGAATGCATGAGATTTCGATTAGCGAATACTACTACTAGTGAGTGACAGTATCCGAGAACTTGCATTCGAATGCATGAGATTTCGATTAGCGAATACTGCTACTAGTAAGTGACAGTATCCGAGAACTTGAATTCGAATGCATGAGATTTCGATTAGTGAATACTACTACTAGTGAGTGACAGTAACCGAATTATTGCATTCGAATGCAAGAGATTTCGATTATCGACTACTACTACTAGTGAATGACAGTATCCGAGAACTTGCATTCAAATGCATGAGATTTCGATTAGCGAATACTACTACTAGTGAGTGACAGTATCCGAATTATTGCATTCGAATGCATGAGATTTCGATTAGCGAATACTGCTACTAGTGAGTGACAGTATACGAGAACTTGCATTCGAATGCATGAGATTTCGATTAGCGAATACTACTACTAGTGAGTGACAGTATCCAAATTATTGCATTCGAATGCATGAGATTTCGATTAGCGAATACTACTACTAGTGAGTGACAGTATCCGAATTATTGCATTCGAATGCAAGAAATTTCGATTAGCGAATACTACTACTAGTGAGTGACAGTATCCGAGAACTTGCATTCAAATGCATGAGATTTCGATTAGCGAATACTACTACTAGTGAGTGACAGTATCCGAGAACTTGCATTTGAATGCATGAGATTTCGATTAGCGAATACTACTACTAGTGAGTGACAGTATCCGAGAATTTGCATTCGAATGCATGAGATTTCGATTAGCGAATACTGCTACTAGTCAGTGACAGTATCCGAATTATTGCATTCGAATGCAAGAGATTTCGATTAGGGAATACTACTACTAGTGAGTGACAGTATCCGAGAACTTGCATTCGAATGCAAGAGATTTCGATTACTCAATACTACTACTAGTGAATGACAGTATCCGAGAACTTGCATTCGAATGCATGAGATTTCGATTCGCGAATACAACTACTAGTGAGTGACAGTATCCGAGAACTTGCATTCGAATGCAAGAGATTTCGATTAGCGAATACTACTACTAGTGAGTGACAGTATCCGAATTATTGCATTCGAATGCAGGAGATTTCGATTAGCGAATACTACTACTAGTGAGTGACAGTATCCGAGATCTTGCATTCGAATGCAAGAGATATCGATTAGCGAATACTACTACTCGTGAGGACAGTATCCGAATTATTGCATTCGAATGCATGAGATTTCGATTAGCGAATACTACTACTAGTGAGTGACAGAATCCGAGAACTTGCATTCGAATGCATGAGATTTCGATTAGCGAATACTACTACTAGTGAGTGACAGTATCCGAGAACTTGCATTCGAATGCATGAGATTTCGATTAGGGAATACTACTACTAGTGAGTGACAGTATCCAAATTGTTGCATTCGAATGCATGAAATTTCGATTAGCGAATACTACTACTAGTGAGTGACAGTATCCGAATTATTGCATTCGAATGCATGAAATTTCGATTAGCGAATACTACTACTAGTGAGTGACAGTATCCCAGAACTTGCATTCGAATGCATGAGATTTCGATTAGCGAATACTACTACTAGTGAGTGACAGTATCCGGATTATTGCATTCGAATACATGAGATTTCGATTAGCGAATACTACTACTAGTGAGTGACAGTATCCGAGAACTTGCATTCGAATGCATGAGATTTCGATTAGCGAATACTACTACTAGTGAGTGACAGTATCCGAATTATTGTATTCGAATGCATGAGATTTCGATTATCGAATACTACTACTAGTGAGTGACAGTATCCGAGAACTTGCATTCGAATGCATGAGATTTCGATTAGTGAATACTACTACTAGTGAGTGACAGTATCCGAATTATTGCATTCCAATGCTTGAGATTTCGATTAGCGAATACTGCTACTAGTGAGTGACAGTATCCGAATTATTGCATTCAAATGCAAGAAATTTCGATTAGCGAATACTACTACTAGTGAATTACAGTAATCGAATTATTGCATTCGAATGCATGAGATTTCGATTAGCGAATACTACTACTAGTGAGGGACAGTATCCGAGAACTTGCATTTGAATGCATGAGATTTCGACTAGCGAATACTACTACTAGTGAGTGACAGAATCCGAGAACTTGCATTCGAATGCATGAGATTTCGATTAGCGAATACTACTACTAGTGAGTGACAGTATCCGAGAACTTGCATTCGAATGCATGAGATTTCGATTGGCGAATACTGCTACTAGTGAGTGACAGTATCCGAGAACTTGCATTCGAATGCAAGAGATTTCGATTACTCAATACTACTACTAGTGAGTGACAGTATCCGAGAACTTGCATTCGAATGCATGAGAATTTGATTAGCGAATACTACTACTAGTGAGTGACAGTATCCGAGATCTTGCATTCGAATGCAAGAGATATCGATTAGCGAATACTACTACTCGTGAGGACAGTATCCGAATTATTGCATTTGAATGCATGAGATTTCGATTAGCGAATACTACTACTAGTGAGTGACAGAATCCGAGAACTTGCATTCGAATGCATGAGATTTCGTTTAGCGAATACTACTACTAGTGAGTGACAGTATCCGAGAACTTGCATTCGAATGCATGAGATTTCGATTAGGGAATACTACTACTAGTGAGTGACAGTATCCAAATTGTTGCATACGAATGCATGAAATTTCGATTATCGAATACTACTACTAGTGAGTGACAGTATCCGAATTATTGCATTCGAATGCATGAGATTTCGATTAGGGAATACTACTACTAGTGAGTGACAGTATCCGAGATCTTGCATTCGAATGCAAGAGATATCGATTAGCGAATACTACTACTCGTGAGGACAGTATCCGAATTATTGCATTTGAATGCATGAGATTTCGATTAGCGAATACTACTACTAGTGAGTGACAGAATCCGAGAACTTGCATTCGAATGCATGAGATTTCGTTTAGCGAATACTACTACTAGTGAGTGACAGTATCCGAGAACTTGCATTCGAATGCATGAGATTTCGATTAGGGAATACTACTACTAGTGAGTGACAGTATCCAAATTGTTGCATACGAATGCATGAAATTTCGATTATCGAATACTACTACTAGTGAGTGACAGTATCCGAATTATTGCATTCGAATGCATGAAATTTTGATTAGCGAATACTACTACTAGTGAGTGACAGTATCCGGATTATTGCATTCGAATGCATGAGATTTCGATTAGCGAATACTACTACTAGTGAGTGACAGTATCCGAGAACTAGCATTCGAATGCATGAGATTTCGATTAGCGAATACTACTACTAGTGAGTGACAGTATCCGAATTATTGTATTCGAATGCATGAGATTTCCATTATCGAATACTACTACTAGTGAGTGACAGTATCCGAGAACTTGCATTCGAATGCATGAGATTTCGATTAGTGAATACTACTACTAGTGAGTGACAGTATCCGAATTAATGCATTCCAATGCTTGAGATTTCGATTAGCGAATACTGCTACTAGTGAGTGACAGTATCCGAATTAATGCATTCAAATGCAAGAAATTTCGATTAGCGAATACTACTACTAGTGAATTACAGTATCCGAATTATTGCATTCGAATGCATTAGATTTCGATTAGCGAATACTACTACTAGTGAGGGACAGTATCCGAGAACTTGCATTTGAATGCATGAGATTTCGACTAGCGAATACTACTACTAGTGAGTGACAGAATCCGAGAACTTGCATTCGAATGCATGAGATTTCGATTAGCGAATACTACTACTAGTGAGTGACAGTATCCGAGAACTTGCATTCGAATGCATGAGATTTCGATTGGCGAATACTGCTACTAGTCAGTGACAGTATCCGAATTATTGCATTCGAATGCAAGAGATTTCGATTAGGGAATACTACTACTAGTGAGTGACAGTATCCGAGAACTTGCATTCGAATGCAAGAGATTTCGATTACTCAATACTACTACTAGTGTGTGACAGTATCCGAGAACTTGCATTCGAATGCATGAGATTTCGATTCGCGAATACAACTACTAGTGAGTGACAGTATCCGAGAACTTGCATTCGAATGCAAGAGATTTCGATTAGCGAATACTACTACTAGTGAGTGACAGTATCCGAATTATTGCATTCGAATGCATGAAATTTCGATTAGCGAATACTACTACTAGTGAGTGACAGTATCCCAGAACTTGCATTCGAATGCATGAGATTTCGATTAGCGAATACTACTACTAGTGAGTGACAGTATCCGGATTATTGCATTCGAATACATGAGATTTCGATTAGCGAATACTACTACTAGTGAGTGACAGTATCCGAGAACTTGCATTCGAATGCATGAGATTTCGATTAGCGAATACTACTACTAGTGAGTGACAGTATCCGAATTATTGTATTCGAATGCATGAGATTTCGATTATCGAATACTACTACTAGTGAGTGACAGTATCCGAGAACTTGCATTCGAATGCATGAGATTTCGATTAGTGAATACTACTACTAGTGAGTGACAGTATCCGAATTATTGCATTCCAATGCTTGAGATTTCGATTAGCGAATACTGCTACTAGTGAGTGACAGTATCCGAATTATTGCATTCGAATGCATTAGATTTCGATTAGCGAATACTACTACTAGTGAGTGACAGTATCCGAATTATTGCATTCAAATGCAAGAAATTTCGATTAGCGAATACTACTACTAGTGAATTACAGTAATCGAATTATTGCATTCGAATGCATGAGATTTCGATTAGCGAATACTACTACTAGTGAGGGACAGTATCCGAGAACTTGCATTTGAATGCATGAGATTTCGACTAGCGAATACTACTACTAGTGAGTGACAGAATCCGAGAACTTGCATTCGAATGCATGAGATTTCGATTAGCGAATACTACTACTAGTGAGTGACAGTATCCGAGAACTTGCATTCGAATGCATGAGATTTCGATTGGCGAATACTGCTACTAGTGAGTGACAGTATCTGAGAACTTGCATTCGAATGCAAGAGATTTCGATTACTCAATACTACTACTAGTGAGTGACAGTATCCGAGAACTTGCATTCGAATGCATGAGAATTTGATTAGCGAATACTACTACTAGTGAGTGACAGTATCCGAGATCTTGCATTCGAATGCAAGAGATATCGATTAGCGAATACTACTACTCGTGAGGACAGTATCCGAATTATTGCATTTGAATGCATGAGATTTCGATTAGCGAATACTACTACTAGTGAGTGACAGAATCCGAGAACTTGCATTCGAATGCATGAGATTTCGATTAGCGAATACTACTACTAGTGAGTGACAGTATCCGAGAACTTGCATTCGAATGCATGAGATTTCGATTAGGGAATACTACTACTAGTGAGTGACAGTATCCAAATTGTTGCATACGAATGCATGAAATTTCGATTAGCGAATACTACTACTAGTGAGTGACAGTATCCGAATTATTGCATTCGAATGCATGAAATTTCGATTAGCGAATTCTACTACTAGTGAGTGACAGTATCCCAGAACTTGCATTCGAATGCATGAGATTTCGATTAGCGAATACTACTACTAGTGAGTGACAGTATCCGGATTATTGCATTCGAATGCATGAGATTTCGATTAGCGAATACTACTACTAGTGAGTGACAGTATCCGAGAACTAGCATTCGAATGCATGAGATTTCGATTAGCGAATACTACTACTAGTGAGTGACAGTATCCGAATTATTGTATTCGAATGCATGAGATTTCCATTATCGAATACTACTACTAGTGAGTGACAGTATCCGAGAACTTGCATTCGAATGCATGAGATTTCGATTAGTGAATACTACTACTAGTGAGTGACAGTATCCGAATTATTGCATTCCAATGCTTGAGATTTCGATTAGCGAATACTGCTACTAGTGAGTGACAGTATCCGAATTATTGCATTCAAATGCAAGAAATTTCGATTAGCGAATACTACTACTAGTGAATTACAGTATCCGAATTATTGCATTCGAATGCATTAGATTTCGATTAGCGAATACTACTACTAGTGAGGGACAGTAGCGGAGAACTTGCATTTGAATGCATGAGATTTCGATTAGCGAATACTACTACTAGTGAGTGACAGTATCCGAGAACTTCCATTCGAATGCATGAGATTTCGATTGGCGAATACTGCTACTAGTCAGTGACAGTATCCGAATTATTGCATTCGAATGCAAGAGATTTCGATTAGGGAATACTACTACTAGTGAGTGACAGTATCCGAGAACTTGCATTCGAATGCAAGAGATTTCGATTACTCAATACTACTACTAGTGAGTGACAGTATCCGAGAACTTGCATTCGAATGCATGAGATTTCGATTCGCGAATACAACTACTAGTGAGTGACAGTATCCGAGAACTTGCATTCGAATGCAAGAGATTTCGATTAGCGAATACTACTACTAGTGAGTGACAGTATCCGAATTATTGCATTCGAATGCAGGAGATTTCGATTAGCGAATACTACTACTAGTGAGTGACAGTATCCGAGATCTTGCATTCGAATGCAAGAGATATCGATTAGCGAATACTACTACTCGTGAGGACAGTATCCGAATTATTGCATTCGAATGCATGAGATTTCGATTAGCGAATACTACTACTAGTGAGTGACAGAATCCGAGAACTTGCATTCGAATGCATGAGATTTCGATTAGCGAATACTACTACTAGTGAGTGACAGTATCCGAGAACTTACATTCGAATGCATGAGATTTCGATTAGGGAATACTACTACTAGTGAGTGACAGTATCCAAATTGTTGCATTCGAATGCATGAAATTTCGATTAGCGAATTCTACTACTAGTGAGTGACAGTATCCGAATTATTGCATTCGAATGCATGAAATCTCGATTAGCGAATACTACTACTAGTGAGTGACAGTATCCCAGAACTTGCATTCGAATGCATGAGATTTCGATTAGCGAATACTACTACTAGTGAGTGACAGTATCCGGATTATTGCATTCGAATGCATGAGATTTCGATTAGCCAATACTACTACTAGTGAGTGACAGTATCCGAGAACTTGCATTCGAATGCATGAGATTTCGATTAGCGAATACTACTACTAGTGAGTGACAGTATCCGAATTATTGTATTCGAATGCATGAGATTTCGATTATCGAATACTACTACTAGTGAGTGACAGTATCCGAGAACTTGCATTCGAATGCATGAGATTTCGATTAGTGAATACTACTACTAGTGAGTGACAGTATCCGAATTATTGCATTCCAATGCTTGAGATTTCGATTAGCGAATACTGCTACTAGTGAGTGACAGTATCCGAATTATTGCATTCGAATGCATGAGATTTCGGTTAGCGAATACTACTATTAGTGAGTGACAGTATCCGAATTATTGCATTCAAATGCAAGAAATTTCGATTAGCGAATACTACTACTAGTGAATTACAGTATCCGAATTATTGCATTCGAATGCATGAGATTTCGATTAGCGAATACTACTACTAGTGAGGGACAGTATCCGAGAACTTGCATTTGAATGCCTGAGATTTCGACTAGCGAATACTACTACTAGTGAGTGACAGAATCCGAGAACTTGCATTCGAATGCATGAGATTTCGATTAGCGAATACTACTACTAGTGAGTGACAGTATCCGAGAACTTGCATTCGAATGCATGAGATTTCGACTGGCGAATACTGCTACTAGTGAGTGACAGTATCCGAGAACTTGCATTCGAATGCAAGAGATTTCGATTACTCAATACTACTACTAGTGAGTGACAGTATCCGAGAACTTGCATTCGAATGCATGAGAATTCGATTAGCGAATACTACTACTAGTGAGTGACAGTATCCGAGATCTTGCATTCGAATGGAAGAGATATCGATTAGCGAATACTACTACTCGTGAGGACAGTATCCGAATTATTGCATTCGAATGCATGAGATTTCGATTAGCGAATACTACTACTAGTGAGTGACAGAATCCGAGAACTTGCATTCGAATGCATGAGATTTCGATTAGCGAATACTACTACTAGTGAGTGACAGTATCCGAGAACTTGCATTCGAATGCATGAGATTTCGATTAGGGAATACTACTACTAGTGAGTGACAGTATCCAAATTGTTGCATACTAATGCATGAAATTTCGATTAGCGAATACTACTACTAGTGAGTGACAGTATCCGAATTATTGCATTCGAATGCATGAAATTTCGATTAGCGAATACTACTACTAGTGAGTGACAGTATCCCAGAACTTGCATTCGAATGCATGAGATTTCGATTAGCGAATACTACTACTAGTGAGTGACAGTATCCGGATTATTGCATTCGAATGCATGAAATTTCGATTAGCGAATACTACTACTAGTGAGTGACAGTATCCGAGAACTTGCATTCGAATGCATGAGATTTCGATTAGCGAATACTACTACTAGTGAGTGACAGTATCCGGATTATTGCATTCGAATGCATGAAATTTCGATTAGCGAATACTACTACTAGTGAGTGACAGTATCCGAGAACTTGCATTCGAATGCATGAGATTTCGATTAGCGAATACTACTACTAGTGAGTGACAGTATCCGAATTATTGCATTCAAATGCAAGAAATTTCGATTAGCGAATACTACTACTAGTGAATTACACTATCCGAATTATTGCATTCGAATGCATTAGATTTCGATTAGCGAATACTACTACTAGTGAGGGACAGTATCCGAGAACTTGCATTTGAATGCATGAGATTTCGACTAGCGAATACTACTACTAGTGAGTGACAGAATCCGAGAACTTGCATTCGTATGACTGAGATTTCGATTAGCGAATACTACTACTAGTGAGTGACAGTATCCGAGAACTTGCATTCGAATGCATGAGATTTCGATTGGCGAATACTGCTACTAGTCAGTGACAGTATGCGAATTATTGCATTCGAATGCAGGAGATTTCGATTAGCGAATACTGCTACTAGTGAGTGACAGTATCCGAGAACTTGCATTCGAGTGCAAGAGATTTCGATTACTCAATACTACTACTAGTGAGTGACAGTATCCGAGAACTTGCATTCGAATGCATGAGACTTCGATTAGCGAATACTACTACTAGTGAGTGACAGTATCCGACAACTTGCATTCGAATGCATGAGATTTCGATTAGGGAATACTACTACTAGTGAGTGACAGTATCCGAATTATTGCATTCAAATGCAAGAAATTTCGATTAGCGAATACTACTACTAGTGAATTACAGTAATCGAATCATTGCATTCGAATGCATGAGATTTCGATTAGCGAATACTACTACTAGTGAGGGACAGTATCCGAGAACTTGCATTTGAATGCATGAGATTTCGACTAGCGAATACTACTACTAGTGAGTGACAGAATCCGAGAACTTGCATTCGAATGCATGAGATTTCGATTAGCGAATACTACTACTAGTGAGTGACAGTATCCGAGAACTTGCATTCGAATGCATGAGATTTCGATTGGCGAATACTGCTACTAGTGAGTGACAGTATCCGAGAACTTGCATTCGAATGCAAGAGATTTTGATTACTCAATACTACTACTAGTGAGTGACAGTATCCGAGATCTTGCATTCGAATGCAAGAGATATCGATTAGCGAATACTACTGCTCGTGAGGACAGTATCCGAATTATTGCATTTGAATGCATGAGATTTCGATTAGCGAATACTACTACTAGTGAGTGACAGAATCCGAGAACTTGCATTCGAATGCATGAGATTTCGATTAGCGAATACTACTACTAGTGAGTGACAGTATCCGAGAACTTGCATTCGAATGCATGAGATTTCGATTAGGGAATACTACTACTAGTGAGTGACAGTATCCAAATTGTTGCATACGAATGCATGAAATTTCGATTAGCGAATACTACTACTAGTGAGTGACAGTATCCGAATTATTGCATTCGAATGCATGAAATTTCGATTAGCGAATTCTACTACTAGTGAGTGACAGTATCCCAGAACTTGCATTCGAATGCATGAGATTTCGATAATGAATACTACTACTAGTGAGTGACAGTATCCGGATTATTGCATTCGAATGCATGAGATTTCGATTAGCGAATACTACTACTAGTGAGTGACAGTATCCGAGAACTAGCATTCGAATGCATGAGATTTCGATTAGCGAATACTACTACTAGTGAGTGACAGTATCCGAATTATTGTATTCGAATGCATGAGATTTCCATTATCGAATACTACTACTAGTGAGTGACAGTATCCGAGAACTTGCATTCGAATGCATGAGATTTCGATTAGTGAATACTACTACTAGTGAGTGACAGTATCCGAATTATTGCATTCCAATGCTTGAGATTTCGATTAGCGAATACTGCTACTAGTGAGTGACAGTATCCGAATTATTGCATTCAAATGCAAGAAATTTCGATTAGCGAATACTACTACTAGTGAATTACAGTATCCGAATTATTGCATTCGAATGCATTAGATTTCGATTAGCGAATACTACTACTAGTGAGGGACAGTATCCGAGAACTTGCATTTGAATGCATGAGATTTCGACTAGCGAATGCTACTACTAGTGAGTGACAGAATCCGAGAACTTGCATTCGAATGCATGAGATTTCGATTAGCGAATACTACTACTAGTGAGTGACAGTATCCGAGAACTTGCATTCGAATGCATGAGATTTCGATTGGCGAATACTGCTACTAGTCAGTGACAGTATCCGAATTATTGCATTCGAATGCAAGAGATTTCGATTAGGGAATACTACTATTAGTGAGTGACAGTATCCGAGAACTTGCATTCGAATGCATGAGATTTCGATTCGCGAATACAACTACTAGTGAGTGACAGTATCCGAGAACTTGCATTCGAATGCAAGAGATTTCGATTAGCGAATACTACTACTAGTGAGTGACAGTATCCGAATTATTGCATTCGAATGCAGGAGATTTCGATTAGCGAATACTACTACTAGTGAGTGACAGTATCCGAGATCTTGCATTCGAATGCAAGAGATATCGATTAGCGAATACTACTACTCGTGAGGACAGTATCCGAATTATTGCATTCGAATGCATGAGATTTCGATTAGCGAATACTACTACTAGTGAGTGACAGAATCCGAGAACTTGCATTCGAATGCATGAGATTTCGATTAGCGAATACTACTACTAGTGAGTGACAGTATCCGAGAACTTACATTCGAATGCATGAGATTTCGATTAGGGAATACTACTACTAGTGAGTGACAGTATCCAAATTGTTGCATTCGAATGCATGAAATTTCGATTAGCGAATACTACTACTAGTGAGTGACAGTATCCGAATTATTGCATTCGAATGCATGAAATTTCGATTAGCGAATACTACTACTAGTGAGTGACAGTATCCCAGAACTTGCATTCGAATGCATGAGATTTCGATTAGCGAATACTACTACTAGTGAGTGACAGTATCCGGATTATTGCATTCGAATGCATGAGATTTCGATTAGCGAATACTACTACTAGTGAGTGACAGTATCCGAGAACTTGCATTCGAATGCATGAGATTTCGATTAGCGAATACTACTACTTGTGAGTGACAGTATCCGAATTATTGTATTCGAATGCATGAGATTTCGATTATCGAATACTACTACTAGTGAGTGACAGTATCCGAGAACTTGCATTCGAATGCATGAGATTTCGATTAGTGAATACTACTACTAGTGAGTGACAGTATCCGAATTATTGCATTCCAATGCTTGAGATTTCGATTAGCGAATACTGCTACTAGTGAGTGACAGTATCCGAATTATTGCATTCGAATGCATGTGATTTCGGTTAGCGAATACTACTACTAGTGAGTGACAGTATCCGAATTATTGCATTCAAATGCAAGAAATTTCGATTAGCGAATACTACTACTAGTGAATTACAGTATCCGAATTATTGCATTCGAATGCATGAGATTTCGATTAGCGAATACTACTACTAGTGAGGGACAGTATCCGAGAACTTGCATTTGAATGCATGATATTTCGACTAGCGAATACTACTACTAGTGAGTGACAGAATCCGAGAACTTGCATTCGAATGCATGAGATTTCGATTAGCGAATACTACTACTAGTGAGTGACAGTATCCGAGAACTTGCATTCGAATGCATGAGATTTCGACTGGCGAATACTGCTACTAGTGAGTGACAGTATCCGAGAACTTGCATTCGAATGCAAGAGATTTCGATTACTCAATACTACTACTAGTGAGTGACAGTATCCGAGAACTTGCATTCGAATGCATGAGAATTCGATTAGCGAATACTACTACTAGTGAGTGACAGTATCCGAGATCTTGCATTCGAATGCAAGAGATATCGATTAGCGAATACTACTACTCGTGAGGACAGTATCCGAATTATTGCATTCGAATGCATGAGATTTCAATTAGCGAATACTACTACTAGTGAGTGACAGAATCCGAGAACTTGCATTCGAATGCATGAGATTTCGATTAGCGAATACTACTACTAGTGAGTGACAGAATCCGAGAACTTGCATTCGAATGCATGAGATTTCGATTAGGGAATACTACTACTACTGAGTGACAGTATCCAAATTGTTGCATACTAATGCATGAAATTTCGATTAGCGAATACTACTACTAGTGAGTGACAGTATCCGAACTATTGCATTCGAATGCATGAAATTTCGATTAGCGAATACTACTACTAGTGAGTGACAGTATCCAAGAACTTGCATTCGAATGCATGAGATTTCGATTAGCGAATACTACTACTAGTGAGTGACAGTATCCGGATTATTGCATTCGAATGCATGAGATTTCGATTAGCGAATACTACTACTAGTGAGTGACAGTATCCGAGAACTTGCATTCGAATGCATGAGATTTCGATTAGCGAATACTACTACTAGTGAGTGACAGTATCCGAATTATTGTATTCGAATGCATGAGATTTCGATTATCGAATACTACTACTAGTGAGTGACAGTATCCGAGAACTTGCATTCGAATGCATGAGATTTCGATTAGTGAATACTACTACTAGTGAGTGACAGTATCCGAATTATTGCATTCCAATGCTTGAGATTTCGATTAGCGAATACTGCTACTAGTGAGTGACAGTACCGAATTATTGCATTCGAATGCATGAGATTTCGATTAGCGAATACTACTACTAGTGAGTGACAGTATCCGAATTATTGCATTCAAATGCAAGAAATTTCGATTAGCGAATACTACTACTAGTGAATTACAGTATCCGAATTATTGCATTCGAATGCATTAGATTTCGATTAGCGAATACTACTACTAGTGAGGGACAGTATCCGAGAACTTGCATTTGAATGCATGAGATTTCGACTAGCGAATACTACTACTAGTGAGTGACAGAATCCGAGAACTTGCATTCGTATGCATGAGATTTCGATTAGCGAATACTACTACTAGTCAGTGACAGTATGCGAATTATTGCATTCGAATGCAGGAGATTTCGATTAGCGAATACTGCTACTAGTGAGTGACAGTATCCGAGAACTTGCATTCGAGTGCAAGAGATTTCGATTACTCAATACTACTACTAGTGAGTGACAGTATCCGAGAACTTGCATTCGAATGCATGAGATTTCGATTAGCGAATACTACTACTAGTGAGTGACAGTATCCGAGAACTTGCATTCGAATGCATGAGATTTCGATTAGGGAATACTACTACTAGTGAGTGACAGTATCCAAATTGTTGCATACGAATGCATGAAATTTCTTTTAGCGAATACTACTACTAGTGAGTGACAGTATCCGAATTATTGCATTCGAATGCATGAAATTTCGATTAGCGAATACTACTACTAGTGAGTGACAGTATCCGAGAACTTGCATTCGAATGCATGAGATTTCGATTAGCGAATACTACTACTTGTGAGTGACAGTATCCGAATTATTGTATTCGAATGCATGAGATTTCGATTATCGAATACTACTACTAGTGAGTGACAGTATCCGAGAACTTGCATTCGAATGCATGAGATTTCGATTAGTGAATACTACTACTAGTGAGTGACAGTATCCGAATTATTGCATTCCAATGCTTGAGATTTCGATTAGCGAATACTGCTACTAGTGAGTGACAGTATCCGAATTATTGCATTCGAATGCATGAGATTTCGGTTAGCGAATACTACTACTAGTGAGTGACAGTATCCGAATTATTGCATTCAAATGCAAGAAATTTCGATTAGCGAATACTACTACTAGTGAATTACAGTATCCGAATTATTGCATTCGAATGCATGAGATTTCGATTAGCGAATACTACTACTAGTGAGGGACAGTATCCGAGAACTTGCATTTGAATGCATGATATTTCGACTAGCGAATACTACTACTAGTGAGTGACAGAATCCGAGAACTTGCATTCGAATGCATGAGATTTCGATTAGCGAATACTACTACTAGTG
The DNA here is from genome assembly GCA_030765045.1 of Tenodera sinensis. Taxonomy (NCBI): domain Eukaryota; kingdom Metazoa; phylum Arthropoda; class Insecta; order Mantodea; family Mantidae; genus Tenodera; species Tenodera sinensis. Next base: position 1,004,454 of record JAUKNM010000016.1, read on the forward strand.
AGTGACAGTATCCGAGAACTTGCATTCGAATGCATGAGATTTCGACTGGCGAATACTGCTACTAGTGAGTGACAGTATCCGAGAACTTGCATTCGAATGCAAGAGATTTCGATTACTCAATACTACTACTAGTGAGTGACAGTATCCGAGAACTTGCATTCGAATGCATGAGAATTCGATTAGCGAATACTACTACTAGTGAGTGACAGTATCCGAGATCTTGCATTCGAATGCAAGAGATATCGATTAGCGAATACTACTACTCGTGAGGACAGTATCCGAATTATTGCATTCGAATGCATGAGATTTCGATTAGCGAATACTACTACTAGTGAGTGGCAGAATCCGAGAACTTGCATTCGAATGCATGAGATTTCGATTAGCGAATACTACTACTAGTGAGTGACAGTATCCGAGAACTTGCATTCGAATGCATGAGATTTCGATTAGGGAATACTACTACTAGTGAGTGACAGTATCCAAATTGTTGCATACTAATGCATGAAATTTCGATTAGCGAATACTACTACTAGTGAGTGACAGTATCCGAATTATTGCATTCGAATGCATGAAATTTCGATTAGCGAATACTACTACTAGTGAGTGACAGTATCCCAGAACTTGCATTCGAATGCATGAGATTTCGATTAGCGAATACTACTACTAGTGAGTGACAGTATCCGGATTATTGCATTCGAATGCATGAGATTTCGATTAGCGAATACTACTACTAGTGAGTGACAGTATCCGAGAACTTGCATTCGAATGCATGAGATTTCGATTAGCGAATACTACTACTAGTGAGTGACAGTATCCGAATTATTGTATTCGAATGCATGAGATTTCGATTATCGAATACTACTACTAGTGAGTGACAGTATCCGAGAACTTGCATTCGAATGCATGAGATTTCGATTAGTGAATACTACTACTAGTGAGTGACAGTATCCGAATTATTGCATTCCAATGCTTGAGATTTCGATTAGCGAATACTGCTACTAGTGAGTGACAGTATCCGAATTATTGCATTCGAATGCATGAGATTTCGATTAGCGAATACTACTACTAGTGAGTGACAGTATCCGAATTATTGCATTCAAATGCAAGAAATTTCGATTAGCGAATACTACTACTAGTGAATTACAGTATCCGAATTATTGCATTCGAATGCATTAGATTTCGATTAGCGAATACTACTACTAGTGAGGGACAGTATCCGAGAACTTGCATTTGAATGCATGAGATTTCGACTAGCGAATACTACTACTAGTGAGTGACAGAATCCGAGAACTTGCATTCGTATGCATGAGATTTCGATTAGCGAATACTACTACTAGTGAGTGACAGTATCCGAGAACTTGCATTCGAATGCATGAGATTTCGATTGGCGAATACTGCTACTAGTCAGTGACAGTATGCGAATTATTGCATTCGAATGCAGGAGATTTCGATTAGCGAATACTGCTACTAGTGAGTGACAGTATCCGAGAACTTGCATTCGAGTGCAAGAGATTTCGATTACTCAATACTACTACTAGTGAGTGACAGTATCCGAGAACTTGCATTCGAATGCATGAGATTTCGATTAGCGAATACTACTACTAGTGAGTGACAGTATCCGAGAACTTGCATTCGAATGCATGAGATTTCGATTAGGGAATACTACTACTAGTGAGTGACAGTATCCAAATTGTTGCATACGAATGCATGAAATTTCGATTAGCGAATACTACTACTAGTGAGTGACAGTATCCGAATTATTGCATTCGAATGCATGAAATTTCGATTAGCGAATACTACTACTAGTGAGTGACAGTATCCCAGAACTTGCATTCGAATGCATGAGATTTCGATTAGCGAATACTACTACTAGTGAGTGACAGTATCCGGATTATTGCATTCGAATGCATGAGATTTCGATTAGCGAATACTACTACTAGTGAGTGACAGTATCCGAGAACTTGCATTCGAATGCATGAGATTTCGATTAGCCAATACTACTACTAGTGAGTGACAGTAACCGAATTATTGTATTCGAATGCATGAGATTTCGATTATCGAATACTACTACTAGTGAGTGACAGTATCCGAGAACTTGCATTCGAATGCATGAGATTTCGATTAGTGAATACTACTACTAGTGAGTGACAGTATCCGAGAACTTGCATTCGAATGCATGAGATTTGGATTGGCGAATACTGCTACTAGTCAGTGACAGTATCCGAATTATTGCATTCGAATGCAAGAGATTTCGATTAGGGAATACTACTACTAGTGAGTGACAGTATCCGAATTATTGCATTCGAATGCATGAGATTTCGATTAGCGAATACTACTACTAGTGAGTGACAGTATCCGAATTATTGCATTCAAATGCAAGAAATTTCGATTAGCGAATACTACTACTTGTGAATTACAGTATCCAAATTATTGCATTCGAATGCATTAGATTTCGATTAGCGAATACTACTACTAGTGAGGGACAGTATCCGAGAACTTGCATTTGAATGCATGAGATTTCGACTAGGGAATACTACTACTAGTGAGTGACAGAATCCGAGAACTTGCATTCGAATGCATGAGATTTCGATTAGCGAATACTACTACTAGTGAGTGACAGTATCCGAGAACTTGAATTCGAATGCATGAGATTTGGATTGGCGAATACTGCTACTAGTCAGTGACAGTATCCGAATTATTGCATTCGAATGCAAGAGATTTCGATTAGGGAATACTACTACTAGTGAGTGACAGTATCCGAGAACTTGCATTCGATTGCATGAGATTTCGATTAGCGAATACTACTACTAGTGAGTGACAGTATCCGAATTATTGCATTCGAATGCATGAAATTTCGATTACCGAATACTACTACTAGTGAGTGACAGTATCCGAATTATTGCATTCGAATGCAAGAGATTTCGATTACTCAATACTACTACTAGTGAGTGACAGTATCCGAGAACTTGCATTCGAATGCATGAGAATTCGATTAGCGAATACTACTACTAGTGAGTGACAGTATCCGAGATCTTGCATTCGAATGCAAGAGATATCGATTAGCGAATACTACTACTCGTGAGGACAGTATCCGAATTATTGCATTCGAATGCATGAGATTTCGATTAGCGAATACTACTACTAGTGAGTGACAGAATCCGAGAACTTGCATTCGAATGCATGAAATTTCGATTAGCGAATACTACTACTAGTGAGCGACAGTATCCGAGAACTTGCATTCGAATGCATGAGATTTCGATTAGGGAATACTACTACTAGTGAGTGACAGTATCCAAATTGTTGCATACGAATGCATGAAATTTCGATTAGCGAATACTACTACTAGTGAGTGACAGTATCCGAATTATTGCATTCGAATGCATGAAATTTCGATTAGCGAATACTACTACTAGTGAGTGACAGTATCCCAGAACTTGCATTCGAATGCATGAGATTTCGATTAGCGAATACTACTACTAGTGAGTGACAGTATCCGGATTATTGCATTCGAATGCATGAGATTTCGATTAGCGAATACTACTACTAGTGAGTGACAGTATCCGAGAACTTGCATTCGAATGCATGAGATTTCGATTAGCGAATACTACTACTAGTGAGTGACAGTATCCGAATTATTGTATTCGAATGCATGAGATTTCGATTATCGAATACTACTACTAGTGAGTGACAGTATCCGAGAACTTGCATTCGAATGCATGAGATTTCGATTAGTGAATACTACTACTAGTGAGTGACAGTATCCGAATTATTGCATTCCAATGCTTGAGATTTCGATTAGCGAATACTGCTACTAGTGAGTGACAGTATCCGAATTATTGCATTCGAATGCATGAGATTTCGATTAGCGAATACTACTACTAGTGAGTGACAGTATCCGAATTATTGCATTCGAGTGCATTAGATTTCGATTAGCGAATACTACTACTAGTGAGGGACAGTATCCGAGAACTTGCATTTGAATGCATGAGATTTCGACTAGCGAATACTACTACTAGTGAGTGACAGAATCCGAGAACTTGCATTCGAATGCATGAGATTTCGATTAGCGAATACTACTACTAGTGAGTGACAGTATCCGAGAACTTGCATTCGAATGCATGAGATTTCGATTGGCGAATACTGCTACTAGTCAGTGACAGTATGCAAATTATTGCATTCGAATGCAGGAGATTTCGATTAGCGAATACTTCTACTAGTGAGTGACAGTATCCGAGAACTTGCATTCGAATGCAAGAGATTTCGATTACTCAATACTACTACTAGTGAGTGACAGTATCCGAGAACTTGCATTCGAATGCATGAGATTTCGATTAGCGAATACTACTACTAGTGAGTGACAGTATCCGAGAACTTGCATTCGAATGCATGAGATTTCGATTAGGGAATACTACTACTAGTGAGTGTCAGTATCCAAATTGTTGCATACGAATGCATGAAATTTCGATTAGCGAATACTACTACTAGTGAGTGACAGTATCCGAATTATTGCATTCGAATGCATGAAATTTCGATTAGCGAATACTACTACTAGTGAGTGACAGTATCCCAGAACTTGCATTCGAATGCATGAGATTTCGATTAGCGAATACTACTACTAGTGAGTGACAGTATCCGAATTATTGTATTCGAATGCATGAGATTTCGATTATCGAATACTACTACTAGTGAGTGACAGTATCCGAGAACTTGCATTCGAATGCATGAGATTTCGATTAGTGAATACTACTACTAGTGAGTGACAGTATCCGAATTATTGCATTCCAATGCTTGAGATTTCGATTAGCGAATACTGCTACTAGTGAGTGACAGTATCCGAATTATTGCATTCGAATGCATGAGCTTTCGATTAGCGAATACTACTACTAGTGAGTGACAGTATCCGAATTATTGCATTCAAATGCAAGAAATTTCGATTAGCGAATACTACTACTAGTGAATTACAGTATCCGAATTATTGCATTCGAATGCATTAGATTTCGATTAGCGAATACTACTACTAGTGAGGGACAGTATCCGAGAACTTGCATTTGAATGCATGAGATTTCGACTAGCGAATACTACTACTAGTGAGTGACAGAATCCGAGAACTTGCATTCGAATGCATGAGATTTCGATTAGCGAATACTACTACTAGTGAGTGACAGTATCCGAGAACTTGCATTCGAATGCAAGAGATTTCGATTAGCGAATACTACTACTAGTGAGTGACAGTATCCGAATTATTGCATTCGAATGCAGGAGATTTCGATTAGCGAATACTACTACTAGTGAGTGACAGTATCCGAGATCTTGCATTCGAATGCAAGAGATATCGATTTGCGAATACTACTACTCGTGAGGACAGTATCCGAATTATTGCATTCGAATGCATGAGATTTCGATTAGCGAATACTACTACTAGTGAGTGACAGAATCCGAGAACTTGCATTCGAATGCATGAGATTTCGATTAGCGAATACTACTACTAGTGAGTGACAGTATCCGAGAACTTGCATTCGAATGCATGAGATTTCGATTAGGGAATACTACTACTAGTGAGTGACAGTATCCGAATTATTGCATTCAAATGCATGAAATTTCGATTAGCGAATACTACTACTAGTGAGTGACAGTATCCCAGAACTTGCATTCGAATGCATGAGATTTCGATTAGCGAATACTACTACTAGTGAGTGACAGTATCCGGATTATTGCATTCGAATGCATGAGATTTCGATTAGCGAATACTACTACTAGTGAGTGACAGTATCCGAGAACTTGCATTCGAATGCATGAGATTTCGATTAGCGAATACTACTACTAGTGAGTGACAGTATCCGAATTATTGTATTCGAATGCATGAGATTTCGATTATCGAATACTACTACTAGTGAGTGACAGTATCCGAGAACTTGCATTCGAATGCATGAGATTTCGATTAGTGAATACTACTACTAGTGAGTGACAGTATCCGAATTATTGCATTCCAATGCTTGAGATTTCGATTAGCGAATACTGCTACTAGTGAGTGACAGTATCCGAATTATTGCATTCGAATGCATGAGATTTCGATTAGCGAATACTACTACTAGTGAGTGACAGTATCCGAATTATTGCATTCAAATGCAAGAAATTTCGATTAGCGAATACTACTACTAGTGAATTACAGTATCCGAATTATTGCATTCGAATGCATGAGATTTCGATTAGCGAATACTACTACTAGTGAGGGACAGTATCCGAGAACTTGCATTTGAATGCATGAGATTTCGACTAGCGAATACTACTACTAGTGAGTGACAGAATCCGAGAACTTGCATTCGAATGCATGAGATTTCGATTAGCGAATACTACTACTAGTGAGTGACAGTATCCGAGAACATGCATTCTAATGCATGAGATTTCGATTGGCGAATACTGCTACTAGTTGGTGACAGTATCCGAGAACTTGCATTCGAATGCAAGAGATTTCGATTACTCAATACTACTACTAGTGAGTGGCAGTATCCGAGAACTTGCATTCGAATGCATGAGAATTCGATTAGCGAATACTACTACTAGTGAGTGACAGTATCCGAGATCTTGCATTCGAATGCAAGAGATATCGATTAGCGAATACTACTACTCGTGAGGACAGTATCCGAATTATTGCATTCGAATGCATGAGATTTCGATTAGCGAATACTACTACTAGTGAGTGACAGAATCCGAGAACTTGCATTCGAATGCATGAGATTTCGATTAGCGAATACTACTACTAGTGAGTGACAGTATCCGAGAACTTGCATTCGAATGCATGAGATTTCGATTAGGGAATACTACTACTAGTGAGTGACAGTATCCAAATTGTTGCATACGAATGCATGAAATTTCGATTAGCGAATACTACTACTAGTGAGTGACAGTATCCGAATTATTGCATTCGAATGCATGAAATTTCGATTAGCGAATACTACTACTAGTGAGTGACAGTATCCCAGAACTTGCATTCGAATGCATGAGATTTCGATTAGCGAATACTACTACTAGTGAGTGACAGTATCCGGATTATTGCATTCGAATGCATGAGATTTCGATTGGCGAATACTACTACTAGTGAGTGACAGTATCCGAGAACTTGCATTCGAATGCATGAGATTTCGATTAGCGAATACTACTACTAGTGAGTGACAGTATCCGAATTATTGTATTCGAATGCATGAGATTTCGATTATCGAATACTACTACTAGTGAGTGACAGTATCCGAGAATTTGCATTCGAATGCATGAGATTTCGATTAGTGAATACTACTACTAGTGAGTGACAGTATCCGAATTATTGCATTACAATGCTTGAGATTTCGATTAGCGAATACTGCTACTAGTGAGTGACAGTATCCGAATTATTGCATTCGAATGCATGAGATTTCGATTAGCGAATACTACTACTAGTGAGTGACAGTATCCGAATTATTGCATTCAAATGCAAGAAATTTCGATTAGCGAATACTACTACTAGTGAATTACAGTATCCGAATTATTGCATTCGAATGCATTAGATTTCGATTAGCGAATACTACTACTAGTGAGGGACAGTATCCGAGAACTTGCATTTGAATGCATGAGATTTCGACTAGCGAATACTACTACTAGTGAGTGACAGAATCCGAGAACTTGCATTCGAATGCATGAGATTTCGATTAGCGAATACTACTACTAGTGAGTGACAGTATCCGAGAACTTGCATTCGAATGCATGAGATTTCGATTGGCGAATACTGCTACTAGTCAGTGACAGTATGCGAATTATCGCATTCGAATGCAGGAGATTTCGATTAGCGAATACTGCTACTAGTGAGTGACAGTATCCGAGAACTTGCATTCGAATGCAAGAGATTTCGATTACTCAATACTACTACCAGTGAGTGACAGTATCCGAGAACTTGCATTCGAATGCATGAGAATTCGATTAGCGAATACTACTACTAGTGAGTGACAGTATCCGAGAACTTGCATTCAAATGCATGAGATTTCGATTAGCGAATACTACTACTAGTGAGTGACAGTATCCGAATTATTGCATTCAAATGCAAGAAATTTCGATTAGCGAATACTACTACTAGTGAATTACAGTATCAGAATTATTGCATTCGAATGCATGAGATTTCGATTAGCGAATACTGCTACTAGTGAGTGACAGTATCCGAGAACTTGCATTCGAATGCAAGAGATTTCGATTACTCAATACTACTACTAGTGAGTGACAGTATCCGAGAACTTGCATTCGAATGCATGGGAATTCGATTAGCGAATACTACTACTAGTGAGTGACAGTATCCGAGATCTTGCATTCGAATGCAAGAGATATCGATTAGCGAGTACTACTACTCGTGAGGACAGTATCCGAATTATTGCATTCGAATGCATGAGATTTCGATTAGCGAATACTACTACTAGTGAGTGACAGAATCCGAGAACTTGCATTCGAATGCATGAGATTTCGATTAGCGAATACTACTACTAGTGAGTGACAGTATCCGAGAACTTGCATTCGAATGCATGAGATTTCGATTAGGGAATACTACTACTAGTGAGTGACAGTATCCAAATTGTTGCGTACGAATGCATGAAATTTCGATTAGCGAATACTACTACTAGTGAGTGACAGTATCCGAATTATTGCATTGGAATGCATGAAATTTCGATTAGCGAATACTACTACTAGTGAGTGACAGTATCCCAGAACTTGCATTCGAATGCATGAGATTTCGATTAGCGAATACTACTACTAGTGAGTGACAGTATCCGGATTATTGCATTCGAATGCATGAGATTTCGATCAGCGAATACTACTACTAGTGAGTGACAGTATCCGAGAACTTGCATTCGAATGCATGAGATTTCGATTAGCGAATACTACTACTAGTGAGTGACAGTATCCGAATTATTGTATTCCAATGCTTGAGATTTCGATTAGCGAATACTGCTACTAGTGAGTGACAGTATCCGAATTATTGCATTCGAATGCATGAGATTTCGATTAGCGAATACTACTACTAGTGAGTGACAGTATCCGAATTATTGCATTCAAATGCAAGAAATTTCGGTTAGCGAATACTACTACTAGTGAATTACAGTATCCGAATTATTGCATTCGAATGCATTAGATTTCGATTAGCGAATACTACTGCTAGTGAGGGACAGTATCCGAGAACTTGCATTTGAATGCATGAGATTTCGACTAGCGAATACTACTACTAGTGAGTGACAGAATCCGAGAACTTGCATTCGAATGCATGAGATTTCGATTGGCGAATACTGCTACTAGTCAGTGACAGTATGCGAATTATTGCATTCGAATGCAGGAGATTTCGATTAGCGAATACTGCTACTAGTGAGTGACAGTATCCGAGAACTTGCATTCGAATGCAAGAGATTTCGATTACTCAATACTACTACTAGTGAGTGACAGTATCCGAGAACTTGCATTCGAATGCATGAGAATTCGATTAGCGAATACTACTACTAGTGAGTGACAGGATCCGAGAACTTGCATTCAAATGCATGAGATTTCGATTAGCGAATACTACTACTAGTGAGTGACAGTATCCGAGAACTTGCATTTGAATGCATGAGATTTCGATTAGCGAATACTACTACTAGTGAGTGACAGAATCCGACAACTTCCATTCGAATGCATGAGATTTCGATTAGCGAATACTACTACTAGTGAGTGACAGTATCCGAGAACTTGCATTCGAATGCATGAGATTTCGATTAGCGAATACTGCTACTAGTCAGTGACAGTATCCGAATTATTGCATTCGAATGCAAGAGATTTCGATTAGCGAATACTACTACTAGGGAGTGACAGTATCCGAGAACTTGCATTCGAATGAAAGAGATTTCGATTACTCAATACTACTACTAGTGAGTGACAGTATCCGAATTATTGCATTCGAATGCATGAGATTTCGATTAGCGAATACTACTACTACTGAGTGACGGTATCCGAGAACTTGCATTCGAATGCATGAGATTTTGATTAGCGAATACTACTACTAGTGAGTGACAAGTATCCGAATTATTGCATTCGAATGCATGAGATTTGGATTAGCGAATACTACTACTAGTGAGTGACAGTATCCGAGAACTTGCATTCGAATGAAAGAGATTTCGGTTAGTGAATACTGCTACTAGTCAGTGACAGTATGCGAATTATTGCATTCGAATGCAGGAGATTTCGATTAGCGAATACTACTACTAGTGAGTGACAGTATCCGAGAACTTGCATTCGAATGCAAGAGATTTCGATTACTCAATACTACTACTAGTGAGTGACAGTATCCGAGAACTTGCATTCGAATGCATGAGAATTCGATTAGCGAATACTACTACTAGTGAGTGACAGTATCCGAGAACTTGCATTCGAATGCAAGAGATTTCGATTAGCGAATACTACTACTAGTGAGTGACAGTATACGAATTATTGCATTCGAATGCAAGAGATTTCGATTAGCGAATACTACTACTAGTGAGTGACAGTATCCGAGAGCTTGCATTCGAATGCATGAGATTTCGATTGGCGAATACTGCTACTAGTCAGTGACAGTATGCGAATTATTGCATTCGAATGCAGGAGATTTCGATTAGCGAATACTGCTACTAGTGAGTGACAGTATCCGAGAACTTGCATTCGAATGCAAGAGATTTCGATTACTCAATACTACTACTAGTGAGTGACAGTATCCGAGAACTTGCATTCGAATGCATGAGAATTCGATTAGCGAATACTACTACTAGTGAGTGACAGTATCCGAGAACTTGCATTCAAATGCATGAGATTTCGATTAGCGAATACTACTACTAGTGAGTGACACTATCCGAGAACTTGCATTTGAATGCATGAGATTTCGATTAGCGAATACTACTACTAGTGAGTGACAGTATCCGAGATCTTGCATTCGAATGCAAGAGATATCGATTAGCGAATACTACTACTCGTGAGTACAGTATCCGAATTATTGCATTCGAATGCATGAGATTTCGATTAGCGAATACTACTACTAGTGAGTGACAGAATCCGAGAACTTGCATTCGAATGCATGAGATTTCGATTAGCGAATACTACTACTAGTGAGTGACAGTATCCGAGAACTTGCATTCGAATGCATGAGATTTCGATTAGGGAATACTACTACTGGTGAGTGACAGTATCCAAATTGTTGCATACGAATGCATGAAATTTCGATTAGCGAATACTACTACTAGTGAGTGACAGTATCCGAATTATTGCATTCGTATGCATGAAATTTCGATTAGCGAATACTACTACTAGTGAGTGACAGTATCCCAGAACTTGCATTCGAATGCATGAGATTTCGATTAGCGAATACTACTACTAGTGAGTGACAGTATCCGGATTATTGCATTCGAATGCATGAGATTTCGATTAGCGAATACTACTACTAGTGAGTGACAGTATCCGAGAACTTGCATTCGAATGCATGAGATTTCGATTAGCGAATACTACTACTAGTGAGTGACAGTATCCGAATTATTGTATTCGATTGCATGAGATTTCGATTATCGAATACTACTACTAGTGAGTGACAGTATCCGAGAACTTGCATTCGAATGCATGAGATTTCGATTAGTGAATACTACTACTAGTGAGTGACAGTATCCGAATTATTGCATTCCAATGCTTGAGATTTCGATTAGCGAATACTGCTACTAGTGAGTGACAGTATCCGAATTATTGCATTCGAATGCAAGAAATTTCGATTAGCGAATACTACTACTAGTGAATTACAGTATCCGAATTATTGCATTCGAATGCATTAGATTTCGATTAGCGAATACTACTACTAGTGAGGGACAGTATCCGAGAACTTGCATTTGAATGCATGAGATTTTGACTAGTGAATACTACTACTAGTGAGTGACAGAATCCGAGAACTTGCATTCGAATGCATGAGATTTCGATTGGCGAATACTGCTACTAGTCAGTGACAGTATGCGAATTATTGCATTCGAATGCAGGAGATTTCGATTAGCAAATACTGCTACTAGTGAGTGACAGTATCCGAGAACTTGCATTCGAATGCAAGAGATTTCGATTACTCAATACTACTACTAGTGAGTGACAGTATCCGAGAACTTGCATTCGAATGCATGAGAATTCGATTAGCGAATACTACTACTAGTGAGTGACAGTATCCGAGAACTTGCATTCAAATGCATGAGATTTCGATTAGCAAATACTACTACTAGTGAGTGACAGTATCCGAGAACTTGCATTTGAATGCATGAGATTTCGATTAGCGAATACTACTACTAGTGAGTGACAGAATCCGAGAACTTCCATTCGAATGCATGAGATTTCGATTAGCGAATACTACTACTAGTGAGTGACAGTATCCGAGAACTTGCATTCGAATGCATGAGATTTCGATTAGCGAATACTGCTACTAGTCAGTGACAGTATCCGAATTATTGCATTCGAATGCAAGAGATTTCGATTAGCGAATACTACTACTAGGGAGTGACAGTATCCGAGAACTTGCATTCGAATGAAAGAGATTTCGATTACTCAATACTACTACTAGTGAGTGACAGTATCCGAATTATTGCATTCGAATGCATGAGATTTCGATTAGCGAATACTACTACTAGTGAGTGACGGTATCCGAGAACTTGCATTCGAATGCATGAGATTTTGATTAGCGAATACTACTACTAGTGAGTGACAAGTATCCGAATTATTGCATTCGAATGCATGAGATTTGGATTAGCGAATACTACTACTAGTGAGTTACAGTATCCGAGAACTTGCATTCGAATGAAAGAGATTTCGATTAGTGAATACTGCTACTAGTCAGTGACAGTATACGAATTATTGCATTCGAATGCAGGAGATTTCGATTAGCGAATACTACTACTAGTGAGTGACAGTATCCGAGAACTTGCATTCGAATGCAAGAGATTTCGATTACTCAATACTACTACTAGTGAGTGACAGTATCCGAGAACTTGCATTCGAATGCATGAGAATTCGATTAGCGAATACTACTACTAGTGAGTGACAGTATCCGAGAACTTGCATTCGAATGCAAGAGATTTCGATTAGCGAATACTACTACTAGTGAGTGACAGTATACGAATTATTGCATTCGAATGCAAGAGATTTCGATTAGCGAATACTACTACTAGTGAGTGACAGTATCCGAGAGCTTGCATTCGAATGCAAGAGATTTTGATTAGCGAATACTACTACTAGTGAGTGACAGTATCCAAATTATTGCATTCGAATGCATGAGATTTCGATTAGCGAATACTACTACTAGTGAGTGACAGTATCCGAGAACTTGCATTCGAATGCAAGAGATTTCGATTAGCGAGTACTACTACTAGTGAGTGACAATATCCGAGAACTTGCATTCGAATGCCAGAGATTTCGATTAGCGAATACTACTACTAGTGAGTGACAGTATCCGAGAACTTGCATTCGAATGCATGAGATTTCGATTAGCGAATACTACTACTAGTGAGTGACAGTATACGAATTATTGCATTCGAATGCAAGAGATTTCGATTAGCGAATACTACTACTAGTGAGTGACAGTATCCGAGAGCTTGCATTCGAATGCATGAGATTTCGATTGGCGAATACTGCTACTAGTCAGTGACAGTATGCGAATTATTGCATTCGAATGCAGGAGATTTCGATTAGCGAATACTGCTACTAGTGAGTGACAGTATCCGAGAACTTGCATTCGAATGCAAGAGATTTCGATTACTCAATACTACTACTAGTGAGTGACAGTATCCGAGAACTTGCATTCGAATGCATGAGAATTCGATTAGCGAATACTACTACTAGTGAGTGACAGTATCCGAGAACTTGCATTCAAATGCATGAGATTTCGATTAGCGAATACTACTACTAGTGAGTGACACTATCCGAGAACTTGCATTTGAATGCATGAGATTTCGATTAGCGAATACTACTACTAGTGAGTGACAGTATCCGAGATCTTGCATTCGAATGCAAGAGATATCGATTAGCGAATACTACTACTCGTGAGTACAGTATCCGAATTATTGCATTCGAATGCATGAGATTTCGATTAGCGAATACTACTACTAGTGAGTGACAGAATCCGAGAACTTGCATTCGAATGCATGAGATTTCGATTAGCGAATACTACTACTAGTGAGTGACAGTATCCGAGAACTTGCATTCGAATGCATGAGATTTCGATTAGGGAATACTACTACTGGTGAGTGACAGTATCCAAATTGTTGCATACGAATGCATGAAATTTCGATTAGCGAATACTACTACTAGTGACTGACAGTATCCGAATTATTGCATTCGTATGCATGAAATTTCGATTAGCGAATACTACTACTAGTGAGTGACAGTATCCCAGAACTTGCATTCGAATGCATGAGATTTCGATTAGCGAATACTACTACTAGTGAGTGACAGTATCCGGATTATTGCATTCGAATGCATGAGATTTCGATTAGCGAATACTACTACTAGTGAGTGACAGTATCCGAGAACTTGCATTCGAATGCATGAGATTTCGATTAGCGAATACTACTACTAGTGAGTGACAGTATCCGAATTATTGTATTCGATTGCATGAGATTTCGATTATCGAATACTACTACTAGTGAGTGACAGTATCCGAGAACTTGCATTCGAATGCATGAGATTTCGATTAGTGAATACTACTACTAGTGAGTGACAGTATCCGAATTATTGCATTCCAATGCTTGAGATTTCGATTAGCGAATACTGCTACTAGTGAGTGACAGTATCCGAATTATTGCATTCGAATGCATGAGATTTCGATTAGCGAATACTACTACTAGTGAGTGACAGTATCCGAATTATTGCATTCAAATGCAAGAAATTTCGATTAGCGAATACTACTACTAGTGAATTACAGTATCCGAATTATTGCATTCGAATGCATTAGATTTCGATTAGCGAATACTACTACTAGTGAGGGACAGTATCCGAGAACTTGCATTTGAATGCATGAGATTTTGACTAGTGAATACTACTACTAGTGAGTGACAGAATCCGAGAACTTGCATTCGAATGCATGAGATTTCGATTTGCGAATACTGCTACTAGTCAGTGACAGTATGCGAATTATTGCATTCGAATGCAGGAGATTTCGATTAGCAAATACTGCTACTAGTGAGTGACAGTATCCGAGAACTTGCATTCGAATGCAAGAGATTTCGATTACTCAATACTACTACTAGTGAGTGACAGTATCCGAGAACTTGCATTCGAATGCATGAGAATTCGATTAGCGAATACTACTACTAGTGAGTGACAGTATCCGAGAACTTGCATTCAAATGCATGAGATTTCGATTAGCAAATACTACTACTAGTGAGTGACAGTATCCGAGAACTTGCATTTGAATGCATGAGATTTCGATTAGCGAATACTACTACTAGTGAGTGACAGAATCCGAGAACTTCCATTCGAATGCATGAGATTTCGATTAGCGAATACTACTACTAGTGAGTGACAGTATCCGAGAACTTGCATTCGAATGCATGAGATTTCGATTAGCGAATACTGCTACTAGTCAGTGACAGTATCCGAATTATTGCATTCGAATGCAAGAGATTTCGATTAGCGAATACTACTACTAGGGAGTGACAGTATCCGAGAACTTGCATTCGAATGAAAGAGATTTCGATTACTCAATACTACTACTAGTGAGTGACAGTATCCGAATTATTGCATTCGAATGCATGAGATTTCGATTAGCGAATACTACTACTAGTGAGTGACGGTATCCGAGAACTTGCATTCGAATGCATGAGATTTTGATTAGCGAATACTACTACTAGTGAGTGACAAGTATCCGAATTATTGCATTCGAATGCATGAGATTTGGATTAGCGAATACTACTACTAGTGAGTTACAGTATCCGAGAACTTGCATTCGAATGAAAGAGATTTCGATTAGTGAATACTGCTACTGGTCAGTGACAGTATACGAATTATTGCATTCGAATGCAGGAGATTTCGATTAGCGAATACTACTACTAGTGAGTGACAGTATCCGAGAACTTGCATTCGAATGCAAGAGATTTCGATTACTCAATACTACTACTAGTGAGTGACAGTATCCGAGAACTTGCATTCGAATGCATGAGAATTCGATTAGCGAATACTACTACTAGTGAGTGACAGTATACGAATTATTGCATTCGAATGCAAGAGATTTCGATTAGCGAATACTACTACTAGTGAGTGACAGTATCCGAGAGCTTGCATTCGAATGCAAGAGATTTCGATTAGCGAATACTACTACTAGTGAGTGACAGTATCCGAATTATTGCATTCGAATGCATGAGATTTCGATTAGCGAATACTACTACTAGTGAGTGACAGTATCCGAGAACTTGCATTCGAATGCAAGAGATTTCGATTAGCGAATGCTACTACTAGTGAGTGACAGTATCCGAGAACTTGCATTCGAATGCAAGAGATTTTGATTAGCGAATACTACTACTAGTGAGTGACAGTATCCAAATTATTGCATTCGAATGCATGAGATTTCGATTAGCGAATACTACTACTAGTGAGTGACAGTATCCGAGAACTTGCATTCGAATGCAAGAGATTTCGATTAGCGAGTACTACTACTAGTGAGTGACAATATCCGAGAACTTGCATTCGAATGCCAGAGATTTCGATTAGCGAATACTACTACTAGTGAGTGACAGTATCCGAGAACTTGCATTCGAATGCATGAGATTTCGATTAGCGAATACTACTACTAGTGAGTGACAGTATCCGAGAACTTGCATTCGAATGCATGAGATTTCGATTAGCGAATACTACTACTAGTGAGTGACAGGATACGAGACCTTGAATTCCAATGCATGAGATTTCGATTAGCGAATACTACTACTAGTGAGTGACAGCATCCGAGAACTTGCATTCGATTGCATGAGATTTATATTAGCGAATACTACTACTAGTGAGTGACAGTATCCGAATTATTGCAATCGAATGCAAGAGACTTCGATTAGCGAATACTACTACTAGTGAGTGACAGTATCCGAGAACTTGCATTCGAATGCAAGAGATTTCGATTAGCGAATACTACTACTAGTGAGTGACAGTATCCGAGAACTTGCATTCGAATGCATGAGATTTCGATTAGCGAATACTACTACTAGTGAGTGACAGTATCCGAGAACTTGCATTCGTATGCAAGAGATTTCGATTAGCGAATACTACTACTAGTGAGTGACAGTATCCGAGAACTTGCATTCGAATGCATGAAATTTCGATTAGCGAATACTACTAGTTGTGAGTGACAGTATCCGAATTAATGCATTCGAATGCCAGAGATTTCGATTAGCGAATACTACTACTAGTGAGTGACAGTATCCGAGAACTTGCATTCGAATGCAAGAGATTTCGATTAGCGAATACTACTACTAGTGAGTGACAGTATCCGAATTATTGCATTCGAATGCAAGAGATTTCGATTAGCGAATACTACTACTAGTGAGTGACAGTATCCGAGAACTTGCATTCGAATGCAAGAGATTTCGAATAGCGAATACTACTACTAGTGAGTGACAGTATCCGAATTATTGCATTCGAATGCATGAGATTTCGATTAGCGAATACTACTACTAGTGAGTGACAGTATCCGAGAACTTGCATTCGAATGCAAGAGATTTCGATTAGCGAATACTACTAGTAGTGAGTGACAGTATCCGAGAACTTGCACTCAAATGCAAGAGATTTCGATTAGCGAATACTACTACTAGTGAGTGACAGTATCCGAATTATTGCATTCGAATGCAAGAGATTTCGATTAGCGAATACTACTACTAGTGAGTGACAGTATCCGAGAACTTGCATTCGAATGCAAGACATTTCGATTAGCGAATACTACTACTAGTGAGTGACAGTATCCAAATTATTGCATTCGAATGCATGAGATTTCGATTAGCGACTACTACTACTAGTGAGTGACAGTATCCGAGAACTTGCATTCGAATGCAAGAGATTTCGATTAGCGAATACTACTACTAGTGAGTGACAGTATCCGAGAACTTGCATTCGAATGCAAGAGATTTCGATTAGCGAATACTACTACTAGTGAATGACAGTATCCGAGAACTTGCATTCGAATGCATGAGATTTCGATTAGCGAATACTACTACTAGTGAGTGACAGTATCCGAGAACTTGCATTCGAATGCAAGTGATTTTGATTAGCGAATACTACTACTAGTGAGTGACAGTATCCAAATTATTGCATTCGAATGCATGAGATTTCGATTAGCGAATACTACTACTAGTGAGTGACAGTATCCGAGAACTTGCACTCGAATGCAAGAGATTTGGATTAGCGAATACTACTACTAGTGAGTGACAGTATCCGAGAACTTGCATTCGAATGCAAGAGATTTCGATTAGCGAATACTACTACTAGTGAGTGACAGCATCCGAGAACTTGCATTCGAATGCATGAGATTTATATTAGCGAATACTACTACTAGTGAGTGACGGTATCCGAATTATTGCATTCGAATGCAAGAGACTTCGATTAGCGAATACTACTACTAGTGAGTGACAGTATCCGAGAACTTGCATTCGAATGCAAGAGATTTCGATTAGCGAATACTACTACTAGTGAGTGACAGTATCCGAGAACTTGCATTCGTATGCATGAGATTTCGATTAGCGAATACTACTACTAGTGAGTGACAGTATCCGAGAACTTGCATTCGAATGCATGAAATTTCGATTAGCGAATACTACTAGTAGTGAGTGACAGTATTCGAATTATTGCATTCGAATGCCAGAGATTTCGATTAGCGAATACTACTACTAGTGAGTGACAGTATCCGAGAACTTGCATTCGAATGCAAGAGATTTCGATTAGCGAATACTACTACTAGTGAGTGACAGTATCCGAATTATTGCATTCGAATGCAAGAGATTTCGATTAGCGAATACTACTACTAGTGAGTGACAGTATCCGAGAACTTGCATTCGAATGCAAGAGATTTCGATTAGCGAATACTACTACTAGTGAGTGACAGTATCCGAATTATTGCATTCGAATGCATGAGATTTCGATTAGCGAATACTACTACTAGTGAGTGACAGTATCCGAGAACTTGCATTCGAATGCAAGAGATTTCGATTAGCGAATACTACTAGTAGTGAGTGACAGTATCCGAGAACTTGCACTCAAATGCAAGAGATTTCGATTAGCGAATACTACTACTAGTGAGTGACAGTATCCGAATTATTGCTTTCGAATGCAAGAGATTTCGATTAGCGAATACTACTACTAGTGAGTGACAGTATCCAAATTATTCCATTCGAATGCATGAGATTTCGATTAGCGAATACTAGTACTAGTGAGTGACAGTATCCGAGAACTTGCATTCGAATGCAAGAGATTTCGATTAGCGAATACTACTACTAGTGAGTGACAGTATCCGAGAACTTGCATTCGAATGCATGAGATTTCGATTAGCGAATACTACTACTAGTGAGTGACAGTATCCGAGAACTTGCATTCGAATGCATGAGATTTCGATTAGCGAATACTAGTACTAGTGAGTGACAGTATCCGAGAACTTGCATTCGAATGCAAGAGATTTCGATTAGCGAATACTACTACTAGTGAGTGACAGTATCCGAGAACTTGCATTCGAATGCATGAGATTTCGATTAGCGAATACTACTACTAGTGAGTGACAGTATCCGAGAACTTGCATTCGAATGCATGAGATTTCGATTAGCGAATACTACTACTAGTGAGTGACAGTATCCGAGAACTTGCATTCGAATGCATGAGATTTCGATTAGCGAATACTACTACTAGTGAGTGACAGGATACGAGAACTTGAATTCCAATGCATGAGATTTCGATTAGCGAATACTACTACTAGTGAGTGACCGCATCCGAGAACTTGCATTCGAATGCATGAGATTTATATTAGCGAATACTACTACTAGTGAGTGACAGTATCCGAATTATTACATTCGAATGCAAGAGATTTCGACTAGCGAATACTACTACTAGTGAGTGACAGAATCCGAGAACTTGCATTCGAATGCATGAGATTTCGATTAGCGAATACTACTACTAGTGAGTGACAGTATCCGAGAACTTGCATTCGAATGCATGAGATTTCGATTAGCGAATACTGCTACTAGTCAGTGTCAGTATCCGAATTATTGCATTCGAATGCAAGAGATTTCGATTAGCGAATACTACTACTAGTGAGTGACAGTATCCGAGAACTTGCATTCGAATGCAAGAGATTTCGATTAGCGAATACTACTACTAGTGAGTGACAGTATCCGAGAACTTGCATTCGAATGCAAGAGATTTCGATTAGCGAATACTACTACTAGTGAGTGACAGTATCCGAGAACTTGCATTCGAATGCATGAGATTTCGATTAGCGAATACTACTACTAGTGAGTGACAAGTATCTGAATTATTGCATTCGAATGCATGAGATTTGGATTAGCGAATACTACTACTAGTGAGTGACAGTATCCGAGAACTTGCATTCGAATGAAAGAGATTTCGATTAGTGAATACTGCTACTAGTCAGTGACAGTATGCGAATTATTGCATTCGAATGCAGGAGATTTCGATTAGCGAATACTACTACTAGTGAGTGACAGTATCCGAGAACTTGCATTCGAATGCAAGAGATTTCGATTACTCAATACTACTACTAGTGAGTGACAGTATCCGAGAACTTGCATTCGAATGCATGAGAATTCGATTAGCGAATACTACTACTAGTGAGTGACAGTATCCGAGAACTTGCATTCGAATGCAAGAGATTTCGATTAGCGAATACTACTACTAGTGAGTGACAGTATCCGAATTATTGCATTCGAATGCATGAGATTTCGATTAGCGAATACTACTACTAGTGAGTGACAGAATCCGAGAACTTGCATTCGAATGCAAGAGATTTCGATTAGCGAATACTACTACTAGTGAGTGACAGCATCCGAGAACTTGCATTCGAATGCATGCGATTTATATTAGCGAATACTACTACTAGTGAGTGACAGTATCCGAATTATTGCATTCGAATGCAAGAGACTTCGATTAGCGAATACTACTACTAGTGAGTGACAGTATCCGAGAACTTGCATTCGAATGCAAGAGATTTCGATTAGCGAATACTACTACTAGTGAGTGACAGTATCCGAGAACTTGCATTCGTATGCAAGAGATTTCGATTAGCGAATACTACTACTAGTGAGTGACAGTATCCGAGAACTTGCATTCGAATGCATGAAATTTCGATTAGCGAATACTACTAGTAGTGAGTGACAGTATCCGAATTATTGCATTCGAATGCCAGAGATTTCGATTAGCGAATACTACTACTAGTGAGTGACAGTATCCGAGAACTTGCATTCGAATGCAAGAGATTTCGATTAGCGAATACTACTACTAGTGAGTGACAGTATCCGAATTATTGCATTCGAATGCAAGAGATTTCGATTAGCGAATACTACTACTAGTGAGTGACAGTATCCGAGAACTTGCATTCGAATGCAAGAGATTTCGATTAGCGAATACTACTACTAGTGAGTGACAGTATCCGAATTATTGCATTCGAATGCATGAGATTTCGATTAGCGAATACTACTACTAGTGAGTGACAGTATCCGAGAACTTGCATTCGAATGCAAGAGATTTCGATTAGCGAATACTACTAGTAGTGAGTGACAGTATCCGAGAACTTGCACTCAAATGCAAGATATTTCGATTAGCGAACACTACTACTAGTGAGTGACAGTATCCGAATTATTGCTTTCGAATGCAAGAGATTTCGATTAGCGAATACTACTACTAGTGAGTGACAGTATCCGAATTATTGCATTCGAATGCATGAGATTTCGATTAGCGAATACTACTACTAGTGAGTGACAGTATCCGAGAACTTGCATTCGAATGCAAGAGATTTCGATTAGCGAATACTACTACTAGTGAGTGACAGTATCCGAATTATTGCATTCGAATGCATGAGATTTCGATTAGCGAATACTACTACTAGTGAGTGACAGAATCCGAGAACTTGCATTCGAATGCAAGAGATTTCGATTAGCGAATACTACTAGTAGTGAGTGACAGTATCCGAGAACTTGCACTCAAATGCAAGAGATTTCGATTAGCGAATACTACTACTAGTGAGTGACAGTATCCGAATTATTGCTTTCGAATGCAAGAGATTTCGATTAGCGAATACTACTACTAGTGAGTGACAGTATCCAAATTATTCCATTCGAATGCATGAGATTTCGATTAGCGAATACTAGTACTAGTGAGTGACAGTATCCGAGAACTTGCATTCGAATGCAAGAGATTTCGATTAGCGAATACTACTACTAGTGAGTGACAGTATCCGAGAACTTGCATTCGAATGCATGAGATTTCGATTAGCGAATACTACTACTAGAGAGTGACAGGATACGAGAACTTGAATTCCAATGCATGAGATTTCGATTAGCGAATACTACTACTAGTGAGTGACCGCATCCGAGAACTTGCATTCGAATGCAAGAGATTTATATTAGCGAATACTACTACTAGTGAGTGACAGTATCCGAATTATTGCATTCGAATGCAAGAGATTTCGATTAGCGAATACTACTACTAGTGAGTGACAGAATCCGAGAACTTGCATTCGAATGCATGAGATTTCGATTAGCGAATACTGCTACTAGTCAGTGTCAGTATCCGAATTATTGCATTCGAATGCAAGAGATTTCGATTAGCGAATACTACTACTAGTGAGTGACAGTATCCGAGAACTTGCATTCGAATGCAAGAGATTTCGATTAGCGAATACTACTACTAGTGAGTGACAGTATCCGAGAACTTGCATTCGAATGCAAGAGATTTCGATTAGCGAATACTACTACTAGTGAGTGACAGTATCCGAGAACTTGCATTCGAATGCATGAGATTTCGATTAGCGAATACTACTACTAGTGAGTGACAAGTATCTGAATTATTGCATTCGAATGCATGAGATTTGGATTAGCGAATACTACTACTAGTGAGTGACAGTATCCGAGAACTTGCATTCGAATGAAAGAGATTTCGATTAGTGAATACTGCTACTAGTCAGTGACAGTATGCGAATTATTGCATTCGAATGCAGGAGATTTCGATTAGCGAATACTACTACTAGTGAGTGACAGTATACGAGAACTTGCATTCGAATGCAAGAGATTTCGATTACTCAATACTACTACTAGTGAGTGACAGTATCCGAGAACTTGCATTCGAATGCATGAGAATTCGATTAGCGAATACTACTACTAGTGAGTGACAGTATCCGAGAACTTGCATTCGAATGCAAGAGATTTCGATTAGCGAATACTACTACTAGTGAGTGACAGTATCCGAATTATTGCATTCGAATGCATGAGATTTCGATTAGCGAATACTACTACTAGTGAGTGACAGAATCCGAGAACTTGCATTCGAATGCAAGAGATTTCGATTAGCGAATACTACTACTAGTGAGTGACAGTATCCGAGAACTTGCATCCGAATGCAAGAGATTTCGATTAGCGAATACTAGTACTAGTGAGTGACAGTATCCGAGAACTTGCATTCGAATGCAAGAGATTTTGATTAGCGAATACTACTACTAGTGAGTGACAGTATCCAAATTATTGCATTCGAATGCATGAGATTTCGATTAGCGAATACTACTACTAGTGAGTGACAGTATCCGAGAACTTGCATTCGAATGCAAGAGATTTCGATTAGCGAATACTACTACTAGTGAGTGACAGTATCCGAATTATTGCATTCGAATGCATGAGATTTCGATTAGCGAATACAACTACTAGTGAGTGACAGTATCCGAGAACTTGCATTCGAATGCAAGAGATTTCGATTAGCGAATGCTACTACTAGTGAGTGACAGTATCCGAGAACTTGCATTCGAATGCAAGAGATTTCGATTAGCGAATACTACTACTAGTGAGTGACAGTATCCGAGAACTTGCATTCGAATGCAAGAGATTTTGGTTAGCGAATACTACTACTAGTGAGTGACAGTATCCAAATTATTGCATTCGAATGCATGAGATTTCGATTAGCGAATACTACTACTAGTGAGTGACAGTATCCGAGAACTTGCATTCTAATGCAAGAGATTTCGATTAGCGAATACTACTACTAGTGAGTGACAGTATCCGAGAACTTGCATTCGAATGATTGAGATTTCGATTAGCGAATACTACTACTAGTGAGTGACAGTATCCGAGAACTTGCATTCGTATGCAAGAGAATTCGATTAGCGAATACTTCTACTAGTGAGTGACAGTATCCGAGAACTTGCATTCGAATGCATGAAATTTCGATTAGCGAATACTACTAGTAGTGAGTGACAGTATCCGAATTATTGCATTCGAATGCCAGAAATTTCGATTAGCGAATACTACTACTAGTGAGTGACAGTATCCGAGAACTTGCATTCGAATGCAAGAGATTTCGATTAGCGAATACTACTACTAGTGAGTGACAGTATCCGAATTATTGCATTCGAATGCAAGAGATTTCGATTAGCGAATACTACTACTAGTGAGTGACAGTATCCGAGAACTTGCATTCGAATGCAAGAGATTTCGATTAGCGAATACTACTACTAGTGAGTGACAGTTTCCGAGAACTTGCATTCGAATGCAAGAGATTTCGATAAGCGAATACTACTACTAGTGAGTGACAGTATATGAGAACTTGCACTCAAATGCAAGAGATTTCGATTAGCGAATACTACTACTAGTGAGTGACAGTGTCCGAATTATTGCATTCGAATGCAAGAGATTTCGATTAGCGAATACTACTACTAGTGAGTGACAGTATCCGAGAACTTGCATTCGAATGCAAGAGATTTCGATTAGCGAATACTACTACTAGTGAGTGACAGTATCCAAATTATTGCATTCGAATGCATGAGATTTCGATTAGCGAATACTACTACTAAAGAGTGACAGTATCCGAGAACTTGCATTCGAATGCAAGAGATTTCGATTAGCGAATACTACTACTAGTGAGTGACAGTATCCGAGAACTTGCATTCGAATGCATGAGATTTCGATTAGCGAATACTACTACTAGTGAGTGACAGTATCCGAGAACTTGCATTCGAATGCATGAGATTTCGATTAGCGAATACTACTACTAGTGAGTGACAGGATACGAGAACTTGAATTCCAATGCATGAGATTTCGATTAGCGAATACTACTACTAGTGAGTGACAGTATCCGAGAACTTGCATTCGAATGCATGAAATTTCGATTAGCGAATACTACTACTAGTGAGTGACAGTATCCGAATTATTGCATTCGAATGCAAGAGATTTCGATTAGCGAATACTACTACTAGTGAGTGAGAGTATCCGAATTATTGCGTTCGAATGCATGAGATTTCGATTAGCGAATAATACTACTAGTGAGTGACAGTATCCGAGAACTTGCATTCGAATGCATGAGATTTCGATTAGCGAATACTACTACTAGTGAGTGACAGTATCCGAATTATTGCATTCGAATGCAAGAGATTTCGATTAGCGAATACTACTACTAGTGAGTGACAGTATCCGAGAACTTGATTTCGAATGCAAGAGATTTCGATTAGTGAATACTACTACTAGTGAGTAACAGTATCCGAGAACTTGCATACGAATGCATGAGATTTCGATTAGCGAATACTACTACTAGTGAGTGACAGTATCCGAGAACTTGCATTCGAATGCATGAGATTTCGATTAGCGAATACTACTACTAATGAGTTACAGTATCCGAGAGCTTGCATTCGAATGCATGAGATTTCGATTAGCGAATACTACTACTAGTGAGTGACAGTATCCGAGAACTTGCATTCGAATGCATGAGATTTCGATTAGCGAACACTACTACTTGTGAGCGACAGTATCCGAGAACTCGCATTCGAATGCCAGAGATTTCGATTAGCGAATACTACTACTAGTGAGTGACAGTATCCGAGAACTTGCATTCGAATGCATGAGATTTCGATTAGCGAATACTACTACTAATTAGTGACAGTATCCGAATTATTGCATTCGAATGCATGAAATTTCGATTAGCGAATACTACTACTAGTGAGTGACAGTATCCGAATTATTGCATTCGAATGCAAGAGATTTCGATTAGCGAATACTCTTACTAGTGAGTGACAGTATCCGAATTATTGCATTCGAATGCATGAGATTTCGATTAGCCAATACTACTACTAGTGAGTGACAGTATCCGAGAACTTGCATTCGAATGCAAGAGATTTCGATTAGCGAATACTACTACTAGTGAGTGACAGTATCCGAGAACTTGCACTCGAATGCAAGAGATTTCGATTAGCGAATACTACTACTAGTGAGTGACAGTATCCGAATAATTGCATTCGAATGCAAGAGATTTCGATTAGCGAATACTACTACTAGTGAGTGACAGTATCCGAGAACTTGCATTCGAATGCAAGAGATATCGATTAGCGAATACTACTACTAGTGAGTGACAGTATCCGAGAACTTGCATTCGAATGCATGAGATTTCGATTAGCGAATACTACTACTAGTGAGTGACAGTATCCGAGAACTTGCATTCGAATGCATGAGATTTCGATTAGCGAATACTACTACTAGTGAGTGACAGGATACGAGAACTTGAATTCCAATGCATGAGATTTCGATTAGCGAATACTACTACTAGTGAGTGACAGCATCCGAGAACTTGCATTCGAATGCATGAGATTTATATTAGCGAATACTACTACTAGTGAGTGACAGTATCCGAATTATTGCATTCGAATGCAAGAGATTTCGATTAGCGAATACTACTACTAGTGAGTGACAGTATCCGAGAACTTGCATTCGAATGCAAGAGATTTCGATTAGCGAATACTACTACTAGTGAGTGACAGTATTCGAGAACTTGCATTCGAATGCATGAGATTTCGATTAGCGAATA
Organism: Tenodera sinensis; assembly: GCA_030765045.1. Classification (NCBI taxonomy): domain Eukaryota; kingdom Metazoa; phylum Arthropoda; class Insecta; order Mantodea; family Mantidae; genus Tenodera; species Tenodera sinensis. Next base: position 1,031,508 of record JAUKNM010000016.1, read on the forward strand.
CTACTACTAGTGAGTGACAGTATCCGAGAACTTGCATTCGTATGCAAGAGATTTCGATTAGCGAATACTACTACTAGTGTGTGACAGTATCCGAGAACTTGCATTCGAATGCATGAAATTTCGATTAGCGAATACTACTACTAGTGAGTGACAGTATCCGAATTATTGCATTCGAATGCAAGAGATTTCCATTAGCGAATACTACTACTAGTGAGTGACAGTAGCCGAGAACTTGCATTCGAATGCATGAGATTTTGATTAGCGAATAATACTACTAGTGAGTGACAGTATCCGAGAACTTGCATTCGAATGCATGAGATTTCGATTAGCGAATACTACTACTAGTGACTGACAGTATCCGAATTATTGCATTCGAATGCAAGAGATTTCGATTAGCGAATACTACTACTAGTGAGTGACAGTATCCGAGAACTTGCTTTCGAATGCAAGAGATTTCGATTAGCGAATACTACTACTAGTGAGTAACAGTATCCGAGAACTTGCATACGAATGCATGAGATTTCGATTAGCGAATACTACTACTAGTGAGTGACAGTATCCGAGAACTTGCATTCGAATGCATGAGATTTCGATTAGCGAATACTACTACTAGTGAGTTACAGTATCCGAGAGCTTGCATTCGAATGCATGAGATTTCGATTAGCGAATACTACTACTAGTGAGTGACAGTATCCGAGAACTTGCATTCGAATGCATGAGATTTAGATTAGCGAATACTACTACTAATGAGTGACAGTATCCGAATTATTGCATTCGAATGCATGAAATTTCGATTAGCGAATACTACTACTAGTGAGTGACAGTATCCGAATTATTGCATTCGAATGCAAGAGATTTCGATTAGCGAATACTACTACTAGTGAGTGAGAGTATCCGAATTATTACATTCGAATGCATGAAATTTCGATTAGCGAATACTACTACTAGTGAGTGACAGTATCCGAATTATTGCATTCGAATGCATGAGATTTCAATTAGCGAATACTACTACTAGTGAGTGACAGAATCCGAGAACTTGCATTCGAATGCAAGAGATTTCGATTAGCGAATACTACTACTAGTGAGTGACAGTATCCGAGAACTAGCATTCGAATGCATGAGATTTCGATTAGCGAATACTACTACTAGTGAGTGACAGTATCCGAGAACTTGCATTCGAATGCATGAGATTTCGATTAGCGAATACTACTACTAGTGAGAGACAGAATCCGAGAACTTGCATTCGAATGCATGAGATTTCGATTAGCGAATACTACTACTAGTGAGTGACAGTATCCGAATTATTGCATTCGAATGCATGAAATTTCGTTTAGCAAATACTATTACTAGTGAGTGACAGTATCCCAGTACTTCCATTCTAATGCATGAAAATTCGATTAGCGAATACTACTACTAGTGAGTGACAGTACCCCAGAACTTGCATTCGAATGCATGAAATTTCGATTAGCGAATACTACTACTAGTGAGTGACAGTATCCGAATTATTGCATTCGAATGCATGAAATTTCGATTAGCGAATACTACTACTAGTGAGTGACAGTATCCGAATTATTGCATTCGAATGCATGAAATTTCGATTAGCGAATACTACTACTAGTCAGTGACAGTATCCGAATTATTGCATTCGAATGCATGAAATTTCGATTAGCGTTTACTACTACTAGTGAGTGACAGTATCCCAGAACTTGCATTCCAATGCATCAGATTTCGATTAGCGAATACTACTACTAGTGAGTGACAGTATCCGGATTATTGCATTCGAATGCATGAGATTTCGATTAGCGAACACTACTACTAGTGAGTAACAGTATCCGAGAACTTGCATACGAATGCATGGGATTTCGATTAGCGAATACTACTACAAGTGAGTGACAGTATCCGAGAACTTGCATTCGAATGCATGAGATTTCGATTAGCGAATACTACTACTAGTGAGTTACAGTATCCGAGAGCTTGCATTCGAATGCATGAGATTTCGATTAGCGAATACTACTACTAGTGAGTGACAGTATCCGAGAACTTGCATTCGAATGCATGAGATTTCGATTAGCGAATACTACTACTAATGAGTGACCGTATCCGAATTATTGCATTCGAATGCATGAAATTTCGATTAGCGAATACTACTACTAGTGAGTGACAGTATCGGAATTATTGCATTCGAATGCAAGAGATTTCGATTAGCGAATACTACTACTAGTGAGTGACAGTATCCGAATTATTGCATTCGAATGCATGAGATTTCGATTAGCGAATACTACTACTAGTGAGTGACAGTATCCGAGAACTTGCATTCGAATGCAAGAGATTTCGATTAGCGAATACTACTACTAGTGAGTGACAGTATCCGAGAACTTGCACTCGAATGCAAGAGATTTCGATAAGCGAATACTACTACTAGTGAGTGACAGTATCGGAATTATTGCATTCGAATGCAAGAGATTTCGATTAGCGAATACTACTACTAGTGAGTGACAGTATCCGAGAACTTGCATTCGAATGCAAGAGATTTCGATTAGCGAATACTACTACTAGTGAGTGACAGTATCCAAATTATTGCATTCGAATGCATGAGATTTCGATTAGCGAATACTACTACTAAAGAGTGACAGTATCCGAGAACTTGCATTCGAATGCAAGAGATTTCGATTAGCGAATACTACTACTAGTGAGTGACAGTATCCGAGAACTTGCATTCGAATGCAAGAGATTTCGATTAGCGAATACTACTACTAGTGAGTGACAGTATCCGAGAACTTGCATTCGAATGCATGAGATTTCGATTAGCGAATACTACTACTAGTGAGTGACAGTATCCGAGAACTTGCATTCGAATGCATGAGATTTCGATTAGCGAGAACTACTACTAGTGAGTGACAGGATACGAGAACTTGAATTCCAATGCATGAGATTTCGATTAGCGAATACTACTACTAGTGAGTGACAGAATCCGAGAACTTGGATTCGAATGCATGAGATTTATATTAGCGAATACTACTACTAGTGAGTGACAGTATCCGAATTATTGCATTTGAATGCAAGAGATTACGATTAGCGAATACTACTACTAGTGAGTGACAGTATCCGAGAACTTGCATTCGAATGCAAGAGATTCCGATTAGCGAATACTACTACTAGTGAGTGACAGTATTCGAGAACTTGCATTCGAATGCATGAGATTTCGATTAGCGAATACTACTACTAGTGAGTGACAGTATCCGAGAACTTGCATTCGTATGCAAGAGACTTCGATTAGCGAATACTACTACTAGTGAGTGATAGTATCCGAGAACTTGCATTCGAATGCATGAAATTTCGATTAGCGAATACTACTACTAGTGAGTGACAGTATCCGAATTATTGCATTCGAATGCAAGAGATTTCGATTAGCGAATACTGCTACTAGTGAGTGACAGTAGCCGAGAACTTGCATTCGAATGCATGAGATTTTGATTAGCGAATAATACTACTAGAGAGTGACAGTATCCGAGAACTTGAATTCGAACGCATGAGATTTCGATTAGCGAATACTACTACTAGTGAGTGACAGTATCCGAATTATTGCATTCGAATGCAAGAGATTTCGATTAGCGAATACTACTACTAGTGAGTAACAGTATCCGAGAACTTGCATACGAATGCATGAGATTTCGATTAGCGAATACTACTACTAGTGAGTGACAGTATCCGAGAACTTGCTTTCGAATGCAAGAGATTTCGATTAGCGAATACTACTACTAGTGAGTAACAGTATCCGAGAACTCGCATACGAATGCATGAGATTTCGATTAGCGAATACTACTACTAGTGAGTGACAGTATCCGAGAACTTGCATTCGAATGCATGAGATTTCGATTAGCGAATACTACTACTAGTGAGTTACAGTATCCGAGAGCTTGGATTTCGAATGCATGAGATTTCGATTAGCGAATACTACTACTAGTGAGTGACAGTATCCGAGAACTTGCATTCGAATGCAAGAGATTTCGATTAGCGAATACTACTACTAGTGAGTGACAGTATCCAAATTATCGCATTCGAATGCAAGAGATTTCGATTAGCGAATACTACTACTAGTGAGTGACAGTATCCGAGAACTTGCATTCGAATGCAAGAGATTTCGATTAGCGAATACTACTACTAGTGAGTGACAGTATCAAAATTATTGCATTCGAATGCATGAGATTTCGATTAGCGAATACTACTACTAAAGAGTGACAGTATCCGAGAACTTGCATTCGAATGCAAGAGATTTCGATTAGCGAATACCACTACTAGTGAGTGACAGTATCCGAGAACTTGCATTCGAATGCAAGAGATTTCGATTAGCGAATACTACTACTAGTGAGTGACAGTATCCGAGAACTTGCATTCGAATGCATGAGATTTCGATTAGCGAATACTACTACTAGTGAGTGACAGTATCCGAGAACTTGCATTCGAATGCATGAGATTTCGATTAGCGAGAACTACTACTAGTGAGTGACAGGATACGAGAACTTGAATTCCAATGCATTAGATTTCGATTAGCGAATACTACTACTAGTGAGTGACAGCATCCGAGAACTTGCATTCGAATGCATGAGATTTATATTAGCGAATACTACTACTAGTGAGTGACAGTATCCGAATTATTGCATTCGAATGCAAGAGATTACGATTAGCGAATACTACTACTAGTGAGTGACAGTATCCGAGAACTTGCATTCGAATGCAAGAGATTCCGATTAGCGAATACTACTACTAGTGAGTGACAGTATTCGAGAACTTGCATTCGAATGCATGAGATTTCGATTAGCGAATACTACTACTAGTGACTGACAGTATCCGAATTATTGCATTCGAATGCAAGAGATTTCGATTAGCGAATACTACTACTAGTGAGTGACAGTATCCGAGAACTTGCTTTCGAATGCAAGAGATTTCGATTAGCGAATACTACTACTAGTGAGTAACAGTATCCGAGAACTTGCATACGAATGCATGAGATTTCGATTAGCGAATACTACTACTAGTGAGTGACAGTATCCGAGAACTTGCATTCGAATGCATGAGATTTCGATTAGCGAATACTACTACTAGTGAGTTACAGTATCCGAGAGCTTGCATTCGAATGCATGAGATTTCGATTAGCGAATACTACTACTAGTGAGTGACAGTATCCGAGAACTTGCATTCGAATGCATGAGATTTAGATTAGCGAATACTACTACTAATGAGTGACAGTATCCGAATTATTGCATTCGAATGCATGAAATTTCGATTAGCGAATACTACTACTAGTGAGTGACAGTATCCGAATTATTGCATTCGAATGCAAGAGATTTCGATTAGCGAATACTACTACTAGTGAGTGAGAGTATCCGAATTATTACATTCGAATGCATGAAATTTCGATTAGCGAATACTACTACTAGTGAGTGACAGTATCCGAATTATTGCATTCGAATGCATGAGATTTCAATTAGCGAATACTACTACTAGTGAGTGACAGAATCCGAGAACTTGCATTCGAATGCAAGAGATTTCGATTAGCGAATACTACTACTAGTGAGTGACAGTATCCGAGAACTAGCATTCGAATGCATGAGATTTCGATTAGCGAATACTACTACTAGTGAGTGACAGTATCCGAGAACTTGCATTCGAATGCATGAGATTTCGATTAGCGAATACTACTACTAGTGAGAGACAGAATCCGAGAACTTGCATTCGAATGCATGAGATTTCGATTAGCGAATACTACTACTAGTGAGTGACAGTATCCGAATTATTGCATTCGAATGCATGAAATTTCGTTTAGCAAATACTATTACTAGTGAGTGACAGTATCCCAGTACTTCCATTCTAATGCATGAAAATTCGATTAGCGAATACTACTACTAGTGAGTGACAGTACCCCAGAACTTGCATTCGAATGCATGAAATTTCGATTAGCGAATACTACTACTAGTGAGTGACAGTATCCGAATTATTGCATTCGAATGCATGAAATTTCGATTAGCGAATACTACTACTAGTGAGTGACAGTATCCGAATTATTGCATTCGAATGCATGAAATTTCGATTAGCGAATACTACTACTAGTCAGTGACAGTATCCGAATTATTGCATTCGAATGCATGAAATTTCGATTAGCGTTTACTACTACTAGTGAGTGACAGTATCCCAGAACTTGCATTCCAATGCATCAGATTTCGATTAGCGAATACTACTACTAGTGAGTGACAGTATCCGGATTATTGCATTCGAATGCATGAGATTTCGATTAGCGAACACTACTACTAGTGAGTAACAGTATCCGAGAACTTGCATACGAATGCATGGGATTTCGATTAGCGAATACTACTACAAGTGAGTGACAGTATCCGAGAACTTGCATTCGAATGCATGAGATTTCGATTAGCGAATACTACTACTAGTGAGTTACAGTATCCGAGAGCTTGCATTCGAATGCATGAGATTTCGATTAGCGAATACTACTACTAGTGAGTGACAGTATCCGAGAACTTGCATTCGAATGCATGAGATTTCGATTAGCGAATACTACTACTAATGAGTGACCGTATCCGAATTATTGCATTCGAATGCATGAAATTTCGATTAGCGAATACTACTACTAGTGAGTGACAGTATCGGAATTATTGCATTCGAATGCAAGAGATTTCGATTAGCGAATACTACTACTAGTGAGTGACAGTATCCGAATTATTGCATTCGAATGCATGAGATTTCGATTAGCGAATACTACTACTAGTGAGTGACAGTATCCGAGAACTTGCATTCGAATGCAAGAGATTTCGATTAGCGAATACTACTACTAGTGAGTGACAGTATCCGAGAACTTGCACTCGAATGCAAGAGATTTCGATAAGCGAATACTACTACTAGTGAGTGACAGTATCGGAATTATTGCATTCGAATGCAAGAGATTTCGATTAGCGAATACTACTACTAGTGAGTGACAGTATCCGAGAACTTGCATTCGAATGCAAGAGATTTCGATTAGCGAATACTACTACTAGTGAGTGACAGTATCCAAATTATTGCATTCGAATGCATGAGATTTCGATTAGCGAATACTACTACTAAAGAGTGACAGTATCCGAGAACTTGCATTCGAATGCAAGAGATTTCGATTAGCGAATACTACTACTAGTGAGTGACAGTATCCGAGAACTTGCATTCGAATGCAAGAGATTTCGATTAGCGAATACTACTACTAGTGAGTGACAGTATCCGAGAACTTGCATTCGAATGCATGAGATTTCGATTAGCGAATACTACTACTAGTGAGTGACAGTATCCGAGAACTTGCATTCGAATGCATGAGATTTCGATTAGCGAGAACTACTACTAGTGAGTGACAGGATACGAGAACTTGAATTCCAATGCATGAGATTTCGATTAGCGAATACTACTACTAGTGAGTGACAGAATCCGAGAACTTGGATTCGAATGCATGAGATTTATATTAGCGAATACTACTACTAGTGAGTGACAGTATCCGAATTATTGCATTTGAATGCAAGAGATTACGATTAGCGAATACTACTACTAGTGAGTGACAGTATCCGAGAACTTGCATTCGAATGCAAGAGATTCCGATTAGCGAATACTACTACTAGTGAGTGACAGTATTCGAGAACTTGCATTCGAATGCATGAGATTTCGATTAGCGAATACTACTACTAGTGAGTGACAGTATCCGAGAACTTGCATTCGTATGCAAGAGACTTCGATTAGCGAATACTACTACTAGTGAGTGATAGTATCCGAGAACTTGCATTCGAATGCATGAAATTTCGATTAGCGAATACTACTACTAGTGAGTGACAGTATCCGAATTATTGCATTCGAATGCAAGAGATTTCGATTAGCGAATACTGCTACTAGTGAGTGACAGTAGCCGAGAACTTGCATTCGAATGCATGAGATTTTGATTAGCGAATAATACTACTAGAGAGTGACAGTATCCGAGAACTTGAATTCGAACGCATGAGATTTCGATTAGCGAATACTACTACTAGTGAGTGACAGTATCCGAATTATTGCATTCGAATGCAAGAGATTTCGATTAGCGAATACTACTACTAGTGAGTAACAGTATCCGAGAACTTGCATACGAATGCATGAGATTTCGATTAGCGAATACTACTACTAGTGAGTGACAGTATCCGAGAACTTGCTTTCGAATGCAAGAGATTTCGATTAGCGAATACTACTACTAGTGAGTAACAGTATCCGAGAACTCGCATACGAATGCATGAGATTTCGATTAGCGAATACTACTACTAGTGAGTGACAGTATCCGAGAACTTGCATTCGAATGCATGAGATTTCGATTAGCGAATACTACTACTAGTGAGTTACAGTATCCGAGAGCTTGGATTTCGAATGCATGAGATTTCGATTAGCGAATACTACTACTAGTGAGTGACAGTATCCGAGAACTTGCATTCGAATGCAAGAGATTTCGATTAGCGAATACTACTACTAGTGAGTGACAGTATCCAAATTATCGCATTCGAATGCAAGAGATTTCGATTAGCGAATACTACTACTAGTGAGTGACAGTATCCGAGAACTTGCATTCGAATGCAAGAGATTTCGATTAGCGAATACTACTACTAGTGAGTGACAGTATCCAAATTATTGCATTCGAATGCATGAGATTTCGATTAGCGAATACTACTACTAAAGAGTGACAGTATCCGAGAACTTGCATTCGAATGCAAGAGATTTCGATTAGCGAATACCACTACTAGTGAGTGACAGTATCCGAGAACTTGCATTCGAATGCAAGAGATTTCGATTAGCGAATACTACTACTAGTGAGTGACAGTATTCGAGAACTTGCATTCGAATGCATGAGATTTCGATCAGCGAATACTACTACTAGTGAGTGACAGTATCCGAGAACTTGCATTCGAATGCATGAGATTTCGATTAGCGAGAACTACTACTAGTGAGTGACAGGATACGAGAACTTGAATTCCAATGCATTAGATTTCGATTAGCGAATACTACTACTAGTGAGTGACAGCATCCGAGAACTTGCATTCGAATGCATGAGATTTATATTAGCGAATACTACTACTAGTGAGTGACAGTATCCGAATTATTGCATTCGAATGCAAGAGATTACGATTAGCGAATACTACTACTAGTGAGTGACAGTATCCGAGAACTTGCATTCGAATGCAAGAGATTCCGATTAGCGAATACTACTACTAGTGAGTGACAGTATTCGAGAACTTGCATTCGAATGCATGAGATTTCGATTAGCGAATACTACTACTAGTGAGTGACAGTATCCGAGAACTTGCATTCGTATGCAAGAGACTTCGATTAGCGAATACTACTACTAGTGAGTGATAGTATCCGAGAACTTGCATTCGAATGCATGAAATTTCGATTAGCGAATACTACTACTAGTGAGTGACAGTATCCGAATTATTGCATTCGAATGCAAGAGATTTCGATTAGCGAATACTGCTACTAGTGAGTGACAGTAGCCGAGAACTTGCATTCGAATGCATGAGATTTTGATTAGCGAATAATACTACTAGAGAGTGACAGTATCCGAGAACTTGAATTCGAACGCATGAGATTTCGATTAGCGAATACTACTACTAGTGAGTGACAGTATCCGAATTATTGCATTCGAATGCAAGAGATTTCGATTAGCGAATACTACTACTAGTGAGTAACAGTATCCGAGAACTTGCATACGAATGCATGAGATTTCGATTAGCGAATACTACTACTAGTGAGTGACAGTATCCGAGAACTTGCTTTCGAATGCAAGAGATTTCGATTAGCGAATACTACTACTAGTGAGTAACAGTATCCGAGAACTCGCATACGAATGCATGAGATTTCGATTAGCGAATACTACTACTAGTGAGTGACAGTATCCGAGAACTTGCATTCGAATGCATGAGATTTCGATTAGCGAATACTACTACTAGTGAGTTACAGTATCCGAGAGCTTGGATTTCGAATGCATGAGATTTCGATTAGCGAATACTACTACTAGTGAGTGACAGTATCCGAGAGCTTGCATTCGAATGCATGAGATTTCGATTAGCGAACACTACTACTAGTAGGCGACAGTATCCGAGAACTTGCATTCGAATGCATGAGATTTCGATTAGCGAATACTACTACTAGTGAGTGACAGTATCCGAGAACTTGCATTCGAATGCATGAGATTTCGATTAGCGAATACTACTACTAATGAGTGACAGTATCCGAATTATTGCATTCGAATGCATGAAATTTCGATTAGCGAATACTACTACTAGTGAGTGACAGTATCCGAATTATTGCATTCGAATGCAAGAGATTTCGATTAGCGAATACTACTACTAGTGAGTGAGAGTATCCGAATTATTGCATTCGAATGCATGAAATTTCGATTAGCGAATACTACTACTAGTGAGTGACAGTATCCGAATTATTGCATTCGAATGCATGAGATTTCAATTAGCGAATACTACTACTAGTGAGTGACAGAATCCGAGAACTTGCATTCGAATGCAAGAGATTTAGATTAGCGAATACTACTACTAGTGAGTGACAGTATCCGAGGACTTGCATTCGAATGCATGAGATTTCGATTAGCGAATACTACTACTAGTGAGTGACAGTATCCGAGAACTTGCATTCGAATGCATGAGATTTCGATTAGCGAATACTGCTACTAGTGAGAGAAAGAATCCGAGAACTTGCATTCGAATGCATGAGATTTCGACTAGCGAATACTACTACTAGTGAGTGACAGTATCCGAATTATTGCATTCGAATGCATGAAATTTCGATTAGCAAATACTATTACTAGTGAGTGACAGTATCCCAGTACTTCCATTCTAATGCATGAATATTCGATTAGCGAATACTACTACTAGTGAGTGAGAGTACCCCAGAACTTGCATTCGAATGCATGAAATTTCGATTAGCGAATACTACTACTAGTGAGTGACAGTATCCGAATTATTGCATTCGAATGCACGAAATTTCGATTAGCGAATACTACTACTAGTGAGTGACAGTATCCGAATTATTGCATTCGAATGCATGAAATTTCGATTAGCGAATACTACTACTAGTCAGTGACAGTATCCGAATTATTGCATTCGAATGCATGAAATTTCGATTAGCGTTTAGTACTACTAGTGAGTGACAGTATCCCAGAACTTGCATTCCAATGCATGAGATTTCGATTAGCGAATACTACTACTAGTGAGTGACAGTATCCGGATTATTGCATTCGAATGCATGAGATTTCGATTAGCGAATACTACTACTAGTGAGTGACAGTATCCGAGAACTTGCATTCGAATGCATGAGATTTAGATTAGCGAATACTACTACTAGTGAGTGACACTATCCGAGAACTTGAATTCCAATGCATGAGATTTCGGTTAGTTAATACTACTACTAGTGAGTGACAGTATCCAAATTATTGCATTCGAATGCAAGAGATTTCGATTAGCGAATACTACTACTAGTGAGTGACAGTATCCGAGAACTTGCATTCAAATGCATGAGATTTCGATTAGCGAATACTACTACTAGTAAGTGACAGTATCCGAATTATTGCATTCGAATGCATGAGATATCGATTAGCGAATACTACTACTAGTGAGTGACAGTATCCGACAACTTGCATTCGAATGCATGAGATTTCGATTAGCGAATACTACTACTACTAGTGAGAGACAGTATCCAAATTATTGTATTCGAATGCATGAGATTTCGATTAGCGAATACTACTACTAGTGAGTGACAGTATCCGAATTATTGCATTCGAATACAAGAAATTTCGATTAGCGAATACTACTACTAGTGAGTGACAGTATCCGAATTATTGCATTCGAATGCAAGAAATTTCGATTAGCGAATACCACTACTAGTGAGTGACAGTATCCGAGAACTCGCATTCAACTGCATGGGATTTCTATTAGCGAATACTACTACTAGTGAGTGACAGTATCCCAGAACTTGCATTTGAATGCATGAGATTTCGATTAGCGAATACTACTACTAGTGAGTGACAGAATCCGAGAACTTGCATTCGAATGCATGAGATTTCGATTAGCGAATACTACTACTAGTGAGTGACAGTATCCAAATTATTGCATTCGAATGCATGAAATTTCGATTAGCAAATACTACTACTAGTGAGTGACAGTATTCGAATTATTGCATTCGAATGCATGAAATTTCGATTAGCGAATACTACTACTAGTGAGTGACAGTATCCGAATTATTGCATTCGAATGCATGAAATTTCGATTACCGAATACTACTACTAGTGAGTGACAGTATCCGAATTATTGCATTCGAATGCATGAAATTTCGATTAGCGAATACTACTACTAGCGAGTGACAGTATCCCAGAACTTGCATTCGAATGCATGAGATTTCGCTTAGCGAATACTACTACTAGTGAGTGACAGTATCCGGATTATTGCATTCGAATGCATGAGTTTTCGATTAGCGAATACTACTACTAGTGAGTGACAGTATCCGAGAACTTGCATTCGAATGCATGAGATTTCGATTAGCGAATACTACTACTAGTGAGTGACAGTATCCGAGAACTTGAATTCGAATGCATGAGATTTCGATTAGTGAATACTATTACTAGTGAGTGACAGTATCCGAATTATTGCATTCGAATGCAAGAGATTTCGATTAGCGAATACTACTACTAGTGAGTGACAGTATCCGAGAACTTGCATTCGAATGCATGAGATTTCGATTAGCGAATACTACTACTAGTGAGTGACAGTATCCGAATTATTGCATTCGAATGCATGAAATTTCGATTAGCAAATACTACTACTAGTGAGTGACAGTATCCCAGTACTTGCATTCTAATGCATGAAAATTCGATTAGCGAATACTACTACAAGTGAGTGACAGTATCCCAGAACTTGCATTCGAATGCATGAAATTTCTACTAGCGAATACTATTACTAGTGAGTGACAGTATCCGAATTATTGCATTCGAATGCATGAAATTTCGATTAGCGAATACTACTACTAGTGAGTGACAGTATCCGAATTATTGCATTCGAATGCATGAAATTTCGATTAGCGAATACTACTACTAGTGAGTGACCGTATCCGAATTATTGCATTGGAATGCATGAAATTTCGATTACCGATTACTACTACTAGTGAGTGACAGTATCCCAGAACTTGCATTCGAATGCATGAGATTTCGATTAGCGAATACTACTACTAGTGAGTGACAGTATCCGAGAACTTGCATTCATATGCATGAGATTTCGATTAGCAGGTACTACTACTAGTGAGTGACAGTATCCGAGAACTTGTATTTGAATGCATGAGATTTCGATTAGCGAATACTACTACTAGTGAGTGACAGAATCCGAGAACTTGCATTCGAATGCAAGAGATTTCGATTAGCGAATACCACTACTAGTGAGTGACAGAATCCGAGAACTTGCATTCGAATGCATGAGATTTCGATTAGCGAATACTACTACTAGTGAGTTACAGTATCCGAGAGCTTGCATACGAATGCATGAGATTTCGATTAGCGAATACTACTACTAGTGAGTGACAGTATCCGAGAACTTGCATTCGAATGCATGAGATTTCGATTAGCGAACACTACTACTAGTGAGCGACAGTATCCGAGAACTTGCATTCGAATGCATGAGATTTCGATTAGCGAATACTACTACTAGTGAGTGACAGTATCCGAGAACTTGCATTCGAATGCATGAGATTTAGATTAGCGAATACTACTACTAATGAGTGACAGTATCCGAATTATTGCATTCGAATGCATGAAATTTCGATTAGCGAATACTACTACTAGTGAGTGACAGTATCCGAATTATTGCATTCGAATGCAAGAGATTTCGATTAGCGAATACTACTACTAGTGAGTGAGAGTATCCGAATTATTGCATTCGAATGCATGAAATTTCGATTAGCGAATACTACTACTAGTGAGTGACAGTATCCAAATTATTGCATTCGAATGCATGTGATTTCGATTAGCGAATACTACTACTAAAGAGTGACAGTATCCGAGAACTTGCATTCGAACGCAAGAGATTTCGATTAGCGAATACTACTACTAGTGAGTGACAGTATCCCAGAACTTGCATTCGAATGCATGAAATTTCGACTAGCGAATACTATTACTAGTGAGTGACAGTATCCGAATTATTGCATTCGAATGCATGAAATTTCGATTAGCGAATACTACTACTAGTGAGTGACAGTATCCAAATTATTGCATTCGAATGCATGTGATTTCGATTAGCGAATACTACTACTAAAGAGTGACAGTATCCGAGAACTTGCATTCGAACGCAAGAGATTTCGATTAGCGAATACTACTACTAGTGAGTGACAGTATCCGAGAACTTGCATTCGAAAACAAGAGATTTCGATTAGCGAATACTACTACTAGTGAGTGACAGTATCCGAGAACTTGCATTCGAATGCATGAGATTTCGATTAGCGAATACTACTACTAGTGAGTGACAGTATCCGAGAACTTGAATTCGAATGCATGAGATTTCGATTAGTGAATACTATTACTAGTGAGTGACAGTATCCGAATTATTGCATTCGAATGCAAGAGATTTCGATTAGCGAATACTACTACTAGTGAGTGACAGTATCCGAGAACTTGCATTCGAATGCATGAGATTTCGATTAGCGAATACTACTACTAGTGAGTGACAGTATCCGAATTATTGCATTCGAATGCATGAAATTTCGATTAGCAAATACTACTACTAGTGAGTGACAGTATCCCAGTACTTGCATTCTAATGCATGAAAATTCGATTAGCGAATACTACTACAAGTGAGTGACAGTATCCCAGAACTTGCATTCGAATGCATGAAATTTCGACTAGCGAATACTATTACTAGTGAGTGACAGTATCCGAATTATTGCATTCGAATGCATGAAATTTCGATTAGCGAATACTACTACTAGTGAGTGACAGTATCCGAATTATTGCATTCGAATGCATGAAATTTCGATTAGCGAATACTACTACTAGTGAGTGACCGTATCCGAATTATTGCATTGGAATGCATGAAATTTCGATTACCGATTACTACTACTAGTGAGTGACAGTATCCCAGAACTTGCATTCGAATGCATGAGATTTCGATTAGCGAATACTACTACTAGTGAGTGACAGTATCCGAGAACTTGCATTCATATGCATGAGATTTCGATTAGCAGGTACTACTATTAGTGAGTGACAGTATCCGAGAACTTGCATTTGAATGCATGAGATTTCGATTAGCGAATACTACTACTAGTGAGTGACAGAATCCGAGAACTTGCATTCGAATGCAAGAGATTTCGATTAGCGAATACTACTACTAGTGAGTGACAGTATCCGAGAACTTGCATTCGAATGCATGAGATTTCGATTAGAGAATACTACTACTAGTCAGTGACAGTATCCGAATTATTGCATTCGAATGCAAGAGATTTCGATTAGCGAATACTACTACTAGTGAGTAACAGTATCCGAGTACTTGCATACGAATGCATGAGATTTTGATTAGCGAATACTACTACTAGTGAGTGACAGTATCCGAGAACTTGCATTCGAATGCATGAGATTTCGATTAGCGAATACTACTACTAGTGAGTTACAGTATCCGAGAGCTTGCATACGAATGCATGAGATTTCGATTAGCGAATACTACTACTAGTGAGTGACAGTATCCCAGTACTTGCATTCTAATGCATGAAAATTCGATTAGCGAATACTACTACAAGTGAGTGACAGTATCCCAGAACTTGCATTCGAATGCATGAAATTTCGACTAGCGAATACTATTACTAGTGAGTGACAGTATCCGAATTATTGCATTCGAATGCATGAAATTTCGATTAGCGAATACT
The DNA here is from genome assembly GCA_030765045.1 of Tenodera sinensis. Classification (NCBI taxonomy): domain Eukaryota; kingdom Metazoa; phylum Arthropoda; class Insecta; order Mantodea; family Mantidae; genus Tenodera; species Tenodera sinensis. The sequence continues at coordinate 1,047,462 of JAUKNM010000016.1, forward strand.
ACTACTAGTGAGTGACAGTATCCGAATTATTGCATTCGAATGCATGAAATTTCGATTAGCGAATACTACTACTAGTGAGTGACCGTATCCGAATTATTGCATTGGAATGCATGAAATTTCGATTACCGATTACTACTACTAGTGAGTGACAGTATCCCAGAACTTGCATTCGAATGCATGAGATTTCGATTAGCGAATACTACTACTAGTGAGTGACAGTATCCGAGAACTTGCATTCATATGCATGAGATTTCGATTAGCAGGTACTACTACTAGTGAGTGACAGTATCCGAGAACTTGCATTTGAATGCATGAGATTTCGATTAGCGAATACTACTACTAGTGAGTGACAGAATCCGAGAACTTGCATTCGAATGCAAGAGATTTCGATTAGCGAATACTACTACTAGTGAGTGACAGTATCCGAGAACTTGCATTCGAATGCATGAGATTTCGATTAGAGAATACTACTACTAGTCAGTGACAGTATCCGAATTATTGCATTCGAATGCAAGAGATTTCGATTAGCGAATACTACTACTAGTGAGTAACAGTATCCGAGTACTTGCATACGAATGCATGAGATTTTGATTAGCGAATACTACTACTAGTGAGTGACAGTATCCGAGAACTTGCATTCGAATGCATGAGATTTCGATTAGCGAATACTACTACTAGTGAGTTACAGTATCCGAGAGCTTGCATACGAATGCATGAGATTTCGATTAGCGAATACTACTACTAGTGAGTGACAGTATCCGAGAACTTGCATTCGAATGCATGAGATTTCGATTAGCGAACACTACTACTAGTGAGCGACAGTATCCGAGAACTTGCATTCGAATGCATGAGATTTCGATTAGCGAATACTACTACTAGTGAGTGACAGTATCCGAGAACTTGCATTCGAATGCATGAGATTTAGATTAGCGAATACTACTACTAATGAGTGACAGTATCCGAATTATTGCATTCGAATGCATGAAATTTCGATTAGCGAATACTACTACTAGTGAGTGACAGTATCCGAATTATTGCATTCGAATGCAAGAGATTTCGATTAGCGAATACTACTACTAGTGAGTGAGAGTATCCAAATGATTGCATTCGAATGCATGAAATTTCGATTAGCGAATACTACTACTAGTGAGTGACAGTATCCAAATTATTGCATTCGAATGCATGTGATTTCGATTAGCGAATACTACTACTAAAGAGTGACAGTATCCGAGAACTTGCATTCGAACGCAAGAGATTTCGATTAGCGAATACTACTACTAGTGAGTGACAGTATCCGAGAACTTGCATTCGAAAACAAGAGATTTCGATTAGCGAATACTACTACTAGTGAGTGACAGGATACGAGAACTTGAATTCCAATGCATGAGATTTCGATTAGCGAATACTACTACTAGTGAGTGACAGTATCCGAATTATTGCATTCGAATGCAAGAGATTTCGATTAGCGAATACTACTACTAGTGAGTGACAGTATCCGAGAACTTGCATTCGAATGCAAGAGATTTCGATTAGCGAATACTACTACTAGTGAGTGACAGTATTCGAGAACTTGCATTCGAATGCATGAGATTTCGATTAGCGAATACTACTACTAGTGAGTGACAGTATCGGAATTATTGCATTCGAATGCAAGAGATTTCGATTAGCGAATACTATTACAAGTGAGTGACAGTATCCGAGAACTTGCATTCGAATGCAAGAGATTTCGATTAGCGAATACTACTACTAGTGAGTGACAGTATCCGAGAACTTGCACTCGAATGCAAGAGATTTCGATAAGCGAATACTACTACGAGTGAGTGACAGTATAGGAATTATTGCATTCGAATGCAAGAGATTTCGATTAGCGAATACTACTACTAGTGAGTGACAGTATCCGAGAACTTGCATTCGAATGCAAGAGATTTCGATTAGCGAATACTACTACTAGTGAGTGACAGTATCCAAATTATTGCATTCGAATGCATGAGATTTCGATTAGCGAATACTACTACTAAAGAGTGACAGTATCCGAGAACTTGCATTCGAATGCAAGAGATTTCGATTAGCGAATACTACTACTAGTGAGTGACAGTATCCGAGAACTTGCATTCGAATGCAAGAGATTTCGATTAGCGAATACTACTACTAGTGAGTGACAGTATCCGAGAACTTGCATTCGAATGCATGAGATTTCGATTAGCGAATACTACTACTAGTGAGTGACAGTATCCGAGAACTTGCATTCGAATGCATGAGATTTCGATTAGCGAGAACTACTACTAGTGAGTGACAGGATACGAGAACTTGAATTCCAATGCATGAGATTTCGATTAGCGAATACTACTACTAGTGAGTGACAGCATCCGAGAACTTGCATTCGAATGCATGAGATTTATATTAGCGAATACTACTACTAGTGAGTGACAGTATCCGAATTATTGCATTCGAATGCAAGAGATTACGATTAGCGAATACTACTACTAGTGAGTGACAGTATCCGAGAACTTGCATTCGAATGCAAGAGATTCCGATTAGCGAATACTACTACTAGTGAGTGACAGTATTCGAGAACTTGCATTCGAATGCATGAGATTTCGATTAGCGAATACTACTACTAGTGAGTGACAGTATCCGAGAACTTGCATTCGTATGCAAGAGACTTCGATTAGCGAATACTACTACTAGTGAGTGATAGTATCCGAGAACTTGCATTCGAATGCATGAAATTTCGATTAGCGAATACTACTACTAGTGAGTGACAGTATCCGAATTATTGCATTCGAATGCAAGAGATTTCGATTAGCGAATACTGCTACTAGTGAGTGACAGTAGCCGAGAACTTGCATTCGAATGCATGAGATTTTGATTAGCGAATAATACTACTAGAGAGTGACAGTATCCGAGAACTTGAATTCGAACGCATGAGATTTCGATTAGCGAATACTACTACTAGTGAGTGACAGTATCCGAATTATTGCATTCGAATGCAAGAGATTTCGATTAGCGAATACTACTACTAGTGAGTAACAGTATCCGAGAACTTGCATACGAATGCATGAGATTTCGACTAGCGAATACTACTACTAGTGAGTGACAGTATCCGAGAACTTGCTTTCGAATGCAAGAGATTTCGATTAGCGAATACTACTACTAGTGAGTAACAGTATCCGAGAACTCGCATACGAATGCATGAGATTTCGATTAGCGAATACTACTACTAGTGAGTGACAGTATCCGAGAACTTGCATTCGAATGCATGAGATTTCGATTAGCGAATACTACTACTAGTGAGTTACAGTATCCGAGAGCTTGGATTTCGAATGCATGAGATTTCGATTAGCGAATACTACTACTAGTGAGTGACAGTATCCGAGAACTTGCATTCGAATGCATGAGATTTCGATTAGCGAACACTACTACTAGTGAGCGACAGTATCCGAGAACTTGCATTCGAATGCATGAGATTTCGATTAGCGAATACTACTACTAGTGAGTGACAGTATCCGAGAACTTGCATTCGAATGCATGAGATTTCGATTAGCGAATACTACTACTAATGAGTGACAGTATCCGAATTATTGCATTCGAATGCATGAAATTTCGATTAGCGAATACTACTACTAGTGAGTGACGGTATCCGAATTATTGCATTCGAATACATGAAATTTCGATTAGCGAATACTACTACTAGTGAGTGACAGTATCCGAATTATTGCATTCGAATGCATGAGATTTCAATTAGCGAATACTACTACTAGTGAGTGACAGAATCCGAGAACTTGCATTCGAATGCAAGAGATTTCGATTAGCGAATACTACTACTAGTGAGTGACAGTATCCGAGAACTTGCATTCGAATGCATGAGATTTTGATTAGCGAATACTACTACTAGTGAGTGACAGTATCCGAGAACTTGCATTCGAATGCATGAGATTTCGATTAGCGAATACTACTACTAGTGAGAGACAGAATCCGAGAACTTGCATTCGAATGCATGAGATTTCGATTAGCGAATACTACTACTAGTGAGTGACAGTATCCGAATTATTGCATTCGAATGCATGAAATTTCGATTAGCAAATACTATTACTAGTGAGTGACAGTATCCCAGTACTTCCATTCTAATGCATGAAAATTCGATTAGCGAATACTACTACTAGTGAGTGACAGTACCCCAGAACTTGCATTCGAATGCATGAAATTTCGATTAGCGAATACTACTACTAGTGAGTGACAGTATCCGAATTATTGCATTCGAATGCATGAAATTTCGATTAGCGAATACTACTACTAGTGGGTGACAGTATCCGAATTATTGCATTCGAATGCATGAAATTTCGATTAGCGAATACTACTACTAGTCAGTGACAGTATCCGAATTATTGCATTCGAATGCATGAAATTTCGATTAGCGTTTACTACTACTAGTGAGTGACAGTATCCCAGAACTTGCATTCCAATGCATGAGATTTCGATTAGCGAATACTACTACTAGTGAGTGACAGTATCCGGATTATTGCATTCGAATGCATGAGATTTCGATTAGCGAATACTACTACTAGTGAGTGACAGTATCCGAGAACTTGCATTCGAATGCATGAGATTTCGATTAGCGAATACTACTACTAGTGAGTGACACTATCCGAGAACTTGAATTCCAATGCATGAGATTTCGGTTAGTGAATACTACTACTAGTGAGTGACAGTATCCGAATTATTGCATTCGAATGCAAGAGATTTCGATTAGCGAATACTACTACTAGTGAGTGACAGTATCCGAGAACTTGCATTCAAATGCATGAGATTTCGATTAGCGAATACTACTACTAGTAAGTGACAGTATCCGAATTATTGCATTCGAATGCATGAGATTTCGATTAGCGAATACTACTACTAGTGATTGACAGTATCCGAGAACTTGCATTCGAATGCATGAGATTTCGATTAGCGAATACTACTACTACTAGTGAGAGACAGTATCCAAATTATTGCATTCGAATGCATGAGATTTCGATTAGCGAATACTACTACTAGTGAGTGACAGTATCCGAATTATTGCATTCGAATGCATGAGATTTCCATTAGCGAATACTACTACTAGTGAGTGACAGTATCCGAATTATTGCATTCGAATACAAGAAATTTCGATTAGCGAATACTACTACTAGTGAGTGACAGTATCCGAATTATTGCATTCGAATGCAAGAAATTTCGATTAGCGAATACCACTACTAGTGAGTGACAGTATTCGAGAACTCGCATTCAACTGCATGAGATTTCGATTAGCGAATACTACTACTAGTGAGTGACAGTATCCCAGAACTTGCATTTGAATGCTTGAGATTTCGATTAGCGAATACTACTACTAGTGAGTGACAGAATCCGAGAACTTGCATTCGAATGCATGAGATTTCGATTAGCGAATACTACTACTAGTGAGTGACAGTATCCAAATTATTGCATTCGAATGCATGAAATTTCGATTAGCAAACACTACTACTAGTGAGTGACAGTATTCGAATTATTGCATTCGAATGCATGAAATTTCGATTAGCGAATACTACTGCTAGTGAGTGACAGTATCCGAATTATTGCATTCGAATGCATGAAATTTCGATTACCGAATACTACTACTAGTGAGTGACAGTATCCGAATTATTGCATTCGAATGCATGAAATTTCGATTAGCGAATACTACTACTAGCGAGTGACAGTATCCCAGAACTTGCATTCGAATGCATGAGATTTCGCTTAGCGAATACTACTACTAGTGAGTGACAGTATCCGGATTATTGCATTCGAATGCATGAGTTTTCGATTAGCGAATACTACTACTAGTGAGTGACAGTATCCGAGAACTTGCATTCGAATGCATGAGATTTCGATTAGTGAATACTATTACTAGTGAGTGACAGTATCCGAATTATTGCATTCGAATGCAAGAGATTTCGATTAGCGAATACTACTACTAGTGAGTGACAGTATCCGAGAACTTGCATTCGAATGCATGAGATTTCGATTAGCGAATACTACTACTAGTGAGTGACAGTATCCGAATTATTGCATTCGAATGCATGAAATTTCGATTAGCAAATACTACTACTAGTGAGTGACAGTATCCCAGTACTTGCATTCTAATGCATGAAAATTCGATTAGCGAATACTACTACAAGTGAGTGACAGTATCCCAGAACTTGCATTCGAATGCATGAAATTTCGACTAGCGAATACTATTACTAGTGAGTGACAGTATCCGAATTATTGCATTCGAATGCATGAAATTTCGACTAGCGAATACTACTACTAGTGAGTGACAGTATCCGAATTATTGCATTCGAATGCATGAAATTTCGATTAGCGAATACTACTACTAGTGAGTGACCGTATCCGAATTACTGCATTGGAATGCATGAAATTTCGATTACCGATTACTACTACTAGTGAGTGACAGTATCCCAGAACTTGCATTCGAATGCATGAGATTTCGATTAGCGAATACTACTACTAGTGAGTGACAGTATCCGAGAACTTGCATTCATATGCATGAGATTTCGATTAGCAGGTACTACTACTAGTGAGTGACAGTATCCGAGAACTTGCATTTGAATGCATGAGATTTCGATTAGCGAATACTACTACTAGTGAGTGACAGAATCCGGGAACTTGCATTCGAATGCAAGAGATTTCGATTAGCGAATACTACTACTAGTGAGTGACAGTATCCGAGAACTTGCATTCGAATGCATGAGATTTCGATTAGCGAATACTGCTACTAGTCAGTGACAGTATCCGAATTATTGCATTCGAATGCAAGAGATTTCGATTAGCGAATACTACTACTAGTGAGTAACAGTATCCGAGTACTTGCATACGAATGCATGAGATTTTGATTAGCGAATACTACTACTAGTGAGTGACAGTATCCGAGAACTTGCATTCGAATGCATGAGATTTCGATTAGCGAATACTACTACTAGTGAGTTACAGTATCCGAGAGCTTGCATTCGAATGCATGAGATTTCGATTAGCGAATACTACTACTAGCGAGTGACAGTATCCGAGAACTTGCATTCGAATGCATGAGATTTCGATTAGCGAACACTACTACTAGTGAGCGACAGTATCCGAGAACTTGCATTCGAATGCATGAGATTTCGATTAGCGAATACTACTACTAGTGAGTGACAGTATCCGAGAACTTGCATTCGAATGCATGAGATTTCGATTAGCGAATACTACTACTAATGAGTGACAGTATCCGAATTATTGCATTCGAATGCATGAAATTTCGATTAGCGAATACTACTACTAGTGAGTGACAGTATCCGAATTATTGCATTCGAATGCAAGAGATTTCGATTAGCGAATACTACTACTAGTGAGTGAGAGTATCCGAATTATTGCATTCGAATGCATGAAATTTCCATTAGCGAATACTACTACTAGTGAGTGACAGTATCCGAGAACTTGCATTCGAATGCATGTGATTTCGATTAGCGAATACTACTACTAAAGAGTGACAGTATCCGAGAACTTGCATTCGAACGCAAGAGATCTCGATTAGCGAATACTACTACTAGTGAGTGACAGTATCCGAGAACTTGCATTCGAAAACAAGAGATTTCGATTAGCGAATACTACTACTAGTGATTGACAGTATCCGAGAACTTGCATTCGAATGCATGAGATTTCGATTTGCGAATACTACTACTAGTGAGTGACAGTATCCGAGAACTTGCATTCGAATGCATGAGATTTCGATTAGCGAATACTACTACTAGTGAGTGACAGGATACGAGAACTTGAATTCCAATGCATGAGATTTCGATTAGCGAATACTACTACTAGTGAGTGACAGCATCCGAGAACTTGCATTCGAATGCATGAGATTTATATTAGCGAATACTACTACTAGTGAGTGACAGTATCCGAATTATTGCATTCGAATACAAGAGATTTCGATTAGCGAATACTACTACTAGTGAGTGACAGTATCCGAGAACTTGCATTCGAATGCAAGAGATTTCGATTAGCGAATACTACTACTAGTGAGTGACAGTATTCGAGAACTTGCATTCGAATGCATGAGATTTCGATTAGCGAATACTACTACTAGTGAGTGACAGTATCCGAGAACTTGCATTCGTATGCAAGAGATTTCGATTAGCGAATACTACTACTAGTAAGTGACAGTATCCGAGAACTTGCATTCGAATGCATGAAATTTCGATTAGCGAATACTAATACTAGTGAGTGACAGTATCCGAATTATTGCATTCGAATGCAAGAGATTTCGATTAGCGAATACTACTAATAGTGAGTGACAGTATCCGAGAACTTGCATTCGAATGCATGAGATTTCGATTAGCGAATACTACTACTAGTGAGAGACAGAATCCGAGAACTTGCATTCGAATGCATGAGATTTCGATTAGCGAATACTACTACTAGTGAGTGACAGTATCCGAATTATTGCATTCGAATGCATGAAATTTCGATTAGCAAATACTATTACTAGTGAGTGACAGTATCCCAGTACTTCCATTCTAATGCATGAAAATTCGATTAGCGAATACTACTACTAGTGAGTGACAGTACCCCAGAACTTGCATTCGAATGCATGAAATTTCGATTAGCGAATACTACTACTAGTGAGTGACAGTATCCGAATTATTGCATTCGAATGCATGAAATTTCGATTAGCGAATACTACTACTAGTGGGTGACAGTATCCGAATTATTGCATTCGAATGCATGAAATTTCGATTAGCGAATACTACTACTAGTCAGTGACAGTATCCGAATTATTGCATTCGAATGCATGAAATTTCGATTAGCGTTTACTACTACTAGTGAGTGACAGTATCCCAGAACTTGCATTCCAATGCATGAGATTTCGATTAGCGAATACTACTACTAGTGAGTGACAGTATCCGGATTATTGCATTCGAATGCATGAGATTTCGATTAGCGAATACTACTACTAGTGAGTGACAGTATCCGAGAACTTGCATTCGAATGCATGAGATTTCGATTAGCGAATACTACTACTAGTGAGTGACACTATCCGAGAACTTGAATTCCAATGCATGAGATTTCGGTTAGTGAATACTACTACTAGTGAGTGACAGTATCCGAATTATTGCATTCGAATGCAAGAGATTTCGATTAGCGAATACTACTACTAGTGAGTGACAGTATCCGAGAACTTGCATTCAAATGCATGAGATTTCGATTAGCGAATACTACTACTAGTAAGTGACAGTATCCGAATTATTGCATTCGAATGCATGAGATTTCGATTAGCGAATACTACTACTAGTGAGTGACAGTATCCGAGAACTTGCATTCGAATGCATGAGATTTCGATTAGCGAATACTACTACTACTAGTGAGAGACAGTATCCAAATTATTGCATTCGAATGCATGAGATTTCGATTAGCGAATACTACTACTAGTGAGTGACAGTATCCGAATTATTGCATTCGAATGCATGAGATTTCCATTAGCGAATACTACTACTAGTGAGTGACAGTATCCGAATTATTGCATTCGAATACAAGAAATTTCGATTAGCGAATACTACTACTAGTGAGTGACAGTATCCGAATTATTGCATTCGAATGCAAGAAATTTCGATTAGCGAATACCACTACTAGTGAGTGACAGTATCCGAGAACTCGCATTCAACTGCATGAGATTTCGATTAGCGAATACTACTACTAGTGAGTGACAGTATCCCAGAACTTGCATTTGAATGCTTGAGATTTCGATTAGCGAATACTACTACTAGTGAGTGACAGAATCCGAGAACTTGCATTCGAATGCATGAGATTTCGATTAGCGAATACTACTACTAGTGAGTGACAGTATCCAAATTATTGCATTCGAATGCATGAAATTTCGATTAGCAAACACTACTACTAGTGAGTGACAGTATTCGAATTATTGCATTCGAATGCATGAAATTTCGATTAGCGAATACTACTGCTAGTGAGTGACAGTATCCGAATTATTGCATTCGAATGCATGAAATTTCGATTACCGAATACTACTACTAGTGAGTGACAGTATCCGAATTATTGCATTCGAATGCATGAAATTTCGATTAGCGAATACTACTACTAGCGAGTGACAGTATCCCAGAACTTGCATTCGAATGCATGAGATTTCGCTTAGCGAATACTACTACTAGTGAGTGACAGTATCCGGATTATTGCATTCGAATGCATGAGTTTTCGATTAGCGAATACTACTACTAGTGAGTGACAGTATCCGAGAACTTGCATTCGAATGCATGAGATTTCGATTAGTGAATACTATTACTAGTGAGTGACAGTATCCGAATTATTGCATTCGAATGCAAGAGATTTCGATTAGCGAATACTACTACTCGTGAGTGACAGTATCCGAGAACTTGCATTCGAATGCATGAGATTTCGATTAGCGAATACTACTACTAGTGAGTGACAGTATCCGAATTATTGCATTCGAATGCATGAAATTTCGATTAGCAAATACTACTACTAGTGAGTGACAGTATCCCAGTACTTGCATTCTAATGCATGAAAATTCGATTAGCGAATACTACTACAAGTGAGTGACAGTATCCCAGAACTTGCATTCGAATGCATGAAATTTCGACTAGCGAATACTATTACTAGTGAGTGACAGTATCCGAATTATTGCATTCGAATGCATGAAATTTCGACTAGCGAATACTACTACTAGTGAGTGACAGTATCCGAATTATTGCATTCGAATGCATGAAATTTCGATTAGCGTATACTACTACTAGTGAGTGACCGTATCCGAATTACTGCATTGGAATGCATGAAATTTCGATTACCGATTACTACTACTAGTGAGTGACAGTATCCCAGAACTTGCATTCGAATGCATGAGATTTCGATTAGCGAATACTACTACTAGTGAGTGACAGTATCCGAGAACTTGCATTCATATGCATGAGATTTCGATTAGCAGGTACTACTACTAGTGAGTGACAGTATCCGAGAACTTGCATTTGAATGCATGAGATTTCGATTAGCGAATACTACTACTAGTGAGTGACAGAATCCGAGAACTTGCATTCGAATGCAAGAGATTTCGATTAGCGAATACTACTACTAGTGAGTGACAGTATCCGAGAACTTGCATTCGAATGCATGAGATTTCGATTAGCGAATACTACTACTAGTGAGTGACAGTATCCGAGAACTTGCATTCGAATGCATGAGATTTCGATTAGCGAATACTACTACTAGTGAGTTACAGTATCCGAGAGCTTGGATTTCAAATGCATGAGATTTCGATTAGCGAAGACTACTACTAATGAGTGACAGTATCCGAGAACTTGCATTCGAATGCATGAGATTTCGATTAGCGAACACTACTACTAGTGAGCGACAGTATCCGAGAACTTGCATTCGAATGCATGAGATTTCGATTAGCGAATACTACTACTAGTGAGTGACAGTATCCGAGAACTTGCATTCGAATGCATGAGATTTCGATTAGCGAATACTACTACTAATGAGTGACAGTATCCGAATTATTGCATTCGAATGCATGAAATTTCGATTAGCGAATACTACTACAAGTGAGTGACAGTATCCGAATTATTGCATTCGAATGCAAGAGATTTCGATTAGCGAATACTACTACTAGTGAGTGAGAGTATCCGAATTATTGCATTCGAATGCATGAAATTTCGATTAGCGAATACTACTACTAGTGAGTGACAGTATCCGAATTATTGCATTCGAATGCATGAAATTTCGATTAGCGAATACTACTACTAGTGAGTGACAGTATCCGAATTGTTGCATTCGAATGCATGAAATTTCGATTAGCGAATACTACTACTAGTCAGTGACAGTATCCGAATTATTGCATTCGAATGCATGAAATTTCGATTAGCGTTTACTACTACTAGTGAGTGAAAGTATCCCAGAACTTGCATTCCAATGCATGAGATTTCGATTAGCGAATACTACTACTAGTGAGTGACAGTATCCGGATTATTGCATTCGAATGCATGAGATTTCGATTAGCGAATACTACTACTAGTGAGTGACAGTATCCGAGAACTTGCATTCGAATGCATGAGATTTCGATTAGCGAATACTGCTACTAGTCAGTGACAGTATCCGAATTATTGCATTCGAATGCAAGAGATTTCGATTAGCGAATACTACTACTAGTGAGTAACAGTATCCGAGTACTTGCATACGATGGCATGAGATTTTGATTAGCGAATACTACTACTAGTGAGTGACAGTATCCGAGAACTTGCATTCGAATGCATGAGATTTCGATTAGCGAATACTACTACTAGTGAGTTACAGTATCCGAGAGCTTGCATTCGAATGCATGAGATTTCGATTAGTGAATACTACTACTAGTGAGTGACAGTATCCGAGAACTTGCATTCGAATGCATGAGATTTCGATTAGCGAACACTACTACTAGTGAGCGACAGTATCCGAGAACTTGCATTCGAATGCATGAGATTTCGATTAGCGAATACTACTACTAGTGTGTGACAGTATCCGAGAACTTGCATTCGAATGCATGAGATTTCGATTAGCGAATACTACTACTAATGAGTGACAGTATCCGAATTATTGCATTCGAATGCATGAAATTTCGATTAGCGAATACTACTACTAGTGAGTGACAGTATCCGAATTATTGCATTCGAATGCAAGAGATTTCGATTAGCGAATACTACTACTAGTGAGTGAGAGTATCCGAATTATTGCATTCGAATGCATGAAATTTCGATTAGCGAATACTACTACTAGTGAGTGACAGTATCCAAATTATTGCATTCGAATGCATGTGATTTCGATTAGCGAATACTACTACTAAAGAGTGACAGTATCCGAGAACTTGCATTCGAACGCAAGAGATTTCGATTAGCGAATACTACTACTAGTGAGTGACAGTATCCGAGAACTTGCATTCGAAAACAAGAGATTTCGATTAGCGAATACTACTACTAGTGAGTGACAGTATCCGAGAACTTGCATTCGAATGCATGAGATTTCGATTAGCGAATACTACTACTAGTGAGTGACAGTATCCGAGAACTTGCATTCGAATGCATGAGATTTCGATTAGCGAATACTACTACTAGTGAGTTACAGTATCCGAGAGCTTGGATTTCGAATGCATGAGATTTCGATTAGCGAAGACTACTACTAATGAGTGACAGTATCCGAGAACTTGCATTCGAATGCATGAGATTTCGATTAGCGAACACTACTACTAGTGAGCGACAGTATCCGAGAACTTGCATTCGAATGCATGAGATTTCGATTAGCGAATACTACTACTAATGAGTGACAGTATCCGAATTATTGCATTCGAATGCATGAAATTTCGATTAGCGAATACTACTACTAGTGAGTGACAGTATCCGAATTATTGCATTCGAATGCAAGAGATTTCGATTAGCGAATACTACTACTAGTGAGTGAGAGTATCCGAATTATTGCATTCGAATGCATGAAATTTCGATTAGCGAATACTACTACTAGTGAGTGACAGTATCCGAATTATTGCATTCGAATGCATGAGATTTCAATTAGCGAATACTACTACTAGTGAGTGACAGAATCCGAGAACTTGCATTCGAATGCAAGAGATTTCGATTAGCGAATACTACTACTAGTGAGTGACAGTATCCGAGAACTTGCATTCGAATGCATGAGATTTCGATTAGCGAATACTACTACTAGTGAGTGACAGTATCCGAGAACTTGCATTCGAATGCATGAGATTTCGGTTAGCGAATACTACTACTAGTGAGAGACAGAATCCAAGAACTTGCATTCGAATGCATGAGATTTCGATTAGCGAATACTACTACTAGTGAGTGACAGTATCCGAATTATTGCATTCGAATGCATGAAATTTCGATTAGCAAATACTATTACTAGTGTGTGACAGTATCCCAGTACTTCCATTCTAATGCATGAAAATTCGATTATCGAATACTACTACTAGTGAGTGACAGTACCCCAGAACTTGCATTCGAATGCATGAAATTTCGATTAGCGAATACTACTACTAGTGAGTGACAGTATCCGAATTATTGCATTCGAATGCATGAAATTTCGATTAGCGAATACTACTACTAGTGAGTGACAGTATCCGAATTATTGCATTCGAATGCATGAAATTTCGATTAGCGAATACTACTACTAGTCAGTGACAGTATCCGAATTATTGCATTCGAATGCATGAAATTTCGATTAGCGTTTACTACTACTAGTGAGTGAAAGTATCCCAGAACTTGCATTCCAATGCATGAGATTTCGATTAGCGAATACTACTACTAGTGAGTGACAGTATCCGGATTATTGCATTCGAATGCATGAGATTTCGATTAGCGAATACTACTACTAGTGAGTGACAGTATCCGAGAACTTGCATTCGAATGCATGAGATTTCGATTAGCGAATACTGCTACTAGTCAGTGACAGTATCCGAATTATTGCATTCGAATGCAAGAGATTTCGATTAGCGAATACTACTACTAGTGAGTAACAGTATCCGAGTACTTGCATACGATGGCATGAGATTTTGATTAGCGAATACTACTACTAGTGAGTGACAGTATCCGAGAACTTGCATTCGAATGCATGAGATTTCGATTAGCGAATACTACTACTAGTGAGTTACAGTATCCGAGAGCTTGCATTCGAATGCATGAGATTTCGATTAGCGAATACTACTACTAGTGAGTGACAGTATCCGAGAACTTGCATTCGAATGCATGAGATTTCGATTAGCGAACACTACTACTAGTGAGCGACAGTATCCGAGAACTTGCATTCGAATGCATGAGATTTCGATTAGCGAATACTACTACTAGTGTGTGACAGTATCCGAGAACTTGCATTCGAATGCATGAGATTTCGATTAGCGAATACTACTACTAATGAGTGACAGTATCCGAATTATTGCATTCGAATGCATGAAATTTCGATTAGCGAATACTACTACTAGTGAGTGACAGTATCCGAATTATTGCATTCGAATGCAAGAGATTTCGATTAGCGAATACTACTACTAGTGAGTGAGAGTATCCGAATTATTGCATTCGAATGCATGAAATTTCGATTAGCGAATACTACTACTAGTGAGTGACAGTATCCAAATTATTGCATTCGAATGCATGTGATTTCGATTAGCGAATACTACTACTAAAGAGTGACAGTATCCGAGAACTTGCATTCGAACGCAAGAGATTTCGATTAGCGAATACTACTACTAGTGAGTGACAGTATCCGAATTATTGCATTCGAATGCATGAGATTTCGATTAGCGAATACTACTACTAGTGAGTGACAGTATCCGAGAACTTGCATTCGAATGCATGAGATTTCGATTAGCGAATACTACTACTAGTGAGAGACAGAATCCAAGAACTTGCATTCGAATGCATGAGATTTCGATTCGCGAATACTACTACTAGTGAGTGACAGTATCCGAATTATTGCATTCGAATGCATGAAATTTCGATTAGCAAATACTATTACTAGTGAGTGACAGTATCCCAGTACTTCCATTCTAATGCATGAAAATTCGATTAGCGAATACTACTACTAGTGAGTGACAGTACCCCAGAACTTGCATTCGAATGCATGAAATTTCGATTAGCGAATACTACTACTAGTGAGTGACAGTATCCGAATTATTGCATTCGAATGCATGAAATTTCGATTAGCGAATACTACTACTAGTGAGTGACAGTATCCGAATTATTGCTTTCGAATGCATGAAATTTCGATTAGCGAATACTACTACTAGTCAGTGACAGTATCCGAATTATTCCATTCGAATGCATGAAATTGCGATTAGCGTTTACTACTACTAGTGAGTGAAAGTATCCCAGAACTTGCATTCCAATGCATGAGATTTCGATTAGCGAATACTACTACTAGTGAGTGACAGTATCCGGATTATTGCATTCGAATGCATGAGATTTCGATTAGCGAATACTACTACTAGTGAGTGACAGTATCCGAGAACTTGCATTCGAATGCATGAGATTTCGATTAGCGAATACTGCTACTAGTCAGTGACAGTATCCGAATTATTGCATTCGAATGCAAGAGATTTCGATTAGCGAATACTACTACTAGTGAGTAACAGTATCCGAGTACTTGCATACGAATGCATGAGATTTTGATTAGCGAATACTACTACTAGTGAGTGACAGTATCCGAGAACTTGCATTCGAATGCATGAGATTTCGATTAGCGAATACTACTACTAGTGAGTTACAGTATCCGAGAGCTTGCATTCGAATGCATGAGATTTCGATTAGCGAATACTACTACTAGTGAGTGACAGTATCCGAGAACTTGCATTCGAATGCATGAGATTTCGATTAGCGAACACTACTACTAGTGAGCGACAGTATCCGAGAACTTGCATTCGAATGCATGAGATTTGGATTAGCGAATACTACTACTAGTGAGTGACAGTATCCGAGAACTTGCATTCGAATGCATGAGATTTCGATTAGCGAATACTACTACTAATGAGTGACAGTATCCGAATTATTGCATTCGAATGCATGAAATTTCGATTAGCGAATACTACTACTAGTGAGTGACAGTATCCGAATTATTGCATTCGAATGCAAGAGATTTCGATTAGCGAATACTACTACTAGTGAGTGAGAGTATCCGAATTATTGCATTCGAATGCATGAAATTTCGATTAGCGAATACTACTACTAGTGAGTGACAGTATCCAAATTATTGCATTCGAATGCATGTGATTTCGATTAGCGAATACTACTACTAAAGAGTGACAGTATCCGAGAACTTGCATTCGAACGCAAGAGATTTCGATTAGCGAATACTACTACTAGTGAGTGACAGTATCCGAGAACTTGCATTCGAAAACAAGAGATTTCGATTAGCGAATACTACTACTAGTGAGTGACAGTATCCGAGAACTTGCATTCGAATGCATGAGATTTCGATTAGCGAATACTACTACTAGTGAGTGACAGTATCCGAGAACTTGCATTCGAATGCATGAGATTTCGATTAGCGAATACTACTACTAGTGAGTGACAGGATACGAGAACTTGAATTCCAATGCATGAGACTTCGATTAGCGAATACTACTACTAGTGAGTGACAGCATCCGAGAACTTGCATTCGAATGCATGAGATTTATATTAGCGACTACTACTACTAGTGAGTGACAGTATCCGAATTATTGCATTCGAATGCAAGAGATTTCGATTAGCGAATACTACTACTAGTGAGTGACAGTATCCGAGAACTTGCATTCGAATGCAAGAGATTTCGATTAGCGAATACTACTACTAGTGAGTGACAGTATTCGAGAACTTGCATTCGAATGCATGAGATTTCGATTAGCGAATACTACTACTAGTGAGTGACAGTATCCGAGAACTTGCATTCGTATGCAAGAGATTTCGATTAGCGAATACTACTACTAGTGAGTGACAGTATCCGAGAACTTGCATTCGAATGCATGAAATTTCGATTAGCGAATACTACTACTAGTGAGTGACAGTATCCGAATTATTGCATTCGAATGCAAGAGATTTCGATTAGCGAATACTACTACTAGTGAGTGACAGTATCCGAGAACTTGCTTTCGAATGCAAGAGATTTCGATTAGCGAATACTACTACTAGTGAGTAACAGTATCCGACAACTTGCATACGAATGCATGAGATTTCGATTAGCGAATACTACTACTAGTGAGTGACAATATCCGAGAACTTGCATTCGAATGCATGAGATTTCGATTAGCGAATACTACTACTAGTGAGTTACAGTATCCGAGAGCTTGGATTTCGAATGCATGAGATTTCGATTAGCGAAGACTACTACTAATGAGTGACAGTATCCGAGAACTTGTATTCGAATGCATGAGATTTCGATTAGCGAACACTACTACTAGTGAGCGACAGTATCCGAGAACTTGCATTCGAATGCATGAGATTTCGATTAGCGAATACTACTAATAGTGAGTGACAGTATCCGAGAACTTGCATTCGAATGCATGAGATTTCGATTAGCGAATACTACTACTAATGAGTGACAGTATCCGAATTATTGCATTCGAATGCATGAAATTTCGATTAGCGAATACTACTACTAGTGAGTGACAGTATCCGAATTATTGCATTCGAATGCAAGAGATTTCGATTAGCGAATACTACTACTAGTGAGTGAGAGTATCCGAATTATTGCATTCGAATGCATGAAATTTCGATTAGCGAATACTACTACTAGTGAGTGACAGTATCCGAATTATTGCATTCGAATGCATGAGATTTCAATTAGCGAATACTACTACTAGTGAGTGACAGAATCCGAGAACTTGCATTCGAATGCAAGAGATTTCGATTAGCGAATACTACTACTAGTGAGTGACAGTATCCGAGAACTTGCATTCGAATGCATGAGATTTCGATTAGCGAATACTACTACTAGTGAGTGACAGTATCCGAGAACTTGCATTCGAATGCATGAGATTTCGATTAGCGAATACTACTACTAGTGAGAGACAGAATCCAAGAACTTGCATTCGAATGCATGAGATTTCGATTAGCGAATACTACTACTAGTGAGTGACAGTATCCGAATTATTGCATTCGAATGCATGAAATTTCGATTAGCAAATACTATTACTAGTGAGTGACAGTATCCCAGTACTTCCATTCTAATGCATGAAAAATCGATTAGCGAATACTACTACTAGTGAGTGACAGTACCCCAGAACTTGCATTCGAATGCATGAAATTTCGATTAGCGAATACTACTACAAGTGAGTGACAGTATCCGAATTATTGCATTCGAATGCATGAAATTTCGATTAGCGAATACTACTACTAGTGAGTGACAGTATCCGAATTATTGCATTCGAATGCATGAAATTTCGATTAGCGAATACTACTACTAGTCAGTGACAGTATCCGAATTATTGCATTCGAATGCATGAAATTTCGATTAGCGTTTACTACTACTAGTGAGTGAAAGTATCCCAGAACTTGCATTCCAATGCATGAGATTTCGATTAGCGAATACTACTACTAGTGAGTGACAGTATCCGCATTATTGCATTCGAATGCATGAGATTTCGATTAGCGAATACTACTACTAGTGAGTGACAGTATCCGAGAACTTGCATTCGAATGCATGAGATTTCGATTAGCGAATACTACTACTAGTGAGTGACACTATCCGAGAACTTGAATTCCAATGCATGAGATTTCGGTTAGTGAATACTACTACTAGTGAGTGACAGTATCCGAATTATTGCATTCGAATGCAAGAGATTTCGATTAGCGAATACTACTACTAATGAGTGGCAGTATCCGAGAACTTGCATTCAAATGCATACGATTTCGATTAGCGAATACTACTACTAGTAAGTGACAGTATCCGAATTATTGCATTCGAATGCATGAGATTTCGATTAGCGAATACTACTACTAGTGAGTGACAGTATCCGAGAACTTGCATTCGAATGCATGAGATTTCGATTAGCGAATACTACTACTAGTGAGAGACAGTATCCAAATTATTGCATTCGAATGCATGAGATTTCGATTAGCGAATACTACTACTAGTGAGTGACAGTATCCGAATTATTGCACTCGAATGCATGAGATTTCGATTAGCGAATACTACTACTAGTGAGTGACAGTATCCGAATTATTGCATTCGAATACAAGAAATTTCGATTAGAGAATACTACTACTAGTGAGTGACAGTATCCGAATTATTGCATTCGAGTGCAAGAAATTTCGATTAGCGAATACCACTACTAGTGAGTGACAGTATCCGAGAACTTGAATTCAACTGCATGAGATTTCGATTAGCGAATACTACTACTAGTGAGTGACAGTATCCCAGAACTTGCATTTGAATGCATGAGATTTCGATTAGCGAATACTACTACTAGTGAGTGACAGAATCCGAGAACTTGCATTCGAATGCATGAGATTTCGATTAGCGAATACTACTACTAGTGAGTGACAGTATCCAAATTATTGCATTCGAATGCATGAAATTTCGATTAGCAAATACTACTACTAGTGAGTGACAGTATCCGAATTATTGCATTCGAATGCATGAAATTTCGATTAGCGAATACTACTACTAGTGAGTGACAGTATCCGAATTATTGCATTCGAATGCATGAAATTTCGATTACCAAATACTACTACTAGTGAGTGACAGTATCCGAATTATTGCATTCGAATGCATGAAATTTCGATTAGCGAATACTACTACTAGTGAGTGACAGTATCCCAGAACTTGCATTCGAATGCATGAGATTTCGATTAGCGAATAATGCTACTAGTGAGTGACAGTATCCGGATTATTGCATTCGAATGCATGAGATTTCGATTAGCGAATACTACTACTAGTGAGTGACAGTATCCGAGAACTTGCATTCGAATGCATGAGATTTCGATTAGCGAATACTACTACTAGTGAGTGACAGTATCCGAGAACTTGAATTCGAATGCATGAGATTTCGATTAGTGAATACTATTACTAGTGAGTGACAGTATCCGAATTATTGCATTCGAATGCAAGAGATTTCGATTAGCGAATACCACTACTAGTGAGTGACAGTATCCGAGAACTTGCATTCGAATGCATGAGATTTCGATTAGCGAATACTACTACTAGTGAGTGACAGTATCCGAATTATTGCATTCGAATGTATGAAATTTCGATTAGCAAATACTACTACTAGTGAGTGACAGTATCCCAGTCCTTGCATTCTAATGCATGAAAATTCGATTAGCGAATACTACTACAAGTGAGTGACAGTATCCCAGAACTTGCATTCGAATGCATGAAATTTCGATTAGCGAATACTATTACTAGTGAGTGACAGTATCCGAATTATTGCATTCGAATGCATGAAATTTCGATTAGCAAATACTACTACTAGTGAGTGACAGTATCCGAATTATTGCATTCGAATGCATGAAATTTCGATTAGCGAATTCTACTACTAGTGAGTGACAGTATCCGAATTATTGCATTCGAATGCATGAAATTTCGATTAGCGAATACTACTACTAGTGAGTGACAGTATCCGAATTATTGCATTCGAATGCAAGAGATTTCGATTAGCGAATACTATTACTAGTGAGTGAGAGTATCCGAATTATTGCATTCGAATGCATGAAATTTCGATTAGCGAATACTACTACTAGTGAGTGACAGTATCCGAATTATTGCATTCGAATGCATGAGATTTCAATTAGCGAATACTACTACTAGTGAGTGACAGTATCCGAGAACTTGCATTCGAATGCAAGAGATTTCGATTAGCGAATACTACTACTAGTAAGTGACAGTATCCGAGAACTTGCATTCGAATGCATGAGATTTCGATTTGCGAATACTACTACTAGTGAGTGACAGTATCCGAATTATCGCATTCGAATGCATGAAATTTCGATTAGCAAATACTATTACTAGTGAGTGACAGTATCCCAGTACTTCCATTCTAATGCATGAGAATTCGATTAGCGAATACTACTACTAGTGAGTGACAGTACCCCAGAACTTGCATTCGAATGCATGAAATTTCGATTAGCGAATACTACTACTAGTGAGTGACAGTATCCGAATTATTGCGTTCGAATGCATGAAATTTCGATTAGCGAATACTACTACTAGTGAGTGACAGTATCCGAATTATTGCATTCGAATGCAAGAGATTTCGATTAGCGAATACTACTACTAGTGAGTGAGAGTATCCGAATTATTGCATTCGAATGCATGAAATTTCGATTAGCGAATACTACTACTAGTGAGTGACAGTATCCGAATTATTGCATTCGAATGCATGAGATTTCAATTAGCGAATACTACTACTAGTGAGTGACAGAATCCGAGAACTTGCATTCGAATGCAAGAGATTTCGATTAGCGAATACTACTACTAGTGAGTGACAGTATCCGAGAACTTGCATTCGAATGCATGAGATTTCTATTAGCGAATACTACTACTAGTGAGTGACAGTATCCGAGAACTTGCATTCGAATGCATGAGATTTCGATTAGCGAATACTACTACTAGTGAGAGACAGAATCCGAGAACTTGCATTCGAATGCATGAGATTTCGATTAGCGAATACTACTACTAGTGAGTGACAGTATCCGAATTATTGCATTCGAATGCATGAAATTTCGATTAGCAAATACTATTACTAGTGAGTGACAGTATCCCAGTACTTCCATTCTAATGCATGAAAATTCGATTAGCGAATACTACTACTAGTGAGTGACAGTACCCCAGAACTTGCATTCGAATGCATGAAATTTCGATTAGCGAATACTACTACTAGTGAGTGACAGTATCCGAATTATTGCATTCGAATGCATGAAATTTCGATTAGCGAATACTACTACTAGTGAGTGACAGTATCCGAATTATTGCATTCGAATGCATGAAATTTCGATTAGCGAATACTACTACTAGTCAGTGACAGTATCCGAATTATTGCATTCGAATGCATGCAATTTCGATTAGCGTTTACTACTACTAGTGAGTGACAGTATCCCAGAACTTGCATTCCAATGCATGAGATTTCGATTAGCGAATACTACTACTAGTGAGTGACAGTATCCGGATTATTGCATTCGAATGCATGAGATTTCGATTAGCGAACACTACTACTAGTGAGTAACAGTATCCGAGAACTTGCATACGAATGCATGAGATTTCGATTAGCGAACACTACTACTAGTGAGTAACAGTATCCGAGAACTTGCATACGAATGCATGAGATTTCGATTAGCGAACACTACTACTAGTGAGTAACAGTATCCGAGAACTTGCATTCGAATGCAAGAGATTTCGATTAGCGAATACTACTACTAGTGAGTGACAGTATCCAAATTATTGCATTCGAAGGCATGAGATTTCGATTAGCGAATACTACTACTAAAGAGTGACAGTATCCGAGAACTTGCATTCGAATGCAAGAGATTTCGATTAGCGAATACTACTACTAGTGAGTGACAGTATCCGAGAACTTGCATTCGAATGCAAGAGATTTCGATT
The DNA here is from genome assembly GCA_030765045.1 of Tenodera sinensis. Classification (NCBI taxonomy): domain Eukaryota; kingdom Metazoa; phylum Arthropoda; class Insecta; order Mantodea; family Mantidae; genus Tenodera; species Tenodera sinensis. Next base: position 1,070,577 of record JAUKNM010000016.1, read on the forward strand.
AGCGAATACTACTACTAGTGAGTGACAGTATCCGAGGACTTGCATTCGAATGCATGAGATTTCGATTAGCGAATACTACTACTAGTGAGTGACAGTATCCGAGAACTTGCATTCGAATGCATGAGATTTCGATTAGCGAGAACTACTACTAGTGAGTGACAGGATACGAGAACTTGAATTCCAATGCATGAGATTTCAATTAGCGAATACTACTACTAGTGAGTGACAGATTCCGAGAACTTGCATTCGAATGCATGAGATTTATATTAGCGAATACTACTACTAGTGAGTGACAGTATCCGAATTATTGCATTCGAATGCAAGAGATTACGATTAGCGAATACTACCACTAGTGAGTGACAGTATCCGAGAACTTGCATTCGAATGCAAGAGATTTCGATTAGCGAATACTACTACTAGTGAGTGACAGTATTCGAGAACTTGCATTCGAATGCATGAGCTTTCGATTAGCGAATACTACTACTAGTGAGTGACAGTATCCGAGAACTTGCATTCGTATGCAAGAGACTTCGATTAGCGAATACTACTACTAGTGAGTGATAGTATCCGAGAACTTGCATTCGAATGCATGAAATTTCGATTAGCGAATACTACTACTAGTGAGTGACAGTATCCGAATTATTGCATTCGAATGCAAGAGATTTCGATTAGCGAATACTGCTACTAGTGAGTGACAGTAGCCGAGAACTTGCATTCGAATGCATGAGATTTTGATTAGCGAATAATACTACTAGAGAGTGACAGTATCCGAGAACTTGAATTCGAACGCATGAGATTTCGATTAGCGAATACTACTACTAGTGAGTGACAGTATCCGAATTATTGCATTCGAATGCAAGAGATTTCGATTAGCGAATACTACTACTAGTGAGTGACAGTATCCGAGAACTTGCTTTCGAATGCAAGAGATTTCGATTAGCGAATACTACTACTAGTGAGTAACAGTATCCGAGAACTTGCATACGAATGCATGAGATTTCGATTAGCGAATACTACTACTAGTGAGTGACAGTATCCGAGAACTTGCATTCGAATGCATGAGATTTCGATTAGCGAATACTACTACTAGTGAGTTACAGTATCCGAGAGCTTGGATTTCGAATGCATGAGATTTCGATTAGCGAATACTACTACTAGTGAGTGACAGTATCCGAGAACTTGCATTCGAATGCATGAGATTTTGATTAGCGAACACTACTACTAGTGAGCGACAGTATCCGAGAACTTGCATTCGAATGCATGAGATTTCGATTAGCGAATACTACTACTAGTGAGTGACAGTATCCGAGAACATGCATTCGAATGCATGAGATTTCGATTAGCGAATACTACTACTAATGAGTGACAGTATCCGAATTATTGCATTCGAATGCATGAAATTTCGATTATCGAATACTACTACTAGTGAGTGACAGTATCCGAATTATTGCATTCGAATGCAAGAGATTTCGATTAGCGAATACTACTACTAGTGAGTGACAGTATCCGAGAACTTGCATTCGAATGCATGAGATTTCGATTAGCGAATACTACTACTAGTGAGTGACAGTATCCGAGAACTTGCATTCGAATGCATGAGATTTCGATTAGCGAATACTACTACTAGTGAGAGACAGAATCCGAGAACTTGCATTCGAATGCATGAGATTTCGATTAGCGAATACTACTACTAGTGAGTGACAGTATCCGAATTATTGCATACGAATGCATGAAATTTCGATTAGCAAATACTATTACTAGTGAGTGACAGTATCCCAGTACTTCCATTCTAATGCATGAAAATTCGATTAGCGAATACTACTACTAGTGAGTGACAGTACCCCAGAACTTGCATTCGAATGCATGAAATTTTGATTAGCGAATACTACTACTAGTGAGTGACAGTATCCGAATTATTGCATTCGAATGCATGAAATTTCGATTAGCGAATACTACTACTAGTGAGTGACAGTATCCGAATTATTGCATTCGAATGCATGAAATTTCGATTGGCGAATACTACTACTAGTCAGTGACAGTATCCGAATTATTGCATTCGAATGCATGCAATTTGGATTAGCGTTTACTACTACTAGTGAGTGACAGTATCCCAGAACTTGCATTCCAATGCATGAGATTTCGATTAGCGAATACTACTACTAGTGAGTGACAGTATCCGGATTATTGCATTCGAATGCATGAGATTTCGATTAGCGAACACTACTACTAGTGAGTAACAGTATCCGAGAACTTGCATACGAATGCATGAGATTTCGATTAGCGAACACTACTACTAGTGAGTAACAGTATCCGAGAACTTGCATTCGAATGCAAGAGATTTCGATTAGCGAATACTACCACTAGTGAGTGACAGTATCCAAATTATTGCATTCTAATGCATGAGATTTCGATTAGCGAATACTACTACTAAAGAGTGACAGTATCCGAGAACTTGCATTCGAATGCAAGAGATTTCGATTAGCGAATACTACTACTAGTGAGTGACAGTATCCGAGAACTTGCATTCGAATGCAAGAGATTTCGATTAGCGAATACTACTACTAGTGAGTGACAGTATCCGAGAACTTGCATTCGAATGCATGAGATTTCGATTAGCGAATACTACTACTAGTGAGTGACAGTATCCGAGAACTTGCATTCGAATGCATGAGATTTCGATTAGCGAGAACTACTACTAGTGAGTGACAGGATACGAGAACTTGAATTCCAATGCATGAGATTTCGATTAGCGAATACTACTACTAGTGAGTGACAGCATCCGAGAACTTGCATTCGAATGCATGAGATTTATATTAGCGAATACTACTACTAGAGAGTGACAGTATCCGAATTATTGCATTCGAATGCAAGAGATTACGATTAGCGAATACTACTACTAGTGAGTGACAGTATCCGAGAACTTGCATTCGAATGCAAGAGATTTCGATTAGCGAATACTACTACTAGTGAGTGACAGTATTCGAGAACTTGCATTCGAATGCATGAGATTTCGATTAGCGAATACTACTACTAGTGAGTGACAGTATCCGAGAACGTGCATTCGTATGCAAGAGACTTCGATTAGCGAATACTACTACTAGTGAGTGATAGTATCCGAGAACTTGCATTCGAATGCATGAAATTTCGATTAGCGAATACTACTACTAGTGAGTGACAGTATCCGAATTATTGCATTCGAATGCAAGAGATTTCGATTAGCGAATTCTGCTACTAGTGAGTGACAGTATCCGAGAACTTGCATTCGAATGCATGAGATTGTGATTAGCGAATAATACTACTAGAGAGTGACAGTATCCGAGAACTTGAATTCGAACGCATGAGATTTCGATTAGCGAATACTACTACTAGTGAGTGACAGTATCCGAATTATTGCATTCGAATGCAAGAGATTTCGATTAGCGAATACTACTACTAGTGAGTGACAGTATCCGAGAACTTGCTTTCGAATGCAAGAGATTTCGATTAGCGAATACTACTACTAGTGAGTAACAGTATCCGAGAACTTGCATACGAATGCATGAGATTTCGATTAGCGAATACTACTACTAGTGAGTGACAGTATCCGAGAACTTGCATTCGAATGCATGAGATTTCGATTAGCGAATACTACTACTAGTGAGTTACAGTATCCTAGAGCTTGGATTTCGAATGCATGAGATTTCGATTAGCGAATACTACTACTAGTGAGTGACAGTATCCGAATTATTGCATTCGAATGCATGAAATTTCGATTAGCGAATACTACTACTAGTGAGTGACAGTATCCGAATTATTGCATTCGAATACAAGAAATTTCGATTAGCGAATACTACTACTAGTGAGTGACAGTATCCGAATTATTGCATTCGAATGCAAGAAATTTCGATTAGCGAATACCACTACTAGTGAGTGACAGTATCCGAGAACTCGCATTCAACTGCATGAGATTTCGATTAGCGAATACTACTACTAGTGAGTGACAGTATCCCAGAACTTGCATTTGAATGCATGAGATTTCGATTAGCGAATACTACTACTAGTGAGTGACAGTATCCAAATTATTGCATTCGAATGCATGAAATTTCGATTAGCAAATACTACTACTAGTGAGTGACAGTATTCGAATTATTGCATTCGAATGCATGAAATTTCGATTAGCGAATACTACTACTAGTGAGTGACAGTATCCGAATTATTGCATTCGAATGCATGAAATTTCGATTACCGAATACTACTACTAGTGAGTGACAGTATCCGAATTATTGCATTCGAATGCATGAAATTTCGATTAGCGAATACTACTACTAGTGAGTGACAGTATCCCAGAACTTGCATTCGAATGCATGAGATTTCGCTTAGCGAATACTACTACTAGTGAGTGACAGTATCCGGATTATTGCATTCGAATGCATGAGATTTCGATTAGCGAATACTACTACTAGTGAGTGACAGTATCCGAGAACTTGCATTCGAATGCATGAGATTTCGATTAGCGAATACTACTACTAGTGAGTGACAGTATCCGAGAACTTGAATTCGAATGCATGAGATTTCGATTAGTGAATACTATTGCTAGTGAGTGACAGTATCCGAATTATTGCATTCGAATGCAAGAGATTTCGATTAGCGAATACTACTACTAGTGAGTGACAGTATCCGAGAACTTGCATTCGAATGCATGAGATTTCGATTAGCGAATACTACTACTAGTGAGTGACAGTATCCGAATTATTGCATTCGAATGCATGAAATTTCGATTAGCAAATACTGCTACTAGTGAGTGACAGTATCCCAGTACTTGCATTCTAATGCATGAAAATTCGATTAGCGAATACTACTACAAGTGAGTGACAGTATCCCAGAACTTGCATTCGAATGCATGAAATTTCGACTAGCGAATACTATTACTAGTGAGTGACCGTATCCGAATTATTGCATTCGAATGCATAAAATTTCGATTAGCGAATACTACTACTAGTGAGTGACAGTATCCGAATTATTGCATTCGAATGCATGACATTTCGATTAGCGAATACTACTACTAGTGAGTGACCGTATCCGAATTATTGCATTGGAATGCATGAAATTTCGATTACCGATTACTACTACTAGTGAGTGACAGTATCCCAGAACTTGCATTCGAATGCATGAGATTTCGATTAGCGAATACTACTACTAGTGAGTGACAGTATCCAAATTATTGCATTCGAATGCATGAAATTTCGATTAGCAAATACTACTACTAGTGAGTGACAGTATCCGAATTATTGCATTCGAATGCATGAAATTTCGATTAGCGAATACTACTACTAGTGAGTGACAGTATCCGAGAACTTGCATTCGAATGCATGAAATTTCGATTACCGAATACTACTACTAGTGAGTGACAGTATCCGAATTATTGCATTCGAATGCATGAAATTTCGATTAGCGAATACTACTACTAGTGAGTGACAGTATCCCAGAACTTGCATTCGAATGCATGAGATTTCGATTAGCGAATACTACTACTAGTGAGTGACAGTATCCGGATTATTGCATTCGAATGCATGAGATTTCGATTAGCGAATACTACTACTAGTGAGTGACAGTATCCGAGAACTTGCATTCGAATGCATGAGATTTCGATTAGCGAATACTACTACTAGTGAGTGACAGTATCCAAGAACTTGAATTCGAATGCATGAGATTTCGATTAGTGAATACTATTACTAGTGAGTGACAGTATCCGAATTATTGCATTCGAATGCAAGAGATTTCGATTAGCGAATACTACTACTAGTGAGTGACAGTATCCGAGAACTTACATTCGAATGCATGAGATTTCGATTAGCGAATACTACTACTAGTGAGTGACAGTATCCGAATTATTGCATTCGAATGCATGAAATTTCGATTAGCAGATACTACTACTAGTGAGTGACAGTATCCCAGTACTTGCATTCTAATGCATGAAAATTCGATTAGCGAATACTACTGCAAGTGAGTGACAGTATCCCAGAACTTGAATTCGAATGCATGAAATTTCGATTAGCGAATACTATTACTAGTGAGTGACAGTATCCGAATTATTGCATTCGAATGCATGAAATTTCGATTAGCAAATACTACTACTAGTGAGTGACAGTATCCGAATTATTGCATTCGAATGCATGAGATTTCGATTAGCGAATACTACTACTAGTGAGTGACAGTATCCGAATTATTGCATTCGAATGCATGAAATTTCGATTAGCAGATACTACTACTAGTGAGTGACAGTATCCCAGTACTTGCATTCTAATGCATGAAAATTCGATTAGCGAATACTACTACAAGTGAGTGACAGTATCCCAGAACTTGAATTCGAATGCATGAAATTTCGATTAGCGAATACTATTACTAGTGAGTGACAGTATCCGAATTATTGCATTCGAATGCATGAAATTTCGATTAGCAAATACTACTACTAGTGAGTGACAGTATCCGAATTATTGCATTGTAATGCATGAAATTTCGATTAGCGAATACTACTACTAGTGAGTGACAGTATCCGAATTATTGCATTGGAATGCATGAAATTTCGATTACCGATTACTACTACTAGTGAGTGACAGTATCCCAGAACTTGCATTCGAATGCATGAGATTTCGATTAGCGAATACTACTACTAGTGAGTGACAGTATCCGAGAACTTGCATTCATATGCATGAGATTTCGATTAGCAAATACTACTACTAGTGAGTGACAGTATCCGATAACTTGCATTTGAATGCATGAGATTTCGATTAGCGAATACTACTACTAGTGAGTGACAGAATCCGAGAACTTGCATTCGAATGCAAGAGATTTCGATTAGCGAATACTACTACTAGTGAGTGACAGTATCCGAGAACTTGCATTCGAATGCATGAGTTTTCGATTAGCGAATACTGCTACTAGTCAGTGACAGTATCCGAATTATTGCATTCGAATGCAAGAGATTTCGATTAGCGAATACTACTACTAGTGAGTAACAGTATCCGAGAACTTTCATACGAATGCATGAGATTTTGATTAGCGAATACTACTACTAGTGAGTGACAGTATCCGAGAACATGCATTCGAATGCATGAGATTTCGATTAGCGAATACTACTACTAGTGAGTTACAGTATCCGAGAGCTTGCATTCGAATGCATGAGATTTCGATTAGCGAATACTACTACTAGTGAGTGACAGTATCCGAGAACTTGCATTCGAATGCATGAGATTTCGATTAGCGAACACTACTACTAGTGAGCGACAGTATCCGAGAACTTGCATTCGAATGCATGAGATTTCGATTAGCGAATACTACTACTAATGAGTGACAGTATCCGAATTATTGCATTCGAATGCATGAAATTTCGATTAGCGAATACTACTACTAGTGAGTGACAGTATCCGAATTATTGCATTCGAATGCAAGAGATTTCGATTAGCGAATACTATTACTAGTGAGTGAGAGTATCCGAATTATTGCATTCGAATGCATGAAATTTCGATTAGCGAATACTACTACTAGTGAGTGACAGTATCCGAATTATTGCATTCGAATGCAAGAGATTTCGATTAGCGAATACTACTACTAGTAAGTGACAGTATCCGAGAACTTGCATTCGAATGCATGAGATTTCGATTTGCGAATACTACTACTAGTGAGTGACAGTATCCGAATTATTGCATTCGAATGCATGAAATTTCGATTAGCAAATACTATTACTAGTGAGTGACAGTATCCCAGTACTTCCATTCTAATGCATGAAAATTCGATTAGCGAATACTACTACTAGTGAGTGACAGTACCCCAGAACTTGCATTCGAATGCATGAAATTTCGATTAGCGAATACTACTACTAGTGAGTGACAGTATCCGAATTATTGCATTCGAATGCATGAAATTTCGATTAGCGAATACTACTACTAGTGAGTGACAGTATCCGAATTATTGCATTCGAATGCATGAAATTTCGATTATACTGTGTCTCAGCCTAGTTGAGTCCTGTTGTAAACAACAAGGCGGAGCTGACTCAACTCGCCGCGTGTTAGACGTACAGGCACGCACAAAAGTTTTGCAACACTAGTAGCGCTAACTTCTAGACAATAAATAGAGTTGGGTTACACATTAACTTATTAAATCTATGAGTTGGAATATTAATATTCCGGATTTCTTTCCGGATTCCGGGTTTCTTTCTTTAAGTACTGCGAAACAATGCGCGATCATTCGCCACTCGTCACTTTTTAACGGTTTGCCTCGATTGTGTTTCATTTCGGCTGAAGCACCAGCCTGCTCCATGGTGAAAAGCTTACAGATTTTATATTGCATATAGATAAGTGTCCTTGGCCTTGTGAGGTCCGCGAGATGTACAGGAAATACAGTGTAAAATATCAGAAGCAACCCCACACTATAAACAAAAACATCTTAATCAGCATTCAACTCGATACAGACCTCGTTGCTAGAAAGCTGTCTGATAAAGGAATGCAAAAATGTTATACGTATAATAGCAGTGTCCTTCAGTAGCTGTTAAGTAAAATGCAGCTTAATTTAACATAATAAGCTAATGGTGTATATAATTTCACCTTTCTTCTATCTAATCTGTATATAGTATACCATTATGTATATATTCCTTTACGAACTCACGGGCCCAGAACACATGCGATATGTGAAGCAGAAAGATAAAATGTGGGGCTATTTACGTTTATAAGAATCGAAACATTTGCATACTTTTCTATCTCCGAAATTAGCTCGCGCAGAGCAGTGATCGGAGAACTACTTACGTACCATACTGTACTTAAAGGAGGGGCTTATCGTACGTACGCAAACAAAAGATAACCCCCATTATCTTCGCCAAACCCATCAACAGCTTAACCGTTTTCTATCCCAATATCTCTGTCTCTGTCTCTCTTCCCGCCCAGATGTTTACAACAGGACTCAACTAGGTTGAGACATATTATAGCGAATACCACTACTAGTCAGTGACAGTATCCGAATTATTGCATTCGAATGCATGAAATTTCGATTAGCGTTTACTACTACTAGTGAGTGACAGTATCCCAGAACTTGCATTCCAATGCATGAGATTTCGATTAGCGAATACTACTACTAGTGAGTGACAGTATCCGGATTATTGCATTCGAATGCATGAGATTTCGATTAGCGAATACTACTACTAGTGAGTGACAGTATCCGAGAACTTGCATTCGAATGCATGAGATTTCTATTAGCGAATACTACTACTAGTGAGTGACAGCATCCGAATTATTGCATTCGAATGCATGAGATTTGGATTAGCGAATACTCCTACTAGTGAGTGACAGTATCCGAATTATTGCATTCGAATGCATGAAATTTCGATTAGCGAATCCTACTACTAGTCAGTGACAGTATCCGAATTATTGCATTCGAATGCATGAAATTTCGATTAGCGTTTACTACTACTAGTGAGTGAAAGTATCCCAGAACTTGCATTCCAATGCATGAGATTTCGATTAGCGAATACTACTACTAGTGAGTGACAGTATCCGGATTATTGCATTCGAATGCATGAGATTTCGATTAGCGAATACTACTACTAGTGAGTGACAGTATCCAAGAACTTGCATTCGAATGCATGAGATTTCGATTAGCGAATACTACTACTAGTGAGTGACACTATCCGAGAACTTGAATTCCAATGCATGAGATTTCGGTTAGTGAATACTACTACTAGTGAGTGACAGTATCCGAATTATTGCATTCGAATGCAAGAGATTTTGATTAGCGAATACTACTACCAATGAGTGGCAGTATCCGAGAACTTGCATTCAAATGCATGAGATTTCGATTAGCGAATACTACTACTAGTAAGTGACAGTATCCGAATTATTGCATTCGAATGCATGAGATTTCGATTAGCGAATACTACTACTAGTGAGTGACAGTATCCGAGAACTTGCATTCGAATGCATGAGATTTCGATTAGCGAATACTACTACTAGTGAGAGACAGTATCCAAATTATTGCATTCGAATGCATGAGATTTCGATTAGCGAATACTACTACTAGTGAGTGACAGTATCCGAATTATTGCATTCGAATGCATGAGATTTCGATTAGCGAATACTACTACTAGTGAGTGACAGTATCCGAATTATTGCATTCGAATACAAGAAATTTCGATTAGAGAATACTACTACTAGTGAGTGACAGTATCCGAATTATTGCATTCGAATGCAAGAAATTTCGATTAGCGAATACCACTACTAGTGAGTGACAGTATCCGAGAACTTGCATTCAACTGCATGAGATTTCGATTAGCGAATACTACTACTAGTGAGTGACCGTATCCCAGAACTTGCATTTGAATGCATGAGATTTCGATTAGCGAATACTACTACTAGTGAGTGACAGAATCCGAGAACTTGCATTCGAATGCATGAGATTTCGATTAGCGAATACTACTACTAGTGAGTGACAGTATCCAAATTATTGCATTCGAATGCATGAAATTTCGATTAGCAAATACTACTACTAGTGAGTGACAGTATCCGAATTATTGCATTCGAATGCATGAAATTTCGATTAGCGAATACTACTACTAGTGAGTGACAGTATCCGAATTATTGCATTCGAATGCATGAAATTTCGATTACCGAATACTACTACTAGTGAGTGACAGTATCCGAATTATTGCATTCGAATGCATGAAATTTCGATTAGCGAATACTACTACTAGTGAGTGACAGTATCCCAGAACTTGCATTCGAATGCATGAGATTTCGATTAGCGAATACTACTACTAGTGTGTGACAGTAACCGGATTATTGCATTCGAATGCATGAGATTTCGATTAGCGAATACTACTACTAGTGAGTGACAGTATCCGAGAACTTGCATTCGAATGCATGAGATTTCGATTAGCGAATACTACTACTAGTGAGTGACAGTATCCGAGAACTTGAATTCGAATGCATGAGATTTCGATTAGTGAATACTATTACTAGTGAGTCACAGTATCCGAATTATTGCATTCGAATGCAAGAGATTTCGATTAGCGAATACTACTACTAGTGAGTGACAGTATCCGAGAACTTGCATTCGAATGCATGAGATTTCGATTAGCGAATACTACTACTTGTGAGTGACAGTATCCGAATTATTGCATTCGAATGCTTGAAATTTCGATTAGCAAATACTACTACTAGTGAGTGACAGTATCCCAGTACTTGCATTCTAATGCATGAAAATTCGATTAGCGAATACTACTACAAGTGAGTGACAGTATCCCAGAACTTGCATTCGAATGCATGAAATTTCGATTAGCGAATACTACTACTAGTGAGTTACAGTATCCGAGAGTTTGGATTTCGAATGCATGAGATTTCGATTAGCGAATACTACTACTAGTGAGTGACAGTATCCGAGAACTTGCACTCGAATGCATGAGATTTCGATTAGCGAACACTACTACTAGTGAGCGACAGTATCCGAGAACTTGCATTCGAATGCATGAGATTTCGATTAGCGAATACTACTACTAGTGAGTGACAGTATCCGAGAACTTGCATTCGAATGCATGAGATTTCGATTAGCGAATACTACTACTAATGAGTGACAGTATCCGAATTATTGCATTCGAATGCATGAAATTTCGATTAGCGAATACTACTACAAGTGAGTGACAGTATCCGAATTATTGCATTCGAATGCAAGAGATTTCGATTAGCGAATACTACTACTAGTGAGTGAGAGTATCCGAATTATTGCATTCGAATGCATGAAATTTCGATTAGCGAATACTACTACTAGTGAGTGACAGTATCCGAATTATTGCATTCGAATGCATGAGATTTCAATTAGCGAATACTACTACTAGTAAGTGACAGAATCCGAGAACTTGCATTCGAATGCAAGAGATTTCGATTAGCGAATACTACTACTAGTGAGTGACAGTATCCGAGAACTTGGATTCGAATGCATGAGATTTCGATTAGCGAATACTACTACTAGTGAGTGACAGTATCCGAGAACTTGCATTCGAATGCATGAGATTTCGATTAGCGAATACTACTACTAGTGAGAGACAGAATCCGAGAACTTGCATTCGAATGCATGAGATTTCGATTAGCCAATACTACTACTAGTGAGTGACAGTATCCGAATTATTGCATTCGAATGCATGAAATTTCGATTAGCAAATACTATTACTAGTGAGTGACAGTATCCCAGTACTTCCATTCTAATGCATGAAAATTCGATTAGCGAATACTACTACTAGTGAGTGACAGTACCCCAGAACTTGCATTCGAATGCATGAAATTTCGATTAGCGAATACTACTACTAGTGAGTGACAGTATCCGAATTATTGCATTCGAATGCATGAAATTTCGATTAGCGAATACTACTACTAGTCAGTGACAGTATCCGAATTATTGCATTCGAATGCATGAAATTTCGATTAGCGTTTACTACTACTAGTGAGTGAAAGTATCCCAGAACTTGCATTCCAATGCATGAGACTTCGATTAGCGAATACTACTACTAGTGAGTGACAGTATCCGGATTATTGCATTCGAATGCATGAGATTTCGATTAGCGAATACTACTACTAGTGAGTGACAGTATCCGAGAACTTGCATTCGAATGCATGAGATTTCGATTAGCGAATACTACTACTAGTGAGTAACACTATCCGAGAACTTGAATTCCAATGCATGAGATTTCGGTTAGTGAATACTACTACTAGTGAGTGACAGTATCCGAATTATTGCATTCGAATGCAAGAGATTTCGATTAGCGAATACTACTACTAATGAGTGGCAGTATCCGAGAACTTGCATTCAAATGCATGAGATTTCGATTAGCGAATACTACTACTAGTAAGTGACAGTATCCGAATTATTGCATTCGAATGCATGAGATTTCGATTAGCGAATACTACTACTAGTGAGTGACAGTATCCGAGAACTTGCATTCGAATGCATGAGATTTCGATTAGCGAATACTACTACTAGTGAGAGACAGTATCCAAATTATTGCATTCGAATGCATGAGATTTCGATTAGCGAATACTACTACTAGTGAGTGACAGTATCCGAATTATTGCATTCGAATGCATGAGATTTCGATTAGCGAATACTACTACTAGTGAGTGACAGTATCCGAATTATTGCATTCGAATACAAGAAATTTCGATTAGAGAATACTGCTACTAGTGAGTGACAGTATCCGAATTATTGCATTCGAATGCAAGAAATTTCGATTAGCGAATACCACTATTAGTGAGTGACAGTATCCGAGAACTTGCATTCAACTGCATGAGATTTCGATTAGCGAATACTACTACTAGTGAGTGACAGTATCCCAGAACTTGCATTTCAATGCATGAGATTTCGATTAGCGAATACTACTACTAGTGAGTGACAGAATCCGAGAACTTGCATTCGAATGCATGAGATTTCGATTAGCGAATACTACTACTAGTGAGTGACAGTATCCAAATTATTGCATTCGAATGCATGAAATTTCGATTAGCAAATACTACCACTAGTGAGTGACAGTATCCGAATTATTGCATTCGAATGCATGAAATTTCGATTAGCGAATACTACTACTAGTGACTGACAGTATCCGAATTATTGCATTCGAATGCATGAAATTTCGATTACCGAATACTACTACTAGTGAGTGACAGTATCCGAATTATTGCATTCGAATGCATGAAATTTCGATTAGCGAATACTACTACTAGTGAGTGACAGTATCCCAGAACTTGCATTCGAATGCATGAGATTTCGATTAGCGAATACTACTACTAGTGAGTGACAGTATCTGGATTATTGCATTCGAATGCATGAGATTTCGATTAGCGAATACTACTACTAGTGAGTGACAGTATCCGAGAACTTGCATTCGAATGCATGAGATTTCGATTAGCGAATACTACTACTAGTGAGTGACAGTATCCGAGAACTTGAATTCGAATGCATGAGATTTCGATTAGTGAATACTATTACTAGTGAGTGACAGTATCCGAATTATTGCATTCGAATGCAAGAGATTTCGATTAGCGAATACTACTACTAGTGAGTGACAGTATCCAAGAACTTGCATTCGAATGCATGAGATTTCGATTAGCGAATACCACTACTAGTGAGTGACAGTATCCGAATTATTGCATTCGAATGCATGAAATTTCGATTAGCAAATACTACTACTAGTGAGTGACAGTATCCCAGTACTTGCATTCTAATGCATGAAAATTCGATTAGCGAATACTACTACAAGTGAGTGACAGTATCCCAGAACTTGCATTCGAATGCATGAAATTTCGATTAGCGAATACTATTACTAGTGAGTGACAGTATCCGAATTATTGCATTCGAATGCATGAAATTTCGATTAGCAAATACTACTACTAGTGAGTGACTGTATCCGAATTATTGCATTGGAATGCATGAAATTTCGATTACCGATTACTACTACTAGTGAGTGACAGTATCCCAGAACTTGCATTCGAATGCATGAGATTTCGATTAGCGAATACTACTACTAGTGAGTGACAGTATCCGAGAACTTGCATTCATGTGCATGAGATTTCGATTAGCAAATACTACTACTAGTGAGTGACAGAGTCCGAGAACTTGCATTTGAATGCATGAGATTTCGATTAGCGAATACTACTACTAGTGAGTGACAGAATCCGAGAACTTGCATTCGAATGCAAGAGATTTCGATTAGCGTATACTACTACTAGTGAGTGACAGTATCCGAGAACTTGCATTCGAATGCATGAGATTTCGATTAGCGAATACTGCTACTAGTCAGTGACAGTATCCGAATTATTGCATTCGAATGCAAGAGATTTCGATTAGCGAATACTACTACTAGTGAGTAACAGTATCCGAGAACTTGCATACGAATGCATGAGATTTTAATTAGCGAATACTACTACTAGTGAGTGACAGTATCCGAGAACTTGCATTCGAATGCATGAGATTTCGATTAGCGAATGCTACTACTAGTGAGTTACAGTATCCGAGAGCTTGCATTCGAATGCATGAGATTTCGATTAGCGAATACTACTACTAGTGAGTGACAGTATCCGAGAACTTGCATTCGAATGCATGAGATTTCGATTAGCGAACACTACTACTAGTGAGCGACAGTATCCGAGAACTTGCATTCGAATGCATGAGATTTCGATTAGCGAATACTACTAGTAGTGAGTGACAGTATCCGAGAACTTGCATTCGAATGCATGAGATTTCGATTAGCGAACACTACTACTAGTGAGCGACAGTATCCGAGAACTTGCATTCGAATGCATGAGATTTCGATTAGCGAATACTACTAGTAGTGAGTGACAGTATCCGAGAACTTGCATTCGAATGCATGAGATTTCGATTAGCGAATACTACTACTAATGAGTGACAGTATCCGAATTATTGCATTCGAATGCATGAAATTTCGATTAGCGAATACTACTACTAGTGAGTGACAGTATCCGAATTATTGCATTCGAATGCAAGAGATTTCGATTAGCGAATACTATTACTAGTGAGTGAGAGTATCCGAATTATTGCATTCGAATGCATGAAATTTCGATTAGCGAATACTACTACTAGCGAGTGACAGTATCCGAATTATTGCATTCGAATGCATGAGATTTCAATTAGCGAATACTACTACTAGTGAGTGACAGTATCCGAGAACTTGCATTCGAATGCAAGAGATTTCGATTAGCGAATACAACTACTAGTGAGAGACAGTATCCAAATTATTGCATTCGAATGCATGAGATTTCGATTAGCGAATACTACTACTAGTGAGTGACAGTATCCGAATTATTGCATTCGAATGCATGAGATTTCGATTAGCGAATACTACTACTAGTGAGTGACAGTATCCGAATTATTGCATTCGAATACAAGAAATTTCGATTAGAGAATACTACTACTAGTGAGTGACAGTATCCGAATTATTGCATTCGAATGCAAGAAATTTCGATTAGGGAATACCACTACTAGTGAGTGACAGTATCCGAGAACTTGCATTCGAATGCATGAGATTTCGATTAGCGAATACTACTACTAGTGAGAGACAGTATCCCAGAACTTGCATTCGAATGCATGAAATTTCGATTAGCGTTTACTACTACTAGTGAGTGAAAGTATCCCAGAACTTGCATTCCAATGCATGAGATTTCGATTAGCGAATACTACTACTAGTGAGTGACAGTATCCGGATTATTGCATTCGAATGCATGAGATTTCGATTAGCGAATACTACTACTAGTGAGTGACAGTATCCGAGAACTTGCATTCGAATGCATGAGATTTCGATTAGCGAATACTACTACTAGTGAGTGACACTATCCGAGAACTTGAATTCCAATGCATGAGATTTCGGTTAGTGAATACTACTACTAGTGAGTGACAGTATCCGAATTATTGCATTCGAATGCAAGAGATTTCGATTAGCGAATACTACTACTAATGAGTGGCAGTATCCGAGAACTTGCATTCAAATGCATGAGATTTCGATTAGCGAATACTACTACTAGTAAGTGACAGTATCCGAATTATTGCATTCGAATGCATCAGATTTCGATTAGCGAATACTACTACTAGTGAGTGACAGTATCCGAGAACTTGCATTCGAATGCATGAGATTTCGATTAGCGAATACTACTACTAGTGAGAGACAGTATCCAAATTATTGCATTCGAATGCATGAGATTTCGATTAGCGAATACTACTACTAGTGAGTGACAGTATCCGAATTATTGCATTCGAATGCATGAGATTTCGATTAGCGAATACTACTACTAGTGAGTGACAGTATCCGAATTATTGCATTCGAATACAAGAAATTTCGATTAGAGAATACTGCTACTAGTGAGTGACAGTATCCGAATTATTGCATTCGAATGCAAGAAATTTCGATTAGCGAATAGCACTATTAGTGAGTGACAGTATCCGAGAACTTGCATTCAACTGCATGAGATTTCGATTAGCGAATACTACTACTAGTGAGTGACAGTATCCCAGAACTTGCATTTGAATGCATGAGATTTCGATTAGCGAATACTACTACTAGTGAGTGACAGAATCCGAGAACTTGCATTCGAATGCATGAGATTTCGATTAGCGAATACTACTACTAGTGAGTGACAGTATCCAAATTATTGCATTCGAATGCATGAAATTTCGATTAGCAAATACTACCACTAGTGAGTGACAGTATCCGAATTATTGCATTCGAATGCATGAAATTTCGATTAGCGAATACTACTACTAGTGACTGACAGTATCCGAATTATTGCATTCGAATGCATGAAATTTCGATTACCGAATACTACTACTAGTGAGTGACAGTATCCGAATTATTGCATTCGAATGCATGAAATTTCGATTAGCGAATACTACTACTAGTGAGTGACAGTATCCCAGAACTTGCATTCGAATGCATGAGATTTCGATTAGCGAATACTACTACTAGTGAGTGACAGTATCTGGATTATTGCATTCGAATGCATGAGATTTCGATTAGCGAATACTACTACTAGTGAGTGACAGTATCCGAGAACTTGCATTCGAATGCATGAGATTTCGATTAGCGAATACTACTACTAGTGAGTGACAGTATCCGAGAACTTGAATTCGAATGCATGAGATTTCGATTAGTGAATACTATTACTAGTGAGTGACAGTATCCGAATTATTGCATTCGAATGCAAGAGATTTCGATTAGCGAATACTACTACTAGTGAGTGACAGTATCCAAGAACTTGCATTCGAATGCATGAGATTTCGATTAGCGAATACCACTACTAGTGAGTGACAGTATCCGAATTATTGCATTCGAATGCATGAAATTTCGATTAGCAAATACTACTACTAGTGAGTGACAGTATCCCAGTACTTGCATTCTAATGCATGAAAATTCGATTAGCGAATACTACTACAAGTGAGTGACAGTATCCCAGAACTTGCATTCGAATGCATGAAATTTCGATTAGCGAATACTATTACTAGTGAGTGACAGTATCCGAATTATTGCATTCGAATGCATGAAATTTCGATTAGCAAATACTACTACTAGTGAGTGACTGTATCCGAATTATTGCATTGGAATGCATGAAATTTCGATTACCGATTACTACTACTAGTGAGTGACAGTATCCCAGAACTTGCATTCGAATGCATGAGATTTCGATTAGCGAATACTACTACTAGTGAGTGACAGTATCCGAGAACTTGCATTCATGTGCATGAGATTTCGATTAGCAAATACTACTACTAGTGAGTGACAGAGTCCGAGAACTTGCATTTGAATGCATGAGATTTCGATTAGCGAATACTACTACTAGTGAGTGACAGAATCCGAGAACTTGCATTCGAATGCAAGAGATTTCGATTAGCGAATACTACTACTAGTGAGTGACAGTATCCGAGAACTTGCATTCGAATGCATGAGATTTCGATTAGCGAATACTGCTACTAGTCAGTGACAGTATCCGAATTATTGCATTCGAATGCAAGAGATTTCGATTAGCGAATACTACTACTAGTGAGTAACAGTATCCGAGAACTTGCATACGAATGCATGAGATTTTGATTAGCGAATACTACTACTAGTGAGTGACAGTATCCGAGAACTTGCATTCGAATGCATGAGATTTCGATTAGCGAATGCTACTACTAGTGAGTTACAGTATCCGAGAGCTTGCATTCGAATGCATGAGATTTCGATTAGCGAATACTACTACTAGTGAGTGACAGTATCCGAGAACTTGCATTCGAATGCATGAGATTTCGATTAGCGAACACTACTACTAGTGAGCGACAGTATCCGAGAACTTGCATTCGAATCCATGAGATTTCGATTAGCGAATACTACTAGTAGTGAGTGACAGTATCCGAGAACTTGCATTCGAATGCATGAGATTTCGATTAGCGAATACTACTACTAATGAGTGACAGTATCCGAATTATTGCATTCGAATGCATGAAATTTCGATTAGCGAATACTACTACTAGTGAGTGACAGTATCCGAATTATTGCATTCGAATGCAAGAGATTTCGATTAGCGAATACTATTACTAGTGAGTGAGAGTATCCGAATTATTGCATTCGAATGCATGAAATTTCGATTAGCGAATACTACTACTAGCGAGTGACAGTATCCGAATTATTGCATTCGAATGCATGAGATTTCAATTAGCGAATACTACTACTAGTGAGTGACAGTATCCGAGAACTTGCATTCGAATGCAAGAGATTTCGATTAGCGAATACTACTACTAGTGAGAGACAGTATCCAAATTATTGCATTCGAATGCATGAGATTTCGATTAGCGAATACTACTACTAGTGAGTGACAGTATCCGAATTATTGCACTCGAATGCATGAGATTTCGATTAGCGAATACTACTACTAGTGAGTGACAGTATCCGAATTATTGCATTCGAATACAAGAAATTTCGATTAGAGAATACTACTACTAGTGAGTGACAGTATCCGAATTATTGCATTCGAATGCAAGAAATTTCGATTAGGGAATACCACTACTAGTGAGTGACAGTATCCGAGAACTTGCATTCAACTGCATGAGATTTCGATTAGCGAATACTACTACTAGTGAGTGACAGTATCCCAGAACTTGCATTTGAATGCATGAGTTTTCGATTAGCGAATACTACTACTAGTGAGTGACAGAATCCGAGAACTTCCATTCGAATGCATGAGATTTCGATTAGCGAATACTACTACTAGTGAGTGACAGTATCCAAATTATTGCATTCGAATGCATGAAATTTCGATTAGCAAATACTACTACTAGTGAGTGACAGTATCCGAGAACTTGCATTCGAATGCATGAAATTTCGATTAGCCAATACTACTACTAGTCAGTGACGGTATCCGAATTATTGCATTCGAATGCATGAAATTTCGATTAGCGTTTACTACTACTAGTGAGTGAAAGTATCCCAGAACTTGCATTCCAATGCATGAGATTTCGATTAGCGAATACTACTACTAGTGAGTGACAGTATCCGGATTATTGCATTCGAATGCATGAGATTTCGATTAGCGAATACTACTACTAGTGAGTGACAGTATCCGAGAACTTGCATTCGAATGCATGAGATTTCGATTAGCGAATACTACTACTAATGAGTGACAGTATCCGAATTATTGCATTCGAATGCATGAAATTTCGATTAGCGAATACTACTACTAGTGAGTGACAGTATCCGAATTATTGCATTCGAATGCAAGAGATTTCGATTAGCGAATACTATTACTAGTGAGTGAGAGTATCCGAATTATTGCATTCGAATGCATGAAATTTCGATTAGCGAATACTACTACTAGCGAGTGACAGTATCCGAATTATTGCATTCGAATGCATGAGATTTCAATTAGCGAATACTACTACTAGTGAGTGACAGTATCCGAGAACTTGCATTCGAATGCAAGAGATTTCGATTAGCGAATACAACTACTAGTGAGAGACAGTATCCAAATTATTGCATTCGAATGCATGAGATTTCGATTAGCGAATACTACTACTAGTGAGTGACAGTATCCGAATTATTGCATTCGAATGCATGAGATTTCGATTAGCGAATACTACTACTAGTGAGTGACAGTATCCGAATTATTGCATTCGAATACAAGAAATTTCGATTAGAGAATACTACTACTAGTGAGTGACAGTATCCGAATTATTGCATTCGAATGCAAGAAATTTCGATTAGGGAATACCACTACTAGTGAGTGACAGTATCCGAGAACTTGCATTCGAATGCATGAGATTTCGATTAGCGAATACTACTACTAGTGAGAGACAGTATCCCAGAACTTGCATTCGAATGCATGAAATTTCGATTAGCGTTTACTACTACTAGTGAGTGAAAGTATCCCAGAACTTGCATTCCAATGCATGAGATTTCGATTAGCGAATACTACTACTAGTGAGTGACAGTATCCGGATTATTGCATTCGAATGCATGAGATTTCGATTAGCGAATACTACTACTAGTGAGTGACAGTATCCGAGAACTTGCATTCGAATGCATGAGATTTCGATTAGCGAATACTACTACTAGTGAGTGACACTATCCGAGAACTTGAATTCCAATGCATGAGATTTCGGTTAGTGAATACTACTACTAGTGAGTGACAGTATCCGAATTATTGCATTCGAATGCAAGAGATTTCGATTAGCGAATACTACTACTAATGAGTGGCAGTATCCGAGAACTTGCATTCAAATGCATGAGATTTCGATTAGCGAATACTACTACTAGTAAGTGACAGTATCCGAATTATTGCATTCGAATGCATGAGATTTCGATTAGCGAATACTACTACTAGTGAGTGACAGTATCCGAGAACTTGCATTCGAATGCATGAGATTTCGATTAGCGAATACTACTACTAGTGAGAGACTGTATCCAAATTATTGCATTCGAATGCATGAGATTTCGATTAGCGAATACTACTACTAGTGAGTGACAGTATCCGAATTATTGCATTCGAATGCATGAGATTTCGATTAGCGAATACTACTACTAGTGAGTGACAGTATCCGAATTATTGCATTCGAATACAAGAAATTTCGATTAGAGAATACTGCTACTAGTGAGTGACAGTATCCGAATTATTGCATTCGAATGCAAGAAATTTCGATTAGCGAATAGCACTATTAGTGAGTGACAGTATCCGAGAACTTGCATTCAACTGCATGAGATTTCGATTAGCGAATACTACTACTAGTGAGTGACAGTATCCCAGAACTTGCATTTGAATGCATGAGATTTCGATTAGCGAATACTATTACTAGTGAGTGACAGAATCCGAGAACTTGCATTCGAATGCATGAGATTTCGATTAGCGAATACTACTACTAGTGAGTGACAGTATCCAAATTATTGCATTCGAATGCATGAAATTTCGATTAGCAAATACTACCACTAGTGAGTGACAGTATCCGAATTATTGCATTCGAATGCATGAAATTTCGATTAGCGAATACTACTACTAGTGACTGACAGTATCCGAATTATTGCATTCGAATGCATGAAATTTCGATTACCGAATACTACTACTAGTGAGTGACAGTATCCGAATTATTGCATTCGAATGCATGAAATTTCGATTAGCGAATACTACTACTAGTGAGTGACAGTATCCCAGAACTTGCATTCGAATGCATGACATTTCGATTAGCGAATACTACTACTAGTGAGTGACAGTATCTGGATTATTGCATTCGAATGCATGAGATTTCGATTAGCGAATACTACTACTAGTGAGTGACAGTATCCGAGAACTTGCATTCGAATGCATGAGATTTCGATTAGCGAATACTACTACTAGTGAGTGACAGTATCCGAGAACTTGAATTCGAATGCATGAGATTTCGATTAGTGAATACTATTACTAGTGAGTGACAGTATCCGAATTATTGCATTCGAATGCAAGAGATTTCGATTAGCGAATACTACTACTAGTGAGTGACAGTATCCAAGAACTTGCATTCGAATGCATGAGATTTCGATTAGCGAATACCACTACTAGTGAGTGACAGTATCCGAATTATTGCATTCGAATGCATGAAATTTCGATTAGCAAATACTACTACTAGTGAGTGACAGTATCCCAGTACTTGCATTCTAATGCATGAAAATTCGATTAGCGAATACTACTACAAGTGAGTGACAGTATCCCAGAACTTGCATTCGAATGCATGAAATTTCGATTAGCGAATACTATTACTAGTGAGTGACAGTATCCGAATTATTGCATTCGAATGCATGAAATTTCGATTAGCAAATACTACTACTAGTGAGTGACTGTATCCGAATTATTGCATTGGAATGCATGAAATTTCGATTACCGATTACTACTACTAGTGAGTGACAGTATCCCAGAACTTGCATTCGAATGCATGAGATTTCGATTAGCGAATACTACTACTAGTGAGTGACAGTATCCGAGAACTTGCATTCATGTGCATGAGATTTCGATTAGCAAATACTACTACTAGTGAGTGACAGAGTCCGAGAACTTGCATTTGAATGCATGAGATTTCGTTTAGCGAATACTACTACTAGTGAGTGACAGAATCCGAGAACTTGCATTCGAATGCAAGAGATTTCGATTAGCGAATACTACTACTAGTGAGTGACAGTATCCGAGAACTTGCATTCGAATGCATGAGATTTCGATTAGCGAATACTGCTACTAGTCAGTGACAGTATCCGAATTATTGCATTCGAATGCAAGAGATTTCGATTAGCGAATACTACTACTAGTGAGTAACAGTATCCGAGAACTTGCATACGAATGCATGAGATTTTGATTAGCGAATACTACTACTAGTGAGTGACAGTATCCGAGAACTTGCATTCGAATGCATGAGATTTCGATTAGCGAATGCTACTACTAGTGAGTTACAGTATCCGAGAGCTTGCATTCGAATGCATGAGATTTCGATTAGCGAATACTACTACTAGTGAGTGACAGTATCCGAGAACTTGCATTCGAATGCATGAGATTTCGATTAGCGAACACTACTACTAGTGAGCGACAGTATCCGAGAACTTGCATTCGAATGCATGAGATTTCGATTAGCGAATACTACTAGTAGTGAGTGACAGTATCCGAGAACTTGCATTCGAATGCATGAGATTTCGCCTAGCGAATACTACTACTAATGAGTGACAGTATCCGAATTATTGCATTCGAATGCATGAAATTTCGATTAGCGAATACTACTACTAGTGAGTGACAGTATCCGAATTATTGCATTCGAATGCAAGAGATTTCGATTAGCGAATACTATTACTAGTGAGTGAGAGTATCCGAATTATTGCATTTGAATGCATGAAATTTCGATTAGCGAATACTACTACTAGCGAGTGACAGTATCCGAATTATTGCATTCGAATGCATGAGATTTCAATTAGCGAATACTACTACTAGTGAGTGACAGTATCCGAGAACTTGCATTCGAATGCAAGAGATTTCGATTAGCGAATACTACTACTAGTGAGAGACAGTATCCAAATTATTGCATTCGAATGCATGAGATTTCGATTAGCGAATACTACTACTAGTGAGTGACAGTATCCGAATTATTGCACTCGAATGCATGAGATTTCGATTAGCGAATACTACTACTAGTGAGTGACAGTATCCGAATTATTGCATTCGAATACAAGAAATTTCGATTAGAGAATACTACTACTAGTGAGTGACAGTATCCGAATTATTGCATTCGAATGCAAGAAATTTCGATTAGGGAATACCACTACTAGTGAGTGACAGTATCCGAGAACTTGCATTCAACTGCATGAGATTTCGATTATCGAATACTACTACTAGTGAGTGACAGTATCCCAGAACTTGCATTTGAATGCATGAGTTTTCGATTAGCGAATACTACTACTAGTGAGTGACAGAATCCGAGAACTTCCATTCGAATGCATGAGATTTCGATTAGCGAATACTACTACTAGTGAGTGACAGTATCCAAATTATTGCATTCGAATGCATGAAATTTCGATTAGCAAATACTACTACTAGTGAGTGACAGTATCCGAGAACTTGCATTCGAATGCATGAAATTTCGATTAGCCAATACTACTACTAGTCAGTGACGGTATCCGAATTATTGCATTCGAATGCATGAAATTTCGATTAGCGTTTACTACTACTAGTGAGTGAAAGTATCCCAGAACTTGCATTCCAATGCATGAGATTTCGATTAGCGAATACTACTACTAGTGAGTGACAGTATCCGGATTATTGCATTCGAATGCATGAGATTTCGATTAGCGAATACTACTACTAGTGAGTGACAGTATCCGAGAACTTGCATTCGAATGCATGAGATTTCGATTAGCGAATACTACTACTAATGAGTGACAGTATCCGAATTATTGCATTCGAATGCATGAAATTTCGATTAGCGAATACTACTACTAGTGAGTGACAGTATCCGAATTATTGCATTCGAATGCAAGAGATTTCGATTAGCGAATACTATTACTAGTGAGTGAGAGTATCCGAATTATTGCATTCGAATGCATGAAATTTCGATTAGCGAATACTACTACTAGCGAGTGACAGTATCCGAATTATTGCATTCGAATGCATGAGATTTCAATTAGCGAATACTACTACTAGTGAGTGACAGTATCCGAGAACTTGCATTCGAATGCAAGAGATTTCGATTAGCGAATACAACTACTAGTGAGAGACAGTATCCAAATTATTGCATTCGAATGCATGAGATTTCGATTAGCGAATACTACTACTAGTGAGTGACAGTATCCGAATTATTGCATTCGAATGCATGAGATTTCGATTAGCGAATACTACTACTAGTGAGTGACAGTATCCGAATTATTGCATTCGAATACAAGAAATTTCGATTAGAGAATACTACTACTAGTGAGTGACAGTATCCGAATTATTGCATTCGAATGCAAGAAATTTCGATTAGGGAATACCACTACTAGTGAGTGACAGTATCCGAGAACTTGCATTCGAATGCATGAGATTTCGATTAGCGAATACTACTACTAGTGAGAGACAGTATCCCAGAACTTGCATTCGAATGCATGAAATTTCGATTAGCGTTTACTACTACTAGTGAGTGAAAGTATCCCAGAACTTGCATTCCAATGCATGAGATTTCGATTAGCGAATACTACTACTAGTGAGTGACAGTATCCGGATTATTGCATTCGAATGCATGAGATTTCGATTAGCGAATACTACTACTAGTGAGTGACAGTATCCGAGAACTTGCATTCGAATGCATGAGATTTCGATTAGCGAATACTACTACTAGTGAGTGACACTATCCGAGAACTTGAATTCCAATGCATGAGATTTCGGTTAGTGAATACTACTACTAGTGAGTGACAGTATC
The DNA here is from genome assembly GCA_030765045.1 of Tenodera sinensis. Taxonomy (NCBI): domain Eukaryota; kingdom Metazoa; phylum Arthropoda; class Insecta; order Mantodea; family Mantidae; genus Tenodera; species Tenodera sinensis. The sequence goes on from JAUKNM010000016.1 coordinate 1,096,515, forward strand.
CGAATTATTGCATTCGAATGCAAGAGATTTCGATTAGCGAATACTACTACTAATGAGTGGCAGTATCCGAGAACTTGCATTCAAATGCATGAGATTTCGATTAGCGAATACTACTACTAGTAAGTGACAGTATCCGAATTATTGCATTCGAATGCATGAGATTTCGATTAGCGAATACTACTACTAGTGAGTGACAGTATCCGAGAACTTGCATTCGAATGCATGAGATTTCGATTAGCGAATACTACTACTAGTGAGAGACTGTATCCAAATTATTGCATTCGAATGCATGAGATTTCGATTAGCGAATACTACTACTAGTGAGTGACAGTATCCGAATTATTGCATTCGAATGCATGAGATTTCGATTAGCGAATACTACTACTAGTGAGTGACAGTATCCGAATTATTGCATTCGAATACAAGAAATTTCGATTAGAGAATACTGCTACTAGTGAGTGACAGTATCCGAATTATTGCATTCGAATGCAAGAAATTTCGATTAGCGAATAGCACTATTAGTGAGTGACAGTATCCGAGAACTTGCATTCAACTGCATGAGATTTCGATTAGCGAATACTACTACTAGTGAGTGACAGTATCCCAGAACTTGCATTTGAATGCATGAGATTTCGATTAGCGAATACTACTACTAGTGAGTGACAGAATCCGAGAACTTGCATTCGAATGCATGAGATTTCGATTAGCGAATACTACTACTAGTGAGTGACAGTATCCAAATTATTGCATTCGAATGCATGAAATTTCGATTAGCAAATACTACCACTAGTGAGTGACAGTATCCGAATTATTGCATTCGAATGCATGAAATTTCGATTAGCGAATACTACTACTAGTGACTGACAGTATCCGAATTATTGCATTCGAATGCATGAAATTTCGATTACCGAATACTACTACTAGTGAGTGACAGTATCCGAATTATTGCATTCGAATGCATGAAATTTCGATTAGCGAATACTACTACTAGTGAGTGACAGTATCCCAGAACTTGCATTCGAATGCATGAGATTTCGATTAGCGAATACTACTACTAGTGAGTGACAGTATCTGGATTATTGCATTCGAATGCATGAGATTTCGATTAGCGAATACTACTACTAGTGAGTGACAGTATCCGAGAACTTGCATTCGAATGCATGAGATTTCGATTAGCGAATACTACTACTAGTGAGTGACAGTATCCGAGAACTTGAATTCGAATGCATGAGATTTCGATTAGTGAATACTATTACTAGTGAGTGACAGTATCCGAATTATTGCATTCGAATGCAAGAGATTTCGATTAGCGAATACTACTACTAGTGAGTGACAGTATCCAAGAACTTGCATTCGAATGCATGAGATTTCGATTAGCGAATACCACTACTAGTGAGTGACAGTATCCGAATTATTGCATTCGAATGCATGAAATTTCGATTAGCAAATACTACTACTAGTGAGTGACAGTATCCCAGTACTTGCATTCTAATGCATGAAAATTCGATTAGCGAATACTACTACAAGTGAGTGACAGTATCCCAGAACTTGCATTCGAATGCATGAAATTTCGATTAGCGAATACTATTACTAGTGAGTGACAGTATCCGAATTATTGCATTCGAATGCATGAAATTTCGATTAGCAAATACTACTACTAGTGAGTGACTGTATCCGAATTATTGCATTGGAATGCATGAAATTTCGATTACCGATTACTACTACTAGTGAGTGACAGTATCCCAGAACTTGCATTCGAATGCATGAGATTTCGATTAGCGAATACTACTACTAGTGAGTGACAGTATCCGAGAACTTGCATTCATGTGCATGAGATTTCGATTAGCAAATACTACTACTAGTGAGTGACAGAGTCCGAGAACTTGCATTTGAATGCATGAGATTTCGATTAGCGAATACTACTACTAGTGAGTGACAGAATCCGAGAACTTGCATTCGAATGCAAGAGATTTCGATTAGCGAATACTACTACTAGTGAGTGACAGTATCCGAGAACTTGCATTCGAATGCATGAGATTTCGATTAGCGAATACTGCTACTAGTCAGTGACAGTATCCGAATTATTGCATTCGAATGCAAGAGATTTCGATTAGCGAATACTACTACTAGTGAGTAACAGTATCCGAGAACTTGCATACGAATGCATGAGATTTTGATTAGCGAATACTACTACTAGTGAGTGACAGTATCCGAGAACTTGCATTCGAATGCATGAGATTTCGATTAGCGAATGCTACTACTAGTGAGTTACAGTATCCGAGAGCTTGCATTCGAATGCATGAGATTTCGATTAGCGAATACTACTACTAGTGACTGACAGTGTCCGAGAACTTGCATTCGAATGCATGAGATTTCGATTAGCGAACACTACTACTAGTGAGCGACAGTATCCGAGAACTTGCATTCGAATGCATGAGATTTCGATTAGCGAATACTACTAGTAGTGAGTGACAGTATCCGAGAACTTGCATTCGAATGCATGAGATTTCGATTAGCGAATACTACTACTAATGAGTGACAGTATCCGAATTATTGCATTCGAATGCATGAAATTTCGATTAGCGAATACTACTACTAGTGAGTGACAGTATCCGAATTATTGCATTCGAATGCAAGAGATTTCGATTAGCGAATACTATTACTAGTGAGTGAGAGTATCCGAATTATTGCATTCGAATGCATGAAATTTCGATTAGCGAATACTACTACTAGCGAGTGACAGTATCCGAATTATTGCATTCGAATGCATGAGATTTCAATTAGCGAATACTACTACTAGTGAGTGACAGTATCCGAGAACTTGCATTCGAATGCAAGAGATTTCGATTAGCGAATACTACTACTAGTGAGAGACAGTATCCAAATTATTGCATTCGAATGCATGAGATTTCGATTAGCGAATACTACTACTAGTGAGTGACAGTATCCGAATTATTGCACTCGAATGCATGAGATTTCGATTAGCGAATACTACTACTAGTGAGTGACAGTATCCGAATTATTGCATTCGAATACAAGAAATTTCGATTAGAGAATACTACTACTAGTGAGTGACAGTATCCGAATTATTGCATTCGAATGCAAGAAATTTCGATTAGGGAATACCACTACTAGTGAGTGACAGTATCCGAGAACTTGCATTCAACTGCATGAGATTTCGATTAGCGAATACTACTACTAGTGAGTGACAGTATCCCAGAACTTGCATTTGAATGCATGAGTTTTCGATTAGCGAATACTACTACTAGTGAGTGACAGAATCCGAGAACTTCCATTCGAATGCATGAGATTTCGATTAGCGAATACTACTACTAGTGAGTGACAGTATCCAAATTATTGCATTCGAATGCATGAAATTTCGATTAGCAAATACTACTACTAGTGAGTGACAGTATCCGAGAACTTGCATTCGAATGCATGAAATTTCGATTAGCCAATACTACTACTATTCAGTGACGGTATCCGAATTATTGCATTCGAATGCATGAAATTTCGATTAGCGTTTACTACTACTAGTGAGTGAAAGTATCCCAGAACTTGCATTCCAATGCATGAGATTTCGATTAGCGAATACTACTACTAGTGAGTGACAGTATCCGGATTATTGCATTCGAATGCATGAGATTTCGATTAGCGAATACTACTACTAGTGAGTGACAGTATCCGAGAACTTGCATTCGAATGCATGAGATTTCGATTAGCGAATACTACTACTAGTGAGTGACACTATCCGAGAACTTGAATTCCAATGCATGAGATTTCGGTTAGTGAATACTACTACTAGTGAGTGACAGTATCCGAATTATTGCATTCGAATGCAAGAGATTTCGATTAGCGAATACTACTACTAATGAGTGGCAGTATCCGAGAACTTGCATTCAAATGCATGAGATTTCGATTAGCGAATACTACTACTAGTAAGTGACAGTATCCAAATTATTGCATTCGAATGCTTGAGATTTCGATTAGCGAATACTACTACTAGTGAGTGACAGTACCCGAGAACTTGCATTCGAATGCATGAGATTTCGATTAGCGAATACTACTACTAGTGAGAGACAGTATCCAAATTATTGCATTCGAATGCATGAGATTTCGATTAGCGAATACTACTACTAGTGAGTGACAGTATCCGAATTATTGCATTCGAATGCATGAGATTTCGATTAGCGAATACTACTACTAGTGAGTGACAGTATCCGAATTATTGCATTCGAATACAAGAAATTTCGATTAGAGAATACTACTACTAGTGAGTGACAGTATCCGAATTATTGCATTCGAATGCAAGAAATTTCGATTAGCGAATACCACTACTAGTGAGTGACAGTATCCGAGAACTTGCATTCAACTGCATGAGATTTCGATTAGCGAATACTACTACTAGTGAGTGACAGTATCCCAGAACTTGCATTTGAATGCATGAGATTTCGATTAGCGAATACTACTACTAGTGAGTGACAGAATCCGAGAACTTGCATTCGAATGCATGAGATTTCGATTAGCGAATACTACTACTAGTGAGTGACAGTATCCAAATTATTGCATTCGAATGCATGAAATTTCGATTAGCAAATACTACTACTAGTGAGTGACAGTATCCGAATTATTGCATTCGAATGCATGAAATTTCGATTAGCGAATACTACTACTAGTGAGTGACAGTATCCGAATTATTGCATTCGAATGCATGAAATTTCGATTACCGAATACTACTACTAGTGAGTGACAGTATCCGAATTATTGCATTCGAATGCATGAAATTTCGATTAGCGAATACTACTACTAGTGAGTGACAGTATCCCAGAACTTGCATTCGAATGCATGAGATTTCGATTAGCGAATACTACTACTAGTGAGTGACAGTATCCGGATTATTGCATTCGAATGCATGAGATTTCGATTAGCGAATACTACTACTAGTGAGTGACAGTATCCGAGAACTTGCATTCGAATGCATGAGATTTCGATTAGCGAATACTACTACTAGTGAGTGACAGTATCCGAGAACTTGAATTCGAATGCATGAGATTTCGATTAGTAAATACTATTACTAGTGAGTGACAGTATCCGAATTATTGCATTCGAATGCAAGAGATTTCGATTAGCGAATACTACTACTAGTGAGTGACAGTATCCGAGAACTTGCATTCGAATGCATGAGATTTCGATTAGCGAATACTACTACTAGTGAGTGACAGTATCCGAATTATTGCATTCGAATGCATGAAATTTCGATTAGCAAATACTACTACTAGTGAGTGACAGTATCCCAGTACTTGCATTCTAATGCATGAAAATTCGATTAGCGAATACTACTACAAGTGAGTGACAGTATCCCAGAACTTGCATTCGAATGCATGAAATTTCGATTAGCGAATACTACTACTAGTGAGTTACAGTATCCGAGAGCTTGGATTTCGAATGCATGAGATTTCGATTAGCGAATACTACTACTAGTGAGTGACAGTATCCGAGAACTTGCATTCGAATGCATCAGATTTCGATTAGCGAACACTACTACTAGTGAGCGACAGTATCCGAGAACTTGCATTCGAATGCATGAGATTTCGATTAGCGAATACTACTACTAGTGAGTGACAGTATCCGAGAACTTGCATTCGAATGCATGAGATTTCGATTAGCGAATACTACTACTAATGAGTGACAGTATCCGAATTATTGCATTCGAATGCATGAAATTTCGATTAGCGAATACTACTACTAGTGAGTGACAGTATCCGAATTATTGCATTCGAATGCAAGAGATTTCGATTAGCGAATACTACTACTAGTGAGTGACAGTATCCAAGAACTTGCATTCGAATGCATGAGATTTCGATTAGCGAATACCACTACTAGTGAGTGACAGTATCCGAATTATTGCATTCGAATGCATGAAATTTCGATTAGCAAATACTACTACTAGTGAGTGACAGTATCCCAGTACTTGCATTCTAATGCATGAAAATTCGATTAGCGAATACTACTACAAGTGAGTGACAGTATCCCAGAACTTGCATTCGAATGCATGAAATTTCGATTAGCGAATACTATTACTAGTGAGTGACAGTATCCGAATTATTGCATTCGAATGCATGAAATTTCGATTAGCAAATACTACTACTAGTGAGTGACTGTATCCGAATTATTGCATTGGAATGCATGAAATTTCGATTACCGATTACTACTACTAGTGAGTGACAGTATCCCAGAACTTGCATTCGAATGCATGAGATTTCGATTAGCGAATACTACTACTAGTGAGTGACAGTATCCGAGAACTTGCATTCATGTGCATGAGATTTCGATTAGCAAATACTACTACTAGTGAGTGACAGAGTCCGAGAACTTGCATTTGAATGCATGAGATTTCGATTAGCGAATAGTACTACTAGTGAGTGACAGAATCCGAGAACTTGCATTCGAATGCAAGAGATTTCGATTAGCGAATACTACTACTAGTGAGTGACAGTATCCGAGAACTTGCATTCGAATGCATGAGATTTCGATTAGCGAATACTGCTACTAGTCAGTGACAGTATCCGAATTATTGCATTCGAATGCAAGAGATTTCGATTAGCGAATACTACTACTAGTGAGTAACAGTATCCGAGAACTTGCATACGAATGCATGAGATTTTGATTAGCGAATACTACTACTAGTGAGTGACAGTATCCGAGAACTTGCATTCGAATGCATGAGATTTCGATTAGCGAATGCTACTACTAGTGAGTTACAGTATCCGAGAGCTTGCATTCGAATGCATGAGATTTCGATTAGCGAATACTACTACTAGTGAGTGACAGTATCCGAGAACTTGCATTCGAATGCATGAGATTTCGATTAGCGAACACTACTACTAGTGAGCGACAGTATCCGAGAACTTGCATTCGAATGCATGAGATTTCGATTAGCGAATACTACTAGTAGTGAGTGACAGTATCCGAGAACTTGCATTCGAATGCATGAGATTTCGATTAGCGAATACTACTACTAATGAGTGACAGTATCCGAATTATTGCATTCGAATGCATGAAATTTCGATTAGCGAATACTACTACTAGTGAGTGACAGTATCCGAATTATTGCATTCGAATGCAAGAGATTTCGATTAGCGAATACTATTACTAGTGAGTGAGAGTATCCGAATTATTGCATTCGAATGCATGAAATTTCGATTAGCGAATACTACTACTAGCGAGTGACAGTATCCGAATTATTGCATTCGAATGCATGAGATTTCAATTAGCGAATACTACTACTAGTGAGTGACAGTATCCGAGAACTTGCATTCGAATGCAAGAGATTTCGATTAGCGAATACTACTACTAGTGAGAGACAGTATCCAAATTATTGCATTCGAATGCATGAGATTTCGATTAGCGAATACTACTACTAGTGAGTGACAGTATCCGAATTATTGCATTCGAATGCATGAGATTTCGATTAGCGAATACTACTACTAGTGAGTGACAGTATCCGAATTATTGCATTCGAATACAAGAAATTTCGATTAGAGAATACTACTACTAGTGAGTGACAGTATCCGAATTATTGCATTCGAATGCAAGAAATTTCGATTAGGGAATACCACTACTAGTGAGTGACAGTATCCGAGAACTTGCATTCAACTGCATGAGATTTCGATTAGCGAATACTACTACTAGTGAGTGACAGTATCCCAGAACTTGCATTTGAATGCATGAGATTTCGATTAGCGAATACTACTACTAGTGAGTGACAGAATCCGAGAACTTCCATTCGAATGCATGAGATTTCGATTAGCGAATACTACTACTAGTGAGTGACAGTATCCAAATTATTGCATTCGAATGCATGAAATTTCGATTAGCAAATACTACTACTAGTGAGTGACAGTATCCGAGAACTTGCATTCGAATGCATGAAATTTCGATTAGCCAATACTACTACTAGTCAGTGACGGTATCCGAATTATTGCATTCGAATGCATGAAATTTCGATTAGCGTTTACTACTACTAGTGAGTGAAAGTATCCCAGAACTTGCATTCCAATGCATGAGATTTCGATTAGCGAATACTACTACTAGTGAGTGACAGTATCCGGATTATTGCATTCGAATGCAAGAGATTTCGATTAGCGAATACTACTACTAATGAGTGGCAGTATCCGAGAACTTGCATTCAAATGCATGAGATTTCGATTAGCGAATACTACTACTAGTGAGTGACAGTATCCGAGAACTTGAATTCCAATGCATGAGATTTCGGTTAGTGAATACTACTACTAGTGAGTGACAGTATCCGAGAACTTGAATTCCAATGCATGAGATTTCGATTAGCGAATACTACTACTAATGAGTGGCAGTATCCCAGAACTTGCATTCCAATGCATGAGATTTCGATTAGCGAATACTACTACTAGTGAGTGACAGTATCCGAGAACTTGAATTCCAATGCATGAGATTTCGGTTAGTGAATACTACTACTAGTGAGTGACAGTATCCGAATTATTGCATTCGAATGCAAGAGATTTCGATTAGCGAATACTACTACTAATGAGTGGCAGTATCCGAGAACTTGCATTCAAATGCATGAGATTTCGATTAGCGAATACTACTACTAGTAAGTGACAGTATCCGAATTATTGCATTCGAATGCTTGAGATTTCGATTAGCGAATACTACTACTAGTGAGTGACAGTACCCGAGAACTTGCATTCGAATGCATGAGATTTCGATTAGCGAATACTACTACTAGTGAGAGACAGTATCCAAATTATTGCATTCGAATGCATGAGATTTCGATTAGCGAATACTACTACTAGTGAGTGACAGTATCCGAATTATTGCATTCGAATGCATGAGATTTCGATTAGCGAATACTACTACTAGTGAGTGACAGTATCCGAATTATTGCATTCGAATACAAGAAATTTCGATTAGAGAATACTACTACTAGTGAGTGACAGTATCCGAATTATTGCATTCGAATGCAAGAAATTTCGATTAGCGAATACCACTACTAGTGAGTGACAGTATCCGAGAACTTGCATTCAACTGCATGAGATTTCGATTAGCGAATACTACTACTAGTGAGTGACAGTATCCCAGAACTTGCATTTGAATGCATGAGATTTCGATTAGCGAATACTACTACTAGTGAGTGACAGAATCCGAGAACTTGCATTCGAATGCATGAGATTTGGATTAGCGAATACTACTACTAGTGAGTGACAGTATCCAAATTATTGCATTCGAATGCATGAAATTTCGATTAGCAAATACTACTACTAGTGAGTGACAGTATCCGAATTATTGCATTCGAATGCATGAAATTTCGATTAGCGAATACTACTACTAGTGAGTGACAGTATCCGAATTATTGCATTCGAATGCATGAAATTTCGATTACCGAATACTACTACTAGTGAGTGACAGTATCCGAATTATTGCATTCGAATGCATGAAATTTCGATTAGCGAATACTACTACTAGTGAGTGACAGTATCCCAGAACTTGCATTCGAATGCATGAGATTTCGATTAGCGAATACTACTACTAGTGAGTGACAGTATCCGGATTATTGCATTCGAATGCATGAGATTTCGATTAGCGAATACTACTACTAGTGAGTGACAGTATCCGAGAACTTGCATTCGAATGCATGAGATTTTGATTAGCGAATACTACTACTAGTGAGTGACAGTATCCGAGAACTTGAATTCGAATGCATGAGATTTCGATTAGTGAATACTATTACTAGTGAGTGACAGTATCCGAATTATTGCATTCGAATGCAAGAGATTTCGATTAGCGAATACTACTACTAGTGAGTGACAGTATCCGAGAACTTGCATTCGAATGCATGAGATTTCGATTAGCGAATACTACTACTAGTGAGTGACAGTATCCGAATTATTGCATTCGAATGCATGAAATTTCGATTAGCAAATACTACTACTAGTGAGTGACAGTATCCCAGTACTTGCATTCTAATGCATGAAAATTCGATTAGCGAATACTACTACAAGTGAGTGACAGTATCCCAGAACTTGCATTCGAATGCATGAAATTTCGATTAGCGAATACTACTACTAGTGAGTTACAGTATCCGAGAGCTTGGATTTCGAATGCATGAGATTTCGATTAGCGAATACTACTACTAGTGAGTGACAGTATCCGAGAACTTGCATTCGAATGCATCAGATTTCGATTAGCGAACACTACTACTAGTGAGCGACAGTATCCGAGAACTTGCATTCGAATGCATGAGATTTCGATTAGCGAATACTACTACTAGTGAGTGACAGTATCCGAGAACTTGCATTCGAATGCATGAGATTTCGATTAGCGAATACTACTACTAATGAGTGACAGTATCCGAAATATTGCATTCGAATGCATGAAATTTCGATTACCGAATACTACTACTAGTGAGTGACAGTATCCGAATTATTGCATTCGAATGCATGAAATTTCGATTAGCGAATACTACTACTAGTGAGTGACAGTATCCCAGAACTTGCATTCGAATGCATGAGATTTCGATTAGCGAATACTACTACTAGTGAGTGACAGTATCCGGATTATTGCATTCGAATGCATGAGATTTCGATTAGCGAATACTACTACTAGTGAGTGACAGTATCCGAGAACTTGCATTCGAATGCATGAGATTTCGATTAGCGAATACTACTACTAGTGAGTGACAGTATCCGAATTATTGCATTCGAATGCATGAAATTTCGATTAGCAAATACTACTACTAGTGAGTGACAGTATCCCAGTACTTGCATTCTAATGCATGAAAATTCGATTAGCGAATACTACTACAAGTGAGTGACAGTATCCCAGAACTTGCATTCGAATGCATGAAATTTCGATTAGCGAATACTATTACTAGTGAGTGACAGTATCCGAATTATTGCATTCGAATGCATGAAATTTCGATTAGCAAATACTACTACTAGTGAGTGACAGTATCCGAATTATTGCATTCGAATGCCTGAAATTTCGATTAGCGAATACTAATACTTGTGAGTGACAGTATCCGAATTATTGCATTGAAATGCATGAAATTTCGATTACCGATTACTACTACTAGTGAGTGACAGTATCCCAGAACTTGCATTCGAATGCATGAGATTTCGATTAGCGAATACTACTACTAGTGAGTGACAGTATCCGAGAACTTGCATTCATATGCATGAGATTTCGATTAGCAAATACTACTACTAGTGAGTGACAGAGTCCGAGAACTTGCATTTGAATGCATGAGATTTCGATTAGCGAATACTACTACTAGTGAGTGACAGAATCCGAGAACTTGCATTCGAATGCAAGAGATTTCGATTAGCGAATGCTACTACTAGTGAGTGACAGTATCCGAGAACTTGCATTCGAATGCATGAGATTTCGATTAGCGAATACTGCTACTAGTCAGTGACAGTATCCGAATTATTGCATTCGAATGCAAGAGATTTCGATTAGCGAATACTACTACTAGTGAGTAACAGTATCCGAGAACTTGCATACGAATGCATGAGATTTTGATTAGCGAATACTACTACTAGTGAGTGACAGTATCCGAGAACTTGCATTCGAATGCATGAGATTTCGATTAGCGAATACTACTACTAGTGAGTTACAGTATCCGAGAGCTTGCATTCGAATGCATGAGATTTCGATTAGCGAATACTACTACTAGTGAGTGACAGTATCCGAGAACTTGCATTCGAATGCATGAGATTTCGATTAGCGAACACTACTACTAGTGAGCGACAGTATCCGAGAACTTGCATTCGAATGCATGAGATTTCGATTAGCGAATACTACTACTAGTGAGTGACAGTATCCGAGAACTTGCATTCGAATGCATGAGATTTCGATTAGCGAATACTACTACTAATGAGTGACAGTATCCGAATTATTGCATTCGAATGCATGAAATTTCGATTAGCGAATACTACTACTAGTGAGTGACAGTATCCGAATTATTGCATTCGAATGCAAGAGATTTCGATTAGCGAATACTATTACTAGTGAGTGAGAGTATCCGAATTATTGCATTCGAATGCATGAAATTTCGATTAGCGAATACTACTACTAGTGAGTGACAGTATCCGAATTATTGCATTCGAATGCATGAGATTTCAATTAGCGAATACTACTACTAGTGAGTGACAGTATCCGAGAACTTGCATTCGAATGCAAGAGATTTCGATTAGCGAATACTACTACTAGTGAGAGACAGTATCCAAATTATTGCATTCGAATGCATGAGATTTCGATTAGCGAATACTACTACTAGTGAGTGACAGTATCCGAATTATTGCATTCGAATGCATGAGATTTCGATTAGCGAATACTACTACTAGTGAGTGACAGTATCCGAATTATTGCATTCGAATACAAGAAATTTCGATTAGAGAATACTACTACTAGTGAGTGACAGTATCCGAATTATTGCATTCGAATGCAAGAAATTTCGATTAGCGAATACCACTACTAGTGAGTGACAGTATCCGAGAACTTGCATTCAACTGCATGAGATTTCGATTAGCGAATACTACTACTAGTGAGTGACAGTATCCCAGAACTTGCATTTGAATGCATGAGATTTCGATTAGCGAATACTACTACTAGTGAGTGACAGAATCCGAGAACTTGCATTCGAATGCATGAGATATCGATTAGCGAATACTACTACTAGTGAGTGACAGTATCCAAATTATTGCATTCGAATGCATGAAATTTCGATTAGCAAATACTACTACTAGTGAGTGACAGTATCCGAATTATTGCATTCGAATGCATGAAATTTCGATTAGCGAATACTACTACTAGTGAGTGACAGTATCCGAATTATTGCATTCGAATGCATGAAATTTCGATTACCGAATACTACTACTAGTGAGTGACAGTATCCGAATTATTGCATTCGAATGCATGAAATTTCGATTAGCGAATACTACTACTAGTGAGTGACAGTATCCCAGAACTTGCATTCGAATGCATGAGATTTCGATTAGCGAATACTACTACTAGTGAGTGACAGTATCCGGATTATTGCATTCGAATGCATGAGATTTCGATTAGCGAATACTACTACTAGTGAGTGACAGTATCCGAGAACTTGCATTCCAATGCATGAGATTTCGATTAGCGAATACTACTACTAGTGAGTGACAGTATCCGAGAACTTGAATTCGAATGCATGAGATTTCGATTAGTGAATACTATTACTAGTGAGTGACAGTATCCGAATTATTGCATTCGAATGCAAGAGATTTCGATTAGCGAATACTACTACTAGTGAGTGACAGTATCCGAGAACTTGCATTCGAATGCATGAGATTTCGATTAGCGAATACTACTACTAGTGAGTGACAGTATCCGAATTATTGCATTCGAATGCATGAAATTTCGATTAGCAAATACTACTACTAGTGAGTGACAGTATCCCAGTACTTGCATTCTAATGCATGAAAATTCGATTAGCGAATACTACTACAAGTGAGTGACAGTATCCCAGAACTTGCATTCGAATGCATGAGATTTCGATTAGCGAATACTACTACTAGTGAGTGACAGTATCCCAGAACTTGCATTTGAATGCATGAGATTTCGATTAGCGAATACTACTACTAGTGAGTGACAGAATCCGAGAACTTGCATTCGAATGCATGAGATTTCGATTAGCGAATACTACTACTAGTGAGTGACAGTATCCGAGAACTTGCATTCGAATGCAAGAGATTTCGATTAGCGAATACTACTACTAGTGAGTGACAGAATCCGAGAACTTGCATTCGAATGCAAGAGATTTCGATTAGCGAATACTACTACTAGTGAGTGACAGTATCCGAGAACTTGAATTCGAATGCATGAGATTTCGATTAGCGAATACTGCTACTAGTCAGTGACAGTATCCGAATTATTGCATTCGAATGCAAGAGATTTCGATTAGCGAATACTACTACTAGTGAGTAACAGTATCCGAGAACTTGCATACGAATGCATGAGATTTTGATTAGCGAATACTACTACTAGTGAGTGACAGTATCCGAGAACTTGCATTCGAATGCATGAGATTTCGATTAGCGAATACTACTACTAGTGAGTTACAGTATCCGAGAGCTTGCATTCGAATGCATGAGATTTCGATTAGCGAATACTACTACTAGTGAGTGACAGTATCCGAGAACTTGCATTCGAATGCATGAGATTTCGATTAGCGAACACTACTACTAGTGAGCGACAGTATCCGAGAACTTGCATTCGAATGCATGAGATTTCGATTAGCGAATACTACTACTAGTGAGTGACAGTATCCGAGAACTTGCATTCGAATGCATGAGATTTCGATTAGCGAATACTACTACTAATGAGTGACAGTATCCGAATTATTGCATTCGAATGCATGAAATTTCGATTAGCGAATACTACTACTAGTGAGTGACAGTATCCGAATTATTGCATTCGAATGCAAGAGATTTCGATTAGCGAATACTATTACTAGTGAGTAAGAGTATCCGAATTATTGCATTCGAATGCATGAAATTTCGGTTAGCGAATACTACTACTAGTGAGTGACAGTATCCGAATTATTGCATTCGAATGCATGAGATTTCAATTAGCGAATACTACTACTAGTGAGTGACAGTATCCGAGAACTTGCATTCGAATGCAAGAGATTTCGATTAGCGAATACTACTACTAGTGAGAGACAGTATCCAAATTATTGCATTCGAATGCATGAGATTTCGATTAGCGAATACTACTACTAGTGAGTGACAGTATCCGAATTATTGCATTCGAATGCATGAGATTTCGATTAGCGAATACTACTACTAGTGAGTGACAGTATCCGAATTATTGCATTCGAATACAAGAAATTTCGATTAGAGAATACTACTACTAGTGAGTGACAGTATCCGAATTATTGCATTCGAATGCAAGAAATTTCGATTAGCGAATACCACTACTAGTGAGTGACAGTATCCGAGAACTTGCATTCAACTGCATGAGATTTCGATTAGCGAATACTACTACTAGTGAGTGACAGTATCCCAGAACTTGCATTTGAATGCATGAGATTTCGATTAGCGAATACTACTACTAGTGAGTGACAGAATCCGAGAACTTGCATTCGAATGCATGAGATTTCGATTAGCGAATACTACTACTAGTGAGTGACAGTATCCAAATTATTGCATTCGAATGAATGAAATTTCGATTAGCAAATACTACTACTAGTGAGTGACAGTATCCGAATTATTGCATTCGAATGCATGAAATTTCGATTAGCGAATACTACTACTAGTGAGTGACAGTATCCGAATTATTGCATTCGAATGCATGAAATTTCGATTACCGAATACTACTACTAGTGAGTGACAGTATCCGAATTATTGCATTCGAATGCATGAAATTTCGATTAGCGAATACTACTACTAGTGAGTGACAGTATCCCAGAACTTGCATTCGAATGCATGAGATTTCGATTAGCGAATACTACTACTAGTGAGTGACAGTATCCGGATTATTGCATTCGAATGCATGAGATTTCGATTAGCGAATACTACTACTAGTGAGTGACAGTATCCCAGAACTTGCATTCGAATGCATGAGATTTCGATTAGCGAATACTACTACTAGTGAGTGACAGTATCCGAGAACTTGAATTCGAATGCATGAGATTTCGATTAGTGAATACTATTACTAGTGAGTGACAGTATCCGAATTATTGCATTCGAATGCAAGAGATTTCGATTAGCGAATACTACTACTAGTGAGTGACAGTATCCGAGAACTTGCATTCGAATGCATGAGATTTCGATTAGCGAATACTACTACTAGTGAGTGACAGTATCCGAATTATTGCATTCGAATGCATGAAATTTCGATTAGCAAATACTACTACTAGTGAGTGACAGTGTCCCAGTACTTGCATTCTAATGCATGAAAATTCGATTAGCGAATACTACTACAGGTGAGTGACAGTATCCCAGAACTTGCATTCGAATGCATGAAATTTCGATTAGCGAATACTACTACTAGTGAGTGACAGTATCCGAATTATTGCATTCGAATGCATGAAATTTCGATTAGCGAATACTACTACTAGTGAGTGACAGTATCCGAATTATTGCATTCGAATGCATGAAATTTCGATTAGCGATTACTACTACTAGTCAGTGACAGTATCCGAATTATTGCATTCGAATGCATGAAATTTCGATTAGCGTTTACTACTACTAGTGAGTGAAAGTATCCCAGAACTTGCATTCCAATGCATGAGATTTCGATTAGCGAATACTACTACTAGTGAGTGACAGTATCCGGATTATTGCATTCGAATGCATGAGATTTCGATTAGCGAATACTACTACTAGTGAGTGACAGTATCCGAGAACTTGCATTCGAATGCATGAGATTTCGAATAGCGAATACTACTACTAGTGAGTGACACTATCCGAGAACTTGAATTCCAATGCATGAGATTTCGGTTAGTGAATACTACTACTAGTAAGTGACAGTATCCGAATTATTGCATTCGAATGCAAGAGATTTCGATTAGCGAATACTACTACTAATGAGTGGCAGTATCCGAGAACTTGCATTCAAATGCATGAGATTTCGATTAGCGAATACTACTACTAGTAAGTGACAGTATCCGAATTATTGCATTCGAATGCATGAGATTTCGATTAGCGAATACTACTACTAGTGAGTGACAGTATCGAGAACTTGCATTCGAATGCATGAGATTTCGATTAGCGAATACTACTACTAGTGAGAGACAGTATCCAAACTATTGCATTCGAATGCATGAGATCTCGATTAGCGAATACTACTACTAGTGAGTGACAGTATCCGAATTATTGCATTCGAATGCATGAGATTTCGATTAGCGAATACTACTACTAGTAAGTGACAGTATCCGAATTATTGCATTCGAATGCATGAGATTTCGATTAGCGAATACTACTACTAGTGAGTGACAGTATCGAGAACTTGAATTCCAATGCATGAGATTTCGGTTAGTGAATACTACTACTAGTGAGTGACAGTATCCGAATTATTGCATTCGAATGCAAGAGATTTCGATTAGCGAATACTACTACTAGTGAGTGACAGAATCCGAGAACTTCCATTCGAATGCATGAGATTTCGATTAGCGAATACTACTACTAGTGAGTGACAGTATCCAAATTATTGCATTCGAATGCATGAAATTTCGATTAGCAAATACTACTACTAGTGAGTGACAGTATCCGAATTATTGCATTCGAATGCATGAAATTTCGATTAGCGAATACTACTACTAGTGAGTGACAGTATCCGAACTATTGCATTCGAATGCATGAAATTTCGATTACCGAATACTACTACTAGTGAGTGACAGTATCCGAATTATTGCATTCGAATGCATGAAATTTCGATTAGCGAATACTACTACTAGTGAGTGACAGTATCCCAGAACTTGCATTCGAATGCATGAGATTTCGATTAGCGAATACTACTACTAGTGAGTGGCAGTATCCGGATTATTGCATTCGAATGCATGAGATTTCGATTAGCGAATACTACTACTAGTGAGTGACAGTATCCGAGAACTTGCATTCGAATGCATGAGATTTCGATTAGCGAATACTACTACTAGTGAGTGACAGTATCCGAGAACTTGAATTCGAATGCATGAGATTTCGATTAGTGAATACTATTACTAGTGAGTGACAGTATCCGAATTATTGCATTCGAATGCAAGAGATTTCGATTAGCGAATACTACTACTAGTGAGTGACAGTATCCGAGAACTTGCATTCGAATGCATGAGATGTCGATTAGCGAATACTACTACTAGTGAGTGACAGTATCCGAATTATTGCATTCGAATGCATGAAATTTCGATTAGCAAATACTACTACTAGTGAGTGACAGTATCCCAGTACTTGCATTCTAATGCATGAAAATTCGATTAGCGAATACTACTACAAGTGAGTGACAGTATCCCAGAACTTGCATTCGAATGCATGAAATTTCGATTAGCGAATACTATTACTAGTGAGTGACAGTATCCGAATTATTGCATTCGAATGCATGAAATTTCGATTAGCGAATACTACTACTAGTGAGTGACAGTATCCGAATTATTGCATTGGAATGCATGAAATTTCGATTACCGATTACTACTACTAGTGAGTGACAGTATCCCAGAACTTGCATTCGAATGCATGAAATTTCGATTAGCGAATACTACTACTAGTGAGTGACAGTATCCCAGAACTTGCATTCGAATGCATGAGATTTCGATTAGCGAATACTACTACTAATGAGTGACAGAATCCGAGAACTTGCATTCGAATGCAAGAGATTTCGATTAGCGAATACTACTACTAGTGAGTGACAGTATCCGAGAACTTGCATTCGAATGCATGAGATTTCGATTAGCGAATACTGCTACTAGTCAGTGACAGTATCCGAATTATTGCATTCGAATGCAAGAGATTTCGATTAGCGAATACTACTACTAGTGAGTAACAGTATCCGAGAACTTGCATACGAATGCATGAGATTTTGATTAGCGAATGCTACTACTAGTGAGTGACAGTATCCGAGAACTTGCATTCGAATGCATGAGATTTCGATTAGCGAATACTACTACTAGTGAGTTACAGTATCCGAGAGCTTGCATTCGAATGCATGAGATTTCGATTAGCGAACACTACTACTAGTGAGCGACAGTATCCGAGAACTTGCATTCGAATGCATGAGATTTCGATTAGCGAATACTACTACTAGTGAGTGACAGTATCCGAGAACTTGCATTCGAATGCATGAGATTTCGATTAGCGAATACTACTACTAATGAGTGACGGTATCCGAATTATTGCATTCGAATGCATGAAATTTCGATTAGCGAATACTACTATTAATGAGTGACAGTATCCGAATTATTGCATTCGAATGCATGAAATTTCGATTAGCGAATACTACTACTAGTGAGTGACAGTATCCGAATTATTGCATTCGAATGCAAGAGATTTCGATTAGCGAATACTATTACTAGTGAGTGAGAGTATCCGAATTATTGCATTCGAATGCATGAAATTTCGATTAGCGAATACTACTACTAGTGAGTGACAGTATCCGAATTATTGCATTCGAATGCATGAGATTTCAATTAGCGAATACTACTACTAGTGAGTGACAGTATCCGAGAACTTGCATTCGAATGCAAGAGATTTCGATTAGCGAATACTACTACTAGTATGTGACAGTATCCGAGAACTTGCATTCGAATGCATGAGATTTCGATTTGCGAATACTACTACTAGTGAGTGACAGTATCCGAATTATTGCATTCGAATGCATGAAATTTCGATTAGCAAATACTATTACTAGTGAGTGACAGTATCCCAGTACTTCCATTCTAATGCATGAAAATTCGATTAGCGAATACTACTACTAGTGAGTGACAGTACCCCAGAACTTGCATTCGAATGCATGAAATTTCGATTAGCGAATACTACTACTAGTGAGTGACAGTATCCGAATTATTGCATTCGAATGCATGAAATTTCGATTAGCGAATACTACTACTAGTGAGTGACAGTATCCGAATTATTGCATTCGAATGCATGAAATTTCGATTAGCGATTACTACTACTAGTCAGTGACAGTATCCGAATTATTGCATTCGAATGCATGAAATTTCGATTAGCGTTTACTACTACTAGTGAGTGAAAGTATCCCAGAACTTGCATTCCAATGCATGAGATTTCGATTAGCGAATACTACTACTAGTGAGTGACAGTATCCGGATTATTGCATTCGAATGCATGAGATTTCGATTAGCGAATACTACTACTAGTGAGTGACAGTATCCGAGAACTTGCATTCGAATGCATGAGATTTCGAATAGCGAATACTACTACTAGTGAGTGACACTATCCGAGAACTTGAATTCCAATGCATGAGATTTCGGTTAGTGAATACTACTACTAGTGAGTGACAGTATCCGAATTATTGCATTCGAATGCAAGAGATTTCGATTAGCGAATACTACTACTAATGAGTGGCAGTATCCGAGAACTTGCATTCAAATGCATGAGATTTCGATTAGCGAATACTACTACTAGTAAGTGACAGTATCCGAATTATTGCATTCGAATGCATGAGATTTCGATTAGCGAATACTACTACTAGTGAGTGACAGTATCGAGAACTTGCATTCGAATGCATGAGATTTCGATTAGCGAATACTACTACTAGTGAGAGACAGTATCCAAACTATTGCATTCGAATGCATGAGATCTCGATTAGCGAATACTACTACTAGTGAGTGACAGTATCCGAATTATTGCATTCGAATGCATGAGATTTCGATTAGCGAATACTACTACTAGTAAGTGACAGTATCCGAATTATTGCATTCGAATGCATGAGATTTCGATTAGCGAATACTACTACTAGTGAGTGACAGTATCGAGAACTTGAATTCCAATGCATGAGATTTCGGTTAGTGAATACTACTACTAGTGAGTGACAGTATCCGAATTATTGCATTCGAATGCAAGAGATTTCGATTAGCGAATACTACTACTAGTGAGTGACAGAATCCGAGAACTTCCATTCGAATGCATGAGATTTCGATTAGCGAATACTACTACTAGTGAGTGACAGTATCCAAATTATTGCATTCGAATGCATGAAATTTCGATTAGCAAATACTACTACTAGTGAGTGACAGTATCCGAATTATTGCATTCGAATGCATGAAATTTCGATTAGCGAATACTACTACTAGTGAGTGACAGTATCCGAACTATTGCATTCGAATGCATGAAATTTCGATTACCGAATACTACTACTAGTGAGTGACAGTATCCGAATTATTGCATTCGAATGCATGAAATTTCGATTAGCGAATACTACTACTAGTGAGTGACAGTATCCCAGAACTTGCATTCGAATGCATGAGATTTCGATTAGCGAATACTACTACTAGTGAGTGGCAGTATCCGGATTATTGCATTCGAATGCATGAGATTTCGATTAGCGAATACTACTACTAGTGAGTGACAGTATCCGAGAACTTGCATTCGAATGCATGAGATTTCGATTAGCGAATACTACTACTAGTGAGTGACAGTATCCGAGAACTTGAATTCGAATGCATGAGATTTCGATTAGTGAATACTATTACTAGTGAGTGACAGTATCCGAATTATTGCATTCGAATGCAAGAGATTTCGATTAGCGAATACTACTACTAGTGAGTGACAGTATCCGAGAACTTGCATTCGAATGCATGAGATGTCGATTAGCGAATACTACTACTAGTGAGTGACAGTATCCGAATTATTGCATTCGAATGCATGAAATTTCGATTAGCAAATACTACTACTAGTGAGTGACAGTATCCCAGTACTTGCATTCTAATGCATGAAAATTCGATTAGCGAATACTACTACAAGTGAGTGACAGTATCCCAGAACTTGCATTCGAATGCATGAAATTTCGATTAGCGAATACTATTACTAGTGAGTGACAGTATCCGAATTATTGCATTCGAATGCATGAAATTTCGATTAGCGAATACTACTACTAGTGAGTGACAGTATCCGAATTATTGCATTGGAATGCATGAAATTTCGATTACCGATTACTACTACTAGTGAGTGACAGTATCCCAGAACTTGCATTCGAATGCATGAAATTTCGATTAGCGAATACTACTACTAGTGAGTGACAGTATCCCAGAACTTGCATTCGAATGCATGAGATTTCGATTAGCGAATACTACTACTAATGAGTGACAGAATCCGAGAACTTGCATTCGAATGCAAGAGATTTCGATTAGCGAATACTACTACTAGTGAGTGACAGTATCCGAGAACTTGCATTCGAATGCATGAGATTTCGATTAGCGAATACTGCTACTAGTCAGTGACAGTATCCGAATTATTGCATTCGAATGCAAGAGATTTCGATTAGCGAATACTACTACTAGTGAGTAACAGTATCCGAGAACTTGCATACGAATGCATGAGATTTTGATTAGCGAATGCTACTACTAGTGAGTGACAGTATCCGAGAACTTGCATTCGAATGCATGAGATTTCGATTAGCGAATACTACTACTAGTGAGTTACAGTATCCGAGAGCTTGCATTCGAATGCATGAGATTTCGATTAGCGAACACTACTACTAGTGAGCGACAGTATCCGAGAACTTGCATTCGAATGCATGAGATTTCGATTAGCGAATACTACTACTAGTGAGTGACAGTATCCGAGAACTTGCATTCGAATGCATGAGATTTCGATTAGCGAATACTACTACTAATGAGTGACGGTATCCGAATTATTGCATTCGAATGCATGAAATTTCGATTAGCGAATACTACTATTAATGAGTGACAGTATCCGAATTATTGCATTCGAATGCATGAAATTTCGATTAGCGAATACTACTACTAGTGAGTGACAGTATCCGAATTATTGCATTCGAATGCAAGAGATTTCGATTAGCGAATACTATTACTAGTGAGTGAGAGTATCCGAATTATTGCATTCGAATGCATGAAATTTCGATTAGCGAATACTACTACTAGTGAGTGACAGTATCCGAATTATTGCATTCGAATGCATGAGATTTCAATTAGCGAATACTACTACTAGTGAGTGACAGTATCCGAGAACTTGCATTCGAATGCAAGAGATTTCGATTAGCGAATACTACTACTAGTATGTGACAGTATCCGAGAACTTGCATTCGAATGCATGAGATTTCGATTTGCGAATACTACTACTAGTGAGTGACAGTATCCGAATTATTGCATTCGAATGCATGAAATTTCGATTAGCAAATACTATTACTAGTGAGTGACAGTATCCCAGTACTTCCATTCTAATGCATGAAAATTCGATTAGCGAATACTACTACTAGTGAGTGACAGTACCCCAGAACTTGCATTCGAATGCATGAAATTTCGATTAGCGAATACTACTACTAGTGAGTGACAGTATCCGAATTATTGCATTCGAATGCATGAAATTTCGATTAGCGAATACTACTCCTAGTGAGTGACAGTATCCGAATTATTGCATTCGAATGCATGAAATTTCGATTAGCGATTACTACTACTAGTCAGTGACAGTATCCGAATTATTGCATTCGAATGCATGAAATTTCGATTAGCGTTTACTACTAGTAGTGAGTGACAGTATCCCAGAACTTGCATTCGAATGCATGAGATTTCGATTAGCGAATACTACTACTAGTGAGTGGCAGTATCCGGATTATTGCATTCGAATGCATGAGATTTCGATTAGCGAATACTACTACTAGTGAGTGACAGTATCCGAGAACTTCCATTCGAATGCATGAGATTTCGATTAGCGAATACTACTACTAGTGAGTGACAGTATCCAAATTATTGCATTCGAATGCATGAAATTTCGATTAGCAAATACTACTACTAGTGAGTGACAGTATCCGAATTATTGAATTCGAATGCATGAAATTTCGATTAGCGAATACTACTACTAGTGAGTGACAGTATCCGAACTATTGCATTCGAATGCATGAAATTTCGATTACCGAATACTACTACTAGTGAGTGACAGTATCCGAATTATTGCATTCGAATGCATGAAATTTCGATTAGCGAATACTACTACTAGTGAGTGACAGTATCCCAGAACTTGCATTCGAATGCATGAGATTTCGATTAGCGAATACTACTACTAGTGAGTGGCAGTATCCGGATTATTGCATTCGAATGCATGAGATTTCGATTAGCGAATACTACTACTAGTGAGTGACAGTATCCGAGAACTTGCATTCGCATGCATGAGATTTCGATTAGCGAATACTACTACTAGTGAGTGACAGTATCCGAGAACTTGAATTCGAATGCATGAGATTTCGATTAGTGAATACTATTACTAGTGAGTGACAGTATCCGAATTATTGCATTCGAATGCAAGAGATTTCGATTAGCGAATACTACTACTAGAGAGTGACAGTATCCGAGAACTTGCATTCGAATGCATGAGATGTCGATTAGCGAATACTACTACTAGTGAGTGACAGTATCCGAATTATTGCATTCGAATGCATGAAATTTCGATTAGCAAATACTACTACTAGTGAGTGACAGTATCCCAGTACTTGCATTCTAATGCATGAAAATTCGATTAGCGAATACTACTACAAGTGAGTGACAGTATCCCAGAACTTGCATTCGAATGCATGAAATTTCGATTAGCGAATACTATTAATAGTGAGTGACAGTATCCGAATTATTGCATTCGAATGCATGAAATTTCGATTAGCGAATACTACTACTAGTGAGTGACAGTATCCGAATTATTGCATTGGAATGCATGAAATTTCGATTACCGATTACTACTACTAGTGAGTGACAGTATCCCAGAACTTGCATTCGAATGCATGAAATTTCGATTAGCGAATACTACTACTAGTGAGTGACAGTATCCCAGAACTTGCATTCGAATGCATGAGATTTCGATTAGCGAATACTACTACTAATGAGTGACAGAATCCGAGAACTTGCATTCGAATGCAAGAGATTTCGATTAGCGAATACTAGTACTAGTGAGTGACAGTATCCGAGAACTTGCATTCGAATGCATGAGATTTCGATTAGCGAATACTGCTACTAGTCAGTGACAGTATCCGAATTATTGCATTCGAATGCAAGAGATTTCGATTAGCGAATACTACTACTAGTGAGTAACAGTATCCGAGAACTTGCATACGAATGCATGAGATTTTGATTAGCGAATGCTACTACTAGTGAGTGACAGTATCCGAGAACTTGCATTCGAATGCATGAGATTTCGATTAGCGAATACTACTACTAGTGAGTTACAGTATCCGAGAGCTTGCATTCGAATGCATGAGATTTCGATTAGCGAACACTACTACTAGTGAGCGACAGTATCCGAGAACTTGCATTCGAATGCATGAGATTTCGATTAGCGAATACTACTACTAGTGAGTGACAGTATCCGAGAACTTGCATTCGAATGCATGAGATTTCGATTAGCGAATACTACTACTAATGAGTGACGGTATCCGAATTATTGCATTCGAATGCATGAAATTTCGATTAGCGAATACTACTATTAATGAGTGACAGTATCCGAATTATTGCATTCGAATGCATGAAATTTCGATTAGCGAATACTACTACTAGTGAGTGACAGTATCCGAATTATTGCATTCGAATGCAAGAGATTTCGATTAGCGAATACTATTACTAGTGAGTGAGAGTATCCGAATTATTGCATTCGAATGCATGAAATTTCGATTAGCGAATACTACTACTAGTGAGTGACAGTATCCGAATTATTGCATTCGAATGCATGAGATTTCAATTAGCGAATACTACTACTAGTGAGTGACAGTATCCGAGAACTTGCATTCGAATGCAAGAGATTTCGATTAGCGAATACTACTACTAGTAAGTGACAGTATCCGAGAACTTGCATTCCAAAGCATGAGATTTCGATTTGCGAATACTACTACTAGTGAGTGACAGTATCCGAATTATTGCATTCGAATGCATGAAATTTCGATTAGCAAATACTATTACTAGTGAGTGACAGTATCCCAGTACTTCCATTCTAATGCATGAAAATTCGATTAGCGAATACTACTACTAGTGAGTTACAGTACCCCAGAACTTGCATTCGAATGCATCAAATTTCGATTAGCGAATACTACTACTAGTGAGTGACAGTATCCGAATTATTGCATTCGAATGCATGAAATTTCGATTAGCGAATACTACTCCTAGTGAGTGACAGTATCCGAATTCTTGCATTCGAATGCATGAAATTTCGATTAGCGATTACTACTACTAGTCAGTGACAGTATCCGAATTATTGCATTCGAATGCATGAAATTTCGATTAGCGTTTACTACTAGTAGTGAGTGACAGTATCCCAGAACTTGCATTCCAATGCATGAGATTTCGATTAGCGAATACTACTACTAGTGAGTGACAGTATCCGGATTATTGCATTCGAATGCATGAGATTTCGATTAGCGAATACTACTACTAGTGAGTGACAGTATCCGAGAACTTGCATTCGAATGCATGAGATTTCGATTAGCGAATACTACTACTAGTGAGTGACACTATCCGAGAACTTGAATTCCAATGCATGAGATTTCGGTTAGTGAATACTACTACTAGTGAGTGACAGTATCCGAATTATTGCATTCGAATGCAAGAGATTTCGATTAGCGAATACTACTACTAGTGAGTGACAGTATCCGAGAACTTGCATTCAAATGCATGAGATGCCGATTAGCGAATACTACTACTAGTAAGTGACAGTATCCGAATTATTGCATTCGAATGCATGAGATTTCGATTAGCGAATACTACTACTAGTGAGTGACAGTATCCGAGAACTTGCATTCGAATGCATGAGATTTCGATTAGCGAATACTACTACTAGTGAGAGACAGTATCCAAATTATTGCATTCGAATGCATGAGATTTCGATTAGCGAATACTACTACTAGTGAGTGACAGTATCCGAATTATTGCATTCGAATGCATGAGATTTCGATTAGCGAATACTACTACTAGTGAGTGACAGTATCCGAATTATTGCATTCGAATACAAGAAATTTCGATTAGCGAATACTACTACTAGTGAGTGACAGTATCCGAATTATTGCATTCGAATGCAAGAAATTTCGATTAGCGAATACCACTACTAGTGAGTGACAGTATCCGAGAACTTGCATTCAACTGCATGAGATTTCGATTAGCGAATACTACTACTAGTGAGTGACAGTATCCCAGAACTTGCATTTGAATGCATGAGATTTCGATTAGCGAATACTACTACTAGTGAGTGACAGAATCCGAGAACTTGCATTCGAATGCATGAGATTTCGATTAGCGAATACTACTACTAGTGAGTGACAGTATCCAAATTATTGCATTCGAATGCATGAAATTTCGATTACCGAATACTACTACTAGTGAGTGACAGTATCCGAATTATTGCATTCGAATGCATAAAATTTCGATTAGCGAATACTACTACTAGTGAGTGACAGTATCCGAATTATTGCATTCGAATGCATGAAATTTCGATTACCGAATACTACTACTAGTGAGTGACAGTATCCGAATTATTGCATTCGAATGCATGAAATTTCGATTAGCGAATACTACTACTAGTGAGTGACAGTATCCCAGAACTTGCATTCGAATGCATGAGATTTCGATTAGCGAATACTACTACTAGTGAGTGGCAGTATCCGGATTATTGCATTCGAATGCATGAGATTTCGATTAGCGAATACTAATACTAGTGAGTGACAGTATCCGAGAACTTGCATTCGAATGCATGAGATTTCGATTAGCGAATACTACTACTAGTGAGTGACAGTATCCGAGAACTTGAATTCGAATGCATGAGATTTCGATTAGTGAATACTATTACTAGTGAGTGACAGTATCCGAATTATTGCATTCGAATGCAAGAGATTTCGATTAGCGTATACTACTACTAGTGAGTGACAGTATCCGAGAACTTGCATTCGAATGCATGAGATTTCGATTAGCGAATACTACTACTAGTGAGTGACAGTATCCGAATTGTTGCATTCGAATGCATGAAATTTCGATTAGCAAATACTACTACTAGTGAGTGACAGTATCCGAATTATTGCATTCGAATGCATGAAATTTCGATTAGCGAATACTACTACTAGTGAGTGACAGTATCCGAATTATTGCATTGGAATGCATGAAATTTCGATTACCGATTACTACTACTAGTTAGTGACAGTATCCCAGAACTTGCATTCTAATGCATGAAAATTCGATTAGCGAATACTACTACAAGTGAGTGACAGTATCCCAGAACTTGCATTCGAATGCATGAAATTTCGATTAGCGAATACTATTACTAGTGAGTGACAGTATCCGAATTATTGCATTCGAATGCATGAAATTTCGATTAGCAAATACTACTACTAGTGAGTGACAGTATCCGAATTATTGCATTCGAATGCATGAAATTTCGATTAGC
The DNA here is from genome assembly GCA_030765045.1 of Tenodera sinensis. Classification (NCBI taxonomy): domain Eukaryota; kingdom Metazoa; phylum Arthropoda; class Insecta; order Mantodea; family Mantidae; genus Tenodera; species Tenodera sinensis. The sequence goes on from JAUKNM010000016.1 coordinate 1,124,624, forward strand.
GAATACTACTACTAGTGAGTGACAGTATCCGAATTATTGCATTGGAATGCATGAAATTTCGATTACCGATTACTACTACTACTTAGTGACAGTATCCCAGAACTTGCATTCGAATGCATGAGATTTCGATTAGCGAATACTACTACTAGTGAGTGACAGTATCCGAGAACTTGCATTCATATGCATGAGATTTCGATTAGCGAATACTACTACTAGTGAGTGACAGAATCCGAGAACTTGCATTCGAATGCAAGAGATTTCGATTAGCGAATACTACTACTAGTGAGTTACAGTATCCGAGAGCTTGCATTCGAATGCATGAGATTTCGCTTAGCGAATACTACTACTAGTGAGTGACAGTATCCGAGAACTTGCATTCGAATGCATGAGATTTCGATTAGCGAACACTACTACTAGTGAGCGACAGTATCCGAGAACTTGCATTCGAATGCATGAGATTTCGATTAGCGAATACTACTACTAGTGAGTGACAGTATCCGAGAACTTGCATTCGAATGCATGAGACTCGATTAGCGAATACTACTACTAATGAGTGACAGTATCCGAATTATTGCATTCGAATGCATCAAATTTCGATTAGCGAATACTACTACTAGTGAGTGACAGTATCCGAATTATTGCATTCGAATGCAAGAGATTTCGATTAGCGAATACTACTACTAGTGAGTGAGAGTATCCGAATTATTGCATTCGAATGCATGAAATTTCGATTAGCCAATACTACTACTAGTGAGTGACAGTATCCGAATTATTGCATTCGAATGCATGAGAGTTCAATTAGCGAATACTACTACTAATGAGTGACAGTATCCGAGAACTTGCATTCGAATGCAAGAGATTTCGATTAGCGAATACTACTACTAGTAAGTGACAGTATCCGAGAACTTGCATTAGAAAGCATGAGATTTCGATTAGCGAATACTAGTACTAGTGAGTGACAGTATCCGAGAACTTGCATTCGAATGCATGAGATTTCGATTAGCGAATACTACTACTAGTGAGAGACAGAATCCGAGAACTTGCATTCGAATGCATGAGATGTCGATTAACGAATACTACTACTAGTGAGTGACAGTATCCGAATTATTGCATTCGAATGCATGAAATTTCGATTAGCAAATACTATTACTAGTGAGTGACAGTATCCCAGTACTTCCATTCTAATGCATGAAAATTCGATTAGCGAATACTACTACTAGTGAGTGACAGTACCCCAGAACTTGCATTCGAATGCATGAAATTTCGATTTGCGAATACTGCTACTAGTGAGTGACAGTATCCGAATTATTGCATTCGAATGCATGAAATTTCGATTAGCGAATACTACTACTAGTGAGTGACAGTATCCGAATTATTGCATTCGAATGCATGAAATTTCGATTAGCGAATACTACTACTAGTGAGTGACAGTATCCGAATTATTGCATTCGAATGCATGAAATTTCGATTAGCGTTTACTACTACTAGTGAGTGACAGTATCCCAGAACTTGCATTCCAATGCATGAGATTTCGATTAGCGAATACTACTACTAGTGAGTGACAGTATCCGGATTATTGCATTCGAATGCATGAGATTTCGATTAGAGAATACTACTACTAGTGAGTGACAGTATCCGAGAACTTGCATTCGAATGCATGAGATTTCGATTAGCGAATACTACTACTAGTGAGTGACACTATCCGAGAACTTGAATTCCAATGCATGAGATTTCGATTAGTGAATACTACTACTAGTGAGTGACAGTATCCGAATTATTGCATTCGAATGCAAGAGATTTCGATTAGCGAATACTACTACTAGTGATAGACAGTATCCGAGAACTTGCATTCAAATGCATGAGATTTCGATTAGCGAATACTACTACTAGTAAGTGACAGTATCCGAATTATTGCATTCGAATGCATGAGATTTGGATTAGCGAATACTACTACTAGTGAGTGACAGTATCCGAGAACTTGCATTCGAATGCATGAGATTTCGATTAGCGAATACTACTACTACTAGTGAGAGACAGTATCCAAATTATTGCATTCGAATGCATGAGATTTCGGTTAGCGAATACTACTACTAGTGAGTGACAGTATCCGAATTATTGCATTCGAATGCATGAGATTTCGATTAGCGAATACTACTACTAGTGAGTGACGGTATCCGAATTATTGCATTCGAATACAAGAAATTTCGTTAGCGAATACTACTACTAGTGAGTGACAGTATCCGAATTATTGCATTCGAATGCAAGAAATTTCGATTAGCGAATACTACTACTAGTGAGTGACAGTATCCGAGAACTTGCATTCAACTGCATGAGATTTCGAGTAGCGAATACTACTACTAGTGAGTGACAGTATCCCAGAACTTGCATTTGAATGCATGAGATTTCGGTTAGCGAATACTACTACTAGTGAGTGACAGAATCCGAGAACTTGCATTCCAATGCATGAGATTTCGATTAGCGTTTACTACTACTAGTGAGTGACAGTATCCAAATTATTGCATTCGAATGCATGAAATTTCGATTAGCAAATACTAATACTAGTGAGTGACAGTATCCGAATTATTGCATTCGAATGCATGAAATTTCGATTAGCGAATACTACTACTAGTGAGTGACAGTATCCGAATTATTGCATTCGAATGCATGAAATTTCGATTAGCGAATACTATTACTAGTGAGTGACAGTAACCCAGAACTTGCATTCGAATGCATGAGATTTCGATTAGCGAATACTACTACTAGTGAGTGACAGTATCCGGATTATTGCATTCGAATGCATGAGATTTCGATTAGCGAATACTACTACTAGTGAGTGACAGTATCCGAGAACTTGCATTCGAATGCATGAGATTTTGATTAGCGAATACTACTACTAGTGAGTGACAGTATCCGAGAACTTGAATTCGAATGCATGAGATTTCGATTAGTGAATACTATTACTAGAGAGTGACAGTATCCGAATTATTGCATTCGAATGCAAGAGATTTCGATTAGCGAATACTACTACTAGTGAGTGACAGTATCCGAGAACTTGCATTCGAATGCATGAGATTTCGATTAGCGAATACAACTACTAGTGAGTGACAGTATCCGAATTATTGCATTCGAATGCATGAAATTTCGATTAGCAAATACTACTACTAGTGAGTGACAGTATCCCAGTACTTGCATTCTATTGCATGAAAATTCGATTAGCGAATACTATTACTAGTGAGTGACAGTATCCGAATTATTGCATTCGAATGCATGAAATTTCGATTAGCGAATACTACTACTAGTGAGTGACAGTATCCGAATTATTGCATTGGAATGCATGAAATTTCGATTAGCGATTACTGCTACTAGTGAGTGACAGTATCCCAGAACTTGCATTCGAATGCATGAGATTTCGATTAGCGAATACTACTACTAGTGAGTGACAGTATCCGAGAACTTGCATTCATATGCATGAGATTTCGATTAGCGAATACTACTACTAGTGAGTGACAGTATCCGAGAACTTGCATTTGAATGCATGAGATTTCGATTAGCGAATACTACTACTAGTGAGTGACAGAATCCGAGAACTTGCATTCGAATGCAAGAGATTTCGATTAGCGAATACTACTACTAGTGAGTGACAGTATCCGAGAACTTGCATTCGAATGCATGAGATTTCGATTAGCGAATACTGCTACTAGTCAGTGACAGTATCCGAATTATTGCATTCGAATGCAAGATATTTCGATTAGCGAATACTACTACTAGTGAGTGACAGTATCCGAGAACTTGCATTCGAATGCATGAGATTTCGATTAGCGAATACTACTACTAGTGAGTGACAGTATCCGAGAACTTGCATTCGAATGCAAGAGATTTCGATTAGCGAATACTACTACTAGTGAGTGGCAGTATCCGGATTATTGCATTCGAATGCATGAGATTTCGATTAGCGAATACTAATACTAGTGAGTGACAGTATCCGAGAACTTGCATTCGAATGCATGAGATTTCGATTAGCGAATACTACTACTAGTGAGTGACAGTATCCGAGAACTTGTATTCGAATGCATGAGATTTCGATTAGTGAATACTATTACTAGTGAGTGACAGTATCCGAATTATTGCATTCGAATGCAAGAGATTTCGATTAGCGTATACTACTACTAGTGAGTGACAGTATCCGAGAACTTGCATTCGAATGCATGAGATTTCGATTAGCGAATACTACTACTAGTGAGTGACAGTATCCGAATTATTGCATTCGAATGCATGAAATTTCGATTAGCAAATACTACTACTAGTGAGTGACAGTATCCCAGTACTTGCATTCTAATGCATGAAAATTCGATTAGCGAATACTACTACAAGTGAGTGACAGTATCCCAGAACTTGCATTCGAATGCATGAAATTTCGATTAGCGAATACTATTACTAGTGAGTGACAGTATCCGAATTATTGCATTCGAATGCATGAAATTTCGATAAGCAAATACTACTACTAGTGAGTGACAGTATCCGAATTATTGCATTCGAATGCATGAAATTTCGATTAGCGAATACTACTACTAGTGAGTGACAGTATCCGAATTATTGCATTGGAATGCATGAAATTTCGATTACCGATTACTACTACTAGTTAGTGACAGTATCCCAGAACTTGCATTCGAATGCATGAGATTTCGATTAGCGAATACTACTACTAGTGAGTGACAGAATCCGAGAACTTGCATTCGAATGCAAGAGATTTCGATTAGCGAATACTACTACTAGTGAGTTACAGTATCCGAGAGCTTGCATTCGAATGCATGAGATTTCGCTTAGCGAATACTACTACTAGTGAGTGACAGTATCCGAGAACTTGCATTCGAATGCATGAGATTTCGATTAGCGAACACTACTACTAGTGAGCGACAGTATCCGAGAACTTGCATTCGAATGCATGAGATTTCGATTAGCGAATACTACTACTAGTGAGTGACAGTATCCGAGAACTTGCATTCGAATGCATGAGACTCGATTAGCGAATACTACTACTAATGAGTGACAGTATCCGAATTATTGCATTCGAATGCATCAAATTTCGATTAGCGAATACTACTACTAGTGAGTGACAGTATCCGAATTATTGCATTCGAATGCAAGAGATTTCGATTAGCGAATACTACTACTAGTGAGTGAGAGTATCCGAATTATTGCATTCGAATGCATGAAATTTCGATTAGCCAATACTACTACTAGTGAGTGACAGTATCCGAATTATTGCATTCGAATGCATGAGAGTTCAATTAGCGAATACTACTACTAATGAGTGACAGTATCCGAGAACTTGCATTCGAATGCAAGAGATTTCGATTAGCGAATACTACTACTAGTAAGTGACAGTATCCGAGAACTTGCATTAGAAAGCATGAGATTTCGATTAGCGAATACTAGTACTAGTGAGTGACAGTATCCGAGAACTTGCATTCGAATGCATGAGATTTCGATTAGCGAATACTACTACTAGTGAGAGACAGAATCCGAGAACTTGCATTCGAATGCATGAGATGTCGATTAACGAATACTACTACTAGTGAGTGACAGTATCCGAATTATTGCATTCGAATGCATGAAATTTCGATTAGCAAATACTATTACTAGTGAGTGACAGTATCCCAGTACTTCCATTCTAATGCATGAAAATTCGATTAGCGAATACTACTACTAGTGAGTGACAGTACCCCAGAACTTGCATTCGAATGCATGAAATTTCGATTAGCGAATACTGCTACTAGTGAGTGACAGTATCCGAATTATTGCATTCGAATGCATGAAATTTCGATTAGCGAATACTACTACTAGTGAGTGACAGTATCCGAATTATTGCATTCGAATGCATGAAATTTCGATTAGCGAATACTACTACTAGTGAGTGACAGTATCCGAATTATTGCATTCGAATGCATGAAATTTCGATTAGCGTTTACTACTACTAGTGAGTGACAGTATCCCAGAACTTGCATTCCAATGCATGAGATTTCGATTAGCGAATACTACTACTAGTGAGTGACAGTATCCGGATTATTGCATTCGAATGCATGAGATTTCGATTAGAGAATACTACTACTAGTGAGTGACAGTATCCGAGAACTTGCATTCGAATGCATGAGATTTCGATTAGCGAATACTACTACTAGTGAGTGACACTATCCGAGAACTTGAATTCCAATGCATGAGATTTCGATTAGTGAATACTACTACTAGTGAGTGACAGTATCCGAATTATTGCATTCGAATGCAAGAGATTTCGATTAGCGAATACTACTACTAGTGATAGACAGTATCCGAGAACTTGCATTCAAATGCATGAGATTTCGATTAGCGAATACTACTACTAGTAAGTGACAGTATCCGAATTATTGCATTCGAATGCATGAGATTTGGATTAGCGAATACTACTACTAGTGAGTGACAGTATCCGAGAACTTGCATTCGAATGCATGAGATTTCGATTAGCGAATACTACTACTACTAGTGAGAGACAGTATCCAAATTATTGCATTCGAATGCATGAGATTTCGATTAGCGAATACTACTACTAGTGAGTGACAGTATCCGAATTATTGCATTCGAATGCATGAGATTTCGATTAGCGAATACTACTACTAGTGAGTGACGGTATCCGAATTATTGCATTCGAATACAAGAAATTTCGTTAGCGAATACTACTACAAGTGAGTGACGGTATCCGAATTATTGCATTCGAATGCAAGAAATTTCGATTAGCGAATACTACTACTAGTGAGTGACAGTATCCGAGAACTTGCATTCAACTGCATGAGATTTCGAGTAGCGAATACTACTACTAGTGAGTGACAGTATCCCAGAACTTGCATTTGAATGCATGAGATTTCGGTTAGCGAATACTACTACTAGTGAGTGACAGAATCCGAGAACTTGCATTCCAATGCATGAGATTTCGATTAGCGAATACTACTACTAGTGAGTGACAGTATCCAAATTATTGCATTCGAATGCATGAAATTTCGATTAGCAAATACTAATACTAGTGAGTGACAGTATCCGAATTATTGCATTCGAATGCATGAAATTTCGATTAGCGAATACTACTACTAGTGAGTGACAGTATCCGAATTATTGCATTCGAATGCATGAAATTTCGATTAGCGAATACTACTACTAGTGAGTGACAGTATCCGAATTATTGCATTCGAATGCATGAAATTTCGATTAGCGAATACTATTACTAGTGAGTGACAGTAACCCAGAACTTGCATTCGAATGCATGAGATTTCGATTAGCGAATACTACTACTAGTGAGTGACAGTATCCGGATTATTGCATTCGAATGCATGAGATTTCGATTAGCGAATACTACTACTAGTGAGTGACAGTATCCGAGAACTTGCATTCGAATGCATGAGATTTTGATTAGCGAATACTACTACTAGTGAGTGACAGTATCCGAGAACTTGAATTCGAATGCATGAGATTTCGATTAGTGAATACTATTACTAGAGAGTGACAGTATCCGAATTATTGCATTCGAATGCAAGAGATTTCGATTAGCGAATACTACTACTAGTGAGTGACAGTATCCGAGAACTTGCATTCGAATATATGAGATTTCGATTAGCGAATACAACTACTAGTGAGTGACAGTATCCGAATTATTGCATTCGAATGCATGAAATTTCGATTAGCAAATACTACTACTAGTGAGTGACAGTATCCGAATTATTGCATTCGAATGCATGAAATTTCGATTAGCGAATACTACTACTAGTGAGTGACAGTATCCGAATTATTGCATTGGAATGCATGAAATTTGGATTAGCGATTACTGCTACTAGTGAGTGACAGTATCCCAGAACTTGCATTCGAATGCATGAGATTTCGATTAGCGAATACTACTACTAGTGAGTGACAGTATCCGCGAACTTGCATTCATATGCATGAGATTTCGATTAGCGAATACTACTACTAGTGAGTGACAGTATCCGAGAACTTGCATTTGAATGCATGAGATTTCGATTAGCGAATACTACTACTAGTGAGTGACAGAATCCGAGAACTTGCATTCGAATGCAAGAGATTTCGATTAGCGAATACTACTACTAGTGAGTGACAGTATCCGAGAACTTGCATTCGAATGCATGAGATTTCGATTAGCGAATACTGCTACTAGTCAGTGACAGTATCCGAATTATTGCATTCGAATGCAAGGGATTTCGATTAGCGAATACTACTACTAGTGAGTGACAGTATCCGAGAACTTGCATTCGAATGCATGAGATTTCGATTAGCGAATACTACTACTAGTGAGTGACAGTATCCGAGAACTTGCATTCGAATGCAAGAGATTTCGATTAGCGAATACTACTACTAGTGAGTGACAGTATCCGAATTATTGCATTCGAATGCAAGAGATTTCGATTAGCGAATACTACTACTAGTGAGTGACAGTACCCGAGAACTTGCATTAGAATGCAAGAGATTTCGCTTAGCGAATACTACTTCTAGTGAGGACAGTATCCGAATTATTGCATTCGAATGCATGAGATTTCGATTAGCGAATACTACTACTAGTGAGTGTCAGTATCCGAGAACTTGCATTCGAATGCAAGTGATTTCGATTAGCGAATACTACTACTAGTGAGTGACAGTATCCGAGAACTTGCATTCGAATGCAAGAGATTTCGATTAACGAATACTACTACTAGTGAGTGACAGTATCCGAGAACTTGCACTGGAATGCATGAGATTTCGATTAGCGAATACTACTACTAGTGAGTGACAGTATCCGAATTATTGCATTCGAATGCATGAGATTTCGATTAGCGAATACTACTACTAGTGAGTGACAGAATCCGAGAACTTGCATTCGAATGCATGAGATTTCGATTAGCGAATACTACTACTAGTGAGTGACAGTATCCGAGAACTTGCATTCGAATGCATGAAATTTCGATTAGCGAATACTACTACTAGTGAGTGACAGTATCCGAATTATTGCATTCGAATGCATGAAATTTCGATTAGCGAATACTACAACTAGTGAGTGACAGTATCCGAATTATTGCATTCGAATGCATCAAATTTTGACTAGCGAATACTACTACTAGTGAGTGACAGTATCCGAATTATTGCATTCGAATGCATGAAATTTCGATTAGCGAATACTACTACTAGTGAGTGACAGTATCCCAGAACTTGCATTCGAATGCATGAAATTTCGATTAACGAATACTACTACTAGTGAGTGACAGTATCCCAGAACTTGCACTCGAATGCATGAGATTTCGATTAGCAAATACTACTACTAGTGAGTGACAGTATCCCAGTACTAGCATTCTAATGCATGAAAATTCGATTAGCGATTACTACTACTAGTGAGTGACAGTATCCCAGAACTTGCATTCGAATGCATGAAATTTCGATTAGCGAATACTACTACTAGTGAGTGACAGTATCCGAATTATTGCATTCGAATGCATGAAATTTCGATTAGCGAATACTACTACCAGTAAGTGACAGTATCCGAATTATTGCATTCGAATGCATGAAATTTCGATTAGCGAATACTACTACTAGTGAGTGACAGTATCCGAATTATTGCATTCGAATGCATGAAATTTCGATTAGCGAATACTACTACTAGTGAGTGACAATATCCCAGAACTTGCATTCGAATGCATGAGATTTCGATTAGCGAATACTACTACTAGTGAGTGACAGTATCCGAGAACTTGCATTCGAATGCATGAGATTTCGATTAGCGAATACTACTACTAGTGAGTGATAGTATCCGAGAACTTGCATTCGAATGCATGAGATTTCGATTAGCGAATACTACTACTAGTGAGTGACAGTATCCGAGAACTTGAATTCGAATGAATGAGATTTCGATTAGTGAATACTACTACTAGTGAGTGACAGTATCCGAATTATTGCATTCGAATGCAAGAGATTTCGAATATCGAATACTACTACTAGTGAGTGACAGTATCCGAGAACTTGCATTCAAATGCATGAGATTTCGATTAGCGAATACTACTACTAGTGAGTGACAGTATCCGAATTATTGCATTCGAATGCATGAGATTTCGATTAGCGAATACTACTACTAGTGAGTGACAGTATCCGAATTATTGCATTCGAATGCATGAAATTTCAATTAGCGAATACTACTAGTGAGTGACAGTATCCGAATTATTGCATTCGAATGCATGAGATTTCGATTAGAGAATACTACTACTAGTGAGTGACAGTATCCGAGAACTTCCATCGAATGCATGAGATTTCGATTAGCGAATACTAATACTAGTGAGTGACACTATCCGAGAACTTGAATTCCAATGCATGAGATTTCGATTAGTGAATACTACTACTAGTGAGTGACAGTATCCGAATTATTGCATTCGAATGCAAGAGATTTCGATTAGCGAATACTACTACTAGTGAGTGACAGTATCCGAGAACTTGCATTCAAATGCATGAGATTTCGATTAGCGAATACTACTACTAGTAAGTGACAGTATCCGAATTATTGCATTCGAATGCATGAGATTTGGATTAGCGAATACTACTACTAGTGAGTGACAGTAACCGAGAACTTGCATTCGAATGCATGAGATTTCGATTAGCGAATACTACTACTACTAGTGAGAGACAGTATCCAAATTATTGCATTCGAATGCATGAGATTTCGATTAGCGAATACTACTACTAGTGAGTGACAGTATCCGAATTATTGCATTCGAATGCATGAGATTTCGATTAGCGAATACTACTACTAGTGAGTGACGGTATCCGAATTATTGCATTCGAATACAAGAAATTTCGTTAGCGAATACTACTACTAGTGAGTGACAGTATCCGAATTATTGCATTCGAATGCAAGAAATTTCGATTAGCGAATACTACTACTAGTGAGTGACAGTATCCGAGAACTTGCATTCAACTGCATGAAATTTCGATTAGCGAATACTACTACTAGTGAGTGACTGTATCCCAGAACTTGCATTTGAATGCATGAGATTTCGGTTAGCGAATACTACTACTAGTGAGTGACAGAATCCGAGAACTTGCATTCCAATGCATGAGATTTCGATTAGCGAATACTACTACTAGTGAGTGACAGTATCCAAATTATTGCATTCGAATGCATGAAATTTCGATTAGCAAATACTAATACTAGTGAGTGACAGTATCCGAATTATTGCATTCGAATGCATGAAATTTCGATTAGCGAATACTACTACTAGTGAGTGACAGTATCCGAATTATTGCATTCGAATGCATGAAATTTCGATTAGCGAATACTACTACTAGTGAGTGACAGTATCCGAATTATTGCATTCGAATGCATGAAATTTCGATTAGCGAATACTATTACTAGTGAGTGACAGTAACCCAGAACTTGCATTCGAATGCATGAGATTTCGATTAGCGAATACTACTACTAGTGAGTGACAGTATCCGGATTATTGCATTCGAATGCATGAGATTTCGATTAGCGAATACTACTACTAGTGAGTGACAGTATCCGAGAACTTGCATTCGAATGCATGAGATTTTGATTAGCGAATACTACTACTAGTGAGTGACAGTATCCGAGAACTTGAATTCGAATGCATGAGATTTCGATTAGTGAATACTATTACTAGTGAGTGACAGTATCCGAATTATTGCATTCGAATGCAAGAGATTTCGATTAGCGAATACTACTACTAGTGAGTGACAGTATCCGAGAACTTGCATTCGAATGCATGAGATTTCGATTAGCGAATACTACTACTAGTGAGTGACAGTATCCCAGAACTTGCATTCGAATGCATGAAATTTCGATTAGCGAATACTACTACTAGTAAGTGACAGTATCCGAATTATTGCATTCGAATGCATGAAATTTCGATTAGCAAATACTACTACTAGTGAGTGACAGTATCCCAGTACTAGCATTCTAATGCATGAAAATTCGATTAGCGATTACTACTACTAGTGAGTGACAGTATCCCAGAACTTGCATTCGAATGCATGAAATTTCGATTAGCGAATACTACTACTAGTGAGTGACAGTATCCGAATTATTGCATTCGAATGCATGAAATTTCGATTAGCGAATACTACTACTAGTAAGTGACAGTATCCGAATTATTGCATTCGAATGCATGAAATTTCGATTAGCGAATACTACTACTAGTGAGTGACAGTATCCGAATTATTGCATTCGAATGCATGAAATTTCGATTAGCGAATACTACTACTAGTGAGTGACAATATCCCAGAACTTGCATTCGAATGCATGAGATTTCGATTAGCGAATACTACTACTAGTGAGTGACAGTATCCGAGAACTTGCATTCGAATGCATGAGATTTCGATTAGCGAATACTACTACTAGTGAGTGATAGTATCCGAGAACTTGCATTCGAATGCATGAGATTTCGATTAGCGAATACTACTACTAGTGAGTGACAGTATCCGAGAACTTGAATTCGAATGAATGAGATTTCGATTAGTGAATACTACTACTAGTGAGTGACAGTATCCGAATTATTGCATTCGAATGCAAGAGATTTCGAATATCGAATACTACTACTAGTGAGTGACAGTATCCGAGAACTTGCATTCAAATGCATGAGATTTCGATTAGCGAATACTACTACTAGTGAGTGACAGTATCCGAATTATTGCATTCGAATGCATGAGATTTCGATTAGCGAATACTACTACTTTTGAGTGACAGTATCCGAATTATTGCATTCGAATGCATGAAATTTCAATTAGCGAATACTACTACTAGTGAGTGACAGTATCCGAATTATTGCATTCGAATGCATGAGATTTCGATTAGAGAATACTACTACTAGTGAGTGACAGTATCCGAGAACTTGCATTCGAATGCATGAGATTTCGATTAGCGAATACTACTACTAGTGAGTGACACTATCCGAGAACTTGAATTCCAATGCATGAGATTTCGATTAGTGAATACTACTACTAGTGAGTGACAGTATCCGAATTATTGCATTCGAATGCAAGAGATTTCGATTAACGAATACTACTACTAGTGAGTGACAGTATCCCAGAACTTGCATTCGAATGCATGAAATTTCGATTAGCGAATACTACTACTAGTGAGTGACAGTATCCGAATTATTGCATTCGAATGCATGAAATTTCGATTAGCGAATACTACTACCAGTAAGTGACAGTATCCGAATTATTGCATTCGAATGCATGAAATTTCGATTAGCGAATACTACTACTAGTGAGTGACAGTATCCGAATTATTGCATTCGAATGCATGAAATTTCGATTAGCGAATACTACTACTAGTGAGTGACAATATCCCAGAACTTGCATTCGAATGCATGAGATTTCGATTAGCGAATACTACTACTAGTGAGTGACAGTATCCGAGAACTTGCATTCGAATGCATGAGATTTCGATTAGCGAATACTACTACTAGTGAGTGATAGTATCCGAGAACTTGCATTCGAATGCATGAGATTTCGATTAGCGAATACTACTACTAGTGAGTGACAGTATCCGAGAACTTGAATTCGAATGAATGAGATTTCGATTAGTGAATACTACTACTAGTGAGTGACAGTATCCGAATTATTGCATTCGAATGCAAGAGATTTCGAATATCGAATACTACTACTAGTGAGTGACAGTATCCGAGAACTTGCATTCAAATGCATGAGATTTCGATTAGCGAATACTACTACTAGTGAGTGACAGTATCCGAATTATTGCATTCGAATGCATGAGATTTCGATTAGCGAATACTACTACTAGTGAGTGACAGTATCCGAATTATTGCATTCGAATGCATGAAATTTCAATTAGCGAATACTACTACTAGTGAGTGACAGTATCCGAATTATTGCATTCGAATGCATGAGATTTCGATTAGAGAATACTACTACTAGTGAGTGACAGTATCCGAGAACTTCCATCGAATGCATGAGATTTCGATTAGCGAATACTACTACTAGTGAGTGACACTATCCGAGAACTTGAATTCCAATGCATGAGATTTCGATTAGTGAATACTACTACTAGTGAGTGACAGTATCCGAATTATTGCATTCGAATGCAAGAGATTTCGATTAGCGAATACTACTACTAGTGAGTGACAGTATCCGAGAACTTGCATTCAAATGCATGAGATTTCGATTAGCGAATACTACTACTAGTAAGTGACAGTATCCGAATTATTGCATTCGAATGCATGAGATTTGGATTAGCGAATACTACTACTAGTGAGTGACAGTAACCGAGAACTTGCATTCGAATGCATGAGATTTCGATTAGCGAATACTACTACTACTAGTGAGAGACAGTATCCAAATTATTGCATTCGAATGCATGAGATTTCGATTAGCGAATACTACTACTAGTGAGTGACAGTATCCGAATTATTGCATTCGAATGCATGAGATTTCGATTAGCGAATACTACTACTAGTGAGTGACGGTATCCGAATTATTGCATTCGAATACAAGAAATTTCGTTAGCGAATACTACTACTAGTGAGTGACAGTATCCGAATTATTGCATTCGAATGCAAGAAATTTCGATTAGCGAATACTACTACTAGTGAGTGACAGTATCCGAGAACTTGCATTCAACTGCATGAGATTTCGATTAGCGAATACTACTACTAGTGAGTGACTGTATCCCAGAACTTGCATTTGAATGCATGAGATTTCGGTTAGCGAATACTACTACTAGTGAGTGACAGAATCCGAGAACTTGCATTCCAATGCATGAGATTTCGATTAGCGAATACTACTACTAGTGAGTGACAGTATCCAAATTATTGCATTCGAATGCATGAAATTTCGATTAGCAAATACTAATACTAGTGAGTGACAGTATCCGAATTATTGCATTCGAATGCATGAAATTTCGATTAGCGAATACTACTACTAGTGAGTGACAGTATCCGAATTATTGCATTCGAATGCATGAAATTTCGATTAGCGAATACTACTACTAGTGAGTGACAGTATCCGAATTATTGCATTCGAATGCATGAAATTTCGATTAGCGAATACTATTACTAGTGAGTGACAGTAACCCAGAACTTGCATTCGAATGCATGAGATTTCGATTAGCGAATACTACTACTAGTGAGTGACAGTATCCGGAATATTGCATTCGAATGCATGAGATTTCGATTAGCGAATACTACTACTAGTGAGTGACAGTATCCGAGAACTTGCATTCGAATGCATGAGATTTTGATTAGCGAATACTACTACTAGTGAGTGACAGTATCCGAGAACTTGAATTCGAATGCATGAGATTTCGATTAGTGAATACTATTACTAGTGAGTGACAGTATCCGAATTATTGCATTCGAATGCAAGAGATTTCGATTAGCGAATACTACTACTAGTGAGTGACAGTATCCGAGAACTTGCATTCGAATGCATGAGATTTCGATTAGCGAATACTACTACTAGTGAGTGACAGTATCCGAATTATTGCATTCGAATGCATGAAATTTCGATTAGCGACTACTACTACTAGTAAGTGACAGTATCCGAATTATTGCATTCGAATGCATGAAATTTCGATTAGCAAATACTACTACTAGTGAGTGACAGTATCCCAGTACTAGCATTCTAATGCATGAAAATTCGATTAGCGATTACTACTACTAGTGAGTGACAGTATCCCAGAACTTGCATTCGAATGCATGAAATTTCGATTAGCGAATACTACTACTAGTGAGTGACAGTATCCGAATTATTGCATTCGAACGCATGAAATTTCGATTAGCGAATACTACTACTAGTAAGTGACAGTATCCGAATTATTGCATTCGAATGCATGAAATTTCGATTAGCGAACACTACTACTAGTGAGTGACAGTATCCGAATTATTGCATTCGAATGCATGAAATTTCGATTAGCGAATACTACTACTAGTGAGTGACAATATCCCAGAACTTGCATTCGAATGCATGAGATTTCGATTAGCGAATACTACTACTAGTGAGTGACAGTATCCGAGAACTTGCATTCGAATGCATGAGATTTCGATTAGCGAATACTACTACTAGTGAGTGATAGTATCCGAGAACTTGCATTCGAATGCATGAGATTTCGATTAGCGAATACTACTACTAGTGAGTGACAGTATCCGAGAACTTGAATTCGAATGAATGAGATTTCGATTAGTGAATACTACTACTAGTGAGTGACAGTATCCGAATTATTGCATTCGAATGCAAGAGATTTCGAATATCGAATACTACTACTAGTGAGTGACAGTATCCGAGAACTTGCATTCAAATGCATGAGATTTCGATTAGCGAATACTACTACTAGTGAGTGACAGTATCCGAATTATTGCATTCGAATGCATGAGATTTCGATTAGCGAATACTACTACTTTTGAGTGACAGTATCCGAATTATTGCATTCGAATGCATGAAATTTCAATTAGCGAATACTACTACTAGTGAGTGACAGTATCCGAATTATTGCATTCGAATGCATGAGATTTCGATTAGAGAATACTACTACTAGTGAGTGACAGTATCCGAGAACTTGCATTCGAATGCATGAGATTTCGATTAGCGAATACTACTACTAGTGAGTGACACTATCCGAGAACTTGAATTCCAATGCATGAGATTTCGATTAGTGAATACTACTACTAGTGAGTGACAGTATCCGAATTATTGCATTCGAATGCAACAGATTTCGATTAGCGAATACTACTACTAGTGAGTGACAGTATCCGAGAACTTGCATTCAAATGCATGAGATTTCGATTAGCGAATACTACTACTAGTAAGTGACAGTATCCGAATTATTGCATTCGAATGCATGAGATTTGGATTAGCGAATACTACTACTAGTGAGTGACAGTAACCGAGAACTTGCATTCGAATGCATGAGATTTCGATTAGCGAATACTACTACTACTAGTGAGAGACAGTATCCAAATTATTGCATTCGAATGCATGAGATTTCGATTAGCGAATACTACTACTAGTGAGTGACAGTATCCGAATTATTGCATTCGAATGCATGAGATTTCGATTAGCGAATACTACTACTAGTGAGTGACGGTATCCGAATTATTGCATTCGAATACAAGAAATTTCGTTAGCGAATACTACTACTAGTGAGTGACAGTATCCGAATTATTGCATTCGAATGCAAGAAATTTCGATTAGCGAATACTACTACTAGTGAGTGACAGTATCCGAGAACTTGCATTCAACTGCATGAGATTTCGATTAGCGAATACTACTACTAGTGAGTGACTGTATCCCAGAACTTGCATTTGAATGCATGAGATTTCGGTTAGCGAATACTACTACTAGTGAGTGACAGAATCCGAGAACTTGCATTCCAATGCATGAGATTTCGATTAGCGAATACTACTACTAGTGAGTGACAGTATCCAAATTATTGCATTCGAATGCATGAAATTTCGATTAGCAAATACTAATACTAGTGAGTGACAGTATCCGAATTATTGCATTCGAATGCATGAAATTTCGATTAGCGAATACTACTACTAGTGAGTGACAGTATCCGAATTATTGCATTCGAATGCATGAAATTTCGATTAGCGAATACTACTACTAGTGAGTGACAGTATCCGAATTATTGCATTCGAATGCATGAAATTTCGATTAGCGAATACTATTACTAGTGAGTGACAGTAACCCAGAACTTGCATTCGAATGCATGAGATTTCGATTAGCGAATACTACTACTAGTGAGTGACAGTATCCGGATTATTGCATTCGAATGCATGAGATTTCGATTAGCGAATACTACTACTAGTGAGTGACAGTATCCGAGAACTTGAATTCGAATGCATGAGATTTCGATTAGTGAATACTATTACTAGTGAGTGACAGTATCCGAATTATTGCATTCGAATGCAAGAGATTTCGATTAGCGAATACTACTACTAGTGAGTGACAGTATCCGAGAACTTGCATTCGAATGCATGAGATTTCGATTAGCGAATACTACTACTAGTGAGTGACAGTATCCGAATTATTGCATTCGAATGCATGAAATTTCGATTAGCAAATACTACTACTAGTGAGTGACAGTATCCCAGTACTGGAATTCTAATGCATGAAAATTCGATTAGCGAATGCTAATACAAGTGAGTGACAGTATCCCAAAACTTGCATTCGAATGCATGAAATTTCGATTAGCGAATACTATTACTAGTGAGTGACAGTATCCGAATAATTGCATTCGAATGCATGAAATTTCGATTAGCGAATACTACTACTAGTGAGTGACAGTATCCGAATTATTGCATTCGAATGCATGAAATTTCGATTAGCGAATACTACTACTAGTGAGTGACAGTATCCGAATTATTGCATTGGAATGCATGAAATTTCGATTAGCGATTACTACTACTAGTGAGTGACAGTATCCCAGAACTTGCATTCGAATGCATGAGATTTCGATTAGCGAATACTACTACTAGTGAGTGACAGTATCCGAGAACTTGCATTCATATGCATGAGATTTCGATTAGCGAATACTACTACTAGTGAGTGACAGTATCCGAGAACTTGCATTTGAATGCATGAGATTTCGATTAGCGAATACTACTACTAGTGAGTGACAGAATCCGAGAACTTGCATTCGAATGCAAGAGATTTCGATTAGCGAATACTACTACTAGTGAGTGACAGTATCCGAGAACTTGCATTCGAATGCAAGAGATTTCGATTAGCGAATACTGCTACTAGTCAGTGACAGTATCCGAATTATTGCATTCGAATGCAAGAGATTTCGATTAGCGAATACTACTACTAGTGAGTGACAGTATCCGAGAACTTGCATTCGAATGCATGAGATTTCGATTAGCGAATACTACTACTAGTGAGTGACAGTATCCGAGAACTTGCATTCGAATGCAAGAGATTTCGATTAGCGAATACTACTACTAGTGAGTGACAGTATCCGAATTATTGCATTCGAATGCAAGAGATTTCGATTAGCGAATACTACTACTAGTGAGTGACAGTACCCGAGAACTATCATTCGAATGCAAGAGATTTCGATTAGCGAATACTACTACTAGTGAGGACAGTATCCGAATTATTGCATTCGAATGCATGAGATTTCGATTAGCGAATACTACTACTAGTGAGTGACAGTATCCGAGAACTTGCATTCGAATGCAAGTGATTTCGATTAGCGAATACTACTACTAGTGAGTGACAGTATCCGAGAACTTGCATTCGAATGCAAGAGATTTCGATTAGCGAATACTACTACTAGTGAGTGACAGTATCCGAGAACTTGCACTGGAATGCATGAGATTTCGATTAGCGAATACTACTACTAGTGAGTGACAGTATCCGAATTATTGCATTCGAATGCATGAGATTTCGATTAGCGAATACTACTACTAGTGAGTGACAGAATCCGAGAACTTGCATTCGAATGCATGAGATTTCGATTAGCGAATACTACTACTAGTGAGTGACAGTATCCGAGAACTTGCATTCGAATGCATGAGATTTCGATTAGCGAATACTACTACTAGTGAGTGACAGTATCCGAGAACTTGCATTCGAAGGCATGAGATTTCGATTAGCGAATACTACTACTAGTGAGTGACAGTATCCAAATTATTGCATTCGAATGCATGAAATTTCGATTAGCGAATACTTCTACTAGTGAGTGACAGTATCCGAATTATTGCATTCGAATGCATGAAATTTCGATTAGCGAATACTACAACTAGTGAGTGACAGTATCCGAATTATTGCATTCGAATGCATCAAATTTTGACTAGCGAATACTACTACTAGTGAGTGACAGTATCCGAATTATTGCATTCGAATGCATGAAATTTCGATTAGCGAATACTACTACTAGTGAGTGACAGTATCCCAGAACTTGCATTCGAATGCATGAAATTTCGATTAGCGAATACTACTACTAGTGAGTGACAGTATCCGAGAACTTGCATTCGAATGCATGAGATTTCAATTAGCGAATACTACTACTGGTGAGTGACAGTATCCGAATTATTGCATTCGAATGCAAGAGATTTCGATTAGCGAATACTACTACTAGTGAGTGACAGTATCCGAATTATTGCATTCGAATGCATGAAATTTCGATTAGCAAATACTACTACTAGTGAGTGACAGTATCCCAGTACTAGCATTCTAATGCATGAAAATTCGATTAGCGAATACTACTACTAGTGAGTGACAGTATCCCAGAACTTGCATTCGAATGCATGAAATTTCGATTAGCGAATACTACTACTAGTGAGTGACAGTATCCGAATTATTGCATTCGAATGCATGAAATTTCGATTAGCGAATACTACTACTAGTAAGTGACAGTATCCGAATTATTGCATTCGAATGCATGAAATTTCGATTAGTGAATACTACTACTAGTGAGTGACAGTATCCGAATTATTGCATTCGAATGCATGAAATTTCGATTAGCGAATACTACTACTAGTGAGTGACAGTATCCCAGAACTTGCATTCGAATGCATGAGATTTCGATTAGCGAATACTACTACTAGTGAGTGACAGTATCCGAGAACTTGCATTCGAATGCATGAGATTTCGATTAGCGAATACTACTACTAGTGAGTGATAGTATCCGAGAACTTGCATTCGAATGCATGAGATTTCGATTAGCGAATACTACTACTAGTGAGTGACAGTATCCGAGAACTTGAATTCGAATGAATGAGATTTCGATTAGTGAATACTACTACTAGTGAGTGACAGTATCCGAATTATTGCATTCGAATGCAAGAGATTTCGAATATCGAATACTACTACTAGTGAGTGACAGTATCCGAGAACTTGCATTCAAATGCATGAGATTTCGATTAGCGAATACTACTACTAGTGAGTGACAGTATCCGAATTATTGCATTCGAATGCATGAGATTTCGATTAGCGAATACTACTACTAGTGAGTGACAGTATCCGAATTATTGCATTCGAATGCATGAAATTTCGATTAGCGAATACTACTACTAGTGAGTGACAGTATCCGAGTTATTGCATTCGAATGCATGAAATTTCGATTAGCGAATACTACTACTAGTGAGTGACAGTATCCCAGAACTTGCATTCGAATGCATGAGATTTCGATTAGCGAATACTACTACTAGTGAGTGACAGTATCCGGATTATTGCATTCGAATGCATGAGATTTCGATTAGCGAATACTACTACTAGTGAGTGACAGTATCCGAGAACTTGCATTCGAACGCATGAGATTTCGATTAGCGAATACTACTACTAGTGAGTGACAGTATCCGAGAACTTGCATTCGAAGGCATGAGATTTCGATTAGCGAAATCTACTACTAGTGAGTGACAGTATCCAAATTATTGCATTCGAATGCATGAAATTTCGATTAGCGAATACTTCTACTAGTGAGTGACAGTATCCGAATTATTGCATTCGAATGCATGAGATTTCGATTAGTGAATACTACAACTAGTGAGTGACAGTATCCGAATTATTGCATTCGAATGCATCAAATTTTGACTAGCGAATACTACTACTAGTGAGTGACAGTATCCGAATTATTGCATTCGAATGCATGAAATTTCGATTAGCGAATACTACTTCTAGTGAGTGACAGTATCCCAGAACTTGCATTCGAATGCATGAAATTTCGATTAGCGAATACTACTACTAGTGAGTGACAGTATCCGAGAACTTGCATTCGAATGCATGAGATTTCAATTAGCGAATACTACTACTGGTGAGTGACAGTATCCGAATTATTGCATTCGAATGCAAGAGATTTCGATTAGCGAATACTACTACTAGTGAGTGACAGTATCCGAATTATTGCATTCGAATGCATGAAATTTCGATTAGCAAATACTACTACTAGTGAGTGACAGTATCCCAGTACTAGCATTCTAATGCATGAAAATTCGATTAGCGAATACTACTACTAGTGAGTGACAGTATCCCAGAACTTGCATTCGAATGCATGAAATTTCGATTAGCGAATACTACTACTAGTGAGTGACAGTATCCGAATTATTGCATTCGAATGCATGAAATTTCGATTAGCGAATACTACTACTAGTAAGTGACAGTATCCGAATTATTGCATTCGAATGCATGAAATTTCGATTAGTGAATACTACTACTAGTGAGTGACAGTATCCGAATTATTGCATTCGAATGCATGAAATTTCGATTAGCGAATACTACTACTAGTGAGTGACAGTATCCCAGAACTTGCATTCGAATGCATGAGATTTCGATTAGCGAATACTACTACTAGTGAGTGACAGTATCCGAGAACTTGCATTCGAATGCATGAGATTTCGATTAGCGAATACTACTACTAGTGAGTGATAGTATCCGAGAACTTGCATTCGAATGCATGAGATTTCGATTAGCGAATACTACTACTAGTGAGTGACAGTATCCGAGAACTTGAATTCGAATGAATGAGATTTCGATTAGTGAATACTACTACTAGTGAGTGACAGTATCCGAATTATTGCATTCGAATGCAAGAGATTTCGAATATCGAATACTACTACTAGTGAGTGACAGTATCCGAGAACTTGCATTCAAATGCATGAGATTTCGATTAGCGAATACTACTACTAGTGAGTGACAGTATCCGAATTATTGCATTCGAATGCATGAGATTTCGATTAGCGAATACTACTACTAGTGAGTGACAGTATCCGAATTATTGCATTCGAATGCATGAAATTTCGATTAGCGAATACTACTACTAGTGAGTGACAGTATCCGAATTATTGCATTCGAATGCATGAAATTTCGATTAGCGAATACTACTACTAGTGAGTGACAGTATCCCAGAACTTGCATTCGAATGCATGAGATTTCGATTAGCGAATACTACTACTAGTGAGTGACAGTATCCGGATTATTGCATTCGAATGCATGAGATTTCGATTAGCGAATACTACTACTAGTGAGTGACAGTATCCGAGAACTTGCATTCGAATGCATGAGATTTCGATTAGCGAATACTACTACTTTTTTTTTCTATTTGTTTAAATTAGATAAAAGAAGCAATACATTGCAATTACAATCGGGTGTACAATACTAAACCATTTCTGCATTTTGTAATGTTCTTTCATTTGGTAAAGCATATTGCTGTTCATTGCATGAGGTCAGTTACCTTTGCTGGTCCTCCATTTGGTTTCATCTGGCAACTGGGCGATGACACTTCCGAGATGGTGATACCTCCATCCAGCTGGCATAATCCTTTGCTGGTCCTCCATTTGGTTTCATCTGGCAACTGAGCGATGACACTTCCGAGATGGTGATATCTCCATCCAGCTGGCATAATCCTTTGCTGGTCCTCCATTTGG
Organism: Tenodera sinensis; assembly: GCA_030765045.1. Taxonomy (NCBI): domain Eukaryota; kingdom Metazoa; phylum Arthropoda; class Insecta; order Mantodea; family Mantidae; genus Tenodera; species Tenodera sinensis. Next base: position 1,148,023 of record JAUKNM010000016.1, read on the forward strand.
TTTCATCTGGCAACTGGGCGATGACACTTCCGAGATGGTGATATCTCCATCCAGCTGGCATAATCCTTTGCTGGTCCTCCATTTGGTTTCATCTATCAACTGGGCGATGACACTTCCGAGATGGTGATATCTCCATCCAGCTGGCATAATCCTTTGCTGGTCCTCCATTTGGTTTCATCTATCAACTGGGCGATGACACTTCCGAGATGGTGATATCTCCATCCAGCTGGCATAATCCTTTGCTGGTCCTCCATTTGGTTTCATCTGGCAACTGGGCGATGACACTTCCGAGATGGTGATATCTCCATCCAGCTGGCATAATCCTTTGCTGGTCCTCCATTTGGTTTCATCTATCAACTGGGCGATGACACTTCCGAGATGGTGATATCTCCATCCAGCTGGCATAATCCTTTACACAGAAAGGACATCTATGTTAGGGAAGCATCAAGAGAAAGTCACGTTTTTTCCTTTTGAGGCGCGTCCTATGTTCTGTTAAAAATCTCTCCAGGCCACGGACACTAGGAGATGGATCCTGCAACATATAGTGGATATAGCCCATGATAAGCCATATTTGGGCAAAGACGTGTTTTTTCACCTGGATATCTAGCTGCAGGATTGCCCTGCGAATGGTATTTGGGTTATCTGCCCTGGTAATGCAGCGGATTTTATTTTGTATCCACTGCCAAGTTTCGGGAATGCACGTTGTAAGACGGTGTTGAAGGGTGTCAAGGTTGTGGCATCGAGAACAATGCGGTGAATTGCAGATGTTGTGGCGATATTGTTTTTCTGCTGTGGGTACTATGGCATTGAGCATCTTGTAGGCAGAGGCCTTCCAGTCCGTCGGGATATCAGCGTAGCGAAAAACTCTCCAGATATTCTTCCAAGGAATATTGGGATATTTAACCTCTATTGTGGGAGTAGAAGGAATACGTAACAGCAGATGACGGTAGAGGATCTTTGTAGTTGGAATTGGATCCCCAGAGACGAAATTCACAGGTAAAGTGGTAATACATTTCACCATCCGGCGATAAATGGCATGGTTCATTAATGTTCCAGTGCTGGAGTGAAGTTGTTTGTTGTCCTTGAATTGTCCCATCTGTAAAGAAGTTCTAATTAACAGTGCTGAACATTTTTCGGAGACCTTAATGAGTCCTAGGCCTCCATTCATGATGGGACGCCACAGCTGAGATTTTGCCACTTTATATACATGTCCATTCCACAAATAATATGACACTGCCAGCTCGATGCGCTGGGAAATCTCTAACGGGATGGGCAGAATTTGGGCCAAATACCAAATCTTGGATAATCCCATGAGGTTAACATACCAAACTCTCTGGAGAATGTTAAGGTTTCTACTCAAGTTGCGCTGTAGGGAGTAACGGATGCGATTGAGTAAAGATGTCCAATTTATGTTTACCATTTCTGTGACGTTCGTGGTGATTTGGAGGCCTAGAATAGTGACGTGGTCTTTAATGGGCACATCATCCACCGTTAACGTCCGAGGCCAGGTCCCAAAAGGTATCAATGAGGACTTCTGATAATTAATCTTCGCGCAAGATGCCTGTTCATGAAACTGTAATATGTGCGGAAGTAGGAAAACTTGATGATGGTAGCGGAGTAGCAGAGTCATGTCATCGGCATAAGTCTTTATGGTGAGCAGTCTTGACGGCACTGTAGGTGAAAATAAGTGTTTCTTCATCAATCGCACCAGAGGTTCGGTGCAAACTGTAAACAATAACATTGATAATGGGCAACCTTGTCGTATACCACTCAAAATGGGTATTGGCCTAGTAAAATATCCATTGATTTGGATTCTGGAGTATGCAGACTTGTACACTAGTTTAATGGTTTGTAGGATACGATCAGAAATACCCATGTGCTGCAAGACACCAAAAATGTAATTATGGTCAATATTGTCGAATGCTCTCTCGAGGTCCAATGACAACAAGGCCGCTTCTTCCTCAGGATGTTCCTCGAGATATACCACAGCATCCCTTAATTGTATCAAATTGTGCGAGATTTTCCTGTCTGGAAGTCCACAAGTTTGTTCCGGTCCAATCAAGGCTGGCAGTACTTTACGCAATCTGTTGGCTAAAATCTTTGTAAAAATTTTAAAATCAGTATTCAGTAGTGTTATCGGCCTAAAGCTGTTAAAATGGTGTGGTTTTATACATTTTGGAATTAAAATTACAATTCCTTCATTAAACCCTGACAAGTGGTCGCTCATGGCAAAAGTGGCGTTCATCAGTTGTAGCAGACGGTCTTTAATGATCGTCCAAAATACTTTGTAAAAAGTGTAGCTAATACCATCTGGTCCTGGTGCAGAATTGTTGCTGGCTTTAAAAATCACGTCCCGAAGTTCATCCATGGTGATAGGTGCGTCCAATTCATCCTTATCAGTAGGATTCACAGTTTTATTGATAGCCTCAAAAAGTACTCTTTTTGAGGAATCAAGAGTAGGATGTTCACCATATTGCTGTCTGAAGTGTTCCTCTGCCCCTCGGAGAATTTCAGGCGTTGTGCGTAGGAGAGTAGCATTGGTAGTGGAAATACCACATATGAATTTACGTTGGTGTCGTTTCTTCTCCGAAGCTACATGGTACAAAGCAGCACGTTCATCATCAGTAATTGAGAGGGCACGAGAACGCACCCGTATACCGTCTAAAATGGACTCCTGAATTTTACGAATTTTTAATTTTATCGCAGTTATCCTGCCACTGACGTCGTTGCCGGTGCTCTGTTGATTAGTTAAATCATGTAACAGGGCGTAATAATAGTGTTGGCTATTAGCTCGTTCGGCATCCTTAGCCTTACCAATACATTTGAAGAAGGACTGTATCGCTGGTTTATAAATCAAAAGCCACTGTTGAAGCTCCTGGTAGCAAGACCTGGACGCTCGTACGTTAAGGCTTTCCCAAGTTTCACGAAACTGTTGTTGTACGTCCTCATAATATAATAGAGCATTATTTAATTTCCAGTAGCTTCTACCAAGGATGGGTAAAGGAGTGGATGCTTTCATCTTCACCATTACGGCATGATGGTCGCTTATTGCGGCAGGTACAACAAGGACATTCCGGATGTTGGTTCGATGAAGGCCATTAACATAAATCCTATCAATTCGTGAAGCGGAGGTAGCACGACAGAAAGTGTAGCGAACTTCGTTTCCATGTAGATATTCCCAAGTGTCAGTTAACTGCAATTCCGAAGACAGGCGTTGTAGTGCGGGTGACGGATTATAAGTTCCTCGTTGGTCCTTGGCATGTAACACGCAGTTAAAGCCACCACCCAGCAACAAGTAATTATAGCTGTGACGAAAGAAATATGGCATTTCATCTGCAATGAGAGATTCACGGTCTCGTCGTTTATTGGAGCCAGATGGCAAGTACACATTCACCACTAAGATGTCATTGTCTATTATCATAGCTAAAATGCGTCCACTAGGATGTTCCTCATGATGGGTAATTCTCAAACTCGATCTGTATATTATTGCTGTGCCCCTATTGTCAATGCCTACATTGCAAATGTAGTTATACTGAGGACCAAGGAAGTTTAAATTAACGGTGTTCACCTCTTGCAGGAGTAGGATGTCAATATCATGGCTGAAAATGAAATTATTGAGAAGTTGTTGTTTAGCAGTACTGCGTATACCATTGACATTTAAGGTGGCATAAATACGGGTATAAGTCATGCAAATTAAGTAGATGAGGTAGAATAGGAACAGCCAAGAAGAAACATCAGGCATTATGATAGCGGTGTGGGAGTACCCGGGTCATTTTCGAATGATTCTTCAGTTTTCTCTTTCTTTCGGTTACCCTTGCTACTCTCCGTACGTCTCTTTTTCACGCGTGGGTCGCGGTTTCTACTATTATTGGAAATTGTGGGCACTACTTCCATATCTGTCGTTATTGGAGCGAATGCACATGTTTCTGAAGTTATATTTGAAGTTTCTGGTGTCACCTCGGAGGGTTCCTCTGCCATTGGAATAGTGGTAAAGTTCGTTATCGGGGCATCACTTTGTGCATCATCATCATCCATTAGTAAATTTTCCGCCTGTTCAGGATTGATTACAGTTTCCCTCTGTGTTTCTAACACGGTATCTTTTCCTGAAAACTGAGCTGCAGTTACTTGTTCTTTATCAGTAGTCGTCATTTCTGCCGAGGTCATAGCTGTGTCTTGTGGCAAATCCACCGGTACCCGTCTAATGCGGAAGTCTCCCTGCACTAGTTTAGACCATGTGGGCGGGTCTGTTAGACGTGGTGTCTGCGTGATTACCCTCCGTCTGGGACAGTTGTTTCGTAAACGTCCTGTTTCAGTACACACCGCACATGTAATTGGTTGACCTTCATAGCTTATAAAGCTTTTATATCCGGCAATATCTATATATGAGGGAATATGCTTTTTTAAATCTATCTTTGCAGTGCGTACTCCGTTACTGATTTTGTATCGAAGCGTGGGCCCCCAAGTATCCATTGATAGTGCTAGTACTGTGCCGTAGTTTCCTAGATGTTGTCGTACAATTTCTTGGTTTAAATCTTTGGGTAAGTGGTATAATTTCACAATACGAAACCCTAGACCTGCCGTTGTTATTGTTACTTTACTTCTTTGTCCATTACTATAGGTAAAAATTGACTCACCGTTTGTGTCATCTATGGCCCTTTTTACTCGCAGCGCTTCCTTACACTGGATGTATATTTGCCGGGTGTAATTGTTGATCTGTATCATTTCCAGTTCCTCTTCTTCAAATCGGAATATATCGTGAATCCATTCATGTAGTTCGTATGGAGACGGTTTCGGCACCTCACGATCCACAAACGTTAGTACTAATGTGTTCTTTCGTTCTATATACATTTTTACGTTACTAGAAAATCACACTTATTTAACACACAAAAATGTGTAATGAAAACCAGCGAGTTATAGCTGGTGCAAAGTCACGTAAGTTGAAGGTCGAACCAAGCGAACAAGCTCTCGCCAAAACAACCTCTCCTTACACACGCTGCTGCGCGACTGTGACTACTAGTGAGTGACAGTATCCGAGAACTTGAATTCGAATGCATGAGATTTCGATTAGTGAATACAATTACTAGTGAGTGACAGTATCCGAATTATTGCATTCGAATGCAAGAGATTTCGATTAGCGAATACTACTACTAGTGAGTGACAGTATCCGAGAACTTGCATTCGAATGCATGAGATTTCGATTAGCGAATACTACTACTAGTGAGTGACAGTATCCGAATTATTGCATTCGAATGCATGAAATTTCGATTAGCAAATACTACTACTAGTGAGTGACAGTATCCCAGTACTTGCATTCTAATGCATGAAAATTCGATTAGCGAATACTACTACAAGTGAGTGACAGTATCCCAGAACTTGCATTCGAATGCATGAAATTTCGATTAGCGAATACTACTACTAGTGAGTGACAGTATCCGAATTATTGCATTCGAATGCATGAAATTTCGATTAGCGAATACTACTACTAGTGAGTGACAGTATCCGAATTATTGCATTCGAATGCATGAAATTTCGATTAGCGAATACTACTACTAGTGAGTGACAGTATCCGAATTATTGCATTCGAATGCATGAAATTTCGATTAGCGATTACTACTACTAGTGAGTGACAGTATCCCAGAACTTGAATTCGAATGCATGAGATTTCGATTAGTGAATACAATTACTAGTGAGTGACAGTATCCGAATTATTGCATTCGAATGCAAGAGATTTCGATTAGCGAATACTACTACTAGTGAGTGACAGTATCCGAGAACTTGCATTCGAATGCATGAGATTTCGATTAGCGAATACTACTACTAGTGAGTGACAGTATCCGAATTATTGCATTCGAATGCATGAAATTTCGATTAGCAAATACTACTACTAGTGAGTGACAGTATCCGAATTATTGCATTCGAATGCATGAAATTTCGATTAGCGAATACTACTACAAGTGAGTGACAGTATCCCAGAACTTGCATTCGAATGCATGAAATTTCGATTAGCGAATACTACTACTAGTGAGTGACAGTATCCGAATTATTGCATTCGAATGCATGAAATTTCGATTAGCGAATACTACTACTAGTGAGTGACAGTATCCGAATTATTGCATTCGAATGCATGAAATTTCGATTAGCGAATACTACTAATAGTGAAAATCACACTTATTTAACACACAAAAATGTGTAATGAAAACCAGCGAGTTATAGCTGGTGCAAAGTCACGTAAGTTGAAGGTCGAACCAAGCGAACAAGCTCTCGCCAAAACAACCTCTCCTTACACACGCTGCTGCGCGACTGTGACTACTAGTGAGTGACAGTATCCGAGAACTTGAATTCGAATGCATGAGATTTCGATTAGTGAATACATTTACTAGTGAGTGACAGTATCCGAATTATTGCATTCGAATGCAAGAGATTTCGATTAGCGAATACTACTACTAGTGAGTGACAGTATCCGAGAACTTGCACTCGAATGGATGAGATTTCGATTAGCGAATACTACTACTAGTGAGTGACAGTATCCGAATTATTGCATTCGAATGCATGAAATTTCGATTAGCAAATACTACTACTAGTGAGTGACAGTATCCCAGTACTTGCATTCTAATGCATGAAAATTCGATTAGCGAATACTACTACAAGTGAGTGACAGTATCCCATAACTTGCATTCGAATGCATGAAATTTCGATTAGCGAATACTACTACTAGTGAGTGACAGTATCCGAATTATTGCATTCGAATGCATGAAATTTCGATTAGCGAATACTACTACTAGTGAGTGACAGTATCCGAATTATTGCATTCGAATGCATGAAATTTCGATTAGCGAATACTACTACTAGTGAGTGACAGTATCCGAATTATTGCATTCGAATGCATGAAATTTCGATTAGCGATTACTACTACTAGTGAGTGACAGTATCCCAGAACTTGCATTCGAATGCATGAGATTTCGATTAGCGAATACTACTACTAGTGAGTGACAGTATCCGGATTATTGCATTCGAATGCATGAGATTTCGATTAGCGAATACTACTACTAGTGAGTGACAGTATCCGAGAACTTGCATTCGAATGCATGAGATTTCGATTAGCGAATACTACTACTAGTGAGTGACAGTATCCGAGAACTTGAATTCGAATGCATGAGATTTCGATTAGTGAATACTACTACTAGTGAGTGACAGTATCCGAGAACTTGCATTTATATGCATGAGATTTCGATTAGCGAATACTACTACTAGTGAGTGACAGTATCCGAGAACTTGCATTTGAATGCATGAGATTTCGATTAGCGAATACTACTACTAGTGAGTGACAGAATCCGAGAACTTGCATTCGAATGCAAGGGATTTCGATTAGCGAATACTACTACTGGTGAGTGACAGTATCCGAGAACTTGCATTCGAATGCATGAGATTTCGATTAGCGAATACTGCTACTAGTCAGTGACAGTATCCGAATTATTGCATTTGAATGCATGAGATTTCGATTAGCGAATACTACTACTAGTGAGTGACAGTATCCGAGAACTTGCATTCGAAAGCAAGAGATTTCGATTAGCGAATACTACTACTAGTGAGTGACAGTATCCGAGAACTTGCATTTATATGCATGAGATTTCGATTAGCGAATACTACTACTAGTGAGTGACAGTATCCGAGAACTTGCATTTGAATGCATGAGATTTCGATTAGCGAATACTACTACTAGTGAGTGACAGAATCCGAGAACTTGCATTCGAATGCAAGGGATTTCGATTAGCGAATACTACTACTGGTGAGTGACAGTATCCGAGAACTTGCATTCGAATGCATGAGATTTCGATTAGCGAATACTGCTACTAGTCAGTGACTGTATCCGAATTATTGCATTTGAATGCAAGAGATTTCGATTAGCGAATACTACTACTAGTGAATGACAGTATCCGAGAACTTGCATTCGGATGCATGAGATTTCGATTAGCGAATACTACTACTAGTGAGTGACAGTATCCGAGAACTTGCATTCGAATGCAAGAGATTTCGATTAGCGAATACTATTACTACTGAGTGACAGTATCCGAATTATTGCATTCGAATGCAAGAGATTTCGATTAGCGAATACTACTACTAGTGAGTGACAGTACCCGAGAACTTGCATTCGAATGCAAGAGATTTCGATTAGCGAATACTACTACTAGTGAGGACAGTATCCGAATTATTGCATTCGAATGCATGAGATTTCGATTAGCGAATACTACTACTAGTGAGAGACAGTATCCGAGAACTTGCATTCGAATGCAAGAGATTTCGAATAGCGAATACTACTACTAGTGAGTGACATTATCCGAGAACTTGCATTCGAATGCAAGAGATTTCAATTAGCGAATACTACTACTAGTGAGTGACAGTATCCGAGAACTTGCATTCGAATGCATGAGATTTCGATTAGCGAATACTACTACTAGTGAGTGACAGTATCCGAGAACTTGCATTCGAATGCATGAGATTTCGATTAGCGAATACTACTACTAGTGAGTGACAGAATCCGAGAACTTGCATTCGAATGCATGAGATTTCGATTAGCGAATACTACTACTAGTGAGTGACAGTATCCGATAACTTGCATTCGAATGCATGAGATTTCGATTAGCGAATACTACTACTAATGAGTGACAGTATCCAAATTATTGCATTCGAATGCATGAAATTTCGATTAGCGAATACTACTACTAGTGAGTGACAGTATCCGAATTATTGCATTCGAATGCATGAAATTTCGATTAGCGAGTACTACTACTAGTGAGTGACAGTATCCGAATTATTGCATTCGAATGCATGAAATTTCGATTAGCGAATACTACTACTAGTGAGTGACAGTATCGCAGAACTTGCATTCGAATGCATGAGATTTCGATTAGCGAATACTACTACTAGTGAGTGACAGTATCCGGATTATTGCATTCGAAGGCATGAGATTTCGATTAGCGAATACCACTACTAGTGAGTGACAGTATCCGAGAACTTGCATTCGAATGCATGAGATTTCGTTTAGCGAATACTACTACTAGTGAGTGACAGTATCCGAGAACTTGAATTCGAATGCATGAGATTTCGATTAGTGAATACTATTACTAGTGAGTGACAGTATCCGAATTATTGCATTCGAGTGCATGAAATTTCGATTAGCGAGTACTACTACTAGTGAGTGACAGTATCCGAATTATTGCATTCGAATGCATGAGATTTCGATTAGCGAATACTACTACTAGTGAGTGACAGTATCCGAAATATTGCATTCGAATGCATGAAATTTCGATTAGCGAATACTACAACTAGTGAGTGACAGTAGCCGAATTATTGCATTCGAATGCATCAAATTTCGATTAGCGAATACTACTACTAGTGAGTGACAGTATCCGAATTATTGCATTGGAATGCATGAAATTTCGATTAGCGAATACTACTACTAGTGAGTGACAGTATCCCAGAACTTGCATTCGAATGCATGAAATTTCGATTAGCGAATACTACTACTAGTGAGCGACAGTATCCGAGAACTTGCATTCGAATGCATGAGATTTCGATTAGCGAATACTACTACTAGTGAGTGACAGTATCCGAATTATTGCATTCGAATGCAAAAGATTTCGATTAGCGAATACTACTACTAGTGAGTGACAGTATCCGAATTATTGCATTCGAATGCATGAAATTTCGATTAGCAAATACTACTACTAGTGAGTGACAGTATCCCAGTACAAGCATTCTAATGCATGAAAATTCGATTAGCGAATACTACTACTAGTGAGTGACAGTATCCCAGAACTTGCATTCGAATGCATGAAATTTCGATTAGCGAATACTACTACTAGTGAGTGACAGTATCCCAATTATTGCAATCGAATGCATGAAATTTCGATTAGCAAATACTACTACTAGTGAGTGACAGTATCCCAGTACTAGCATTCTAATGCATGAAAATTCGATTAGCGAATACTACTACTAGTGAGTGACAGTATCCCAGAACTTGCATTCGAATGCATGAGATTTCGATTAGCGAATACTACTACTAGTGAGTGACAGTATCCGAGAACTTGAATTCGAATGCATGAGATTTCGATTAGTGAATACTACTACTAGTGAGTGACAGTATCCGAATTATTGCATTCGAATGCAAGAGATTTCGATTATCGAATACTACTACTAGTGAGTGACAGTATCCGAGAACTTGCATTCAAATGCATGAGATTTCGATTAGCGAATACTACTACTAGTGAGTGACAGTATCCGAATTATTGCATTCGAATGCATGAGATTTCGATTAGCGAATACTACTACTAGTGAGTGACAGTATCCGAGAACTTGCATTCGAATGCATGAGATTTCATTAGCGAATACTACTACTAGTGAGTGACAGTATCCAAATTATTGCATTCGAATGCATGAAATTTCGATTAGCGAATACTACTACTAGTGAGTGACAGTATCCGAATTATTGCATTTGAATGCATGAAATTTCGATTAGCGAATACTGCTACTAGTGAGTGACAGTATCCGAATTATTGCATTCGAATGCATGAAATTTCGATTAGCGAATACTACTACTAGTGAGTGACAGTAATCGAATTATTGCATTCGAATGCATGAAATTTCGATTAGCGAATACTACTACTAGTGAGTGACAGTATCCCAGAACTTGCATTCAAATGCATGAGATTTCGATTAGCGAATACTACTACTAGTGAGTGACAGTATCCGGATTATTGCATTCGAATGCATGAGATTTCGATTAGCGAATACTACTACTAGTGTGTGACAGTATCCGAGAACTTGCATTCAAATGCATGAGATTTCGATTAGCGAATACTACTACTAGTGAGTGACAGTATCCGAGAACTTGAATTCGAATGCATGAGATTTCGATTAGTGAATACTATTACTAGTGAGTGACAGTATCCGAATTATTGCATTCGAATGCAAGAGATTTCGATTAGCGAATACTACTACTAGTGAGTGACAGTATTAGAGATCTTGCATTCGAATGCATGAGATTTCGATTAGCGAATACTACTACTAGTGAGTGACAGTATCCGAATTATTGCATTCGAGTGCATGAAATTTCGATTAGCAAATACTACTACTAGTGAGTGACAGTATCCCAGTACTTACATTCTAATGCATGAAAATTCGATTAGCGAATACTACTACTAGTGAGTGACAGTATCCCTGAACTTGCTTTCGAATGCATGAAATTTCGATTAGCGAATACTACTACTAGTGAGTGACAGAATCCGAGAACTTGCATTCGAATGCATGAGATTTCGATTAGCGAATACTACTACTAGTGAGTGACAGTATCCGAGAACTTGCATTCGAATGCATGAGATTTCGATTAGCGAATACTACTACTAGTGAGAGACAGAATCCGAGAACTTGCATTCGAATGCATGAGATTTCGATTAGCGAATACTACTACTATTGAGTGACAGTATCCCAGAACCTGCATTCGAATGCATGAGATTTCGATTAGCGAATACTACTACTAGCGAGTGACAATATCCAAATTATTGCATTCGAATGCATGAGATTTCGATTAGCGAATACTACTACTAGTGAGTGACAGTATCCGAATTATTGCATTCGAATGCATGAGATTTCGATTAGCGAATACTACTACTAGTGAGTGACAGTATCCCAGAACTTGCATTCGAATGCATGAAATTTCGATTAGCGAATACTACTACTAGTGAGTGACAGTATCCGAATTATTGCATTCGAATGCATGAAATTTCGATTAGCGAATACTACTACTAGTGAGTGACAGTATCCGAATTATTGCATTCGAATGCATGAAATTTCGATTAGCGAATACTACTACTAGTGAGTGACAGTATCCGAATTATTGCATTCGAATGCATGAAATTTCGATTAGCGAATACTACAACTAGTGAGTGACAGTAGCCGAATTATTGCATTCGAATGCATCAAATTTCGATTAGCGAATACTACTACTAGTGAGTGACAGTATCCGAATTATTGCATTGGAATGCATGAAATTTCGATTAGCGAATACTACTACTAGTGAGTGACAGTATCCCAGAACTTGCATTCGAATGCATGAAATTTCGATTAGCGAATACTACTACTAGTGAGTGACACTATCCGAATTATTGCATTCGAATGCAAAAAATTTCGCTTAGCGAATTCTACTACCAGTAAGTTGCAGTATCCGAATTATTGAATTCGAATGCATGAAATTTCGATTAGCGAATACCACTACTAGTGAGTGACAGTATCCGAATTATTGCATTCGAATGCATGAAATTTTGATTAGCGAATACTACTACTAGTGAGTGACAGTATCCCAGAACTTGCATTCGAATGCATGAGATTTCGATTAGCGAATACTACTACTAGTGAGTGACAGTATCCGAGAACTTGAATTCGAATGCATGAGATTTCGATTAGTGAATACTACTACTAGTGAGTGACAGTATCCGAATTATTGCATTCGAATGCAAGAGATTTCGATTATCGAATACTACTACTAGTGAGTGACAGTATCCGAGAACTTGCATTCAAATGCATGAGATTTCGATTAGCGAATACTACTACTAGTGAGTGACAGTATCCGAATTATTGCATTCGAATGCATAAGATTTCGATTAGCGAATACTACTACTAGTGAGTGACAGTATCCGAGAACTTGCATTCGAATGCATGAGATTTCATTAGCGAATACTACTACTAGTGAGTGACAGTATCCAAATTATTGCATTCGAGTGCATGAAATTATGATTAGCGAATACTACTACTAGTGAGTGACAGTATCCGAATTATTGCATTTGAATGCATGAAATTTCGATTAGCGAATACTACTACTAGTGAGTGACAGTATCCGAATTATTGCATTCGAATGCAAGAAATTTCGATTAGCGAATACTACTACTAGTGAGTGACAGTATCCGAATTATTGCATTCGAATGCATGAAATTTCGATTAGCGAATACTACTACTAGTGAGTGACAGTATCCCAGAACTTGCATTCGAATGCATGAGATTTCGATTAGCGAATACTACTACTAGTGAGTGACAGTATCCGGATTATTGCATTCGAATGCATGAGATTTCGATTAGCGAATACTACTACTAGTGAGTGACAGTATCCGAGAACTTGCATTCGAATGCATGAGATTTCGATTAGCGAATACTACTACTAGTGAGTGACAGTATTAGAGATCTTGCATTCGAATGCATGAGATTTCGATTAGCGAATACTACTACTAGTGAGTGACAGTATCCGAATTATTGCATTCGAATGCATGAAATTTCGATTAGCAAATACTACTACTAGTGAGTGACAGTATCCCAGTACTTGCATTCTAATGCATGAAAATTCGATTAGCGAATACTACTACTAGTGAGTGACAGTATCCCTGAACTTGCATTCGAATGCATGAAATTTCGATTAGCGAATACTACTACTAGTGAGTGACAGAATCCGAGAACTTGCATTCGAATGCATGAGATTTCGATTAGCGAATACTACTACTAGTGAGTGACAGTATCCGAGAACTTGCATTCGTATGCATGAGATTTCGATTAGCGAATACTACTACTAGTGAGTGACAGTATCCGAGAACTTGAATTCGAATGCATGAGATTTCGATTAGTGAATACTATTACTAGTGAGTGACAGTATCCGAAATATTGCATTCGAATGCAAGAGATTTCGATTAGCGAATACTACTACTAGTGAGTGACAGTATCCCAGTACTTGCATTCTAATGCATGAAAATTCGATTAGCGAATACTACTACTAGTGAGTGACAGTATCCCTGAACTTGCATTCGAATGCATGAAATTTCGATTAGCGAATACTACTACTAGTGAGAGACAGAATCCGAGAACTTGCATTCGAATGCATGAGATTTCGATTAGCGAATACTACTACTGTTGAGTGACAGTATCCCAGAACTTGCATTCGAATGCATGAGATTTCGATTAGCGAATACTACTACTAGTGAGTGACAGTATCCAAATTATTGCATTCGAATGCATGAGATTTCGATTAGCGAATACTACTACTAGTGAGTGACAGTATCCGAATTATTGCATTCGAATGCATGAGATTTCGATTAGCGAATACGACTACTAGTGAGTGACAGTATCCGATTTATTGCATTCGAATGCATGAAATTTCGATTAGCAAATACTACTACTAGTGAGTGACAGTATCCCAGTACTTGCATTCTAATGCATGAAAATTCGATTAGCGAATACTACTACAAGTGAGTGACAGTATCCCAGAACTTGCATTCGAATGCATGAAATTTCGATTAGCGAATACTACTACTAGTGAGTGACAGTATCCGAATTATTGCATTCGAATGCATGAAATTTCGATTAGCGAATACTACTACTAGTGAGTGACAGTATCCGAATTATTGCATTCGAATGCATGAAATTTCGATTAGCGAATACTACTACTAGTGAGTGACAGTATCCGAATTATTGCATTCGAATGCATGAAATTTCGATTAGCGATTACTACTACTAGTGAGTGACAGTATCCCAGAACTTGCATTCGAATGCATGAGATTTCGATTAGCGAATACTACTACTAGTGAGTGACAGTATCCGGATTATTGCATTCGAATGCATGAGATTTCGATTAGCGAATACTACTACTAGTGAGTGACAGTATCCGAGAACTTGCATTCGAATGCATGAGATTTCGATTAGCGAATACTACTACTAGTGAGTGACAGTATCCGAGAACTTGAATTCGAATGCATGAGATTTCGATTAGTGAATACTACTACTAGTGAGTGACAGTATCCGAGAACTTGCATTTATATGCATGAGATTTCGATTAGCGAATACTACTACTAGTGAGTGACAGTATCCGAGAACTTGCATTTGAATGCATGAGATTTCGATTAGCGAATACTACTACTAGTGAGTGACAGAATCCGAGAACTTGCATTCGAATGCAAGGGATTTCGATTAGCGAATACTACTACTGGTGAGTGACAGTATCCGAGAACTTGCATTCGAATGCATGAGATTTCGATTAGCGAATACTGCTACTAGTCAGTGACAGTATCCGAATTATTGCATTTGAATGCATGAGATTTCGATTAGCGAATACTACTACTAGTGAGTGACAGTATCCGAGAACTTGCATTCGAAAGCAAGAGATTTCGATTAGCGAATACTACTACTAGTGAGTGACAGTATCCGAGAACTTGCATTTATATGCATGAGATTTCGATTAGCGAATACTACTACTAGTGAGTGACAGTATCCGGATTATTGCATTCGAATGCATGAGATTTCGATTAGCGAATACTACTACTAGTGAGTGACAGTATCCGAGAACTTGCATTCGAATGCATGAGATTTCGATTAGCGAATACTACTACTAGTGAGTGACAGTATTAGAGATCTTGCATTCGAATGCATGAGATTTCGATTAGCGAATACTACTACTAGTGAGTGACAGTATCCGAATTATTGCATTCGAATGCATGAAATTTCGATTAGCAAATACTACTACTAGTGAGTGACAGTATCCCAGTACTTGCATTCTAATGCATGAAAATTCGATTAGCGAATACTACTACTAGTGAGTGACAGTATCCCTGAACTTGCATTCGAATGCATGAAATTTCGATTAGCGAATACTACTACTAGTGAGTGACAGAATCCGAGAACTTGCATTCGAATGCATGAGATTTCGATTAGCGAATACTACTACTAGTGAGTGACAGTATCCGAGAACTTGCATTCGTATGCATGAGATTTCGATTAGCGAATACTACTACTAGTGAGTGACAGTATCCGAGAACTTGAATTCGAATGCATGAGATTTCGATTAGTGAATACTATTACTAGTGAGTGACAGTATCCGAAATATTGCATTCGAATGCAAGAGATTTCGATTAGCGAATACTACTACTAGTGAGTGACAGTATCCCAGTACTTGCATTCTAATGCATGAAAATTCGATTAGCGAATACTACTACTAGTGAGTGACAGTATCCCTGAACTTGCATTCGAATGCATGAAATTTCGATTAGCGAATACTACTACTAGTGAGAGACAGAATCCGAGAACTTGCATTCGAATGCATGAGATTTCGATTAGCGAATACTACTACTGTTGAGTGACAGTATCCCAGAACTTGCATTCGAATGCATGAGATTTCGATTAGCGAATACTACTACTAGTGAGTGACAGTATCCAAATTATTGCATTCGAATGCATGAGATTTCGATTAGCGAATACTACTACTAGTGAGTGACAGTATCCGAATTATTGCATTCGAATGCATGAGATTTCGATTAGCGAATACGACTACTAGTGAGTGACAGTATCCGATTTATTGCATTCGAATGCATGAAATTTCGATTAGCAAATACTACTACTAGTGAGTGACAGTATCCCAGTACTTGCATTCTAATGCATGAAAATTCGATTAGCGAATACTACTACAAGTGAGTGACAGTATCCCAGAACTTGCATTCGAATGCATGAAATTTCGATTAGCGAATACTACTACTAGTGAGTGACAGTATCCGAATTATTGCATTCGAATGCATGAAATTTCGATTAGCGAATACTACTACTAGTGAGTGACAGTATCCGAATTATTGCATTCGAATGCATGAAATTTCGATTAGCGAATACTACTACTAGTGAGTGACAGTATCCGAATTATTGCATTCGAATGCATGAAATTTCGATTAGCGATTACTACTACTAGTGAGTGACAGTATCCCAGAACTTGCATTCGAATGCATGAGATTTCGATTAGCGAATACTACTACTAGTGAGTGACAGTATCCGGATTATTGCATTCGAATGCATGAGATTTCGATTAGCGAATACTACTACTAGTGAGTGACAGTATCCGAGAACTTGCATTCGAATGCATGAGATTTCGATTAGCGAATACTACTACTAGTGAGTGACAGTATCCGAGAACTTGAATTCGAATGCATGAGATTTCGATTAGTGAATACTACTACTAGTGAGTGACAGTATCCGAGAACTTGCATTTATATGCATGAGATTTCGATTAGCGAATACTACTACTAGTGAGTGACAGTATCCGAGAACTTGCATTTGAATGCATGAGATTTCGATTAGCGAATACTACTACTAGTGAGTGACAGAATCCGAGAACTTGCATTCGAATGCAAGGGATTTCGATTAGCGAATACTACTACTGGTGAGTGACAGTATCCGAGAACTTGCATTCGAATGCATGAGATTTCGATTAGCGAATACTGCTACTAGTCAGTGACAGTATCCGAATTATTGCATTTGAATGCATGAGATTTCGATTAGCGAATACTACTACTAGTGAGTGACAGTATCCGAGAACTTGCATTCGAAAGCAAGAGATTTCGATTAGCGAATACTACTACTAGTGAGTGACAGTATCCGAGAACTTGCATTTATATGCATGAGATTTCGATTAGCGAATACTACTACTAGTGAGTGACAGTATCCGAGAACTTGCATTTGAATGCATGAGATTTCGATTAGCGAATACTACTACTAGTGAGTGACAGAATCCGAGAACTTGCATTCGAATGCAAGGGATTTCGATTAGCGAATACTACTACTGGTGAGTGACAGTATCCGAGAACTTGCATTCGAATGCATGAGATTTCGATTAGCGAATACTGCTACTAGTCAGTGACTGTATCCGAATTATTGCATTTGAATGCAAGAGATTTCGATTAGCGAATACTACTACTAGTGAGTGACAGTATCCGAGAACTTGCATTCGGATGCATGAGATTTCGATTAGCGAATACTACTACTAGTGAGTGACAGTATCCGAGAACTTGCATTCGAATGCAAGAGATTTCGATTAGCGAATACTATTACTACTGAGTGACAGTATCCGAATTATTGCATTCGAATGCAAGAGATTTCGATTAGCGAATACTACTACTAGTGAGTGACAGTACCCGAGAACTTGCATTCGAATGCAAGAGATTTCGATTAGCGAATACTACTACTAGTGAGGACAGTATCCGAATTATTGCATTCGAATGCATGAGATTTCGATTAGCGAATACTACTACTAGTGAGAGACAGTATCCGAGAACTTGCATTCGAATGCAAGAGATTTCGAATAGCGAATACTACTACTAGTGAGTGACATTATCCGAGAACTTGCATTCGAATGCAAGAGATTTCAATTAGCGAATACTACTACTAGTGAGTGACAGTATCCGAGAACTTGCATTCGAATGCATGAGATTTCGATTAGCGAATACTACTACTAGTGAGTGACAGTATCCGAGAACTTGCATTCGAATGCATGAGATTTCGATTAGCGAATACTACTACTAGTGGGTGACAGAATCCGAGAACTTGCATTCGAATGCATGAGATTTCGATTAGCGAATACTACTACTAGTGAGTGACAGTATCCGATAACTTGCATTCGAATGCATGAGATTTCGATTAGCGAATACTACTACTAATGAGTGACAGTATCCAAATTATTGCATTCGAATGCATGAAATTTCGATTAGCGAATACTACTACTAGTGAGTGACAGTATCCGAATTATTGCATTCGAATGCATGAAATTTCGATTAGCGAGTACTACTACTAGTGAGTGACAGTATCCGAATTATTGCATTCGAATGCATGAAATTTCGATTAGCGAATACTACTACTAGTGAGTGACAGTATCCGAATTATTGCATTCGAATGCATGAAATTTCGATTAGCGAATACTACTACTAGTGAGTGACAGTATCCCAGAACTTGCATTCGAATGCATGAGATTTCGATTAGCGAATACTACTACTAGTGAGTGACAGTATCCGGATTATTGCATTCGATGGCATGAGATTTCGATTAGCGAATACCACTACTAGTGAGTGACAGTATCCGAGAACTTGCATTCGAATGCATGAGATTTCGTTTAGCGAATACTACTACTAGTGAGTGACAGTATCCGAGAACTTGAATTCGAATGCATGAGATTTCGATTAGTGAATACTATTACTAGTGAGTGACAGTATCCGAATTATTGCATTCGAGTGCATGAAATTTCGATTAGCGAGTACTACTACTAGTGAGTGACAGATCCGAATTATTGCATTCGAATGCATGAGATTTCGATTAGCGAATACTACTACTAGTGAGTGACAGTATCCGAAATATTGCATTCGAATGCATGAAATTTCGATTAGCGAATACTACAACTAGTGAGTGACAGTAGCCGAATTATTGCATTCGAATGCATCAAATTTCGATTAGCGAATACTACTACTAGTGAGTGACAGTATCCGAATTATTGCATTGGAATGCATGAAATTTCGATTAGCGAATACTACTACTAGTGAGTGACAGTATCCCAGAACTTGCATTCGAATGCATGAAATTTCGATTAGCGAATACTACTACTAGTGAGCGACAGTATCCGAGAACTTGCATTCGAATGCATGAGATTTCGATTAGCGAATACTACTACTAGTGAGTGACAGTATCCAAATTATTGCATTCGAATGCAAAAGATTTCGATTAGCGAATACTACTACTAGTGAGTGACAGTATCCGAATTATTGCATTCGAATGCATGAAATTTCGATTAGCAAATACTACTACTAGTGAGTGACAGTATCCCAGTACAAGCATTCTAATGCATGAAAATTCGATTAGCGAATACTACTACTAGTGAGTGACAGTATCCCAGAACTTGCATTCGAATGCATGAAATTTCGATTAGCGAATACTACTACTAGTGAGTGACAGTATCCGAATTATTGCATTCGAATGCATGAAATTTCGATTAGCAAATACTACTACTAGTGAGTGACAGTATCCCAGTACTAGCATTCTAATGCATGAAAATTCGATTAGCGAATGCTACTACTAGTGAGTGACAGTATCCCAGAACTTGCATTCGAATGCATGAGATTTCGATTAGCGAATACTACTACTAGTGAGTGACAGTATCCGAGAACTTGAATTCGAATGCATGAGATTTCGATTAGTGAATACTACTACTAGTGAGTGACAGTATCCGAATTATTGCATTCGAATGCAAGAGATTTCGATTATGGAATACTACTACTAGTGAGTGTCAGTATCCGAGAACTTGCATTCAAATGCATGAGATTTCGATTAGCGAATACTACTACTAGTGAGTGACAGTATCCGAATTATTGCATTCGAATGCATGAGATTTCGATTAGCGAATACTACTACTAGTGAGTGACAGTATCCGAGAACTTGCATTCGAATGCATGAGATTTCATTAGCGAATACTACTACTAGTGAGTGACAGTATCCAAATTATTGCATTCGAATGCATGAAATTTCGATTAGCGAATACTACTACTAGTGAGTGACAGTATCCGAATTATTGCATTTGAATGCATGAAATTTCGATTAGCGAATACTGCTACTAGTGAGTGACAGTATCCGAATTATTGCATTCGAATGCATGAAATTTCGATTAGCGAATACTACTACTAGTGAGTGACAGTAATCGAATTATTGCATTCGAATGCATGAAATTTCAATTAGCGAATACTACTACTAGTGAGTGACAGTATCCCAGAACTTGCATTCGAATGCATGAGATTTCGATTAGCGAATACTACTACTAGTTAGTGACAGTATCCGGATTATTGCATTCGAATGCATGAGATTTCGATTAGCGAATACTACTACTAGTGAGTGACAGTATCCGAGAACTTGCATTCAAATGCATGAGATTTCGATTAGCGAATACTACTACTAGTGAGTGACAGTATCCGAGAACTTGAATTCGAATGCATGAGATTTCGATTAGTGAATACTATTACTAGTGAGTGACAGTATCCGAATTATTGCATTCGAATGCAAGAGATTTCGATTAGCGAATACTACTACTAGTGAGTGACAGTATTAGAGATCTTGCATTCGAATGCATGAGATTTCGATTAGCGAATACTACTACTAGTGAGTGACAGTATCCGAATTATTGCATTCGAGTGCATGAAATTTCGATTAGCAAATACTACTACTAGTGAGTGACAGTATCCCAGTACTTGCATTCTAATGCATGAAAATTCGATTAGCGAATACTACTACTAGTGAGTGACAGTATCCCTGAACTTGCTTTCGAATGCATGAAATTTCGATTAGCGAATACTACTACTAGTGAGTGACAGAATCCGAGAACTTGCATTCGAATGCATGAGATTTCGATTAGCGAATACTACTACTAGTGAGTGACAGTATCCGAGAACTTGCATTCGAATGCATGAGATTTCGATTAGCGAATACTACTACTAGTGAGAGACAGAATCCGAGAACTTGCATTCGAATGCATGAGATTTCGATTAGCGAATACTACTACTATTGAGTGACAGTATCCCAGAACCTGCATTCGAATGCATGAGATTTCGATTAGCGAATACTACTACTAGTGAGTGACAATATCCAAATTATTGCATTCGAATGCATGAGATTTCGATTAGCGAATACTACTACTAGTGAGTGACAGTATCCGAATTATTGCATTCGAATGCATGAGATTTCGATTAGCGAATACTACTACTAGTGAGTGACAGTATCCCAGAACTTGCATTCGAATGCATGAAATTTCGATTAGCGAATACTACTACTAGTGAGTGACAGTATCCGAATTATTGCATTCGAATGCATGAAATTTCGATTAGCGAATACTACTACTAGTGAGTGACAGTATCCGAATTATTGCATTCGAATGCATGAAATTTCGATTAGCGAATACTACTACTAGTGAGTGACAGTATCCGAATTATTGCATTCGAATGCATGAAATTTCGATTAGCGAATACTACAACTAGTGAGTGACAGTAGCCGAATTATTGCATTCGAATGCATCAAATTTCGATTAGCGAATACTACTACTAGTGAGTGACAGTATCCGAATTATTGCATTGGAATGCATGAAATTTCGATTAGCGAATACTACTACTAGTGAGTGACAGTATCCCAGAACTTGCATTCGAATGCATGAAATTTCGATTAGCGAATACTACTACTAGTGAGCGACAGTATCCCAGTACTAGCATTCTAATGCATGAAAATTCGATTAGCGAATACTACTACTAGTGAGTGACAGTATCCCAGAACTTGCATTCGAATGCATGAAATTTCGATTAGCGAATACTACTACTAGTGAGTGACACTATCCGAATTATTGCATTCGAATGCATGAAATTTCGCTTAGCGAATTCTACTACCAGTAAGTTGCAGTATCCGAATTATTGAATTCGAATGCATGAAATTTCGATTAGCGAATACCACTACTAGTGAGTGACAGTATCCGAATTATTGCATTCGAATGCATGAAATTTTGATTAGCGAATACTACTACTAGTGAGTGACAGTATCCCAGAACTTGCATTCGAATGCATGAGATTTCGATTAGCGAATACTACTACTAGTGAGTGACAGTATCCGAGAACTTGAATTCGAATGCATGAGATTTCGATTAGTGAATACTACTACTAGTGAGTGACAGTATCCGAATTATTGCATTCGAATGCAAGAGATTTCGATTATCGAATACTACTACTAGTGAGTGACAGTATCCGAGAACTTGCATTCAAATGCATGAGATTTCGATTAGCGAATACTACTACTAGTGAGTGACAGTATCCGAATTATTGCATTCGAATGCATAAGATTTCGATTAGCGAATACTACTACTAGTGAGTGACAGTATCCGAGAACTTGCATTCGAATGCATGAGATTTCATTAGCGAATACTACTACTAGTGAGTGACAGTATCCAAATTATTGCATTCGAATGCATGAAATTATGATTAGCGAATACTACTACTAGTGAGTGACAGTATCCGAATTATTGCATTTGAATGCATGAAATTTCGATTAGCGAATACTACTACTAGTGAGTGACAGTATCCGAATTATTGCATTCGAATGCAAGAAATTTCGATTAGCGAATACTACTACTAGTGAGTGACAGTATCCGAATTATTGCATTCGAATGCATGAAATTTCGATTAGCGAATACTACTACTAGTGAGTGACAGTATCCCAGAACTTGCATTCGAATGCATGAGATTTCGATTAGCGAATACTACTACTAGTGAGTGACAGTATCCGGATTATTGCATTCGAATGCATGAGATTTCGATTAGCGAATACTACTACTAGTGAGTGACAGTATCCGAGAACTTGCATTCGAATGCATGAGATTTCGATTAGCGAATACTACTACTAGTGAGTGACAGTATTAGAGATCTTGCATTCGAATGCATGAGATTTCGATTAGCGAATACTACTACTAGTGAGTGACAGTATCCGAATTATTGCATTCGAATGCATGAAATTTCGATTAGCAAATACTACTACTAGTGAGTGACAGTATCCCAGTACTTGCATTCTAATGCATGAAAATTCGATTAGCGAATACTACTACTAGTGAGTGACAGTATCCCTGAACTTGCATTCGAATGCATGAAATTTCGATTAGCGAATACTACTACTAGTGAGTGACAGAATCCGAGAACTTGCATTCGAATGCATGAGATTTCGATTAGCGAATACTACTACTAGTGAGTGACAGTATCCGAGAACTTGCATTCGTATGCATGAGATTTCGATTAGCGAATACTACTACTAGTGAGTGACAGTATCCGAGAACTTGAATTCGAATGCATGAGATTTCGATTAGTGAATACTATTACTAGTGAGTGACAGTATCCGAAATATTGCATTCGAATGCAAGAGATTTCGATTAGCGAATACTACTACTAGTGAGTGACAGTATCCCAGTACTTGCATTCTAATGCATGAAAATTCGATTAGCGAATACTACTACTAGTGAGTGACAGTATCCCTGAACTTGCATTCGAATGCATGAAATTTCGATTAGCGAATACTACTACTAGTGAGAGACAGAATCCGAGAACTTGCATTCGAATGCATGAGATTTCGATTAGCGAATACTACTACTAGTGAGTGACAGTATCCAAATTATTGCATTCGAATGCATGAGATTTCGATTAGCGAATACTACTACTAGTGAGTGACAGTATCCGAATTATTGCATTCGAATGCATGAGATTTCGATTAGCGAATACTACTACTAGTGAGTGACAGTATCCGATTTATTGCATTCGAATGCAAGAAATTTCGATTAGCGAATACTACTACAAGTGAGTGACAGTATCCCAGAACCTGCATTCGAATGCATGAAATTTCGATTAGCGAATACTACTACTAATGAGTGACAGTATCCGAATTATTGCATTCGAATGCATGAAATTTTGATTAGCGAATACTACTACTAGTGAGTGACAGTAGCCGAATTATTGCATTCGAATGCATCAAATTTCGATTAGCGAATACTACAACTAGTGAGTGACAGTAGCCGAATTATTGCATTCGAATGCATGAAATTTCGATTAGCGAATTCTACTACTAGTGAGTGACAGCAGCCGAATTATTGCATTCGAATGCATGAAATTTCGATTAGCGAATACTACAACTAGTGAGTTACAGTAGCCGAATTATTGCATTCGAATGCATCAAATTTCGATTAGCGAATACTACTACTAGTGAGTGACAGTATCCGAATTATTGCATTGGAATGCATGAAATTTCGATTAGCGAATACTACTACTAGTGAGTGACAGTATCCCAGAACTTGCATTCGAATGCATGAAATTTCGATTAGCGAATACTACTACTAGTGAGCGACAGTATCCGAGAACTTGCATTCGAATGCATGAGATTTCGATTAGCGAATACTACTACTAGTGAGTGACAGTATCCGAATTATTGCATTCGAATGCAAGAGATTTCGATTAGCGAATACTACTACTAGTGAGTGACAGTATCCCAGTACTAGCATTCTAATGCATGAAAATTCGATTAGCGAATACTACTACTAGTGAGTGACAGTATCCCAGAACTTGCATTCGAATGCATGCAATTTCGATTAGCGAATACTACTACTAGTGAGTGACAGTATCCGAATTATTGCATTCGAATGCATGAAATTTCGCTTAGCGAATACTACTACTAGTAAGTTGCAGTATCCGAATTATTGAATTCGAATGCATGAAATTTCGATTAGCGAATACCACTACTAGTGAGTGACAGTATCCGAATTATTGCATTCGAATGCATGAAATTTTGATTAGCGAATACTACTACTAGTGAGTGACAGTATCCCAGAACTTGCATTCGAATGCATGAGATTTCGATTAGCGAATACTACTACTAGTGAGTGACAGTATCCGAGAACTTGAATTCGAATGCATGAGATTTCGATTAGTGAATACGGCTACTAGTGAGTGACAGTATCCTAATTATTGCATTCGAATGCAAGAGATTTCGATTATCGAATACTACTACTAGTGAGTGACAGTATCCGAGAACTTGCATTCAAATGCATGAAATTTCGATTAGCGAATACTACTACTAGTGAGTGACAGTATCCGAATTATTGCATTTGAATGCATGAAATTTCGATTAGCGAATACTGCTACTAGTGAGTGACAGTATCCGAATTATTGCATTCGAATGCATGAAATTTCGATTAGCGAATACTACTACTAGTGAGTGACAGTAATCGAATTATTGCATTCGAATGCATGAAATTTCGATTAGCGAATACTACTACTAGTGAGTGACAGTATCCCAGAACTTGCATTCGAATGCATGAGATTTCGATTAGCGAATACTACTACTAGTGAGTGACAGTATCCGGATTATTGCATTCGAATGCATGAGATTTCGATTAGCGAATACTACTACTAGTGAGTGACAGTATCCGAGAACTTGCATTCAAATGCATGAGATTTCGATTAGCGAATACTACTACTAGTGAGTGACAGTATCCGAGAACTTGAATTCGAATGCATGAGATTTCGATTAGTGAATACTATTACTAGTGAGTGACAGTATCCGAATTATTGCATTCGAATGCAAGAGATTTCGATTAGCGAATACTACTACTAGTGAGTGACAGTATTAGAGATCTTGCATTCGAATGCATGAGATTTCGATTAGCGAATACTACTACTAGTGAGTGACAGTATCCGAATTATTGCATTCGAGTGCATGAAATTTCGATTAGCAAATACTACTACTAGTGAGTGACAGTATCCCAGTACTTGCATTCTAATGCATGAAAAATCGATTAGCGAATACTACTACTAGTGAGTGACAGTATCCCTGAACTTGCTTTCGAATGCATGAAATTTCGATTAGCGAATACTACTACTAGTGAGTGACAGAATCCGAGAACTTGCATTCGAATGCATGAGATTTCGATTAGCGAATACTACTACTAGTGAGTGACAGTATCCGAGAACTTGCATTCGAATGCATGAGATTTCGATTAGCGAATACTACTACTAGTGAGAGACAGAATCCGAGAACTTGCATTCGAATGCATGAGATTTCGATTAGCGAATACTACTACTATTGAGTGACAGTATCCCAGAACCTGCATTCGAATGCATGAGATTTCGATTAGCGAATACTACTACTAGTGAGTGACAATATCCAAATTATTGCATTCGAATGCATGAGATTTCGATTAGCGAATACTACTACTAGTGAGTGACAGTATCCGAATTATTGCATTCGAATGCATGAGATTTCGATTAGCGAATACTACTACTAGTGAGTGACAGTATCCCAGAACTTGCATTCGAATGCATGAAATTTCGATTAGCGAATACTACTACTAGTGAGTGACAGTATCCGAATTATTGCATTCGAATGCATGAAATTTCGATTAGCGAATACTACTACTAGTGAGTGACAGTATCCGAATTATTGCATTCGAATGCATGAAATTTCGATTAGCGAATACTACTACTAGTGAGTGACAGTATCCGAATTATTGCATTCGAATGCATGAAATTTCGATTAGCGAATACTACAACTAGTGAGTGACAGTAGCCGAATTATTGCATTCGAATGCATCAAATTTCGATTAGCGAATACTACTACTAGTGAGTGACAGTATCCGAATTATTGCATTGGAATGCATGAAATTTCGATTAGCGAATACTACTACTAGTGAGTGACAGTATCCCAGAACTTGCATTCGAATGCATGAAATTTCGATTAGCGAATACTACTACTAGTGAGCGACAGTATCCCAGTACTAGCATTCTAATGCATGAAAATTCGATTAGCGAATACTACTACTAGTGAGTGACAGTATCCCAGAACTATCATTCGAATGCATGAAATTTCGATTAGCGAATACTACTACTAGTGAGTGACACTATCCGAATTATTGCATTCGAATGCATGAAATTTCGCTTAGCGAATTCTACTACCAGTAAGTTGCAGTATCCGAATTATTGAATTCGAATGCATGAAATTTCGATTAGCGAATACCACTACTAGTGAGTGACAGTATCCGAATTATTGCATTCGAATGCATGAAATTTTGATTAGCGAATACTACTACTAGTGAGTGACAGTATCCCAGAACTTGCATTCGAATGCATGAGATTTCGATTAGCGAATACTACTACTAGTGAGTGACAGTATCCGAGAACTTGAATTCGAATGCATGAGATTTCGATTAGTGAATACTACTACTAGTGAGTGACAGTATCCGAATTATTGCATTCGAATGCAAGAGATTTCGATTATCGAATACTACTACTAGTGAGTGACAGTATCCGAGAACTTGCATTCAAATGCATGAGATTTCGATTAGCGAATACTACTACTAGTGAGTGACAGTATCCGAATTATTGCATTCGAATGCATAAGATTTCGATTAGCGAATACTACTACTAGTGAGTGACAGTATCCGAGAACTTGCATTCGAATGCATGAGATTTCTTTAGCGAATACTACTACTAGTGAGTGACAGTATCCAAATTATTGCATTCGAATGCATGAAATTATGATTAGCGAATACTACTACTAGTGAGTGACAGTATCCGAATTATTGCATTTGAATGCATGAAATTTCGATTAGCGAATACTACTACTAGTGAGTGACAGTATCCGAATTATTGCATTCGAATGCAAGAAATTTCGATTAGCGAATACTACTACTAGTGAGTGACAGTATCCGAATTATTGCATTCGAATGCATGAAATTTCGATTAGCGAATACTACTACTAGTGAGTGACAGTATCCCAGAACTTGCATTCGAATGCATGAGATTTCGATTAGCGAATACTACTACTAGTGAGTGACAGTATCCGGATTATTGCATTCAAATGCATGAGATTTCGATTAGCGAATACTACTACTAGTGAGTGACAGTATCCGAGAACTTGCATTCGAATGCATGAGATTTCGATTAGCGAATACTACTACTAGTGAGTGACAGTATTAGAGATCTTGCATTCGAATGCATGAGATTTCGATTAGCGAATACTACTACTAGTGAGTGACAGTATCCGAATTATTGCATTCGAATGCATGAAATTTCGATTAGCAAATACTACTACTAGTGAGTGACAGTATCCCAGTACTTGCATTCTAATGCATGAAAATTCGATTAGCGAATACTACTACTAGTGAGTGACAGTATCCCTGAACTTGCATTCGAATGCATGAAATTTCGATTAGCGAATACTACTACTAGTGAGTGACAGAATCCGAGAACTTGCATTCGAATGCATGAGATTTCGATTAGCGAATACTACTACTAGTGAGTGACAGTATCCGAGAACTTGCATTCGTATGCATGAGATTTCGATTAGCGAATACTACTACTAGTGAGTGACAGTATCCGAGAACTTGAATTCGAATGCATGAGATTTCGATTAGTGAATACTATTACTAGTGAGTGACAGTATCCGAAATATTGCATTCGAATGCAAGAGATTTCGATTAGCGAATACTACTACTAGTGAGTGACAGTATCCCAGTACTTGCATTCTAATGCATGAAAATTCGATTAGCGAATACTACTACTAGTGAGTGACAGTATCCCTGAACTTGCATTCGAATGCATGAAATTTCGATTAGCGAATACTACTACTAGTGAGAGACAGAATCCGAGAACTTGCATTCGAATGCATGAGATTTCGATTAGCGAATACTACTACTATTGAGTGACAGTATCCCAGAACTTGCATTCGAATGCATGAGATTTCGATTAGCGAATACTACTACTAGTGAGTGACAGTATCCAAATTATTGCATTCGAATGCATGAGATTTCGATTAGCGAATACTACTACTAGTGAGTGACAGTATCCGAATTATTGCATTCGAATGCATGAGATTTCGATTAGCGAATACTACTACTAGTGAGTGACAGTATCCGATTTATTGCATTCGAATGCAAGAAATTTCGATTAGCGAATACTACTACAAGTGAGTGACAGTATCCCAGAACCTGCATTCGAATGCATGAAATTTCGATTAGCGAATACTACTACTAATGAGTGACAGTATCCGAATTATTGCATTCGAATGCATGAAATTTTGATTAGCGAATACTACTACTAGTGAGTGACAGTAGCCGAATTATTGCATTCGAATGCATCAAATTTCGATTAGCGAATACTACAACTAGTGAGTGACAGTAGCCGAATTATTGCATTCGAATGCATGAAATTTCGATTAGCGAATTCTACTACTAGTGAGTGACAGTAGCCGAATTATTGCATTCGAATGCATGAAATTTCGATTAGCGAATACTACAACTAGTGAGTTACAGTAGCCGAATTATTGCATTCGAATGCATCAAATTTCGATTAGCGAATACTACTACTAGTGAGTGACAGTATCCGAATTATTGCATTGGAATGCATGAAATTTCGATTAGCGAATACTACTACTAGTGAGTGACAGTATCCCAGAACTTGCATTCGAATGCATGAAATTTCGATTAGCGAATACTACTACTAGTGAGCGACAGTATCCGAGAACTTGCATTCGAATGCATGAGATTTCGATTAGCGAATACTACTACTAGTGAGTGACAGTATCCGAATTATTGCATTCGAATGCAAGAGATTTCGATTAGCGAATACTACTACTAGTGACTGACAGTATCCCAGTACTAGCATTCTAATGCATGAAAATTCGATTAGCGAATACTACTACTAGTGAGTGACAGTATCCCAGAACTTGCATTCGAATGCATGCAATTTCGATTAGCGAATACTACTACTAGTGAGTGACAGTATCCGAATTATTGCATTCGAATGCATGAAATTTCGCTTAGCGAATACTACTACTAGTAAGTTGCAGTATCCGAATTATTGAATTCGAATGCATGAAATTTCGATTAGCGAATACCACTACTAGTGAGTGACAGTATCCGAATTATTGCATTCGAATGCATGAAATTTTGATTAGCGAATACTACTACTAGTGAGTGACAGTATCCCAGAACTTGCATTCGAATGCATGAGATTTCGATTAGCGAATTCTACTACTAGTGAGTGACAGTATCCGAGAACTTGAATTCGAATGCATGAGATTTCGATTAGTGAATACGGCTACTAGTGAGTGACAGTATCCTAATTATTGCATTCGAATGCAAGAGATTTCGATTATCGAATACTACTACTAGTGAGTGACAGTATCCGAGAACTTGCATTCAAATGCATGAGATTTCGATTAGCGAATACTACTACTAGTGAGTGACAGTATCCGAATTATTGCATTCGAATGCATGAGATTTCGATTAGCGAATACTACTACTAGTGAGTGACAGTATCCGAGAACTTGCATTCGAATGCATGAGATTTCATTAGCGAATACTACTACTAGTGAGTGACAGTATCCAAATTATTGCATTCGAATGCATGAAATTATGATTAGCGAATACTACTACTAGTGAGTGACAGTATCCGAATTATTGCATTCGAATGCATGAAATTTCGATTAGCAAATACTACTACTAGTGAGTGACAGTATCCCAGTACTTGCATTCTAATGCATGAAAATTCGATTAGCGAATACTACTACTAGTGAGTGACAGTATCCCTGAACTTGCATTCGAATGCATGAAATCTCGATTAGCGAATACTACAACTAGTGAGTGACAGAATCCGAGAACTTGCATTCGAATGCATGAGATTTCGATTAGCGAATACTACTACTAGTGAGTGACAGTATCCGAGAACTTGCATTCGTATGCATGAGATTTCGATTAGCTAATACTACTACTAGTGAGAGACAGAATCCGAGAACTTGCATTCGAATGCATGAGATTTCGATTAGCGAATACTACTACTATTGAGTGACAGTATCCCAGAACTTGCATTCGAATGCATGAGATTTCGATTAGCGAATACTACTACTAGTGAGTGACAGTATCCAAATTATTGCATTCGAATGCATGAGATTTCGATTAGCGAATACTACTACTAGTGAGTGACAGTATCCGAATTATTGCATTCGAATGCATGAGATTTCGATTAGCGAATACTACTACTAGTGAGTGACAGTATCCGAATTATTGCATTCGAATGCAAGAAATTTCGATTAGCGATTACTACTACTAGTGAGTGACAGTATCCCAGAACTTGCATTCGAATGCATGAGATTTCGATTAGCGAATACTACTACTAGTGAGTGACAGTATCCGGATTATTGCATTCGAATGCATGAGATTTCGATTAGCGAATACTACTACTAGTGAGTGACAGTATCCGAGAACTTGCATTCGAATGCATGAGATTTCGATTAGCGAATACTACTACTAGTGAGTGACAGTATCCGAGAACCTGAATTCGAATGCATGAGATTTCGCTTAGTGAATACTACTACTAGTGAGTGACAGTATCCGAATTATTGCATTCGAAAGCAAGAGATTTCGAATAGCGAATACTACTACTAGTGAGTGACAGTTTCCGAGAACTTGCATTCATATGCATGAGATTTCGATTAGCGAATACTACTACTAGTGAGTGACAGTATCCGAGAACTTGCATTTGAATGCATGAGATTTCGATTAGCGAATACTACTACTAGTGAGTGACAGAATCCGAGAACTTGCATTCGAATGCAAGAGATTTCGATTAGCGAATACTACTACTGGTGAGTGACAGTATCCGAGAACTTGCATTCGAATGCATGAGATTTCGATTAGCGAATACTGCTACTAGTCAGTGACAGTATCCGAATTATTGCATTTGAATGCAGGAGATTTCGATTAGCGAATACTACTACTAGTGAGTGACAGTATCCGAGAACTTGCATTCGGATGCATGAGATTTCGATTAGCGAATACTACTACTAGTGAGTGACAGTATCCGAGAACTTGCATTCGAATGCAAGAGATTTCGATTAGCGAATACTACTACTACTGAGTGACAGTATCCGAATTACTGCATTCGAATGCAAGAGATTTCGATTAGCGAATACTACTACTAGTGAGTGACAGTACCCGAGAACTTGCATTCGAATGCATGAGATTTCGATTAGCGAATACTACTACTAGTGAGTGACAGTATCCGAGAACTTGCATTCGAATGCAAGAGATTTCGATTAGCGAATACTACTACTAGTGAGTGACATTATCCGAGAACTTGCATTCGAATGCAAGAGATTTCAATTAGCGAATACTACTACTAGTGAGTGACAGTATCCGAGAACTTGCATTCGAATGCATGAGATTTCGATTAGCGAATACTACTACTAGTGAGTGACAGTATCCGAGAACTTGCATTCGAATGCATGAGATTTCGATTAGCGAATACTACTACTAGTGAGTGACAGAATCCGAGAACTTGCATTCGAATGCATGAGATTTCGATTAGCGAATACTACTACTAGTGAGTGACAGTATCCGATAACTTGCATTCGAATGCATGAGACTTCGATTAGCGAATACTACTACTAATGAGTGACAGTATCCAAATTATTGCATTCGAATGCATGAAATTTCGATTAGCGAATACTACTACTAGTGAGTGACAGTATCCGAGAACTTGAATTCGAATGCATGAGATTTCGATTAGTGAATACTATTACTAGTGAGTGACAGTATCCGAAATATTGCATTCGAATGCAAGAGATTTCGATTAGCGAATACTACTACTAGTGAGTGACAGTATCCCAGTACTTGCATTCTAATGCATGAAAATTCGATTAGCGAATACTACTACAAGTGAGTGACAGTATCCCAGAACTTGCATTCGAATGCATGAAATTTCGATTAGCGAATACTACTACTAGTGAGTGACAGTATCCGTTTTATTGCATTCGAATGCATGAAATTTCGATTAGCGAATACTACACCTAGTGAGTGACAGTTTCCGAATTATTGCATTCGAATGCATGAAATTTCGATTAGCGAATACTACTACTAGTGAGTGACAGTATCCGAATTATTGCATTCGAATGCATGAAATTTCGATTAGCGATTGCTACTACTAGTGAGTGACAGTATCCCAGAACTTGCATTCGAATGCATGAGATTTCGATTAGCGAATACTACTACTAGTGAGTGACAGTATCCGATTTATTGCATTCGAATGCAAGAAATTTCGATTAGCGAATACTACTACAAGTGAGTGACAGTATCCCAGAACCTGCATTCGAATGCATGAAATTTCGATTAGCGAATACTACTACTAATGAGTGACAGTATCCGAATTATTGCATTCGAATGCATGAAATTTTGATTAGCGAATACTACTACTAGTGAGTGACAGTAGCCGAATTATTGCATTCGAATGCATCAAATTTCGATTAGCGAATACTACAACTAGTGAGTGACAGTATCCGAATTATTGCATTCGAATGCATGAGATTTCGATTAGCGAATACTACTACTAGTGAGTGACAGTATCCGAATTATTGCATTCGAATGCAAGAAATTTCGATTAGCGAATACTACTACAAGTGAGTGACAGTATCCCAGAACTTGCATTCGAATGCATGAAATTTCGATTAGCGAATACTACTACTAGTGAGTGACAGTATCCGAATTATTGCATTCGAATGCATGAAATTTCGATTAGCGTATACTACTACTAGTGAGTGACAGTATCCGAATTATTGCATTCGAATGCATGAAATTTCGATTAGCGAATACTACTACTAGTGAGTGACAGTATCCGAATTATTGCATTCGAATGCATGAAATTTCGATTAGCGATTACTACTACTAGTGAGTGACAGTATCCCAGAACTTGCATTCGAATGCATGAGATTTCGATTAGCGAATACTACTACTAGTGAGTGACAGTATCCGGATTATTGCATTCGAATGCATGAGATTTCGATTAGCGAATACTACTACTAGTGAGTGACAGTATCCGAGAACTTGCATTCGAATGCATGAGATTTCGATTAGCGAATACTACTACTAGTGAGTGACAGTATCCGAGAACCTGAATTCGAATGCATGAGATTTCGCTTAGTGAATACTAGTACTAGTGAGTGACAGTATCCGAATTATTGCATTCGAAAGCAAGAGATTTCGAATAGCGAATACTACTACTAGTGAGTGACAGAATCCGAGAACTTGCATTCGAATGCAAGAGATTTCGATTAGCGAATAGTACTACTGGTGAGTGACAGTATCCGAGAACTTGCATTCGAATGCATGAGATTTCGATTAGCGAATACTGCTACTAGTCAGTGACAGTATCCGAATTATTGCATTTGAATGCAGGAGATTTCGATTAGCGAATACTACTACTAGTGAGTGACAGTATCCGAGAACTTGCATTCGGATGCATGAGATTTCGATTAGCGAATACTACTACTAGTGAGTGACAGTATCCGAGAACTTGCATTCGAATGCAAGAGATTTCGATTAGCGAATACTACTACTACTGAGTGACAGTATCCGAATTACTGCATTCGAATGCAAGAGATTTCGATTAGCGAATACTACTACTAGTGAGTGACAGTACCCGAGAACTTGCATTCGAATGCATGAGATTTCGATTAGCGAATACTACTACTAGTGAGTGACAGTATCCGAGAACTTGCATTCGAATGCAAGAGATTTCGATTAGCGAATACTACTACTAGTGAGTGACATTATCCGAGAACTTGCATTCGAATGCAAGAGATTTCAATTAGCGAATACTACTACTAGTGAGTGACAGTATCCGAGAACTTGCATTCGAATGCATGAGATTTCGATTAGCGAATACTACTACTAGTGAGTGACAGTATCCGAGAACTTGCATTCGAATGCATGAGATTTCGATTAGCGAATACTCCTACTAGTGAGTGACAGAATCCGAGAACTTGCATTCGAATGCATGAGATTTCGATTAGCGAATACTACTACTAGTGAGTGACAGTATCCGATAACTTGCATTCGAATGCATGAGATTTCGATTAGCGAATACTACTACTAATGAGTGACAGTATCCAAATTATTGCATTCGAATGCATGAAATTTCGATTAGCGAATACTACTACTAGTGAGTGACAGTATCCGAGAACTTGAATTCGAATGCATGAGATTTCGATTAGTGAATACTATTACTAGTGAGTGGCAGTATCCGAAATATTGCATTCGAATGCATGAGATTTCGATTAGCGAATACTACTACTAATGAGTGACAGTATCCAAATTATTGCATTCGAATGCATGAAATTTCGATTAGCGAATACTACTACTAGTGAGTGACAGTATCCGAGAACTTGAATTCGAATGCATGAGATTTCGATTAGCGAATACTACTACTAGTGAGTGACAGTATCCGTTTTATTGCATTCGAATGCATGAAATTTCGATTAGCGAATACTACACCTAGTGAGTGACAGTTTCCGAATTATTGCATTCGAATGCATGAAATTTCGATTAGCGAATACTACTACTAGTGAGTGACAGTATCCGAATTATTGCATTCGAATGCATGAAATTTCGATTAGCGATTGCTACTACTAGTGAGTGACAGTATCCCAGAACTTGCATTCGAATGCATGAGATTTCGATTAGCGAATACTACTACTAGTGAGTGACAGTATCCGATTTATTGCATTCGAATGCAAGAAATTTCGATTAGCGAATACTACTACAAGTGAGTGACAGTATCCCAGAACCTGCATTCGAATGCATTAAATTTCGATTAGCGAATACTACTACTAATGAGTGACAGTATCCGAATTATTGCATTCGAATGCATGAAACTTTGATTAGCGAATACTACTACTAGTGAGTGACAGTAGCCGAATTATTGCATTCGAATGCATCAAATTTCGATTAGCGAATACTACAACTAGTGAGTGACAGTAGCCGAATTATTGCATTCGAATGCATGAAATTTCGATTGGCGAATTCTACTACTAGTGAGTGACAGTATCCGATAACTTGCATTCGAATGCATGAGATTTCGATTAGCGAATACTACTACTAATGAGTGACAGTATCCAAATTATTGCATTCGAATGCATGAAATTTCGATTAGCGAATACTACTACTAGTGAGTGACAGTATCCGATAACTTGCATTCGAATGCATGAGATTTCGATTAGCGAATACTACTACTAATGAGTGACAGTATCCAAATTATTGCATTCGAATGCATGAAATTTCGATTAGCGAATACTACTACTAGTGAGTGACAGTATCCGAGAACTTGAATTCGAATGCATGAGATTTCGATTAGTGAATACTATTACTAGTGAGTGACAGTATCCGAAATATTGCATTCGAATGCAAGAGATTTCGATTAGCGAATACTACTACTAGTGAGTGACAGTATCCCAGTACTTGCATTCTAATGCATGAAAATTCGATTAGCGAATACTACTACAAGTGAGTGACAGTATCCCAGAACTTGCATTCGAATGCATGAAATTTCGATTAGCGAATACTACTACTAGTGAGTGACAGTATCCGTTTTATTGCATTCGAATGCATGAAATTTCGATTAGCGAATACTACACCTAGTGAGTGACAGTTTCCGAATTATTGCATTCGAATGCATGAAATTTCGATTAGCGAATACTACTACTAGTGAGTGACAGTATCCGAATTATTGCATTCGAATGCATGAAATTTCGATTAGCGATTGCTACTACTAGTGAGTGACAGTATCCCAGAACTTGCATTCGAATGCATGAGATTTCGATTAGCGAATACTACTACTAGTGAGTGACAGTATCCGATTTATTGCATTCGAATGCAAGAAATTTCGATTAGCGAATACTACTACAAGTGAGTGACAGTATCCCAGAACCTGCATTCGAATGCATGAAATTTCGATTAGCGAATACTACTACTAATGAGTGACAGTATCCGAATTATTGCATTCGAATGCATGAAATTTTGGTTAGCGAATACTACTACTAGTGAGTGACAGTAGCCGAATTATTGCATTCGAATGCATCAAATTTCGATTAGCGAATACTACAACTAGTGAGTGACAGTATCCGAATTATTGCATTCGAATGCATGAGATTTCGATTAGCGAATACTACTACTAGTGAGTGACAGTATCCGAATTATTGCATTCGAATGCAAGAAATTTCGATTAGCGAATACTACTACAAGTGAGTGACAGTATCCCAGAACTTGCATTCGAATGCATGAAATTTCGATTAGCGAATACTACTACTAGTGAGTGACAGTATCCGAGAACTTGAATTCGAATGCATGAGATTTCGATTAGTGAATACTATTACTAGTGAGTGACAGTATCCGAAATATTGCATTCGAATGCAAGAGATTTCGATTAGCGAATACTACTACTAGTGAGTGACAGTATCCCAGTACTTGCATTCTAATGCATGAAAATTCGATTAGCGAATACTACTACAAGTGAGTGACAGTATCCCAGAACTTGCATTCGAATGCATGAAATTTCGATTAGCGAATACTACTACTAGTGAGTGACAGTATCCGTTTTATTGCATTCGAATGCATGAAATTTCGATTAGCGAATACTACACCTAGTGAGTGACAGTTTCCGAATTATTGCATTCGAATGCATGAAATTTCGATTAGCGAATACTACTACTAGTGAGTGACAGTATCCGAATTATTGCATTCGAATGCATGAAATTTCGATTAGCGATTGCTACTAATAGTGAGTGACAGTATCCCAGAACTTGCATTCGAATGCATGAGATTTCGATTAGCGAATACTACTACTAGTGAGTGACAGTATCCGATTTATTGCATTCGAATGCAAGAAATTTCGATTAGCGAATACTACTACAAGTGAGTGACAGTATCCCAGAACCTGCATTCGAATGCATGAAATTTCGATTAGCGAATACTACTACTAATGAGTGACAGTATCCGAATTATTGCATTCGAATGCATGAAATTTTGATTAGCGAATACTACTACTAGTGAGTGACAGTAGCCGAATTATTGCATTCGAATGCATCAAATTTCGATTAGCGAATACTACAACTAGTGAGTGACAGTATCCGAATTATTGCATTCGAATGCATGAGATTTCGATTAGCGAATACTACTACTAGTGAGTGACAGTATCCGAATTATTGCATTCGAATGCAAGAAATTTCGATTAGCGAATACTACTACAAGTGAGTGACAGTATCCCAGAACTTGCATTCGAATGCATGAAATTTCGATTAGCGAATACTACTACTAGTGAGTGACAGTATCCGAATTATTGCATTCGAATGCATGAAATTTCGATTAGCGTATACTACTACTAGTGAGTGACAGTATCCGAATTATTGCATTCGAATGCATGAAATTTCGATTAGCGAATACTACTACTAGTGAGTGACAGTATCCGAATTATTGCATTCGAATGCATGAAATTTCGATTAGCGATTACTACTACTAGTGAGTGACAGTATCCCAGAACTTGCATTCGAATGCATGAGATTTCGATTAGCGAATACTACTACTAGTGAGTGACAGTATCCGGATTATTGCATTCGAATGCATGAGATTTCGATTAGCGAATACTACTACTAGTGAGTGACAGTATCCGAGAACTTGCATTCGAATGCATGAGATTTCGATTAGCGAATACTACTACTAGTGAGTGACAGTATCCGAGAACCTGAATTCGAATGCATGAGATTTCGCTTAGTGAATACTAGTACTAGTGAGTGACAGTATCCGAATTATTGCATTCGAAAGCAAGAGATTTCGAATAGCGAATACTACTACTAGTGAGTGACAGTATCCGAGAACTTGCATTCATATGCATGAGATTTCGATTAGCGAATACTACTACTAGTGAGTGACAGTATCCGAGAACTTGCATTTGAATGCATGAGATTTCGATTAGCGAATACTACTACTAGTGAGTGACAGAATCCGAGAACTTGCATTCGAATGCAAGAGATTTCGATTAGCGAATACTACTACTGGTGAGTGACAGTATCCGAGAACTTGCATTCGAATGCATGAGATTTCGATTAGCGAATACTGCTACTAGTCAGTGACAGTATCCGAATTATTGCATTTGAATGCAGGAGATTTCGATTAGCGAATACTACTACTAGTGAGTGACAGTATCCGAGAACTTGCATTCGGATGCATGAGATTTCGATTAGCGAATACTACTACTAGTGAGTGACAGTATCCGAGAACTTGCATTCGAATGCAAGAGATTTCGATTAGCGAATACTACTACTACTGAGTGACAGTATCCGAATTACTGCATTCGAATGCAAGAGATTTCGATTAGCGAATACTACTACTAGTGAGTGACAGTACCCGAGAACTTGCATTCGAATGCATGAGATTTCGATTAGCGAATACTACTACTAGTGAGTGACAGTATCCGAGAACTTGCATTCGAATGCAAGAGATTTCGATTAGCGAATACTACTACTAGTGAGTGACATTATCCGAGAACTTGCATTCGAATGCAAGAGATTTCAATTAGCGAATACTACTACTAGTGAGTGACAGTATCCGAGAACTTGCATTCGAATGCATGAGATTTCGATTAGCGAATACTACTACTAGTGAGTGACAGTATCCGAGAACTTGCATTCGAATGCATGAGATTTCGATTAGCGAATACTCCTACTAGTGAGTGACAGAATCCGAGAACTTGCATTCGAATGCATGAGATTTCGATTAGCGAATACTACTACTAGTGAGTGACAGTATCCGATAACTTGCATTCGAATGCATGAGATTTCGATTAGCGAATACTACTACTAATGAGTGACAGTATCCAAATTATTGCATTCGAATGCATGAAATTTCGATTAGCGAATACTACTACTAGTGAGTGACAGTATCCGAGAACTTGAATTCGAATGCATGAGATTTCGATTAGTGAATACTATTACTAGTGAGTGACAGTATCCGAAATATTGCATTCGAATGCATGAGATTTCGATTAGCGAATACTACTACTAATGAGTGACAGTATCCAAATTATTGCATTCGAATGCATGAAATTTCGATTAGCGAATACTACTACTAGTGAGTGACAGTATCCGAGAACTTGAATTCGAATGCATGAGATTTCGATTAGCGAATACTACTACTAGTGAGTGACAGTATCCGTTTTATTGCATTCGAATGCATGAAATTTCGATTAGCGAATACTACACCTAGTGAGTGACAGTTTCCGAATTATTGCATTCGAATGCATGAAATTTCGATTAGCGAATACTACTACTAGTGAGTGACAGTATCCGAATTATTGCATTCGAATGCATGAAATTTCGATTAGCGATTGCTACTACTAGTGAGTGACAGTATCCCAGAACTTGCATTCGAATGCATGAGATTTCGATTAGCGAATACTACTACTAGTGAGTGACAGTATCCGATTTATTGCATTCGAATGCAAGAAATTTCGATTAGCGAATACTACTACAAGTGAGTGACAGTATCCCAGAACCTGCATTCGAATGCATTAAATTTCGATTAGCGAATACTACTACTAATGAGTGACAGTATCCGAATTATTGCATTCGAATGCATGAAATTTTGATTAGCGAATACTACTACTAGTGAGTGACAGTAGCCGAATTATTGCATTCGAATGCATCAAATTTCGATTAGCGAATACTACAACTAGTGAGTGACAGTAGCCGAATTATTGCATTCGAATGCATGAAATTTCGATTAGCGAATTCTACTACTAGTGAGTGACAGTATCCGATAACTTGCATTCGAATGCATGAGATTTCGATTAGCGAATACTACTACTAATGAGTGACAGTATCCAAATTATTGCATTCGAATGCATGAAATTTCGATTAGCGAATACTACTACTAGTGAGTGACAGTATCCGATAACTTGCATTCGAATGCATGAGATTTCGATTAGCGAATACTACTACTAATGAGTGACAGTATCCAAATTATTGCATTCGAATGCATGAAATTTCGATTAGCGAATACTACTACTAGTGAGTGACAGTATCCGAGAACTTGAATTCGAATGCATGAGATTTCGATTAGTGAATACTATTACTAGTGAGTGACAGTATCCGAAATATTGCATTCGAATGCAAGAGATTTCGATTAGCGAATACTACTACTAGTGAGTGACAGTAACCCAGTACTTGCATTCTAATGCATGAAAATTCGATTAGCGAATACTACTACAAGTGAGTGACAGTATCCCAGAACTTGCATTCGAATGCATGAAATTTCGATTAGCGAATACTACTACTAGTGAGTGACAGTATCCGTTTTATTGCATTCGAATGCATGAAATTTCGATTAGCGAATACTACACCTAGTGAGTGACAGTTTCCGAATTATTGCATTCGAATGCATGAAATTTCGATTAGCGAATACTACTACTAGTGAGTGACAGTATCCGAATTATTGCATTCGAATGCATGAAATTTCGATTAGCGATTGCTACTACTAGTGAGTGACAGTATCCCAGAACTTGCATTCGAATGCATGAGATTTCGATTAGCGAATACTACTACTAGTGAGTGACAGTATCCGATTTATTGCATTCGAATGCAAGAAATTTCGATTAGCGAATACTACTACAAGTGAGTGACAGTATCCCAGAACCTGCATTCGAATGCATGAAATTTCGATTAGCGAATACTACTACTAATGAGTGACAGTATCCGAATTATTGCATTCGAATGCATGAAATTTTCGTTAGCGAATACTACTACTAGTGAGTGACAGTAGCCGAATTATTGCATTCGAATGCATCAAATTTCGATTAGCGAATACTACAACTAGTGAGTGACAGTATCCGAATTATTGCATTCGAATGCATGAGATTTCGATTAGCGAATACTACTACTAGTGAGTGACAGTATCCGAATTATTGCATTCGAATGCAAGAAATTTCGATTAGCGAATACTACTACAAGTGAGTGACAGTATCCCAGAACTTGCATTCGAATGCATGAAATTTCGATTAGCGAATACTACTACTAGTGAGTGACAGTATCCGAATTATTGCATTCGAATGCATGAAATTTCGATTAGCGAATACTACTACTAGTGAGTGACAGTATCCGAATTATTGCATTCGAATGCATGAAATTTCGATTAGCGAATACTACTACTAGTGAGTGACAGTATCCGAATTATTGCATTCGAATGCATGAAATTTCGATTAGCGATTACTACTACTAGTGAGTGACAGTATCCCAGAACTTGCATTCGAATGCATGAGATTTCGATTAGCGAATACTACTACTAGTGAGTGACAGTATCCGGATTATTGCATTCGAATGCATGAGATTTCGATTAGCGAATACTACTACTAGTGAGTGACAGTATCCGAGAACTTGCATTCGAATGCATGAGATTTCGATTAG
The DNA here is from genome assembly GCA_030765045.1 of Tenodera sinensis. NCBI lineage: Eukaryota > Metazoa > Arthropoda > Insecta > Mantodea > Mantidae > Tenodera > Tenodera sinensis. The sequence continues at coordinate 1,190,692 of JAUKNM010000016.1, forward strand.
CGAATACTACTACTAGTGAGTGACAGTATCCGAGAACCTGAATTCGAATGCATGAGATTTCGCTTAGTGAATACTACTACTAGTGAGTGACAGTATCCGAATTATTGCATTCGAAAGCAAGAGATTTCGAATAGCGAATACTACTACTAGTGAGTGACAGTATCCGAGAACTTGCATTCATATGCATGAGATTTCGATTAGCGAATACTACTACTAGTGAGTGACAGTATCCGAGAACTTGCATTTGAATGCATGAGATTTCGATTAGCGAATACTACTACTATTGAGTGACAGAATCCGAGAACTTGCATTCGAATGCAAGAGATTTCGATTAGCGAATACTACTACTGGTGAGTGACAGTATCCGAGAACTTGCATTCGAATGCATGAGATTTCGATTAGCGAATACTGCTACTAGTCAGTGACAGTATCCGAATTATTGCATTTGAATGCAGGAGATTTCGATTAGCGAATACTACTACTAGTGAGTGACAGTATCCGAGAACTTGCATTCGGATGCATGAGATTTCGATTAGCGAATACTACTACTAGTGAGTGACAGTATCCGAGAACTTGCATTCGAATGCAAGAGATTTCGATTAGCGAATACTACTACTACTGAGTGACAGTATCCGAATTACTGCATTCGAATGCAAGAGATTTCGATTAGCGAATACTACTACTAGTGAGTGACAGTACCCGAGAACTTGCATTCGAATGCATGAGATTTCGATTAGCGAATACTACTACTAGTGAGTGACAGTATCCGAGAACTTGCATTCGAATGCAAGAGATTTCGATTAGCGAATACTACTACTAGTGAGTGACATTATCCGAGAACTTGCATTCGAATGCAAGAGATTTCAATTAGCGAATACTACTACTAGTGAGTGACAGTATCCGAGAACTTGCATTCGAATGCATGAGATTTCGATTAGCGAATACTACTACTAGTGAGTGACAGTATCCGAGAACTTGCATTCGAATGCATGAGATTTCGATTAGCGAATACTCCTACTAGTGAGTTACAGAATCCGAGAACTTGCATTCGAATGCATGAGATTTCGATTAGCGAATACTACTACTAGTGAGTGACAGTATCCGATAACTTGCATTCGAATGCATGAGATTTCGATTAGCGAATACTACTACTAATGAGTGACAGTATCCAAATTATTGCATTCGAATGCATGAAATTTCGATTAGCGAATACTACTACTAGTGAGTGACAGTATCCGAGAACTTGAATTCGAATGCATGAGATTTCGATTAGTGAATACTATTACTAGTGAGTGACAGTATCCGAAATATTGCATTCGAATGCAAGAGATTTCGATTAGCGAATACTACTACTAGTGAGTGACAGTGTCCCAGTACTTGCATTCTAATGCATGAAAATTCGATTAGCGAATACTACTACAAGTGAGTGACAGTATCCCAGAACTTGCATTCGAATGCATGAAATTTCGATTAGCGAATACTACTACTAGTGAGTGACAGTATCCGTTTTATTGCATTCGAATGCATGAAATTTCGATTAGCGAATACTACACCTAGTGAGTGACAGTTTCCGAATTATTGCATTCGAATGCATGAAATTTCGATTAGCGAATACTACTACTAGTGAGTGACAGTATCCGAATTATTGCATTCGAATGCATGAAATTTCGATTAGCGATTGCTACTACTAGTGAGTGACAGTATCCCAGAACTTGCATTCGAATGCATGAGATTTCGATTAGCGAATACTACTACTAGTGAGTGACAGTATCCGATTTATTGCATTCGAATGCAAGAAATTTCGATTAGCGAATACTACTACAAGTGAGTGACAGTATCCCAGAACCTGCATTCGAATGCATGAAATTTCGATTAGCGAATACTACTACTAATGAGTGACAGTATCCGAATTATTGCATTCGAATGCATGAAATTTTGATTAGCGAATACTACTACTAGTGAGTGACAGTAGCCGAATTATTGCATTCGAATGCATCAAATTTCGATTAGCGAATACTACAACTAGTGAGTGACAGTAGCCGAATTATTGCATTCGAATGCATGAAATTTCGATTAGCGAATTCTACTACTAGTGAGTGACAGTAGCCGAATTATTGCATTCGAATGCATAAAATTTCGATTAGCGAATACTACAACTAGTGAGTTACAGTAGCCGAATTATTGCATTCGAATGCATCAAATTTCGATTAGCGAATACTACTACTAGTGAGTGACAGTATCCGAATTATTGCATTGGAATGCATGAAATTTCGATTAGCGAATACTACTACTAGTGAGTGACAGTATCCCAGAACTTGCATTCGAATGCATGAAATTTCGATTAGCTAATACTACTACTAGTGAGCGACAGTATCCGAGAACTTGCATTCGAATGCATGAGATTTCGATTAGCGAATACTACTACTAGTGAGTGACAGTATCCGAGAACTTGCATTCGAATGCAAGAGATTTCGATTAGCGAGTACTCCTACTAGTGAGTGACAGTATCCGAATTATTGCATTCGAATGCAAGAGATTTCGATTAGCGAATACTACTACTAGTGAGAGACAGAATCCGAGAACTTGCATTCGAATGCATGAGATTTCGATTAGCGAATACTACTACTGTTGAGTGACAGTATTCCAGAACTTGCATTCGAATGCATGAGATTTCGATTAGCGAATACTACTACTAGTGAGTGACAGTATCCAAATTATTGCATTCGAATGCATGAGATTTCGATTAGCGAATACTACTACTAGTGAGTGACAGTATCCGAATTATTGCATTCGAATGCATGAGATTTCGATTAGCGAATACTACTACTAGTGAGTGACAGTATCCGAATTATTGCATTCGAATGCAAGAAATTTCGATTAGCGAATACTACTATAAGTGAGTGACAGTATCCCAGAACGTGCATTCGAATGCATGAAATTTCGATTAGTGAATCCTACTTCTAGTGAGTGACAGTATCCGAATTATTGCATTCGAATGCATGAAATTTCGATTAGCGAATACTACTACTAGTGAGTGACAGTATCCGAATTATTGCATTCGAATGCATGAAATTTCGATTAGCGAATACTACTACTAGTGAGTGACAGTATCCGAATTATTGCATTCGAATGCATGAAATTTCGATTAGCGAATACTACTACTAGTGAGTGACAGTATCCGAGAACTTGCATTCGAATGCAAGAGATTTCGATTAGCGAATACTACTACTAGTGAGTGACATTATCCGAGAACTTGCATTCGAATGCAAGAGATTTCAATTAGCGAATACTACTACTAGTGAGTGACAGTATCCGAGAACTTGCATTCGAATGCATGAGATTTCGATTAGCGAATACTACTACTAGTGAGTGACAGTATCCGAGAACTTGCATTCGAATGCATGAGATTTCGATTAGCGAATACTCCTACTAGTGAGTGACAGAATCCGAGAACTTGCATTCGAATGCATGAGATTTCGATTAGCGAATACTACTACTAGTGAGTGACAGTATCCGATAACTTGCATTCGAATGCATGAGATTTCGATTAGCGAATACTACTACTAATGAGTGACAGTATCCAAATTATTGCATTCGAATGCATGAAATTTCGATTAGCCAATACTACTACTAGTGAGTGACAGTATCCGAGAACTTGAATTCGAATGCATGAGATTTCGATTAGTGAATACTATTACTAGTGAGTGACAGTATCCGAAATATTGCATTCGAATGCAAGAGATTTCGATTAGCGAATACTACTACTAGTGAGTGACAGTATCCCAGTACTTGCATTCTAATGCATGAAAATTCGATTAGCGAATACTACTACAAGTGAGTGACAGTATCCCAGAACTTGCATTCGAATGCATGAAATTTCGATTAGCGAATACTACTACTAGTGAGTGACAGTATCCGTTTTATTGCATTCGAATGCATGAAATTTCGATTAGCGAATACTACACCTAGTGAGTGACAGTTTCCGAATTATTGCATTCGAATGCATGAAATTTCGATTAGCGAATACTACTACTAGTAAGTGACAGTATCCGAATTATTGCATTCGAATGCATGAAATTTCGATTAGCGATTGCTACTACTAGTGAGTGACAGTATCCCAGAACTTGCATTCGAATGCATGAGATTTCGATTAGCGAATACTACTACTAGTGAGTGACAGTATCCGATTTATTGCATTCGAATGCAAGAAATTTCGATTAGCGAATACTACTACAAGTGAGTGACAGTATCCCAGAACCTGCATTCGAATGCATGAAATTTCGATTAGCGAATACTACTACTAATGAGTGACAGTATCCGAATTATTGCATTCGAATGCATGAAATTTTGATTAGCGAATACTACTACTAGTGAGTGACAGTAGCCGAATTATTGCATTCGAATGCATCAAATTTCGATTAGCGAATACTACAACTAGTGAGTGACAGTAGCCGAATTATTGCATTCGAATGCATGAAATTTCGATTAGCGAATTCTACTACTAGTGAGTGACAGTAGCCGAATTATTGCATTCGAATGCATGAAATTTCGATTAGCGAATACTACAACTAGTGAGTTACAGTAGCCGAATTATTGCATTCGAATGCATCAAATTTCGATTAGCGAATACTACTACTAGTGAGTGACAGTATCCGAATTATTGCATTGGAATGCATGAAATTTCGATTAGCGAATACTACTACTAGTGAGTGACAGTATCCCAGAACTTGCATTCGAATGCATGAAATTTCGATTAGCGAATACTACTACTAGTGAGCGACAGTATCCGAGAACTTGCATTCGAATGCATGAGATTTCGATTAGCGAATACTACTACTAGTGAGTGACAGTATCCGAGAACGTGCATTCGAATGCAAGAGATTTCGATTAGCGAGTACTCCTACTAGTGAGTGACAGTATCCGAATTATTGCATTCGAATGCAAGAGATTTCGATTAGCGAATACTACTACTAGTGAGAGACAGAATCCGAGAACTTGCATTCGAATGCATGAGATTTCGATTAGCGAATACTACTACTGTTGAGTGACAGTATCCCAGAACTTGCATTCGAATGCATGAGATTTCGATTAGCGAATACTACTACTAGTGAGTGACAGTATCCGGATTATTGCATTCGAATGCATGAGATTTCGATTAGCGAATACTACTACTAGTGAGTGACAGTATCCGAATTATTGCATTCGAATGCATGAGATTTCGATTAGCGAATACTACTACTAGTGAGTGACAGTATCCGAATTATTGCATTCGAATGCAAGAAATTTCGATTAGCGAATACTACTATAAGTGAGTGACAGTATCCCAGAACGTGCATTCGAATGCATGAAATTTCGATTAGTGAATCCTACTTCTAGTGAGTGACAGTATCCGAATTATTGCATTCGAATGCATGAAATTTCGATTAGCGAATACTACTACTAGTGAGTGACAGTATCCGAATTATTGCATTCGAATGCATGAAATTTCGATTAGCGAATACTACTACTAGTGAGTGACAGTATCCGAATTATTGCATTCGAATGCATGAAATTTCGATTAGCGATTACTACTACTAGTGAGTGACAGTATCCCAGAACTTGCATTCGAATGCATGAGATTTCGATTAGCGAATACTACTACTAGTGAGTGACAGTATCCGAGAACTTGCATTCGAATGCATGAGATTTCGATTAGCGAATACTACTACTAGTGAGTGACAGTATCCGAGAACTTGAATTCGAATGCATGAGATTTCGCTTAGTGAATACTACTACTAGTGAGTGACAGTATCCGAATTATTGCATTCGAAAGCAAGAGATTTCGATTAGCGAATACTACTACTAGTGAGTGACAGTATCCGAGAACTTGCATTCATATGCATGAGATTTCGATTAGCGAATACTACTACTAGTGAGTGACAGTATCCGAATTATTGCATTCGAATGCAAGAGATTTCGATTAGCGAATACTACTACTAGTGAGAGACAGAATCCGAGAACTTGCATTCGAATGCATGAGATTTCGATTAGCGAATACTACTACTATTGAGTGACAGTATCCCAGAACTTGCATTCGAATGCATGAGATTTCGATTAGCGAATACTACTACTAGTGAGTGACAGTATCCAAATTATTGCATTCGAATGCATGAGATTTCGATTAGCGAATACTACTACTAGTGAGTGACAGTATCCGAATTATTGCATTCGAATGCATGAGATTTCGATTAGCGAATACTACTACTAGTGAGTGACAGTATCCGAATTATTGCATTCGAATGCAAGAAATTTCGATTAGCGAATACTACTACAAGTGAGTGACAGTATCCCAGAACTTGCATTCGAATGCATGAAATTTCGATTAGCGAATACTACTACTAGTGAGTGACAGTATCCGAATTATTGCATTCGAATGCATGAAATTTCGATTAGCGAATACTACTACTAGTGAGTGACAGTATCCGAATTATTGCATTCGAATGCATGAAATTTCGATTAGCGAATACTACTACTAGTGAGTGACAGTATCCGAATTATTGCATTCGAATGCATGAAATTTCGATTAGCGATTACTACTACTAGTGAGTGACAGAATCCCAGAACTTGCATTCGAATGCATGAGATTTCGATTAGCGAATACTACTACTAGTGAGTGACAGTATCCGGATTATTGCATTCGAATGCATGAGATTTCGATTAGCGAATACTACTACTAGTGAGTGACAGTATCCGAGAACTTGCATTCGAATGCATGAGATTTCGATTAGCGAATACTACTACTAGTGAGTGACAGTATCCGAGAACCTGAATTCGAATGCATGAGATTTCGCTTAGTGAATACTACTACTAGTGAGTGACAGTATCCGAATTATTGCATTCGAAAGCAAGAGATTTCGAATAGCGAATACTACTACTAGTGAGTGACAGTATCCGAGAACTTGCATTCATATGCATGAGATTTCGATTAGCGAATACTACTACTAGTGAGTGACAGTATCCGAGAACTTGCATTTGAATGCATGAGATTTCGATTAGCGAATACTACTACTAGTGAGTGACAGAATCCGAGAACTTGCATTCGTATGCAAGAGATTTCGATTAGCGAATACTACTACTGGTCAGTGACAGTATCCGAGAACTTGCATTCGAATGCATGAGATTTCGATTAGCGAATACTGCTACTAGTCAGTGACAGTATCCGAATTATTGCATTCTAATGCAAGAGATTTCGATTAGCGAATACTACTACTAGTGAGTGACAGTATCCGAGAACTTGCATTCGGATGCATGAGATTTCGATTAGCGAATACTACTACTAGTGAGTGACAGTATCCGAGAACTTGCATTCGGATGCATGAGATTTCGATTAGCGAATACTACTACTAGTGAGTGACAGTATCCGAGAACTTGCATTCGAATGCAAGAGATTTCGATTAGCGAATACTACTACTACTGAGTGACAGTATCCGAATTACTGCATTCGAATGCAAGAGATTTCGATTAGCGAATACTACTACTAGTGAGTGACAGTACCCGAGAACTTGCATTCGAATGCATGAGATTTCGATTAGCGAATACTACTACTAGTGAGTGACAGTATCCGAGAACTTGCATTCGAATGCAAGAGATTTCGATTAGCGAATACTACTACTAGTGAGTGACATTATCCGAGAACTTGCATTCGAATGCAAGAGATTTCAATTAGCGAATACTACTACTAGTGAGTGACAGTATCCGAGAACTTGCATTCGAATGCATGAGATTTCGATTAGCGAATACTACTACTAGTGAGTGACAGTATCCGAGAACTTGCATTCGAATGCATGAGATTTCGATTAGCGAATACTACTACTAGTGAGTGACAGAATCCGAGAACTTGCATTCGAATGCATGAGATTTCGATTAGCGAATACTACTACTAGTGAGTGACAGTATCCGATAACTTGCATTCGAATGCATGAGATTTCGATTAGCGAATACTACTACTAATGAGTGACAGTATCCAAATTATTGCATTCGAATGCATGAAATTTCGATTAGCGAATACTACTACTAGTGAGTGACAGTATCCGAGAACTTGAATTCGAATGCATGAGATTTCGATTAGTGAATACTATTACTAGTGAGTGACAGTATCCGAAATATTGCATTCGAATGCAAGAGATTTCGATTAGCGAATACTACTACTAGTGAGTGACAGTATCCCAGTACTTGCATTCTAATGCATGAAAATTCGATTAGCGAATACTACTACAAGTGAGTGACAGTATCCCAGAACTTGCATTCGAATGCATGAAATTTCGATTAGCGAATACTACTACTAGTGAGTGACAGTATCCGTTTTATTGCATTCGAATGCATGAAATTTCGATTAGCGAATACTACACCTAGTGAGTGACAGTTTCCGAATTATTGCATTCGAATGCATGAAATTTCGATTAGCGAATACTACTACTAGTGAGTGACAGTATCCGAATTATTGCATTCGAATGCATGAAATTTCGATTAGCGATTGCTGCTACTAGTGAGTGACAGTATCCCAGAACTTGCATTCGAATGCATGAGATTTCGATTAGCGAATACTACTACTAGTGAGTGACAGTATCCGATTTATTGCATTCGAATGCAAGAAATTTCGATTAGCGAATACTACTACAAGTGAGTGACAGTATCCCAGAACCTGCATTCGAATGCATGAAATTTCGATTAGCGAATACTACTACTAATGAGTGACAGTATCCGAATTATTGCATTCGAATGCATGAAATTTTGATTAGCGAATACTACTACTAGTGAGTGACAGTAGCCGAATTATTGCATTCGAATGCATCAAATTTCGATTAGCGAATACTACAACTAGTGAGTGACAGTATCCGAATTATTGCATTCGAATGCATGAGATTTCGATTAGCGAATACTACTACTAGTGAGTGACAGTATCCGAATTATTGCATTCGAATGCAAGAAATTTCGATTAGCGAATACTACTACAAGTAAGTGACAGTATCCCAGAACTTGCATTCGAATGCATGAAATTTCGATTAGCGAATACTACTACTAGTGAGTGACAGTATCCGAATTATTGCATTCGAATGCATGAAATTTCGATTAGCGAATACTACTACTAGTGAGTGACAGTATCCGAATTATTGCATTCGAATGCATGAGATTTCGATTAGCGAATACTACTACTCGTGAGTGACAGTATCCGAATTATTGCATTCGAATGCATGAAATTTCGATTAGCGATTACTACTACTAGTGAGTGACAGTATCCCAGAACTTGCATTCGAATGCATGAGATTTCGATTAGCGAATACTACTACTAGTGAGTGACAGTATCCGGATTATTGCATTCGAATGCATGAGATTTCGATTAGCGAATACTACTACTAGTGAGTGACAGTATCCGAGAACTTGCATTCGAATGCATGAGATTTCGATTAGCGAATACTACTACTAGTGAGTGACAGTATCCGAGAACCTGAATTCGAATGCATGAGATTTCGCTTAGTGAATACTACTACTAGTGAGTGACAGTATCCGAATTATTGCATTCGAAAGCAAGAGATTTCGTATAGCGAATACTACTACTAGTGAGTGACAGTATCCGAGAACTTGCATTCATATGCATGAGATTTCGATTAGCGAATACTACTACTAGTGAGTGACAGTATCCGAGAACTTGCATTTGAATGCATGAGATTTCGATTAGCGAATACTACTACTAGTGAGTGACAGAATCCGAGAACTTGCATTCGAATGCAAGAGATTTCGATTAGCGAATACTACTACTGGTGAGTGACAGTATCCGAGAACTTGCATTCGAATGCATGAGATTTAGATTAGCGAATACTGCTACTAGTCAGTGACAGTATCCGAATTATTGCATTTGAATGCAGGAGATTTCGATTAGCGAATACTACTACTAGTGAGTGACAGTATCCGAGAACTTGCATTCGGATGCATGAGATTTCGATTAGCGAATACTACTACTAGTGAGTGACAGTATCCGAGAACTTGCATTCGAATGCAAGAGATTTCGATTAGCGAATACTACTACTACTGAGTGACAGTATCCGAATTACTGCATTCGAATGCAAGAGATTTCGATTAGCGAATACTACTACTAGTGAGTGACAGTACCCGAGAACTTGCATTCGAATGCATGAGATTTCGATTAGCGAATACTACTACTAGTGAGTGACAGTATCCGAGAACTTGCATTCGAATGCAAGAGATTTCGATTAGCGAATACTACTACTAGTGAGTGACATTATTCGAGAACTTGCATTCGAATGCAAGAGATTTCAATTAGCGAATACTACTACTAGTGAGTGACAGTATCCGAGAACTTGCATTCGAATGCATGAGATTTCGATTAGCGAATACTACTACTAGTGAGTGACAGTATCCGAGAACTTGCATTCAAATGCATGAGATTTCGATTAGCGAATACTCCTACTAGTGAGTGACAGAATCCGAGAACTTGCATTCGAATGCATGAGATTTCGATTAGCGAATACTACTACTAGTGAGTGACAGTATCCGATAACTTGCATTCGAATGCATGAGATTTCGATTAGCGAATACTACTACTAATGAGTGACAGTATCCAAATTATTGCATTCGAATGCATGAAATTTCGATTAGCGAATACTACTACTAGTGAGTGACAGTATCCGAGAACTTGAATTCGAATGCATGAGATTTCGATTAGTGAATACTATTACTAGTGAGTGACAGTATCCGAAATATTGCATTCGAATGCAAGAGATTTCGATTAGCGAATACTACTATTAGTGAGTGACAGTATCCCAGTAATTGCATTCTAATGCATGAAAATTCGATTAGCGAATACTACTACAAGTGAGTGACAGTATCCCAGAACTTGCATTCGAATGCATGAAATTTCGATTAGCGAATACTACTACTAGTGAGTGACAGTATCCGCTTTATTGCATTCGAATGCATTAAATTTCGATTAGCGAATACTACACCTAGTGAGTGACAGTTTCCGAATTATTGCATTCGAATGCATGAAATTTCGATTAGCGAATACTACTACTAGTGAGTGACAGTATCCGAATTATTGCATTCGAATGCATGAAATTTCGATTAGCGATTGCTACTACTAGTGAGTGACAGTATCCCAGAACTTGCATTCGAATGCATGAGATTTCGATTAGCGAATACTACTACTAGTGAGTGACAGTATCCGATTTATTGCATTCGAATGCAAGAAATTTCGATTAGCGAATACTACTACAAGTGAGTGACAGTATCCCAGAACCTGCATTCGAATGCATGAAATTTCGATTAGCGAATACTACTACTAATGAGTGACAGTATCCGAATTATTGCATTCGAATGCATGAAATTTTGATTAGCGAATACTACTACTAGTGAGTGACAGTAGCCGAATTATTGCATTCGAATGCATCAAATTTCGATTAGCGAATACTACAACTAGTGAGTGACAGTAGCCGAATTATTGCATTCGAATGCATGAAATTTCGATTAGCGAATTCTACTACTAGTGAGTGACAGTATCCGATAACTTGCATTCGAATGCATGAGATTTCGATTAGCGAATACTACTACTAATGAGTGACAGTATCCAAATTATTGCATTCGAATGCATGAAATTTCGATTAGCGAATACTACTACTAGTGAGTGACAGTATCCGATAACTTGCATTCGAATGCATGAGATTTCGATTAGCGAATACTACTACTAATGAGTGACAGTATCCAAATTATTGCATTCGAATGCATGAAATTTCGATTAGCGAATACTACTACTAGTGAGTGACAGTATCCGAGAACTTGAATTCGAATGCATGAGATTTCGATTAGTGAATACTATTACTAGTGAGTGACAGTATCCGAAATATTGCATTCGAATGCAAGAGATTTCGATTAGCGAATACTACTACTAGTGAGTGACAGTATCCCAGTACTTGCATTCTAATGCATGAAAATTCGATTAGCGAATACTACTACAAGTGAGTGACAGTATCCCAGAACTTGCATTCGAATGCATGAAATTTCGATTAGCGAATACTCCTACTAGTGAGTGACAGTATCCGTTTTATTGCATTCGAATGCATGAAATTTCGATTAGCGAATACTACACCTAGTGAGTGACAGTTTCCGAATTATTGCATTCGAATGCATGAAATTTCGATTAGCGAATACTACTACTAGTGAGTGACAGTATCCGAATTATTGCATTCGAATGCATGAAATTTCGATTAGCGATTGCTACTACTAGTGAGTGACAGTATCCCAGAACTTGCATTCGAATGCATGAGATTTCGATTAGCGAATACTACTACTAGTGAGTGACAGTATCCGATTTATTGCATTCGAATGCAAGAAATTTCGATTAGCGAATACTACTACAAGTGAGTGACAGTATCCCAGAACCTGCATTCGAATGCACGAAATTTCGATTAGCGAATACTACTACTAATGAGTGACAGTATCCGAATTATTGCATTCGAATGCATGAAATTTTGATTAGCGAATACTACTACTAGTGAGTGACAGTAGCCGAATTATTGCATTAGAATGCATCAAATTTCGATTAGCGAATACTACAACTAGTGAGTGACAGTATCCGAATTATTGCATTCGAATGCATGAGATTTCGATTAGCGAATACTACTACTAGTGAGTGACAGTATCCGAATTATTGCATTCGAATGCAAGAAATTTCGATTAGCGAATACTACTTCAAGTGAGTGACAGTATCCCAGAACTTGCATTCGAATGCATGAAATTTCGATTAGCGAATACTACTACTAGTGAGTGACAGTATCCGAATTATTGCATTCGAATGCATGAAATTTCGATTAGCGAATACTACTACTAGTGAGTGACAGTATCCGAATTATTGCATTCGAATGCATGAAATTTCGATTAGCGAATACTACTACTAGTGAGTGACAGTATCCGAATTATTGCATTCGAATGCATGAAATTTCGATTAGCGATTACTACTACTAGTGAGTGACAGTATCCCAGAACTTGCATTCGAATGCATGAGATTTCGATTAGCGAATACTACTACTAGTGAGTGACAGTATCCGGATTATTGCATTCGAATGCATGAGATTTCGATTAGCGAATACTACTACTAGTGAGTGACAGTATCCGAGAACTTGCATTCGAATGCATGAGATTTCGATTAGCGAATACTACTACTAGTGAGTGACAGTATCCGAGAACCTGAATTCGAATGCATGAGATTTCGCTTAGTGAATACTACTACTAGTGAGTGACAGTATCCGAATTATTGCATTCGAAAGCAAGAGATTTCGAATAGCGAATACTACTACTAGTGAGTGACAGTATCCGAGAACTTGCATTCATATGCATGAGATTTCGATTAGCGAATACTACTACTAGTGAGTGACAGTATCCGAGAACTTGCATTTGAATGCATGAGATTTCGATTAGCGAATACTACTACTAGTGAGTGACAGAATCCGAGAACTTGCATTCGAATGCAAGAGATTTCGATTAGCGAATACTACTACTGGTGAGTGACAGTATCCGAGAACTTGCATTCGAATGCATGAGATTTCGATTAGCGAATACTGCTACTAGTCAGTGACAGTATCCGAATTATTGCATTTGAATGCAGGAGATTTCGATTAGCGAATACTACTACTAGTGAGTGACAGTATCCGAGAACTTGCATTCGGATGCATGAGATTTCGATTAGCGAATACTACTACTAGTGAGTGACAGTATCCGAGAACTTGCATTCGAATGCAAGAGATTTCGATTAGCGAATACTACTACTACTGAGTGACAGTATCCGAATTACTGCATTCGAATGCAAGAGATTTCGATTAGCGAATACTACTACTAGTGAGTGACAGTACCCGAGAACTTGCATTCGAATGCATGAGATTTCGATTAGCGAATACTACTACTAGTGAGTGACAGTATCCGAGAACTTGCATTCGAATGCAAGAGATTTCGATTAGCGAATACTACTACTAGTGAGTGACATTATCCGAGAACTTGCATTCGAATGCAAGAGATTTCAATTAGCGAATACTACTACTAGTGAGAGACAGTATCCGAGAACTTGCATTCGAATGCATGAGATTTCGATTAGCGAATACTACTACTAGTGAGTGACAGTATCCGAGAACTTGCATTCGAATGCATGAGATTTCGATTAGCGAATACTCCTACTAGTGAGTGACAGAATCCGAGAACTTGCATTCGAATGCATGAGATTTCGATTAGCGAATACTACTACTAGTGAGTGACAGTATCCGATAACTTGCATTCGAATGCATGAGATTTCGATTAGCGAATACTACTACTAATGAGTGACAGTATCCAAATTATTGCATTCGAATGCATGAAATTTCGATAAGCGAATACTACTACTAGTGAGTGACAGTATCCGAGAACTTGAATTCGAATGCATGAGATTTCGATTAGTGAATACTATTACTAGTGAGTGACAGTATCCGAAATATTGCATTCGAATGCAAGAGATTTCGATTAGCGAATACTACTACTAGTGAGTGACAGTATCCCAGTACTTGCATTCTAATGCATGAAAATTCGATTAGCGAATACTACTACAAGTGAGTGACAGTATCCCAGAACTTGCATTCGAATGCATGAAATTTCGATTAGCGAATACTACTACTAGTGAGTGACAGTATCCGTTTTATTGCATTCGAATGCATGAAATTTCGATTAGCGAATACTACACCTAGTGAGTGACAGTTTCCGAATTATTGCATTCGAATGCATGAAATTTCGATTAGCGAATACTACTACTAGTGAGTGACAGTATCCGAATTATTGCATTCGAATGCATGAAATTTCGATTAGCGATTGCTACTACTAGTGAGTGACAGTATCCCAGAACTTGCATTCGAATGCATGAGATTTCGATTAGCGAATACTACTACTAGTGAGTGACAGTATCCGATTTATTGCATTCGAATGCAAGAAATTTCGATTAGCGAATACTACTACAAGTGAGTGACAGTATCCCAGAACCTGCATTCGAATGCATGAAATTTCGATTAGCGAATACTACTACTAATGAGTGACAGTATCCGAATTATTGCATTCGAATGCATGAAATTTTGATTAGCGAATACTACTACTAGTGAGTGACAGTAGCCGAATTATTGCATTCGAATGCATCAAATTTCGATTAGCGAATACTACAACTAGTGAGTGACAGTAGCCGAATTATTGCATTCGAATGCATGAAATTTCGATTAGCGAATTCTACTACTAGTGAGTGACAGTAGCCGAATTATTGCATTCGAATGCATGAAATTTCGATTAGCGAATACTACAACTAGTGAGTTACAGTAGCCGAATTATTGCATTCGAATGCATCAAATTTCGATTAGCGAATACTACTACTAGTGAGTGACAGTATCCGAATTATTGCATTGGAATGCATGAAATTTCGATTAGCGAATACTACTACTAGTGAGTGACAGTATCCCAGAACTTGCATTCGAATGCATGAAATTTCGATTAGCGAATACTACTACTAGTGAGCGACAGTATCCGAGAACTTGCATTCGAATGCATGAGATTTCGATTAGCGAATACTACTACTAGTGAGTGACAGTATCCGAGAACTTGCATTCGAATGCAAGAGATTTCGATTAGCGAGTACTCCTACTAGTGAGTGACAGTATCCGAATTATTGCATTCGAATGCAAGAGATTTGGATTAGCGAATACTACTACTAGTGAGAGACAGAATCCGAGAACTTGCATTCGAATGCATGAGATTTCGATTAGCGAATACTACTACTGTTGAGTGACAGTATTCCAGAACTTGCATTCGAATGCATGAGATTTCGATTAGCGAATACTACTACTAGTGAGTGACAGTATCCAAATTATTGCATTCGAATGCATGAGATTTCGATTAGCGAATACTACTACTAGTGAGTGACAGTATCCGAATTATTGCATTCGAATGCATGAGATTTCGATTAGCGAATACTACTACTAGTGAGTGACAGTATCCGAATTATTGCATTCGAATGCAAGAAATTTCGATTAGCGAATATTACTATAAGTGAGTGACAGTATCCCAGAACGTGCATTCGAATGCATGAAATTTCGATTAGTGAATCCTACTTCTAGTGAGTGACAGTATCCGAATTATTGCATTCGAATGCATGAAATTTCGATTAGCGAATACTACTACTAGTGAGTGACAGTATCCGAATTATTGCATTCGAATGCATGAAATTTCGATTAGCGAATACTACTACTAGTGAGTGACAGTATCCGAATTATTGCATTCGAATGCATGAAATTTCGATTAGCGATTACTACTACTAGTGAGTGACAGTATCCCAGAACTTGCATTCGAATGCATGAGATTTCGATTAGCGAATACTACTACTAGTGAGTGACAGTATCCGGATTATTGCATTCGAATGCATGAGATTTCGATTAGCGAATACTACTACTAGTGAGTGACAGTATCCGAGAACTTGCATTCGAATGCATGAGATTTCGATTAGCGAATACTACTACTAGTGAGTGACAGTATCCGAGAACTTGAATTCGAATGCATGAGATTTCGCTTAGTGAATACTACTACTAGTGAGTGACAGTATCCGAATTATTGCATTCGAAAGCAAGAGATTTCGATTAGCGAATACTACTACTAGTGAGTGACAGTATCCGAGAACTTGCATTCATATGCATGAGATTTCGATTAGCGAATACTACTACTAGTGAGTGACAGTATCCGAATTATTGCATTCGAATGCAAGAGATTTCGATTAGCGAATACTACTACTAGTGAGAGACAGAATCCGAGAACTTGCATTCGAATGCATGAGATTTCGATTAGCGAATACTACTACTATTGAGTGACAGTATCCCAGAACTTGCATTCGAATGCATGAGATTTCGATTAGCGAATACTACTACTAGTGAGTGACAGTATCCAAATTATTGCATTCGAATGCATGAGATTTCGATTAGCGAATACTACTACTAGTGAGTGACAGTATCCGAATTATTGCATTCGAATGCATGAGATTTCGATTAGCGAATACTACTACTAGTGAGTGACAGTATCCGAATTATTGCATTCGAATGCAAGAAATTTCGATTAGCGAATACTACTACAAGTGAGTGACAGTATCCCAGAACTTGCATTCGAATGCATGAAATTTCGATTAGCGAATACTACTACTAGTAAGTGACAGTATCCGAATTATTGCATTCGAATGCATGAAATTTCGATTAGCGAATACTACTACTAGTGAGTGACAGTATCCGAATTATTGCATTCGAATGCATGAAATTTCGATTAGCGAATACTACTACTAGTGAGTGACAGTATCCGAATTATTGCATTCGAATGCATGAAATTTCGATTAGCGATTACTACTACTAGTGAGTGACAGTATCCCAGAACTTGCATTCGAATGCATGAGATTTCGATTAGCGAATACTACTACTAGTGAGTGACAGTATCCGGATTATTGCATTCGAATGCATTAGATTTCGATTAGCGAATACTACTACTAGTGAGTGACAGTATCCGAGAACTTGCATTCGAATGCATGAGATTTCGATTAGCGAATACTACTACTAGTGAGTGACAGTATCCGAGAACCTGAATTCGAATGCATGAGATTTCGCTTAGTGAATACTACTACTAGTGAGTGACAGTATCCGAATTATTGCATTCGAAAGCAAGAGATTTCGAATAGCGAATACTACTACTAGTGAGTGACAGTATCCGAGAACTTGCATTCATATGCATGAGATTTCGATTAGCGAATACTACTACTAGTGAGTGACAGTATCCGAGAACTTGCATTTGAATGCATGAGATTTCGATTAGCGAATACTACTACTAGTGAGTGACAGAATCCGAGAACTTGCATTCGTATGCAAGAGATTTCGATTAGCGAATACTACTACTGGTGAGTGACAGTATCCGAGAACTTGCATTCGAATGCATGAGATTTCGATTAGCGAATACTGCTACTAGTCAGTGACAGTATCCGAATTATTGCATTCTAATGCAAGAGATTTCGATTAGCGAATACTACTACTAGTGAGTGACAGTATCCGAGAACTTGAATTCGAATGCATGAGATTTCGCTTAGTGAATACTACTACTAGTGAGTGACAGTATCCGAATTATTGCATTCGAAAGCAAGAGATTTCGATTAGCGAATACTACTACTAGTGAGTGACAGTATCCGAGAACTTGCATTCATATGCATGAGATTTCGATTAGCGAATACTACTACTAGTGAGTGACAGTATCCGAATTATTGCATTCGAATGCAAGAGATTTCGATTAGCGAATACTACTACTAGTGAGAGACAGAATCCGAGAACTTGCATTCGAATGCATGAGATTTCGATTAGCGAATACTACTACTATTGAGTGACAGTATCCCAGAACTTGCATTCGAATGCATGAGATTTCGATTAGCGAATACTACTACTAGTGAGTGACAGTATCCAAATTATTGCATTCGAATGCATGAGATTTCGATTAGCGAATACTACTACTAGTGAGTGACAGTATCCGAATTATTGCATTCGAATGCATGAGATTTCTATTAGCGAATACTACTACTAGTGAGTGACAGTATCCGAATTATTGCATTCGAATGCAAGAAATTTCGATTAGCGAATACTACTACAAGTGAGTGACAGTATCCCAGAACTTGCATTCGAATGCATGAAATTTCGATTAGCGAATACTACTACTAGTGAGTGACAGTATCCGAATTATTGCATTCGAATGCATGAAATTTCGATTAGCGAATACTACTACTAGTGAGTGACAGTATCCGAATTATTGCATTCGAATGCATGAAATTTCGATTAGCGATTACTACTACTAGTGAGTGACAGTATCCCAGAACTTGCATTCGAATGCATGAGATTTCGATTAGCGAATACTACTACTAGTGAGTGACAGTATCCGGATTATTGCATTCGAATGCATTAGATTTCGATTAGCGAATACTACTACTAGTGAGTGACAGTATCCGAGAACTTGCATTCGAATGCATGAGATTTCGATTAGCGAATACTACTACTAGTGAGTGACAGTATCCGAGAACCTGAATTCGAATGCATGAGATTTCGCTTAGTGAATACTACTACTAGTGAGTGACAGTATCCGAATTATTGCATTCGAAAGCAAGAGATTTCGAATAGCGAATACTACTACTAGTGAGTGACAGTATCCGAGAACTTGCATTCATATGCATGAGATTTCGATTAGCGAATACTACTACTAGTGAGTGACAGTATCCGAGAACTTGCATTTGAATGCATGAGATTTCGATTAGCGAATACTACTACTAGTGAGTGACAGAATCCGAGAACTTGCATTCGTATGCAAGAGATTTCGATTAGCGAATACTACTACTGGTGAGTGACAGTATCCGAGAACTTGCATTCGAATGCATGAGATTTCGATTAGCGAATACTGCTACTAGTCAGTGACAGTATCCGAATTATTGCATTCTAATGCAAGAGATTTCGATTAGCGAATTCTACTACTAGTGAGTGACAGTATCCGAGAACTTGAATTCGAATGCATGAGATTTCGCTTAGTGAATACTACTACTAGTGAGTGACAGTATCCGAATTATTGCATTCGAAAGCAAGAGATTTCGATTAGCGAATACTACTACTAGTGAGTGACAGTATCCGAGAACTTGCATTCATATGCATGAGATTTCGATTAGCGAATACTACTACTAGTGAGTGACAGTATCCGAATTATTGCATTCGAATGCAAGAGATTTCGATTAGCGAATACTACTACTAGTGAGAGACAGAATCCGAGAACTTGCATTCGAATGCATGAGATTTCGATTAGCGAATACTACTACTATTGAGTGACAGTATCCCAGAACTTGCATTCGAATGCATGAGATTTCGATTAGCGAATACTACTACTAGTGAGTGACAGTATCCAAATTATTGCATTCGAATGCATGAGATTTCGATTAGCGAATACTACTACTAGTGAGTGACAGTATCCGAATTATTGCATTCGAATGCATGAGATTTCTATTAGCGAATACTACTACTAGTGAGTGACAGTATCCGAATTATTGCATTCGAATGCAAGAAATTTCGATTAGCGAATACTACTACAAGTGAGTGACAGTATCCCAGAACTTGCATTCGAATGCATGAAATTTCGATTAGCGAATACTACTACTAGTGAGTGACAGTATCCGAATTATTGCATTCGAATGCATGAAATTTCGATTAGCGAATACTACTACTAGTGAGTGACAGTATCCGAATTATTGCATTCGAATGCATGAAATTTCGATTAGCGAATACTACTACTAGTGAGTGACAGTATCCGAATTATTGCATTCGAATGCATGAAATTTCGATTAGCGATTACTACTACTGGTGAGTGACAGTATCCCAGAACTTGCATTCGAATGCATGAGATTTCGATTAGCGAATACTACTACTAGTGAGTGACAGTATCCGGATTATTGCATTCGAATGCATGAGATTTCGATTAGCGAATACTACTACTAGTGAGTGACAGTATCCGAGAACTTGCATTCGAATGCATGAGATTTCGATTAGCGAATACTACTACTAGTGAGTGACAGTATCCGAGAACCTGAATTCGAATGCATGAGATTTCGCTTAGTGAATACTACTACTAGTGAGTGACAGTATCCGAATTATTGCATTCGAAAGCAAGAGATTTCGAATAGCGAATACTACTACTAGTGAGTGACAGTATCCGAGAACTTGCATTCATATGCATGAGATTTCGATTAGCGAATACTACTACTAGTGAGTGACAGTATCCGAGAACTTGCATTTGAATGCATGAGATTTCGATTAGCGAATACTACTACTAGTGAGTGACAGAATCCGAGAACTTGCATTCGTATGCAAGAGATTTCGATTAGCGAATACTACTACTGGTGAGTGACAGTATCCGAGAACTTGCATTCGAATGCATGAGATTTCGATTAGCGAATACTACTACTAGTGAGTGACAGTATCCGATAACTTGCATTCGAATGCATGAGATTTCGATTAGCGAATACTACTACTAATGAGTGACAGTATCCAAATTATTGCATTCGAATGCATGAAATTTCGATAAGCGAATACTACTACTAGTGAGTGACAGTATCCGAGAACTTGAATTCGAATGCATGAGATTTCGATTAGTGAATACTATTACTAGTGAGTGACAGTATCCGAAATATTGCATTCGAATGCAAGAGATTTCGATTAGCGAATACTACTACTAGTGAGTGACAGTATCCCAGTACTTGCATTCTAATGCATGAAAATTCGATTAGCGAATACTACTACAAGTGAGTGACAGTATCCCAGAACTTGCATTCGAATGCATGAAATTTCGATTAGCGAATACTACTACTAGTGAGTGACAGTATCCGAGAACTTGCATTCGAATGCAAGAGATTTCGATTAGCGAATACTACTACTAGTGAGTGACATTATCCGAGAACTTGCATTCGAATGCAAGAGATTTCAATTAGCGAATACTACTACTAGTGAGTGACAGTATCCGAGAACTTGCATTCGAATGCATGAGATTTCGATTAGCGAATACTACTACTAGTGAGTGACAGTATCCGAGAACTTGCATTCGAATGCATGAGATTTCGATTAGCGAATACTACTACTAGTGAGTGACAGAATCCGAGAACTTGCATTCGAATGCATGAGATTTCGATTAGCGAATACTACTACTAGTGAGTGACAGTATCCGATAACTTGCATTCGAATGCATGAGATTTCGATTAGCGAATACTACTACTAATGAGTGACAGTATCCAAATTATTGCATTCGAATGCATGAAATTTCGATTAGCGAATACTACTACTAGTGAGTGACAGTATCCGAATTATTAGATTCGAATGCATGAAATTTCGATTAGCGAGTACTACTACTAGTGAGTGACAGTATCCGAATTATTGCATTCGAATGCATGAAATTTCGATTAGCGAATACTACTACTAGTGAGTGACAGTATCCGAATTATTGTATTCGAATGCATGAAATTTCGATTAGCGAATACTACTACTAGTGAGTGACAGTATCCCAGAACTTGCATTCGAATGCATGAGATTTCGATTAGCGAATACTACTACTAGTGAGTGACAGCATCCGGATTATTGCATTCGAATGCATGAGATTTCTATTAGCGAATACCACTACTAGTGAGTGACAGTATCCGAGAACTTGCATTCGAATGCATGAGATTTCGATTAGCGAATACTACTACTAGTGAGTGACAGTATCCGAGAACTTGAATTCGAATGCATGAGATTTCGATTAGTGAATACTATTACTAGTGAGTGACAGTATCCGAATTATTGCATTCGAGTGCATGAAATTTCGATTAGCGAGTACTACTACTAGTGAGTGACAGTATCCGAATTATTGCATTCGAATGCATGAGATTTCGATTAGCGAATACTACTACTAGTGAGTGACAGTATCCGAATTATTGCATTCGAATGCATGAAATTTCGATTAGCGATTACTACAACTAGTGAGTGACAGTAGCCGAATTATTGCATTCGAATGCATCAAATTTCGATTAGCGAATACTACTACTAGTGAGTGACAGTATCCGAATTATTGCATTCGAATGCATGAAATTTCGATTAGCGAATACTACTACTAGTGAGTGACAGTATCCCAGAACTTGCATTCGAATGCATGAATTTTCGATTAGCGAATACTACTACTAATGCGCGACAGTATCCGAGAACTTGCATTCGAATGCATGAGATTTCGATTAGCGAATACTACTACTAGTGAGTGACAGTATCCGAATTATTGCATTCGAATGCAAGAGATTTCGATTAGCGAATACTACTACTAGTGAGTGACAGTATCCGAATTATTGCATTCGAATGCATGAAATTTTGATTAGCAAATACTACTACTAGTGAGTGACAGTATCCCAGTACTAGCATTCTAATGCATGAAAATTCGATTAGCGAATACTACTACTAGTGAGTGACAGTATCCCAGAACTTGCATTCGAATGAATGAAATTTCGATTAGCGAATACTACTACTAGTGAGTGACAGTATCCGAATTATTGCATTCGAAAGCAAGAGATTTCGATTAGCGAATACTACTACTAGTGAGTGACAGTATCCGAGAACTTGCATTCATATGCATGAGATTTCGATTAGCGAATACTACTACTAGTGAGTGACAGTATCCGAATTATTGCATTCGAATGCAAGAGATTTCGATTAGCGAATACTACTACTAGTGAGAGACAGAATCCGAGAACTTGCATTCGAATGCATGAGATTTCGATTAGCGAATACTACTACTATTGAGTGACAGTATCCCAGAACTTGCATTCGAATGCATGAGATTTCGATTAGCGAATACTACTACTAGTGAGTGACAGTATCCAAATTATTGCATTCGAATGCATGAGATTTCGATTAGCGAATACTACTACTAGTGAGTGACAGTATCCGAATTATTGCATTCGAATGCATGAGATTTCTATTAGCGAATACTACTACTAGTGAGTGACAGTATCCGAATTATTGCATTCGAATGCAAGAAATTTCGATTAGCGAATACTACTACAAGTGAGTGACAGTATCCCAGAACTTGCATTCGAATGCATGAAATTTCGATTAGCGAATACTACTACTAGTGAGTGACAGTATCCGAATTATTGCATTCGAATGCATGAAATTTCGATTAGCGAATACTACTACTAGTGAGTGACAGTATCCGAATTATTGCATTCGAATGCATGAAATTTCGATTAGCGAATACTACTACTAGTGAGTGACAGTATCCGAATTATTGCATTCGAATGCATGAAATTTCGATTAGCGATTACTACTACTAGTGAGTGACAGTATCCCAGAACTTGCATTCGAATGCATGAGATTTCGATTAGCGAATACTACTACTAGTGAGTGACAGTATCTGGATTATTGCATTCGAATGCATGAGATTTCGATTAGCGAATACTACTACTAGTGAGTGACAGTATCCGAGAACTTGCATTCGAATGCATGAGATTTCGATTAGCGAATACTACTACTAGTGAGTGACAGTATCCGAGAACCTGAATTCGAATGCATGAGATTTCGCTTAGTGAATACTACTACTAGTGAGTGACAGTATCCGAATTATTGCATTCGAAAGCAAGAGATTTCGAATAGCGAATACTACTACTAGTGAGTGACAGTATCCGAGAACTTGCATTCATATGCATGAGATTTCGATTAGCGAATACTACTACTAGTGAGTGACAGTATCCGAGAACTTGCATTTGAATGCATGAGATTTCGATTAGCGAATACTACTACTAGTGAGTGACAGAATCCGAGAACTTGCATTCGTATGCAAGAGATTTCGATTAGCGAATACTACTACTGGTGAGTGACAGTATCCGAGAACTTGCATTCGAATGCATGAGATTTCGATTAGCGAATACTGCTACTAGTCAGTGACAGTATCCGAATTATTGCATTCTAATGCAAGAGATTTCGATTAGCGAATACTACTACTAGTGAGTGACAGTATCCGAGAACTTGCATTCGGATGCATGAGATTTCGATTAGCGAATACTACTACTAGTGAGTGACAGTATCCGAGAACTTGCATTCGAATGCAAGAGATTTCGATTAGCGAATACTACTACTACTGAGTGACAGTATCCGAATTACTGCATTCGAATGCAAGAGATTTCGATTAGCGAATACTACTACTAGTGAGTGACAGTACCCGAGAACTTGCATTCGAATGCAAGAGATCTCGATTAGCGAATACTACTACCAGTGAGGACAGTATCCGAATTATTGCATTCTAATGCATGAGATTTCGATTAGCGAATACTACTACTAGTGAGTGACAGTATCCGAGAACTTGCATTCGAATGCAAGAGATTTCGATTAGCGAATACTACTACTAGTGAGTGACATTATCCGAGAACTTGCATTCGAATGCAAGAGATTTCAATTAGCGAATACTACTACTAGTGAGTGACAGTATCCGAGAACTTGCATTCGAATGCATGAGATTTCGATTAGCGAATACTACTACTAGTGAGTGACAGTATCCGAGAACTTGCATTCGAATGCATGAGATTTCGATTAGCGAATACTACTACTAGTGAGTGACAGAATCCGAGAACTTGCATTCGAATGCATGAGATTTCGATTAGCGAATACTACTACTAGTGAGTGACAGTATCCGATAACTTGCATTCGAATGCATGAGATTTCGATTAGCGAATACTACTACTAATGAGTGACAGTATCCAAATTATTGCATTCGAATGCATGAAATTTCGATTAGCGAATACTACTACTAGTGAGTGACAGTATCCGAATTATTAGATTCGAATGCATGAAATTTCGATTAGCGAGTACTACTACTAGTGAGTGACAGTATCCGAATTATTGCATTCGAATGCATGAAATTTCGATTAGCGAATACTACTACTAGTGAGTGACAGTATCCGAATTATTGTATTCGAATGCATGAAATTTCGATTAGCGAATACTACTACTAGTGAGTGACAGTATCCCAGAACTTGCATTCGAATGCATGAGATTTCGATTAGCGAATACTACTACTAGTGAGTGACAGCATCCGGATTATTGCATTCGAATGCATGAGATTTCTATTAGCGAATACCACTACTAGTGAGTGACAGTATCCGAGAACTTGCATTCGAATGCATGAGATTTCGATTAGCGAATACTACTACTAGTGAGTGACAGTATCCGAGAACTTGAATTCGAATGCATGAGATTTCGATTAGTGAATACTATTACTAGTGAGTGACAGTATCCGAATTATTGCATTCGAGTGCATGAAATTTCGATTAGCGAGTACTACTACTAGTGAGTGACAGTATCCGAATTATTGCATTCGAATGCATGAGATTTCGATTAGCGAATACTACTACTAGTGAGTGACAGTATCCGAATTATTGCATTCGAATGCATGAAATTTCGATTAGCGATTACTACAACTAGTGAGTGACAGTAGCCGAATTATTGCATTCGAATGCATCAAATTTCGATTAGCGAATACTACTACTAGTGAGTGACAGTATCCGAATTATTGCATTCGAATGCATGAAATTTCGATTAGCGAATACTACTACTAGTGAGTGACAGTATCCCAGAACTTGCATTCGAATGCATGAATTTTCGATTAGCGAATACTACTACTAATGCGCGACAGTATCCGAGAACTTGCATTCGAATGCATGAGATTTCGATTAGCGAATACTACTACTAGTGAGTGACAGTATCCGAATTATTGCATTCGAATGCAAGAGATTTCGATTAGCGAATACTACTACTAGTGAGTGACAGTATCCGAATTATTGCATTCGAATGCATGAAATTTTGATTAGCAAATACTACTACTAGTGAGTGACAGTATCCCAGTACTAGCATTCTAATGCATGAAAATTCGATTAGCGAATACTACTACTAGTGAGTGACAGTATCCCAGAACTTGCATTCGAATGAATGAAATTTCGATTAGCGAATACTACTACTAGTGAGTGACAGTATCCGAATTATTGCATTCGAATGCATGAAATTTCGCTTAGCGAATACTACTACTAGTAAGTTGCAGTATCCGAATTATTGCATTCGAATGCATGAAATTTCGATTAGCGAATACCACTACTAGTGAGTGACAGTCTCCGAATTATTGCATTCGAATGCATGAAATTTTGATTAGCGAATACTACGTCTAGTGAGTGACAGTATCCCAGAACTTGCATTCGAATGCATGAGATTTCGATTAGCGAATACTACTACTAGTGAGTGTCAGTATCCGAGAACTTGAATTCGAATGCATGAGATTTCGATTAGTGAATACTACTACTAGTGAGTGACAGTATCCGAATTATTGCATTCGAATGCAACAGATTTCGATTATCGAATACTACTACTAGTGAGTGACAGTATCCGAGAACTTGCATTCAAATGCATGAGATTTCGATTAGCGAATACTACTACTAGTGAGTGACAGTATCCGAATTATTGCATTCGAATGCATGAGATTTCGATTAGCGAATACTACTACTAGTGAGTGACAGTATCCGAGAACTTGCATTCGAATGCATGAGATTTCGATTAGCGAATACTACTACTAGTGAGTGACAGTATCCAAATTATTGCATTCGAATGCATGAAATTTCGATTAGCGAATACTACTACTAGTGAGTGACAGAATCCGAATTATTGCATTTGAATGCATGAAATTTCGATTAGCGAATACTACTACTAGTGAGTGACAGTATCCGAATTATTGCATTCGAATGCATGAAATTTCGATTAGCGAATACTACTACTAGTGAGTGACAGTATCCGAATTATTGCATTCGAATGCATGAAATTTCGATTAGCGGATACTACTACTAGTGAGTGACAGTATCCCAGAACTTGCATTCGAATGCATGAGATTTCGATTAGCGAATACTACTACTAGTGAGTGACAGTATCCGGATTATTGCATTCGAATGCATGAGATTTCGATTAGCGAATACTACTACTAGTGAGTGACAGTATCCGAGAACTTGAATTCGAATGCATGAGATTTCGATTAGTGAATACTATTACTAGTGAGTGACAGTATCCGAATTATTGCACTCGAATGCAAGAGATTTCGATTAGCGAATACTACTACTAGTGAGTGACAGTATTAGAGAACTTGCATTCGAATGCATGAGATTTCGATTAGCGAATACTACTACTAGTGAGTGACAGTATCCGAATTATTGCATTCGAATGCATGAAATTTCGATTAGCAAATACTACTACTAGTGAGTGACAGTATACCAGTACTTGCATTCTAATGCATGAAAATTCGATTAGCGAATACTACTACTAGTGAGTGACAGTATCCCTGAACTTGCATTCGAATGCATGAAATTTCGATTAGCGAATACTACTACTAGTGAGTGACAGTATCCGAGAACTTGCATTCGAATGCATGAGATTTCGATTAGCGAATACTACTACTAGTGAGTGACAGTATCCGAGAACTTGCATTCGAATGCATGAGATTTCGATTAGCGAATACTACTACTAGTGAGAGACAGAATCCGAGAACTTGCATTCGAATGCATGAGATTTCGATTAGCGAATACTACTACTATTGAGTGACAGTATCCCAGAACTTGCATTCGAATGCATGAGATTTCGATTAGCGAATACTACTACTAGTGAGTGACAGTATCCAAATTATTGCATTCGAATGAATGAGATTTCGATTAGCGAATACTACTACTAGTGAGTGACAGTATCCGAATTATTGCATTCGAATGCATGAGATTTCGATTAGCGAATACTACTACTAGTGAGTGACAGTATCCGAGAACTTGCATTCGAATGCATGAGATTTCGATTAGCGAATACTACTACTAGTGAGTGACAGTATCCGAATTATTGTATTCGAATGCATGAAATTTCGATTAGCAAATACTACTACTAGTGAGTGACAGTATCCCAGTACTTGCATTCTAATGCATGAAAATTCGATTAGCGAATATTACTACAAGTGAGTGACAGTATCCCAGAACTTGCATTCGAATGCATGAAATTTCGATTAGCGAATACTACTACTAGTGAGTGACAGTATCCGTTTTATTGCATTCGAATGCATGAAATTTCGATTAGCGAATACTACACCTAGTGAGTGACAGTTTCCGAATTATTGCATTCGAATGCATGAAATTTCGATTAGCGAATACTACTACTAGTGAGTGACAGTATCCGAATTATTGCATTCGAATGCATGAAATTTCGATTAGCGATTGCTACTACTAGTGAGTGACAGTATCCCAGAACTTGCATTCGAATGCATGAGATTTCGATTAGCGAATACTACTACTAGTGAGTGACAGTATCCGGATTATTGCATTCGAATGCATGAGATTCCGATTAGCGAATACTACTACTAGTGAGTGACAGTATCCGAGAACTTGCATTCGAATGCATGAGATTTCGATTAGCGAATACTACTACAAGTGAGTGACAGTATCCGAGAACTTAAATTCGAATGCATGAGATTTCGATTAGTGAATACTACTACTAGTGAGTAACAGTATCCGAATTATTGCATTCGAAAGCAAGAGATTTCGATTAGCGAATACTACTACTAGTGAGTGACAGTATCCGAGAACTTGCATTCATATGCATGAGATTTCGATTAGCGAATACGACTACTAATCAGTGACAGTATCCGAGAACTTGCATTTGAATGCATGAGATTTCGATTAGCGAATACTACTACTAGTGAGTGACAGAATCCGAGAACTTGCATTCGAATGCAAGAGATTTCGATTAGCGAATACTACTACTAGTGAGTGACAGTATCCGAGAACTTGCATTCGAATGCATGATATTTCGATTAGCGAATACTGCTACTAGTCAGTGACAGTATCCGAATTATTGCATTCGAATGCAAGACATTTCGATTAGCGAATACTACTACTAGTGAGTGACAGTATCCGAGAACTTGCATTCGGATGCATGAGATTTCGATTAGCGAATACTACTACTAGTGAGTGACAGTATCCGAGAACTTGCATTCGAATGCAAGAGATTTCGATTAGCGAGTACTCCTACTAGTGAGTGACAGTATCCGAATTATTGCATTCGAATGCAAGAGATTTCGATTAGCGAATACTACTACTAGTGAGAGACAGAATCTGAGAACTTGCATTCGAATGCATGAGATTTCGATTAGCGAATACTACTACTGTTGAGTGACAGTATCCCAGAACTTGCATTCGAATGCATGAGATTTCGATTAGCGAATACTACTACTAGTGAGTGACAGTATCCAAATTATTGCATTCGAATGCATGAGATTTCGATTAGCGAATACTACTACTAGTGAGTGACAGTATCCGAATTATTGCATTCGAATGCATGAGATTTCGATTAGCGAATACTACTACTAGTGAGTGACAGTATCCGAATTATTGCATTCGAATGCAAGAAATTTCGATTAGCGAATACTACTATAAGTGAGTGACAGTATCCCAGAACGTGCATTCCAATGCATGAAATTTCGATTAGTGAATCCTACTACTAGTGAGTGACAGTATCCGAATTATTGCATTCGAATGCATGAAATTTCGATTAGCGAATACTACTACTAGTGAGTGACAGTATCCGAATTATTGCATTCGAATGCATGAAATTTCGATTAGCGAATACTACTACTAGTGAGTGACAGTATCCGAATTATTGCATTCGAATGCATGAAATTTCGATTAGCGATTACTACTACTAGTGAGTGACAGTATCCCAGAACTTGCATTCGAATGCATGAGATTTCGATTAGCGAATACTACTACTAGTGAGTGACAATATCCGGATTATTGCATTCGAATGCATGAGATTTCGATTAGCGAATACTACTACTAGTGAGTGACAGTATCCGAGAACTTGCATTCGAATGCATGAGATTTCGATTAGCGAATACTACTACTAGTGAGTGACAGTATCGGAGAACTTGAATTCGAATGCATGAGATTTCGCTTAGTGAATACTACTACTAGTGAGTGACAGTATCCGAATTATTGCATTCGAAAGCAAGAGATTTCGATTAGCGAATACTACTACTAGTGAGTGACAGTATCCGAGAACTTGCATTCATATGCATGAGATTTCGATTAGCGAATACTACTACTAGTGAGTGACAGTATCCGAGAACTTGCATTCGAATGCATGAGATTTCGATTAGCGAATACTACTACTAGTGAGTGACAGTATCCAAATTATTGCATTCGAATGCATGAAATTTCGATTAGCGAATACTACTACTAGTGAGTGACAGAATCCGAATTATTGCATTTGAATGCATGAAATTTCGATTAGCGAATACTACTACTAGTGAGTGACAGTATCCGAATTATTGCATTCGAATGCATGAAATTTCGATTAGCGAATACTACTACTAGTGAGTGACAGTATCCGAATTATTGCATTCGAATGCATGAAATTTCGATTAGCGGATACTACTACTAGTGAGTGACAGTATCCCAGAACTTGCATTCGAATGCATGAGATTTCGATTAGCGAATACTACTACTAGTGAGTGACAGTATCCGGATTATTGCATTCGAATGCATGAGATTTCGATTAGCGAATACTACTACTAGTGAGTGACAGTATCCGAGAACTTGAATTCGAATGCATGAGATTTCGATTAGTGAATACTATTACTAGTGAGTGACAGTATCCGAATTATTGCACTCGAATGCAAGAGATTTCGATTAGCGAATACTACTACTAGTGAGTGACAGTATTAGAGAACTTGCATTCGAATGCATGAGATTTCGATTAGCGAATACTACTACTAGTGAGTGACAGTATCCGAATTATTGCATTCGAATGCATGAAATTTCGATTAGCAAATACTACTACTAGTGAGTGACAGTATACCAGTACTTGCATTCTAATGCATGAAAATTCGATTAGCGAATACTACTACTAGTGAGTGACAGTATCCCTGAACTTGCATTCGAATGCATGAAATTTCGATTAGCGAATACTACTACTAGTGAGTGACAGTATCCGAGAACTTGCATTCGAATGCATGAGATTTCGATTAGCGAATACTACTACTAGTGAGTGACAGTATCCGAGAACTTGCATTCGAATGCATGAGATTTCGACTAGCGAATACTACTACTAGTGAGAGACAGAATCCGAGAACTTGCATTCGAATGCATGAGATTTCGATTAGCGAATACTACTACTATTGAGTGACAGTATCCCAGAACTTGCATTCGAATGCATGAGATTTCGATTAGCGAATACTACTACTAGTGAGTGACAGTATCCAAATTATTGCATTCGAATGAATGAGATTTCGATTAGCGAATACTACTACTAGTGAGTGACAGTATCCGAATTATTGCATTCGAATGCATGAGATTTCGATTAGCGAATACTACTACTAGTGAGTGACAGTATCCGAGAACTTGCATTCGAATGCATGAGATTTCGATTAGCGAATACTACTACTAGTGAGTGACAGTATCCGAATTATTGTATTCGAATGCATGAAATTTCGATTAGCAAATACTACTACTAGTGAGTGACAGTATCCCAGTACTTGCATTCTAATGCATGAAAATTCGATTAGCGAATATTACTACAAGTGAGTGACAGTATCCCAGAACTTGCATTCGAATGCATGAAATTTCGATTAGCGAATACTACTACTAGTGAGTGACAGTATCCGTTTTATTGCATTCGAATGCATGAAATTTCGATTAGCGAATACTACACCTAGTGAGTGACAGTTTCCGAATTATTGCATTCGAATGCATGAAATTTCGATTAGCGAATACTACTACTAGTGAGTGACAGTATCCGAATTATTGCATTCGAATGCATGAAACTTCGATTAGCGATTGCTACTACTAGTGAGTGACAGTATCCCAGAACTTGCATTCGAATGCATGAGATTTCGATTAGCGAATACTACTACTAGTGAGTGACAGTATCCGGATTATTGCATTCGAATGCATGAGATTCCGATTAGCGAATACTACTACTAGTGAGTGACAGTATCCGAGAACTTGCATTCGAATGCATGAGATTTCGATTAGCGAATACTACTACAAGTGAGTGACAGTATCCGAGAACTTAAATTCGAATGCATGAGATTTCGATTAGTGAATACTACTACTAGTGAGTAACAGTATCCGAATTATTGCATTCGAAAGCAAGAGATTTCGATTAGCGAATACTACTACTAGTGAGTGACAGTATCCGAGAACTTGCATTCATATGCATGAGATTTCGATTAGCGAATACGACTACTAATCAGTGACAGTATCCGAGAACTTGCATTTGAATGCATGAGATTTCGATTAGCGAATACTACTACTAGTGAGTGACAGAATCCGAGAACTTGCATTCGAATGCAAGAGATTTCGATTAGCGAATACTACTACTAGTGAGTGACAGTATCCGAGAACTTGCATTCGAATGCATGATATTTCGATTAGCGAATACTGCTACTAGTCAGTGACAGTATCCGAATTATTGCATTCGAATGCAAGACATTTCGATTAGCGAATACTACTACTAGTGAGTGACAGTATCCGAGAACTTGCATTCGGATGCATGAGATTTCGATTAGCGAATACTACTACTAGTGAGTGACAGTATCCGAGAACTTGCATTCGAATGCAAGAGATTTCGATTAGCGAGTACTCCTACTAGTGAGTGACAGTATCCGAATTATTGCATTCGAATGCAAGAGATTTCGATTAGCGAATACTACTACTAGTGAGAGACAGAATCTGAGAACTTGCATTCGAATGCATGAGATTTCGATTAGCGAATACTACTACTGTTGAGTGACAGTATCCCAGAACTTGCATTCGAATGCATGAGATTTCGATTAGCGAATACTACTACTAGTGAGTGACAGTATCCAAATTATTGCATTCGAATGCATGAGATTTCGATTAGCGAATACTACTACTAGTGAGTGACAGTATCCGAATTATTGCATTCGAATGCATGAGATTTCGATTAGCGAATACTACTACTAGTGAGTGACAGTATCCGAATTATTGCATTCGAATGCAAGAAATTTCGATTAGCGAATACTACTATAAGTGAGTGACAGTATCCCAGAACGTGCATTCCAATGCATGAAATTTCGATTAGTGAATCCTACTACTAGTGAGTGACAGTATCCGAATTATTGCATTCGAATGCATGAAATTTCGATTAGCGAATACTACTACTAGTGAGTGACAGTATCCGAATTATTGCATTCGAATGCATGAAATTTCGATTAGCGAATACTACTACTAGTGAGTGACAGTATCCGAATTATTGCATTCGAATGCATGAAATTTCGATTAGCGATTACTACTACTAGTGAGTGACAGTATCCCAGAACTTGCATTCGAATGCATGAGATTTCGATTAGCGAATACTACTACTAGTGAGTGACAATATCCGGATTATTGCATTCGAATGCATGAGATTTCGATTAGCGAATACTACTACTAGTGAGTGACAGTATCCGAGAACTTGCATTCGAATGCATGAGATTTCGATTAGCGAATACTACTACTAGTGAGTGACAGTATCGGAGAACTTGAATTCGAATGCATGAGATTTCGCTTAGTGAATACTACTACTAGTGAGTGACAGTATCCGAATTATTGCATTCGAAAGCAAGAGATTTCGATTAGCGAATACTACTACTAGTGAGTGACAGTATCCGAGAACTTGCATTCATATGCATGAGATTTCGATTAGCGAATACTACTACTAGTGAGTGACAGTATCCGAATTATTGCATTCGAATGCAAGAGATTTCGATTAGCGAATACTACTACTAGTGAGAGACAGAATCCGAGAACTTGCATTCGAATGCATGAGATTTCGATTAGCGAATACTACTACTATTGAGTGACAGTATCCCAGAACTTGCATTCGAATGCATGAGATTTCGATTAGCGAATACTACTACTAGTGAGTGACAGTATCCAAATTATTGCATTCGAATGCATGAGATTTCGATTAGCGAATACTACTACTAGTGAGTGACAGTATCCGAATTATTGCATTCGAATGCATGAGATTTCGATTAGCGAATACTACTACTAGTGAGTGACAGTATCCGAATTATTGCATTCGAATGCAAGAAATTTCGATTAGCGAATACTACTATAAGTGAGTGACAGTATCCCAGAACTTGCATTCGAATGCATGAAATTTCGATTAGCGAATACTACTACTAGTGAGTGACAGTATCCGAATTATTGCATTCGAATGCATGAAATTTCGATTAGCGAATACTACTACTAGTGAGTGACAGTATCCGAATTATTGCATTCGAATGCATGAAATTTCGATCAGCGATTACTACTACTAGTGAGTGACAGTATCCCAGAACTTGCATTCGAATGCATGAGATTTCGATTAGCGAATACTACTACTAGTGAGTGACAGTATCCGGATTATTGCATTCGAATGCATGAGATTTCGATTAGCGAATACTACTACTAGTGAGTGACAGTATCCGAGAACTTGCATTCGAATGCATGAGATTTCGATTAGCGAATACTACTACTAGTGAGTGACAGTATCCGAGAACTTGAATTCGAATGCATGAGATTTCGCTTAGTGAATACTACTACTAGTGAGTGACAGTATCCGAATTATTGCATTCGAAAGCAAGAGATTTCGATGAGCGAATACTACTACTAGTGAGTGACAGTATCCGAGAACTTGCATTCATATGCATAAGATTTCGATTAGCGAATACTACTACTAGTGAGTGACAGTATCCCAGAACTTGCATTCGAATGCATGAAATTTCGATTAGCGAATACTACTACTAGTGCGCGACAGTATCCGAGAACTTGCATTCGAATGCATGAGATTTCGATTAGCGAATACTACTACTAGAGAGTGACAGTATCCGAATTATTGCATTCGAATGCAAGAGATTTCGATTAGCGAATACTACTACTAGTGAGTGACAGTATCCGAATTATTGCATTCGAATGCATGAAATTTCGATTAGCAAATACTACTACTAGTGAGTGACAGTATCCCAGTACTAGCATTCTAATGCATGAAAATTCGATTAGCGAATACTACTACTAGTGAGTGACAGTATCCCAGAACTTGCATTCGAATGCATGAAATTTCGATTAGCGAATACTACTACTAGTGAGTGACAGTATCCGAATTATTGCATTCGAATGCATGAAATTTCGCTTAGCGAATACTACTACTAGTAAGTTGCAGTATCCAAATTATTGAATTCGAATGCATGAAATTTCGATTAGCGAATACCACTACTAGTGAGTGACAGTATCCGAATTATTGCATTCGAGTGCATGAAATTTTGATTAGCGAATACTACGACTAGTGAGTGACAGTATCCCAGAACTTGCATTCGAATGCATGAGATTTCGATTAGCGAATACTACTACTAGTGAGTGACAGTATCCGAGAACTTGAATTCGAATGCATGAGATTTCGATTAGCGAATACTACTACTAGTGAGTGACAGTATCCGAATTATTGCATTCGAATGCATGAGATTTCGATTAGCGAATACTACTACTAGTGAGTGACAGTATCCGAGAACTTGCATTCGAATGCATGAGATTTCGATTAGCGAATACTACTACTAGTGAGTGACAGTATCCAAATTATTGCATTCGAATGCATGAAATTTCGATTAGCGAATACTACTACTAGTGAGTGACAGTATCCGAATTATTGCATTTGAATGCATGAAATTTCGATTAGCGAATACTACTACTAGTGAGTGACAGTATCCAAATTATTGCATTCGAATGCATGAAATTTCGATTAGCGAATACTACTACTAGTGAGTGACAGTATCCGAATTATTGCATTCGAATGCATGAAATTTCGATTAGCGAATACTACTACTAGTGAGTGACAGTATCTCAGAACTTGCATTCGAATGCATGAGATTTCAATTAGCGAATACTACTACTAGTGAGTGACAGTATCCGGATTATTGCATTCGAATGCATGAGATTTCGATTAGCGAATACTACTACTAGTGAGTGACAGTATCCGAGAACTTGCATTCGAATGCATGAGATTTCGATTAGCGAATACTACTACTAGTGAGTGACAGTATCCGAGAACTTGAATTCGAATGCATGAGATTTCGATTAGTGAATACTATTACTAGTGAGTGACAGTATCCGAATTATTGCACTCGAATGCAAGAGATTTCGATTAGCGAATACTACTACTAGTGAGTGACAGTATTAGAGAACTTGCATTCGAATGCATGAGATTTCGATTAGCGAATACTACTACTAGTGAGTGACAGTATCCGAATTATTGCATTCGAATGCATGAAATTTCGATTAGCAAATACTACTACTAGTGAGTGACAGTATCCCAGTACTTGCATTCTAATGCATGAAAATTCGATTATCGAATACTACTACTAGTGAGTGACAGTATCCCTGAACTTGCATTCGAATGCATGAAATTTCGATTAGCGAATACTACTACTAGTGAGTGACAGTATCCGAGAACTTGCATTCGAATGCATGAGATTTCGATTAGCGAATACTACTACTAGTGAGTGACAGTATCCGAGAACTTGCATTCGAATGCATGAGATTTCAATTAGCGAATACTACTACTAGTGAGAGACAGAATCCGAGAACTTGCATTCGAATGCATGAGATTTCGATTAGCGAATACTACTACTATTGAGTGACAGTATCCCAGAACTTGCATTCGAATGCATGAGATTTCGATTAGCGAATACTACTACTAGTGAGTGACAGTATCCAAATTATTGCATTCGAATGCATGAGATTTCGATTAGCGAATACTACTACTAGTGAGTGACAGTATCCGAATTATTGCATTCGAATGCATGAGATTTCGATTAGCGAATACTACTACTAGTGAGTGACAGTATCCGAATTATTGCATTCGAGTGCAAGAAATTTCGATTAGCGAATACTACTACTAGTGAGTGACAGTATCCGAGAACTTGCATTCGAATGCATGAGATTTCGATTAGCGAATACTACTACTAGTGAGTGACAGTATCCGAATTATTGTATTCGAATGCATGAAATTTCGATTAGCAAATACTACTACTAGTGAGTGACAGTATCCCAGTACTTGCATTCTAATGCATGAAATTTCGATTAGCGAATACTACTACTAGTGAGTGACAGTATCCGTTTTATTGATTTGGAATGCATGAAATTTCGATTAGCGAATACTACAACTAGTGAGTGACAGTTTCCGAATTATTGCATTCGAATGCATGAAATTTCGATTAGCGAATACTACTACTAGTGAGTGACAGTATCCGAATTATTGCATTCGAATGCATGAAATTTCGATTAGCGATTGCTACTACTAGTGAGTGACAGTATCCCAGAACTTGCATTCGAATGCATGAGATTTCGATTAGCGAATACTACTACTAGTGAGTGACAGTATCCGGATTATTGCATTCGAATGCATGAGATTTCGATTAGCGAATACTACTACTAGTGAGTGACAGTATCCGAGAACTTGCATTCGAATGCATGAGATTTCGATTAGCGAATACTACTACAAGTGAGTGACAGTATCCGAGAACTTAAATTCGAATGCATGAGATTTCGATTAGTGAATACTACTACTAGTGAGTGACAGTATCCGAATTATTGCATTCGAAAGCAAGAGATTTCGATTAGCGAATACTACTACTAGTGAGTGACAGTATCCGAGAACTTGCATTCATATGCATGAGATTTCGATTAGCGAATACTACTACTAATGAGTGACAGTATCCGAGAACTTGCATTTGAATGCATGAGATTTCGATTAGCGTATACTACTACTAGTGAGTGACAGAATCCGAGAACTTGCATTCGAATGCAAGAGATTTCGATTAGCGAATACTACTACTAGTGAGTGACAGTATCCGAGAACTTGCATTCGAATGCATGAGATTTCGATTAGCGAACACCGCTACTAGTCAGTGACAGTATCCGAATTATTGCATTCGAATGCAAGAGATTTCGATTAGCGAATACTACTACTAGTGAGTGACAGTATCCGAGAACTTGCATTCGGATGCATGAGATTTCGATTAGCGAATACTACTACTAGTGAGTGACAGTATCCAAGAACTTGCATTCGAATGCAAGAGATTTCGATTAGCGAATACTACTACTAGTGAGAGACAGAATCCGAGAACTTGCATTCGAATGCATGAGATTTCGATTAGCGAATACTAATACTATTGAGTGACAGTATCCCAGAACTTGCCTTCGAATGCATGAGATTTCGATTAGCGAATACTACTACTAGTGAGTGACAGTATCCAAATTATTGCATTCGAATGCATGAGATTTCGATTAGCGAATACTACTACTAGTGAGTGACAGTATCAGAATTATTGCATTCGAATGCATGAGATTTCGATTAGCGAATACTACTACTAGTGAGTGACAGTATCCGAATTATTGCATTCGAATGCAAGAAATTTCGATTAGCGAATACTACTATAAGTGAGTGACACTATCCCAGAACTTGCATTCGAATGCATGAAATTTCGATTAGCGAATACTACTACTAGTGAGTGACAGTATCCGAGAACTTGAATTCGAATGCATGAGATTTCGCTTAGTGAATACTACTACTAGTGAGTGACAGTATCCGAATTATTGCATTCGAAAGCAAGAGATTTCGATTAGCGAATACTACTACTAGTGAGTGACAGTATCCGAGAACTTGCATTCATATGCATGAGATTTCGATTAGCGAATACTACTACTAGTGAGTGACAGTATCCGAATTATTGCATTCGAATGCAAGAGATTTCGATTAGCGAATACTACTACTAGTGAGAGACAGAATCCGACAACTTGCATTCGAATGCATGAGATTTCGATTAGCGAATACTACTACTATTGAGTGACAGTATCCCAGAACTTGCATTCGAATGCATGAGATTTCGATTAGCGAATACTACTACTAGTGAGTGACAGTATCCAAATTATTGCATTCGAATGCATGAGATTTCGATTAGCGAATACTACTACTAGTGAGTGACAGTATCCGAATTATTGCATTCGAATGCATGAGATTTCGATTAGCGAATACTACTACTAGTGAGTGACAGTATCCGAATTATTGCATTCGAATGCAAGAAATTTCGATTAGCGAATACTACTATAAGTGAGTGACAGTATCCCAGAACTTGCATTCGAATGCATGAAATTTCGATTAGCGAATACTACTACTAGTGAGTGACAGTATCCGAATTATTGCATTCGAATGCATGAAATTTCGATTAGCGAATACTACTACTAGTGAGTGACAGTATCCGAATTATTGCATTCGAATGCATGAAATTTCGATTAGCGATTACTACTACTAGTGAGTGACAGTATCCCAGAACTTGCATTCGAATGCATGAGATTTCGATTAGCGAATACTACTACTAGTGAGTGACAGTATCCGGATTATTGCATTCGAATGCATGAGATTTCGATTAGCGAATACTACTACTAGTGAGTGACAGTATCCGAGAACTTGCATTCGAATGCATGAGATTTCGATTAGCGAATACTACTACTAGTGAGTGACAGTATCCGAGAACTTGAATTCGAATGCATGAGATTTCGCTTAGTGAATACTACTACTAGTGAGTGACAGTATCCGAATTATTGCATTCGAAAGCAAGAGATTTCGATTAGCGAATACTACTACTAGTGAGTGACAGTATCCGAGAACTTGCATTCATATGCATAAGATTTCGATTAGCGAATACTACTACTAGTGAGTGACAGTATCCCAGAACTTGCATTCGAATGCATGAAATTTCGATTAGCGAATACTACTACTAGTGCGCGACAGTATCCGAGAACTTGCATTCGAATGCATGAGATTTCGATTAGCGAATACTACTACTAGAGAGTGACAGTATCCGAATTATTGCATTCGAATGCAAGAGATTTCGATTAGCGAATACTACTACTAGTGAGTGACAGTATCCGAATTATTGCATTCGAATGCATGAAATTTCGATTAGCAAATACTACTACTAGTGAGTGACAGTATCCCAGTACTAGCATTCTAATGCATGAAAATTCGATTAGCGAATACTACTACTAGTGAGTGACAGTATCCCAGAACTTGCATTCGAATGCATGAAATTTCGATTAGCGAATACTACTACTAGTGAGTGACAGTATCCGAATTATTGTATTCGAATGCATGAAATTTCGATTAGCAAATACTACTACTAGTGAGTGACAGTATCCCAGTACTTGCATTCTAATGCATGAAATTTCGATTAGCGAATACTACTACTAGTGAGTGACAGTATCCGTTTTATTGATTTGGAATGCATGAAATTTCGATTAGCGAATACTACAACTAGTGAGTGACAGTTTCCGAATTATTGCATTCGAATGCATGAAATTTCGATTAGCGAATACTACTACTAGTGAGTGACAGTATCCGAATTATTGCATTCGAATGCATGAAATTTCGATTAGCGATTGCTACTACTAGTGAGTGACAGTATCCCAGAACTTGCATTCGAATGCATGAGATTTCGATTAGCGAATACTACTACTAGTGAGTGACAGTATCCGGATTATTGCATTCGAATGCATGAGATTTCGATTAGCGAATACTACTACTAGTGAGTGACAGTATCCGAGAACTTGCATTCGAATGCATGAGATTTCGATTAGCGAATACTACTACAAGTGAGTGACAGTATCCGAGAACTTAAATTCGAATGCATGAGATTTCGATTAGTGAATACTACTACTAGTGAGTGACAGTATCCGAATTATTGCATTCGAAAGCAAGAGATTTCGATTAGCGAATACTACTACTAGTGAGTGACAGTATCCGAGAACTTGCATTCATATGCATGAGATTTCGATTAGCGAATACTACTACTAATGAGTGACAGTATCCGAGAACTTGCATTTGAATGCATGAGATTTCGATTAGCGTATACTACTACTAGTGAGTGACAGAATCCGAGAACTTGCATTCGAATGCAAGAGATTTCGATTAGCGAATACTACTACTAGTGAGTGACAGTATCCGAGAACTTGCATTCGAATGCATGAGATTTCGATTAGCGAACACCGCTACTAGTCAGTGACAGTATCCGAATTATTGCATTCGAATGCAAGAGATTTCGATTAGCGAATACTACTACTAGTGAGTGACAGTATCCGAGAACTTGCATTCGGATGCATGAGATTTCGATTAGCGAATACTACTACTAGTGAGTGACAGTATCCGAGAACTTGCATTCGAATGCAAGAGATTTCGATTAGCGAATACTACTACTAGTGAGAGACAGAATCCGAGAACTTGCATTCGAATGCATGAGATTTCGAT
Source organism: Tenodera sinensis (assembly GCA_030765045.1). Lineage (NCBI taxonomy): Eukaryota > Metazoa > Arthropoda > Insecta > Mantodea > Mantidae > Tenodera > Tenodera sinensis. The sequence continues at coordinate 1,232,697 of JAUKNM010000016.1, forward strand.
TAGCGAATACTAATACTATTGAGTGACAGTATCCCAGAACTTGCCTTCGAATGCATGAGATTTCGATTAGCGAATACTACTACTAGTGAGTGACAGTATCCAAATTATTGCATTCGAATGCATGAGATTTCGATTAGCGAATACTACTACTAGTGAGTGACAGTATCAGAATTATTGCATTCGAATGCATGAGATTTCGATTAGCGAATACTACTACTAGTGAGTGACAGTATCCGAATTATTGCATTCGAATGCAAGAAATTTCGATTAGCGAATACTACTATAAGTGAGTGACAGTATCCCAGAACTTGCATTCGAATGCATGAAATTTCGATTAGCGAATACTACTACTAGTGAGTGACAGTATCCGAGAACTTGAATTCGAATGCATGAGATTTCGCTTAGTGAATACTACTACTAGTGAGTGACAGTATCCGAATTATTGCATTCGAAAGCAAGAGATTTCGATTAGCGAATACTACTACTAGTGAGTGACAGTATCCGAGAACTTGCATTCATATGCATGAGATTTCGATTAGCGAATACTACTACTAGTGAGTGACAGTATCCGAATTATTGCATTCGAATGCAAGAGATTTCGATTAGCGAATACTACTACTAGTGAGAGACAGAATCCGACAACTTGCATTCGAATGCATGAGATTTCGATTAGCGAATACTACTACTATTGAGTGACAGTATCCCAGAACTTGCATTCGAATGCATGAGATTTCGATTAGCGAATACTACTACTAGTGAGTGACAGTATCCAAATTATTGCATTCGAATGCATGAGATTTCGATTAGCGAATACTACTACTAGTGAGTGACAGTATCCGAATTATTGCATTCGAATGCATGAGATTTCGATTAGCGAATACTACTACTAGTGAGTGACAGTATCCGAATTATTGCATTCGAATGCAAGAAATTTCGATTAGCGAATACTACTATAAGTGAGTGACAGTATCCCAGAACTTGCATTCGAATGCATGAAATTTCGATTAGCGAATACTACTACTAGTGAGTGACAGTATCCGAATTATTGCATTCGAATGCATGAAATTTCGATTAGCGAATACTACTACTAGTGAGTGACAGTATCCGAATTATTGCATTCGAATGCATGAAATTTCGATTAGCGATTACTACTACTAGTGAGTGACAGTATCCCAGAACTTGCATTCGAATGCATGAGATTTCGATTAGCGAATACTACTACTAGTGAGTGACAGTATCCGGATTATTGCATTCGAATGCATGAGATTTCGATTAGCGAATACTACTACTAGTGAGTGACAGTATCCGAGAACTTGCATTCGAATGCATGAGATTTCGATTAGCGAATACTACTACTAGTGAGTGACAGTATCCGAGAACTTGAATTCGAATGCATGAGATTTCGCTTAGTGAATACTACTACTAGTGAGTGACAGTATCCGAATTATTGCATTCGAAAGCAAGAGATTTCGATTAGCGAATACTACTACTAGTGAGTGACAGTATCCGAGAACTTGCATTCATATGCATAAGATTTCGATTATCGAATACTACTACTAGTGAGTGACAGTATCCCAGAACTTGCATTCGAATGCATGAAATTTCGATTAGCGAATACTACTACTAGTGCGCGACAGTATCCGAGAACTTGCATTCGAATGCATGAGATTTCGATTAGCGAATACTACTACTAGAGAGTGACAGTATCCGAATTATTGCATTCGAATGCATGAAATTTCGATTAGCAAATACTACTACTAGTGAGTGACAGTATCCCAGTACTAGCATTCTAATGCATGAAAATTCGATTAGCGAATACTACTACTAGTGAGTGACAGTATCCCAGAACTTGCATTCGAATGCATGAAATTTCGATTAGCGAATACTACTACTAGTGAGTGACAGTATCCGAATTATTGCATTCGAATGCATGAAATTTCGCTTAGCGAATACTACTACTAGTAAGTTGCAGTATCCAAATTATTGAATTCGAATGCATGAAATTTCGATTAGCGAATACCACTACTAGTGAGTGACAGTATCCGAATTATTGCATTCGAGTGCATGAAATTTTGATTAGCGAATACTACGACTAGTGAGTGACAGTATCCCAGAACTTGCATTCGAATGCATGAGATTTCGATTAGCGAATACTACTACTAGTGAGTGACAGTATCCGAGAACTTGAATTCGAATGCATGAGATTTCGATTAGTGAATACTACTACTAGTGAGTGACAGTATCCGAATTATTGCATTCGAATGCAAGAGATTTCGATTATCGAATACTACTACTAGTGAGTGACAGTATCCGAGAACTTGCATTCAAATGCATGAGATTTCGATTAGCGAATACTACTACTAGTGAGTGACAGTATCCGAATTATTGCATTCGAATGCATGAGATTTCGATTAGCGAATACTACTACTAGTGAGTGACAGTATCCGAGAACTTGCATTCGAATGCATGAGATTTCGATTAGCGAATACTACTACTAGTGAGTGACAGTATCCAAATTATTGCATTCGAATGCATGAAATTTCGATTAGCGAATACTACTACTAGTGAGTGACAGTATCCGAATTATTGCATTTGAATGCATGAAATTTCGATTAGCGAATACTACTACTAGTGAGTGACAGTATCCAAATTATTGCATTCGAATGCATGAAATTTCGATTAGCGAATACTACTACTAGTGAGTGACAGTATCCGAATTATTGCATTCGAATGCATGAAATTTCGATTAGCGAATACTACTACTAGTGAGTGACAGTATCCCAGAACTTGCATTCGAATGCATGAGATTTCAATTAGCGAATACTACTACTAGTGAGTGACAGTATCCGGATTATTGCATTCGAATGCATGAGATTTCGATTAGCGAATACTACTACTAGTGAGTGACAGTATCCGAGAACTTGCATTCGAATGCATGAGATTTCGATTAGCGAATACTACTACTAGTGAGTGACAGTATCCGAGAACTTGAATTCGAATGCATGAGATTTCGATTAGTGAATACTATTACTAGTGAGTGACAGTATCCGAATTATTGCACTCGAATGCAAGAGATTTCGATTAGCGAATACTACTACTAGTGAGTGACAGTATTAGAGAACTTGCATTCGAATGCATGAGATTTCGATTAGCGAATACTACTACTAGTGAGTGACAGTATCCGAATTATTGCATTCGAATGCATGAAATTTCGATTAGCAAATACTACTACTAGTGAGTGACAGTATCCCAGTACTTGCATTCTAATGCATGAAAATTCGATTATCGAATACTACTACTAGTGAGTGACAGTATCCCTGAACTTGCATTCGAATGCATGAAATTTCGATTAGCGAATACTACTACTAGTGAGTGACAGTATCCGAGAACTTGCATTCGAATGCATGAGATTTCGATTAGCGAATACTACTACTAGTGAGTGACAGTATCCGAGAACTTGCATTCGAATGCATGAGATTTCGATTAGCGAATACTACTACTAGTGAGAGACAGAATCCGAGAACTTGCATTCGAATGCATGAGATTTCGATTAGCGAATACTACTACTATTGAGTGACAGTATCCCAGAACTTGCATTCGAATGCATGAGATTTCGATTAGCGAATACTACTACTAGTGAGTGACAGTATCCAAATTATTGCATTCGAATGCATGAGATTTCGATTAGCGAATACTACTACTAGTGAGTGACAGTATCCGAATTATTGCATTCGAATGCATGAGATTTCGATTAGCGAATACTACTACTAGTGAGTGACAGTATCCGAATTATTGCATTCGAGTGCAAGAAATTTCGATTAGCGAATACTACTACTAGTGAGTGACAGTATCCGAAAACTTGCATTCGAATGCATGAGATTTCGATTAGCGAATACTACTACTAGTGAGTGACAGTATCCGAATTATTGTATTCGAATGCATGAAATTTCGATTAGCAAATACTACTACTAGTGAGTGACAGTATCCCAGTACTTGCATTCTAATGCATGAAATTTCGATTAGCGAATACTACTACTAGTGAGTGACAGTATCCGTTTTATTGATTTGGAATGCATGAAATTTCGATTAGCGAATACTACAACTAGTGAGTGACAGTTTCCGAATTATTGCATTCGAATGCATGAAATTTCGATTAGCGAATACTACTACTAGTGAGTGACAGTATCCGAATTATTGCATTCGAATGCATGAAATTTCGATTAGCGATTGCTACTACTAGTGAGTGACAGTATCCCAGAACTTGCATTCGAATGCATGAGATTTCGATTAGCGAATACTACTACTAGTGAGTGACAGTATCCGGATTATTGCATTCGAATGCATGAGATTTCGATTAGCGAATACTACTACTAGTGAGTGACAGTATCCGAGAACTTGCATTCGAATGCATGAGATTTCGATTAGCGAATACTACTACAAGTGAGTGACAGTATCCGAGAACTTAAATTCGAATGCATGAGATTTCGATTAGTGAATACTACTACTAGTGAGTGACAGTATCCGAATTATTGCATTCGAAAGCAAGAGATTTCGATTAGCGAATACTACTACTAGTGAGTGACAGTATCCGAGAACTTGCATTCATATGCATGAGATTTCGATTAGCGAATACTACTACTAATGAGTGACAGTATCCGAGAACTTGCATTTGAATGCATGAGATTTCGATTAGCGTATACTACTACTAGTGAGTGACAGAATCCGAGAACTTGCATTCGAATGCAAGAGATTTCGATTAGCGAATACTACTACTAGTGAGTGACAGTATCCGAGAACTTGCATTCGAATGCATGAGATTTCGATTAGCGAACACCGCTACTAGTCAGTGACAGTATCCGAATTATTGCATTCGAATGCAAGAGATTTCGATTAGCGAATACTACTACTAGTGAGTGACAGTATCCGAGAACTTGCATTCGGATGCATGAGATTTCGATTAGCGAATACTACTACTAGTGAGTGACAGTATCCGAGAACTTGCATTCGAATGCAAGAGATTTCGATTAGCGAATACTACTACTAGTGAGAGACAGAATCCGAGAACTTGCATTCGAATGCATGAGATTTCGATTAGCGAATACTAATACTATTGAGTGACAGTATCCCAGAACTTGCATTCGAATGCATGAGATTTCGATTAGCGAATACTACTACTAGTGAGTGACAGTATCCAAATTATTGCATTCGAATGCATGAGATTTCGATTAGCGAATACTACTACTAGTGAGTGACAGTATCAGAATTATTGCATTCGAATGCATGAGATTTCGATTAGCGAATACTACTACTAGTGAGTGACAGTACCCGAATTATTGCATTCGAATGCAAGAAATTTCGATTAGCGAATACTACTATAAGTGAGTGACAGTATCCCAGAACTTGCATTCGAATGCATGAAATTTCGATTAGCGAATACTACTACTAGTGAGTGACAGTATCCGAATTATTGCATTCGAATGCATGAAATTTCGATTAGCAAATACTACTACTAGTGAGTGACAGTATCCCAGTACTAGCATTCTAATGCATGAAAATTCGATTAGCGAATACTACTACTAGTGAGTGACAGTATCCGAATTATTGCATTCGAATGCATGAAATTTCGATTAGCGATTACTACTACTAGTGAGTGACAGTATCCCAGAACTTGCATTCGAATGCATGAGATTTCGATTAGCGAATACTACTACTAGTGAGTGACAGTATCCGGATTATTGCATTCGAATGCATGAGATTTCGATTAGCGAATACTACTACTAGTGAGTGACAGTATCCGAGAACTTGCATTCGAATGCATGAGATTTCGATTAGCGAATACTACTACTAGTGAGTGACAGTATCCGAGAACTTGAATTCGAATGCATGAGATTTCGCTTAGTGAATACTACTACTAGTGAGTGACAGTATCCGAATTATTGCATTCGAAACAAGAGATTTCGATTAGCGAATACTACTACTAGTGAGTGACAGTATCCGAGAACTTGCATTCATATGCATGAGATTTCGATTAGCGAATACTACTACTAGTGAGTGACAGTATCCCTGAACTTGCATTCGAATGCATGAAATTTCGATTAGCGAATACTACTACTAGTGCGCGACAGTATCCGAGAACTTGCATTCGAATGCATGAGATTTCGATTAGCGAATACTACTACTAGAGAGTGACAGTATCCGAATTATTGCATTCGAATGCAAGAGATTTCGATTAGCGAATACTACTACTAGTGAGTGACAGTATCCGAATTATTGCATTCGAATGCATGAAATTTCGATTAGCAAATACTACTACTAGTGAGTGACAGTATCCCAGTACTAGCATTCTAATGCATGAAAATTCGATTAGCGAATACTACTACTAGTGAGTGACAGTATCCCAGAACTTGCATTCGAATGCATGAAATTTCGATTAGCGAATACTACTACTAGTGAGTGACAGTATCCGAATTATTGCATTCGAATGCATGAAATTTCGCTTAGCGAATACTACTACTAGTAAGTTGCAGTATCCAAATTATTGAATTCGAATGCATGAAATTTCGATTAGCGAATACCACTACTAGTGAGTGACAGTATCCGAATTATTGCATTCGAGTGCATGAAATTTTGATTAGCGAATACTACGACTAGTGAGTGACAGTATCCCAGAACTTGCATTCGAATGCATGACATTTCGATTAGCGAATACTACTACTAGTGAGTGACAGTATCCGAGAACTTGAATTCGAATGCATGAGATTTCGATTAGTGAATACTACTACTAGTGAGTGACAGTATCCGAATTATTGCATTCGAATGCAAGAGATTTCGATTATCGAATACTACTACTAGTGAGTGACAGTATCCGAGAACTTGCATTCAAATGCATGAGATTTCGATTAGCGAATACTACTACTAGTGAGTGACAGTATCCGAATTATTGCATTCGAATGCATGAGATTTCGATTAGCGAATACTACTACTAGTGAGTGACAGTATCCGAGAACTTGCATTCGAATGCATGAGATTTCGATTAGCGAATACTACTACTAGTGAGTGACAGTATCCAAATTATTGCATTCGAATGCATGAAATTTCGATTAGCGAATACTACTACTAGTGAGTGACAGTATCCGAATTATTGCATTTGAATGCATGAAATTTCGATTAGCGAATACTACTACTAGTGAGTGACAGTATCCAAATTATTGCATTCGAATGCATGAAATTTCGATTAGCGAATACTACTACTAGTGAGTGACAGTATCCGAATTATTGCATTCGAATGCATGAAATTTCGATTAGCGAATACTACTACTAGTGAGTGACAGTATCCCAGAACTTGCATTCGAATGCATGAGATTTCAATTAGCGAATACTACTACTAGTGAGTGACAGTATCCGGATTATTGCATTCGAATGCATGAGATTTCGATTAGCGAATACCACTACTAGTGAGTGACAGTATCCGAGAACTTGCATTCGAATGCATGAGATTTCGATTAGCGAATACTACTACTAGTGAGTGACAGTATCCGAGAACTTGAATTCGAATGCATGAGATTTCGATTAGTGAATACTATTACTAGTGAGTGACAGTATCCGAATTATTGCACTCGAATGCAAGAGATTTCGATTAGCGAATACTACTACTAGTGAGTGACAGTATTAGAGAACTTGCATTCGAATGCATGAGATTTCGATTAGCGAATACTACTACTAGTGAGTGACAGTATCCGAATTATTGCATTCGAATGCATGAAATTTCGATTAGCAAATACTACTACTAGTGAGTGACAGTATCCCAGTACTTGCATTCTAATGCATGAAAATTCGATTATCGTATACTACTACTAGTGAGTGACAGTATCCGAGAACTTGCATTCGAATGCATGAGATTTCGATTAGCGAATACTACTACTAGTGAGTGACAGTATCCGAGAACTTGCATTCGAATGCATGAGATTTCGATTAGCGAATACTACTACTAGTGAGAGACAGAATCCGAGAACTTGCATTCGAATGCATGAGATTTCGATTAGCGAATACTACTACTATTGAGTGACAGTATCCCAGAACTTGCATTCGAATGCATGAGATTTCGATTAGCGAATACTACTACTAGTGAGTGACAGTATCCAAATTATTGCATTCGAATGCATGAGATTTCGATTAGCGAATACTACTACTAGTGAGTGACAGTATCCGAATTATTGCATTCGAATGCATGAGATTTCGATTAGCGAATACTACTACTAGTGAGTGACAGTATCCGAATTATTGCATTCGAATGCAAGAAATTTCGATTAGCGAATACTACTACTAGTGAGTGACAGTATCCGAGAACTTGCATTCGAATGCATGAGATTTCGATTAGCGAATACTACTACTAGTGAGTGACAGTATCCGAGAACTTGCATTCGAATGCATGAGATTTCGATTAGCGAATACTACTACTAGTGAGTGACAGTATCCGAATTATTGTATTCGAATGCATGAAATTTCGATTAGCAAATACTACTACTAGTGAGTGACAGTATCCCAGTACTTGCATTCTAATGCATGAAATTTCGATTAGCGAATACTACTACTAGTGAGTGACAGTATCCGTTTTATTGATTTGGAATGCATGAAATTTCGATTAGCGAATACTACAACTAGTGAGTGACAGTTTCCGAATTATTGCATTCGAATGCATGAAATTTCGATTAGCGAATACTACTACTAGTGAGTGACAGTATCCGAATTATTGCATTCGAATGCATGAAATTACGATTAGCGATTGCTACTACTAGTGAGTGACAGTATCCCAGAACTTGCATTCGAATGCATGAGATTTCGATTAGCGAATACTACTACTAGTGAGTGACAGTATCCGGATTATTGCATTCGAATGCATGAGATTTCGATTAGCGAATACTACTACTAGTGAGTGACAGTATCCGAGAACTTGCATTCGAATGCATGAGATTTCGATTAGCGAATACTACTACAAGTGAGTGACAGTATCCGAGAACTTAAATTCGAATGCATGAGATTTCGATTAGTGAATACTACTACTAGTGAGTGACAGTATCCGAATTATTGCATTCGAAAGCAAGAGATTTCGATTAGCGAATACTACTACTAGTGAGTGACAGTATCCGAGAACTTGCATTCATATGCATGAGATTTCGATTAGCGAATACTACTACTAATGAGTGACAGTATCCGAGAACTTGCATTTGAATGCATGAGATTTCGATTAGCATATACTACTACTAGTGAGTGACAGAATCCGAGAACTTGCATTCGAATGCAAGAGATTTCGATTAGCGAATACTACTACTAGTGAGTGACAGTATCCGAGAACTTGCATTCGAATGCATGAGATTTCGATTAGCGAACACTGCTACTAGTCAGTGACAGTATCCGAATTATTGCATTCGAATGCAAGAGATTTCGATTAGCGAATACTACCACTAGTGAGTGACAGTATCCGAGAACTTGCATTCGGATGCATGAGATTTCGATTAGCGAATACTACTACTAGTGAGTGACAGTATCCGAGAACTTGCATTCGAATGCAAGAGATTTCGATTAGCGAATACTACTACTAGTGAGTGACAGTATCCGAATTATTGCATTCGAATGCAAGAGATTTCGATTAGCGAATTCTACTACTAGTGAGAGACAGAATCCGAGAACTTGCATTCGAATGCATGAGATTTCGATTAGCGAATACTAATACTATTGAGTGACAGTATCCCAGAACTTGCATTCGAATGCATGAGATTTCGATTAGCGAATACTACTACTAGTGAGTGACAGTATCCAAATTATTGCATTCGAATGCATGAGATTTCGATTAGCGAATACTACTACTAGTGAGTGACAGTATCCGAATTATTGCATTCGAATGCATGAGATTTCGATTAGCGAATACTACTACTAGTGAGTGACAGTATCCGAATTATTGCATTCGAATGCAAGAAATTTCGATTAGCGAATACTACTATAAGTGAGTGACAGTATCCCAGAACTTGCATTCGAATGCATGAAATTTCGATTAGCGAATACTACTACTAGTGAGTGACAGTATCCGAATTATTGCATTCGAATGCATGAAATTTCGATTAGCGAATACTACTACTAGTGAGTGACAGTATCCGAATTATTGCATTCGAATGCATGAAATTTCGATTAGCGAATACTACTACTAGTGAGTGACAGTATCCGAATTATTGCATTCGAATGCATGAAATTTCGATTAGCGATTACTACTACTAGTGAGTGACAGTATCCCAAAACTTGCATTCGAATGCATGAGATTTCGATTAGCGAATACTACTACTAGTGAGTGACAGTATCCGGATTATTGCATTCGAATGCATGAGATTTCGATTAGCGAATACTACTACTAGTGAGTGACAGTATCCGAGAACTTGCATTCGAATGCATGAGATTTCGATTAGCGAATACTACTACTAGTGAGTGACAGTATCCGAGAACTTGAATTCGAATGCATGAGATTTCGCTTAGTGAATACTACTACTAGTGAGTGACAGTATCCGAATTATTGCATTCGAAAGCAAGAGATTTCGATTAGCGAATACTACTACTAGTGAGTGACAGTATCCGAGAACTTGCATTCATATGCATGAGATTTCGATTAGCGAATACTACTACTAGTGAGTGACAGTATCCGAGAACTTGCATTTGAATGCATGAGATTTCGATTAGCGAATACTACTACTAGTGAGTGACAGAATCCGAGAACTTGCATTCGAATGCAAGAGATTTCGAGTAGCGAATACTACTACTGGTGAGTGACAGTATCCGAGAACTTGCATTCGAATGCATGAGATTTCGATTAGCGAATACTGCTACTAGTCAGTGACAGTATCCGAATTATTGCATTTGAATGCAAGAGATTTCGATTAGCGAATACTACTACTAGTGAGTGACAGTATCCGAGAACTTGCATTCGGATGCATGAGATTTCCATTAGCGAATACTACTACTAGTGAGTGACAGTATCCGAGAACTTGCATTCGAATGCAAGAGATTTCGATTAGCGAATACTACTACTACTGAGTGACAGTATCCGAATTATTGCATTCGAATGCAAGAGATTTCGATTAGCGAATACTACTACTAGTGAGTGACAGTACCCGAGAACTTGCATTCGAATGCAAGAGATTTCGATTAGCGAATACTACTACTAGTGAGGACAGTATCCGAATTATTGCATTCGAATGCATGAGATTTTGATTAGCGAATACTACTACTAGTGAGTGACAGTATCCGAGAACTTGCATTCGAATGCAAGAGATTTCGATTAGCGAATACTACTACTAGTGAGTGACATTATCCGAGAACTTGCATTCGAATGCAAGAGATTTCAATTAGCGAATACTACTACTAGTGAGTGACAGTATCCGAGAACTTGCATTCGAATGCATGAGATTTCGATTAGCGAATACTACTACTAGTGAGTGACAGAATCCGAGAACTTGCATTCGAATGCATGAGATTTCGATTAGCGTATACTACTACTAGTGAGTGACAGTATCCGATAACTTGCATTCGAATGCATGAGATTTCGATTAGCGAATACTACTACTAATGAGTGACAGTATCCAAATTATTGCATTCGAATGCATGAAATTTCGATTAGCGAATACTACTACTAGTGAGTGACAGTATCCGAATTATTGCATTCGAATGCATGAAATTTCGATTAGCGAGTACTACTACTAGTGAGTGACAGTATCCGAATTATTGCATTCGAATGCATGAAATTTCGATTAGCGAATACTACTACTAGTGAGTGACAGTATCCGAATTATTGCATTCGAATGCATGAAATTTCGATTAGCGAATACTACTACTAGTGAGTGACAGTATCCCAGAACTTGCATTCGAATGCATGAGATTTCGATTAGCGAATACTACTACTAGTGAGTAACAGTATCCGGATTATTGCATTCGAATGCATGAGATTTCGATTAGCGAATACTACTACTAGTGAGTGACAGAATCCGAGAACTTGCATTCGAATGCATGAGATTTCGATTAGCGAATACTACTACTAGTGAGTGACAGTATCCGATAACTTGCATTCGAATGCATGAGATTTCGATTAGCGAATACTACTACTAATGAGTGACAGTATCCAAATTATTGCATTCGAATGCATGAATTTTCGATTAGCGAATACTACTACTAGTGAGTGACAGTATCCGAATTATTGCATTCGAATGCATGAAATTTCGTTTAGCGAGTACTACTACTAGTGAGTGACAGTATCCGAATTATTGCATTCGAATGCATGAAATTTCGATTAGCGAATACTACTACTAGTGAGTGACAGTATCCGAATTATTGCATTCGAATGCATGAAATTTCGATTAGCGAATACTACTACTAGTGAGTGACAGTATCCCAGAACTTGCATTCGTATGCATGAGATTTCGATTAGCGAATACTACTACTAGTGAGTGACAGTATCCGGATTATTGCATTCGAATGCATGAGATTTCGATTAGCGAATACCACTACTAGTGAGTGACAGTATCCGAGAACTTGCATTCGAATGCATGAGATTTCGATTAGCGAATACTACTACTAGTGAGTGACAGTATCCGAGAACTTGAATTCGAATGCATGAGATTTCGATTAGTGAATACTATTACTAGTGAGTGACAGTATCCGAATTATTGCATTCGAGTGCATGAAATTTCGATTAGCGAATACTACAACTAGTGAGTGACAGTAGCCGAATTATTGCATTCGAATGCATCAAATTTCGATTAGCGAATACTACTACTAGTGAGTGACAGTATCCGAATTATTGCATTCGAATGCATGAAATTTCGATTAGCGAATACTACTATTAGTGAGTGACAGTATCCCAGAACTTGCATTCGAATGCATGAAATTTCGATTAGCGAATACTACTACTAGTGAGCGACAGTATCCGAGAACATGCATTCGAATGCATGAGATTTCGATTAGCGAATACTACTACTAGTGAGTGACAGTATCCGAATTATTGCATTCGAATGCAAGAGATTTCGATTAGCGAATACTACTACTAGTGAGTAACAGTATCCGAATTATTGCATTCGAATGCATGAAATTTCGATTAGCAAATACTACTACTAGTGAGTGACAGTATCCCAGTACTTGCATTCTAATGCATGAAATTTCGATTAGCGAATACTACTACTAGTGAGTGACAGTATCCGTTTTATTGATTTGGAATGCATGAAATTTCGATTAGCGAATACTACAACTAGTGAGTGACAGTTTCCGAATTATTGCATTCGAATGCATGAAATTTCGATTAGCGAATACTACTACTAGTGAGTGACAGTATCCGAATTATTGCATTCGAATGCATGAAATTTCGATTAGCGATTGCTACTACTAGTGAGTGACAGTATCCCAGAACTTGCATTCGAATGCATGAGATTTCGATTAGCGAATACTACTACTAGTGAGTGACAGTATCCGGATTATTGCATTCGAATGCATGAGATTTCGATTAGCGAATACTACTACTAGTGAGTGACAGTATCCGAGAACTTGCATTCGAATGCATGAGATTTCGATTAGCGAATACTACTACAAGTGAGTGACAGTATCCGAGAACTTAAATTCGAATGCATGAGATTTCGATTAGTGAATACTACTACTAGTGAGTGACAGTATCCGAATTATTGCATTCGAAAGCAAGAGATTTCGATTAGCGAATACTACTACTAGTGAGTGACAGTATCCGAGAACTTGCATTCATATGCATGAGATTTCGATTAGCGAATACTACTACTAATGAGTGACAGTATCCGAGAACTTGCATTTGAATGCATGAGATTTCGATTAGCGTATACTACTACTAGTGAGTGACAGAATCCGAGAACTTGCATTCGAATGCAAGAGATTTCGATTAGCGAATACTACTACTAGTGAGTGACAGTATCCGAGAACTTGCATTCGAATGCATGAGATTTCGATTAGCGAACACCGCTACTAGTCAGTGACAGTATCCGAATTATTGCATTCGAATGCAAGAGATTTCGATTAGCGAATACTACTACTAGTGAGTGACAGTATCCGAGAACTTGCATTCGGATGCATGAGATTTCGATTAGCGAATACTACTACTAGTGAGTGACAGTATCCGAGAACTTGCATTCGAATGCAAGAGATTTCGATTAGCGAATACTACTACTAGTGAGAGACAGAATCCGAGAACTTGCATTCGAATGCATGAGATTTCGATTAGCGAATACTAATACTATTGAGTGACAGTATCCCAGAACTTGCATTCGAATGCATGAGATTTCGATTAGCGAATACTACTACTAGTGAGTGACAGTATCCAAATTATTGCATTCGAATGCATGAGATTTCGATTAGCGAATACTACTACTAGTGAGTGACAGTATCAGAATTATTGCATTCGAATGCATGAGATTTCGATTAGCGAATACTACTACTAGTGAGTGACAGTATCCGAATTATTGCATTCGAATGCAAGAAATTTCGATTAGCGAATACTACTATAAGTGAGTGACAGTATCCCAGAACTTGCATTCGAATGCATGAAATTTCGATTAGCGAATACTACTACTAGTGAGTGACAGTATCCGAATTATTGCATTCGAATGCATGAAATTTCGATTAGCAAATACTACTACTAGTGAGTGACAGTATCCCAGTACTAGCATTCTAATGCATGAAAATTCGATTAGCGAATACTACTACTAGTGAGTGACAGTATCCGAATTATTGCATTCGAATGCATGAAATTTCGATTAGCGATTACTACTACTAGTGAGTGACAGTATCCCAGAACTTGCATTCGAATGCATGAGATTTCGATTAGCGAATACTACTACTAGTGAGTGACAGTATCCGGATTATTGCATTCGAATGCATGAGATTTCGATTAGCGAATACTACTACTAGTGAGTGACAGTATCCGAGAACTTGCATTCGAATGCATGAGATTTCGATTAGCGAATACTACTACTAGTGAGTGACAGTATCCGAGAACTTGAATTCGAATGCATGAGATTTCGCTTAGTGAATACTACTACTAGTGAGTGACAGTATCCGAATTATTGCATTCGAAACAAGAGATTTCGATTAGCGAATACTACTACTAGTGAGTGACAGTATCCGAGAACTTGCATTCATATGCATGAGATTTCGATTAGCGAATACTACTACTAGTGAGTGACAGTATCCCTGAACTTGCATTCGAATGCATGAAATTTCGATTAGCGAATACTACTACTAGTGCGCGACAGTATCCGAGAACTTGCATTCGAATGCATGAGATTTCGATTAGCGAATACTACTACTAGAGAGTGACAGTATCCGAATTATTGCATTCGAATGCAAGAGATTTCGATTAGCGAATACTACTACTAGTGAGTGACAGTATCCGAATTATTGCATTCGAATGCATGAAATTTCGATTAGCAAATACTACTACTAGTGAGTGACAGTATCCCAGTACTAGCATTCTAATGCATGAAAATTCGATTAGCGAATACTACTACTAGTGAGTGACAGTATCCCAGAACTTGCATTCGAATGCATGAAATTTCGATTAGCGAATACTACTACTAGTGAGTGACAGTATCCGAATTATTGCATTCGAATGCATGAAATTTCGCTTAGCGAATACTACTACTAGTAAGTTGCAGTATCCAAATTATTGAATTCGAATGCATGAAATTTCGATTAGCGAATACCACTACTAGTGAGTGACAGTATCCGAATTATTGCATTCGAGTGCATGAAATTTTGATTAGCGAATACTACGACTAGTGAGTGACAGTATCCCAGAACTTGCATTCGAATGCATGACATTTCGATTAGCGAATACTACTACTAGTGAGTGACAGTATCCGAGAACTTGAATTCGAATGCATGAGATTTCGATTAGTGAATACTACTACTAGTGAGTGACAGTATCCGAATTATTGCATTCGAATGCAAGAGATTTCGATTATCGAATACTACTACTAGTGAGTGACAGTATCCGAGAACTTGCATTCAAATGCATGAGATTTCGATTAGCGAATACTACTACTAGTGAGTGACAGTATCCGAATTATTGCATTCGAATGCATGAGATTTCGATTAGCGAATACTACTACTAGTGAGTGACAGTATCCGAGAACTTGCATTCGAATGCATGAGATTTCGATTAGCGAATACTACTACTAGTGAGTGACAGTATCCAAATTATTGCATTCGAATGCATGAAATTTCGATTAGCGAATACTACTACTAGTGAGTGACAGTATCCGAATTATTGCATTTGAATGCATGAAATTTCGATTAGCGAATACTACTACTAGTGAGTGACAGTATCCAAATTATTGCATTCGAATGCATGAAATTTCGATTAGCGAATACTACTACTAGTGAGTGACAGTATCCGAATTATTGCATTCGAATGCATGAAATTTCGATTAGCGAATACTACTACTAGTGAGTGACAGTATCCCAGAACTTGCATTCGAATGCATGAGATTTCAATTAGCGAATACTACTACTAGTGAGTGACAGTATCCGGATTATTGCATTCGAATGCATGAGATTTCGATTAGCGAATACTACTACTAGTGAGTGACAGTATCCGAGAACTTGCATTCGAATGCATGAGATTTCGATTAGCGAATACTACTACTAGTGAGTGACAGTATCCGAGAACTTGAATTCGAATGCATGAGATTTCGATTAGTGAATACTATTACTAGTGAGTGACAGTATCCGAATTATTGCACTCGAATGCAAGAGATTTCGATTAGCGAATACTACTACTAGTGAGTGACAGTATTAGAGAACTTGCATTCGAATGCATGAGATTTCGATTAGCGAATACTACTACTAGTGAGTGACAGTATCCGAATTATTGCATTCGAATGCATGAAATTTCGATTAGCAAATACTACTACTAGTGAGTGACAGTATCCCAGTACTTGCATTCTAATGCATGAAAATTCGATTATCGTATACTACTACTAGTGAGTGACAGTATCCGAGAACTTGCATTCGAATGCATGAGATTTCGATTAGCGAATACTACTACTAGTGAGTGACAGTATCCGAGAACTTGCATTCGAATGCATGAGATTTCGATTAGCGAATACTACTACTAGTGAGAGACAGAATCCGAGAACTTGCATTCGAATGCATGAGATTTCGATTAGCGAATACTACTACTATTGAGTGACAGTATCCCAGAACTTGCATTCGAATGCATGAGATTTCGATTAGCGAATACTACTACTAGTGAGTGACAGTATCCAAATTATTGCATTCGAATGCATGAGATTTCGATTAGCGAATACTACTACTAGTGAGTGACAGTATCCGAATTATTGCATTCGAATGCATGAGATTTCGATTAGCGAATACTACTACTAGTGAGTGACAGTATCCGAATTATTGCATTCGAATGCAAGAAATTTCGATTAGCGAATACTACTACTAGTGAGTGACAGTATCCGAGAACTTGCATTCGAATGCATGAGATTTCGATTAGCGAATACTACTACTAGTGAGTGACAGTATCCGAGAACTTGCATTCGAATGCATGAGATTTCGATTAGCGAATACTACTACTAGTGAGTGACAGTATCCGAATTATTGTATTCGAATGCATGAAATTTCGATTAGCAAATACTACTACTAGTGAGTGACAGTATCCCAGTACTTGCATTCTAATGCATGAAATTTCGATTAGCGAATACTACTACTAGTGAGTGACAGTATCCGTTTTATTGATTTGGAATGCATGAAATTTCGATTAGCGAATACTACAACTAGTGAGTGACAGTTTCCGAATTATTGCATTCGAATGCATGAAATTTCGATTAGCGAATACTACTACTAGTGAGTGACAGTATCCGAATTATTGCATTCGAATGCATGAAATTTCGATTAGCGATTGCTACTACTAGTGAGTGACAGTATCCCAGAACTTGCATTCGAATGCATGAGATTTCGATTAGCGAATACTACTACTAGTGAGTGACAGTATCCGGATTATTGCATTCGAATGCATGAGATTTCGATTAGCGAATACTACTACTAGTGAGTGACAGTATCCGAGAACTTGCATTCGAATGCATGAGATTTCGATTAGCGAATACTACTACAAGTGAGTGACAGTATCCGAGAACTTAAATTCGAATGCATGAGATTTCGATTAGTGAATACTACTACTAGTGAGTGACAGTATCCGAATTATTGCATTCGAAAGCAAGAGATTTCGATTAGCGAATACTACTACTAGTGAGTGACAGTATCCGAGAACTTGCATTCATATGCATGAGATTTCGATTAGCGAATACTACTACTAATGAGTGACAGTATCCGAGAACTTGCATTTGAATGCATGAGATTTCGATTAGCATATACTACTACTAGTGAGTGACAGAATCCGAGAACTTGCATTCGAATGCAAGAGATTTCGATTAGCGAATACTACTACTAGTGAGTGACAGTATCCGAGAACTTGCATTCGAATGCATGAGATTTCGATTAGCGAACACTGCTACTAGTCAGTGACAGTATCCGAATTATTGCATTCGAATGCAAGAGATTTCGATTAGCGAATACTACCACTAGTGAGTGACAGTATCCGAGAACTTGCATTCGGATGCATGAGATTTCGATTAGCGAATACTACTACTAGTGAGTGACAGTATCCGAGAACTTGCATTCGAATGCAAGAGATTTCGATTAGCGAATACTACTACTAGTGAGTGACAGTATCCGAATTATTGCATTCGAATGCAAGAGATTTCGATTAGCGAATTCTACTACTAGTGAGAGACAGAATCCGAGAACTTGCATTCGAATGCATGAGATTTCGATTAGCGAATACTAATACTATTGAGTGACAGTATCCCAGAACTTGCATTCGAATGCATGAGATTTCGATTAGCGAATACTACTACTAGTGAGTGACAGTATCCAAATTATTGCATTCGAATGCATGAGATTTCGATTAGCGAATACTACTACTAGTGAGTGACAGTATCCGAATTATTGCATTCGAATGCATGAGATTTCGATTAGCGAATACTACTACTAGTGAGTGACAGTATCCGAATTATTGCATTCGAATGCAAGAAATTTCGATTAGCGAATACTACTATAAGTGAGTGACAGTATCCCAGAACTTGCATTCGAATGCATGAAATTTCGATTAGCGAATACTACTACTAGTGAGTGACAGTATCCGAATTATTGCATTCGAATGCATGAAATTTCGATTAGCGAATACTACTACTAGTGAGTGACAGTATCCGAATTATTGCATTCGAATGCATGAAATTTCGATTAGCGAATACTACTACTAGTGAGTGACAGTATCCGAATTATTGCATTCGAATGCATGAAATTTCGATTAGCGATTACTACTACTAGTGAGTGACAGTATCCCAGAACTTGCATTCGAATGCATGAGATTTCGATTAGCGAATACTACTACTAGTGAGTGACAGTATCCGGATTATTGCATTCGAATGCATGAGATTTCGATTAGCGAATACTACTACTAGTGAGTGACAGTATCCGAGAACTTGCATTCGAATGCATGAGATTTCGATTAGCGAATACTACTACTAGTGAGTGACAGTATCCGAGAACTTGAATTCGAATGCATGAGATTTCGCTTAGTGAATACTACTACTAGTGAGTGACAGTATCCGAATTATTGCATTCGAAAGCAAGAGATTTCGATTAGCGAATACTACTACTAGTGAGTGACAGTATCCGAGAACTTGCATTCATATGCATGAGATTTCGATTAGCGAATACTACTACTAGTGAGTGACAGTATCCGAGAACTTGCATTTGAATGCATGAGATTTCGATTAGCGAATACTACTACTAGTGAGTGACAGAATCCGAGAACTTGCATTCGAATGCAAGAGATTTCGAGTAGCGAATACTACTACTGGTGAGTGACAGTATCCGAGAACTTGCATTCGAATGCATGAGATTTCGATTAGCGAATACTGCTACTAGTCAGTGACAGTATCCGAATTATTGCATTTGAATGCAAGAGATTTCGATTAGCGAATACTACTACTAGTGAGTGACAGTATCCGAGAACTTGCATTCGGATGCATGAGATTTCCATTAGCGAATACTACTACTAGTGAGTGACAGTATCCGAGAACTTGCATTCGAATGCAAGAGATTTCGATTAGCGAATACTACTACTACTGAGTGACAGTATCCGAATTATTGCATTCGAATGCAAGAGATTTCGATTAGCGAATACTACTACTAGTGAGTGACAGTACCCGAGAACTTGCATTCGAATGCAAGAGATTTCGATTAGCGAATACTACTACTAGTGAGGACAGTATCCGAATTATTGCATTCGAATGCATGAGATTTTGATTAGCGAATACTACTACTAGTGAGTGACAGTATCCGAGAACTTGCATTCGAATGCAAGAGATTTCGATTAGCGAATACTACTACTAGTGAGTGACATTATCCGAGAACTTGCATTCGAATGCAAGAGATTTCAATTAGCGAATACTACTACTAGTGAGTGACAGTATCCGAGAACTTGCATTCGAATGCATGAGATTTCGATTAGCGAATACTACTACTAGTGAGTGACAGAATCCGAGAACTTGCATTCGAATGCATGAGATTTCGATTAGCGTATACTACTACTAGTGAGTGACAGTATCCGATAACTTGCATTCGAATGCATGAGATTTCGATTAGCGAATACTACTACTAATGAGTGACAGTATCCAAATTATTGCATTCGAATGCATGAAATTTCGATTAGCGAATACTACTACTAGTGAGTGACAGTATCCGAATTATTGCATTCGAATGCATGAAATTTCGATTAGCGAGTACTACTACTAGTGAGTGACAGTATCCGAATTATTGCATTCGAATGCATGAAATTTCGATTAGCGAATACTACTACTAGTGAGTGACAGTATCCGAATTATTGCATTCGAATGCATGAAATTTCGATTAGCGAATACTACTACTAGTGAGTGACAGTATCCCAGAACTTGCATTCGAATGCATGAGATTTCGATTAGCGAATACTACTACTAGTGAGTAACAGTATCCGGATTATTGCATTCGAATGCATGAGATTTCGATTAGCGAATACTACTACTAGTGAGTGACAGAATCCGAGAACTTGCATTCGAATGCATGAGATTTCGATTAGCGAATACTACTACTAGTGAGTGACAGTATCCGATAACTTGCATTCGAATGCATGAGATTTCGATTAGCGAATACTACTACTAATGAGTGACAGTATCCAAATTATTGCATTCGAATGCATGAATTTTCGATTAGCGAATACTACTACTAGTGAGTGACAGTATCCGAATTATTGCATTCGAATGCATGAAATTTCGTTTAGCGAGTACTACTACTAGTGAGTGACAGTATCCGAATTATTGCATTCGAATGCATGAAATTTCGATTAGCGAATACTACTACTAGTGAGTGACAGTATCCGAATTATTGCATTCGAATGCATGAAATTTCGATTAGCGAATACTACTACTAGTGAGTGACAGTATCCCAGAACTTGCATTCGTATGCATGAGATTTCGATTAGCGAATACTACTACTAGTGAGTGACAGTATCCGGATTATTGCATTCGAATGCATGAGATTTCGATTAGCGAATACCACTACTAGTGAGTGACAGTATCCGAGAACTTGCATTCGAATGCATGAGATTTCGATTAGCGAATACTACTACTAGTGAGTGACAGTATCCGAGAACTTGAATTCGAATGCATGAGATTTCGATTAGTGAATACTATTACTAGTGAGTGACAGTATCCGAATTATTGCATTCGAGTGCATGAAATTTCGATTAGCGAATACTACAACTAGTGAGTGACAGTAGCCGAATTATTGCATTCGAATGCATCAAATTTCGATTAGCGAATACTACTACTAGTGAGTGACAGTATCCGAATTATTGCATTCGAATGCATGAAATTTCGATTAGCGAATACTACTATTAGTGAGTGACAGTATCCCAGAACTTGCATTCGAATGCATGAAATTTCGATTAGCGAATACTACTACTAGTGAGCGACAGTATCCGAGAACATGCATTCGAATGCATGAGATTTCGATTAGCGAATACTACTACTAGTGAGTGACAGTATCCGAATTATTGCATTCGAATGCAAGAGATTTCGATTAGCGAATACTACTACTAGTGAGTAACAGTATCCGAATTATTGCATTCGAATGCATGAAATTTCGATTAGCAAATACTACTACTAGTGAGTGACATTATCCCAGTACTAGCATTCTAATGCATGAAAATTCGATTAGCGAATACTACTACTAGTGAGTGACAGTATCCCAGAACTTGCATTCGAATGCATGAAATTTCGATTAGCGAATACTACTACTAGTGAGTGACAGTATCCGAATTATTGCATTCGAATGCATGAAATTTCGCTTAGCGAATACTACTACTAGTAAGTTGCAGTATCCGAATTATTGAATTCGAATGCATGAAATTTCGATTAGCGAATACCACTACTAGTGAGTGACAGTATCCGAATTATTGCATTCGAATGCATGAATATTTGATTAGCGAATACTACTACTAGTGAGTGACAGTATCCCAGAACTTGCATTCGAATGCATGAGATTTCGATTAGCGAATACTACTACTAGTGAGTGACAGTATCCGAGAACTTGAATTCGAATGCATGAGATTTCGATTAGTGAATACTACTACTAGTGAGTGACAGAATCCGAGAACTTGCATTCAAATGCATGAGATTTCGATTAGCGAATACTACTACTAGTGAGTGACAGTATCCGAATTATTGCATTCGAATGCATGAGATTTCGATTAGCGAATACTACTACTAGTGAGTGACAGTATCCGAGAACTTGCATTCGAATGCATGAAATTTCGATTAGCGAATACTACTACTAGTGAGTGACAGTATCCGAATTATTGCATTTGAATGCATGAAATTTCGATTAGCGAATACTACTACTAGTGAGTGACAGTATCCGAAT
The DNA here is from genome assembly GCA_030765045.1 of Tenodera sinensis. Lineage (NCBI taxonomy): Eukaryota > Metazoa > Arthropoda > Insecta > Mantodea > Mantidae > Tenodera > Tenodera sinensis. The sequence goes on from JAUKNM010000016.1 coordinate 1,255,779, forward strand.
TATTGCATTCGAATGCATGAAATTTCGATTAGCGAATACTACTACTAGTGAGTGACAGTATCCGAATTATTGCATTCGAATGCATGAAATTTCGATTAGCGAATACTACTACTAGTGAGTGACAGTATCCCAGAACTTGCATTCGAATGCATGAGATTTCGATTAGCGAAGACTACTACTAGTGAGTGACAGTATCCGGATTATTGCATTCGAATGCATGAGATTTCGATTAGCGAATACTACTACTAGTGAGTGACAGTATCCGAGAACTTGCATTCGAATGCATGAGATTTCGATTACCGAATACTACTACTAGTGAGTGACAGTATCCGAGAACTTGAATTCGAATGCATGAGATTTCGATTAGTGAATACTATTACTAGTGAGTGACAGTATCCGAATTATTGCACTCGAATGCAAGAGATTTAGATTAGCGAATACTACTACTAGTGAGTGACAGTATTAGAGAACTTGCATTCGAATGCATGAGATTTCGATTAGCGAATACTACTACTAGTGAGTGACAGTATCCGAATTATTGCATTCGAATGCATGAAATTTCGATTAGCAAATACTACTACTAGTGAGTGACAGTATCCCAGTACTTGCATTGTAATGCATGAAAATTTGATTAGCGAATACTACTACTAGTGAGTGACAGTATCCCTGAACTTGCTTTCGAATGCATGAAATTTCGATTAGCGAATACTACTACTAGTGAGTGACAGTATCCGAGAACTTGCATTCGAATGCATGAGATTTCGATTAGCGAATACTACTACTAGTGAGAGACAGAATCCGAGAACTTGCATTCGAATGCATGAGATTTCGATTAGCGAATACTACTACTATTGAGTGACAGTATCCCAGAACTTGCATTCGAATGCATGAGATTTCGATTAGCGAATACTACTACTAGTGAGTGACAGTATCCAAATTATTGCATTCGAATGCATGAGATTTCGATTAGCGAATACTACTTCTAGTGAGTGACAGTATCCGAATTATTGCATTCGAATGCATGAGATTTCGATTAGCGAATACTACTACTAGTGAGTGACAGTATCCGAATTATTGCATTCGAATGCAAGAAATTTCGATTAGCGAATACTACTACTAGTGAGTGACAGTATCCGAGAACTTGCATTCGAATGCATGAGATTTCGATTAGCGAATACTACTACTAGTGAGTGACAGTATCCGAGAACTTGCATTCGAATGCATGAGATTTCGATTAGCGAATACTACTACTAGTGAGTGACAGTATCCGAATTATTGTATTCGAATGCATGAAATTTCGATTAGCAAATACTACTACTAGTGAGTGACAGTATCCCAGTACTTGCATTCTAATGCATGAAATTTCGATTAGCGAATACTACTACTAGTGAGTGACAGTATCCGTTTTATTGATTTGGAATGCATGAAATTTCGATTAGCGAATACTACAACTAGTGAGTGACAGTTTCCGAATTATTGCATTCGAATGCATGAAATTTCGATTAGCGAATACTACTACTAGTGAGTGACAGTATCCGAATTATTGCATTCGAATGCATGAAATTTCGATTAGCGATTGCTACTACTAGTGAGTGACAGTATCCCAGAACTTGCATTCGAATGCATGAGATTTCGATTAGCGAATACTACTACTAGTGAGTGACAGTATCCGGATTATTGCATTCGAATGCATGAGATTTCGATTAGCGAATACTACTACTAGTGAGTGACAGTATCCGAGAACTTGCATTCGAATGCATGAGATTTCGATTAGCGAATACTACTACAAGTGAGTGACAGTATCCGAGAACTTAAATTCGAATGCATGAGATTTCGATTAGTGAATACTACTACTAGTGAGTGACAGTATCCGAATTATTGCATTCGAAAGCAAGAGATTTCGATTAGCGAATACTACTACTAGTGAGTGACAGTATCCGAGAACTTGCATTCATATGCATGAGATTTCGATTAGCGAATACTACTACTAATGAGTGACAGTATCCGAGAACTTGCATTTGAATGCATGAGATATCGATTAGCATATACTACTACTAGTGAGTGACAGAATCCGAGAACTTGCATTCGAATGCAAGAGATTTCGATTAGCGAATACTACTACTAGTGAGTGACAGTATCCGAGAACTTGCATTCGAATGCATGAGATTTCGATTAGCGAACACTGCTACTAGTCAGTGACAGTATCCGAATTATTGCATTCGAATGCAAGAGATTTCGATTAGCGAATACTACCACTAGTGAGTGACAGTATCCGAGAACTTGCATTCGGATGCATGAGATTTCGATTAGCGAATACTACTACTAGTGAGTGACAGTATCCGAGAACTTGCATTCGAATGCAAGAGATTTCGATTAGCGAATACTACTACTAGTGAGTGACAGTATCCGAATTATTGCATTCGAATGCAAGAGATTTCGATTAGCGAATTCTACTACTAGTGAGAGACAGAATCCGAGAACTTGCATTCGAATGCATGAGATTTCGATTAGCGAATACTAATACTATTGAGTGACAGTATCCCAGAACTTGCATTCGAATGCATGAGATTTCGATTAGCGAATACTACTACTAGTGAGTGACAGTATCCAAATTATTGCATTCGAATGCATGAGATTTCGATTAGCGAATACTACTACTAGTGAGTGACAGTATCCGAATTATTGCATTCGAATGCATGAGATTTCGATTAGCGAATACTACTACTAGTGAGTGACAGTATCCGAATTATTGCATTCGAATGCAAGAAATTTCGATTAGCGAATACTACTATAAGTGAGTGACAGTATCCCAGAACTTGCATTCGAATGCATGAAATTTCGATTAGCGAATACTACTACTAGTGAGTGACAGTATCCGAATTATTGCATTCGAATGCATGAAATTTCGATTAGCGAATACTACTACTAGTGAGTGACAGTATCCGAATTATTGCATTCGAATGCATGAAATTTCGATTAGCGAATACTACTACTAGTGAGTGACAGTATCCGAATTATTGCATTCGAATGCATGAAATTTCGATTAGCGATTACTACTACTAGTGAGTGACAGTATCCCAGAACTTGCATTCGAATGCATGAGATTTCGATTAGCGAATACTACTACTAGTGAGTGACAGTATCCGGATTATTGCATTCGAATGCATGAGATTTCGATTAGCGAATACTACTACTAGTGAGTGACAGTATCCGAGAACTTGCATTCGAATGCATGAGATTTCGATTAGCGAATACTACTACTAGTGAGTGACAGTATCCGAGAACTTGAATTCGAATGCATGAGATTTCGCTTAGTGAATACTACTACTAGTGAGTGACAGTATCCGAATTATTGCATTCGAAAGCAAGAGATTTCGATTAGCGAATACTACTACTAGTGAGTGACAGTATCCGAGAACTTGCATTCATATGCATGAGATTTCGATTAGCGAATACTACTACTAGTGAGTGACAGTATCCGAGAACTTGCATTTGAATGCATGAGATTTCGATTAGCGAATACTACTACTAGTGAGTGACAGAATCCGAGAACTTGCATTCGAATGCAAGAGATTTCGAGTAGCGAATACTACTACTGGTGAGTGACAGTATCCGAGAACTTGCATTCGAATGCATGAGATTTCGATTAGCGAATACTGCTACTAGTCAGTGACAGTATCCGAATTATTGCATTTGAATGCAAGAGATTTCGATTAGCGAATACTACTACTAGTGAGTGACAGTATCCGAGAACTTGCATTCGGATGCATGAGATTTCCATTAGCGAATACTACTACTAGTGAGTGACAGTATCCGAGAACTTGCATTCGAATGCAAGAGATTTCGATTAGCGAATACTACTACTACTGAGTGACAGTATCCGAATTATTGCATTCGAATGCAAGAGATTTCGATTAGCGAATACTACTACTAGTGAGTGACAGTACCCGAGAACTTGCATTCGAATGCAAGAGATTTCGATTAGCGAATACTACTACTAGTGAGGACAGTATCCGAATTATTGCATTCGAATGCATGAGATTTTGATTAGCGAATACTACTACTAGTGAGTGACAGTATCCGAGAACTTGCATTCGAATGCAAGAGATTTCGATTAGCGAATACTACTACTAGTGAGTGACATTATCCGAGAACTTGCATTCGAATGCAAGAGATTTCAATTAGCGAATACTACTACTAGTGAGTGACAGTATCCGAGAACTTGCATTCGAATGCATGAGATTTCGATTAGCGAATACTACTACTAGTGAGTGACAGTATCCGAGAACTTGCATTCGAATGCATGAGATTTCGATTAGCGAATACTACTACTAGTGAGTGACAGAATCCGAGAACTTGCATTCGAATGCATGAGATTTCGATTAGCGTATACTACTACTAGTGAGTGACAGTATCCGATAACTTGCATTCGAATGCATGAGATTTCGATTAGCGAAAACTACTACTAATGAGTGACAGTATCCAAATTATTGCATTCGAATGCATGAAATTTCGATTAGCGAATACTACTACTAGTGAGTGACAGTATCCGAATTATTGCATTCGAATGCATGAAATTTCGATTAGCGAGTACTACTACTAGTGAGTGACAGTATCCGAATTATTGCATTCGAATGCATGAAATTTCGATTAGCGAATACTACTACTAGTGAGTGACAGTATCCGAATTATTGCATTCGAATGCATGAAATTTCGATTAGCGAATACTACTACTAGTGAGTGACAGTATCCCAGAACTTGCATTCGAATGCATGAGATTTCGATTAGCGAATACTACTACTAGTGAGTAACAGTATCCGGATTATTGCATTCGAATGCATGAGATTTCGATTAGCGAATACTACTACTAGTGAGTGACAGAATCCGAGAACTTGCATTCGAATGCATGAGATTTCGATTAGCGAATACTACTACTGGTGAGTGACAGTATCCGATAACTTGCATTCGAATGCATGAGATTTCGATTAGCGAATACTACTACTAATGAGTGACAGTATCCAAATTATTGCATTCGAATGCATGAAATTTCGATTAGCGAATACTACTACTAGTGAGTGACAGTATCCGAATTATTGCATTCGAATGCATGAAATTTCGTTTAGCGAGTACTACTACTAGTGAGTGACAGTATCCGAATTATTGCATTCGAATGCATGAAATTTCGATTAGCGAATACTACTACTAGTGAGTGACAGTATCCGAATTATTGCATTCGAATGCATGAAATTTCGATTAGCGAATACTACTACTAGTGAGTGACAGTATCCCAGAACTTGCATTCGTATGCATGAGATTTCGATTAGCGAATACTACTACTAGTGAGTGACAGTATCCGGATTATTGCATTCGAATGCATGAGATTTCGATTAGCGAATACCACTACTAGTGAGTGACAGTATCCGAGAACTTGCATTCGAATGCATGAGATTTCGATTAGCGAATACTACTACTAGTGAGTGACAGTATCCGAGAACTTGAATTCGAATGCATGAGATTTCGAATAGTGAATACTATTACTAGTGAGTGACAGTATCCGAATTATTGCATTCGAGTGCATGAAATTTCGATTAGCGAATACTACAACTAGTGAGTGACAGTAGCCGAATTATTGCATTCGAATGCATCAAATTTCGATTAGCGAATACTACTACTAGTGAGTGACAGTATCCGAATTATTGCATTCGAATGCATGAAATTTCGATTAGCGAATACTACTATTAGTGAGTGACAGTATCCCAGAACTTGCATTCGAATGCATGAAATTTCGATTAGCGAATACTACCACTAGTGAGCGACAGTATCCGAGAACATGCATTCGAATGCATGAGATTTCGATTAGCGAATACTACTACTAGTGAGTGACAGTATCCGAATTATTGCATTCGAATGCAAGAGATTTCGATTAGCGAATACTACTACTAGTGAGTGACAGTATCCGAATTATTGCATTCGAATGCATGAAATTTCGATTAGCAAATACTACTACTAGTGAGTGACATTATCCCAGTACTAGCATTCTAATGCATGAAAATTCGATTACCGAATACTACTACTAGTGAGTGACAGTATCCCAGAACTTGCATTCGAATGCATGAAATTTCGATTAGCGAATACTACTACTAGTGAGTGACAGTATCCGAATTATTGCATTCGAATGCATGAAATTTCGCTTAGCGAATACTACTACTAGTAAGTTGCAGTATCCGAATTATTGAATTCGAATGCATGAAATTTCGATTAGCGAATACCACTACTAGTGAGTGACAGTATCCGAATTATTGCATTCGAATGCATGAATATTTGATTAGCGAATACTACTACTAGTGAGTGACAGTATCCCAGAACTTGCATTCGAATGCATGAGATTTCGATTAGCGAATACTACTACTAGTGAGTGACAGTATCCGAGAACTTGAATTCGAATGCATGAGATTTCGATTAGTGAATACTACTACTAGTGAGTGACAGTATCCGAGAACTTGCATTCAAATGCATGAGATTTCGATTAGCGAATACTACTACTAGTGAGTGACAGTATCCGAATTATTGCATTCGAATGCATGAGATTTCGATTAGCGAATACTACTACTAGTGAGTGACAGTATCCGAGAACTTGCATTCGAATGCATGAAATTTCGATTAGCGAATACTACTACTAGTGAGTGACAGTATCCGAATTATTGCATTTGAATGCATGAAATTTCGATTAGCGAATACTACTACTAGTGAGTGACAGTATCCGAATTATTGCATTCGAATGCATGAAATTTCGATTAGCGAATACTACTACTAGTGAGTGACAGTATCCGAATTATTGCATTCGAATGCATGAAATTTCGATTAGCGAATACTACTACTAGTGAGTGACAGTATCCCAGAACTTGCATTCGAATGCATGAGATTTCGATTAGCGAAGACTACTACTAGTGAGTGACAGTATCCGGATTATTGCATTCGAATGCATGAGATTTCGATTAGCGAATACTACTACTAGTGAGTGACAGTATCCGAGAACTTGCATTCGAATGCATGAGATTTCGATTACCGAATACTACTACTAGTGAGTGACAGTATCCGAGAACTTGAATTCGAATGCATGAGATTTCGATTAGTGAATACTATTACTAGTGAGTGACAGTATCCGAATTATTGCACTCGAATGCAAGAGATTTAGATTAGCGAATACTACTACTAGTGAGTGACAGTATTAGAGAACTTGCATTCGAATGCATGAGATTTCGATTAGCGAATACTACTACTAGTGAGTGACAGTATCCGAATTATTGCATTCGAATGCATGAAATTTCGATTAGCAAATACTACTACTAGTGAGTGACAGTATCCCAGTACTTGCATTGTAATGCATGAAAATTTGATTAGCGAATACTACTACTAGTGAGTGACAGTATCCCTGAACTTGCTTTCGAATGCATGAAATTTCGATTAGCGAATACTACTACTAGTGAGTGACAGTATCCGAGAACTTGCATTCGAATGCATGAGATTTCGATTAGCGAATACTACTACTAGTGAGTGACAGTATCCGAGAACTTGCATTCGAATGCATGAGATTTCGATTAGCGAATACTACTACTAGTGAGTGACAGTATCCGAATTATTGCATTCGAATGCATGAAATTTCGATTAGCAAATACTACTACTAGTGAGTGACAGTATCCGAATTATTGCATTCGAATGCAAGAAATTTCGATTAGCGAATACTACTACTAGTGAGTGACAGTATCCGAGAACTTGCATTCGAATGCATGAGATTTCGATTAGCGAATACTACTACTAGTGAGTGACAGTATCCGAATTATTGCATTCGAATGCATGAAATTTCGATTAGCAAATACTACTACTAGTGAGTGACAGTATCCCAGTACTTGCATTCTAATGCATGAAAATTCGATTAGCGAATATTACTACAAGTGAGTGACAGTATCCCAGAACTTGCATTCGAATGCATGAAATTTCGATTAGCGAATACTACTACTAGTGAGTGACAGTATCCGTTTTATTGCATTCGAATGCATGAAATTTCGATTAGCGAATACTACAACTAGTGAGTGACAGTTTCCGAATCATTGCATTCGAATGCAAGAGATTTCGATTAGCGAATTCTACTACTAGTGAGAGACAGAATCCGAGAACTTGCATTCGAATGCATGAGATTTCGATTAGCGAATACTAATACTATTGAGTGACAGTATCCCAGAACTTGCATTCGAATGCATGAGATTTCGATTAGCGAATACTACTACTAGTGAGTGACAGTATCCAAATTATTGCATTCGAATGCATGAGATTTCGATTAGCGAATACTACTACTAGTGAGTGACAGTATCCGAATTATTGCATTCGAATGCATGAGATTTCGATTAGCGAATACTACTACTAGTGAGTGACAGTATCCGAATTATTGCATTCGAATGCAAGAAATTTCGATTAGCGAATACTACTATAAGTGAGTGACAGTATCCCAGAACTTGCATTCGAATGCATGAAATTTCGATTAGCGAATACTACTACTAGTGAGTGACAGTATCCGAATTATTGCATTCGAATGCATGAAATTTCGATTAGCGAATACTACTACTAGTGAGTGACAGTATCCGAATTATTGCATTCGAATGCATGAAATTTCGATTAGCGAATACTACTACTAGTGAGTGACAGTATCCGAATTATTGCATTCGAATGCATGAAATTTCGATTAGCGATTACTACTACTAGTGAGTGACAGTATCCCAGAACTTGCATTCGAATGCATGAGATTTCGATTAGCGAATACTACTACTAGTGAGTGACAGTATCCGGATTATTGCATTCGAATGCATGAGATTTCGATTAGCGAATACTACTACTAGTGAGTGACAGTATCCGAGAACTTGCATTCGAATGCATGAGATTTCGATTAGCGAATACTACTACTAGTGAGTGACAGTATCCGAGAACTTGAATTCGAATGCATGAGATTTCGCTTAGTGAATACTACTACTAGTGAGTGACAGTATCCGAATTATTGCATTCGAAAGCAAGAGATTTCGATTAGCGAATACTACTACTAGTGAGTGACAGTATCCGAGAACTTGCATTCATATGCATGAGATTTCGATTAGCGAATACTACTACTAGTGAGTGACAGTATCCGAGAACTTGCATTTGAATGCATGAGATTTCGATTAGCGAATACTACTACTAGTGAGTGACAGAATCCGAGAACTTGCATTCGAATGCAAGAGATTTCGAGTAGCGAATACTACTACTGGTGAGTGACAGTATCCGAGAACTTGCATTCGAATGCATGAGATTTCGATTAGCGAATACTGCTACTAGTCAGTGACAGTATCCGAATTATTGCATTTGAATGCAAGAGATTTCGATTAGCGAATACTACTACTAGTGAGTGACAGTATCCGAGAACTTGCATTCGGATGCATGAGATTTCCATTAGCGAATACTACTACTAGTGAGTGACAGTATCCGAGAACTTGCATTCGAATGCAAGAGATTTCGATTAGCGAATACTACTACTACTGAGTGACAGTATCCGAATTATTGCATTCGAATGCAAGAGATTTCGATTAGCGAATACTACTACTAGTGAGTGACAGTACCCGAGAACTTGCATTCGAATGCAAGAGATTTCGATTAGCGAATACTACTACTAGTGAGGACAGTATCCGAATTATTGCATTCGAATGCATGAGATTTTGATTAGCGAATACTACTACTAGTGAGTGACAGTATCCGAGAACTTGCATTCGAATGCAAGAGATTTCGATTAGCGAATACTACTACTAGTGAGTGACAGTATCCGAGAACTTGCATTCGAATGCATGAGATTTCGATTAGCGAATACTACTACTAGTGAGTGACAGTATCCGAGAACTTGCATTCGAATGCATGAGATTTCGATTAGCGAATACTACTACTAGTGAGTGACAGAATCCGAGAACTTGCATTCGAATGCATGAGATTTAGATTAGCGTATACTACTACTAGTGAGTGACAGTATCCGATAACTTGCATTCGAATGCATGAGATTTCGATTAGCGAATACTACTACTAATGAGTGACAGTATCCAAATTATTGCATTCGAATGCATGAAATTTCGATTAGCGAATACTACTACTAGTGAGTGACAGTATCCGAATTATTGCATTCGAATGCATGAAATTTCGATTAGCGAGTACTACTACTAGTGAGTGACAGTATCCGAATTATTGCATTCGAATGCATGAAATTTCGATCAGCGAATACTACTACTAGTGAGTGACAGTATCCGAATTATTGCATTCGAATGCATGAAATTTCGATTAGCGAATACTACTACTAGTGAGTGACAGTATCCCAGAACTTGCATTCGAATGCATGAGATTTCGATTAGCGAATACTACTACTAGTGAGTAACAGTATCCGGATTATTGCATTCGAATGCATGAGATTTCGATTAGCGAATACTACTACTAGTGAGTGACAGAATCCGAGAACTTGCATTCGAATGCATGAGATTTCGATTAGCGAATACTACTACTAGTGAGTGACAGTATCCGATAACTTGCATTCGAATGCATGAGATTTCGATTAGCGAATACTACTACTAATGAGTGACAGTATCCAAATTATTGCATTCGAATGCATGAAATTTCGATTAGCGAATACTACTACTAGTGAGTGACAGTATCCGAATTATTGCATTCGAATGCATGAAATTTCGATTAGCGAGTACTACTACTAGTGAGTGACAGTATCCGAATTATTGCATTCGAATGCATGAAATTTCGATTAGCGAATACTACTACTAGTGAGTGACAGTATCCGAATTATTGCATTCGAATGCATGAAATTTCGATTAGCGAATACTACTACTAGTGAGTGACAGTATCCCAGAACTTGCATTCGAATGCATGAGATTTCGATTAGCGAATACTACTACAAGTGAGTGACAGTATCCGAGAACTTAAATTCGAATGCATGAGATTTCGATTAGTGAATACTACTACTAGTGAGTGACAGTATCCGAATTATTGCATTCGAAAGCAAGAGATTTCGATTAGCGAATACTACTACTAGTGAGTGACAGTATCCGAGAACTTGCATTCATATGCATGAGATTTCGATTAGCGAATACTACTACTAATGAGTGACAGTATCCGAGAACTTGCATTTGAATGCATGAGATTTCGATTAGCATATACTACTACTAGTGAGTGACAGAATCCGAGAACTTGCATTCGAATGCAAGAGATTTCGATTAGCGAATACTACTACTAGTGAGTGACAGTATCCGAGAACTTGCATTCGAATGCATGAGATTTCGATTAGCGAACACTGCTACTAGTCAGTGACAGTATCCGAATTATTGCATTCGAATGCAAGAGATTTCGATTAGTGAATACTACCACTAGTGAGTGACAGTATCCGAGAACTTGCATTCGGATGCATGAGATTTCGATTAGCGAATACTACTACTAGTGAGTGACAGTATCCGAGAACTTGCATTCGAATGCAAGAGATTTCGATTAGCGAATACTACTACTAGTGAGTGACAGTATCCGAATTATTGCATTCGAATGCAAGAGATTTCGATTAGCGAATTCTACTACTAGTGAGAGACAGAATCCGAGAACTTGCATTCGAATGCATGAGATTTCGATTAGCGAATACTAATACTATTGAGTGACAGTATCCCAGAACTTGCATTCGAATGCATGAGATTTCGATTAGCGAATACTACTACTAGTGAGTGACAGTATCCAAATTATTGCATTCGAATGCATGAGATTTCGATTAGCGAATACTACTACTAGTGAGTGACAGTATCCGAATTATTGCATTCGAATGCATGAGATTTCGATTAGCGAATACTACTACTAGTGAGTGACAGTATCCGAATTATTGCATTCGAATGCAAGAAATTTCGATTAGCGAATACTACTATAAGTGAGTGACAGTATCCCAGAACTTGCATTCGAATGCATGAAATTTCGATTAGCGAATACTACTACTAGTGAGTGACAGTATCCGAATTATTGCATTCGAATGCATGAACTTTCGATTAGCGAATACTACTACTAGTGAGTGACAGTATCCGAATTATTGCATTCGAATGCATGAAATTTCGATTAGCGAATACTACTACTAGTGAGTGACAGTATCCGAATTATTGCATTCGAATGCATGAAATTTCGATTAGCGATTACTACTACTAGTGAGTGACAGTATCCCAGAACTTGCATTCGAATGCATGAGATTTCGATTAGCGAATACTACTACTAGTGAGTGACAGTATCCGGATTATTGCATTCGAATGCATGAGATTTCGATTAGCGAATACTACTACTAGTGAGTGACAGTATCCGAGAACTTGCATTCGAATGCATGAGATTTCGATTAGCGAATACTACTACTAGTGAGTGACAGTATCCGAGAACTTGAATTCGAATGCATGAGATTTCGCTTAGTGAATACTACTACTAGTGAGTGACAGTATCCGAATTATTGCATTCGAAAGCAAGAGATTTCGATTAGCGAATACTACTACTAGTGAGTGACAGTATCCGAGAACTTGCATTCATATGCATGAGATTTCGATTAGCGAATACTACTACTAGTGAGTGACAGTATCCGAGAACTTGCATTTGAATGCATGAGATTTCGATTAGCGAATACTACTACTAGTGAGTGACAGAATCCGAGAACTTGCATTCGAATGCAAGAGATTTCGAGTAGCGAATACTACTACTGGTGAGTGACAGTATCCGAGAACTTGCATTCGAATGCATGAGATTTCGATTAGCGAATACTGCTACTAGTCAGTGACAGTATCCGAATTATTGCATTTGAATGCAAGAGATTTCGATTAGCGAATACTACTACTAGTGAGTGACAGTATCCGAGAACTTGCATTCGGATGCATGAGATTTCCATTAGCGAATACTACTACTAGTGAGTGACAGTATCCGAGAACTTGCATTCGAATGCAAGAGATTTCGATTAGCGAATACTACTACTACTGAGTGACAGTATCCGAATTATTGCATTCGAATGCAAGAGATTTCGATTAGCGAATACTACTACTAGTGAGTGACAGTACCCGAGAACTTGCATTCGAATGCAAGAGATTTCGATTAGCGAATACTACTACTAGTGAGGACAGTATCCGAATTATTGCATTCGAATGCATGAGATTTTGATTAGCGAATACTACTACTAGTGAGTGACAGTATCCGAGAACTTGCATTCGAATGCAAGAGATTTCGATTAGCGAATACTACTACTAGTGAGTGACATTATCCGAGAACTTGCATTCGAATGCAAGAGATTTCAATTAGCGAATACTACTACTAGTGAGTGACAGTATCCGAGAACTTGCATTCGAATGCATGAGATTTCGATTAGCGAATACTACTACTAGTGAGTGACAGTATCCGAGAACTTGCATTCGAATGCATGAGATTTCGATTAGCGAATACTACTACTAGTGAGTGACAGAATCCGAGAACTTGCATTCGAATGCATGAGATTTCGATTAGCGTATACTACTACTAGTGAGTGACAGTATCCGATAACTTGCATTCGAATGCATGAGATTTCGATTAGCGAAAACTACTACTAATGAGTGACAGTATCCAAATTATTGCATTCGAATGCATGAAATTTCGATTAGCGAATACTACTACTAGTGAGTGACAGTATCCGAATTATTGCATTCGAATGCATGAAATTTCGATTAGCGAGTACTACTACTAGTGAGTGACAGTATCCGAATTATTGCATTCGAATGCATGAAATTTCGATTAGCGAATACTACTACTAGTGAGTGACAGTATCCGAATTATTGCATTCGAATGCATGAAATTTCGATTAGCGAATACTACTACTAGTGAGTGACAGTATCCCAGAACTTGCATTCGAATGCATGAGATTTCGATTAGCGAATACTACTACTAGTGAGTGACAGTATCCGATAACTTGCATTCGAATGCATGAGATTTCGATTAGCGAATACTACTACTAATGAGTGACAGTATCCAAATTATTGCATTCGAATGCATGAAATTTCGATTAGCGAATACTACTACTAGTGAGTGACAGTATCCGAATTATTGCATTCGAATGCATGAAATTTCGTTTAGCGAGTACTACTACTAGTGAGTGACAGTATCCGAATTATTGCATTCGAATGCATGAAATTTCGATTAGCGAATACTACTACTAGTGAGTGACAGTATCCGAATTATTGCATTCGAATGCATGAAATTTCGATTAGCGAATACTACTACTAGTGAGTGACAGTATCCCAGAACTTGCATTCGTATGCATGAGATTTCGATTAGCGAATACTACTACTAGTGAGTGACAGTATCCGGATTATTGCATTCGAATGCATGAGATTTCGATTAGCGAATACCACTACTAGTGAGTGACAGTATCCGAGAACTTGCATTCGAATGCATGAGATTTCGATTAGCGAATACTACTACTAGTGAGTGACAGTATCCGAGAACTTGAATTCGAATGCATGAGATTTTGATTAGTGAATACTATTACTAGTGAGTGACAGTATCCGAATTATTGCATTCGAGTGCATGAAATTTCGATTAGCGAATACTACAACTAGTGAGTGACAGTAGCCGAATTATTGCATTCGAATGCATCAAATTTCGATTAGCGAATACTACTACTAGTGAGTGACAGTATCCGAATTATTGCATTCGAATGCATGAAATTTCGATTAGCGAATACTACTATTAGTGAGTGACAGTATCCCAGAACTTGCATTCGAATGCATGAAATTTCGATTAGCGAATACTACTACTAGTGAGCGACAGTATCCGAGAACATGCATTCGAATGCATGAGATTTCGATTAGCGAATACTACTACTAGTGAGTGACAGTATCCGAATTATTGCATTCGAATGCAAGAGATTTCGATTAGCGAATACTACTACTAGTGAGTGACAGTATCCGAATTATTGCATTCGAATGCATGAAATTTCGATTAGCAAATACTACTACTAGTGAGTGACATTATCCCAGTACTAGCATTCTAATGCATGAAAATTCGATTACCGAATACTACTACTAGTGAGTGACAGTATCCCAGAACTTGCATTCGAATGCATGAAATTTCGATTAGCGAATACTACTACTAGTGAGTGACAGTATCCGAATTATTGCATTCGAATGCATGAAATTTCGCTTAGCGAATACTACTACTAGTAAGTTGCAGTATCCGAATTATTGAATTCGAATGCATGAAATTTCGATTAGCGAATACCACTACTAGTGAGTGACAGTATCCGAATTATTGCATTCGAATGCATGAATATTTGATTAGCGAATACTACTACTAGTGAGTGACAGTATCCCAGAACTTGCATTCGAATGCATGAGATTTCGATTAGCGAATACTACTACTAGTGAGTGACAGTATCCGAGAACTTGAATTCGAATGCATGAGATTTCGATTAGTGAATACTACTACTAGTGAGTGACAGTATCCGAGAACTTGCATTCAAATGCATGAGATTTCGATTAGCGAATACTACTACTAGTGAGTGACAGTATCCGAATTATTGCATTCGAATGCATGAGATTTCGATTAGCGAATACTACTACTAGTGAGTGACAGTATCCGAGAACTTGCATTCGAATGCATGAAATTTCGATTAGCGAATACTACTACTAGTGAGTGACAGTATCCGAATTATTGCATTTGAATGCATGAAATTTCGATTAGCGAATACTACTACTAGTGAGTGACAGTATCCGAATTATTGCATTCGAATGCATGAAATTTCGATTAGCGAATACTACTACTAGTGAGTGACAGTATCCGAATTATTGCATTCGAATGCATGAAATTTCGATTAGCGAATACTACTACTAGTGAGTGACAGTATCCCAGAACTTGCATTCGAATGCATGAGATTTCGATTAGCGAAGACTACTACTAGTGAGTGACAGTATCCGGATTATTGCATTCGAATGCATGAGATTTCGATTAGCGAATACTACTACTAGTGAGTGACAGTATCCGAGAACTTGCATTCGAATGCATGAGATTTCGATTACCGAATACTACTACTAGTGAGTGACAGTATCCGAGAACTTGAATTCGAATGCATGAGATTTCGATTAGTGAATACTATTACTAGTGAGTGACAGTATCCGAATTATTGCACTCGAATGCAAGAGATTTAGATTAGCGAATACTACTACTAGTGAGTGACAGTATTAGAGAACTTGCATTCGAATGCATGAGATTTCGATTAGCGAATACTACTACTAGTGAGTGACAGTATCCGAATTATTGCATTCGAATGCATGAAATTTCGATTAGCAAATACTACTACTAGTGAGTGACAGTATCCCAGTACTTGCATTGTAATGCATGAAAATTTGATTAGCGAATACTACTACTAGTGAGTGACAGTATCCCTGAACTTGCTTTCGAATGCATGAAATTTCGATTAGCGAATACTACTACTAGTGAGTGACAGTATCCGAGAACTTGCATTCGAATGCATGAGATTTCGATTAGCGAATACTACTACTAGTGAGTGACAGTATCCGAGAACTTGCATTCGAATGCATGAGATTTCGATTAGCGAATACTACTACTAGTGAGTGACAGTATCCGAATTATTGCATTCGAATGCATGAAATTTCGATTAGCAAATACTACTACTAGTGAGTGACAGTATCCGAATTATTGCATTCGAATGCAAGAAATTTCGATTAGCGAATACTACTACTAGTGAGTGACAGTATCCGAGAACTTGCATTCGAATGCATGAGATTTCGATTAGCGAATACTACTACTAGTGAGTGACAGTATCCGAATTATTGCATTCGAATGCATGAAATTTCGATTAGCAAATACTACTACTAGTGAGTGACAGTATCCCAGTACTTGCATTCTAATGCATGAAAATTCGATTAGCGAATATTACTACAAGTGAGTGACAGTATCCCAGAACTTGCATTCGAATGCATGAAATTTCGATTAGCGAATACTACTACTAGTGAGTGACAGTATCCGTTTTATTGCATTCGAATGCATGAAATTTCGATTAGCGAATACTACAACTAGTGAGTGACAGTTTCCGAATCATTGCATTCGAATGCAAGAGATTTCGATTAGCGAATTCTACTACTAGTGAGAGACAGAATCCGAGAACTTGCATTCGAATGCATGAGATTTCGATTAGCGAATACTAATACTATTGAGTGACAGTATCCCAGAACTTGCATTCGAATGCATGAGATTTCGATTAGCGAATACTACTACTAGTGAGTGACAGTATCCAAATTATTGCATTCGAATGCATGAGATTTCGATTAGCGAATACTACTACTAGTGAGTGACAGTATCCGAATTATTGCATTCGAATGCATGAGATTTCGATTAGCGAATACTACTACTAGTGAGTGACAGTATCCGAATTATTGCATTCGAATGCAAGAAATTTCGATTAGCGAATACTACTATAAGTGAGTGACAGTATCCCAGAACTTGCATTCGAATGCATGAAATTTCGATTAGCGAATACTACTACTAGTGAGTGACAGTATCCGAATTATTGCATTCGAATGCATGAAATTTCGATTAGCGAATACTACTACTAGTGAGTGACAGTATCCGAATTATTGCATTCGAATGCATGAAATTTCGATTAGCGAATACTACTACTAGTGAGTGACAGTATCCGAATTATTGCATTCGAATGCATGAAATTTCGATTAGCGATTACTACTACTAGTGAGTGACAGTATCCCAGAACTTGCATTCGAATGCATGAGATTTCGATTAGCGAATACTACTACTAGTGAGTGACAGTATCCGGATTATTGCATTCGAATGCATGAGATTTCGATTAGCGAATACTACTACTAGTGAGTGACAGTATCCGAGAACTTGCATTCGAATGCATGAGATTTCGATTAGCGAATACTACTACTAGTGAGTGACAGTATCCGAGAACTTGAATTCGAATGCATGAGATTTCGCTTAGTGAATACTACTACTAGTGAGTGACAGTATCCGAATTATTGCATTCGAAAGCAAGAGATTTCGATTAGCGAATACTACTACTAGTGAGTGACAGTATCCGAGAACTTGCATTCATATGCATGAGATTTCGATTAGCGAATACTACTACTAGTGAGTGACAGTATCCGAGAACTTGCATTTGAATGCATGAGATTTCGATTAGCGAATACTACTACTAGTGAGTGACAGAATCCGAGAACTTGCATTCGAATGCAAGAGATTTCGAGTAGCGAATACTACTACTGGTGAGTGACAGTATCCGAGAACTTGCATTCGAATGCATGAGATTTCGATTAGCGAATACTGCTACTAGTCAGTGACAGTATCCGAATTATTGCATTTGAATGCAAGAGATTTCGATTAGCGAATACTACTACTAGTGAGTGACAGTATCCGAGAACTTGCATTCGGATGCATGAGATTTCCATTAGCGAATACTACTACTAGTGAGTGACAGTATCCGAGAACTTGCATTCGAATGCAAGAGATTTCGATTAGCGAATACTACTACTACTGAGTGACAGTATCCGAATTATTGCATTCGAATGCAAGAGATTTCGATTAGCGAATACTACTACTAGTGAGTGACAGTACCCGAGAACTTGCATTCGAATGCAAGAGATTTCGATTAGCGAATACTACTACTAGTGAGGACAGTATCCGAATTATTGCATTCGAATGCATGAGATTTTGATTAGCGAATACTACTACTAGTGAGTGACAGTATCCGAGAACTTGCATTCGAATGCAAGAGATTTCGATTAGCGAATACTACTACTAGTGAGTGACAGTATCCGAGAACTTGCATTCGAATGCATGAGATTTCGATTAGCGAATACTACTACTAGTGAGTGACAGTATCCGAGAACTTGCATTCGAATGCATGAGATTTCGATTAGCGAATACTACTACTAGTGAGTGACAGAATCCGAGAACTTGCATTCGAATGCATGAGATTTCGATTAGCGTATACTACTACTAGTGAGTGACAGTATCCGATAACTTGCATTCGAATGCATGAGATTTCGATTAGCGAATACTACTACTAATGAGTGACAGTATCCAAATTATTGCATTCGAATGCATGAAATTTCGATTAGCGAATACTACTACTAGTGAGTGACAGTATCCGAATTATTGCATTCGAATGCATGAAATTTCGATTAGCGAGTACTACTACTAGTGAGTGACAGTATCCGAATTATTGCATTCGAATGCATGAAATTTCGATTAGCGAATACTACTACTAGTGAGTGACAGTATCCGAATTATTGCATTCGAATGCATGAAATTTCGATTAGCGAATACTACTACTAGTGAGTGACAGTATCCCAGAACTTGCATTCGAATGCATGAGATTTCGATTAGCGAATACTACTACTAGTGAGTAACAGTATCCGGATTATTGCATTCGAATGCATGAGATTTCGATTAGCGAATACTACTACTAGTGAGTGACAGAATCCGAGAACTTGCATTCGAATGCATGAGATTTCGATTAGCGAATACTACTACTAGTGAGTGACAGTATCCGATAACTTGCATTCGAATGCATGAGATTTCGATTAGCGAATACTACTACTAATGAGTGACAGTATCCAAATTATTGCATTCGAATGCATGAAATTTCGATTAGCGAATACTACTACTAGTGAGTGACAGTATCCGAATTATTGCATTCGAATGCATGAAATTTCGATTAGCGAGTACTACTACTAGTGAGTGACAGTATCCGAATTATTGCATTCGAATGCATGAAATTTCGATTAGCGAATACTACTACTAGTGAGTGACAGTATCCGAATTATTGCATTCGAATGCATGAAATTTCGATTAGCGAATACTACTACTAGTGAGTGACAGTATCCCAGAACTTGCATTCGTATGCATGAGATTTCGATTAGCGAATACTACTACTAGTGAGTGACAGTATCCGGATTATTGCATTCGAATGCATGAGATTTCGATTAGCGAATACCACTACTAGTGAGTGACAGTATCCGAGAACTTGCATTCGAATGCATGAGATTTCGATTAGCGAATACTACTACTAGTGAGTGACAGTATCCGAGAACTTGAATTCGAATGCATGAGATTTCGATTAGTGAATACTATTACTAGTGAGTGACAGTATCCGAATTATTGCATTCGAGTGCATGAAATTTCGATTAGCGAATACTACAACTAGTGAGTGACAGTAGCCGAATTATTGCATTCGAATGCATCAAATTTCGATTAGCGAATACTACTACTAGTGAGTGACAGTATCCGAATTATTGCATTCGAATGCATGAAATTTCGATTAGCGAATACTACTATTAGTGAGTGACAGTATCCCAGAACTTGCATTCGAATGCATGAAATTTCGATTAGCGAATACTACTACTAGTGAGCGACAGTATCCGAGAACATGCATTCGAATGCATGAGATTTCGATTAGCGAATACTACTACTAGTGAGTGACAGTATCCGAATTATTGCATTCGAATGCAAGAGATTTCGATTAGCGAATACTACTACTAGTGAGTGACAGTATCCGAATTATTGCATTCGAATGCATGAAATTTCGATTAGCAAATACTACTACTAGTGAGTGACATTATCCCAGTACTAGCATTCTAATGCATGAAAATTCGATTAGCGAATACTACTACTAGTGAGTGACAGTATCCCAGAACTTGCATTCGAATGCATGAAATTTCGATTAGCGAATACTACTACTAGTGAGTGACAGTATCCGAATTATTGCATTCGAATGCATGAAATTTCGCTTAGCGAATACTACTACTAGTAAGTTGCAGTATCCGAATTATTGAATTCGAATGCATGAAATTTCGATTAGCGAATACCACTACTAGTGAGTGACAGTATCCGAATTATTGCATTCGAATGCATGAATATTTGATTAGCGAATACTACTACTAGTGAGTGACAGTATCCCAGAACTTGCATTCGAATGCATGAGATTTCGATTAGCGAATACTACTACTAGTGAGTGACAGTATCCGAGAACTTGAATTCGAATGCATGAGATTTCGATTAGTGAATACTACTACTAGTGAGTGACAGTATCCGAGAACTTGCATTCAAATGCATGAGATTTCGATTAGCGAATACTACTACTAGTGAGTGACAGTATCCGAATTATTGCATTCGAATGCATGAGATTTCGATTAGCGAATACTACTACTAGTGAGTGACAGTATCCGAGAACTTGCATTCGAATGCATGAAATTTCGATTAGCGAATACTACTACTAGTGAGTGACAGTATCCGAATTATTGCATTTGAATGCATGAAATTTCGATTAGCGAATACTACTACTAGTGAGTGACAGTATCCGAATTATTGCATTCGAATGCATGAAATTTCGATTAGCGAATACTACTACTAGTGAGTGACAGTATCCGAATTATTGCATTCGAATGCATGAAATTTCGATTAGCGAATACTACTACTAGTGAGTGACAGTATCCCAGAACTTGCATTCGAATGCATGAGATTTCGATTAGCGAAGACTACTACTAGTGAGTGACAGTATCCGGATTATTGCATTCGAATGCATGAGATTTCGATTAGCGAATACTACTACTAGTGAGTGACAGTATCCGAGAACTTGCATTCGAATGCATGAGATTTCGATTACCGAATACTACTACTAGTGAGTGACAGTATCCGAGAACTTGAATTCGAATGCATGAGATTTCGATTAGTGAATACTATTACTAGTGAGTGACAGTATCCGAATTATTGCACTCGAATGCAAGAGATTTAGATTAGCGAATACTACTACTAGTGAGTGACAGTATTAGAGAACTTGCATTCGAATGCATGAGATTTCGATTAGCGAATACTACTACTAGTGAGTGACAGTATCCGAATTATTGCATTCGAATGCATGAAATTTCGATTAGCAAATACTACTACTAGTGAGTGACAGTATCCCAGTACTTGCATTGTAATGCATGAAAATTTGATTAGCGAATACTACTACTAGTGAGTGACAGTATCCCTGAACTTGCTTTCGAATGCATGAAATTTCGATTAGCGAATACTACTACTAGTGAGTGACAGTATCCGAGAACTTGCATTCGAATGCATGAGATTTCGATTAGCGAATACTACTACTAGTGAGTGACAGTATCCGAGAACTTGCATTCGAATGCATGAGATTTCGATTAGCGAATACTACTACTAGTGAGTGACAGTATCCGAATTATTGCATTCGAATGCATGAAATTTCGATTAGCAAATACTACTACTAGTGAGTGACAGTATCCGAATTATTGCATTCGAATGCAAGAAATTTCGATTAGCGAATACTACTACTAGTGAGTGACAGTATCCGAGAACTTGCATTCGAATGCATGAGATTTCGATTAGCGAATACTACTACTAGTGAGTGACAGTATCCGAATTATTGCATTCGAATGCATGAAATTTCGATTAGCAAATACTACTACTAGTGAGTGACAGTATCCCAGTACTTGCATTCTAATGCATGAAAATTCGATTAGCGAATATTACTACAAGTGAGTGACAGTATCCCAGAACTTGCATTCGAATGCATGAAATTTCGATTAGCGAATACTACTACTAGTGAGTGACAGTATCCGTTTTATTGCATTCGAATGCATGAAATTTCGATTAGCGAATACTACAACTAGTGAGTGACAGTTTCCGAATCATTGCATTCGAATGCATGAAATTTCGATTAGCGAATACTACTACTAGTGAGTGACAGTATCCGAATTATTGCATTCGAATGCATGAAATTTCGATTAGCGATTACTACTACTAGTGAGTGACAGTATCCCAGAACTTGCATTCGAATGCATGAGATTTCGATTAGCGAATACTACTACTAGTGAGTGACAGTATCCGGATTATTGCATTCGAATGCATGAGATTTCGATTAGCGAATACTACTACTAGTGAGTGACAGTATCCGAGAACTTGCATTCGAATGCATGAGATTTCGATTAGCGAATACTACTACAAGTGAGTGACAGTATCCGAGAACTTAAATTCGAATGCATGAGATTTCGATTAGTGAATACTACTACTAGTGAGTGACAGTATCCGAATTATTGCATTCGAAAGCAAGAGATTTCGATTAGCGAATACTACTACTAGTGAGTGACAGTATCCGAGAACTTGCATTCATATGCATGAGATTTCGATTAGCGAATACTACTACTAATGAGTGACAGTATCCGAGAACTTGCATTTGAATGCATGAGATTTCGATTAGCGAATACTACTACTAGTGAGTGACAGTACCCGAGAACTTGCATTCGAATGCAAGAGATTTCGATTAGCGAATACTACTACTAGTGAGGACAGTATCCGAATTATTGCATTCGAATGCATGAGATTTCGATTAGCGAATACTACTACTAGTGAGTGACAGTATCCGAGAACTTGCATTCGAATGCAAGAGATTTCGATTAGCGAATACTACTACTAGTGAGTGACATTATCCGAGAACTTGCATTCGAATGCAAGAGATTTCAATTAGCGAATACTACTACTAGTGAGTGACAGTATCCGAGAACTTGCATTCGAATGCATGAGATTTCGATTAGCGAATACTACGACTAGTGAGTGACAGTATCCGAGAACTTGCATTCGAATGCATGAGATTTCGATTAGCGAATACTACTACTAGTGAGTGACAGAATCCGAGAACTTGCATTCGAATGCATGAGATTTCGATTAGCGTATACTACTACTAGTGAGTGACAGTATCCGATAACTTGCATTCGAATGCATGAGATTTCGATTAGCGAATACTACTACTAATGAGTGACAGTATCCAAATTATTGCATTCGAATGCATGAAATTTCGATTAGCGAATACTACTACTAGTGAGTGACAGTATCCGAATTATTGCATTCGAATGCATGAAATTTCGATTAGCGAGTACTACTACTAGTGAGTGACAGTATCCGAATTATTGCATTCGAATTCATGAAATTTCGATTAGCGAATACTACCACTAGTGAGTGACAGTATCCGAATTATTGCATTCCAATGCATGAAATTTCGATTAGCGAATACTACTACTAGTGAGTGACAGTATCCCAGAACTTGCATTCGAATGCATGAGATTTCGATTAGCGAATACTACTACTAGTGAGTAACAGTATCCGGATTATTGCATTCGAATGCATGAGATTTCGATTAGCGAATACTACTACTAGTGAGTGACAGAATCCGAGAACTTGCATTCGAATGCATGAGATTTCGATTAGCGAATACTACTACTAGTGAGTGACAGTATCCGATAACTTGCATTCGAATGCATGAGATTTCGATTAGCGAATACTACTACTAATGAGTGACAGTATCCAAATTATTGCATTCGAATGCATGAAATTTCGATTAGCGAATACTACTACTAGTGAGTGACAGTATCCGAATTATTGCATTCGAATGCATGAAATTTCGATTAGCGAGTACTACTACTAGTGAGTGACAGTATCCGAATTATTGCATTCGAATGCATGAAATTTCGATTAGCGAATACTACTACTAGTGAGTGACAGTATCCGAATTATTGCATTCGAATGCATGAAATTTCGATTAGCGAATACTACTACTAGTGAGTGACAGTATCCCAGAACTTGCATTCGTATGCATGAGATTTCGATTAGCGAATACTACTACTAGTGAGTGACAGTATCCGGATTATTGCATTCGAATGCATGAGATTTCGATTAGCGAATACCACTACTAGTGAGTGACAGTATCCGAGAACTTGCATTCGAATGCATGAGATTTCGATTAGCGAATACTACTACTAGTGAGTGACAGTATCCGAGAACTTGAATTCGAATGCATGAGATTTCGATTAGTGAATACTATTACTAGTGAGTGACAGTATCCGAATTATTGCATTCGAGTGCATGAAATTTCGATTAGCGAATACTACAACTAGTGAGTGACAGTAGCCGAATTATTGCATTCGAATGCATCAAATTTCGATTAGCGAGTACTACTACTAGTGAGTGACAGTATCCGAATTATTGCATTCGAATGCATGAAATTTCGATTAGCGAATACTACTACTAGTGAGTGACAGTATCCGAATTATTGCATTCGAATGCATGAAATTTCGATTAGCGAATACTACTACTAGTGAGTGACAGTATCCCAGAACTTGCATTCGAATGCATGAGATTTCGATTAGCGAATACTACTACTAGTGAGTAACAGTATCCGGATTATTGCATTCGAATGCATGAGATCTCGATTAGCGAATACTACTACTAGTGAGTGACAGAATCCGAGAACTTGCATTCGAATGCATGAGATTTCGATTAGCGAATACTACTACTAGTGAGTGACAGTATCCGATAACTTGCATTCGAATGCATGAGATTTCGATTAGCGAATACTACTACTAATGAGTGACAGTATCCAAATTATTGCATTCGAATGCATGAAATTTCGATTAGCGAATACTACTACTAGTGAGTGACAGTATCCGAATTATTGCATTCGAATGCATGAAATTTCGATTAGCGAGTACTACTACTAGTGAGTGACAGTATCCGAATTATTGCATTCGAATGCATGAAATTTCGATTAGCGAATACTACTACTAGTGAGTGACAGTATCCGAATTATTGCATTCGAATGCATGAAATTTCGATTAGCGAATACTACTACTAGTGAGTGACAGTATCCCAGAACTTGCATTCGTATGCATGAGATTTCGATTAGCGAATACTACTACTAGTGAGTGACAGTATCCGGATTATTGCATTCGAATGCATGAGATTTCGATTAGCGAATACCACTACTAGTGAGTGACAGTATCCGAGAACTTGCATTCGAATGCATGAGATTTCGATTAGCGAATACTACTACTAGTGAGTGACAGTATCCGAGAATTTGAATTCGAATGCATGAGATTTCGATTAGTGAATACTATTACTAGTGAGTGACAGTATCCGAATTATTGCATTCGAGTGCATGAAATTTCGATTAGCGAATACTACAACTAGTGAGTGACAGTAGCCGAATTATTGCATTCGAATGCATCAAATTTCGATTAGCGAATACTACTACTAGTGAGTGACAGTATCCGAATTATTGCATTCGAATGCATGAAATTTCGATTAGCGAATACTACTATTAGTGAGTGACAGTATCCCAGAACTTGCATTCGAATGCATGAAATTTCGATTAGCGAACACTACTACTAGTGAGCGACAGTATCCGTAAACATGCATTCGAATGCATGAGATTTCGATTAGCGAATACTACTACTAGTGAGTGACAGTATCCGAATTATTGCATTCGAATGCAAGAGATTTCGATTAGCGAATACTACTACTAGTGAGTGACAGTATCCGAATTATTGCATTCGAATGCATGAAATTTCGATTAGCAAATACTACTACTAGTGAGTGACATTATCCCAGTAATAGCATTCTAATGCATGAAAATTCGATTAGCGAATACTACTACTAGTGAGTGACAGTATCCCAGAACTTGCATTCGAATGCATGAAATTTCGATTAGCGAATACTACTACTAGTGAGTGACAGTATCCGAATTATTGCATTCGAATGCATGAAATTTCGCTTAGCGAATACTACTACTAGTAAGTTGCAGTATCCGAATTATTGAATTCGAATGCATGAAATTTCGATTAGCGAATACCACTACTAGTGAGTGACAGTATCCGAATTATTGCATTCGAATGCATGAATATTTGATTAGCGAATACTACTACTAGTGAGTGACAGTATCCCAGAACTTGCATTCGAATGCATGAGATTTCGATTAGCGAATACTACTACTAGTGAGTGACAGTATCCGAGAACTTGAATTCGAATGGATGAGATTTCGATTAGTGAATACTACTACTAGTGAGTGACAGTATCCGAGAACTTGCATTCAAATGCATGAGATTTCGATTAGCGAATACTATTACTAGTGAGTGACAGTATCCGAATTATTGCATTCGAATGCATGAGATTTCGATTAGCGAATACTACTACTAGTGAGTGACAGTATCCGAGAACTTGCATTCGAATGCATGAAATTTCGATTAGCGAATACTATTACTAGTGAGTGACAGTATCCGAATTATTGCATTTGAATGCATGAAATTTCGATTAGCGAATACTACTACTAGTGAGTGACAGTATCCGAATTATTGCATTCGAATGCATGAAATTTCGATTAGCGAATACTACTACTAGTGAGTGACAGTATCCGAATTATTGCATTCGAATGCATGAAATTTCGATTAGCGAATACTACTACTAGTGAGTGACAGTATCCCAGAACTTGCATTCGAATGCATGAGATTTCGATTAGCGAAGACTACTACTAGTGAGTGACAGTATCCGGATTATTGCATTCGAATGCATGAGATTTCGATTAGCGAATACTACTACTAGTGAGTGACAGTATCCGAGAACTTGCATTCGAATGCATGAGATTTCGATTACCGAATACTACTACTAGTGAGTGACAGTATCCGAGAACTTGAATTCGAATGCATGAGATTTCGATTAGTGAATACTATTACTAGTGAGTGACAGTATCCGAATTATTGCACTCGAATGCAAGAGATTTAGATTAGCGAATACTACTACTAGTGAGTGACAGTATTAGAGAACTTGCATTCGAATGCATGAGATTTCGATTAGCGAATACTACTACTAGTGAGTGACAGTATCCGAATTATTGCACTCGAATGCATGAAATTTCGATTAGCAAATACTACTACTAGTGAGTGACAGTATCCCAGTACTTGCATTGTAATGCATGAAAATTTGATTAGCGAATACTACTACTAGTGAGTGACAGTATCCCTGAACTTGCTTTCGAATGCATGAAACTTCGATTAGCGAATACTACTACTAGTGAGTGACAGTATCCGAGAACTTGCATTCGAATGCATGAGATTTCGATTAGCGAATACTACTACTAGTGAGTGACAGTATCCGAGAACTTGCATTCGAATGCATGAGATTTCGATTAGCGAATACTACTACTAGTGAGTGACAGTATCCGAATTATTGCATTCGAATGCATGAAATTTCGATTAGCAAATACTACTACTAGTGAGTGACAGTATCCGAATTATTGCATTCGAATGCAAGAAATTTCGATTAGCGAATACTACTACTAGTGAGTGACAGTATCCGAGAACTTGCATTCGAATGCATGAGATTTCGATTAGCGAATACTACTACTAGTGAGTGACAGTATCCGAATTATTGCATTCGAATGCATGAAATTTCGATTAGCAAATACTACTACTAGTGAGTGACAGTATCCCAGTACTTGCATTCTAATGCATGAAAATTCGATTAGCGAATATTACTACAAGTGAGTGACAGTATCCCAGAACTTGCATTCGAATGCATGAAATTTCGATTAGCGAATACTACTACTAGTGAGTGACAGTATCCGTTTTATTGCATTCGAATGCATGAAATTTCGATTAGCGAATACTACAACTAGTGAGTGACAGTTTCCGAATCATTGCATTCGAATGCATGAAATTTCGATTAGCGAATACTACTACTAGTGAGTGACAGTATCCGAATTATTGCATTCGAATGCATGAAATTTCGATTAGCGATTACTACTACTAGTGAGTGACAGTATCCCAGAACTTGCATTCGAATGCATGAGATTTCGATTAGCGAATACTACTACTAGTGAGTGACAGTATCCGGATTATTGCATTCGAATGCATGAGATTTCGATTAGCGAATACTACTACTAGTGAGTGACAGTATCCGAGAACTTGCATTCGAATGCATGAGATTTCGATTAGCGAATACTACTACAAGTGAGTGACAGTATCCGAGAACTTAAATTCGAATGCATGAGATTTCGATTAGTGAATACTACTACTAGTGAGTGACAGTATCCGAATTATTGCATTCGAAAGCAAGAGATTTCGATTAGCGAATACTACTACTAGTGAGTGACAGTATCCGAGAACTTGCATTCATATGCATGAGATTTCGATTAGCGAATACTACTACTAATGAGTGACAGTATCCGAGAACTTGCATTTGAATGCATGAGATTTCGATTAGCGAATACTACTACTAGTGAGTGACAGTACCCGAGAACTTGCATTCGAATGCAAGAGATTTCGATTAGCGAATACTACTACTAGTGAGGACAGTATCCGAATTATTGCATTCGAATGCATGAGATTTCGATTAGCGAATACTACTACTAGTGAGTGACAGTATCCGAGAACTTGCATTCGAATGCAAGAGATTTCGATTAGCGAATACTACTACTAGTGAGTGACATTATCCGAGAACTTGCATTCGAATGCAAGAGATTTCAATTAGCGAATACTACTACTAGTGAGTGACAGTATCCGAGAACTTGCATTCGAATGCATGAGATTTCGATTAGCGAATACTACGACTAGTGAGTGACAGTATCCGAGAACTTGCATTCGAATGCATGAGATTTCGATTAGCGAATACTACTACTAGTGAGTGACAGAATCCGAGAACTTGCATTCGAATGCATGAGATTTCGATTAGCGTATACTACTACTAGTGAGTGACAGTATCCGATAACTTGCATTCGAATGCATGAGATTTCGATTAGCGAATACTACTACTAATGAGTGACAGTATCCAAATTATTGCATTCGAATGCATGAAATTTCGATTAGCGAATACTACTACTAGTGAGTGACAGTATCCGAATTATTGCATTCGAATGCATGAAATTTCGATTAGCGAGTACTACTACTAGTGAGTGACAGTATCCGAATTATTGCATTCGAATTCATGAAATTTCGATTAGCGAATACTACTACTAGTGAGTGACAGTATCCGAATTATTGCATTCGAATGCATGAAATTTCGATTAGCGAATACTACTACTAGTGAGTGACAGTATCCCAGAACTTGCATTCGAATGCATGAGATTTCGATTAGCGAATACTACTACTAGTGAGTAACAGTATCCGGATTATTGCATTCGAATGCATGAGATTTCGATTAGCGAATACTACTACTAGTGAGTGACAGAATCCGAGAACTTGCATTCGAATGCATGAGATTTCGATTAGCGAATACTACTACTAGTGAGTGACAGTATCCGATAACTTGCATTCGAATGCATGAGATTTCGATTAGCGAATACTACCACTAATGAGTGACAGTATCCAAATTATTGCATTCGAATGCATGAAATTTCGATTAGCGAATACTACTACTAGTGAGTGACAGTATCCGAATTATTGCATTCGAATGCATGAAATTTCGATTAGCGAGTACTACTACTAGTGAGTGACAGTATCCGAATTATTGCATTCGAATGCATGAAATTTCGATTAGCGAATACTACTACTAGTGAGTGACAGTATCCGAATTATTGCATTCGAATGCATGAAATTTCGATTAGCGAATACTACTACTAGTGAGTGACAGTATCCCAGAACTTGCATTCGTATGCATGAGATTTCGATTAGCGAATACTACTACTAGTGAGTGACAGTATCCGGATTATTGCATTCGAATGCATGAGATTTCGATTAGCGAATACCACTACTAGTGAGTGACAGTATCCGAGAACTTGCATTCGAATGCATGAGATTTCGATTAGCGAATACTACTACTAGTGAGTGACAGTATCCGAGAACTTGAATTCGAATGCATGAGATTTCGATTAGTGAATACTATTACTAGTGAGTGACAGTATCCGAATTATTGCATTCGAGTGCATGAAATTTCGATTAGCGAATACTACAACTAGTGAGTGACAGTAGCCGAATTATTGCATTCGAATGCATCAAATTTCGATTAGCGAATACTACTACTAGTGAGTGACAGTATCCGAATTATTGCATTCGAATGCATGAAATTTCGATTAGCGAATACTACTACTAGTGAGTGACAGTATCCCAGAACTTGCATTCGAATGCATGAAATTTCGATTAGCGAATACTACTACTAGTGAGTGACAGTATCCGAGAACTTGCATTCAAATGCATGAGATTTCGATTAGCGAATACTACTACTAGTGAGTGACAGTATCCGAATTATTGCATTCGAATGCATGAGATTTCGATTAGCGAATACTACTACTAGTGAGTGACAGTATCCGAGAACTTGCATTCGAATGCATGAAATTTCGATTAGCGAATACTACTACTAGTGAGTGACAGTATCCGAATTATTGCATTTGAATGCATGAAATTTCGATTAGCGAATACTACTACTAGTGAGTGACAGTATCCGAATTATTGCATTCGAATGCATGAAATTTCGATTAGCGAATACTACTACTAGTGAGTGACAGTATCCGAATTATTGCATTCGAATGCATGAAATTTCGATTAGCGAATACTACTACTAGTGAGTGACAGTATCCCAGAACTTGCATTCGAATGCATGAGATTTCGATTAGCGAATACTACTACTAGTGAGTGACAGTATCCGAGAACTTGCATTCGAATGCATGAGATTTCGATTAGCGAATACTACTACTAGTGAGTGACAGTATCCGAGAACTTGAATTCGAATGCATGAGATTTCGATTAGTGAATACTATTACTAGTGAGTGACAGTATCCGAATTATTGCACTCGAATGCAAGAGATTTAGATTAGCGAATACTACTACTAGTGAGTGACAGTATTAGAGAACTTGCATTCGAATGCATGAGATTTCGATGAGCGAATACTACTACTAGTGAGTGACAGTATCCGAATTATTGCATTCGAATGCATGAAATTTCGATTAGCAAATACTACTACTAGTGAGTGACAGTATCCCAGTACTTGCATTCTAATGCATGAAAATTTGATTAGCGAATACTACTACTAGTGAGTGACAGTATCCCTGAACTTGCATTCGAATGCATGAAATTTCGATTAGCGAATACTACTACTAGTGAGTGACAGTATCCGAGAACTTGCATTCGAATGCATGAGATTTCGATTAGCGAATACTACTACTAGTGAGTGACAGTATCCGAGAACTTGCATTCGAATGCATGAGATTTCGATTAGCGAATACTACTACTAGTGAGTGACAGTATCCGAATTATTGCATTCGAATGCATGAAATTTCGATTAGGAAATACTACTACTAGTGAGTGACATTATCCGAATTATTGCATTCGAATGCAAGAAATTTCGATTAGCGAATACTACTACTAGTGAGTGACAGTATCCGAGAACTTGCATTCGAATGCATGAGATTTCGATTAGCGAATACTACTACTAGTGAGTGACAGTATCCGAATTATTGCATTCGAATGCATGAAATTTCGATTAGCAAATACTACTACTAGTGAGTGACAGTATCCCAGTACTTGCATTCTAATGCATGAAAATTCGATTAGCGAATATTACTACAAGTGAGTGACAGTATCCCAGAACTTGCATTCGAATGCATGAAATTTCGATTAGCGAATACTACTACTAGTGAGTGACAGTATCCGTTTTATTGCATTCGAATGCATGAAATTTCGATTAGCGAATACTACAACTAGTGAGTGACAGTTTCCGAATCATTGCATTCGAATGCATGAAATTTCGATTAGCGAATACTACTACTAGTGAGTGACAGTATCCGAATTATTGCATTCGAATGCATGAAATTTCGATTAGCGATTACTACTACTAGTGAGTGACAGTATCCCAGAACTTGCATTCGAATGCATGAGATTTCGATTAGCGAATACTACTACTAGTGAGTGACAGTATCCGGATTATTGCATTCGAATGCATGAGATTTCGATTAGCGAATACTACTACTAGTGAGTGACAGTATCCGAGAACTTGCATTCGAATGCATGAGATTTCGATTAGCGAATACTACTACAAGTGAGTGACAGTATCCGAGAACTTAAATTCGAATGCATGAGATTTCGATTAGTGAATACTACTACTAGTGAGTGACAGTATCCGAATTATTGCATTCGAAAGCAAGAGATTTCGATTAGCGAATACTACTACTAGTGAGTGACAGTATCCGAGAACTTGCATTCATATGCATGAGATTTCGATTAGCGAATACTACTACTAATGAGTGACAGTATCCGAGAACTTGCATTTGAATGCATGAGATTTCGATTAGCGAATACTACTACTAGTGAGTGACAGAATCCGAGAACTTGCATTCGAATGCAAGAGATTTCGATTAGCGAATACTACTACTAGTGAGTGACAGTATCCGAGAACTTGCATTCGAATGCATGAGATTTCGATTAGCGAATACTGCTACTAGTCAGTGACAGTATCCGAATTATTGCATTCGAATGCAAGAGATTTCGATAAGCGAATACTACTACTAGTGAGTGACAGTATCCGAGAACTTGCATTCGGATGCATGAGATTTCGATTAGCGAATACTACTACTAGTGAGTGACAGTATCCGAGAACTTGCATTCGAATGCAAGAGATTTCGATTAGCGAATACTACTACTAGTCAGTGACAGTATCCGAATTATTGCATTCGAATGCAAGAGATTTCGATTAGCGAATACTACTACTAGTGAGTGACAGTACCCGAGAACTTGCATTCGAATGCAAGTGATTTCGATTAGCGAATACTACTACTAGTGAGAACAGTATCCGAATTATTGCATTCGAATGCATGAGATTTCGATTAGCGAATACTACTACTAGTGAGTGACAGTATCCGAGAACGTGCATTCGAATGCAAGAGATTTCGATTAGCGAATACTACTACTAGTGAGTGACATTATCCGAGAACTTGCATTCGAATGCAAGAGATTTCAATTAGCGAATACTACTACTAGTGAGTGACAGTATCCGAGAACTTGCATTCGAATGCATGAGATTTCGATTAGCGAATACTACTACTAGTGAGTGACAGTATCCGAGATCTTGCATTCGAATGCATGAGATTTCGATTAGCGAATACTACTACTAGTGAGTGACAGAATCCGAGAACTTGCATTCGAATGCATGAGATTTCGATTAGCGAATACTACTACTACTAGTGAGTGACAGTATCCGAGAACTTGCATTCGAATGCATGAGATTTCGATTAGCGAATACTACTACTAGTGAGTGACAGTATCCGATAACTTGCATTCGAATGCATGAGATTTCGATTAGCGAATACTACTACTAATGAGTGACAGTAACCAAATTATTGCATTCGAATGCATGAAATTTCGATTAGCGAATACTACTACTAGTGAGTGACAGTATCCGAGAACTTGCATTCGAATGCATGAGATTTCGATTAGCGAATACTACTACTAGTGAGTGACAGTATCCAAGAACTTGCATTCGAATGCATGAGATTTCGATTAGCGAATACTACTACTAGTGAGAGACAGAATCCGAGAACTTGCATTCGAATGCATGAGATTTCGATTAGCGAATACTACTACTATTGAGTGACAGTATCCCAGAACTTGCATTCGAATGCATGAGATTTCGATTAGCGAATACTACTACTAGTGAGTGACAGTATCCGAGAACTTGCATTCGAATGCATGAGATTTCGATTAGCGAATACTACTACTAGTGAGTGACAGTATCCAAATTATTGCATTCGAATGCATGAGATTTCGATTAGCGAATACTACTACTAGTGAGTGACAGTATCCGAATTATTGCATTCGAATGCATGAGATTTCGATTAGCAACTACTACTACTAGTGAGTGACAGTATCCGAATTATTGCATTCGAATGCAAGAAATTTCGATTAGCGAATACTACTACTAGTGAGTGACAGTATCCGAGAACTTGCATTCGAATGCATGAGATTTCGATTAGCGAATACTACTACTAGTGAGTGACAGTATCCGAATTATTGCATTCGAATGCATGAAATTTCGATTAGCAAATACTACTACTAGTGAGTGACAGTATCCCAGTACTTGCATTCTAATGCATGAAAATTCGATTAGCGAATATTACTACAAGTGAGTGACAGTATCCCAGAACTTGCATTCGAATGCATGAAATTTCGATTAGCGAATACTACTACTAGTGAGTGACAGTATCCGTTTTATTGCATTCGAATGCATGAAATTTCGATTAGCGAATACTACAACTAGTGAGTGACAGTTTCCGAATCATTGCATTCGAATGCATGAAATTTCGATTAGCGAATACTACTACTAGTGAGTGACAGTATCCGAATTATTGCATTCGAATGCATGAAATTTCGATTAGCGATTACTACTACTAGTGAGTGACAGTATCCCAGAACTTGCATTCGAATGCATGAGATTTTGATTAGCGAATACTACTACTAGTGAGTGACAGTATCCGAGAACTTGCATTCGAATGCATGAGATTTCGATTAGCGAATACTACTACAAGTGAGTGACAGTATCCGAGAACTTAAATTCGAATGCATGAGATTTCGATTAGTGAATACTACTACTAGTGAGTGACAGTATCCGAATTATTGCATTCGAAAGCAAGAGATTTCGATTAGCGAATACTACTACTAGTGAGTGACAGTATCCCAGAACTTGCATTCGAATGCATGAGATTTCGATTAGCGAATACTACTACTAGTGAGTGACAGTATCCGAGAACTTGCATTCAAATGCATGAGATTTCGATTAGCGAATACTACTACTAGTGAGTGACAGTATCCGAATTATTGCATTCGAATGCATGAGATTTCGATTAGCGAATACTACTACTAGTGAGTGACAGTATCCGAGAACTTGC
Organism: Tenodera sinensis; assembly: GCA_030765045.1. Classification (NCBI taxonomy): domain Eukaryota; kingdom Metazoa; phylum Arthropoda; class Insecta; order Mantodea; family Mantidae; genus Tenodera; species Tenodera sinensis. The sequence continues at coordinate 1,291,559 of JAUKNM010000016.1, forward strand.
ATTCGAATGCATGAAATTTCGATTAGCGAATACTACTACTAGTGAGTGACAGTATCCGAATTATTGCATTTGAATGCATGAAATTTCGATTAGCGAATACTACTACTAGTGAGTGACAGTATCCGAATTATTGCATTCGAATGCATGAAATTTCGATTAGCGAATACTACTACTAGTGAGTGACAGTATCCGAATTATTGCATTCGAATGCATGAAATTTCGATTAGCGAATACTACTACTAGTGAGTGACAGTATCCCAGAACTTGCATTCGAATGCATGAGATTTCGATTAGCGAATACTACTACTAGTGAGTGACAGTATCCGGATTATTGCATTCGAATGCATGAGATTTCGATTAGCGAATACTACTACTAGTGAGTGACAGTATCCGAGAACTTGCATTCGAATGCATGAGATTTCGATTAGCGAATACTACTACTAGTGAGTGACAGTATCCGAGAACTTGAATTCGAATGCATGAGATTTCGATTAGTGAATACTATTACTAGTGAGTGACAGTATCCGAATTATTGCACTCGAATGCAAGAGATTTAGATTAGCGAATACTACTACTAGTGAGTGACAGTATTAGAGAACTTGCATTCGAATGCATGAGATTTCGATGAGCGAATACTACTACTAGTGAGTGACAGTATCCGAATTATTGCATTCGAATGCATGAAATTTCGATTAGCAAATACTACTACTAGTGAGTGACAGTATCCCAGTACTTGCATTCTAATGCATGAAAATTTGATTAGCGAATACTACTACTAGTGAGTGACAGTATCCCTGAACTTGCATTCGAATGCATGAAATTTCGATTAGCGAATACTACTACTAGTGAGTGACAGTATCCGAGAACTTGCATTCGAATGCATGAGATTTCGATTAGCGAATACTACTACTAGTGAGTGACAGTATCCGAGAACTTGCATTCGAATGCATGAGATTTCGATTAGCGAATACTACTACTAGTGAGTGACAGTATCCGAATTATTGCATTCGAATGCATGAAATTTCGATTAGCAAATACTACTACTAGTGAGTGACAGTATCCGAATTATTGCATTCGAATGCAAGAAATTTCGATTAGCGAATACTACTACTAGTGAGTGACAGTATCCGAGAACTTGCATTCGAATGCACGAGATTTCGATTAGCGAATACTACTACTAGTGAGTGACAGTATCCGAATTATTGCATTCGAATGCATGAAATTTCGATTAGCAAATACTACTACTAGTGAGTGACAGTATCCCAGTACTTGCATTCTAATGCATGAAAATTCGATTAGCGAATATTACTACAAGTGAGTGACAGTATCCCAGAACTTGCATTCGAATGCATGAAATTTCGATTAGCGAATACTACTACTAGTGAGTGACAGTATCCGTTTTATTGCATTCGAATGCATGAAATTTCGATTAGCGAATACTACAACTAGTGAGTGACAGTTTCCGAATCATTGCATTCGAATGCATGAAATTTCGATTAGCGAATACTACTACTAGTGAGTGACAGTATCCGAATTATTGCATTCGAATGCATGAAATTTCGATTAGCGATTACTACTACTAGTGAGTGACAGTATCCCAGAACTTGCATTCGAATGCATGAGATTTCGATTAGCGAATACTACTACTAGTGAGTGACAGTATCCGGATTATTGCATTCGAATGCATGAGATTTCGATTAGCGAATACTACTACTAGTGAGTGACAGTATCCGAGAACTTGCATTCGAATGCATGAGATTTCGATTAGCGAATACTACTACAAGTGAGTGACAGTATCCGAGAACTTAAATTCGAATGCATGAGATTTCGATTAGTGAATACTACTACTAGTGAGTGACAGTATCCGAATTATTGCATTCGAAAGCAAGAGATTTCGATTAGCGAATACTACTACTAGTGAGTGACAGTATCCGAGAACTTGCATTCATATGCATGAGATTTCGATTAGCGAATACTACTACTAATGAGTGACAGTATCCGAGAACTTGCATTTGAATGCATGAGATTTCGATTAGCGAATACTACTACTAGTGAGTGACAGAATCCGAGAACTTGCATTCGAATGCAAGAGATTTCGATTAGCGAATACTACTACTAGTGAGTGACAGTATCCGAGAACTTGCATTCGAATGCATGAGATTTCGATTAGCGAATACTGCTACTAGTCAGTGACAGTATCCGAATTATTGCATTCGAATGCAAGAGATTTCGATAAGCGAATACTACTACTAGTGAGTGACAGTATCCGAGAACTTGCATTCGGATGCATGAGATTTCGATTAGCGAATACTACTACTAGTGAGTGACAGTATCCGAGAACTTGCATTCGAATGCAAGAGATTTCGATTAGCGAATACTACTACTAGTCAGTGACAGTATCCGAATTATTGCATTCGAATGCAAGAGATTTCGATTAGCGAATACTACTACTAGTGAGTGACAGTACCCGAGAACTTGCATTCGAATGCAAGTGATTTCGATTAGCGAATACTACTACTAGTGAGAACAGTATCCGAATTATTGCATTCGAATGCATGAGATTTCGATTAGCGAATACTACTACTAGTGAGTGACAGTATCCGAGAACGTGCATTCGAATGCAAGAGATTTCGATTAGCGAATACTACTACTAGTGAGTGACATTATCCGAGAACTTGCATTCGAATGCAAGAGATTTCAATTAGCGAATACTACTACTAGTGAGTGACAGTATCCGAGAACTTGCATTCGAATGCATGAGATTTCGATTAGCGAATACTACTACTAGTGAGTGACAGTATCCGAGATCTTGCATTCGAATGCATGAGATTTCGATTAGCGAATACTACTACTAGTGAGTGACAGAATCCGAGAACTTGCATTCGAATGCATGAGATTTCGATTAGCGAATACTACTACTACTAGTGAGTGACAGTATCCGAGAACTTGCATTCGAATGCATGAGATTTCGATTAGCGAATACTACTACTAGTGAGTGACAGTATCCGATAACTTGCATTCGAATGCATGAGATTTCGATTAGCGAATACTACTACTAATGAGTGACAGTAACCAAATTATTGCATTCGAATGCATGAAATTTCGATTAGCGAATACTACTACTAGTGAGTGACAGTATCCGAGAACTTGCATTCGAATGCATGAGATTTCGATTAGCGAATACTACTACTAGTGAGTGACAGTATCCAAGAACTTGCATTCGAATGCATGAGATTTCGATTAGCGAATACTACTACTAGTGAGAGACAGAATCCGAGAACTTGCATTCGAATGCATGAGATTTCGATTAGCGAATACTACTACTATTGAGTGACAGTATCCCAGAACTTGCATTCGAATGCATGAGATTTCGATTAGCGAATACTACTACTAGTGAGTGACAGTATCCGAGAACTTGCATTCGAATGCATGAGATTTCGATTAGCGAATACTACTACTAGTGAGTGACAGTATCCAAATTATTGCATTCGAATGCATGAGATTTCGATTAGCGAATACTACTACTAGTGAGTGACAGTATCCGAATTATTGCATTCGAATGCATGAGATTTCGATTAGCGAATACTACTACTAGTGAGTGACAGTATCCGAATTATTGCATTCGAATGCAAGAAATTTCGATTAGCGAATACTACTACTAGTGAGTGACAGTATCCGAGAACTTGCATTCGAATGCATGAGATTTCGATTAGCGAATACTACTACTAGTGAGTGACAGTATCCGAATTATTGCATTCGAATGCATGAAATTTCGATTAGCAAATACTACTACTAGTGAGTGACAGTATCCCAGTACTTGCATTCTAATGCATGAAAATTCGATTAGCGAATATTACTACAAGTGAGTGACAGTATCCCAGAACTTGCATTCGAATGCATGAAATTTCGATTAGCGAATACTACTACTAGTGAGTGACAGTATCCGTTTTATTGCATTCGAATGCATGAAATTTCGATTAGCGAATACTACAACTAGTGAGTGACAGTTTCCGAATCATTGCATTCGAATGCATGAAATTTCGATTAGCGAATACTACTACTAGTGAGTGACAGTATCCGAATTATTGCATTCGAATGCATGAAATTTCGATTAGCGATTACTACTACTAGTGAGTGACAGTATCCCAGAACTTGCATTCGAATGCATGAGATTTTGATTAGCGAATACTACTACTAGTGAGTGACAGTATCCGAGAACTTGCATTCGAATGCATGAGATTTCGATTAGCGAATACTACTACAAGTGAGTGACAGTATCCGAGAACTTAAATTCGAATGCATGAGATTTCGATTAGTGAATACTACTACTAGTGAGTGACAGTATCCGAATTATTGCATTCGAAAGCAAGAGATTTCGATTAGCGAATACTACTACTAGTGAGTGACAGTATCCCAGAACTTGCATTCGAATGCATGAGATTTCGATTAGCGAATACTACTACTAGTGAGTGACAGTATCCGAGAACTTGCATTCAAATGCATGAGATTTCGATTAGCGAATACTACTACTAGTGAGTGACAGTATCCGAATTATTGCATTCGAATGCATGAGATTTCGATTAGCGAATACTACTACTAGTGAGTGACAGTATCCGAGAACTTGCATTCGAATGCATGAAATTTCGATTAGCGAATACTACTACTAGTGAGTGACAGTATCCGAATTATTGCATTTGAATGCATGAAATTTCGATTAGCGAATACTACTACTAGTGAGTGACAGTATCCGAATTATTGCATTCGAATGCATGAAATTTCGATTAGCGAATACTACTACTAGTGAGTGACAGTATCCGAATTATTGCATTCGAATGCATGAAATTTCGATTAGCGAATACTACTACTAGTGAGTGACAGTATCCCAGAACTTGCATTCGAATGCATGAGATTTCGATTAGCGAATACTACTACTAGTGAGTGACAGTATCCGGATTATTGCATTCGAATGCATGAGATTTCGATTAGCGAATACTACTACTAGTGAGTGACAGTATCCGAGAACTTGCATTCGAATGCATGAGATTTCGATTAGCGAATACTACTACTAGTGAGTGACAGTATCCGAGAACTTGAATTCGAATGCATGAGATTTCGATTAGTGAATACTATTACTAGTGAGTGACAGTATCCGAATTATTGCACTCGAATGCAAGAGATTTAGATTAGCGAATACTACTACTAGTGAGTGACAGTATTAGAGAACTTGCATTCGAATGCATGAGATTTCGATGAGCGAATACTACTACTAGTGAGTGACAGTATCCGAATTATTGCATTCGAATGCATGAAATTTCGATTAGCAAATACTACTACTAGTGAGTGACAGTATCCCAGTACTTGCATTCTAATGCATGAAAATTTGATTAGCGAATACTACTACTAGTGAGTGACAGTATCCCTGAACTTGCATTCGAATGCATGAAATTTCGATTAGCGAATACTACTACTAGTGAGTGACAGTATCCGAGAACTTGCATTCGAATGCATGAGATTTCGATTAGCGAATACTACTACTAGTGAGTGACAGTATCCGAGAACTTGCATTCGAATGCATGAGATTTCGATTAGCGAATACTACTACTAGTGAGTGACAGTATCCGAATTATTGCATTCGAATGCATGAAATTTCGATTAGCAAATACTACTACTAGTGAGTGACAGTATCCGAATTATTGCATTCGAATGCAAGAAATTTCGATTAGCGAATACTACTACTAGTGAGTGACAGTATCCGAGAACTTGCATTCGAATGCACGAGATTTCGATTAGCGAATACTACTACTAGTGAGTGACAGTATCCGAATTATTGCATTCGAATGCATGAAATTTCGATTAGCAAATACTACTACTAGTGAGTGACAGTATCCCAGTACTTGCATTCTAATGCATGAAAATTCGATTAGCGAATATTACTACAAGTGAGTGACAGTATCCCAGAACTTGCATTCGAATGCATGAAATTTCGATTAGCGAATACTACTACTAGTGAGTGACAGTATCCGTTTTATTGCATTCGAATGCATGAAATTTCGATTAGCGAATACTACAACTAGTGAGTGACAGTTTCCGAATCATTGCATTCGAATGCATGAAATTTCGATTAGCGAATACTACTACTAGTGAGTGACAGTATCCGAATTATTGCATTCGAATGCATGAAATTTCGATTAGCGATTACTACTACTAGTGAGTGACAGTATCCCAGAACTTGCATTCGAATGCATGAGATTTCGATTAGCGAATACTACTACTAGTGAGTGACAGTATCCGGATTATTGCATTCGAATGCATGAGATTTCGATTAGCGAATACTACTACTAGTGAGTGACAGTATCCGAGAACTTGCATTCGAATGCATGAGATTTCGATTAGCGAATACTACTACAAGTGAGTGACAGTATCCGAGAACTTAAATTCGAATGCATGAGATTTCGATTAGTGAATACTACTACTAGTGAGTGACAGTATCCGAATTATTGCATTCGAAAGCAAGAGATTTCGATTAGCGAATACTACTACTAGTGAGTGACAGTATCCGAGAACTTGCATTCATATGCATGAGATTTCGATTAGCGAATACTACTACTAATGAGTGACAGTATCCGAGAACTTGCATTTGAATGCATGAGATTTCGATTAGCGAATACTACTACTAGTGAGTGACAGAATCCGAGAACTTGCATTCGAATGCAAGAGATTTCGATTAGCGAATACTACTACTAGTGAGTGACAGTATCCGAGAACTTGCATTCGAATGCATGAGATTTCGATTAGCGAATACTGCTACTAGTCAGTGACAGTATCCGAATTATTGCATTCGAATGCAAGAGATTTCGATAAGCGAATACTACTACTAGTGAGTGACAGTATCCGAGAACTTGCATTCGGATGCATGAGATTTCGATTAGCGAATACTACTACTAGTGAGTGACAGTATCCGAGAACTTGCATTCGAATGCAAGAGATTTCGATTAGCGAATACTACTACTAGTCAGTGACAGTATCCGAATTATTGCATTCGAATGCAAGAGATTTCGATTAGCGAATACTACTACTAGTGAGTGACAGTACCCGAGAACTTGCATTCGAATGCAAGTGATTTCGATTAGCGAATACTACTACTAGTGAGAACAGTATCCGAATTATTGCATTCGAATGCATGAGATTTCGATTAGCGAATACTACTACTAGTGAGTGACAGTATCCGAGAACGTGCATTCGAATGCAAGAGATTTCGATTAGCGAATACTACTACTAGTGAGTGACATTATCCGAGAACTTGCATTCGAATGCAAGAGATTTCAATTAGCGAATACTACTACTAGTGAGTGACAGTATCCGAGAACTTGCATTCGAATGCATGAGATTTCGATTAGCGAATACTACTACTAGTGAGTGACAGTATCCGAGATCTTGCATTCGAATGCATGAGATTTCGATTAGCGAATACTACTACTAGTGAGTGACAGAATCCGAGAACTTGCATTCGAATGCATGAGATTTCGATTAGCGAATACTACTACTACTAGTGAGTGACAGTATCCGAGAACTTGCATTCGAATGCATGAGATTTCGATTAGCGAATACTACTACTAGTGAGTGACAGTATCCGATAACTTGCATTCGAATGCATGAGATTTCGATTAGCGAATACTACTACTAATGAGTGACAGTAACCAAATTATTGCATTCGAATGCATGAAATTTCGATTAGCGAATACTACTACTAGTGAGTGACAGTATCCGAGAACTTGCATTCGAATGCATGAGATTTCGATTAGCGAATACTACTACTAGTGAGTGACAGTATCCAAGAACTTGCATTCGAATGCATGAGATTTCGATTAGCGAATACTACTACTAGTGAGAGACAGAATCCGAGAACTTGCATTCGAATGCATGAGATTTCGATTAGCGAATACTACTACTATTGAGTGACAGTATCCCAGAACTTGCATTCGAATGCATGAGATTTCGATTAGCGAATACTACTACTAGTGAGTGACAGTATCCGAGAACTTGCATTCGAATGCATGAGATTTCGATTAGCGAATACTACTACTAGTGAGTGACAGTATCCAAATTATTGCATTCGAATGCATGAGATTTCGATTAGCGAATACTACTACTAGTGAGTGACAGTATCCGAATTATTGCATTCGAATGCATGAGATTTCGATTAGCGAATACTACTACTAGTGAGTGACAGTATCCGAATTATTGCATTCGAATGCAAGAAATTTCGATTAGCGAATACTACTACTAGTGAGTGACAGTATCCGAGAACTTGCATTCGAATGCATGAGATTTCGATTAGCGAATACTACTACTAGTGAGTGACAGTATCCGAATTATTGCATTCGAATGCATGAAATTTCGATTAGCAAATACTACTACTAGTGAGTGACAGTATCCCAGTACTTGCATTCTAATGCATGAAAATTCGATTAGCGAATATTACTACAAGTGAGTGACAGTATCCCAGAACTTGCATTCGAATGCATGAAATTTCGATTAGCGAATACTACTACTAGTGAGTGACAGTATCCGTTTTATTGCATTCGAATGCATGAAATTTCGATTAGCGAATACTACAACTAGTGAGTGACAGTTTCCGAATCATTGCATTCGAATGCATGAAATTTCGATTAGCGAATACTACTACTAGTGAGTGACAGTATCCGAATTATTGCATTCGAATGCATGAAATTTCGATTAGCGATTACTACTACTAGTGAGTGACAGTATCCCAGAACTTGCATTCGAATGCATGAGATTTTGATTAGCGAATACTACTACTAGTGAGTGACAGTATCCGAGAACTTGCATTCGAATGCATGAGATTTCGATTAGCGAATACTACTACAAGTGAGTGACAGCATCCGAGAACTTAAATTCGAATGCATGAGATTTCGATTAGTGAATACTACTACTAGTGAGTGACAGTATCCGAATTATTGCATTCGAAAGCAAGAGATTTCGATTAGCGAATACTACTACTAGTGAGTGACAGTATCCCAGAACTTGCATTCGAATGCATGAGATTTCGATTAGCGAATACTACTACTAGTGAGTAACAGTATCCGAGAACTTGCATTCAAATGCATGAGATTTCGATTAGCGAATACTACTACTAGTGAGTGACAGTATCCGAATTATTGCATTCGAATGCATGAGATTTCGATTAGCGAATACTACTACTAGTGAGTGAGAGTATCCGAGAACTTGCATTCGAATGCATGAAATTTCGATTAGCGAATACTACTACTAGTGAGTGACAGTATCCGAATTATTGCATTTGAATGCATGAAATTTCGATTAGCGAATACTACTACTAGTGAGTGACAGTATCCGAATTATTGCATTCGAATGCATGAAATTTCGATTAGCGAATACTACTACTAGTGAGTGACAGTATCCGAATTATTGCATTCGAATGCATGAAATTTCGATTAGCGAATACTACTACTAGTGAGTGACAGTATCCCAGAACTTGCATTCGAATGCATGAGATTTCGATTAGCGAATACTACTACTAGTGAGTGACAGTATCCGGATTATTGCATTCGAATGCATGAGATTTCGATTAGCGAATACTACTACTAGTGAGTGACAGTATCCGAGAACTTGCATTCGAATGCATGAGATTTCGATTAGCGAATACTACTACTAGTGAGTGACAGTATCCGAGAACTTGAATTCGAATGCATGAGATTTCGATTAGTGAATACTATTACTAGTGAGTGACAGTATCCGAATTATTGCACTCGAATGCAAGAGATTTAGATTAGCGAATACTACTACTAGTGAGTGACAGTATTAGAGAACTTGCATTCGAATGCATGAGATTTCGATGAGCGAATACTACTACTAGTGAGTGACAGTATCCGAATTATTGCATTCGAATGCATGAAATTTCGATTAGCAAATACTACTACTAGTGAGTGACAGTATCCCAGTACTTGCATTCTAATGCATGAAAATTTGATTAGCGAATACTACTACTAGTGAGTGACAGTATCCCTGAACTTGCATTCGAATGCATGAAATTTCGATTAGCGAATACTACTACTAGTGAGTGACAGTATCCGAGAACTTGCATTCGAATGCATGAGATTTCGATTAGCGAATACTACTACTAGTGAGTGACAGTATCCGAGAACTTGCATTCGAATGCATGAGATTTCGATTAGCGAATACTACTACTAGTGAGTGACAGTATCCGAATTATTGCATTCGAATGCATGAAATTTCGATTAGCAAATACTACTACTAGTGAGTGACAGTATCCGAATTATTGCATTCGAATGCAAGAAATTTCGATTAGCGAATACTACTACTAGTGAGTGACAGTATCCGAGAACTTGCATTCGAATGCATGAGATTTCGATTAGCGAATACTACTACTAGTGAGTGACAGTATCCGAATTATTGCATTCGAATGCATGAAATTTCGATTAGCAAATACTACTACTAGTGAGTGACAGTATCCCAGTACTTGCATTCTAATGCATGAAAATTCGATTAGCGAATATTACTACAAGTGAGTGACAGTATCCCAGAACTTGCATTCGAATGCATGAAATTTCGATTAGCGAATACTACTACTAGTGAGTGACAGTATCCGTTTTATTGCATTCGAATGCATGAAATTTCGATTAGCGAATACTACAACTAGTGAGTGACAGTTTCCGAATCATTGCATTCGAATGCATGAAATTTCGATTAGCGAATACTACTACTAGTGAGTGACAGTATCCGAATTATTGCATTCGAATGCATGAAATTTCGATTAGCGATTACTACTACTAGTGAGTGACAGTATCCCAGAACTTGCATTCGAATGCATGAGATTTCGATTAGCGAATACTACTACTAGTGAGTGACAGTATCCGGATTATTGCATTCGAATGCATGAGATTTCGATTAGCGAATACTACTACTAGTGAGTGACAGTATCCGAGAACTTGCATTCGAATGCATGAGATTTCGATTAGCGAATACTACTACAAGTGAGTGACAGTATCCGAGAACTTAAATTCGAATGCATGAGATTTCGATTAGTGAATACTACTACTAGTGAGTGACAGTATCCGAATTATTGCATTCGAAAGCAAGAGATTTCGATTAGCGAATACTACTACTAGTGAGTGACAGTATCCGAGAACTTGCATTCATATGCATGAGATTTCGATTAGCGAATACTACTACTAATGAGTGACAGTATCCGAGAACTTGCATTTGAATGCATGAGATTTCGATTAGCGAATACTACTACTAGTGAGTGACAGAATCCGAGAACTTGCATTCGAATGCAAGAGATTTCGATTAGCGAATACTACTACTTGTGAGTGACAGTATCCGAGAACTTGCATTCGAATGCATGAGATTTCGATTAGCGAATACTGCTACTAGTCAGTGACAGTATCCGAATTATTGCATTCGAATGCAAGAGATTTCGATAAGCGAATACTACTACTAGTGAGTGACAGTATCCGAGAACTTGCATTCGGATGCATGAGATTTCGATTAGCGAATACTACTACTAGTGAGTGACAGTATCCGAGAACTTGCATTCGAATGCAAGAGATTTCGATTAGCGAATACTACTACTAGTCAGTGACAGTATCCGAATTATTGCATTCGAATGCAAGAGATTTCGATTAGCGAATACTACTACTAGTGAGTGACAGTACCCGAGAACTTGCATTCGAATGCAAGTGATTTCGATTAGCGAATACTACTACTAGTGAGAACAGTATCCGAATTATTGCATTCGAATGCATGAGATTTCGATTAGCGAATACTACTACTAGTGAGTGACAGTATCCGAGAACGTGCATTCGAATGCAAGAGATTTCGATTAGCGAATACTACTACTAGTGAGTGACATTATCCGAGAACTTGCATTCGAATGCAAGAGATTTCAATTAGCGAATACTACTACTAGTGAGTGACAGTATCCGAGAACTTGCATTCGAATGCATGAGATTTCGATTAGCGAATACTACTACTAGTGAGTGACAGTATCCGAGATCTTGCATTCGAATGCATGAGATTTCGATTAGCGAATACTACTACTAGTGAGTGACAGAATCCGAGAACTTGCATTCGAATGCATGAGATTTCGATTAGCGAATACTACTACTACTAGTGAGTGACAGTATCCGAGAACTTGCATTCGAATGCATGAGATTTCGATTAGCGAATACTACTACTAGTGAGTGACAGTATCCGATAACTTGCATTCGAATGCATGAGATTTCGATTAGCGAATACTACTACTAATGAGTGACAGTAACCAAATTATTGCATTCGAAAGCATGAAATTTCGATTAGCGAATACTACTACTAGTGAGTGACAGTATCCGAGAACTTGCATTCGAATGCATGAGATTTCGATTAGCGAATACTACTACTAGTGAGTGACAGTATCCAAGAACTTGCATTCGAATGCATGAGATTTCGATTAGCGAATACTACTACTAGTGAGAGACAGAATCCGAGAACTTGCATTCGAATGCATAAGATTTCGATTAGCGAATACTACTACTATTGAGTGACAGTATCCCAGAACTTGCATTCGAATGCATGAGATTTCGATTAGCGAATACTACTACTAGTGAGTGACAGTATCCGAGAACTTGCATTCGAATGCATGAGATTTCGATTAGCGAATACTACTACTAGTGAGTGACAGTATCCAAATTATTGCATTCGAATGCATGAGATTTCGATTAGCGAATACTACTACTAGTGAGTGACAGTATCCGAATTATTGCATTCGAATGCATGAGATTTCGATTAGCGAATACTACAACTAGTGAGTGACAGTATCCGAATTATTGCATTCGAATGCAAGAAATTTCGATTAGCGAATACTACTACTAGTGAGTGACAGTATCCGAGAACTTGCATTCGAATGCATGAGATTTCGATTAGCGAATACTACTACTAGTGAGTGACAGTATCCGAATTATTGCATTCGAATGCATGAAATTTCGATTAGCAAGTACTACTACTAGTGAGTGACAGTATCCCAGTACTTGCATTCTAATGCATGAAAATTCGATTAGCGAATATTACTACAAGTGAGTGACAGTATCCCAGAACTTGCATTCGAATGCATGAAATTTCGATTAGCGAATACTACTACTAGTGAGTGACAGTATCCGTTTTATTGCATTCGAATGCATGAAATTTCGATTAGCGAATACTACAACTAGTGAGTGACAGTTTCCGAATCATTGCATTCGAATGCATGAAATTTCGATTAGCGAATACTACTACTAGTGAGTGACAGTATCCGAATTATTGCATTCGAATGCATGAAATTTCGATTAGCGATTACTACTACTAGTGAGTGACAGTATCCCAGAACTTGCATTCGAATGCATGAGATTTTGATTAGCGAATACTACTACTAGTGAGTGACAGTATCCGAGAACTTGCATTCGAATGCATGAGATTTCGATTAGCGAATACTACTACAAGTGAGTGACAGTATCCGAGAACTTAAATTCGAATGCATGAGATTTCGATTAGTGAATACTACTACTAGTGAGTGACAGTATCCGAATTATTGCATTCGAAAGCAGGAGATTTCGATTAGCGAATACTACTACTAGTGAGTGACAGTATCCGAGAACTTGCATTCATATGCATGAGATTTCGATTAGCGAATACTACTACTAATGAGTGACTGTATCCGAGAACTTGCATTTGAATGCATGAGATTTCGATTAGCGAATACTACTACTAGTGAGTGACAGAATCCGAGAACTTGCATTCGAATGCAAGAGATTTCGATTAGCGAATACTACTACTAGTGAGTGACAGTATCCGAGATCTTGCATTCGAATGCATGAGATTTCGATTAGCGAATACTGCTACTAGTCAGTGACAGTATCCGAATTATTGCATTCGAATGCAAGAGATTTCGATTAGCGAATACTACTACTAGTGAGTGACAGTATCCGAGAACTTGCATTCGGATGCATGAGATTTCGATTAGCGAATACTACTACTAGTGAGTGACAGTATCCGAGAACTTGCATTCGAATGCAAGAGATTTCGATTAGCGAATACTACTACTAGTCAGTGACAGTATCCGAATTATTGCATTCGAATGCAAGAGATTTCGATTAGCGAATACTACTACTAGTGAGTGACAGTACCCGAGAACTTGCATTCGAATGCAAGAGATTTCGATTAGCGAATACTACTACTAGTGAGAACAGTATCCGAATTATTGCATTCGAATGCATGAGATTTCGATTAGCGAATACTACTACTAGTGAGTGACAGTATCCGAGAACGTGCATTCGAATGCAAGAGATTTCGATTAGCGAATACTACTACTAGTGAGTGACATTATCCGAGAACTTGCATTCGAATGCAAGAGATTTCAATTAGCGAATACTACTACTAGTGAGTGACAGTATCCGAGAACTTGCATTCGAATGCATGAGATTTCGATTAGCGAATACTACTACTAGTGAGTGACAGTATCCGAGATCTTGCATTCGAATGCATGAGATTTCGATTAGCGAAGACTACTACTAGTGAGTGCCAGAATCCGAGAACTTGCATTCGAATGCATGAGATTTCGATTAGCGAATACTACTACTACTAGTGAGTGACAGTATCCGAGAACTTGCATTCGAATGCATGAGATTTCGATTAGCGAATACTACTACTAGTGAGTGACAGTATCCGATAACTTGCATTCGAATGCATGAGATTTCGATTAGCGAATACTACTACTAATGAGTGACAGTAACCAAATTATTGCATTCGAATGCATGAAATTTCGATTAGCGAATACTACTACTAGTGAGTGACAGTATCCGAGAACTTGCATTCGAATGCATGAGATTTCGATTAGCGAATACTACTACTAGTGAGTGACAGTATCCAAGAACTTGCATTCGAAGGCATGAGATTTCGATTAGCGAATACTACTACTATTGAGAGACAGAATCCGAGAACTTGCATTCGAATGCATGAGATTTCGATTAGCGAATACTACTACTATTGAGTGACAGTATCCCAGAACTTGCATTCGAATGCATGAGATTTCGATTAGCGAATACTACTACTAGTGAGTGACAGTATCCGAGAACTTGCATTCGAATGCATGAGATTTCGATTAGCGAATACTACTACTAGTGAGAGACAGAATCCGAGAACTTGCATTCGAATGCATGAGATTTCGATTAGCGAATACTACTACTAGTGAGTGACAGTATCCAAATTATTGCATTCGAATGCATGAGATTTCGATTAGCGAATGCTACTACTAGTGAGTGACAGTATCCGAATTATTGCATTCGAATGCATGAGATTTCGATTAGCGAATACTACTACTAGTGAGTGACAGTATCCGAATTATTGCATTCGAATGCAAGAAATTTCGATTAGCGAATACTACTACTAGTGAGTGACAGTATCCGAGAACT
This sequence comes from Tenodera sinensis, assembly GCA_030765045.1. Classification (NCBI taxonomy): domain Eukaryota; kingdom Metazoa; phylum Arthropoda; class Insecta; order Mantodea; family Mantidae; genus Tenodera; species Tenodera sinensis. The sequence goes on from JAUKNM010000016.1 coordinate 1,307,041, forward strand.
TGCATTCGAATGCATGAGATTTCGATTAGCGAATACTACTACTAGTGAGTGACAGTATCCGAATTATTGCATTCGAATGCATGAAATTTCGATTAGCAAATACTACCACTAGTGAGTGACAGTATCCCAGTACTTGCATTCTAATGCATGAAAATTCGATTAGCGAATATTACTACAAGTGAGTGACAGTATCCCAGAACTTGCATTCGAATGCATGAAATTTCGATTAGCGAATACTACTACTAGTGAGTGACAGTATCCGTTTTATTGCATTCGAATGCATGAAATTTCGATTAGCGAATACTACAACTAGTGAGTGACAGTTTCCGAATCATTGCATTCGAATGCATGAAATTTCGATTAGCGAATACTACTACTAGTGAGTGACAGTATCCGAATTATTGCATTCGAATGCATGAAATTTCGATTAGCGATTACTACTACTAGTGAGTGACAGTATCCCAGAACTTGCATTCGAATGCATGAGATTTCGATTAGCGAATACTACTACTAGTGAGTGACAGTATCCGAGAACTTGCATTCGAATGCATGAGATTTCGATTAGCGAATACTACTACAAGTGAGTGACAGTATCCGAGAACTTAAATTCGAATGCATGAGATTTCGATTAGTGAATACTACTACTTGTGAGTGACAGTATCCGAATTATTGCAATCGAAAGCAAGAGATTTCGATTAGCGAATACTACTACTAGTGAGTGACAGTATCCGAGAACTTGCATTCATATGCATGAGATTTCGATTAGCGAATACTACTACTAATGAGTGACAGTATCCGAGAACTTGCATTTGAATGCATGAGATTTCGATTAGCGAATACTACTACTAGTGAGTGACAGAATCCGAGAACTTGCATTCGAATGCAAGAGATTTCGATTAGCGAATACTACTACTAGTGAGTGACAGTATCCGAGAACTTGCATTCGAATGCATGAGATTTCGATTAGCGAATACTGCTACTAGTCAGTGACAGTATCCGAATTATTGCATTCGAATGCAAGAGATTTCGATTAGCGAATACTACTACTAGTGAGTGACAGTATCCGAGAACTTGCATTCGGATGTATGAGATTTCGATTAGCGAATACTGCTACTAGTGAGTGACAGTATCCGAGAACTTGCATTCGAATGCAAGAGATTTCGATTAGCGAATACTACTACTAGTGAGTGACAGTATCCGAATTATTGCATTCGAATGCAAGAGATTTCGATTAGCGAATACTACTACTAGTGAGTGACAGTACCCGAGAACTTGCATTCGAATGCAAGAGATTTCGATTAGCGAATACTACTACTAGTGAGAACAGTATCCGAATTATTGCATTGGAATGCATGAGATTTCGATTAGCGAATACTACTACTAGTGAGTGACAGTATCCGAGAACGTGCATTCGAATGCAAGAGATTTCGATTAGCGAATACTACTACTAGTGAGTGACATTATCCGAGAACTTGCATTCGAATGCAAGAGATTTCAATTAGCGAATACTACTACTAGTGAGTGACAGTATCCGAGAACTTGCATTCGAATGCATGAGATTTCGATTAGCGAATACTACTACTAGTGAGTGACAGTATCCGAGAACTTGCATTCGAATGCATGAGATTTCGATTAGCGAATACTACTACTAGTGAGTGACAGAATCCGAGAACTTGCATTCGAATGCATGAGATTTCGATTAGCGAATACTACTACTAGTGAGTGACAGTATCCGAGAACTTGCATTCGAATGCATGAGATTTCGATTAGCGAATACTACTACTAGTGAGTGACAGTATCCGATAACTTGCATTCGAATGCATGAGATTTCGATTAGCGAATACTACTACTAATGAGTGACAGTAACCAAATTATTGCATTCGAATGCATGAAATTTCGATTAGCGAATACTACTACTAGTGAGTGACAGTATCCGAATTATTGCATTCGAATGCATGAAATTTCGATTAGCGAGTACTACTACTAGTGAGTGACAGTATCCGAATTATTGAATTCGAATGCATGAAATTTCGATTAGCGAATACCACTACTAGTGAGTGACAGTATCCGAATTATTGCATTCGAATGCATGAAATTTTGATTATCGAATACTACTACTAGTGAGTGACAGTATCCCAGAACTTGCATTCGAATGCATGAGATTTCGATTAGCGAATACTACTACTAGTGAGTGACAGTATCCGAGAACTTGAATTCGAATGCATGAGATTTCGATTAGTGAATACTACTACTAGTGAGTGACAGTATCCGAATTATTGCATTCGAATGCAAGAGATTTCGATTATCGAATACTACTACTAGTGAGTGACAGTATCCGAGAACTTGCATTCAAATGCATGAGATTTCGATTAGCGAATGCTACTACTAGTGAGTGACAGTATCCGAATTATTGCATTCGAATGCATGAGATTTCGATTAGCGAATACTACTACTAGTGAGTGACAGTATCCGAGAACTTGCATTCGAATGCATGAGATTTCGATTAGCGAATACTACTACTAGTGAGTGACAGTATCCAAATTATTGCATTCGAATGCATGAAACTTCGATTAGCGAATACTACTACTAGTGAGTGACAGTATCCGAATTATTGCATTTGAATGCATGAAATTTCCATTAGCGAATACTACTACTAGTGAGTGACAGTATCCGAATTATTGCATTCGAATGCATGAAATTTCGATTATCGAATACTACTACTAGTGAGTGACAGTATCCGAATTATTGCATTCGAATGCATGAAATTTCGATTAGCGAATACTACTACTAGTGAGTGACAGTATCCGAGATCTTGCATTCGAATGCATGAGATTTCGATTAGCGAATACTGCTACTAGTCAGTGACAGTATCCGAATTATTGCATTCGAATGCAAGAGATTTCGATTAGCGAATACTACTACTAGTGAGTGACAGTATCCGAGAACTTGCATTCGGATGCATGAGATTTCGATTAGCGAATACTACTACTAGTGAGTGACAGTATCCGAGAACTTGCATTCGAATGCAAGAGATTTCGATTAGCGAATACTACTACTAGTCAGTGACAGTATCCGAATTATTGCATTCGAATGCAAGAGATTTCGATTAGCGAATACTACTACTAGTGAGTGACAGTACCCGAGAACTTGCATTCGAATGCAAGAGATTTCGATTAGCGAATACTACTACTAGTGAGAACAGTATCCGAATTATTGCATTCGAATGCATGAGATTTCGATTAGCGAATACTACTACTAGTGAGTGACAGTATCCGAGAACGTGCATTCGAATGCAAGAGATTTCGATTAGCGAATACTACTACTAGTGAGTGACATTATCCGAGAACTTGCATTCGAATGCAAGAGATTTCAATTAGCGAATACTACTACTAGTGAGTGACAGTATCCGAGAACTTGCATTCGAATGCATGAGATTTCGATTAGCGAATACTACTACTAGTGAGTGACAGTATCCGAGATCTTGCATTCGAATGCATGAGATTTCGATTAGCGAAGACTACTACTAGTGAGTGCCAGAATCCGAGAACTTGCATTCGAATGCATGAGATTTCGATTAGCGAATACTACTACTACTAGTGAGTGACAGTATCCGAGAACTTGCATTCGAATGCATGAGATTTCGATTAGCGAATACTACTACTAGTGAGTGACAGTATCCGATAACTTGCATTCGAATGCATGAGATTTCGATTAGCGAATACTACTACTAATGAGTGACAGTAACCAAATTATTGCATTCGAATGCATGAAATTTCGATTAGCGAATACTACTACTAGTGAGTGACAGTATCCGAGAACTTGCATTCGAATGCATGAGATTTCGATTAGCGAATACTACTACTAGTGAGTGACAGTATCCAAGAACTTGCATTCGAAGGCATGAGATTTCGATTAGCGAATACTACTACTATTGAGAGACAGAATCCGAGAACTTGCATTCGAATGCATGAGATTTCGATTAGCGAATACTACTACTATTGAGTGACAGTATCCCAGAACTTGCATTCGAATGCATGAGATTTCGATTAGCGAATACTACTACTAGTGAGTGACAGTATCCGAGAACTTGCATTCGAATGCATGAGATTTCGATTAGCGAATACTACTACTAGTGAGAGACAGAATCCGAGAACTTGCATTCGAATGCATGAGATTTCGATTAGCGAATACTACTACTAGTGAGTGACAGTATCCAAATTATTGCATTCGAATGCATGAGATTTCGATTAGCGAATACTACTACTAGTGAGTGACAGTATCCGAATTATTGCATTCGAATGCATGAGATTTCGATTAGCGAATACTACTACTAGTGAGTGACAGTATCCGAATTATTGCATTCGAATGCAAGAAATTTCGATTAGCGAATACTACTACTAGTGAGTGACAGTATCCGAGAACTTGCATTCGAATGCATGAGATTTCGATTAGCGAATACTACTACTAGTGAGTGACAGTATCCGAATTATTGCATTCGAATGCATGAAATTTCGATTAGCAAATACTACTACTAGTGAGTGACAGTATCCCAGTACTTGCATTCTAATGCATGAGAATTCGATTAGCGAATATTACTACAAGTGAGTGACAGTATCCCAGAACTTGCATTCGAATGCATGAAATTTCGATTAGCGAATACTACTACTAGTGAGTGACAGTATCCGTTTTATTGCATTCGAATGCATGAAATTTCGATTAGCGAATACTACAACTAGTGAGTGACAGTTTCCGAATCATTGCATTCGAATGCATGAAATTTCGATTAGCGAATACTACTACTAGTGAGTGACAGTATCCGAATTATTGCATTCGAATGCATGAAATTTCGATTAGCGATTACTACTACTAGTGAGTGACAGTATCCCAGAACTTGCATTCGAATGCATGAGATTTCGATTAGCGAATACTACTACTAGTGAGTGACAGTATCCGAGAACTTGCATTCGAATGCATGAGATTTCGATTAGCGAATACTACTACAAGTGAGTGACAGTATCCGAGAACTTAAATTCGAATGCATGAGATTTCGATTAGTGAATACTACTACTTGTGAGTGACAGTATCCGAATTATTGCATTCGAAAGCAAGAGATTTCGATTAGCGAATACTACTACTAGTGAGTGACAGTATCCGAGAACTTGCATTCATATGCATGAGATTTCGATTAGCGAATACTACTACTAATGAGTGACAGTATCCGAGAACTTGCATTTGAATGCATGAGATTTCGATTAGCGAATACTACTACTAGTGAGTGACAGAATCCGAGAACTTGCATTCGAATGCAAGAGATTTCGATTAGCGAATACTACTACTAGTGAGTGACAGTATCCGAAAACTTGCATTCGAATGCATGAGATTTCGATTAGCGAATACTGCTACTAGTCAGTGACAGTATCCGAATTATTGCATTCGAATGCAAGAGATTTCGATTAGCGAATACTACTACTAGTGAGTGACAGTATCCGAGAACTTGCATTCGGATGTATGAGATTTCGATTAGCGAATACTACTACTAGTGAGTGACAGTATCCGAGAACTTGCATTCGAATGCAAGAGATTTCGATTAGCGAATACTACTACTAGTGAGTGACAGTATCCGAATTATTGCATTCGAATGCAAGAGATTTCGATTAGCGAATACTACTACTAGTGAGTGACAGTACCCGAGAACTTGCATTCGAATGCAAGAGATTTCGATTAGCGAATACTACTACTAGTGAGTGACAGTATCCGAATTATTGCATTCGAATGCATGAGATTTCGATTAGCGAATACTACTACTAGTGAGTGACAGTATCCGAATTATTGCATTCGAATGCATGAAATTTCGATTAGCAAATACTACTACTAGTGAGTGACAGTATCCCAGTACTTGCATTCTAATGCATGAGAATTCGATTAGCGAATATTACTACAAGTGAGTGACAGTATCCCAGAACTTGCATTCGAATGCATGAAATTTCGATTAGCGAATACTACTACTAGTGAGTGACAGTATCCGTTTTATTGCATTCGAATGCATGAAATTTCGATTAGCGAATACTACAACTAGTGAGTGACAGTTTCCGAATCATTGCATTCGAATGCATGAAATTTCGATTAGCGAATACTACTACTAGTGAGTGACAGTATCCGAATTATTGCATTCGAATGCATGAAATTTCGATTAGCGATTACTACTACTAGTGAGTGACAGTATCCCAGAACTTGCATTCGAATGCATGAGATTTCGATTAGCGAATACTACTACTAGTGAGTGACAGTATCCGAGAACTTGCATTCGAATGCATGAGATTTCGATTAGCGAATACTACTAAAAGTGAGTGACAGTATCCGAGAACTTAAATTCGAATGCATGAGATTTCGATTAGTGAATACTACTACTTGTGAGTGACAGTATCCGAATTATTGCATTCGAAAGCAAGAGATTTCGATTAGCGAATACTACTACTAGTGAGTGACAGTATCCGAGAACTTGCATTCATATGCATGAGATTTCGATTAGCGAATACTACTACTAATGAGTGACAGTATCCGAGAACTTGCATTTGAATGCATGAGATTTCGATTAGCGAATACTACTACTAGTGAGTGACAGAATCCGAGAACTTGCATTCGAATGCAAGAGATTTCGATTAGCGAATACTACTACTAGTGAGTGACAGTATCCGAAAACTTGCATTCGAATGCATGAGATTTCGATTAGCGAATACTGCTACTAGTCAGTGACAGTATCCGAATTATTGCATTCGAATGCAAGAGATTTCGATTAGCGAATACTACTACTAGTGAGTGACAGTATCCGAGAACTTGCATTCGGATGTATGAGATTTCGATTAGCGAATACTACTACTAGTGAGTGACAGTATCCGAGAACTTGCATTCGAATGCAAGAGATTTCGATTAGCGAATACTACTACTAGTGAGTGACAGTATCCGAATTATTGCATTCGAATGCAAGAGATTTCGATTAGCGAATACTACTACTAGTGAGTGACAGTACCCGAGAACTTGCATTCGAATGCAAGAGATTTCGATTAGCGAATACTACTACTAGTGAGAACAGTATCCGAATTATTGCATTCGAATGCATGAGATTTCGATTAGCGAATACTACTACTAGTGAGTGACAGTATCCGAGAACGTGCATTCGAATGCAAGAGATTTCGATTAGCGAATACTACTACTAGTGAGTGACATTATCCGAGAACTTGCATTCGAATGCAAGAGATTTCAATTAGCGAATACTACTACTAGTGAGTGACAGTATCCGAGAACTTGCATTCGAATGCATGAGATTTCGATTAGCGAATACTACTACTAGTGAGTGACAGTATCCGAGAACTTGCATTCGAATGCATGAGATTTCGATTAGCGAATACTATTACTAGTGAGTGACAGAATCCGAGAACTTGCATTCGAATGCATGAGATTTCGATTAGCGAATACTACTACTAGTGAGTGACAGTATCCGAGAACTTGCATTCGAATGCATGAGATTTCGATTAGCGAATACTACTACTAGTGAGTGACAGTATCCGATAACTTGCATTCGAATGCATGAGATTTCGATTAGCGAATACTACTACTAATGAGTGACAGTAACCAAATTATTGCATTCGAATGCATGAAATTTCGATTAGCGAATACTACTACTAGTGAGTGACAGTATCCGAATTATTGCATTCGAATGCATGAAATTTCGATTAGCGAGTACTACTACTAGTGAGTGACAGTATCCGAATTATTGAATTCGAATGCATGAAATTTCGATTAGCGAATACCACTACTAGTGAGTGACAGTATCCGAATTATTGCATTCGAATGCATGAAATTTTGATTATCGAATACTACTACTAGTGAGTGACAGTATCCCAGAACTTGCATTCGAATGCATGAGATTTCGATTAGCGAATACTACTACTAGTGAGTGACAGTATCCGAGAACTTGAATTCGAATGCATGAGATTTCGATTAGTGAATACTACTACTAGTGAGTGACAGTATCCGAATTATTGCATTCGAATGCAAGAGATTTCGATTATCGAATACTACTACTAGTGAGTGACAGTATCCGAGAACTTGCATTCAAATGCATGAGATTTCGATTAGCGAATGCTACTACTAGTGAGTGACAGTATCCGAATTATTGCATTCGAATGCATGAGATTTCGATTAGCGAATACTACTACTAGTGAGTGACAGTATCCGAGAACTTGCATTCGAATGCATGAGATTTCGATTAGCGAATACTACTACTAGTGAGTGACAGTATCCAAATTATTGCATTCGAATGCATGAAACTTCGATTAGCGAATACTGCTACTAGTGAGTGACAGTATCCGAATTATTGCATTTGAATGCATGAAATTTCGATTAGCGAATACTACTACTAGTGAGTGACAGTATCCGAATTATTGCATTCGAATGCATGAAATTTCGATTATCGAATACTACTACTAGTGAGTGACAGTATCCGAATTATTGCATTCGAATGCATGAAATTTCGATTAGCGAATACTACTACTAGTGAGTGACAGTATCCCAGAACTTGCATTCAAATGCATGAGATTTCGATTAGCGAATACTACTACTAGTGAGTGACAGTATCCGGATTATTGCATTCGAATGCATGAAATTTCGATTAGCGAATACTACTACTAGTGAGTGACAGTATCCGAGAACTTGCATTCGAATGCATGAGATTTCGATTAGCGAATACTACTACTAGTGAGTGACAGTATCCGAGAACTTGAATTCGAATGCATGAGATTTCGATTAGTGAATACTATTACTAGTGAGTGACAGTATCCGAATTATTGCACTCGAATGCAAGAGATTTCGATTAGCGAATACTACTACTAGTGAGTGACAGTATTAGAGAACTTGCATTCGAATGCATGAGATTTCTATTAGCGAATACTACTACTAGTGAGTGACAGTATCCGAATTATTGCATTCGAATGCATGAAATTTCGATTAGCAAATACTACTACTAGTGAGTGACAGTATCCCAGTACTTGCATTCTAATGCATGAAAATTCGATTAGCGAATACTACTACTAGTGAGTGACAGTATCCCTGAACTTGCATTCGAATGCATGAAATTTCGATTAGCGAATACTACTACTAGTGAGTGACAGTATCCGAGAACTTGCATTCGAATGAATGAGATTTCGATTGGCGAATACTACTACTAGTGAGTGACAGTATCCGAGAACTTGCATTCGAATGCATGAGATTTCGATTAGCGAATACTACTACTAGTGAGAGACAGAATCCGAGAACTTGCATTCGAATGCATGAGATTTCGATTAGCGAATACTACTACTATTGAGTGACAGTATCCCAGAACTTGCATTCGAATGCATGAGATTTCGATTAGCGAATACTACTACTAGTGAGTGACAGTATCCAAATTATTGCATTCGAATGCATGAGATTTCGATTAGCAAATACTACTACTAGTGAGTGACAGTATCCGAATTATTGCATTCAAATGCATGAGATTTCGATTAGCGAATACTACTACTAGTGAGTGACAGTATCCGAATTATTGCCTTCGAATGCAAGAAATTTCGATTAGAAAATACTACTACTAGTGAGTGACAGTATCCGAGAACTTGCATTCGAATGCATGAGATTTCGATTAGCGAATACTACTACTAGTGAGTGACAGTATCCGAATTATTGCATTCGAATGCATGAAATTTCGATTAGCAAATACTACTACTAGTGAGTGACAGTATCCCAGTACTTGCATTCTAATGCATGAAAATTCGATTAGCGAATATTACTACAAGTGAGTGACAGTATCCCAGAACTTGCATTCGAATGCATGAAATTTCGATTAGCGAATACTACTACTAGTGAGTGACAGTATCCGTTTTATTGCATTCGAATGCATGAAATTTCGATTAGCGAATACTACAACTAGTGAGTGACAGTTTCCGAATCATTGCATTCGAATGCATGAAATTTCGATTAGCGAATACTACTACTAGTGAGTGACAGTATCCGAATTGTTGCATTCGAATGCATGAAATTTCGATTAGCGATTACTACTACTAATGAGTGACAGTATCCCAGAACTTGCATTCGAATGCATGAGATTTCGATTAGCAAATACTACTACTAGTGAGTGACAGTATCCGGATTATTGCATTCGAATGCATGAGATTTCGATTAGCGAATACTACTACTAGTGAGTGACAGTATCCGAGAACTTGCATTCGAATGCATGAGATTTCGATTAGCGAATACTACTACAAGTGAGTGACAGTATCCGAGAACTTAAATTCGAATGCATGAGATTTCGATTAGTGAATACTACTACTAGTGAGTGACAGTATCCGAATTATTGCATTCGAAAGCAAGAGATTTCGATTAGCGAATACTACTACTAGTGAGTGACAGTATCCGAGAACTTGCATTCATATGCATGAGATTTCGATTAGCGAATACTACTACTAATGAGTGACAGTATTCGAGAACTTGCATTTGAATGCATGAGATTTCGATTAGCGAATACTACTACTAGTGAGTGACAGAATCCGAGAACTTGCATTCGAATGCAAGAGATTTCGATTAGCGAATACTACTACTAGTGAGTGACAGTATCCGAGAACTTGCATTCGGATGCATGAGATTTCGATTAGCGAATACTACTACTACTGAGTGACAGTATCCGAGAACTTGCATTCGAATGCAAGAGATTTCGATTAGCGAATACTACTACTAGTGAGTGACAGTATCCGAATTATTGCATTCGAATGCAAGAGATTTCGATTAGCGAATACTACTACTAGTGAGTGACAGTACCCGAGAACTTGCATTCGAATGCAAGAGATTTCGATTAGCGAATACTACTACTAGTGAGAACAGTATCCGAATTATTGCATTCGAATGCATGAGATTTCGATTAGCGAATACTACTACTAGTGAGTGACAGTATCCGAGAACGTGCATTCGAATGCAAGAGATTTCGATTAGCGAATACTACTACTAGTGAGTGACATTATCCGAGAACTTGCATTCGAATGCAAGAGATTTCAATTAGCGAATACTACTACTAGTGAATGACAGTATCCGAGAACTTGCATTCGAATGCATGAGATTTCGATTAGCGAATACTACTACTAGTGAGTGACAGTATCCGAGAACTTGCATTCGAATGCATGAGATTTCGATTAGCGAATACTACTACTAGTGAGTGACAGAATCCGAGAACTTGCATTCGAATGCATGAGATTTCGATTAGCGAATACTACTACTAGTGAGTGACAGTATCCGAGAACTTGCATTCGAATGCATGAGATTTCGATTAGCGAATACTACTACTAGTGAGTGACAGTATCCGATAACTTGCATTCGAATGCATGAGATTTCGATTAGCGAATACTACTACTAATGAGTGACAGTATCCAAATTATTGCATTCGTATGCATGAAATTTCGATTAGCGAATACTACTACTAGTGAGTGACAGTATCCGAATTATTGCATTCGAATGCATGAAATTTCGATTAGCGAGTACTACTACTAGTGAGTGACAGTATCCGAATTATTGCATTCGAATGCATGAAATTTCGATTAGCGAATACTACTACTAGTGAGTGACAGTATCCGAATTATTGCATTCGAATGCATGAAATTTCGATTAGCGAATACTACTACTAGTGAGTGACAGTATCCCAGAACTTGCATTCGAATGCATGAGATTTCGATTAGCGAATACTACTACTAGTGAGTGACAGCATCCGGATTATTGCATTCGAATGCATGAGATTTCGATTAGCGAATACCACTACTAGTGAGTGACAGTATCCGAGAACTTGCATTCGAATGCATGAGATTTCGATTAGCGAATACTACTACTAGTGAGTGACAGTATCCGAGAACTTGAATTCGAATGCATGAGATTTCGATTAGTGAATACTATTACTAGTGAGTGACAGTATCCGAATTATTGCATTCGAGTGCATAAAATTTCGATTAGCGAGTACTACTACTAGTGAGTGACAGTATCCGAATTATTGCATTCGAATGCATGAGATTTCGATTAGCGAATACTACTACTAGTGAGTGACAGTATCCGAATTATTGCATTCGAATGCATGAAATTTCGATTAGCGAATACTACAACTAGTGAGTGACAGTAGCCGAATTATTGCATTCGAATGCATCAAATTTCGATTTGCGAATACTACTACTAGTGAGTGACAGTATCCGAATTATTGCATTCGAATGCATGAAATTTCGATTAGCGAATACTACTACTAGTGAGTGACAGTATCCCAGAACTTGCATTCGAATGCATGAAATTTCGATTAGCGAATACTACTACTAGTGAGAGACAGAATCCGAGAACTTGCATTCGAATGCATGAGATTTCGATTAGCGAATACTACTACTATTGAGTGACAGTATCCCAGAACTTGCATTCGAATGCATGAGATTTCGATTAGCGAATACTACTACTAGTGAGTGACAGTATCCAAATTATTGCATTCGAATGCATGAGATTTCGATTAGCAAATACTACTACTAGTGAGTGACAGTATCCGAATTATTGCATTCGAATGCATGAGATTTCGATTAGCGAATACTACTACTAGTGAGTGACAGTATCCGAATTATTGCATTCGAATGCAAGAAATTTCGATTAGCGAATACTACTACTAGTGAGTGACAGTATCCGAGAACTTGCATTCGAATGCATGAGATTTCGATTAGCGAATACTACTACTAGTGAGTGACAGTATCCGAATTATTGCATTCGAATGCATGAAATTTCGATTAGCAAATACTACTACTAGTGAGTGACAGTATCCCAGTACTTGCATTCTAATGCATGAAAATTCGATTAGCGAATATTACTACAAGTGAGTGACAGTATCCCAGAACTTGCATTCGAATGCATGAGATTTCGATTAGCGAATACTACTACTAGTGAGTGACAGTATCCGAGAACTTGAATTCGAATGCATGAGATTTCGATTAGTGAATATTACTACTAGTGAGTGACAGTATCCGAATTATTGCATTCGAATGCAAGAGATTTCGATTATCGAATACTACTACTAGTGAGTGACAGTATCCGAGAACTTGCATTCAAATGCATGAGATTTCGATTAGCGAATACTACTACTAGTGAGTGACAGTATCCGAATTATTGCATTCGAATGCATGAGATTTCGATTAGCGAATACTACTACTAGTGAGTGACAGTATCCGAGAACTTGCATTCGAATGCATGAGATTTCGATTAGCGAATACTACTACTAGTGAGTGACAGTATCCAAATTATTGCATTCGAATGCATGAAATTTCGATTAGCGAATACTACTACTAGTGAGTGACAGTATCCGAATTATTGCATTTGAATGCATGAAATTTCGATTAGCGAATACTACTACTAGTGAGTGACAGTATCCGAATTATTGCATTCGAATGCATGAAATTTCGATTAGCGAATACTACTACTAGTGAGTGACAGTATCCCAGAACTTGCATTCGAATGCATGAGATTTCGATTAGCGAATACTACTACTAGTGAGTGACAGTATCCGTTTTATTGCATTCGAATGCATGAAATTTCGATTAGCGAATACTACAACTAGTGAGTGACAGTTTCCGAATTATTGCATTCGAATGCATGAGATTTCGATTAGCGAATACTACTACTAGTGAGTGACAGTATCCGAATTATTGCATTCGAATGCATGAAATTTCGATTAGCGATTACTACTACTAGTGAGTGACAGTATCCCAGAACTTGCATTCGAATGCATGAGATTTCGATTAGCGAATACTACTACTAGTGAGTGACAGTATCCGGATTATTGCATTCGAATGCATGAGATTTCGATTAGCGAATACTACTACTAGTGAGTGACAGTATCCAAGAACTTGCATTCGAATGCATGAGATTTCGATTAGCGAATACTACTACAAGTGAGTGACAGTATCCGAGAACTTAAATTCGAATGCATGAGATTTCGATTTGTGAATACTACTACTAGTGAGTGACAGTATCCGAATTATTGCATTCGAAAGCAAGAGATTTCGATTAGCGAATACTACTACTAGTGAGTGACAGTATCCGAGAACTTGCATTCATATGCATGAGATTTCGATCAGCGAATACTACTACTAATGAGTGAGAGTATCCGAGAACTTGCATTTGAATGCATGAGATTTCGATTAGCGAATACTACTACTAGTGAGTGACAGAATCCGAGAACTTGCATTCGAATGCAAGAGATTTCGATTAGCGAATACTACTACTAGTGAGTGACAGTATCCGAGAACTTGCATTCGAATGCATGAGATTTCGATTAGCGAATACCGCTACTAGTCAGTGACAGTATCCGAATTATTGCATTCGAATGCAAGAGATTTCGATTAGCGAATACTACTACTAGTGAGTGACAGTATCCGAGAACTTGCATTCGGATGCATGAGATTTCGATTAGCGAATACTACTACTAGTGAGTGACAGTATCCGAGAACTTGCATTCGAATGCAAGAGATTTCGATTAGCGAATACTACTACTAGTGAGTGACAGTATCCGAATTATTGCATTCGAATGCAAGAGATTTCGATTAGCGAATACTACTACTAGTGAGAGACAGAATCCGAGAACTTGCATTCGAATGCATGAGATTTCGATTAGCGAATACTACTACTATTGAGTGACAGTATCCCAGAACTTGCATTCGAATGCATGAGATTTCGATTAGCGAATACTACTACTAGTGAGTGACAGTATCCAAATTATTGCATTCGAATGCATGAGATTTCGATTAGCGAATACTACTACTAATGAGTGACAGTATCCGAATTATTGCATTCGAATGCATGAGATTTCGATTAGCGAATACTACTACTAGTGAGTGACAGTATCCGAATTATTGCATTCGAATGCAAGAAATTTCGATTAGCGAATACTACTACAAGTGAGTGACAGTATCCCAGAACTTGCATTCGAATGCATGAAATTTCGATTAGCGAATACTACTACTAGTGAGTGACAGTATCCGAATTATTGCATTCGAATGCATGAAATTTCGATTAGCGAATACTACTACTAGTGAGTGACAGTATCCGAATTATTGCATTCGAATGCATGAAATTTCGATTAGCGAATACTACTACTAGTGAGTGACAGTATCCGAATTATTGCATTCGAATGCATGAAATTTCGATTAGCGATTACTACTACTAGTGAGTGACAGTATCCCAGAACTTGCATTCGAATGCATGAGATTTCGATTAGCGAATATTACTACTAGTGAGTGACAGTATCCGGATTATTGCATTCGAATGCATGAGATTTCGATTAGCGAATACTACTACTAGTGAGTGACAGTATCCGAGAACTTGCATTCGAATGCATGAGATTTCGATTAGCGAATACTACTACTAGTGAGTGACAGTATCCGAGAACTTGAATTCGAATGCATGAGATTTCGCTTAGTGAATACTACTACTAGTGAGTGACAGTATCCGAATTATTGCATTCGAAAGCAAGAGATTTCAATTAGCGAATACTACTACTAGTGAGTGACAGTATCCGAGAACTTGCATTCATATGCATGAGATTTCGATTAGCGAATACTACTACTAGTGAGTGACAGTATCCGAGAACTTGCATTTGAATGCATGAGATTTCGATTAGCGAATACTACTACTAGTGAGTGACAGAATCCGAGAACTTGCATTCGAATGCAAGATATTTCGATTAGCGAATACTACTACTGGTGAGTGACAGTATCCGAGAACTTGCATTCGAATGCATGAGATTTCGATTAGCGAATACTACAACTAGTGAGTGACAGTTTCCGAATTATTGCATTCGAATGCATGAAATTTCGATTAGCGAATACTACTACTAGTGAGTGACAGTATCCGAATTATTGCATTCGAATGCATGAAATTTCGATTAGCGATTACTACTACTAGTGAGTGACAGTATCCCAGAACTTGCATTCGAATGCATGAGATTTCGATTTGTGAATACTACTACTAGTGAGTGACAGTATCCGAATTATTGCATTCGAAAGCAAGAGATTTCGATTAGCGAATACTACTACTAGTGAGTGACAGTATCCGAGAACTTGCATTCATATGCATGAGATTTCGATTAGCGAATACTACTACTAATGAGTGACCGTATCCGAGAACTTGCATTTGAATGCATGAGATTTCGATTAGCGAATACTACTACTAGTGAGTGACAGTATCCGAGAACTTGCATTCGAATGCATGAGATTTCGATTAGCGAATACTGCTACTAGTCAGTGACAGTATCCGAATTATTGCATTCGAATGCAAGAGACTTCGATTAGCGAATACTACTACTAGTGAGTGACAGTATCCGAGAACTTGCATTCGGATGCATGAGATTTCGATTAGCGAATACTACTACTAGTGAGTGACAGTATCCGAGAACTTGCATTCGAATGCAAGAGATTTCAATTAGCGAATACTACTACTAGTGAGTGACAGTATCCGAATTATTGCATTCGAATGCAAGAGATTTCGATTAGCGAATACTACTACTAGTGAGAGACAGAATCCGAGAACTTGCATTCGAATGCATGAGATTTCGATTAGCGAATACTACTACTAGTGAGTGACAGTATCCAAATTATTGCATTCGAATGCATGAGATTTCGATTAGCGAATACTACTACTAGTGAGTGACAGTATCCAAATTATTGCATTCGAATGCATGAGATTTCGATTAGCGAATACTACTACTAGTAAGTGACAGTATCCGAATTATTGCATTCGAATGCATGAGATTTCGATTAGCGAATACTACTACTAGTGAGTGACAGTATCCGAATTATTGCATTCGAATGCAAGAAATTTCGATTAGCGAATACTACTACAAGTGAGTGACAGTATCCCAGAACTTGCATTCGAATGCATGAAATTTCGATTAGCGAATACTACTACTAGTGAGTGACAGTATCCCAATTATTGCATTCGAATGCATGAAATTTCGATTAGCGAATACTACTACTAGTGAGTGACAGTATCCGAATTATTGCATTCGAATGCATGAAATTTCGATTAGCCAATACTACTACTAGTGAGTGACAGTATCCGAATTATTGCATTCGAATGCATGAAATTTCGATTAGCGATTACTACTACTAGTGAGTGACAGTATCCCAGAACTTGCATTCGAATGCATGAGATTTCGATTAGCGAATACTACTACTAGTGAGTGACAGTATCCGGATTATTGCATTCGAATGCATGAGATTTCGATTAGCGAATACTACTACTAGTGAGTGACAGTATCCGAGAACTTGCATTCGAATGCATGAGATTTCGATTAGCGAATACTACTACTAGTGAGTGACAGTATCCGAGAACTTGAATTCGAATGCATGAGATTTCGCTTAGTGAATACTACTACTAGTCAGTGACAGTATCCGAATTATTGCATTTGAATGCAAGAGATTTCGATTAGCGAATACTACTACTAGTGAGTGACAGTATCCGAGAACTTGCATTCGGATGCATGAGATTTCGATTAGCGAATACTACTACTAGTGAGTGACAGTATCCGAGAACTTGCATTCGAATGCAAGAGATTTCGATTAGCGAATACTACTACTACTGAGTGACAGTATCCGAATTATTGCATTCGAATGCAAGAGTATTCGATTAGCGAATACTACTACTAGTGAGTGACAGTACCCGAGAACTTGCATTCGAATGCAAGAGATTTCGATTAGCGAATACTACTACTAGTGAGGACAGTATCCGAATTATTGCATTCGAATGCATGAGATTTCGATTAGCGAATACTACTACTAGTGAGTGACAGTATCCGAGAACTTGCATTCGAATGCAAGAGATTTCGATTAGCGAATACTACTACTAGTGAGTGACATTATCCGAGAACTTGCATTCGAATGCAAGAGATTTCAATTAGCGAATACTACTACTAGTGAGTGACAGTATCCGAGAACTTGCATTCGAATGCATGAGATTTCGATTAGCGAATACTACTACTAGTGAGTGACAGTATCCGAGAACTTGCATTCGAATGCATGAGATTTCGATTAGCGAATACTACTACTAGTGAGTGACAGAATCCGAGAACTTGCATTCGAATGCATGAGATTTCGATTAGCGAATACTACTACTAGTGAGTGACAGTATCCGATAACTTGCATTCGAATGCATGAGATTTCGATTAGCGAATACTACTACTAATGAGTGACAGTATTCAAATTATTGCATTCGAATGCATGAAATTTCGATTAGCGAATACTACTACTAGTGAGTGACAGTATCCGAATTATTGCATTCGAATGCATGAAATTTCGATTAGCGAGTACTACTACTAGTGAGTGACAGTATCCGAATTATTGCATTCGAATGCATGAAATTTCGATTAGCGAATACTACTACTAGTGAGTGACAGTATCCGAATTATTGCATTCGAATGCATGAAATTTCGATTAGCGAATACTACTACTAGTGAGTGACAGTATCCCAGAACTTGCATTCGAATGCATGAGATTTCGATTAGCGAATACTACTACTAGTGAGTGACAGTATCCGGATTATTGCATTCGAATGCATGAGATTTCGATTAGCGAATACCACTACTAGTGAGTGACAGTATCCGAGAACTTGCATTCGAATGCATGAGATTTCGATTAGCGAATACTACTACTAGTGAGTGACAGTATCCGAGAACTTGAATTCGAATGCATGAGATTTTGATTAGTGAATACTATTACTAGTGAGTGACAGTATCCGAATTATTGCATTCGAGTGCATGAAATTTCGATTAGCGAGTACTACTACTAGTGGGTGACAGGATCCGAATTATTGCATTCGAATGCATGAGATTTCGATTAGGGAATACTACTACTAGTGAGTGACAGTATCCGAATTATTGCATTCGAATGCATGAGATTTCGATTAGCGAATACTACAACTAGTGAGTGACAGTAGCCGAATTATTGCATTCGAATGCATCAAATTTCGATTAGCGAATACTACTACTTCTGAGCGACAGTATCCGAATTATTGCATTCGAATGCCTGAAATTTCGATTAGCGAGTACTACTACTAGTGAGTGACAGTATCCCAGAACTTGCATTCGAATGCATGAAATTTCGATTAGCGAATACTACTACTAGTGAGCGACAGTATCCGAGAACTTGCATTCGAATGCATGAGATTTCGATTAGCGAATACTACTACTAGTGAGTGACAGTATCCGAATTATTGCATTCGAATGCAAGAGATTTCGATTAGCGAATACTACTACTAGTGAGTGACAGTATCCGAATTATTGCATTCGAATGCATGAAATTTCGATTAGAAAATCCTACTACTAGTGAGTGACAGTATCCCAGTACTAGCATTCTAATGCATGAAAATTCGATTAGCGAATACTACTGCTAGTGAGTGACAGTATCCCAGAACTTGCATTCGAATGCATGAAATTTCGATTAGCGAATACTACTACTAGTGAGTGACAGTATCCGAATTATTGCATTCGAATGCATGAAATTTCGCTTAGCGAATACTACTACTAGTAAGTTGCAGTATCCGAATTATTGAATTCGAATGCATGAAATTTCGATTAGCGAATACCACTACTAGTGAGTGACAGTATCCGAATTATTGCATTCGAATGCATGAAATTTTGATTAGCGAATACTACTACTAGTGAGTGACAGTATCCCAGAACTTGCATTCGAATGCATGAGATTTCGATTAGCGAATACTACTACTAGTGAGTGACAGTATCCGAGAACTTGAATTCGAATGCATGAGATTTCGATTAGTGAATACTACTACTAGTGAGTGACAGTATCCGAATTATTGCATTCGAATGCAAGAGATTTCGATTATCGAATACTACTACTAGTGAGTGACAGTATCCGAGAACTTGCATTCAAATGCATGAGATTTCGATTAGCGAATACTACAACTAGTGAGTGACAGTAGCCGAATTATTGCATTCGAATGCATCAAATTTCGATTAGCGAGTACTACTACTAGTGAGTGACAGTATCCGAATTATTGCATTCGAATGCATGAGATTTCGATTAGCGAATACTACTACTAGTGAGTGACAGTATCCGAGAACTTGCATTCGAATGGATGAGATTTCGATTAGCGAATACTACTACTAGTGAGTGACAGTATCCAAATTATTGCATTCGAATGCATGAAGTTTCGATTAGCGAATACTACTACTAGTAAGTGACAGTATCCGAATTATTGCATTTGAATGCATGAAATTTCGATTAGCGAATACTACTACTAGTGAGTGACAGTATCCGAATTATTGCATTCGAATGCATGAAATTTCGATTAGCGAATACTACTACTAGTTTGTGACAGTATCCGAATTATTGCATTCGAATGCATGAAATTTCGATTAGCGAATACTACTACTAGTGAGTGACAGTATCCGAGAACTTGCATTCAAATGCATGAGATTTCGATTAGCGAATACTACTACTAGTGAGTGACAGTATCCAAGAACTTGAATTCGAATGCATGAGATTTCGATTAGTGAATACTATTACTAGTGAGTGACAGTATCCGAATTATTGCAATCGAATGCAAGAGATTTCGATTAGCGAATACTACTACTAGTGAGTGATAGTATTAGAGAACTTGCATTCGAATGCATGAGATTTCGATTAGCGAATAATACTACTAATCAGTGACAGTATCCGAATTATTGCATTCGAATGCATGAAATTTCGATTAGCAAATACTACTACTAGTGAGTGACAGTATCTCAGTACTTGCATTCTAATGCATGAAAATTCGATTAGCGAATACTACTACTAGTGAGTGACAGTATCCCTGAACTTGCATTCAAATGCATGAAATTTCGATTAGCGAATACTACTACTAGTGAGTGACAGTATCCGAGAACTTGCATTCGAATGCATGAGATTTCGATTAGCGAATACTACTACTAGTGAGTGATTGTATCCGAGAACTTGCATTCGAATGCATGAGATTTCGATTAGCGAATACTACTACTAGTGAGAGACAGAATCCGAGAACTTGCATTCGAATGCATGAGATTTCGATTAGCGAATACTACTACTATTGAGTGTCAGTATCCCAGAACTTGCATTCGAATGCATGAGATTTCGATTAGCGAATACTACTACTAGTGAGTGACAGTATCCAAATTATTGCATTCGAATGCATGAGATTTCGATTAGCGAATACTACTACTAGTGAGTGACAGTATCCGAATTTGTGCATTCGAATGCATGAGATTTCGATTAGCGAATACTACTACTAGTGAGTGACAGTATCCGAATTATTGCATTCGAATGCAAGAAATTTCGATTAGCGAATACTACTACTAGTGAGTGACAGTATCCGAGAACTTGCATTCGAATGCATGAGATTTCGATTAGCGAATACTACTACTAGTGAGTGACAGTATCCGAATTATTGCATTCGAATGCATGAAATTTCGATTAGCAAATACTACTACTAGTGAGTGACAGTATCCCAGTACTTGCATTCTAATGCATGAAAATTCGATTAGCGAATATTACTACAAGTGAGTGACAGTATCCCAGAACTTGCATTCGAATGCATGAAATTTCGATTAGCGAATACTACTACTAGTGAGTGACAGTATCCGTTTTATTGCATTCGAATGCATGAAATTTCGATTAGCGAATACTACAACTAGTGAGTGACAGTTTCCGAATTATTGCATTCGAATGCATGAAATTTCGATTAGCGAATACTACTACTAGTGAGTGACAGTATCCGAATTATTGCATTCGAATGCATGAAATTTCGATTAGCGATTACTACTACTAGTGAGTGACAGTATCCCAGAACTTGCATTCGAATGCATGAGATTTCGATTAGCGAATACTACTACTAGTGAGTGACAGTATCCGGATTATTGCATTCCAATGCATGAGATTTCGATTAGCGAATACTACTACTAGTGAGTGACAGTATCCGAGAACTTGCATTCGAATGCATGAGATTTCGATTAGCGAATACTACTACAAGTGAGTGACAGTATCCGAGAACTTAAATTCAAATGCATGAGACTTCGATTAGTGAATACTACTACTAGTGAGTGACAGTATCCGAATTATTGCATTCGAAAGCAAGAGATTTCGATTAGCGAATACTACTACTAGTGAGTGACAGTATCCGAGAACTTGCATTCATATGCATGAGATTTCGATTAGCGAATACTACTACTAATGAGTGACTGTATCCGAGAACTTGCATTTGAATGCATGAGATTTCGATTAGCGAATACTACTACTAGTGAGTGACAGAATCCGAGAACTTGCATTCGAATGCAAGAGATTTCGATTAGCGAATACTACTACTAGTGAGTGACAGTATCCGAGAACTTGCATTCGAATGCATGAGATTTCGATTAGCGAATACTGCTACTAGTCAGTGACAGTATCCGAATTATTGCATTCGAATGCAAGAGATTTCGATTAGCGAATACTACTACTAGTGAGTGACAGTATCCGAGAACTTGCATTCGGATGCATGAGATTTCGATTAGCGAATACTACTACTAGTGAGTGACAGTATCCGAGAACTTGCATTCGAATGCAAGAGATTTCGATTAGCGAATACTACTACTAGTGAGTGACAGTACCCGAGAACTTGCATTCGAATGCAAGAGATTTCGATTAGCGAATATTACTACTAGTGAGGACATTATCCGAATTATTGCATTCGAATGCATGAGATTTCGATTAGCGAATACTACTACTAGTGAGTGACAGTATCCGAGAACGTGCATTCGAATCCAAGAGATTTCGATTAGCGAATACTACTACTAGTGAGTGACATTATCCGAGAACTTGCATTCGAATGCAAGAGATTTCAATTAGCGAATACTACTACTAGTGAGTGACAGTATCCGAGAACTTGCATTCGAATGCATGAGATTTCGATTAGCGAATACTACTACTAGTGAGTGACAGTATCCGAGAACTTGCATTCGAATGCATGAGATTTCGATTAGCGAATACTACTACTAGTGAGTGACAGAATCCGAGAACTTGCATTCGAATGCATGAGATTTCGATTAGCGAATACTACTACTAGTGAGTGACAGTATCCGAATTATTGCATTCGAATGCATGAAATTTCGATTAGCGAATACTACTACTAGTGAGTGACAGTATCCCAGAACTTGCATTCGAATGCATGAAATTTCGATTAGCGAATACTACTACTAGTGAGCGACAGTATCCGAGAACTTGCATTCGAATGCATGAGATTTCGATTAGCGAATACTACTACTAGTGAGTGAGAGTATCCGAATTATTGCATTCGAATGCAAGAGATTTCGATTAGCGAATACTACTACTAGTGAGTGACAGTATCCGAATTATTGCATTCGAATGCATGAAATTTCGATTAGAAAATCCTACTACTAGTGAGTGACAGTATCCCAGTACTAGCATTCTAATGCATGAAAATTCGATTAGCGAATACTACTACTAGTGAGTGACAGTATCCCAGAACTTGCATTCGAATGCATGAAATTTCGATTAGCGAATACTACTACTAGTGAGTGACAGTATCCGAATTATTGCATTCGAATGCATGAAATTTCGCTTAGCGAATACTACTACTAGTAAGTTGCAGTATCCGAATTATTTAATTCGAATGCATGAAATTTCGATTAGCGAATACCACTACTAGTGAGTGATAGTATCCGAATTATTGCATTCGAATGCATGAAATTTTGATTAGCGAATACTACTACTAGTGAGTGACAGTATCCCAGAACTTGCATTCGAATGCATGAGATTTCGATTAGCGAATACTACTACTAGTGAGTGACAGTATCCGAGAACTTGAATTCGAATGCATGAGATTTCGATTAGTGAATACTACTACTAGTGAGTGACAGTATCCGAATTATTGCATTCGAATGCAAGAGATTTCGATTATCGAATACTACTACTAGTGAGTGACAGTATCCGAGAACTTGCATTCAAATGCATGAGATTTCGATTAGCGAATACTACTACTAGTGAGTGACAGTATCCGAATTATTGCATTCGAATGCATGAGATTTCGATTAGCGAATACTACTACTAGTGAGTGACAGTATCCGAGAACTTGCATTCGAATGCATGAGATTTCGATTAGCGAATACTACTACTAGTGAGTGACAGTATCCAAATTATTGCATTCGAATGCATGAAGTTTCGATTAGCGAATACTACTACTAGTGAGTGACAGTATCCGAATTATTGCATTTGAATGCATGAAATTTCGATTAGCGAATACTACTACTAGTGAGTGACAGTATCCGAATTATTGCATTCGAAAACATGAAATTTCGATTAGCGAATACTACTACTAGTGAGTGACAGTATCCGAATTATTGCATTCGAATGCATGAAATTTCGATTAGCGAATACTACTACTAGTGAGTGACAGTATCCCAGAACTTGCATTCGAATGCATGAGATTTCGATTAGCGAATACTACTACTAGTGAGTGACAGTATCCGGATTATTGCATTCGAATGCATGAGATTTCGATTAGCGAATACTACTACTAGTGAGTGACAGTATCCGAGAACTTGCATTCAAATGCATGAGATTTCGATTAGCGAATACTACTACTAGTGAGTGACAGTATCCGAGAACTTGAATTCGAATGCATGAGATTTCGATTAGTGAATACTATTACTAGTGAGTGACAGTATCCGAATTATTGCACTCGAATGCAAGAGATTTCGATTAGCGAATACTACTACTAGTGAGTGACAGTATTAGAGAACTTGCATTCGAATGCATGAGATTTCGATTAGCGAATACTACTACTAGTGAGTGACAGTATCCGAATTATTGCATTCGAATGCATGAAATTTCGATTAGCAAATACTACTACTAGTGAGTGACAGTATCCCAGTACTTGCATTCTAATGCATGAAAATTCGATTAGCGAATACTACTACTAGTGAGTGACAGTATCCCTGAACTTGCATTCGAATGCATGAAATTTCGATTAGCGAATACTACTACTAGTGAGTGACAGTATCCGAGAACTTGCATTCGAATGCATGAGATTTCGATTAGCGAATACTACTACTAGTGAGTGACAGTATCCGAGAACTTGCATTCGAATGCATGAGATTTCGATTAGCGAATACTACTACTAGTGAGAGACAGAATCCGAGAACTTGCATTCGAATGCATGAGATTTAGATTAGCGAATACTACTACTATTGAGTGTCAGTATCCCAGAACTTGCATTCGAATGCATGAGATTTCGATTAGCGAATACTACTACTAGTGAGTGACAGTATCCAAATTATTGCATTCGAATGCATGAGATTTCGATTAGCGAATACTACTACTAGTGAGTGACAGTATCCGAATTATTGCATTCGAATGCATGAGATTTCGATTAGCGAATACTACTACTAGTGAGTGACAGTATCCGAATTATTGCATTCGAATGCAAGAAATTTCGATTAGCGAATACTACTACTAGTGAGTGACAGTATCCGAGAACTTGCATTCGAATGCATGAGATTTCGATTAGCGAATACTACTACTAGTGAGTGACAGTATCCGAATTATTGCATTCGAATGCATGAAATTTCGATTAGCAAATACTACTACTAGTGAGTGACAGTATCCCAGTACTTGCATTCTAATGCATGAAAATTCGATTAGCGAATATTACTACAAGTGAGTGACAGTATCCCAGAACTTGCATTCGAATGCATGAAATTTCGGTTAGCGAATACTACTACTAGTGAGTGACAGTATCCGTTTTATTGCATTCGCATGCATGAAATTTCGATTAGCGAATACTACAACTAGTGAGTGACAGTTTCCGAATTATTGAATTCGAATGCATGAAATTTCGATTAGCGAATACTACTACTAGTGAGTGACAGTATCCGAATTATTGCATTCGAATGCATTAAATTTTGATTAGCGATTACTACTACTAGTGCGTGACAGTATCCCAGAACTTGCATTCGAATGCATGAGATTTCGATTAGCGAATACTACTACTAGTGAGTGACAGTATCCGGATTATTGCATTCGAATGCATGAGATTTCGATTAGCGAACACTACTACTAGTGAGTGACAGTATCCGAGAACTTGCATTCGAATGCATGAGATTTCGATTAGCGAATACTACTACAAGTGAGTGACAGTATCCGAGAACTTTAATTCAAATGCATGAGATTTCGATTAGTGAATACTACTACTAGTGAGTGACAGTATCCGAATTATTGCATTCGAAAGCAAGAGATTTCGATTAGCGAATACTACTACTAGTGAGTGACAGTATCCGAGAACTTGCATTCATATGCATGAGATTTCGATTAGCGAATACTACTACTAATGAGTGACAGTATCCGAGAACTTGCATTTGAATGCATGAGATTTCGATTAGCGAATACTACTACTAGTGAGTGACAGAATCCGAGAACTTGCATTCGAATGCAAGAGATTTCGATTAGCGAATACTACTACTAGTGAGTGACAGTATCCGAGAACTTGCATTCGAATGCATGAGATTTCGATTAGCGAATACTGCTACTAGTCAGTGACAGTATCCGAATTATTGCATTCGAATGCAAGAGATTTCGATTAGCGAATACTACTACTAGTGAGTGACAGTATCCGAGAACTTGCATTCGGATGCATGAGATTTCGATTAGCGAATACTACTACTAGTGAGTGACAGTATCCGAGAACTTGCATTCGAATGCAAGAGATTTCGATTAGCGAATACTACTACTAGTGAGTGACAGTATCCGAATTATTGCATTCGAATGCAAGAGATTTCGATTAGCGAATACTACTACTAGTGAGTGACAGTACCCGAGAACTTGCATTCGAATGCAAGAGATTTCGATTAGCGAATACTACTACTAGTGAGGACAGTATCCGAATTATTGCATTCGAATGCATGAGATTTCGATTAGCGAATACTACTACTAGTGAGTGACAGTATCCGAGAACGTGCATTCGAATGCAAGAGATTTCGATTAGCGAATACTACTACTAGTGAGTGACATTATCCGAGAACTTGCATTCGAATGCAAGAGATTTCAATTAGCGAATACTACTACTAGTGAGTGACAGTATCCGAGAACTTGCATTCGAATGCATGAGATTTCGATTAGCGAATACTACTACTAGTGAGTGACAGTATCCGAGAACTTGCATTCGAATGCATGAGATTTCGATTAGCGAATACTACTACTAGTGAGTGACAGAATCCGAGAACTTGCATTCGAATGCATGAGATTTCGATTAGCGAATACTACTACTAGTGAGTGACAGTATCCAAATTATTGCATTCGAATGCATGAAATTTCGATTAGCGAATACTACTACTAGTGAGTGACAGTATCCGAATTATTGCATTCGAATGCCTGAAATTTCGATTAGCGAGTACTACTACTAGTGAGTGACAGTATCCGAATTATTGCATTCGAATGCATGAAATTTCGATTAGCGAATACTACTACTAGTGAGTGACAGTATCCGAATTATTGCATTCGAATGCATGAAATTTCGATTAGCGAATACTACTACTAGTGAGTGACAGTATCCCAGAACTTGCATTCGAATGCATGAGATTTCGATTAGCGAATACTACTACTAGTGAGTGACAGTATCCGGATTATTGCATTCGAATGCATGAGATTTCGATTAGCGAATACCACTACTAGTGAGTGACAGTATCCAAGAACTTGCATTCGAATGCATGAGATTTCGATTAGCGAATACTACTGCTAGTGAGTGACAGTATCCGAATTATTGCATTCGAATGCAAGAGATTTCGATTAGCGAATACTACTACTAGTGAGGACAGTATCCGAATTATTGCATTCGAATGCATGAGATTTCGATTAGCGAATACTACTACTAGTGAGTGACAGTATCCGAGAACGTGCATTCGAATGCAAGAGATTTCGATTAGCGAATACTACTACTAGTGAGTGACATTATCCGAGAACTTGCATTCGAATGCAAGAGATTTCAATTAGCGAATACTACTACTAGTGAGTGACAGTATCCGAGAACTTGCATTCGAATGCATGAGATTTCGATTAGCGAATACTACTACTAGTGAGTGACAGTATCCGAGAACTTCCAATCGAATGCATGAGATTTCGATTAGCGAATACTACTACTAGTGAGTGACAGAATCCGAGAACTTGCATTCGAATGCATGAGATTTCGATTAGCGAATACTACTACTAGTGAGTGACAGTATCCGAGAACTTGCATTCGAATGCATGAGATTTCGATTAGCGAATACTACTACTAGTGAGTGACAGTATCGAAATTATTGCATTCGAATGCATGAAATTTCGATTAGCGAATACTACTACTAGTGAGTGACAGTATCCGAATTATTGCAATCGAATGCATGAAATTTCGATTAGCGTGTATAACTACTAGTGAGTGACAGTATCCGAATTATTGCATTCGAATGCATGAAATTTCGATTAGCGAATACTTCTACTAGTGAGTGACAGTATCCGAGAACTTGCATTCGAATGCAAGAGATTTCGATTAGCGAATACTACTACTAGTGAGTGACAGTATCCGAATTATTGCATTCGAATGCAAGAGATTTCGATTAGCGAATACTACTACTAGTGAGTGACAGTACCCGAGAACTTGCATTCGAATGCAAGAGATTTCGATTAGCGAATACTACTACTAGTGAGGACAGTATCCGAATTATTGCATTCGAATGCATGAGATTTCGATTAGCGAATACTACTACTAGTGAGTGACAGTATCCGAGAACGTGCATTCGAATGCAAGAGATTTCGATTAGCGAATACTACTACTAGTGAGTGACATTATCCGAGAACTTGCATTCGAATGCAAGAGATTTCAATTAGCGAATACTACTACTAGTGAGTGACAGTATCCGAGAACTTGCATTCGAATGCATGAGATTTCGATTAGCGAATACTACTACTAGTGAGTGACAGTATCCGAGAACTTGCATTCGAATGCATGAGATTTCGATTAGCGAATACTACTACTAGTGAGTGACAGAATCCGAGAACTTGCATTCGAATGCATGAGATTTCGATTAGCGAATACTACTACTAGTGAGTGACAGTATCCAAATTATTGCATTCGAATGCATGAAATTTCGATTAGCGAATACTACTACTAGTGAGTGACAGTATCCGAATTATTGCATTCGAATGCCTGAAATTTCGATTAGCGAGTACTACTACTAGTGAGTGACAGTATCCGAATTATTGCATTCGAATGCATGAAATTTCGATTAGCGAATACTACTACTAGTGAGTGACAGTATCCGAATTATTGCATTCGAATGCATGAAATTTCGATTAGCGAATACTACTACTAGTGAGTGACAGTATCCCAGAACTTGCATTCGAATGCATGAGATTTCGATTAGCGAATACTACTACTAGTGAGTGACAGAATCCGGATTATTGCATTCGAATGCATGAGATTTCGATTAGCGAATACCACTACTAGTGAGTGACAGTATCCGAGAACTTGCATTCGAATGCATGAGATTTCGATTAGCGAATACTACTGCTAGTGAGTGACAGTATCCGAATTATTGCATTCGAATGCAAGAGATTTCGATTAGCGAATACTACTACTAGTGAGGACAGTATCCGAATTATTGCATTCGAATGCATGAGATTTCGATTAGCGAATACTACTACTAGTGAGTGACAGTATCCGAGAACGTGCATTCGAATGCAAGAGATTTCGATTAGCGAATACTACTACTAGTGAGTGACATTATCCGAGAACTTGCATTCGAATGCAAGAGATTTCAATTAGCGAATACTACTACTAGTGAGTGACAGTATCCGAGAACTTGCATTCGAATGCATGAGATTTCGATTAGCGAATACTACTACTAGTGAGTGACAGTATCCGAGAACTTGCATTCGAATGCATGAGATTTCGATTAGCGAATACTACTACTAGTGAGTGACAGAATCCGAGAACTTGCATTCGAATGCATGAGATTTCGATTAGCGAATACTACTACTAGTGAGTGACAGTATCCGAGAACTTGCATTCGAATGCATGAGATTTCGATTAGCGAATACTACTACTAGTGAGTGACAGTATCGAAATTATTGCATTCGAATGCATGAAATTTCGATTAGCGAATACTACTACTAGTGAGTGACAGTATCCGAATTATTGCAATCGAATGCATGAAATTTCGATTAGCGAGTACAACTACTAGTGAGTGACAGTATCCGAATTATTGCATTCGAATGCATGAAATTTCGATTAGCGAATACTACTACTAGTGAGTGACAGTATCCCAGAACTTGCATTCGAATGCATGAGATTTCGATTAGCGAATACTACTACTAGTGAGTGACAGTATCCGGATTATTGCATTCGAATGCATGAGATTTCGATTAGCGAATACCACTACTAGTGAGTGACAGTATCCGAGAACTTGCATTCGAATGCATGAGATTTCGATTAGCGAATACTACTACTAGTGAGTGACAGTATCCGAGAACTTGAATTCGAATGCATGAGATTTCGATTAGTGAATACTATTACTAGTGAGTGACAGTATCCGAATTATTGCATTCGAGTGCATGAAATTTCGATTAGCGAGTACTACTACTAGTGAGTGACAGTATCCGAATTATTGCATTCGAATGCATGAGATTTCGATTAGCGAATTCTACTACTAGTGAGTGACAGTATCCGAATTATTGCATTCGAATGCATGAAATTTCGATTAGCGAATACTACAACTAGTGAGTGACAGTAGCCGAATTATTGCATTCGAATGCATCAAATTTCGATTAGCGAATACTACTACTAGTGAGTGACAGTATCCGAATTATTGCATTCGAATGCATGAAATTTCGATTAGCGAATACTACTACTAGTGAGTGACAGTATCCCAGAACTTGCATTCGAATGCATGAAATTTCGATTAGCGAATACTACTACTAGTGAGCGACAGTATCCGAGAACTTGCATTCGAATGCATGAGATTTCGATTAGCGAATACTACTACTAGTGAGTGACAGTATCCGAATTATTGCATTCGAATGCAAGAGATTTCAATTAGCGAATACTACTACTAGTGAGTGACAGTATCCAAATTATTGCATTCGAATGCATGAAATTTCGATTAGCAAATACTACTACTAGTGAGTGACAGTATCCCAGTACTAGCATTCTGATGCATGAGATTTCGATTAGCGAATACTACTACTAGTGAGTGACAGTATCCAAATTATTGCATTCGAATGCATGAAATTTCGATTAGCAAATACTACTACTAGTGAGTAACAGTATCCCAGTACTAGCATTCTAATGCATGAAAATTCGATTAGCGAATACTACTACTAGTGAGGACAGTATCCGAATTATTGCATTCGAATGCATGAGATTTCGATTAGCGAATACTACTACTAGTGAGTGACAGTATCCGAGAACGTGCATTCGAATGCAAGAGATTTCGATTAGCGAATACTACTACTAGTGAGTGACATTATCCGAGAACTTGCATTCGAATGCAGGAGATTTCAATTAGCGAATACTACTACTAGTGAGTGGCAGTATCCGAGAACTTGCATTCGAATGCATGAGATTTCGATTAGCGAATACTACTACTAGTGAGTGACAGTATCCGAGAACTTGCATTCGAATGCATGAGATTTCGATTAGCGAATACTACTACTAGTGAGTGACAGAATCCGAGAACTTGCATTCGAATGCATGAGATTTCGATTAGCGAATACTACTACTAGTGAGTGACATTATCCGAGAACTTGTATTCGAATGCATGAGATTTCGATTAGCGAATACTACTACTAGTGAGTGACAGTATCGAAATTATTGCATTCGAATGCATGAAATTTCGATTAGCGAATACTACTACTAGTGAGTGACAGTATCCGAATTATTGCATTCGAATGCATGAAATTTCGATTAGCGAGTACTACTACTAGTGAGTGACAGTATGCGAATTATTGCATTCGAATGCATGAAATTTCGATTAGCGAATACTACTACTAGTGAGTGACAGTATCCCAGAACTTGCATTCGAATGCATGAGATTTCGATTAGCGAATACTACTACTAGTGAGTGACAGTATCCGGATTATTGCATTCGAATGCATGAGATTTCGATTAGCGAATACCACTACTAGTGAGTGACAGTATCCGAGAACTTGCATTCGAATGCATGAGATTTCGATTAGCGAATACTACTACTAGTGAGTGACAGTATCCGGATTATTGCATTCGAATGCATGAGATTTCGATTAGCGAATACCACTACTAGTGAGTGACAGTATCCGAGAACTTGCATTCGAATGCATGAGATTTCGATTAGCGAATACTACTACTAGTGAGTGACAGTATCCGAGAACTTGAATTCGATTGCATGAGATTTCGATTAGTGAATACTATTACTAGTGAGTGACAGTATCCGAATTATTGCATTCGAGTGCATGAAATTTCGATTAGCGAGTACTACTACTAGTGAGTGACAGTATCCGAATTATTGCATTCGAATGCATGAGATTTCGATTAGCGAATACTACTACTAGTGAATGACAGTATCCGAATTATTGCATTCGAATGCATGAAATTTCGATTAGCGAATACTACAACTAGTGAGTGACAGTAGCCGAATTATTGCATTCGAATGCATCAAATTTCGATTAGCGAATACTACTACTAGTGAGTGACAGTATCCGAATTATTGCATTCGAATGCATGAAATTTCGATTAGCGAATACTACTACTAGTGAGTGACAGTATCCCAGAACTTGCATTCGAATGCATGAAATTTCGATTAGCGAATACTACTACTAGTGAGCGACAGTATCCGAGAACTTGCATTCGAATGCATGAGATTTCGATTAGCGAATACTACTACTAGTGAGTGACAGTATCCGAATTATTGCATTCGAATGCAAGAGATTTCGATTAGCGAATACTACTACTAGTGAGTGACAGTATCCGAATTATTGAATTCGAATGCATGAAATTTTGATTAGCGAATACCACTACTAGTGAGTGACAGTATCCGAATTATTGCATTCGAATGCATGAAATTTTGATTAGCGAATACTACTACTAGTGAGTGACAGTATCCCAGAACTTGCATTCGAATGCATGAGATTTCGATTAGCGAATACTACTACTAGTGAGTGACAGTATCCGAGAACTTGAATTCGAATGCATGAGATTTCGATTAGTGAATACTACTACTAGTGAGTGACAGTATCCGAATTATTGCATTCGAATGCAAGAGATTTCGATTATCGAATACTACTACTAGTGAGTGACAGTATCCAAGAACTTGCATTCAAATGCATGAGATTTCGATTAGCGAATACTACTACTAGTGAGTGACAGTATCCGAGAACTTGCATTCGAATGCATGAGATTTCGATTAGCGAATACTACTACTAGTGAGTGACAGTATCCAAATTATTGCATTCGAATGCATGAAATTTCGATTAGCGAATACTACTACTAGTGAGTGACAGTATCCGAATTATTGCATTTGAATGCATGAAATTTCGATTAGCGAATACTACTACTAGTGAGTGACAGTATCCGAATTATTGCATTCGAATGCATGAAATTTCGATTAGCGAATACTACTACTAGTGAGTGACAGTATCCGAATTATTGCATTCGAATGCATGAAATTTCGATTAGCGAATACTACTACTAGTGAGTGACAGTATCCCAGAACTTGCATTCGAATGCATGAGATTTCGATTAGCGAATACTACTACTAGTGAGTGACAGTATCCGGATTATTGCATTCGAATGCATGAGATTTCGATTAGCGAATACTACTACTAGTGAGTGACAGTATCCGAGAACTTGCATTCGAATGCATGAGATTTCGATTAGCGAATACTACTACTAGTGAGTGACAGTATCCGAGAACTTGAATTCGAATGCATGAGATTTCGATTAGTGAATACTATTACTAGTGAGTGACAGTATCCGAATTATTACACTCGAATGCAAGAGATTTCGATTAGCGAATACTACTACTAGTGAGTGACAGTATCCGAGAACTTGCATTCGAATGCATGAGATTTCGATTAGCGAATACTACTACTAGTGAGTGACAGAATCCGAGAACTTGCATTCGAATGCATGAGATTTCGATTAGCGAATACTACTACTAGTGAGTGACAGTATCGGAGAACTTGCATTCGAATGCATGAAAATTCGATTAGCGAATACTACTACTAGTGAGTGACAGTATCCCTGAACTTGCATTCGAATGCATGAAATTTCGATTAGCGAATACTACTACTAGTGAGTGACAGTATCCGAGAACTTGCATTCGA
Source organism: Tenodera sinensis (assembly GCA_030765045.1). NCBI lineage: Eukaryota > Metazoa > Arthropoda > Insecta > Mantodea > Mantidae > Tenodera > Tenodera sinensis. The sequence continues at coordinate 1,341,480 of JAUKNM010000016.1, forward strand.
ATGCATGAGATTTCGATTAGCGAATACTACTACTAGTGAGTGACAGTATCCGAGAACTTGCATTCGAATGCATGAGATTTCGATTAGCGAATACTACTACTAGTGAGAGACAGAATCCGAGAACTTGCATTCGAATGCATGAGATTTCGATTAGCGAATACTACTACTATTGAGTGACAGTATCCCAGAACTTGCATTCGAATGCATGAGATTTCGATTAGCGAATACTACTACTAGTGAGTGACATTATCCTAATTATTGCATTCGAATGCATGAGATTTCGATTAGCGAATACTACTACTAGTGAGTGACAATATCCGAATTATTGCATTCGAATGCATGAGATTTCGATTAGCGAATACTACTACTAGTGAGTGACAGTATCCGAGTTATTGCATTCGAATGCAAGAAATTTCGATTAGCGAATACTACTACTAGTGAGTGACAGTATCCGAGAACTTGCATTCGAATGCATGAGATTTCGATTAGCGAATACTACTACTAGTGAGTGACAGTATCCGAATTATTGCATTCGAATGCATGAAATTTCGATTAGCAAATACTACTACTAGTGAGTGACAGTATCCCAGAACTTGCATTGGAATGCATGAAATTTCGATTAGCGAATACTACTACTAGTGAGCGACAGTATCCGAGAACTTGCATTCGAATGCATGAGATTTCGATTAGCGAATACTACTACTAGTGAGTGACAGTATCCGAATTATTGCATTCGAATGCAAGAGATTTCGATTTGCGAATACTACTACTAGTGAGTGACAGTATCCAAATTATTGCATTCGAATGCATGAAATATCGATTAGCAAATACTACTACTAGTGAGTGACAGTATCCCAGTACTAGCATTCTAATGCATGAAAATTCGATTAGCGAATACTACTACTAGTGAGTGACAGTATCCCAGAACTTGCATTCGAATGCATGAAATTTCGATTAGCGAATACTACTACTAGTGAGTGACAGTATCCGAATTATTGCATTCGAATGCATGAAATTTCGCTTAGCGAATACTACTACTAGTAAGTTGCAGTATCCGAATTATTGAATTCGAATGCATGAAATTTCGATTAGCGAATACCACTACTAGTGAGTGACAGTATCCGAATTATTGCATTCGAGTGCATGAGATTTCGATTAGCGAATACTACTACTAGTGAGTGACAGTATCCGAGAACTTGCATTCGAATGCATGAGATTTCGATTAGCGAATACTACTACTAGTGAGTGACAGTATCCGAGAACTTGAATTCGAATGCATGAGATTTCGATTAGTGAATACTATTACTAGTGAGTGACAGTATCCGAATTATTGCACTCGAATGCAAGAGATTTCGATTAGCGAATACTACTACTAGTGAGTGACAGTATTAGAGAACTTGCATTCGAATGCATGAGATTTTGATTAGCGAATACTACTACTAGTGAGTGACAGTATCCGAATTATTGCATTCGAATGCATGAAATTTCGATTAGCAAATACTACTACTAGTGAGTGACAGTATCCCAGTACTTGCATTCTAATGCATGAAAATTCGATTAGCGAATACTACTACTAGTGAGTGACAGTATCCCTGAACTTGCATTCGAATGCATGAAATTTCGATTAGCGAATACTACTACTAGTGAGTGACAGTATCCGAGAACTTGCATTCGAATGCATGAGATTTCGATTAGCGAATACTACTACTAGTGAGTGACAGTATCCGAGAACTTGCATTCGAATGCATGAGATTTCGATTAGCGAATACTACTACTAGTGAGAGACAGAATCCGAGAACTTGCATTCGAATGCATGAGATTTCGATTAGCGAATACTACTACTATTGAGTGACAGTATCCCAGAACTTGCATTCGAATGCATGAGATTTCGATTAGCGAATACTACTACTAGTGAGTGACATTATCCAAATTATTGCATTCGAATGCATGAGATTTCGATTAGCGAATACTACTACTAGTGAGTGACAATATCCGAATTATTGCATTCGAATGCATGAGATTTCGATTAGCGAATACTACTACTAGTGAGTGACAGTATCCGAGTTATTGCATTCGAATGCAAGAAATTTCGATTAGCGAATACTACTACTAGTGAGTGACAGTATCCGAGAACTTGCATTCGAATGCATGAGATTTCGATTAGCGAATACTACTACTAGTGAGTGACAGTATCCGAATTATTGCATTCGAATGCATGAAATTTCGATTAGCAAATACTACTACTAGTGAGTGACAGTATCCCAGAACTTGCATTGGAATGCATGAAATTTCGATTAGCGAATACTACTACTAGTGAGCGACAGTATCCGAGAACTTACATTCGAATGCATTAGATTTCGATTAGCGAATACTACTACCAGTGAGTGACAGTATCCGAATTATTGCATTCGAATGCAAGAGATTTCGATTTGCGAATACTACTACTAGTGAGTGACAGTATCCAAATTATTGCATTCGAATGCATGAAATATCGATTAGCAAATACTACTACTAGTGAGTGACAGTATCCCAGTACTAGCATTCTAATGCATGAAAATTCGATTAGCGAATACTACTACTAGTGAGTGACAGTATCCCAGAACTTGCATTCGAATGCATGAAATTTCGATTAGCGAATACTACTACTAGTGAGTGACAGTATCCGAATTATTGCATTCGAATGCATGAAATTTCGCTTAGCGAATACTACTACTAGTAAGTTGCAGTATCCGAATTATTGAATTCGAATGCATGAAATTTCGATTAGCGAAAACCACTACTAGTGAGTGACAGTATCCGAATTATTGCATTCGAATGCATGAAATTTTGATTAGCGAATACTACTACTAGTGAGTGACAGTATCCCAGAACTTGCATTCGAATGCATGAGATTTCGATTAGCGAATACTACTACTAGTGAGTGACAGTATCCGAGAACTTGAATTCGAATGCATGAGATTTCGATTAGTTAATACTACTACTAGTGAGTGACAGTATCCGAATTATTGCATTCGAATGCAAGAGATTTCGATTATCGAATACTACTACTAGTGAGTAACAGTATCCAAGAACTTGCATTCAAATGCATGAGATTTCGATTAGCGAATACTACTACTAGTGAGTGACAGTATCCGAGAACTTGCATTCGAATGCATGAGATTTCAATTAGCGAATACTACTACTAGTGAGTGACAGTATCCAAATTATTGCATTCGAATGCATGAAATTTCGATTAGCGAATACTACTACTAGTGAGTGACAGTATCCGAATTATTGCATTTGAATGCATGAAATTTCGATTAGCGAATACTACTACTAGTGAGTGACAGTATCCGAATTATTGCATTCGAATGCATGAAATTTCGATTAGCGAATACTACTACTAGTGAGTGACAGTATCTGAATTATTGCATTCTAATGCATGAAATTTCGATTAGCGAATACTACTACTAGTGAGTGACAGTATCCCAGAACTTGCATTCGAATGCATGAGATTTCGATTAGCGAATACTACTACTAGTGAGTGACAGTATCCGGATTATTGCATTCGAATGCATGAGATTTCGATTAGCGAATACTACTACTAGTGAGTGACAGTATCCGAGAACTTGCATTCGAATGCATGAGATTTCGATTAGCGAATACTACTACTAGTGAGTGACAGTATCCGAGAACTTGAATTCGAATGCATGAGATTTCGATTAGTGAATACTATTACTAGTGAGTGACAGTATCCGAATTATTGCACTCGAATGCAAGAGATTTCGATTAGCGAATACTACTACTAGAGAGTGACAGTATTAGAGAACTTGCATTCGAATGCATGAGATTTCGATTAGCGAATACTACTACTAGTGAGTGACAGTATCCGAATTATTGCATTCGAATGCATGAAATTTCGATTAGCAAATACTACTACTAGTGAGTGACAGTATCCCAGTACTTGCATTCTAATGCATGAAAATTCGATTAGCGAATACTACTACTAGTGAGTGACAGTATCCCTGAACTTGCATTCGAATGCATGAAATTTCGATTAGCGAATACTACTACTATTGAGTGACAGTATCCGAGAACTTGCATTCGAATGCATGAGATTTCGATTAGCGAATACTACTACTAGTGAGTGACAGTATCCGAGAACTTGCATTCGAATGCATGAGATTTCGATTAGCGAATACTACTACTAGTGAGAGACAGAATCCGAGAACTTGCATTCGAATGCATGAGATTTCGATTAGCGAATACTACTACTATTGAGTGACAGTATCCCAGAACTTGCATTCGAATGCATGAGATTTCGATTAGCGAATACTACTAGTGAGTGACAGTATCCAAATTATTGCATTCGAATGCATGAGATTTCGATTAGCGAATACTACTACTAGTGAGTGACAGTATCCGAATTATTGCATTCGAATGCATGAGATTTCGATTAGCGAATACTACTACTAGTGAGTGACAGTATCCGAGTTATTGTATTCGAATGCAAGAAATTTCGATTAGCGAATACTACTACTAGTGAGTGACAGTATCCGAGAACTTGCATTCGAATGCATGAGATTTCGATTAGCGAATACTACTACTAGTGAGTGACAGTATCCGAATTATTGCATTCGAATGCATGAAATTTCGATTAGCAAATACTACTACTAGTGAGTGACAGTATCCCAGTACTTGCATTCTAATGCATGAAAATTCGATTAGCGAATATTACTACAAGTGAGTGACAGTATCCCAGAACTTGCATTCGAATGCATGAAGTTTCGATTAGCGAATACTACTACTAGTGAGTGACAGTATCCGTTTTATTGCATTCGAATGCATGAAATTTCGATTAGCGAATACTACAACTAGTGAGTGACAGTTTCCGAATTATTGCATTCGAATGCATGAAATTTCGATTAGCGATTACTACTAGTAGTGAGTGACAGTATCCCAGAATTTGCATTCGAATGCATGAGATTTCGATTAGCGAATACTACTACTAGTGAGTGACAGTATCCGGATTATTGCATTCGAATGCATGAGATTTCGATTAGCGAATACTACTACTAGTGAGTGACAGTATCCGAGAACTTGCATTCGAATGCATGAGATTTCGATTAGCGAATACTACTAGTAGTGAGTGACAGTATCCGAGAACTTAAATTTGAATGCATGAGATTTCGATTAGTGAATACTACTACTAGTGAGTGACAGTATCCTAATTATTGCATTCGAAAGCAAGAGATTTCGATTAGCGAATACTACTACTAGTGAGTGACAGTATCCGAGAACTTGCATTCATATGCATGAGATTTCGATTAGCGAATACTACTACTAATGAGTGACAGTATCCGAGAACTTGCATTTGAATGCATCAGATTTCGATTAGCGAATACTACTACTAGTGAGTGACAGAATCCGAGAACTTGCATTCGAATGCAAGAGATTTCGATTAGCGAATACTACTACTAGTGAGTGACAGTATCCGAGAACTTGCATTCGAATGCATGAGATTTCGATTAGCGAATACTGCTACTAGTCAGTGACAGTATCCGAATTATTGCATTCGAATGCAAGAGATTTCGATTAGCGAATACTACTACTAGTGAGTGACAGTATCCGAGAACTTGCATTCGGATGCATGAGATTTCGATTAGCGAATACTACTACTAGTGAGTGACAGTATCCGAGAACTTGCATTCGAATGCAAGAGATTTCAATTAGCGAATACTACTACTAGTGAGTGACAGTATCCGAATTATTGCATTCGAATGCAAGAGATTTCGATTAACGAATACTACTACTAGTGAGGACAGTATCCGTATTATTGCATTCGAATGCATGAGATTTCGATTAGCGAATACTACTACAAGTGAGTGACAGTATCCGAGAACTTGCATTCGAATGCAAGAGATTTCGATTAGCGAATACTACTACTAGTGAGTGACATTTTCCGAGAACTTGCATTCGAATGCAAGAGATTTCAATTAGCGAATACTACTACTAGTGAGTGACAGTATCCGAGAACTTGCATTCGAATGCATGAGATTTCGATTAGCGAATACTACTACTAGTGAGTGACAGTATCCGAGAACTTGCATTCGAATGCATGAGATTTCGATTAGCGAATAATACTACTAGTGAGTGACAGAATCCCAGAACTTGCATTCGAATGCATGAGATTTCGATTAGCGAATACTACTACTAGTGAGTGACAGTATCCGAGAACTTGCATTCGAATGCATGAGATTTCGATTAGCGAATACTACTACTAGTGAGTGACAGTATCCAAATTATTGCATTCGAATGCATGAAATTTCGATTAGCGAATACTACTACTAGTGAGTGACAGTATGCGAATTATTGCATTCGAATGCATGAAATTTCGATTAGCGAGTACTACTACTAGTGAGTGACAGTATCCGAATTATTGCATTCGAATGCATGAAATTTCGATTAGCGAATACTACTACTAGTGAGTGACAGTATCCGAATTATTGCATTCGAATGCATGAAATTTCGATTAGCGAATACTACTACTAGTGAGTGACAGTATCCCAGAACTTGCATTCGAATGCATGAGATTTCGATTAGCGAATACTACTACTAGTGAGTGACAGTATCCGGATTATTGCATTCGAATGCATGAGATTTCGATTAGCGAATACTACTACTAGTGAGTGACAGTATCCGAGAACTTGCATTCGAATGCATGAGATTTCGATTAGCGAATACTACTACTAGTGAGTGACGGTATCCGAGAACTTGAATTCGAATGCATGAGATTTCGATTAGTGAATACTATTACTAGTGAGTGACAGTATCCGAATTATTGCATTCGAGTGCATGAAATTTCGATTAGCGAGTACTACTACTAGTGAGTGACAGTATCCGAATTATTGCAGTCGAATGCATGAGATTTCGATTAGCGAATACTACTACTAGTGAGTGACAGTATCCGAATTATTGCATTCGAATGCATGAAATTTCGATTAGTGAATACTACTACTAGTGAGTGACAGTATCCGAATTATTGCATTCGAATGCATGAAACTTCGATTAGCGAATACTACTACTAGTGAGTGACAGTATCCCAGAACTTGCATTCGAATGCATGAAATTTCGATTAGCGAATACTACTACTAGTGAGCGACAGTATCCGAGAACTTGCATTCGAATGCATGAAATTTCGATTAGCGAATACTACTACTAGTGAGTGACAGTATCCGAGAACTTGAATTCGAATGCATGAGATTTCGATTAGTGAATACTATTACTAGTGAGTGACAGTATCCGAATTATTGCATTCGAATGCAAGAGATTTCGATTAGCGAATACTACTACTAGTGAGTGACAGTATTAGAGAACTTGCATTCGAATGCATGAGATTTCGATTAGCGAATACTACTACTAGTGAGGGACAGTATCCGAATTATTGCATTCGAATGCATGAAATTTCGATTAGCAAATACTACTACTAGTGAGTGACAGTATCCCAGTACTTGCATTCTAATGCATGAAAATTCGATTAGCGAATACTACTACTAGTGAGTGACAGTATCCCTGAACTTGCATTCGAATGCATGAAATTTCGATTAGCGAATACTACTACTAGTGAGTGACAGTATCCGAGAACTTGCATTCGAATGCATGAGATTTCGATTAGCGAATACTACTACTAGTGAGTGACAGTATCCGAGAACTTGCATTCGAATGCATGAGATTTCGATTAGCGAATACTACTACTAGTGAGAGACAGAATCCGAGAACTTGCATTCGAATGCATGAGATTTCGATTAGCGAATACTACTACTATTGAGTGACAGTATCCCAGAACTTGCATTCGAATGCATGAGATTTCGATTAGCGAATACTACTACTAGTGAGTAACAGTATCCAAATTATTGCATTCGAATGCATGAGATTTCGATTAGCGAATACTACTACTAGTGAGTGACAGTATCCGAATTATTGCATTCGAATGCATGAGATTTCGATTAGCGAATGCTACTACTAGTGAGTGACAGTATCCGAATTATTGCATTCGAATGCAAGAAATTTCGATTAGCGAATACTACTACTAGTGAGTGACAGTATCCGAGAACTTGCATTCGAATGCATGAGATTTCGATTAGCGAATACTACTACAAGTGAGTGACAGTATCCCAGAACTTGCATTCGAATGCATGAAATTTCGATTAGCGAATACTACTACTAGTGAGTGACAGTATCCGTTTTATTGCATTCGAATGCATGAAATTTCGATTAGCGAATACTACAACTAGTGAGTGACAGTTTCCGAATTATTGCATTCGAATGCATGAAATTTCGATTAGCGAATACTACTACTAGTGAGTGACAGTATCCGAATTATTGCATTCGAATGCATGAAATTTCGATTAGCGATTACTACTACTAGTGAGTGACAGTATCCCAGAACTTGCATTCGAATGCATGAGATTTCGATTAGCGAATACTACTACTAGTGAGTGACAGTATCCGGATTATTGCATTCGAATGCATGAGATTTCGATTAGCGAATACTACTACTAGTGAGTGACAGTATCCGAGAACTTGCATTCGAATGCATGAGATTTCGATTAGCGAATACTACTACTAGTGAGTGACAGTATCCGAGAACTTAAATTCGAATGCATGAGATTTCGATTAGTGAATACTGCTACTAGTGAGTGACAGTATCCGAATTATTGCATTCGAAAGCAAGAGATTTCGGTTAGCGAATACTACTACTAGTGAGTGACAGTATCCGAGAACTTGCATTCATATGCATGAGATTTCGATTAGCGAATACTACTACTAATGAGTGACAGTATCCGAGAACTTGCATTTGAATGCATGAGATTTCGATTAGCGAATACTATTACTAGTGAGTGACAGAATACGAGAACTTGCATTCGAATGCAAGAGATTTCGATTAGCGAATACTACTACTAGTGAGTGACAGTATCCGAGAACTTGCATTCGAATGCATGAGATTTCGATTAGCGAATACTGCTACTAGTCAGTGACAGTATCCGAATTATTGCATTCGAATGCAAGAGATTTCGATTAGCGAATACTACTACTAGTGAGTGACAGTATCCGAGAACTTGCATTCGGATGCATGAGATTTCGATTAGCGAATACTACTACTAGTGAGTGACAGTATCCGAGAACTTGCATTCGAATGCAAGAGATTTCGATTAGCGAATACTACTACTAGTGAGTGACATTTTCCGAGAACTTGCATTCGAATGCAAGAGATTTCAATTAGCGAATACTACTACTAGTGAGTGACAGTATCCGAGAACTTGCATTCGAATGCATGAGATTTCGATTAGCGAATACTACTACTAGTGAGTGACAGTATCCGAGAACTTGCATTCGAATGCATGAGATTTCGATTAGCGAATAATACTACTAGTGAGTGACAGAATCCCAGAACTTGCATTCGAATGCATGAGATTTCGATTAGCGAATACTACTACTAGTGAGTGACAGTATCCGAGAACTTGCATTCGAATGCATGAGATTTCGATCGATTAGCGAATACTACTACTAGTGAGTGACAGTATCCAAATTATTGCATTCGAATGCATGAAATTTCGATTAGCGAATACTACTACTAGTGAGTGACAGTATGCGAATTATTGCATTCGAATGCATGAAATTTCGATTAGCGAGTACTACTACTAGTGAGTGACAGTATCCGAATTATTGCATTCGAATGCATGAAATTTCGATTAGCGAATACTACTACTAGTGAGTGACAGTATCCGAATTATTGCATTCGAATGCATGAAATTTCGATTAGCGAATACTACTACTAGTGAGTGACAGTATCCCAGAACTTGCATTCGAATGCATGAGATTTCGATTAGCGAATACTACTACTAGTGAGTGACAGTATCCGGATTATTGCATTCGAATGCATGAGATTTCGATTAGCGAATACTACTACTAGTGAGTGACAGTATCCGAGAACTTGCATTCGAATGCATGAGATTTCGATTAGCGAATACTACTACTAGTGAGTGACGGTATCCGAGAACTTGAATTCGAATGCATGAGATTTCGATTAGTGAATACTATTACTAGTGAGTGACAGTATCCGAATTATTGCATTCGAGTGCATGAAATTTCGATTAGCGAGTACTACTACTAGTGAGTGACAGTATCCGAATTATTGCAGTCGAATGCATGAGATTTCGATTAGCGAATACTACTACTAGTGAGTGACAGTATCCGAATTATTGCATTCGAATGCATGAAATTTCGATTAGTGAATACTACTACTAGTGAGTGACAGTATCCGAATTATTGCATTCGAATGCATGAAACTTCGATTAGCGAATACTACTACTAGTGAGTGACAGTATCCCAGAACTTGCATTCGAATGCATGAAATTTCGATTAGCGAATACTACTACTAGTGAGCGACAGTATCCGAGAACTTGCATTCGAATGCATGAAATTTCGATTAGCGAATACTACTACTAGTGAGTGACAGTATCCGAGAACTTGAATTCGAATGCATGAGATTTCGATTAGTGAATACTATTACTAGTGAGTGACAGTATCCGAATTATTGCATTCGAATGCAAGAGATTTCGATTAGCGAATACTACTACTAGTGAGTGACAGTATTAGAGAACTTGCATTCGAATGCATGAGATTTCGATTAGCGAATACTACTACTAGTGAGGGACAGTATCCGAATTATTGCATTCGAATGCATGAAATTTCGATTAGCAAATACTACTACTAGTGAGTGACAGTATCCCAGTACTTGCATTCTAATGCATGAAAATTCGATTAGCGAATACTACTACTAGTGAGTGACAGTATCCCTGAACTTGCATTCGAATGCATGAAATTTCGATTAGCGAATACTACTACTAGTGAGTGACAGTATCCGAGAACTTGCATTCGAATGCATGAGATTTCGATTAGCGAATACTACTACTAGTGAGTGACAGTATCCGAGAACTTGCATTCGAATGCATGAGATTTCGATTAGCGAATACTACTACTAGTGAGAGACAGAATCCGAGAACTTGCATTCGAATGCATGAGATTTCGATTAGCGAATACTACTACTATTGAGTGACAGTATCCCAGAACTTGCATTCGAATGCATGAGATTTCGATTAGCGAATACTACTACTAGTGAGTAACAGTATCCAAATTATTGCATTCGAATGCATGAGATTTCGATTAGCGAATACTACTACTAGTGAGTGACAGTATCCGAATTATTGCATTCGAATGCATGAGTTTTCGATTAGCGAATGCTACTACTAGTGAGTGACAGTATCCGAATTATTGCATTCGAATGCAAGAAATTTCGATTAGCGAATACTACTACTAGTGAGTGACAGTATCCGAGAACTTGCATTCGAATGCATGAGATTTCGATTAGCGAATACTACTACAAGTGAGTGACAGTATCCCAGAACTTGCATTCGAATGCATGAAATTTCGATTAGCGAATACTACTACTAGTGAGTGACAGTATCCGTTTTATTGCATTCGAATGCATGAAATTTCGATTAGCGAATACTACAACTAGTGAGTGACAGTTTCCGAATTATTGCATTCGAATGCATGAAATTTCGATTAGCGAATACTACTACTAGTGAGTGACAGTATCCGAATTATTGCATTCGAATGCATGAAATTTCGATTAGCGATTACTACTACTAGTGAGTGACAGTATCCCAGAACTTGCATTCGAATGCATGAGATTTCGATTAGCGAATACTACTACTAGTGAGTGACAGTATCCGGATTATTGCATTCGAATGCATGAGATTTCGATTAGCGAATACTACTACTAGTGAGTGACAGTATCCGAGAACTTGCATTCGAATGCATGAGATTTCGATTAGCGAATACTACTACTAGTGAGTGACAGTATCCGAGAACTTAAATTCGAATGCATGAGATTTCGATTAGTGAATACTGCTACTAGTGAGTGACAGTATCCGAATTATTGCATTCGAAAGCAAGAGATTTCGGTTAGCGAATACTACTACTAGTGAGTGACAGTATCCGAGAACTTGCATTCATATGCATGAGATTTCGATTAGCGAATACTACTACTAATGAGTGACAGTATCCGAGAACTTGCATTTGAATGCATGAGATTTCGATTAGCGAATACTATTACTAGTGAGTGACAGAATACGAGAACTTGCATTCGAATGCAAGAGATTTCGATTAGCGAATACTACTACTAGTGAGTGACAGTATCCGAGAACTTGCATTCGAATGCATGAGATTTCGATTAGCGAATACTGCTACTAGTCAGTGACAGTATCCGAATTATTGCATTCGAATGCAAGAGATTTCGATTAGCGAATACTACTACTAGTGAGTGACAGTATCCGAGAACTTGCATTCGGATGCATGAGATTTCGATTAGCGAATACTACTACTAGTGAGTGACAGTATCCGAGAACTTGCATTCGAATGCAAGAGATTTCGATTAGCGAATACTACTACTAGTGAGTGACAGTATCCGAATTATTGCATTCGAATGCAAGAGATTTCGATTAGCGAATACTACTACTAGTGAGTGACAGTACCCGAGAACTTGCATTCGAATGCAAGAGATTTCGATTAGCGAATACTACTACTAGGGAGGACAGTATCCGAATTATTGCATTCGAATGCATGAGATTTCGATTAGCGAATACTACTACTAGTGAGTGACAGTATCCGAGAACTTGCATTCGAATGCAAGAGATTTCGATTAGCGAATACTACTACTAGTGAGTGACATTATCCGAGAACTTGCATTCGAATGCAAGAGATTTCAATTAGCGAATACTACTACTAGTGAGTGCCAGTATCCGAGAACTTGCATTCGAATGCATGAGATTTCGATTTGCGAATACTACTACTAGTGAGTGACAGTATCCGAGAACTTGCATTCGAATGCATGAGATTTCGATTAGCGAATACTACTACTAGTGAGTGACAGTATCCGAATTATTGCATTCGAATGCATGAAATTTCGATTAGCGAATACTACTACTAGTGAGTGACAGTATCCCAGAACTTGCATTCGAATGCATGAGATTTCGATTAGCGAATACTACTACTAGTGAGTGACAGTATCCGGATTATTGCATTCGAATGCATGAGATTTCGATTAGCGAATACCACTACTAGTGAGTGACAGTATCCGAGAACTTGCATTCGAATGCATGAGATTTCGATTAGCGAATACTACTACTAGTGAGTGACAGTATCCGAGAACTTGAATTCGAATGCATGAGATTTCGATTAGTGAATACTATTACTAGTGAGTGACAGTATCCGAATTATTGCATTCGAGTGCATGAAATTTCGATTAGCGAGTACTACTACTAGTGAGTGACAGTATCCGAATTATTGCATTCGAATGCATGAGATTTCGATTAGCGAATACTGCTACTAGTGAGTGACAGTATCCGAATTATTGCATTCGAATGCATGAAATTTCGATTAGCGAATACTACAACTAGTGAGTGACAGTAGCCGAATTATTGCATTCGAATGCATCAAATTTCGATTAGCGAATACTACTACTAGTGAGTGACAGTATCCGAATTATTGCATTCGAATGCATGAAATTTCGATTAGCAAATACTACTACTAGTGAGTGACAGTATCCCAGTACTAGCATTCTAATGCATGAAAATTGGATTGGCGAATACTACTACTAGTGAGTGACAGTATCCCAGAACTTGCATTCGAATGCATGAAATTTCGATTAGCGAATACTACTACTAGTGGGTGACAGTATTCGAATTATTGCATTCGAATGCATGAAATTTCGCTTAGCGAATACTACTACTAGTAAGTTGCAGTATCCGAATTATTGAATTCGAATGCATGAAATTTCGATTAGCGAATACCACTACTAGTGAGTGACAGTATCCGAATTATTGCATTCGAATGCATGAAATTTTGATTAGCGAATACTACTACTAGTGAGTGACAGTATCCCAGAACTTGCATTCGAATGCATGAGATTTCGATTAGCGAATACTACTACTAGTGAGTGACAGTATCCGAAAACTTGCATTCAAATGCATGAGATTTCGATTAGCGAATACTACTACTAGTGAGTGACAGTATCCGAATTATTGCATTCGAATGCATGAGATTTCGATTAGCGAATACTACTACTAGTGAGTGACAGTATCCGAGAACTTGCATTCGAATGCATGAGATTTCGATTAGCGAATACTACTACTAGTGAGTGACAGTATCCAAATTATTGCATTCGAATGCATGAAATTTCGATTAGCGAATACTACTACTAGTGAGTGACAGTATCCGAATTATTGCATTTGAATGCATGAAATTTCGATTAGCGAATACTACTACTAGTGAGTGACAGTATCCGAATTACTGCATTCGAATGCATGAAATTTCGATTAGTGAATACTACTACTAGTGAGTGACAGTATCCGAATTATTGCATTCGAATGCATGAGATTTCGATTAGCGAATACTACTACTAGTGAGTGACAGTATCCGAGAACTTGCATTCGAATGCATGAAATTTCGATTAGCGAATACTACTACTAGTGAGTGAAAGTATCCCAGAACTTGCATTCGAATGCATGAGATTTCGATTAGCGAATACTACTACTAGTGAGTGACAGTATCCGGATTATTGCATTCGAATGCATGAGATTTCGATTAGCGAATACTACTACTAGTGAGTGACAGTATCCGAGAACTTGCATTCGAATGCATGAGATTTCGATTAGCGAATACTACTAATAGTGAGTGACAGTATCCGAGAACTTGAATTCGAATGCATGAGATTTCGATTAGTGAATACTATTACTAGTGAGTGACAGTATCGAATTATTGCATTCGAATGCAAGAGATTTCGATTAGCGAATACTACTACTAGTGAGTGACAGAATTAGAGAACTTGCATTCGAATGCATGAGATTTCGATTAGCGAATACTAATACTAGTGAGTGACAGTATCCGAATTATTGCATTCGAATGCATGCAATTTCGATTAGCAAATACTACTACTAGTGAGTGACAGTATCCCAGTACTTGCATTCTAATGCATGAAAATTCGATTAGCGTATACTACTACTAGTGAGTGACAGTATCCCTGAACTTGCATTCGAATGCATGAAATTTCGATTAGCGAATACTACTACTAGTGAGTGACAGTATCTGAGAACTTGCATTCGAATGCATGAGATTTCGATTAGCGAATACTACTACTAGTGAGTGACAGTATCCGAGAACTTGCATTCGAATGCATGAGATTTCGATTAGCGAATACTACTACTAGTGAGAGACAGAATCCGAGAACTTGCATTCGAATGCATGAGATTTCGATTAGCGAATACTACTACTATTGAGTGACAGTATCCCAGAACTTGCATTCGAATGCATGAGATTTCGATTAGCGAATACTACTACTAGTGAGTGACAGTATCCAAATTATTGCATTCGAATGCATGAGATTTCGATTAGCGAATACTACTACTAGTGAGTGACAGTATCCGAATTATTGCATTCGAATGCATGAGATTTCGATTAGCGAATACCACTACTAGTGAGTGACAGTATCCGAATTATTGCATTCGAATGCATGAAATTTCGATTAGCGAATACTACTACCAGTGAGTGACAGTATCCGAATTATTGCATTCGAAAGCATGAAATTTCGATTAGCAAATACTACTACTAGTGAGTGACAGTATCCCAGTACTTGCATTCTAATGCATGAAAATTCGATTAGCGAATACTACTACAAGTGAGTGACAGTATCCTAGAACTTGCATTCGAATGCATGAAATTTCGATTAGCGAATACTACTACTAGTGAGTGACAGTATCCGTTTTATTGCATTCGAATGCATGAAATTTCGATTAGCGAATACTACAACTAGTGAGTGACAGTTTCCGAATTATTGCATTCGAATGCATGAAATTTCGATTAGCGAATACTACTACTAGTGAGTGACAGTATCCGAATTATTGCATTCGAATGCATGAAATTTCGATTAGCGATTACTACTACTAGTGAGTGACAGTGTCCCAGAACTTGCATTCGAATGCATGAGATTTCGATTAGCGAATACTACTACTAGTGAGTGACAGTATCCGGATTATTGCATTCGAATGCATGAGATTTCGATTAGCGAATACTACTACTAGAGAGTGACAGTATCCGAGAACTTGCATTCGAATGCATGAGATTTCGATTAGCGAATACTACTACTTGTGAGTGACTGTATCCGAGAGCTTAAATTCGAATGCATGAGATTTCGATTAGTGAATACTACTACTAGTGAGTGACAGTATCCGAATTATTGCATTCGAAAGCCAGAGATTTCGATTAGCGAATACTACTACTAGTGAGTGACAGTATCCGAGAACTTGCATTCATATGCATGAGATTTCGATTAGCGAATACTACTACTAATGAGTGACAGTATCCAAGAACTTGCATTTGAATGCATGAGATTTCGATTAGCGAATACTACTACTAGTGAGTGACAGAATCCGAGAACTTGCATTCGAATGCAAGAGATTTCGATTAGCGAATACTACTACTAGTGAGTGACAGTATCCGAGAACTTGCATTCGAATGCATGAGATTTCGATTAGCGAATACTGCTACTAGTCAGTGACAGTATCCGAATTATTGCATTCGAATGCAAGAGATTTCGATTAGCGAATACTACTACTAGTGAGTGACAGTATCCGAGAACTTGCATTCGGATGCATGAGATTTCGATTAGCGAATACTCCTACTAGTGAGTGACAGTATCCGAGAACTTGCATTCGAATGCAAGAGATTTCGATTAGCGAATACTACTACTAGTGAGTGACAGTATCCGAATTATTGCATTCGAATGCAAGAGATTTGGATTAGCGAATACTACTACTAGTGAGTGACAGTACCCGAGAACTTGCATTCGAATGCAAGAGATTTCGATTAGCGAATACTACTACTAGTGAGGATAGTATCCGAATTATTGCATTCGAATGCATGAGATTTCGATTAGCGAATACTACTACTAGTGAGTGACAGTATCCGAGAACTTGCATTCGAATGCAAGAGATTTCGATTAGCGAATACTACTACTAGTGTGTGACATTATCCGAGAACTTGCATTCGAATGCAAGAGATTTCAATTAGCGAATACTACTACTAGTGAGTGACAGTATCCGAGAACTTGCATTCGAATGCATGAGATTTCGATTAGCGAATACTACTACTAGTGAGTGACAGTATCCGAGAACTTGCATTAGAATGCATGAGATTTCGATTAGCGAATACTACTACTAGTGAGTGACAGAATCCGAGAACTTGCATTCGAATGCATGAGATTTCGATTAGCGAATACTACTACTACTGAGTGACAGTATCCGAGAACTTGCATTCGAATGCATGAGATTTCGATTAGCGAATACTACTACTATTGAGTGACAGTATCCGAATTATTGCATTCGAATGCATGAAATTTCGATTAGCAAATACTACTACTAGTGAGTGACAGTATCCCAGTACTTGCATTCTAATGCATGAAAATTCGATTAGCGAATACTACTACTAGTGAGTGACAGTATCCCTGAACTTGCATTCGAATGCATGAAATTTCGATTAGCGAATACTACTACTAGTGAGTGACAGTATCCGAGAACTTGCATTCGAATGCATGAGATTTCGATTAGCGAATACTACTACTAGTGAGTGACAGTATCCGAGAACTTGCATTCGAATGCATGAGATTTCGATTAGCGAATACTACTACTAGTGAGAGACAGAATCCGAGAACTTGCATTCGAATGCATGAGATTTCGATTAGCGAATACTACTACTATTGAGTGACAGTATCCCAGAACTTGCATTCGAATGCATGAGATTTCGATTAGCGAATACTACTACTAGTGAGTAACAGTATCCAAATTATTGCATTCGAATGCATGAGATTTCGATTAGCGAATACTACTACTAGTGAGTGACAGTATCCGAATTATTGCATTCGAATGCATGAGATTTCGATTAGCGAATGCTACTACTAGTGAGTGACAGTATCCGAATTATTGCATTCGAATGCAAGAAATTTCGATTAGCGAATACTACTACTAGTGAGTGACAGTATCCGAGAACTTGCATTCGAATGCATGAGATTTCGATTAGCGAATACTACTACAAGTGAGTGACAGTATCCCAGAACTTGCATTCGAATGCATGAAATTTCGATTAGCGAATACTACTACTAGTGAGTGACAGTATCCGTTTTATTGCATTCGAATGCATGAAATTTCGATTAGCGAATACTACAACTAGTGAGTGACAGTTTCCGAATTATTGCATTCGAATGCATGAAATTTCGATTAGCGAATACTACTACTAGTGAGTGACAGTATCCGAATTATTGCATTCGAATGCATGAAATTTCGATTAGCGATTACTACTACTAGTGAGTGACAGTATCCCAGAACTTGCATTCGAATGCATGAGATTTCGATTAGCGAATACTACTACTAGTGAGTGACAGTATCCGGATTATTGCATTCGAATGCATGAGATTTCGATTAGCGAATACTACTACTAGTGAGTGACAGTATCCGAGAACTTGCATTCGAATGCATGAGATTTCGATTAGCGAATACTACTACTAGTGAGTGACAGTATCCGAGAACTTAAATTCGAATGCATGAGATTTCGATTAGTGAATACTGCTACTAGTGAGTGACAGTATCCGAATTATTGCATTCGAAAGCAAGAGATTTCGGTTAGCGAATACTACTACTAGTGAGTGACAGTATCCGAGAACTTGCATTCATATGCATGAGATTTCGATTAGCGAATACTACTACTAATGAGTGACAGTATCCGAGAACTTGCATTTGAATGCATGAGATTTCGATTAGCGAATACTATTACTAGTGAGTGACAGAATACGAGAACTTGCATTCGAATGCAAGAGATTTCGATTAGCGAATACTACTACTAGTGAGTGACAGTATCCGAGAACTTGCATTCGAATGCATGAGATTTCGATTAGCGAATACTGCTACTAGTCAGTGACAGTATCCGAATTATTGCATTCGAATGCAAGAGATTTCGATTAGCGAATACTACTACTAGTGAGTGACAGTATCCGAGAACTTGCATTCGGATGCATGAGATTTCGATTAGCGAATACTACTACTAGTGAGTGACAGTATCCGAGAACTTGCATTCGAATGCAAGAGATTTCGATTAGCGAATACTACTACTAGTGAGTGACATTTTCCGAGAACTTGCATTCGAATGCAAGAGATTTCAATTAGCGAATACTACTACTAGTGAGTGACAGTATCCGAGAACTTGCATTCGAATGCATGAGATTTCGATTAGCGAATACTACTACTAGTGAGTGACAGTATCCGAGAACTTGCATTCGAATGCATGAGATTTCGATTAGCGAATAATACTACTAGTGAGTGACAGAATCCCAGAACTTGCATTCGAATGCATGAGATTTCGATTAGCGAATACTACTACTAGTGAGTGACAGTATCCGAGAACTTGCATTCGAATGCATGAGATTTCGATCGATTAGCGAATACTACTACTAGTGAGTGACAGTATCCAAATTATTGCATTCGAATGCATGAAATTTCGATTAGCGAATACTACTACTAGTGAGTGACAGTATGCGAATTATTGCATTCGAATGCATGAAATTTCGATTAGCGAGTACTACTACTAGTGAGTGACAGTATCCGAATTATTGCATTCGAATGCATGAAATTTCGATTAGCGAATACTACTACTAGTGAGTGACAGTATCCGAATTATTGCATTCGAATGCATGAAATTTCGATTAGCGAATACTACTACTAGTGAGTGACAGTATCCCAGAACTTGCATTCGAATGCATGAGATTTCGATTAGCGAATACTACTACTAGTGAGTGACAGTATCCGGATTATTGCATTCGAATGCATGAGATTTCGATTAGCGAATACTACTACTAGTGAGTGACAGTATCCGAGAACTTGCATTCGAATGCATGAGATTTCGATTAGCGAATACTACTACTAGTGAGTGACGGTATCCGAGAACTTGAATTCGAATGCATGAGATTTCGATTAGTGAATACTATTACTAGTGAGTGACAGTATCCGAATTATTGCATTCGAGTGCATGAAATTTCGATTAGCGAGTACTACTACTAGTGAGTGACAGTATCCGAA
This sequence comes from Tenodera sinensis, assembly GCA_030765045.1. Taxonomy (NCBI): domain Eukaryota; kingdom Metazoa; phylum Arthropoda; class Insecta; order Mantodea; family Mantidae; genus Tenodera; species Tenodera sinensis. The sequence goes on from JAUKNM010000016.1 coordinate 1,361,702, forward strand.
TTATTGCAGTCGAATGCATGAGATTTCGATTAGCGAATACTACTACTAGTGAGTGACAGTATCCGAATTATTGCATTCGAATGCATGAAATTTCGATTAGTGAATACTACTACTAGTGAGTGACAGTATCCGAATTATTGCATTCGAATGCATGAAACTTCGATTAGCGAATACTACTACTAGTGAGTGACAGTATCCCAGAACTTGCATTCGAATGCATGAAATTTCGATTAGCGAATACTACTACTAGTGAGCGACAGTATCCGAGAACTTGCATTCGAATGCATGAAATTTCGATTAGCGAATACTACTACTAGTGAGTGACAGTATCCGAGAACTTGAATTCGAATGCATGAGATTTCGATTAGTGAATACTATTACTAGTGAGTGACAGTATCCGAATTATTGCATTCGAATGCAAGAGATTTCGATTAGCGAATACTACTACTAGTGAGTGACAGTATTAGAGAACTTGCATTCGAATGCATGAGATTTCGATTAGCGAATACTACTACTAGTGAGGGACAGTATCCGAATTATTGCATTCGAATGCATGAAATTTCGATTAGCAAATACTACTACTAGTGAGTGACAGTATCCCAGTACTTGCATTCTAATGCATGAAAATTCGATTAGCGAATACTACTACTAGTGAGTGACAGTATCCCTGAACTTGCATTCGAATGCATGAAATTTCGATTAGCGAATACTACTACTAGTGAGTGACAGTATCCGAGAACTTGCATTCGAATGCATGAGATTTCGATTAGCGAATACTACTACTAGTGAGTGACAGTATCCGAGAACTTGCATTCGAATGCATGAGATTTCGATTAGCGAATACTACTACTAGTGAGAGACAGAATCCGAGAACTTGCATTCGAATGCATGAGATTTCGATTAGCGAATACTACTACTATTGAGTGACAGTATCCCAGAACTTGCATTCGAATGCATGAGATTTCGATTAGCGAATACTACTACTAGTGAGTAACAGTATCCAAATTATTGCATTCGAATGCATGAGATTTCGATTAGCGAATACTACTACTAGTGAGTGACAGTATCCGAATTATTGCATTCGAATGCATGAGATTTCGATTAGCGAATGCTACTACTAGTGAGTGACAGTATCCGAATTATTGCATTCGAATGCAAGAAATTTCGATTAGCGAATACTACTACTAGTGAGTGACAGTATCCGAGAACTTGCATTCGAATGCATGAGATTTCGATTAGCGAATACTACTACAAGTGAGTGACAGTATCCCAGAACTTGCATTCGAATGCATGAAATTTCGATTAGCGAATACTACTACTAGTGAGTGACAGTATCCGTTTTATTGCATTCGAATGCATGAAATTTCGATTAGCGAATACTACAACTAGTGAGTGACAGTTTCCGAATTATTGCATTCGAATGCATGAAATTTCGATTAGCGAATACTACTACTAGTGAGTGACAGTATCCGAATTATTGCATTCGAATGCATGAAATTTCGATTAGCGATTACTACTACTAGTGAGTGACAGTATCCCAGAACTTGCATTCGAATGCATGAGATTTCGATTAGCGAATACTACTACTAGTGAGTGACAGTATCCGGATTATTGCATTCGAATGCATGAGATTTCGATTAGCGAATACTACTACTAGTGAGTGACAGTATCCGAGAACTTGCATTCGAATGCATGAGATTTCGATTAGCGAATACTACTACTAGTGAGTGACAGTATCCGAGAACTTAAATTCGAATGCATGAGATTTCGATTAGTGAATACTGCTACTAGTGAGTGACAGTATCCGAATTATTGCATTCGAAAGCAAGAGATTTCGGTTAGCGAATACTACTACTAGTGAGTGACAGTATCCGAGAACTTGCATTCATATGCATGAGATTTCGATTAGCGAATACTACTACTAATGAGTGACAGTATCCGAGAACTTGCATTTGAATGCATGAGATTTCGATTAGCGAATACTATTACTAGTGAGTGACAGAATACGAGAACTTGCATTCGAATGCAAGAGATTTCGATTAGCGAATACTACTACTAGTGAGTGACAGTATCCGAGAACTTGCATTCGAATGCATGAGATTTCGATTAGCGAATACTGCTACTAGTCAGTGACAGTATCCGAATTATTGCATTCGAATGCAAGAGATTTCGATTAGCGAATACTACTACTAGTGAGTGACAGTATCCGAGAACTTGCATTCGGATGCATGAGATTTCGATTAGCGAATACTACTACTAGTGAGTGACAGTATCCGAGAACTTGCATTCGAATGCAAGAGATTTCGATTAGCGAATACTACTACTAGTGAGTGACAGTATCCGAATTATTGCATTCGAATGCAAGAGATTTCGATTAGCGAATACTACTACTAGTGAGTGACAGTACCCGAGAACTTGCATTCGAATGCAAGAGATTTCGATTAGCGAATACTACTACTAGGGAGGACAGTATCCGAATTATTGCATTCGAATGCATGAGATTTCGATTAGCGAATACTACTACTAGTGAGTGACAGTATCCGAGAACTTGCATTCGAATGCAAGAGATTTCGATTAGCGAATACTACTACTAGTGAGTGACATTATCCGAGAACTTGCATTCGAATGCAAGAGATTTCAATTAGCGAATACTACTACTAGTGAGTGCCAGTATCCGAGAACTTGCATTCGAATGCATGAGATTTCGATTTGCGAATACTACTACTAGTGAGTGACAGTATCCGAGAACTTGCATTCGAATGCATGAGATTTCGATTAGCGAATACTACTACTAGTGAGTGACAGTATCCGAATTATTGCATTCGAATGCATGAAATTTCGATTAGCGAATACTACTACTAGTGAGTGACAGTATCCCAGAACTTGCATTCGAATGCATGAGATTTCGATTAGCGAATACTACTACTAGTGAGTGACAGTATCCGGATTATTGCATTCGAATGCATGAGATTTCGATTAGCGAATACCACTACTAGTGAGTGACAGTATCCGAGAACTTGCATTCGAATGCATGAGATTTCGATTAGCGAATACTACTACTAGTGAGTGACAGTATCCGAGAACTTGAATTCGAATGCATGAGATTTCGATTAGTGAATACTATTACTAGTGAGTGACAGTATGCGAATTATTGCATTCGAGTGCATGAAATTTCGATTAGCGAGTACTACTACTAGTGAGTGACAGTATCCGAATTATTGCATTCGAATGCATGAGATTTCGATTAGCGAATACTGCTACTAGTGAGTGACAGTATCCGAATTATTGCATTCGAATGCATGAAATTTCGATTAGCGAATACTACAACTAGTGAGTGACAGTAGCCGAATTATTGCATTCGAATGCATCAAATTTCGATTAGCGAATACTACTACTAGTGAGTGACAGTATCCGAATTATTGCATTCGAATGCATGAAATTTCGATTAGCAAATACTACTACTAGTGAGTGACAGTATCCCAGTACTAGCATTCTAATGCATGAAAATTGGATTGGCGAATACTACTACTAGTGAGTGACAGTATCCCAGAACTTGCATTCGAATGCATGAAATTTCGATTAGCGAATACTACTACTAGTGGGTGACAGTATTCGAATTATTGCATTCGAATGCATGAAATTTCGCTTAGCGAATACTACTACTAGTAAGTTGCAGTATCCGAATTATTGAATTCGAATGCATGAAATTTCGATTAGCGAATACCACTACTAGTGAGTGACAGTATCCGAATTATTGCATTCGAATGCATGAAATTTTGATTAGCGAATACTACTACTAGTGAGTGACAGTATCCCAGAACTTGCATTCGAATGCATGAGATTTCGATTAGCGAATACTACTACTAGTGAGTGACAGTATCCGAAAACTTGCATTCAAATGCATGAGATTTCGATTAGCGAATACTACTACTAGTGAGTGACAGTATCCGAATTATTGCATTCGAATGCATGAGATTTCGATTAGCGAATACTACTACTAGTGAGTGACAGTATCCGAGAACTTGCATTCGAATGCATGAGATTTCGATTAGCGAATACTACTACTAGTGAGTGACAGTATCCAAATTATTGCATTCGAATGCATGAAATTTCGATTAGCGAATACTACTACTAGTGAGTGACAGTATCCGAATTATTGCATTTGAATGCATGAAATTTCGATTAGCGAATACTACTACTAGTGAGTGACAGTATCCGAATTACTGCATTCGAATGCATGAAATTTCGATTAGTGAATACTACTACTAGTGAGTGACAGTATCCGAATTATTGCATTCGAATGCATGAGATTTCGATTAGCGAATACTACTACTAGTGAGTGACAGTATCCGAGAACTTGCATTCGAATGCATGAAATTTCGATTAGCGAATACTACTACTAGTGAGTGAAAGTATCCCAGAACTTGCATTCGAATGCATGAGATTTCGATTAGCGAATACTACTACTAGTGAGTGACAGTATCCGGATTATTGCATTCGAATGCATGAGATTTCGATTAGCGAATACTACTACTAGTGAGTGACAGTATCCGAGAACTTGCATTCGAATGCATGAGATTTCGATTAGCGAATACTACTAATAGTGAGTGACAGTATCCGAGAACTTGAATTCGAATGCATGAGATTTCGATTAGTGAATACTATTACTAGTGAGTGACAGTATCGAATTATTGCATTCGAATGCAAGAGATTTCGATTAGCGAATACTACTACTAGTGAGTGACAGAATTAGAGAACTTGCATTCGAATGCATGAGATTTCGATTAGCGAATACTAATACTAGTGAGTGACAGTATCCGAATTATTGCATTCGAATGCATGCAATTTCGATTAGCAAATACTACTACTAGTGAGTGACAGTATCCCAGTACTTGCATTCTAATGCATGAAAATTCGATTAGCGTATACTACTACTAGTGAGTGACAGTATCCCTGAACTTGCATTCGAATGCATGAAATTTCGATTAGCGAATACTACTACTAGTGAGTGACAGTATCTGAGAACTTGCATTCGAATGCATGAGATTTCGATTAGCGAATACTACTACTAGTGAGTGACAGTATCCGAGAACTTGCATTCGAATGCATGAGATTTCGATTAGCGAATACTACTACTAGTGAGAGACAGAATCCGAGAACTTGCATTCGAATGCATGAGATTTCGATTAGCGAATACTACTACTATTGAGTGACAGTATCCCAGAACTTGCATTCGAATGCATGAGATTTCGATTAGCGAATACTACTACTAGTGAGTGACAGTATCCAAATTATTGCATTCGAATGCATGAGATTTCGATTAGCGAATACTACTACTAGTGAGTGACAGTATCCGAATTATTGCATTCGAATGCATGAGATTTCGATTAGCGAATACCACTACTAGTGAGTGACAGTATCCGAATTATTGCATTCGAATGCATGAAATTTCGATTAGCGAATACTACTACCAGTGAGTGACAGTATCCGAATTATTGCATTCGAAAGCATGAAATTTCGATTAGCAAATACTACTACTAGTGAGTGACAGTATCCCAGTACTTGCATTCTAATGCATGAAAATTCGATTAGCGAATACTACTACAAGTGAGTGACAGTATCCTAGAACTTGCATTCGAATGCATGAAATTTCGATTAGCGAATACTACTACTAGTGAGTGACAGTATCCGTTTTATTGCATTCGAATGCATGAAATTTCGATTAGCGAATACTACAACTAGTGAGTGACAGTTTCCGAATTATTGCATTCGAATGCATGAAATTTCGATTAGCGAATACTACTACTAGTGAGTGACAGTATCCGAATTATTGCATTCGAATGCATGAAATTTCGATTAGCGATTACTACTACTAGTGAGTGACAGTGTCCCAGAACTTGCATTCGAATGCATGAGATTTCGATTAGCGAATACTACTACTAGTGAGTGACAGTATCCGGATTATTGCATTCGAATGCATGAGATTTCGATTAGCGAATACTACTACTAGAGAGTGACAGTATCCGAGAACTTGCATTCGAATGCATGAGATTTCGATTAGCGAATACTACTACTTGTGAGTGACTGTATCCGAGAGCTTAAATTCGAATGCATGAGATTTCGATTAGTGAATACTACTACTAGTGAGTGACAGTATCCGAATTATTGCATTCGAAAGCCAGAGATTTCGATTAGCGAATACTACTACTAGTGAGTGACAGTATCCGAGAACTTGCATTCATATGCATGAGATTTCGATTAGCGAATACTACTACTAATGAGTGACAGTATCCAAGAACTTGCATTTGAATGCATGAGATTTCGATTAGCGAATACTACTACTAGTGAGTGACAGAATCCGAGAACTTGCATTCGAATGCAAGAGATTTCGATTAGCGAATACTACTACTAGTGAGTGACAGTATCCGAGAACTTGCATTCGAATGCATGAGATTTCGATTAGCGAATACTGCTACTAGTCAGTGACAGTATCCGAATTATTGCATTCGAATGCAAGAGATTTCGATTAGCGAATACTACTACTAGTGAGTGACAGTATCCGAGAACTTGCATTCGGATGCATGAGATTTCGATTAGCGAATACTCCTACTAGTGAGTGACAGTATCCGAGAACTTGCATTCGAATGCAAGAGATTTCGATTAGCGAATACTACTACTAGTGAGTGACAGTATCCGAATTATTGCATTCGAATGCAAGAGATTTGGATTAGCGAATACTACTACTAGTGAGTGACAGTACCCGAGAACTTGCATTCGAATGCAAGAGATTTCGATTAGCGAATACTACTACTAGTGAGGACAGTATCCGAATTATTGCATTCGAATGCATGAGATTTCGATTAGCGAATACTACTACTAGTGAGTGACAGTATCCGAGAACTTGCATTCGAATGCAAGAGATTTCGATTAGCGAATACTACTACTAGTGTGTGACATTATCCGAGAACTTGCATTCGAATGCAAGAGATTTCAATTAGCGAATACTACTACTAGTGAGTGACAGTATCCGAGAACTTGCATTCGAATGCATGAGATTTCGATTAGCGAATACTACTACTAGTGAGTGACAGTATCCGAGAACTTGCATTAGAATGCATGAGATTTCGATTAGCGAATACTACTACTAGTGAGTGACAGAATCCGAGAACTTGCATTCGAATGCATGAGATTTCGATTAGCGAATACTACTACTACTGAGTGACAGTATCCGAGAACTTGCATTCGAATGCATGAGATTTCGATTAGCGAATACTACTACTATTGAGTGACAGTATCCAAATTATTGCATTCGAATGCATGCAATTTCGATTAGCAAATACTACTACTAGTGAGTGACAGTATCCCAGTACTTGCATTCTAATGCATGAAAATTCGATTAGCGTATACTACTACTAGTGAGTGACAGTATCCCTGAACTTGCATTCGAATGCATGAAATTTCGATTAGCGAATACTACTACTAGTGAGTGACAGTATCTGAGAACTTGCATTCGAATGCATGAGATTTCGATTAGCGAATACTACTACTAGTGAGTGACAGTATCCGAGAACTTGCATTCGAATGCATGAGATTTCGATTAGCGAATACTACTACTAGTGAGAGACAGAATCCGAGAACTTGCATTCGAATGCATGAGATTTCGATTAGCGAATACTACTACTATTGAGTGACAGTATCCCAGAACTTGCATTCGAATGCATGAGATTTCGATTAGCGAATACTACTACTAGTGAGTGACAGTATCCAAATTATTGCATTCGAATGCATGAGATTTCGATTAGCGAATACTACTACTAGTGAGTGACAGTATCCGAATTATTGCATTCGAATGCATGAGATTTCGATTAGCGAATACCACTACTAGTGAGTGACAGTATCCGAATTATTGCATTCGAATGCATGAAATTTCGATTAGCGAATACTACTACCAGTGAGTGACAGTATCCGAATTATTGCATTCGAAAGCATGAAATTTCGATTAGCAAATACTACTACTAGTGAGTGACAGTATCCCAGTACTTGCATTCTAATGCATGAAAATTCGATTAGCGAATACTACTACAAGTGAGTGACAGTATCCTAGAACTTGCATTCGAATGCATGAAATTTCGATTAGCGAATACTACTACTAGTGAGTGACAGTATCCGTTTTATTGCATTCGAATGCATGAAATTTCGATTAGCGAATACTACAACTAGTGAGTGACAGTTTCCGAATTATTGCATTCGAATGCATGAAATTTCGATTAGCGAATACTACTACTAGTGAGTGACAGTATCCGAATTATTGCATTCGAATGCATGAAATTTCGATTAGCGATTACTACTACTAGTGAGTGACAGTGTCCCAGAACTTGCATTCGAATGCATGAGATTTCGATTAGCGAATACTACTACTAGTGAGTGACAGTATCCGGATTATTGCATTCGAATGCATGAGATTTCGATTAGCGAATACTACTACTAGAGAGTGACAGTATCCGAGAACTTGCATTCGAATGCATGAGATTTCGATTAGCGAATACTACTACTTGTGAGTGACTGTATCCGAGAGCTTAAATTCGAATGCATGAGATTTCGATTAGTGAATACTACTACTAGTGAGTGACAGTATCCGAATTATTGCATTCGAAAGCCAGAGATTTCGATTAGCGAATACTACTACTAGTGAGTGACAGTATCCGAGAACTTGCATTCATATGCATGAGATTTCGATTAGCGAATACTACTACTAATGAGTGACAGTATCCAAGAACTTGCATTTGAATGCATGAGATTTCGATTAGCGAATACTACTACTAGTGAGTGACAGAATCCGAGAACTTGCATTCGAATGCAAGAGATTTCGATTAGCGAATACTACTACTAGTGAGTGACAGTATCCGAGAACTTGCATTCGAATGCATGAGATTTCGATTAGCGAATACTGCTACTAGTCAGTGACAGTATCCGAATTATTGCATTCGAATGCAAGAGATTTGGATTAGCGAATACTACTACTAGTGAGTGACAGTACCCGAGAACTTGCATTCGAATGCAAGAGATTTCGATTAGCGAATACTACTACTAGTGAGGACAGTATCCGAATTATTGCATTCGAATGCATGAGATTTCGATTAGCGAATACTACTACTAGTGAGTGACAGTATCCGAGAACTTGCATTCGGATGCATGAGATTTCGATTAGCGAATACTCCTACTAGTGAGTGACAGTATCCGAGAACTTGCATTCGAATGCAAGAGATTTCGATTAGCGAATACTACTACTAGTGAGTGACAGTATCCGAATTATTGCATTCGAATGCAAGAGATTTGGATTAGCGAATACTACTACTAGTGAGTGACAGTACCCGAGAACTTGCATTCGAATGCAAGAGATTTCGATTAGCGAATACTACTACTAGTGAGGACAGTATCCGAATTATTGCATTCGAATGCATGAGATTTCGATTAGCGAATACTACTACTAGTGAGTGACAGTATCCGAGAACTTGCATTCGAATGCAAGAGATTTCGATTAGCGAATACTACTACTAGTGTGTGACATTATCCGAGAACTTGCATTCGAATGCAAGAGATTTCAATTAGCGAATACTACTACTAGTGAGTGACAGTATCCGAGAACTTGCATTCGAATGCATGAGATTTCGATTAGCGAATACTACTACTAGTGAGTGACAGTATCCGAGAACTTGCATTAGAATGCATGAGATTTCGATTAGCGAATACTACTACTAGTGAGTGACAGAATCCGAGAACTTGCATTCGAATGCATGAGATTTCGATTAGCGAATACTACTACTACTGAGTGACAGTATCCGAGAACTTGCATTCGAATGCATGAGATTTCGATTAGCGAATACTACTACTATTGAGTGACAGTATCCAAATTATTGCATTCGAATGCATGAAATTTCGATTAGCGAATACTACTAGTAGTGAGTGACAGTATCCGAATTATTGCATTCGAATGCATGAAATTTCGATTAGCGAGTACTACTACTAGTGAGTGACAGTATCCGAATTATTGCATTCGAATGCATGAAATTTCGAATAGCGAATACTACTACTAGTGAGTGACAGTATCCGAATTATTGCATTCGAATGCATGAAATTTCGATTAGCGAATACTACTACTAGTGAGTGACAGTATCCCAGAACTTGCATTCGAATGCATGAGATTTCGATTAGCGAATACTACTACTAGTGAGTGACAGTATCCGGATTATTGCATTCGAATGCATGAGATTTCGATTAGCGAATACTACTACTAGTGAGTGACAGTATCCGAGAACTTGCATTCGAATGCATGAGATTTCGATTAGCGAATACTACTACTAGTGAGTGACAGTATCCGAGAACTTGAATTCGAATGCATGAGATTTCGATTAGTGAATACTATTACTAGTGAGTGACAGTATCCGAATTATTGCATTCGAGTGCATGAAATTTCGATTAGCGAGTACTACTACTAGTGAGTGACAGTATCCGAATTATTGCATTCGAATGCATGAGATTTCGATTAGCGAATACTACTACTAGTGAGTGACAGTATCCGAATTATTGCATTCGAATGCATGAAATTTCGATTAGCGAATACTACAACTAGTGAGTGACAGTATCCGAATTATTGCATTCGAATGCATTATATTTCGATTAGTGAATACTACTACTAGTGAGTGACAGCATCCGAATTATTGCATTCGAATGCATGAAACTTCGATTAGCGAATACTACTACTAGTGAGTGACAGTATCCCAGAACTTGCATTCGAATGCATGAAATTTCGATTAGCGAATACTACTACAAGTGAGCGACAGTATCCGAGAACTTGCATTCGAATGCATGAGATTTCGATTAGCGAATACTACTACTATACAGTGACAGTATCCGAATTATTGCATTCGAATGCAAGAGTTCTCGATTAGCGAATACTACTACTAGTGAGTGACAGTATCCGAATTATTGCATTCGAATGCATGAAATTTCGATTAGCGAATACTACTACTAGTGAGTGACAGTATCCCAGAACTTGCATTCGAATGCATGAGATTTCGATTAGCGAATACTACTACTAGTGAGTGACAGTATCCGGATTATTGCATTCGAATGCATGAGATTTCGATTAGCGAATACTACTACTAGTGAGTGACAGTATCCGAGAACTTGCATTCGAATGCATGAGATTTCGATTAGCGAATACTACTACTAGTGAGTGACAGTATCCGAGAACTTGAATTCGAATGCATGAGATTTTGATTAGTGAATACTATTACTAGTGAGTGACAGTATCCGAATTATTGCATTCGAATGCAAGAGATTTCGATTAGCGAATACTACTACTAGTGAGTGACAGTATTAGAGAACTTGCATTCGAATGCATGAGATTTCGATTAGCGAATACTACTACTAGTGAGTGACAGTATCCGAATTATTGCATTCGAATGCATGAAATTTCGATTAGCAAATACTACTACTAGTGAGTGACAGTATCCCAGTACTTGCATTCTAATGCATGAAAATTCGATTAGCGAATACTACTACTAGTGAGTGACAGTATCCCTGAACTTGCATTCGAATGCATGAAATTTCGATTAGCGAATACTACTACTAGTGAGTGACAGTATCCGAGAACTTGCATTCGAATGCATGAGATTTCGATTAGCGAATACTACTACTAGTGAGTGACAGTATCCGGATTATTGCATTCGAATGCATGAGATTTCGATTAGCGAATACTACTACAAGTGAGTGACAGTATCCGAATTATTGCATTTGAATGCATGAAATTTCGATTAGCGATTACTACTACTAGTGAGTGACAGTATCCCAGAACTTGCATTCGAATGCATGAGATTTCGATTAGCGAATACTGCTACTAGTCAGTGACAGTATCCGAATTATTGCATTCGAATGCAAGAGATTTCGATTAGCGAATACTACTACTAGTGGGTGACAGTATCCGAGAACTTGCATTCGGATGCATGAGATTTCGATTAGCGAATACTACTACTAGTGAGTGACAGTATCCGAGAACTTGCATTCGAATGCAAGAGATTTCGATTAGCGAATACTACTACTAGTGAGTGACAGTATCCGAGAACTTGCATTCGAATGCATGAGATTTTGATTAGCGAATACTACTACTAGTGAGTGACAGTATCCGAGAACTTGCATTCGAATGCAAGAGATTTCGATTAGCGAATACTACTACTAGTGAGTGACATTATCCGGGAACTTGCATTCGAATGCAAGAGATTTCAATTAGCGAATACTACTACTAGTGAGTGACAGTATCCGAGAACTTGCATACGAATGCATGAGATTTCGATTAGCGAATACTACTACTAGTGAGTGACAGTATCCGAGAACTTGCATTCGAATGCATGAGATTTCGATTAGCGAATACTACTACTAGTGAGTGACAGAATCCGAGTACTTGCATTCGAATGCATGAGATTTGGATTAGCGAATACTACTACTAGTGAGTGACAGTATCCGAGAACTTGCATTCGAATGCATGAGATTTCGATTAGCGAATACTACTACTAGTGAGTGACAGTATCCAAATTATTGCATTCGAATGCATGAAATTTCGATTAGCGAATACTACTACTAGTGAGTGACAGTATCCGAATTATTGCATTCGAAAGCATGAAATTTCGATTAGCGAGTACTACTACTAGTGGGTGACAGTATCCGAATTATTGCATTCGAATGCATGAAATTTCGATTAGCGAATACTACTACTAGTGAGTGACAGTATCCGAATTATTACATTCGAATGCATGAAATTTCGATTAGCGAATACTACTACTAGTGAGTGACAGTATCCCAGAACTTGCATTCGAATGCATGAGATTTCGATTAGTGAATACTACTACTAGTGAGTGACAGTATCCGGATTATTGCATTCGTATGCATGAGATTTCGATTAGCGAATACTACTACTAGTGAGTGACAGTATCCGAGAACTTGCATTCGAATGCATGAGAGTTCGATTAGCGAATACTACTACTAGTGAGTGACAGTATCCGAGAACTTGAATTCGAATGCATGAGATGTCGATTAGTGAATACTATTACTAGTGAGTGACAGTATCCGAATTATTGCATTCGAGTGCATGAAATTTCGATTAGCGAGTACTACTACTAGTGAGTGACAGTATCCGAATTATTGCATTCCAATGCATGAGATTTCGATTAGCGAATACTACTACTAGTGAGTGACAGTATCCGAATTATTGCATTCGAATGCATGAAATTTCGATTAGCGAATACTACAACTAGTGAGTGACAGTATCCGAATTATTGCATTCGAATGCATCAAATTTCGATTAGTGAATACTACTACTAGTGAGTGACAGTATCCGACTTATTGCATTCGAATGCATGAAACTTCGATTAGCGAATACTACTACTAGTGAGTGACAGTATCCCAGAACTTGCATTCGAATGCATGAAATTTCGATTAGCGAATACTACTACTAGTGAGCGACAGTATCCGAGAACTTGCATTCGAATGCATGAAATTTCGCTTAGCGAATACTACTACTAGTAAGTTACAGTATCCGAATTATTGAATTCGAATGCCTGAAATTTCGATTAGCGAATACCACTACTAGTGAGTGACGGTATCCGAATTATTGCATTCGAATGCATGAAATTTTGATTAGCGAATACTACTACTAGTGAGTGACAGTATCCCAGAACTTGCATTCGAATGCATGAGATTTCGATTAGTGAATACTACTACTAGTGAGTGACAGTATGCGGATTATTGCATTCGAATGCATGAGATTTCGATTAGCGAATACTACTACTAGTGAGTGATAGTATCCGAGAACTTGCATTCCAATGCATGAGATTTCGATTAGCGAATACTACTACTAGTGAGTGACAGTATCCGAGAACTTGAATTCGAATGCATGAGATTTCGATTAGTGAATACTACTACTAGTGAGTGACAGTATCCGAATTATTGCATTCGAATGCAAGAGATTTCGATTATCGAATACTACTACTAGTGAGTGACAGTATCCGGGAACTTGCATTCAAATGCATGAGATTTCAATTAGCGAATACTACTACTAGTGAGTGACAGTATCCGAATTATTGCATTCGAATGCATGAGATTTCGATTAGCGAATACTACTACTAGTGAGTGACAGTATCCGAGAACTTGCATTCGAATGCATGAGATTTCGATTAGCGAATACTACTACTAGTGAGTGACAGTATCCAAATTATTGCATTCGAATGCATGAAATTTCGATTAGCGAATACTACTACTAGTGAGTGACAGTATCCGAATTATTGCATTCGAATGCATGAAATTTCGATTAGCGAATACTACTACTAGTGAGTGACAGTATCCGAGAACTTGGATTCGAATGCATGAGATTTCGATTGGCGAATACTACAACTAGTGAGTGACAGTATCCGAGAACTTGAATTCGAATGCATGAGATTTCGATTAGTGAATACTATTACTAGTGAGTGACAGTATCCGAATTATTGCATTCAAATGCAAGAGATTTCGATTAGCGGATACTACTACTAGTGAGTGACAGTATTAGAGAACTTGCATTCGAATGCATTAGATTTCGATTAGCGAATACTACTACTAGTGAGTGACAGTATCCGAATTATTGCATTCGAATGCATGAAATTTCGATTAGCAAATACTACTACTAGTGAGTGACAGTATCCCAGTACTTGCATTCGAATGCATGAGATTTCGATTAGCGAATACTACTACTACTGAGTGACAGTATCCGAGAACTTGCATTCGAATGCATGAGATTTCGATTAGCGAATACTACTACTAGTGAGAGACAGAATCCGAGAACTTGCTTTCGAATGCATGAGATTTCGATTAGCGAATACTACTACTATTGAGTGACAGTATCCCAGAACTTGCATTCGAATGCATGAGATTTCGATTAGCGAATACTACTACTAGTGAGTGACAGTATCCAAATTATTGCATTCGAATGCATGAGATTTCGATTAGCGAATACTACTACTAGTGAGTGACAGTATCCGAAATATTGCATTCGAATGCAAGAGATTTCGATTACCGAATACTACTACTAGTGAGTGACAGTACCCGAGAACTTGCATTCGAATGCAAGAGATTTCGATTAGCGAATACTACTACTAGTGAGGACAGTATCCGAATTATTGCATTCGAATGCATGAGATTTCGATTAGCGAATACTACTACTAGTGAGTGACAGTATCCGAGAACTTGCATTCGAATGCAAGAGATTTCGATTAGCGAATACTACCACTAGTGAGTGACATTATCCGAGAACTTGCTTTCGAATGCAAGAGATTTCAATTAGCGAATACTACTACTAGTGAGTGACAGTATCCGAGAACTTGCATTCGAATGCATGAGATTTCGATTAGCGAATACTACTACTAGTGAGTTTCAGTATCCGAGAACTTGCATTCGAATGCATGAGATTTCGATTAGCGAATACTACTACTAGTGAGTGACAGAATCCGAGAACTTGCATTCGAATGCATGAGATTTCGATTAGCGAATACTACTACTAGTGAGTGACAGTATCCGATAACTTGCATTCGAATGCATGAGATTTCGATTAGCGAATACTACTACTAGTGAGTGACAGTATCCAAATTATTGCATTCGAATGCATGAAATTTCGATTAGCGAATACTACTACTAGTGAGTGACAGTATCCGAATTATTGCATTCGAATGCATGAAATTTCGATTAGCGAGTACTACTACTAGTGAGTGACAGTATCCGAATTATTGCATTCGAATGCATGAAATTTCGATTAGCGAATACTACTACTAGTGAGTGACAGTATCCGAATTATTGCATTCGAATGCATGAAATTTCGATTAGCGAATACTACTACTAGTGAGTGACAGTATCCCAGAACTTGCATTCGAATGCATGAGATTTCGATTAGCGAATACTACTACTGGTGAGTGACAGTATCCGGATTATTGCATTCGAATGCATGAGATTTCGATTAGCGAATACTACTACTAGTGAGTGACAGTATCCGAGAACTTGCATACGAATGCATGAGATTTCGATTAGCGAATACTACTACTAGTGAGTGACAGTATCCGAGAACTTGAATTCGAATGCATGAGATTTCGATTAGTGAATACTATTACTAGTGAGTGACAGTATCCGAATTATTGCATTCGAGTGCATGAAATTTCGATTAGCGAGTACTACTACTAGTGAGTGACAGTATCCGAATTATTGCATGCGAATGCATGAGATTTCGATTAGCGAATACTACTACTAGTGAGTGACAGTATCCGAATTACTGCATTCGAATGCATGAAATTTCGGTTAGCGAATACTACAACTAGTGAGTGACAGTATCCGAATTATTGCATTCGAATGCATCAAATTTCGATTAGTGAATACTACTACTAGTGAGTGACAGTATCCGAATTATTGCATTCGAATGCATGAAACTTCGATTAGTGAATACTACTACTAGTGAGTGACAGTATCCGAATTATTGCATTCGAATGCAAGAGATTTCGATTAGCGAATACTACTACTAGTGAGTGACAGTATCCGAATTATTGCATTCGAATGCACGAAATTTCGATTAGCAAATACTACTACTAGTGAGTGACAGTATCCCAGTACTAGCATTCTAATGCATGAAAATTCGATTAGCGAATACTACTACTAGTGAGTGACAGTATCCCATAACTTGCATTCGAATGCATAAAATTTCGCTTAGCGAATACTACTACTAGTAAGTTACAGTATCCGAATTATTGAATTCGAATGCATGAAATTTCGATTAGCGAATACCACTACTATTAAGTTACAGTATCCGAATTATTGCATTCGAATGCATGAAACTTCGATTAGCGAATACTACTACTAGTGAATGACAGTATCCCAGAACTTGCATTCGAATGCATGAAACTTCGATTAGCGAATACTACTACTAGTGAGCGACAGTATCCGAGAACTTGCATTCGAATGCATGAGATTTCGATTAGTGAATACTACTACTAGTGAGTGACAGTATCCGAATTATTGGATTCGAATGCAAGAGATTTCGATTAGCGAAAACTACTACTAGTGAGTGATAGTATCCGAGAACTTGCATTCCAATGCATGAGATTTCGATTAGCGAATACTACTACTAGTGAGTGACAGTATCCGAGAACTTGAATTCGAATGCATGAGATTTCGATTAGTGAATACTACTACTAGTGAGTGACAGTATCCGAGAACTTGAATTCGAATGCATGAAATTTCGCTTAGCGAATACTACTACTAGTAAGTTACAGTATCCGAATTATTGAATTCGAATGCATGAAATTTCGATTAGCGAATACCACTACTAGTAAGTTACAGTATCCGAATTATTGAATTCGAATGCATGAAATTTCGATTAGCGAATACCACTACTAGTGAGTGACAGTATCCGAATTATTGCATTTAAATGCATGAAATTTTGATTAGCGAATACTACTACTAGTGAGTGACAGTATCCCAGAACTTGCATTCGAATGCATGAGATTTCGATTAGTGAATACTACTACTAGTGAGTGACAGTATGCGGATTATTGCATTCGAATGCATGAGATTTCGATTAGCGAATACTACTACTAGTGAGTGATAGTATCCGAGAACTTGCATTCCAATGCATGAGATTTCGATTAGCGAATACTACTACTAGTGAGTGACAGTATCCGAGAACTTGAATTCGAATGCATGAGATTTCGATTAGTGAATACTACTACTAGTGAGTGACAGTATCCGAATTATTGCATTCGAATGCAAGAGATTTCGATTATCGAATACTACTACTAGTGAGTGACAGTATCCGAGAACTTGCATTCAAATGCATGAGATTTCGATTAGCGAATACTACTACTAGTGAGTGACAGTATCCGAATTATTGCATTAGAATGCATGAGATTTCGATTAGCGAATACTACTACTAGTGAGTGACAGTATCCAAATTATTGCATTCGAATGCATGAAATTTCGATTAGCGAATACTACTACAAGTGAGTGACAGTATCCGAATTATTGCATTCGAATGCATGAAATTTCAATTTGCGCATACTACTACTAGTGAGTGACAGTATCCGAGAACTTGCATTCGAATGCATGAGATTTCGATTAGCGAATACTACTACTAGTGAGTGACAGAATCCGAGAACTTGAATTCGAATGCATGAGATTTCGATTAGCGAATACTACTACTAGTGAGTGACAGTATCCGAGAACTTGAATTCGAATGCATGAGGTTTCGATTAGTGAATACTATTACTAGTGAGTGACAGTATCCGAATTATTGCATTCGAATGCAAGAGGTTTCGATTAGCGAATACTACTACTAGTGAGTGACAGTATTAGAGAACTTGTATTAGAATGCATTAGATTTCGATTAGCGAATACTACTACTAGTGAGTGACAGTATCCGAATTATTGCATTCGAATGCACGAAATTTCGATTAGCAAATACTACTACTAGTGAGTGACAGTATCCGAGAACTTGCATTCGAATGCATGAGATTTCGATTAGCGAATACTACTACTACTGAGGGACAGTATCCGAGAACTTGCATTCGAATGCATGAGATTTCGATTAGCGAATACTACTACTAGTGAGTGACAGTATCCAAATTATTGCATTCGAATGCATGAAATTTCGATTAGCGAATACTACTACTAGTGAGTGACAGTATCCGAATTATTGCATTCGAATGCATGAAATTTCGATTAGCGAGTACTACTACTAGTGAGTGACAGTATCCGAATTATTGCATTCGAATGCATGAAATTTCGATTAGCGAATACTACTACTAGTGAGTGACAGTATCCGAATTATTGCATTCGAATGCATGAGATTTCGATTAGCGAATACTACTACTAGTGAGTGACAGTATCCGAAATATTGTATTCGAATGCAAGAAATTTCGATTAGCGAATACTACTACCAGTGAGTGACAGTATCCGAGAACTTGCATTCGAATGCATGAGATTTCGATTAGCGAATACTACTACAAGTGAGTGACAGTATCCCAGAACTTGCATTCGAATGCATGAAATTTCGATTAGCGAATACTACTACTTGTGAGTGACAGTATCCGAATTATTGCATTCGCATGCATGAAATTTCGATTAGCGAATACTACTACTAGTGAGTGACAGTATCCGAATTATTGCATTCGAATGCATGAAATTTCGATTAGCGAATACTACTACTAGTGAGTGACAGTATCCGAATTATTGCATTCGAATGCATGAAATTTCGATTAGCGATTACTACTACTAGTGAGTGACAGTATCCCAGAACTTGCATTCGAATGCATGAGATTTCGATTAGCGAATACTACTACTAGTGAGTGACAGTATCCGGATTATTGCATTCGAATGCATGAGATTTCGATTAGCGAATACTACTACTAGTGAGTGACAGTATCCGAGAACTTACATTCCTATGCATGAGATTTCGATTAGCGAATACTACTACTAGTGAGTGACAGTATCCGAGAACTTGAATTCGAATGCATGAGATTTCGATTAGTGAATACTACTACTAGTGAGTGACAGTATCCGAATTATTGCATTCGAAAGCAAGAGATTTCGATTTGCGAATACTACTACTAGTGAGTGACAGTATCCGAGAACTTGCATTCATATGCATGAGATTTCGATTAGCGAATACTACTACTAGTGAGTGACAGTATCCGAGATCTTGCATTTATATGCATGAGATTTCGATTAGCGAATACTACTACTAGTGAGTGACAGAATCCGAGAAC
Organism: Tenodera sinensis; assembly: GCA_030765045.1. Lineage (NCBI taxonomy): Eukaryota > Metazoa > Arthropoda > Insecta > Mantodea > Mantidae > Tenodera > Tenodera sinensis. Next base: position 1,381,531 of record JAUKNM010000016.1, read on the forward strand.
TTGCATTCGAATGCAAGAGATTTCGATTAGCGAATACTACTACTAGTGAGTGACAGTATCCGAGAACTTGCATTCGAATGCATGAGATTTCGATTAGCGAATACTGCTACTAGTCAGTGACAGTATCCGAATTATTGCATTCGAATGCAAGAGATTTCGATTAGCGAATACTACTACTAGTGAGTGACAGTATCCGAGAACTTGCATTCGGATGCATGAGATTTCGATTAGCGAATACTACTACTAGTGAGTGACAGTATCCGAGAACTTGCATTCGAATGCAAGAGATTTCGATTAGCGAATACTACTACTAGTGAGTGACAGTATCCGAATTATTGCATTCGAATGCAAGAGATTTCGATTAGCGAATACTACTACTAGTGAGTGACAGTATCCGAGAACTTGCATTCGAATGCAAGAGATTTCGATTAGCGAAAACTACTACTAGTGAGGACAGTATCCGAATTATTGCATTCGAATGCATGAGATTTCGATTAGCGAATACTACTACTAGTGAGTGACAGTATCCGAGAACTTGCATTCGAATGCAAGAGATTTCGATTAGCGAATACTACTACTAGTGAGTGACATTATCCGAGAACTTGCATTCGAATGCAAGAGATTTAAATTAGCGAATACTACTACTAGTGAGTGACAGTATCCGAGAACTTGCATTCGAATGCATGAGATTTCGATTAGCGAATACTACTACTAGTGAGTGACAGTATCCGAGAACTTGCATTCGAATGCATGAGATTTCGATTAGCGAATACTAATACTAGTGAGTGACAGAATCCGAGAACTTGCATTCGAATGCATGAGATTTCGATTAGTGAATACTACTACTAGTGAGTGACAGTATCCGAATTATTGCATTCGAATGCAAGAGATTTCGAGTATCGAATACTACTACTAGTGAGTGACAGTATCCGGGAACTTGCATTCAAATGCATGAGATTTCAATTAGCGAATACTACTACTAGTGAGTGACAGTATCCGAATTATTGCATTCGAATGCATGAGATTTCGATTAGCGAATACTACTACTAGTGAGTGACAGTATCCGAGAACTTGCATTCGAATGCATGAGATTTCGATTAGCGAATACTACTACTAGTGAGTGACAGTATCCAAATTATTGCATTCGAATGCATGAAATTCCGATTAGCGAATACTACTACTAGTGAGTGACAGTATCCGAATTATTGCATTCGAATGCATGAAATTTCGATTAGCGAATACTACTACTAGTGAGTGACAGTATCCGAGAACTTGCATTCGAATGCATGAGATTTCGATTGGCGAATACTACAACTAGTGAGTGACAGTATCCGAGAACTTGAATTCGAATGCATGAGATTTCGATTAGTGAATACTATTACTAGTGAGTGACAGTATCCGAATTATTGCATTCAAATGCAAGAGATTTCGATTAGCGGATACTACTACTAGTGAGTGACAGTATTAGAGAACTTGCATTCGAATGCATTAGATTTCGATTAGCGAATACTACTACTAGTGAGTGACAGTATCCGAATTATTGCATTCGAATGCATGAAATTTCGATTAGCAAATACTACTACTAGTGAGTGACAGTATCCCAGTACTTGCATTCGAATGCATGAGATTTCGATTAGCGAATACTACTACTACTGAGTGACAGTATCCGAGAACTTGCATTCGAATGCATGAGATTTCGATTTGCGAATACTACTACTAGTGAGAGACAGAATCCGAGAACTTGCTTTCGAATGCATGAGATTTCGATTAGCGAATACTACTACTATTGAGTGACAGTATCCCAGAACTTGCATTCGAATGCATGAGATTTCGATTAGCGAATACTACTACTAGTGAGTGACAGTATCCAAATTATTGCATTCGAATGCATGAGATTTCGATTAGCGAATACTACTACTAGTGAGTGACAGTATCCGAAATATTGCATTCGAATGCAAGAGATTTCGATTACCGAATACTACTACTAGTGAGTGACAGTACCCGAGAACTTGCATTCGAATGCAAGAGATTTCGATTAGCGAATACTACTACTAGTGAGGACAGTATCCGAATTATTGCATTCGAATGCATGAGATTTCGATTAGCGAATACTACTACTAGTGAGTGACAGTATCCGAGAACTTGCATTCGAATGCAAGAGATTTCGATTAGCGAATACTACCACTAGTGAGTGACATTATCCGAGAACTTGCTTTCGAATGCAAGAGATTTCAATTAGCGAATACTACTACTAGTGAGTGACAGTATCCGAGAACTTGCATTCGAATGCATGAGATTTCGATTAGCGAATACTACTACTAGTGAGTGACAGTATCCGAGAACTTGCATTCGAATGCATGAGATTTCGATTAGCGAATACTACTACTAGTGAGTGACAGAATCCGAGAACTTGCATTCGAATGCATGAGATTTCGATTAGCGAATACTACTACTAGTGAGTAACAGTATCCGATAACTTGCATTCGAATGCATGAGATTTCGATTAGCGAATACTACTACTAGTGAGTGACAGTATCCAAATTATTGCATTCGAATGCATGAAATTTCGATTAGCGAATACTACTACTAGTGAGTGACAGTATCCGAATTATTGCATTCGAATGCATGAAATTTCGATTAGCGAGTACTACTACTAGTGAGTGACAGTATCCGAATTATTGCATTCGAATGCATGAAATTTCGATTAGCGAATACTACTACTAGTGAGTGACAGTATCCGAATTATTGCATTCGAATGCATGAAATTTCGATTAGCGAATACTACTACTAGTGAGTGACAGTATCCCAGAACTTGCATTCGAATGCATGAGATTTCGATTAGCGAATACTACTACTGGTGAGTGACAGTATCCGGATTATTGCATTCGAATGCATGAGATTTCGATTAGCGAATACTACTACTAGTGAGTGACAGTATCCGAGAACTTGAATTCGAATGCATGAGATTTCGATTAGTGAATACTATTACTAGTGAGTGACAGTATCCGAATTATTGCATTCGAGTGCATGAAATTTCGATTAGCGAGTACTACTACTAGTGAGTGACAGTATCCGAATTATTGCATTCGAATGCATGAGATTTCGATTAGCGAATACTACTACTAGTGAGTGACAGTATCCGAATTACTGCATTCGAATGCATGAAATTTCGGTTAGCGAATACTACAACTAGTGAGTGACAGTATCCGAATTATTGCATTCGAATGCATCAAATTTCGATTAGTGAATACTACTACTAGTGAGTGACAGTATCCGAATTATTGCATTCGAATGCATGAAACTTCGATTAGTGAATACTACTACTAGTGAGTGACAGTATCCGAATTATTGCATTCGAATGCAAGAGATTTCGATTAGCGAATACTACTACTAGTGAGTGACAGTATCCGAATTATTGCATTCGAATGCATGAAATTTCGATTAGCAAATACTACTACTAGTGAGTGACAGTATCCCAGTACTAGCATTCTAATGCATGAAAATTCGATTAGCGAATACTACTACTAGTGAGTGACAGTATCCCATAACTTGCATTCGAATGCATAAAATTTCGCTTAGCGAATACTACTACTAGTAAGTTACAGTATCCGAATTATTGAATTCGAATGCATGAAATTTCGATTAGCGAATACCACTACTAGTAAGTTACAGTATCCGAATTATTGCATTCGAATGCATGAAACTTCGATTAGCGAATACTACTACTAGTGAATGACAGTATCCCAGAACTTGCATTCGAATGCATGAAACTTCGATTAGCGAATACTACTACTAGTGAGCGACAGTATTCGAGAACTTGCATTCGAATGCATGAGATTTCGATTAGTGAATACTACTACTAGTGAGTGACAGTATCCGAATTATTGGATTCGAATGCAAGAGATTTCGATTAGCGAATACTACTACTAGTGAGTGATAGTATCCGAGAACTTGCATTCCAATGCATGAGATTTCGATTAGCGAATACTACTACTAGTGAGTGACAGTATCCGAGAACTTGAATTCGAATGCATGAGATTTCGATTAGTGAATACTACTACTAGTGAGTGACAGTATCCGAGAACTTGAATTCGAATGCATGAAATTTCGCTTAGCGAATACTACTACTAGTAAGTTACAGTATCCGAATTATTGAATTCGAATGCATGAAATTTCGATTAGCGAATACCACTACTAGTAAGTTACAGTATCCGAATTATTGAATTCGAATGCATGAAATTTCGATTAGCGAATACCACTACTAGTGAGTGACAGTATCCGAATTATTGCATTTAAATGCATGAAATTTTGATTAGCGAATACTACTACTAATGAGTGACAGTATCCCAGAACTTGCATTCGAATGCATGAGATTTCGATTAGTGAATACTACTACTAGTGAGTGACAGTATGCGGATTATTGCATTCGAATGCATGAGATTTCGATTAGCGAATACTACTACTAGTGAGTGATAGTATCCGAGAACTTGCATTCCAATGCATGAGATTTCGATTAGCGAATACTACTACTAGTGAGTGACAGTATCCGAGAACTTGAATTCGAATGCATGAGATTTCGATTAGTGAATACTACTACTAGTGAGTGACAGTATCCGAATTATTGCATTCGAATGCAAGAGATTTCGATTATCGAATACTACTACTAGTGAGTGACAGTATCCGAGAACTTGCATTCAAATGCATGAGATTTCGATTAGCGAATACTACTACTAGTGAGTGACAGTATCCGAATTATTGCATTAGAATGCATGAGATTTCGATTAGCGAATACTACTACTAGTGAGTGACAGTATCCAAATTATTGCATTCGAATGCATGAAATTTCGATTAGCGAATACTACTACAAGTGAGTGACAGTATCCGAATTATTGCATTCGAATGCATGAAATTTCAATTTGCGCATACTACTACTAGTGAGTGACAGTATCCGAGAACTTGCATTCGAATGCATGAGATTTCGATTAGCGAATACTACTACTAGTGAGTGACAGTATCCGAGAACTTGAATTCGAATGCATGAGATTTCGATTAGCGAATACTACTACTAGTGAGTGACAGTATCCGAGAACTTGAATTCGAATGCATGAGATTTCGATTAGTGAATACTATTACTAGTGAGTGACAGTATCCGAATTATTGCATTCGAATGCAAGAGGTTTCGATTAGCGAATACTACTACTAGTGAGTGACAGTATTAGAGAACTTGTATTAGAATGCATTAGATTTCGATTAGCGAATACTACTACTAGTGAGTGACAGTATCCGAATTATTGCATTCGAATGCATGAAATTTCGATTAGCAAATACTACTACTAGTGAGTGACAGTATCCGAGAACTTGCATTCGAATGCATGAGATTTCGATTAGCGAATACTACTACTACTGAGGGACAGTATCCGAGAACTTGCATTCGAATGCATGAGATTTCGATTACCGATTACTACTACTAGTGAGAGACAGAATCCGAGAACTTGCATTCGAATGCATGAGATTTCGATTAGCGAATACTACTACTATTGAGTGACAGTATCCCAGAACTTGCATTCGAATGCATGAGATTTCGATTAGCGAATACTACTACTAGTGAGTGACAGTATCCAAATTATTGCATTCGAATGCATGAGATCTCGATTAGCGAATACTACTACTAGTGAGTGACAGTATCCGAATTATTGCATTCGAATGCATGAGATTTCGATTAGCGAATACTACTACTAGTGAGTGACAGTATCCGAAATATTGCATTCGAATGCAAGAAATTTCGATTAGCGAATACTACTACCAGTGAGTGACAGTATCCGAGAACTTGCATTCGAATGCATAAGATTTCGATTAGCGAATACTACTACAAGTGAGTGACAGTATCCCAGAACTTGCATTCGAATGCATGAAATTTCGATTAGCGAATACTACTACTAGTGAGTGACAGTATCCGAATTATTGCATTCGCATGCATGAAATTTCGATTAGCGAATACTACTACTAGTGAGTGACAGTATCCGAATTATTGCATTCGAATGCATGAAATTTCGATTAGCGAATACTACTACTAGTGAGTGACAGTATCCGAATTATTGCATTCGAATGCATGAAATTTCGATTAGCGATTACTACTACTAGTGAGTGACAGTATCCCAGAACTTGCATTCGAATGCATGAGATTTCGATTAGCGAATACTACTACTAGTGAGTGACAGTATCCGGATTATTGCATTCGAATGCATGAGATTTCGATTAGCGAATACTACTACTAGTGAGTGACAGTATCCGAGAACTTACATTCCTATGCATGAGATTTCGATTAGCGAATACTACTACTAGTGAGTGACAGTATCCGAGAACTTGAATTCGAATGCATGAGATTTCGATTAGTGAATACTACTACTAGTGAGTGACAGTATCCGAATTATTGCATTCGAAAGCAAGAGATTTCGATTTGCGAATACTACTACTAGTGAGTGACAGTATCCGAGAACTTGCATTCATATGCATGAGATTTCGATTAGCGAATACTACTACTAGTGAGTGACAGTATCCGAGATCTTGCATTTATATGCATGAGATTTCGATTAGCGAATACTACTACTAGTGAGTGACAGAATCCGAGAACTTGCATTCGAATGCAAGAGATTTCGATTAGCGAATACTAATACTAGTGAGTGACAGTATCCGAGAACTTGCATTCGAATGCATGAGATTTCGATTAGCGAATACTGCTACTAGTCAGTGACAGTATCCGAATTATTGCATTCGAATGCAAGAGATTTCGATTAGCGAATACTACTACTAGTGAGTGACAGTATCCGAATTATTGCATTCGAATGCAAGAGATTTCGATTAGCGAATACTACTACTAGTGAGTGACAGTATCCGAGAACTTGCATTCGAATGCAAGAGATTTCGATTAGCGAAAACTACTACTAGTGAGGACAGTATCCGAATTATTGCATTCGAATGCATGAGATTTCGATTAGCGAATACTACTACTAGTGAGTGACAGTATCCGAGAACTTGCATTCGAATGCAAGAGATTTCGATTAGCGAATACTACTACTAGTGAGTGACATTATCCGAGAACTTGCATTCGAATGCAAGAGATTTAAATTAGCGAATACTACTACTAGTGAGTGACAGTATCCGAGAACTTGCATTCGAATGCATGAGATTTCGATTAGCGAATACTACTACTAGTGAGTGCCAGTATCCGAGAACTTGCATTCGAATGCATGAGATTTCGATTAGCGAATACTAATACTAGTGAGTGACAGAATCCGAGAACTTGCATTCGAATGCATGAGATTTCGATTAGCGAATACTACTACTAGTGAGTGACAGTATCCGATAACTTGCACTCGAATGCATGAGATTTCGATTAGCGAATGCTACTACTAGTGAGTGACAGTATCCAAATTATTGCATTCGAATGCATGAAATTTCGATTAGCGAATACTACTACTAGTGAGTGACAGTATCCGAATTATTGCATTCGAATGCATGAAATTTCGATTAGCGAGTACTACTACTAGTGAGTGACAGTATCCGAATTATTGCATTCGAATGCATGAAATTTCGATTAGCGAATACTACTACTCGTGAGTGACAGTATCCGAATTATTGCATTCGAATGCATGAAATTTCGATTAGCGAATACTACTACTAGTGAGTGACAGTATCCCAGAACTTGCATTCGAATGCATGAGATTTCGATTAGCGAATACTACTACTAGTGAGTGACAGTATCCGAATTATTGCATTCGAATGCAAGAAATTTCGATTAGCGAATACTACTACTAGTGAGTGACAGTATCCGAGAACTTGCATTCGAATGCATGAGATTTCGATTAGCGAATACTACTACTAGTGAGTGACAGTATCCGAATTATTGCATTCGAATGAATGAAATTTCGATTAGCAAATACTACTACTAGTGAGTGACAGTATCCCAGTACTTGCATTCTAATGCATGAAAATTCGATTAGCGAAAACTACTACAAGTGAGTGACAGTATCCCAGAACTTGCATTCGAATGCATGAAATTTCGATTAGCGAATACTACTACTAGTAAGAGACAGTATCCGAATTATTGCATTCGAATGCATGAAATTTCGATTAGCGAATTCTACTACTAGTGAGTGACAGTATCCGAATTATTGCATTCGAATGCATGAAATTTCGATTAGCGAATACTACTACTAGTGAGTGACAGTATCCGAATTATTGCAATCGAATGCATGAAATTTCGATTAGCGATTACTACTACTAGTGAGTGACAGTATCCCAGAACTTGCATTCGAATGCATGAGATTTCGATTAGCGAATACTACTACTAGTGAGTGACAGTATCCGGATTATTGCATTCGAATGCATGAGATTTCGATTAGCGAATACTACTACTAGTGAGTGACAGTATCCAAGAACTTGAATTCGAATGCATGAGATTTCGATTAGTGAATACTACTACTAGTGAGTGACAGTATCCGAATTATTGCATTCGAAAGCAAGAGGTTTCGATTAGCGAATACTACTACTAGTGAGTGACAGTATCCGAGAACTTGCATTCATGTGCATGAGATTTCGATTAGCGAATACTACTACTAGTGAGTGACAGTATCCGAGAACTTGCATTTGAATGCATGAGATTTCGATTAGCGAATACTACTACTAGTGAGTGACAGAATCCGAGAACTTGCATTCGAATGCAAGAGATTTCGATTAGCGAATACTACTACTAGTGAGCGACAGTATCCGAGAACTTGCATTCTAATGCATGAGATTTCGATTAGCGAATACTGCTACTAGTCAGTGACAGTATCCGAATTATTGCATTCGAATGCAAGAGATTTCGATTAGCGAATACTACTACTAGTGAGTGACAGTATCCGAGAACTTGCATTCGGATGCATGAGATTTCGATTAGCGAATACTACTACTAGTGAGTGACAGTATCCGAGAACTTGCATTCGAATGCAAGAGATTTCGATTAGCGAATACTACTACTAGTGAGTGACAGTATCCGAATTATTGCATTCGAATGCAAGAGATTTCGATTAGCGAATACTACTACTAGTGAGTGACAGTACCCGAGAACTTGCATTCGAATGCAAGAGATTTCGATTAGCGAATACTACTACTAGTGAGGACAGTATCCGAATTATTGCATTCGAATGCATGAGATTTCGATTAGCGAATACTACTACTAGTGAGTGACAGTATCCGAGAACTTGCATACGAATGCAAGAGATTTCGATTAGCGAATACTACTACTAGTGAGTGACATTATCCGAGAACTTGCATTCGAATGCAAGAGATTTCAATTAGCGAATACTAGTACTAGTGAGTGACAGTATCCGAGAACTTGCATTCGAATGCATGAGATTTCGATTAGCGAATACTACTACTAGTGAGTGACAGTATCCGAGAACTTGCATTCGAATGCATGAGATTTCGATTAGCGAATACTACTACTAGTGAGTGACAGAATCCGAGAACTTGCATTCGAATGCATGAGATTTCGATTAGCGAATACTACTACTAGTGAGTGACAGTATCCGATAACTTGCATTAGAATGCATGAGATTTCGATTAGCGAATACTACTACTAGTGAGTGACAGTATCCAAATTATTGCATTCGAATGCATGAAATTTCGATTAGCGAATGCTACTACTAGTGAGTGACAGTATCCGAATTATTGCATTCGAATGCAGGAAATTTCGATTAGCGAGTACTACTACTAGTGAGTGACAGTATCCGAATTATTGCATTCGAATGCATGAAATTTCGATTAGCGAATACTATTACTAGTAAGTGACAGTATCCGAATTATTGCATTCGAATGCATGAAATTTCGATTAGCGAATACTACTACTATTGAGTGACAGTATCCCAGAACTTGCATTCGAATGCATGAGATTTCGATTAGCGAATACTACTACTAGTGAGTGACAGTATCCGGATTATTGCTTTCGAATGCATGAGATTTCGATTAGCGAATACTACTACTAGTGAGTGACAGTATCCGAGAACTTACATTCGAATGCATGAGATTTCGATTAGCGAATACTACTACTAGTGAGTGACAGTATCCGAGAACTTTAATTCGAATGCATGAGATTTCGATTAGTGAATACTATTACTAGTGAGTGACAGTATCCGAATTATTGCATTCGAGTGCATGAAATTTCGATTAGCGAGTACCACTACTAGTGAGTGACAGTATCCGAATTATTGCATTCGAATGCATGAGATTTCGATTAGCGAATACTACTACTAGTGAGCGACAGTATCCGAATTATTGCATTCGAATGCATGAAACTTCGATTAGCGAATACTACAACTAGTGAGTGACGGTATCCGAATTATTGCATTCGAATGCATCAAATTTCGATTAGCGAATACTACTACTAGTGAGTGACAGTATCCTAATTATTGCATTCGAATGCATGAAATTTCGATTAGCGAATACTACTACTAGTGAGTGACAGTATCCCAGAACTTGCATTCGAATGCATGAAATTTCGATTAGCGAATACTACTACTAGTGAGCGACAGTATCCGAGAACTTGCATTCGAATGCATGAGATTTCGATTAGCGAATTCTACAACTATAGAGTAACAGTATCCGAATTATTGCATTCGAATGCAAGAGATTTCGATTAGCGAATACTACTACTAGTGAGTGACAGTATTCGAATTATTGCATTCGAATGCATGAAATTTCGATTAGCAAATACTACTACTAGTGAGTGACAGTATCCCAGTACTAGCATTCTAATGCATGAAAATTCGATTAGCGAATACTACTACTAGTGAGTGACAGTATCCCAGAACTTGCATTCGAATGCATGAAATTTCGATTAGCGAATACTACTACTAGTGAGTGACAGTATCCGAATTATTGCATTCGAATGCATGAAATTTCGCTTAGCGAATACTACTACTAGTAAGTTACAGTATCCGAATTATTGAATTCGAATGCATGAAATTTCGATTAGCGAATACCACTACTAGTGAGTGACAGTATCCGAATTATTGCATTCGAATGCATGAAATTTTGATTAGCGAATACTACTACTAGTGAGTGACAGTATCCCAGAACTTGCATTCGAATGCATGAGATTTCGATTGGTGAATACTACTACTAGTGAGTGACAGTATGCGGATTATTGCATTCGAATGCATGAGATTTCGATTAGCGAATACTACTACTAGTGAGTGATAGTATCCGAGAACTTGCATTCGAATGCATGAGATTTCGATTAGCGAATACTACTACTAGTGAGTGACAGTATCCCAGAACTTGCATTCGAATGCATGAGATTTCGATTAGCGAATACTACTACTAGTGAGTGACAGTATCCGAATTATTGCATTCGAATGCAAGAGATTTCGATTATCGAATACTACTACTAGTGAGTGACAGTATCTGAGAACTTGCATTCATGTGCATGAGATTTCGATTAGCGAATACTACTACTAGTGAGTGACAGTATCCGAGAACTTGCATTTGAATGCATGAAATTTCGATTAGCGAATACTACTACTAGTGAGTGACAGAATCCGAGAACTTGCATCCGAATGCAAGAGATTTCGATTAGCGAATACTACTACTAGTGAGTGACAGTACCCGAGAACTTGCATTCGAATGCAAGAGATTTCGATTAGCGAATACTACTACTAGTGAGGACAGTATCCGAATTATTGCATTCGAATGCATGAGATTTCGATTAGCGAATACTACTACTAGTGAGTGACAGTATCCGAGAACTTGCATTCGAATGCAAGAGATTTCGATTAGCGAATACTACTACTAGTGAGTGACATTATCCGAGAACTTGCATTCGAATGCAAGAGATTTCAATTAGCGAATACTACTACCAGTGAGTGACAGTATCCGAGAACTTGCATTCGAATGCATGAGATTTCGATTAGCGAATACTACTACTAACGAGTGACAGTATCCGAGAACTTGCATTCGAATGCATGAGATTTCGATTAGCGAATACTACTACTAGTGAGTGACAGAATCCGAGAACTTGCATTCGAATGCATGAGATTTCGATTAGCGAATACTACTACTAGTGAGTGACAGTATCCGATAACTTGCATTCGAATGCATGAGATTTCGATTAGCGAATACTACTACTAGTGAGTGACAGAATCCGAGAACTTGCATTCGAATGCATGAGATTTCGATTAGCGAATACTACTACTAGTGAGTGACAGTATCCGATAACTTGCATTCGAATGCATGAGATTTCGATTAGCAAATACTACTACTAGTGAGTGACAGTATCCCAGTACTAGCATTCTAATGCATGAAAATTCGATTAGCGAATACTACTACTAGTGAGTGACAGTATCCCAGAACTTGCATTCGAATGCATGAAATTTCGATTAGCGAATACTACTACTAGTGAGTGACAGTATCCGAATTATTGCATTCGAATGCATGAAATTTCGCTTAGCGAATACTACTACTAGTAAGTTACAGTATCCGAATTATTGAATTCGAATGCATGAAATTTCGATTAGCGAATACCACTACTAATGAGTGACAGTATCCGAATTATTGCATTCGAATGCATGAAATTTTGATTAGCGAATACTACTACTAGTGAGTGACAGTATCCCAGAACTTGCATTCGAATGCATGAGATTTCGATTGGTGAATACTACTACTAGTGAGTGACAGTATGCGGATTATTGCATTCGAATGCATGAGATTTCGATTAGCGAATACTACTACTAGTGAGTGATAGTATCCGAGAACTTGCATTCGAATGCATGAGATTTCGATTAGCGAATACTACTACTAGTGAGTGACAGTATCCCAGAACTTGCATTCGAATGCATGAGATTTCGATTAGCGAATACTACTACTAGTGAGTGACAGTATCCGAATTATTGCATTCGAATGCAAGAGATTTCGATTATCGAATACTACTACTAGTGAGTGACAGTATCTGAGAACTTGCATTCATGTGCATGAGATTTCGATTAGCGAATACTACTACTAGTGAGTGACAGTATCCGAGAACTTGCATTTGAATGCATGAAATTTCGATTAGCGAATACTACTACTAGTGAGTGACAGAATCCGAGAACTTGCATTCGAATGCAAGAGATTTCGATTAGCGAATACTACTACTAGTGAGTGACAGTACCCGAGAACTTGCATTCGAATGCAAGAGATTTCGATTAGCGAATACTACTACTAGTGAGGACAGTATCCGAATTATTGCATTCGAATGCATGAGATTTCGATTAGCGAATACTACTACTAGTGAGTGACAGTATCCGAGAACTTGCATTCGAATGCAAGAGATTTCGATTAGCGAATACTACTACTAGTGAGTGACATTATCCGAGAACTTGCATTCGAATGCAAGAGATTTCAATTAGCGAATACTACTACCAGTGAGTGACAGTATCCGAGAACTTGCATTCGAATGCATGAGATTTCGATTAGCGAATACTACTACTAGTGAGTGACAGTATCCGAGAACTTGCATTCGAATGCATGAGATTTCGATTAGCGAATACTACTACTAGTGAGTGACAGAATCCGAGAACTTGCATTCGAATGCATGAGATTTCGATTAGCGAATACTACTACTAGTGAGTGACAGTATCCGATAACTTGCATTCGAATGCATGAGATTTCGATTAGCGAATACTACTACTAGTGAGTGACAGTATCCGAATTATTGCATTCGAATGCATGAAATTTCGATTAGCGAGTACTACTACTAGTGAGTGACAGTATCCGAATCATTGCATTCGAATGCATGAAATTTCGATTAGCGAATACTACTACTAGTAAGTGACAGTATCCGAATTATTGCATTCGAATGCATGAAATTTCGATGAGCGAATACTACTACTAGTGAGTGACATATCCCAGAACTTGCATTCGAATGCATGAACTTTTCGATTAGCGAATACTACTACTAGTGAGTGACAGTATCCGGATTATTGCTTTCGAATGCATGAGATTTCGATTAGCGAATACTACTACTAGTGAGTGACAGTATCCGAGAACTTGCATTCGAAAGCATGAGATTTCGATTAGCGAATACTACTACTAGTGAGTGACAGTATCCGAGAACTTGAATTCGAATGCATGAGATTTCGATTAGTGAATACTATTACTAGTGAGTGAGAGTATCCGAATTATTGCATTCGAGTGCATGAAATTTCGATTAGCGAGTACTACTACTAGTGAGTGACAGTATCCGAATTATTGCATTCGAATGCATGAGATTTCGATTAGCGAATACTACTACTAGTGAGTGACAGTATCCGAATTATTGCATTCGAATGCATGAAATTTCGATTAGCGAATACTACAACTAGTGAGTGACAGTATCCGAATTATTGCATTCGAATGCATCAAATTTCGATTAGCGAATACTACTACTAGTGAGTGACAGTATCCTAATTATTGCATTCGAATGCATGAAATTTCGATTAGCGAATACTACTACTAGTGAGTGACAGTATCCCAGAACTTGCATTCGAATGCATGAAATTTCGATTAGCGAATACTACTACTAGTGAGCGACAGTATCCGAGAATTGCATTCGAATGCATGAGATTTCGATTAGCGAATACTACAGCTATAGAGTGACAGTATCCGAATTATTGCATTCGAATGCAAGAGATTTCGATTAGCGAATACTACTACTAGTGAGTGACAGTATTCGAATTATTGCATTCGAATGCATGAAATTTCGATTAGCAAATACTACTACTAGTGAGTGACAGTATCCCAGTGCTAGCATTCTAATGCATGAAAATTCGATTAGCGAATACTACTACTAGTGAGTGACAGTATCCCAGAACTTGCATTCGAATGCATGAAATTTCGATTAGCGAATACTATTACTAGTGAGTGACAGTATCCGAATTATTGCACTCGAATGCATGAAATTTCGCTTAGCGAATACTACTACTAGTAAGTTACAGTATCCGAATTATTGAATTCGAATGCATGAAATTTCGATTAGCGAATACCACTACTAGTGAGTGACAGTATCCGAATTATTGCATTCGAATGCATGAAATTTTGATTAGCGAATACTACTACTAGTGAGTGACAGTATCCCAGAACTTGCATTCGAATGCATGAGATTTCGATTAGTAAATACTACTACTAGTGAGTGACAGTATGCGGATTATTGCATTCGAATGCATGAGATTTCGATTAGCGAATACTACTACTAGTGAGTGATAGTATCCGAGAACTTGCATTCGAATGCATGAGATTTCGATTAGCGAATACTACTACTAGTGAGTGACAGTATCCGAGAACTTGAATTCGAATGCATGAGATTTCGATTAGTGAATACTACTACTAGTGAGTGACAGTATCCGAATTATTGCATTCGAATGCAAGAGATTTCGATTATCGAATACTACTACTAGTGAGTGACAGTATCTGAGAACTTGCATTCATGTGCATGAGATTTCGATTAGCGAATACTACTACTAGTGAGTGACAGTATCCGAGAACTTGCATTTGAATGCATGAAATTTCGATTAGCGAATACTACTACTAGTGAGTGACAGAATCCGAGAACTTGCATTCGAATGCATGAGATTTCGATTAGCGAATACTACTACTAGTGAGTGATAGTATCCGAGAACTTGCATTCGGATGCATGAGATTTCGATTAGCGAATACTACTACTAGTGAGTGACAGTATCCGAGAACTTGAATTCGAATGCATGAGATTTCGATTAGTGAATACTACTACTAGTGAGTGACAGTATCCGAATTATTGCATTCGAATGCAAGAGATTTCGATTATCGAATACTACTACTAGTGAGTGACAGTATCTGAGAACTTGCATTCATGTGCATGAGATTTCGATTAGCGAATACTACTACTAGTGAGTGACAGTATCCGAGAACTTGCATTTGAATGCATGAAATTTCGATTAGCGAATACTACTACTAGTGAGTGACAGAATCCGAGAACTTGCATTCGAATGCAAGAGATTTCGATTAGCGAATACTACTACTAGTGAGTGACAGTACCCGAGAACTTGCATTCGAATGCAAGAGATTTCGATTAGCGAATACTACTACTAGTGAGGACAGTATCCGAATTATTGCATTCGAATGCATGAGATTTCGATTAGCGAATACTACTACTAGTGAGTGACAGTATCCGAGAACTTGCATTCGAATGCAAGAGATTTCGATTAGCGAATACTACTACTAGTGAGTGACAGTATCCGAGAACTTGCATTCGAATGCATGAGATTTCGATTAGCGAATACTACTACTAGCGAGTGACAGAATCCGAGAACTTGCATTCGAATGCATGAGATTTCGATTAGCGAATACTACTACTAGTGAGTGACAGTATCCGATAACTTGCATTCGAATGCATGAGATTTCGATTAGCGAATACTACTACTAGTGAGTGACAGTATCCAAATTATTGCATTCGAATGCATGAAATTTCGATTAGCGAATACTACTACTAGTGAGTGACAGTATCCGAATTATTGCATTCGAATGCATGAAGTTTCGATTAGCGAGTACTACTACTAGTGAGTGACAGTATCCGAATCATTGCATTCGAATGCATGAAATTTCGATTAGCGAATACTACTACTAGTAAGTGACAGTATCCGAATTATTGCATTCGAATGCATGAAATTTCGATTAGCGAATACTACTACTAGTGAGTGACATATCCCAGAACTTGCATTCGAATGCATGAGATTTCGATTAGCGAATACTACTACTAGTGAGTGACAGTATCCGGATTATTGCTTTCGAATGCATGAGATTTCGATTAGCGAATACTACTACTAGTGAGTGACAGTATCCGAGAACTTGCATTCGAAAGCATGAGATTTCGATTAGCGAATACTACTACTAGTGAGTGACAGTATCCGAGAACTTGAATTCGAATGCATGAGATTTCGATTAGTGAATACTATTACTAGTGAGTGACAGTATCCGAATTATTGCATTCGAGTGCATGAAATTTCGATTAGCGAGTACTACTACTAGTGAGTGACAGTATCCGAATTATTGCATTCGAGTGCATGAGATTTCGATTAGCGAATACTACTACTAGTGAGTGACAGTATCCGATAACTTGCATTCGAATGCATGAGATTTCGATTAGCGAATACTACTACTAGTGAGTGACAGTATCCAAATTATTGCATTCGAATGCATGAAATTTCGATTAGCGAATACTACTACTAGTGAGTGACAGTATCCGAATTATTGCATTCGAATGCATGAAATTTCGATTAGAGAGTACTACTACTAGTGAGTGGCAGTATCCGAATCATTGCATTCGAATGCATGAAATTTCGATTAGCGAATACTACTACTAGTAAGTGACAGTATCCGAATTATTGCATTCGAATGCATGAAATTTCGATTAGCGAATACTACTACTAGTGAGTGACATATCCCAGAACTTGCATTCGAATGCATGAGATTTCGATTAGCGAATACTACTACTAGTGAGTGACAGTATCCGGATTATTGCTTTCGAATGCATGAGATTTCGATTAGCGAATACTACTACTAGTGAGTGACAGTATCCGAGAACTTGCATTCGAAAGCATGAGATTTCGATTAGCGAATACTACTACTAGTGAGTGACAGTATCCGAGAACTTGAATTCGAATGCATGAGATTTCGATTAGTGAATACTATTACTAGTGAGTGAGAGTATCCGAATTATTGCATTCGAGTGCATGAAATTTCGATTAGCGAGTACTACTACTAGTGAGTGACAGTATCCGAATTATTGCATTCGAATGCATGAGATTTCGATTAGCGAATACTACTACTAGTGAGTGACAGTATCCGAATTATTGCATTCGAATGCATGAAATTTCGATTAGCGAATACTACAACTAGTGAGTGACAGTATCCGAATTATTGCATTCGAATGCATCAAATTTCGATTAGCGAATACTACTACTAGTGAGTGACAGTATCCTAATTATTGCATTCGAATGCATGAAATTTCGATTAGCGAATACTACTACTAGTGAGTGACAGTATCCCAGAACTTGCATTCGAATGCATGAAATTTCGATTAGCGAATACTACTACTAGTGAGCGACAGTATCCGAGAATTGCATTCGAATGCATGAGATTTCGATTAGCGAATACTACAACTATAGAGTGACAGTATCCGAATTATTGCATTCGAATGCAAGAGATTTCGATTAGCGAATACTACTACTAGTGAGTGACAGTATTCGAATTATTGCATTCGAATGCATGAAATTTCGATTAGCAAATACTACTACTAGTGAGTGACAGTATCCCAGTACTAGCATTCTAATGCATGAAAATTCGATTAGCGAATACTACTACTAGTGAGTGACAGTATCCCAGAACTTGCATTCGAATGCATGAAATTTCGATTAGCGAATACTATTACTAGTGAGTGACAGTATCCGAATTATTGCATTCAAATGCATGAAATTTCGCTTAGCGAATACTACTACTAGTAAGTTACAGTATCCGAATTATTGAATTCGAATGCATGAAATTTCGATTAGCGAATACCACTACTAGTGAGTGACAGTATCCGAATTATTGCATTCGAATGCATGAAATTTTGATTAGCGAATACTACTACTAGTGAGTGACAGTATCCCAGAACTTGCATTCGAATGCATGAGATTTCGATTAGTAAATACTACTACTAGTGAGTGACAGTATGCGGATTATTGCATTCGAATGCATGAGATTTCGATTAGCGAATACTACTACTAATGAGTGGTAGTATCCGAAAACTTGCATTCGAATGCATGAGATTTCGATTAGTGAATACTACTACTAGTGAGTGACAGTATCCGAATTATTGCATTCGAATGCAAGAGATTTCGATTATCGAATACTACTACTAGTGAGTGACAGTATCTGAGATCTTGCATTCATGTGCATGAGATTTCGATTAGCGAATACTACTACTAGTGAGTGACAGTATCCGAGAACTTGCATTCGAATGCAAGAGATTTCGATTAGCGAATACTACTACTAGTGAGTGACAGTATCCGAGAACTTGAATTCGAATGCATGAGATTTCGATTAGTGAATACTACTACTAGTGAGTGACAGTATCCGAATTATTGCATTCGAATGCAAGAGATTTCGATTATCGAATACTACTACTAGTGAGTGACAGTATCTGAGATCTTGCATTCATGTGCATGAGATTTCGATTAGCGAATACTACTACTAGTGAGTGACAGTATCCGAGAACTTGCATTTGAATGCATGAAATTTCGATTAGCGAATACTACTACTAGTGAGTGACAGAATCCGAGAACTTGCATTCGAATGCATGAGATTTCGATTAGCGAATACTACTACTAGTGAGTGATAGTATCCGAGAACTTGCATTCGAATGCATGAGATTTCGATTAGCGAATACTACTACTAGTGAGTGACAGTATCCGAGAACTTGAATTCGAATGCATGAGATTTCGATTAGTGAATACTATTACTAGTGAGTGACAGTATCCGAATTATTGCATTCGAATGCAAGAGATTTCGATTATCGAATACTACTACTAGTGAGTGACAGTATCTGAGAACTTGCATTCATGTGCATGAGATTTCGATTAGCGAATACTACTACTTGTGAGTGACAGTATCCGAGAACTTGCATTTGAATGCATGAAATTTCGATTAGCGAATACTACTACTAGTGAGTGACAGAATCCGAGAACTTGCATTCGAATGCAAGAGATTTCGATTAGCGAATACTACTACTAGTGAGTGACAGTACCCGGAACTTGCATTCGAATGCAAGAGATTTCGATTAGCGAATACTACTACTAGTGAGGACAGTATCCGAATTATTGCATTCGAATGCATGAGATTTCGATTAGCGAATACTACTACTAGTGAGTGACAGTATCCGAGAACTTGCATTCGAATGCAAGAGATTTCGATTAGCGAATACTACTACTAGTGAGTGACATTATCCGAGAACTTGCATTCGAATGCAAGAGATTTCGATTAGCGAATACTACTACTAGTGAGTGACAGTATCCGAGAACTTGCATTCGAATGCATGAGATTTCGATTAGCGAATACTACTACTAGTGAGTGACAGAATCCGAGAACTTGCATTCGAATGCATGAGTTTTCGATTAGCGAATACTACTACTAGTGAGTGACAGTATCCGATAACTTGCATTCGAATGCATGAGATTTCGATTAGCGAATACTACTACCAGTGAGTGACAGTATCCAAATTATTGCATTCGAATGCATGAAATTTCGATTAGCGAATACTACTACTAGTGAGCGACAGTATCCGAATTATTGCATTCGAATGCATGAAATTTCGATTGGCGAGTACTACTACTAGTGAGTGACAGTATCCGAATCATTGCATTCGAATGCATGAAATTTCGATTAGCGAATACTACTACTAGTAAGTGACAGTATCCGAATTATTGCATTCGAATGCATGAAATTTCGATTAGCGAATACTACTACTAGTGAGTGACATATCCCAGAACTTGCATTCGAATGCATGAGATTTCGATTAGCGAATACTACTACTAGTGAGTGACAGTATCCGGATTATTGCTTTCGAATGCATGAGATTTCGATTAGCGAATACTACTACTAGTGAGTGACAGTATCCGAGAACTTGCATTCGAAAGCATGAGATTTCGATTAGCGAATACTACTACTAGTGAGTGACAGTATCCGAGAACTTGAATTCGAATGCATGAGATTTCGATTAGTGAATACTATTACTAGTGAGTGACAGTATCCGAATTATTGCATTCGAGTGCATGAAATTTCGATTAGCGAGTACTACTACTAGTGAGTGACAGCATCCGAATTATTGCATTCGAATGCATGAGATTTCGATTAGCGAATAATACTACTAGTGAGTGACAGTATCCGAATTATTGCATTCGAATGCATGAAATTTCGATTAGCGAATACTACAACTAGTGAGTGACAGTATCCGAATTATTGCATTCGAATGCATCAAATTTCGATTAGCGAATACTACTACTAGTGAGTGACAGTATCCTAATTATTGCATTCGAATGCATGAAATTTCGATTAGCGAATACTACTACTAGTGAGTGACAGTATCCCAGAACTTGCATTCGAATGCATGAAATTTCGATTAGCGAATACTACTACTAGTGAGCGACAGTATCCGAGAATTGCATTCGAATGCATGAGATTTCGATTAGCGAATACTACAACTATAGAGTGACAGTATCCGAATTATTGCATTCGAATGCAAGAGATCTCGATTAGCGAATACTACTACTAGTGAGTGACAGTATTCGAATTATTGCATTCGAATGCATGAAATTTCGATTAGCAAATACTACTACTAGTGAGTGACAGTATCCCAGTACTAGCATTCTAATGCATGAAAATTCGATTAGCGAATACTACTACTAGTGAGTGACAGTATCCCAGAACTTGCATTCGAATGCATGAAATTTCGATTAGCGAATACTATTACTAGTGAGTGACAGTATCCGAATTATTGCATTCGAATGCATGAAATTTCGCTTAGCGAATACTACTACTAGTAAGTTACAGTATCCGAATTATTGAATTCGAATGCATGAAATTTCGATTAGCGAATACCACTACTAGTGAGTGACAGTATCCGAATTATTGCATTCGAATGCATGAAATTTTGATTAGCGAATACTACTACTAGTGAGTGACAGTATCCCAGAACGTGCATTCGAATGCATGAGATTTCGATTAGCGAATACTACTACTAGTGAGTGACAGTATCCGAGAACTTGCATTCGAATGCATGAGATTTCGATTAGCGAATACTACTACTAGTGAGTGACAGTATCCAAATTATTGCATTCGAATGCATGAAATTTCGATTAGCGAATACTACTACTAGTGAGTGACAGTATCCGAATTATTGCATTCGAATGCATGAAATTTCGATTAGCGAATACTACTACTAGTGGGTGACAGTATCCGAATTATTGCATTCGAATGCATGAAATTTCGATCAGCGAATACTACTACTAGTGAGTGACAGTATCCCAGAACTTGCATTCGAATGCATGAGATTTCGATTAGCGAATACTACTACTAGTGAGTGACAGTATCCGGATTTTTGCATTCGAATGCATGAGATTTCGATTAGCGAATACTACTACTAGTGAGTGACAGTATCCGAGAACTTGCATTCGAATGCATGAGATTTCGATTAGCGAATACTGCTACTAGTGAGTGACAGTATCCGAGAACTTGAATTCGAATGCATGAGATTTCGATTAGTGAATACTATTAATAGTGAGTGACAGTATCCGAATTATTGCATTCGAATGCAAGAGATTTCGATTAGCGAATACTACTACCAGTGAGTGACAGTATTAGAGAACTTGCATTCGAATGCATGAGATTTCGATTAGCGAATACTACTACTAGTGAGTGACAGTATCCGATAACTTGCATTCGAATGCATGAGATTTCGATTAGCGAATACTACTACTAGTGAGTGACAGTATCCAAATTATTGCATTCGAATGCATGAAATTTCGATTAGCGAATACTACTACTAGTGAGCGACAGTATCCGAATTATTGCATTCGAATGCATGACATTTCGATTAGCGAGTACTACTACTAGTGAGTGACAGTATCCGAATCATTGCATTCGAATGCATGAAATTTCGATTAGCGAATACTACTACTAGTAAGTGACAGTATCCGAATTATTGCATTCGAATGCATGAAATTTCGATTAGCGAATACTACTACTAGTGAGTGACATATCCCAGAACTTGCATTCGAATGCATGAGATTTCGATTAGCGAATACTACTACTAGTGAGTGACAGTATCCGGATTATTGCTTTCGAATGCATGAGATTTCGATTAGCGAATACTACTACTAGTGAGTGACAGTATCCGAGAACTTGCATTCGAAAGCATGAGATTTCGATTAGCGAATACTACTACTAGTGAGTTACAGTATCCGAGAACTTGAATTCGAATGCATGAGATTTCGATTAGTGAATACTATTACTAGTGAGTGACAGTATCCGAATTATTGCATTCGAGTGCATGAAATTTTGATTAGCGAGTACTACTACTAGTGAGTGACAGCATCCGAATTATTGCATTCGAATGCATGAGATTTCGATTAGCGAATACTACTACTAGTGAGTGACAGTATCCGAATTATTGCATTCGAATGCATGAAATTTCGATTAGCGAATACTACAACTAGTGAGTGACAGTATCCGAATTATTGCATTCGAATGCATCAAATTTCGATTAGCGAATACTACTACTAGTGAGTGACAGTATCCTAATTATTGCATTCGAATGCATGAAATTTCGATTAGCGAATACTACTACTAGTGAGTGACAGTATCCCAGAACTTGCATTCGAATGCATGAAATTTCGATTAGCGAATACTACTACTAGTGAGCGACAGTATCCGAGAATTGCATTCGAATGCATGAGATTTCGATTAGCGAATACTACAACTATAGAGTGACAGTATCCGAATTATTGCATTCGAATGCAAGAGATCTCGATTAGCGAATACTACTACTAGTGAGTGACAGTATTCGAATTATTGCATTCGAATGCATGAAATTTCGATTAGCAAATACTACTACTAGTGAGTGACAGTATCCCAGTACTAGCATTCTAATGCATGAAAATTCGATTAGCGAATACTACTACTAGTGAGTGACAGTATCCCAGAACTTGCATTCGAATGCATGAAATTTCGATTAGCGAATACTACTACTAGTGAGCGACAGTATCCGAGAATTGCATTCGAATGCATGAGATTTCGATTAGCGAATACTACAACTATAGAGTGACAGTATCCGAATTATTGCATTCGAATGCAAGAGATTTCGATTAGCGAATACTACTACTAGTGAGTGACAGTATTCGAATTATTGCATTCGAATGCATGAAATTTCGACTAGCAAATACTACTACTAGTGAGTGACAGTATCCCAGTACTAGCATTCTAATGCATGAAAATTCGATTAGCGAATACTACTACTAGTGAGTGACAGTATTACAGAACTTGCATTCGAATGCATGAAATTTCGATTAGCGAATACTACTACTAGTGAGTGACAGTATCCGAATTATTGCATTCGAATGCATGAAATTTCGCTTAGCGAATACTACTACCAGTAAGTTACAGTATCCGAATTATTGAATTCGAATGCATGAAATTTCGATTAGCGAATACCACTACTAGTGAGTGACAGTATCCGAATTATTGCATTCGAATGCAAGAGATTTCGATTATCGAATACTACTACTAGTGAGTGACAGTATCTGAGAACTTGCATTCATGTGCATGAGATTTCGATTAGCGAATACTACTACTTGTGAGTGACAGTATCCGAGAACTTGCATTTGAATGCATGAAATTTCGATTAGCGAATACTACTACTAGTGAGTGACAGAATCCGAGAACTTGCATTCGAATGCAAGAGATATCGATTAGCGAATACTACTACTAGTGAGTGACAGTACCCGGAACTTGCATTCGAATGCAAGAGATTTCGATTAGCGAATACTACTACTAGTGAGGACAGTATCCGAATTATTGCATTCGAATGCATGAGATTTCGATTAGCGAATACTACTACTAGTGAGTGACAGTATCCGAGAACTTGCATTCGAATGCAAGAGATTTCGATTAGCGAATACTACTACTAGTGAGTGACATTATCCGAGAACTTGCATTCGAATGCAAGAGATTTCAATTAGCGAATACTACTACCAGTGAGTGACAGTATCCGAGAACTTGCATTCGAATGCATGAGATTTCGATTAGCGAATACTACTACTAGTGAGTGACAGTATCCGAGAACTTGCATTCGAATGCATGAGATTTCGATTAGCGAATACTACTACTAGTGAGTGACAGAATCCGAGAACTTGCATTCGAATGCATGAGTTTTCGATTAGCGAATACTACTACTAGTGAGTGACAGTATCCGATAACTTGCATTCGAATGCATGAGATTTCGATTAGCGAATACTACTACCAGTGAGTGACAGTATCCAAATTATTGCATTCGAATGCATGAAATTTCGATTAGCGAATACTACTACTAGTGAGCGACAGTATCCGAATTATTGCATTCGAATTCATGAAATTTCGATTAGCGAGTACTACTACTAGTGAGTGACAGTATCCGAATCATTGCATTCGAATGCATGAAATTTCGATTAGCGAATACTACTACTAGTAAGTGACAGTATCCGAATTATTGCATTCGAATGCATGAAATTTCGATTAGCGAATACTACTACTAGTGAGTGACATATCCCAGAACTTGCATTCGAATGCATGAGATTTCGATTAGCGAATACTACTACTAGTGAGTGACAGTATCCGGATTATTGCTTTCGAATGCATGAGATTTCGATTAGCGAATACTACTACTAGTGAGTGACAGTATCCGAGAACTTGCATTCGAAAGCATGAGATTTCGATTAGCGAATACTACTACTAGTGAGTGACAGTATCCGAGAACTTGAATTCGAATGCATGAGATTTCGATTAGTGAATACTATTACTAGTGAGTGACAGTATCCGAATTATTGCATTCGAGTGCATGAAATTTCGATTAGCGAGTACTACTACTAGTGAGTGACAGCATCCGAATTATTGCATTCGAATGCATGAGATTTCGATTAGCGAATAATACTACTAGTGAGTGACAGTATCCGAATTATTGCATTCGAATGCATGAAATTTCGATTAGCGAATACTACAACTAGTGAGTGACAGTATCCGAATTATTGCATTCGAATGCATCAAATTTCGATTAGCGAATACTACTACTAGTGAGTGACAGTATCCTAATTATTGCATTCGAATGCATGAAATTTCGATTAGCGAATACTACTACTAGTGAGTGACAGTATCCCAGAACTTGCATTCGAATGCATGAAATTTCGATTAGCGAATACTACTACTAGTGAGCGACAGTATCCGAGAAT
Source organism: Tenodera sinensis (assembly GCA_030765045.1). Taxonomy (NCBI): domain Eukaryota; kingdom Metazoa; phylum Arthropoda; class Insecta; order Mantodea; family Mantidae; genus Tenodera; species Tenodera sinensis. The sequence continues at coordinate 1,407,573 of JAUKNM010000016.1, forward strand.
TGCATTCGAATGCATGAGATTTCGATTAGCGAATACTACAACTATAGAGTGACAGTATCCGAATTATTGCATTCGAATGCAAGAGATCTCGATTAGCGAATACTACTACTAGTGAGTGACAGTATTCGAATTATTGCATTCGAATGCATGAAATTTCGATTAGCAAATACTACTACTAGTGAGTGACAGTATCCCAGTACTAGCATTCTAATGCATGAAAATTCGATTAGCGAATACTACTACTAGTGAGTGACAGTATCCCAGAACTTGCATTCGAATGCATGAAATTTCGATTAGCGAATACTATTACTAGTGAGTGACAGTATCCGAATTATTGCATTCGAATGCATGAAATTTCGCTTAGCGAATACTACTACTAGTAAGTTACAGTATCCGAATTATTGAATTCGAATGCATGAAATTTCGATTAGCGAATACCACTACTAGTGAGTGACAGTATCCGAATTATTGCATTCGAATGCATGAAATTTTGATTAGCGAATACTACTACTAGTGAGTGACAGTATCCCAGAACTTGCATTCGAATGCATGAGATTTCGATTAGCGAATACTACTACTAGTGAGTGACAGTATCCGAGAACTTGCATTCGAATGCATGAGATTTCGATTAGCGAATACTACTACTAGTGAGTGACAGTATCCAAATTATTGCATTCGAATGCATGAAATTTCGATTAGCGAATACTACTACTAGTGAGTGACAGTATCCGAATTATTGCATTCGAATGCATGAAATTTCGATTAGCGAATACTACTACTAGTGGGTGACAGTATCCGAATTATTGCATTCGAATGCATGAAATTTCGATCAGCGAATACTACTACTAGTGAGTGACAGTATCCCAGAACTTGCATTCGAATGCATGAGATTTCGATTAGCGAATACTACTACTAGTGAGTGACAGTATCCGGATTTTTGCATTCGAATGCATGAGATTTCGATTAGCGAATACTACTACTAGTGAGTGACAGTATCCGAGAACTTGCATTCGAATGCATGAGATTTCGATTAGCGAATACTGCTACTAGTGAGTGACAGTATCCGAGAACTTGAATTCGAATGCATGAGATTTCGATTAGTGAATACTATTAATAGTGAGTGACAGTATCCGAATTATTGCATTCGAATGCAAGAGATTTCGATTAGCGAATACTACTACCAGTGAGTGACAGTATTAGAGAACTTGCATTCGAATGCATGAGATTTCGATTAGCGAATACTACTACTAGTGAGTGACAGTATCCGATAACTTGCATTCGAATGCATGAGATTTCGATTAGCGAATACTACTACTAGTGAGTGACAGTATCCAAATTATTGCATTCGAATGCATGAAATTTCGATTAGCGAATACTACTACTAGTGAGCGACAGTATCCGAATTATTGCATTCGAATGCATGAAATTTCGATTAGCGAGTACTACTACTAGTGAGTGACAGTATCCGAATCATTGCATTCGAATGCATGAAATTTCGATTAGCGAATACTACTACTAGTAAGTGACAGTATCCGAATTATTGCATTCGAATGCATGAAATTTCGATTAGCGAATACTACTACTAGTGAGTGACATATCCCAGAACTTGCATTCGAATGCATGAGATTTCGATTAGCGAATACTACTACTAGTGAGTGACAGTATCCGGATTATTGCTTTCGAATGCATGAGATTTCGATTAGCGAATACTACTACTAGTGAGTGACAGTATCCGAGAACTTGCATTCGAAAGCATGAGATTTCGATTAGCGAATACTACTACTAGTGAGTGACAGTATCCGAGAACTTGAATTCGAATGCATGAGATTTCGATTAGTGAATACTATTACTAGTGAGTGACAGTATCCGAATTATTGCATTCGAGTGCATGAAATTTCGATTAGCGAGTACTACTACTAGTGAGTGACAGCATCCGAATTATTGCATTCGAATGCATGAGATTTCGATTAGCGAATACTACTACTAGTGAGTGACAGTATCCGAATTATTGCATTCGAATGCATGAAATTTCGATTAGCGAATACTACAACTAGTGAGTGACAGTATCCGAATTATTGCATTCGAATGCATCAAATTTCGATTAGCGAATACTACTACTAGTGAGTGACAGTATCCTAATTATTGCATTCGAATGCATGAAATTTCGATTAGCGAATACTACTACTAGTGAGTGACAGTATCCCAGAACTTGCATTCGAATGCATGAAATTTCGATTAGCGAATACTACTACTAGTGAGCGACAGTATCCGAGAATTGCATTCGAATGCATGAGATTTCGATTAGCGAATACTACAACTATAGAGTGACAGTATCCGAATTATTGCATTCGAATGCAAGAGATCTCGATTAGCGAATACTACTACTAGTGAGTGACAGTATTCGAATTATTGCATTCGAATGCATGAAATTTCGATTAGCAAATACTACTACTAGTGAGTGACAGTATCCCAGTACTAGCATTCTAATGCATGAAAATTCGATTAGCGAATACTACTACTAGTGAGTGACAGTATCCCAGAACTTGCATTCGAATGCATGAAATTTCGATTAGCGAATACTACTACTAGTGAGCGACAGTATCCGAGAATTGCATTCGAATGCATGAGATTTCGATTAGCGAATACTACAACTATAGAGTGACAGTATCCGAATTATTGCATTCGAATGCAAGAGATTTCGATTAGCGAATACTACTACTAGTGAGTGACAGTATTCGAATTATTGCATTCGAATGCATGAAATTTCGACTAGCAAATACTACTACTAGTGAGTGACAGTATCCCAGTACTAGCATTCTAATGCATGAAAATTCGATTAGCGAATACTACTACTAGTGAGTGACAGTATTACAGAACTTGCATTCGAATGCATGAAATTTCGATTAGCGAATACTACTACTAGTGAGTGACAGTATCCGAATTATTGCATTCGAATGCATGAAATTTCGCTTAGCGAATACTACTACCAGTAAGTTACAGTATCCGAATTATTGAATTCGAATGCATGAAATTTCGATTAGCGAATACCACTACTAGTGAGTGACAGTATCCGAATTATTGCATTCGAATGCATGAAATTTTGATTAGCGAATACTACTACTAGTGAGTGACAGTATCCCAGAACTTGCATTCGAATGCATGAGATTTCGATTAGTGAATACTACTACTAGTGACTGACAGTATGCGGATTATTGCATTCGTATGCATGAGATTTCGATTAGCGAATACTACTACTAGTGAGTGATAGTATCCGAGAACTTGCATTCGAATGCATGAGATTTCGATTAGCGAATACTACTACTAGTGAGTGACAGTATCCGAGAACTTGAATTCGAATGCATGAGATTTCGATTAGTGAATACTACTACTAGTGAGTGACAGTATCCGAATTATTGCATTCGAATGCAAGAGAATTCGATTATCGAATACTACTACTAGTGAGTGACAGTATCCGAGAACTTGCATTCAAATGCATGAGATATCGATTAGCGAATACTACTACTAGTGAGTGACAGTATCCGAATTATTGCATTCGAATGCATGAGATTTCGATTAGCGAATACTACTACTAGTGAGTGACAGTATCCGAGAACTTGCATTCGAATGTATGAGATTTCGATTAGCGAATACTACTACTAGTGAGTGACAGTATCCAAATTATTGCATTCGAATGCATGAAATTTCGATTAGCGAATACTACTACTAGTGAGTGACAGTATCCGAATTATTGCATTCGAATGCATGAAATTTCGATTAGCGAATACTACTACTAGTGAGTGACAGTATCCGAATTATTGCATTCGAATGCATGAAATTTCGATTAGCGAATACTACTACTAGTGAGTGACAGTATCCGAATTATTGCATTCGAATGCATGAAATTTCGATTAGCGAATACTACTACTAGTGAGTGACAGTATCCCAGAACTTGCATTCGAATGCATGAGATTTCGATTAGCGAATACTACTACTAGTGAGTGACAGTATCCGGATTTTTGCATTCGAATGCATGAGATTTCGATTAGCGAATACTACTACTAGTGAGTGACAGTATCCGAGAACTTGCATTCGAATGCATGAGATTTCGATTAGCGAATACTACTACTAGTGAGTGACAGTATCCGAGAACTTGAATTCGAATGCATGAGATTTCGATTAGTGAATACTATTAATAGTGAGTGACAGTATCCGAATTATTGCATTCGAATGCAAGAGATTTCGATTATCGAATACTACTACCAGTGAGTGACAGTATTAGAGAACTTGCATTCGATTGCATGAGATTTCGATTAGCGAATACTACTACTAGTGAGTGACAGTATCCGAATTATTGCATTCGAATGCATGAAATTTCGATTAGCAAATACTGCTACTAGTGAGTGACAGTATCCCAGTACTTGCATTCTAATGCATGAAAATTCGATTAGCGAATACTACTACTAGTGAGTGACAGTATCCCAGAACTTGCATTCGAATGCATGAAATTTCGATTAGCGAATACTACTACTAGTGAGTGACAGTATCCGAATTATTGTATTCGAATGCATGAAATTTCGATTAGCGAATACTACTACAAGTGAGTGACAGTATCCGAATTATTGCATTCGAATGCATGAACTTTCGATTAGCGAATACTACTACTAGTGAGTGACAGTATCCCAGAACTTGCATTCGAATGCATGAGATTTCGATTAGCGAATACTACTACTAGTGAGTGACAGTATCCGGATTATTGCATTCGAATGCATGAGATTTCGATTAGCGAATACTACTACTAGTGAGTGACAGTATCCGAGAACTTGCATTCGAATGCATAACATTTCGATTAGCGAATACTACTACTAGTGAGTGACAGTATCCGAGAACTTGAATTCGAATGCATGAGATTTCGATTAGTGAATACTATTAATAGTGAGTGACAGTATCCGAATTATTGCATTCGAATGCAAGAGATTTCGATTAGCGAATTCTACTACTAGTGAGTGACAGTATTAGAGAACTTGCATTCGAATGCAAGAGATTTCGATTAGCGAATACTACTGCCAGTGAGTGACAGTATCCGAGAACTTGCATTCGAATGCATGAGATTTCGATTAGCGAATACTACTACTAGTGAGAGACAGAATCCGAGAACTTGCATTCGAATGCATGAGACTTCGATTAGCGAATACTACTACTATTGAGTGACAGTATCCCAGAACTTGCATTCGAATGCATGGGATTTCGATTAGCGAATACTACTACTAGTGAGTGACAGTATCCAAATTATTGCATTCGAATGCATGAGATTTAGATTAGCGAATACTACTACTAGTGAGTGACAGTATCCGAATTATTGCATTCGAATGCATGAGATTTCGATTAGCGAATACTACTACTAGTGAGTGACAGTATCCGAATTATTGCATTCGAATGCAAGAAATTTCGATTAGCGAATACTACTACTGGTGAGTGACAGTATCCGAATTATTGCATTCGAATGCAAGAAATTTCGATTAGCGAATACTACTACTAGTGAGTGACAGTATCCGAGAACTTGCATTCAAATGCATGAGATTTCGATTAGCGAATACTACTACCAGTGAGTGACAGTATCCGAGAACTTGCATTCGAATGCATGAGTTTTCGATTAGTGAATACTACTACTAGTGAGTGACAGTATCCGAGAACTTGAATTCGAATGCATAAGATTTCGATTAGTGAATACTACTACTAGTGAGTGACAGTATCCGAATTATTGCATTCGAAAGCAAGAGATTTCGATTAGCGAATACTACTACTAGTGAGTGACAGTATCCGAGAACTTGCATTCATGTGCATGAGATTTCGATTAGCGAATACTACTACTAGTGAGTGACAGTATCCGAGAACTTGCATTTGAATGCATGAGATTTCGATTAGCGAATACTACTACTAGTGAGTGACTGAATCCGAGAACTTGCATTCGAATGCAAGAGATTTCGATTAGCGAATACTACTACTAGTGAGTGACATTATCCGAGAACTTGCATTCGAATGCATGAGATTTCAATTAGCGAATACTACTACTAGTGAGTGACAGTATCCGAGAACTTGCATTCGAATGCATGAGATTTCGATTAACGAATACTACTACTAGTGAGTGACAGTATCCGAGAACTTGCATTCGAATGCATGAGATTTCGATTAGCGAATACTACTACTAGTGAGTGACAGAATCCGAGAACTTGCATTCGAATGCATGAGATTTCGATTAGCGAATACTACTACTAGTGAGTGACAGTATCCGATAACTTGCATTCGAATGCATGAGATTTCGATTAGCGAATACTACTACTAGTGAGTGAGAGTATCCAAATTATTGCATTCGAATGCATGAAATTTCGATTTGCGAATACTACTACTAGTGAGTGACAGTATCCGAATTATTGCATTCGAATGCATGAAATTTCGATTAGCGAGTACTACTACTAGTGAGTGACAGTATCCGAATTATTGCATTCGAATGCATGAAATTTCGATTAGCGAATACTACTACTAGTAAGTGACAGTATCCGAATTATTGCATTCGAATGCATGAAATTTCGATTAGCGAATACTACTACTAGTGAGTGACAGTATCCCAGAACTTGCATTCGAGTGCATGAAATTTCGATTAGCGAATACTACTACTAGTGAGCGACAGTATCCGAGAACTTGCATTCGAATGCATGAGATTTCGATTAGCGAATACTACAACTATAGAGTGACAGTATCCGAATTATTGCATTCGAATGCAAGAGATTTCGATTAGCGAATACTACTACTAGTGAGTGACAGTATTCGAATTATTGCATTCGAATGCATGAAATTTCGATTAGCAAATACTACTACTAGTGAGTGACAGTATCCCAGTACTAGCATTCTAATGCATGAAAATTCGATTAGCGAATACTACTACTAGTGAGTGACAGTATCCCAGAACTTGCATTCGAATGCATGAAATTTCGATTAGCGAATACTACTACTAGTGAGTGACAGTATCCGAATTATTGCATTCCCATGCATGAAATTTCGCTTAGCGAATACTACTACTAGTAAGTTACAGTATCCGAATTATTGAATTCGAATGCATGAAATTTCGATTAGCGAATACCACTACTAGTGAGTGACAGTATCCGAATTATTGCATTCGAATGCATGAAATTTTGATTAGCGAATACTACTAATAGTGAGTGACAGTATCCCAGAACTTGCATTCGAATGCATGAGATTTCGATTAGTGAATACTACTACTAGTGAGTGACAGTATGCGGATTATTGCATTCGAATGCATGAGATTTCGATTAGCGAATACTACTACTAGTGAGTGATAGTATCCGAGAACTTGCATTCGAATGCATGAGATTTCGATTAGCGAATACTACTACTAGTGAGTGACAGTATCCGAGAACTTGAATTCGAATGCATGAGATTTCGATTAGTGAATACTACTACTAGTGAGTAACAGTATCCGAATTATTGCACTCGAATGCAAGAGATTTCGATTATCGAATACTACTACTAGTGAGTGACAGTATCCGAGAACTTGCATTCATGTGCATGAGATTTCGATTAGCGAATACTACTACTAGTGAGTGACAGTATCCGAGAACTTGCATTTGAATGCATGAGATTTCGATTAGCGAATACTACTACTAGTGAGTGACAGTATCCGAATTATTGCATTCGAATGCAAGAGATTTCGATTAGCGAATACTACTACTAGTGAGTGACAGTACCCGAGAACTTGCATTCGAATGCAAGAGATTTCGATTAGCGAATACTACTACTAGTGAGGACAGTATCCGAATTATTGCATTCGAATGCATGAGATTTCGATTAGCGAATACTACTACTAGTGAGTGACAGTATCCGAGAACTTGCATTCGAATGCAAGAGATTTCGATTAGCGAATACTACTACTAGTGAGTGACATTATCCGAGAACTTGCATTCGAATGCAAGAGATTTCAATTAGCGAATACTACTACTAGTGAGTGACAGTATCCGAGAACTTGCATTCGAATGCATGAGATTTCGATTAGCGAATACTACTACTAGAGAGTGACAGAATCCGAGAACTTGCATTCGAATGCATGAGATTTCGATTAGCGAATACTACTACTAGTGAGTGACAGTATCCGATAACTTGCATTCGAATGCATGAGATTTCGATTAGCGAATACTACTACTAGTGAGTGACAGTATCCAAATTATTGCATTCGAATGCATGAAATTTCGATTAGCGAATACTACTACTAGTGAGTGACAGTATCCGAATTATTGCATTCGAATGCATGAAATTTCGATTAGCGAGTACTACTACTAGTGAGTGACAGTATCCGAATTATTGCATTCGAATGCATGAAATTTCGATTAGCGAATACTACTACTAGTAAGTGACAGTATCCGAATTATTGCATTCGAATGCATGAAATTTCGATTAGCGAATACTACTACTAGTGAGTGACAGTATCCCAGAACTTGCATTCGAATGCATGAGATTTCGATTAGCGAATACTACTACTAGTGAGTGACAGTATCCGGATTATTGCTTTCGAATGCATGAGATTTCGATTAGCGAATACTACTACTAGTGAGTGACAGTATCCGAGAACTTGCATTCGAATGCATGAGATTTCAATTAGCGAATACTACTACTAGTGAGTGACAGTATCCGAGAACTTCAATTCGAATGCATGAGATTTCGATTAGTGAATACTATTACTAGTGAGTGACAGTATCCGAATTATTGCATTCGAGTGCATGAAATTTCGATTAGCGAGTACTACTACTAGTGAGTGACAGTATCCGAATTATTGCATTCGAATGCATGAGATTTCGATTAGCGAATACTACTACTAGTGAGTGACAGTATCCGAATTATTGCATTCGAATGCATGAAATTTCGATTAGCGAATACTACAACTAGTGAGTGACAGTATCCGAATTATTGCATTCGAATGCATCAAATTTCGATTAGCGAATACTACTACTAGTGAGTGACAGTATCCTAATTATTGCATTCGAATGCATGAAATTTCGATTAGCGAATACTACTACTAGTGAGTGACAGTATCCCAGAACTTGCATTCGAATGCATGAAATTTCGATTAGCGAATACTACTACTAGTGAGCGACAGTATCCGAGAACTTGCATTCGAATGCATGAGATTTTGATTAGCGAATACTACAACTATAGAGTGACAGTATCCGAATTATTGCATTCGAATGCAAGAGATTTCGACTAGCGAATACTACTACTAGTGAGTGACAGTATTCGAATTATTGCATTCGAATGCATGAAATTTCGATTAGCAAATACTAGTACTAGTGAGTGACAGTATCCGAATTATTGCATTCGAATGCATGAAATTTCGATTAGCGAGTACTACTACTAGTGAGTGACAGTATCCGAATTATTGCATTCGAATGCATGAAATTTCGATTAGCGAATACTACTACTAGTAAGTGACAGTATCCGAATTATTGCATTCGAATGCATGAAATTTCGATTAGCGAATACTACTACTAGTGAGTGACAGTATCCCAGAACTTGCATTCGAGTGCATGAAATTTCGATTAGCGAATACTACTACTAGTGAGCGACAGTATCCGAGAACTTGCATTCGAATGCATGAGATTTCCATTAGCGAATACTACAACTATAGAGTGACAGTATCCGAATTATTGCATTCGAATGCAAGAGATTTCGATTAGCGAATACTACTACTAGTGAGTGACAGTATTCGAATTATTGCATTCGAATGCATGAAATTTCGATTAGCAAATACTACTACTAGTGAGTGACAGTATCCCAGTACTAGCATTCTAATGCATGAAAATTCGATTAGCGAATACTACTACTAGTGAGTGACAGTATCCCAGAACTTGCATTCGAATGCATGAAATTTCGATTAGCGAATACTACTACTAGTGAGTGACAGTATCCGAATTATTGCATTCCCATGCATGAAATTTCGCTTAGCGAATACTACTACTAGTAAGTACCAGTATCCGAATTATTGAATTCGAATGCATGAAATTTCGATTAGCGAATACCACTACTAGTGAGTGACAGTATCCGAATTATTGCATTCGAATGCAAGAAATTTCGATTAGCGAACACCACTACTAGTGAGTGACAGTATCCGAATTATTGCATTCGAATGCATGAAATTTCGATTAGCGAATACTACCACTAGTGAGTGACAGTATCCGAATTATTGCATTCGAATGCATGAAATTTCGATTAGCGAATACTACTACTAGTGAGTGACAGTATCCCAGAACTTGCATTCGAATGCATGAGATTTCGATTAGCGAATACTACTACTAGTGAGTGACAGTATCCGAGAACTTGCATTCGAATGCATGACATTTCGATTAGCGAATACTACTACTAATGAGTGACAGTATCCGAATTATTGCATTCGAATGCATGAAACTTCGATTAGCAAATACTACTACTAGTGAGTGACAGTATCCGAATTATTGCATTCGAATGCATGAGATTTAAAGTAGCGAATACTACTACTAGTGAGTGACAGTATCCGAGAACTTGCATTCGAATGCAAGAGATCTCGATTAGCGAATACTACTACTAGTGAGTGACAGTATCCGAGAACTTGCATTCGAATGCATGAGATTTCGATTAGCGAATACTAATACTAGTGAGTGACAGTATCCGAGAACTTGCATTCGAATGCATGAGATTTCGATTAGCGAATACTACTACTAGTGAGAGACAGAATCCGAGAACCTGCATTCGAATGCATTAGATTTCGATTAGCGAATACTACTACTAGTAGGTGACAGTATCCGAATTATTGCATTCGAATGCATGAAATTTCGATTAGCAAATACTACTACCAGTGAGTGACAGTATCCCAGAACTTGCATTCGAATGCATGAGATTTCGATTTGCGAATACTACTACTAGTGAGTGGCAGTATCCGAATTATTGCATTCGAATGCATGAAATTTCGATTAGCGAATACTACTACTAGTGAGTGACAGTATCCGAATTATTGCATTCGAATTCATGAAATTTCGATTAGCGATTACTACTACTAGTGAGTGACAGTATCCCAGAACTAGCATTCGAATGCATGAGATTTCGATTAGCGAATACTACTACTAGTGAGTGACAGTATCCCAGAACTAGCATTCGAATGCATGAGATTTCGATTAGCGAATACTACTACTAGTGAGTGACAGAATCCGAGAACTTGCATTCGAATGCATGAGATTTCGATTAGCGAATACTACTACTAGTGAGTGACAGTATCCGAGAACTTGCATTCGAATGCATGAGATTTCGATTAGCGAATACTACTACTAGTGAGTGACAGTATCCAAATTATTGCATTCGAATGCAAGAAATTTCGATTAGCGAACACCACTACTAGTGAATGACAGTATCCGAATTATTGCATTCGAATGCATGAGATTTCGATTAGCGAATACTACCACTAGTGAGTGACAGTATCCGAATTATTGCATTCGAATGCATGAAATTTCGATTAGCGAATACTACTACTAGTGAGTGACAGTATCCCAGAACTTGCATTCGAATGCATGAGATTTCGATTAGCGAATACTACTACTAGTGAGTGACAGTATCCGAGAACTTGCATTCGAATGCATGACATTTCGATTAGCGAATACTACTACTAATGAGTGACAGTATCCGAATTATTGCATTCGAATGCATGAAATTTCGATTAGCAAATGCTACTACTAGTGAGTGACAGTATCCGAATTATTGCATTCGAATGCATGAGATTTAAAGTAGCGAATACTACTACTAGTGAGTGACAGTATCCGAGAACTTGCATTCGAATGCATGAGATTTCGATTAGCGAATACTACTACTAGTGAGTGACAGTATCCGAGAACTTGCATTCGAATGCATGAGATTTCGATTAGCGAATACTACTACTAGTGAGAGACAGAATCCGAGAACCTGCATTCGAATGCATTAGATTTCGATTAGCGAATACTACTACTAGTAGGTGACAGTATCCGAATTATTGCATTCGAATGCATGAAATTTCGATTAGCAAATACTACTACCAGTGAGTGACAGTATCCCAGAACTTGCATTCGAATGCATGAGATTTCGATTTGCGAATACTACTACTAGTGAGTGGCAGTATCCGAATTATTGCATTCGAATGCATGAAATTTCGATTAGCGAATACTACTACTAGTGAGTGACAGTATCCGAATTATTGCATTCGAATTCATGAAATTTCGATTAGCGATTACTACTACTAGTGAGTGACAGTATCCCAGATCTAGCATTCGAATGCATGAGATTTCGATTAGCGAATACTACTACTAGTGAGTGACAGAATCCGAGAACTTGCATTCGAATGCAAGAGATCTCGATTAGCGAATACTACTACTAGTGAGTGACAGTATCCGAGAACTTGCATTCGAATGCATGAGATTTCGATTAGCGAATACTACTACTAGTAAGTGACAGTATCCGAGAACTTGCATTCGAATGCATGAGATTTCGATTAGCGAATACTACTACTAGTGAGTGACAGTATCCGAGAACTTGCATTCGAATGCATGAGATTTCGATTAGCGAATACTACTACTAGTGAGTGACAGTATCCGAGAACTTGCATTCGAATGCATGAGATTTCGATTAGCGAATACTACTACTAGTGAGTGACAGTATCCGAGAACTTGCATTCGAATGCATGAGATTTCGATTAGCGAATACTACTACTAGTGAGTGACAGTATCCGAGAACTTGCATTCGAATGCATGAGATTTCGATTAGCGAATACTACTACTAGTGAGTGACAGTATCCGAGAACTTGCATTCGAATGCATGAGATTTCGATTAGCGAATACTACTACTAGTGAGTGACAGTATCCAAATTATTGCATTCGAATGCAAGAAATTTCGATTAGCGAACACCACTACTAGTGAGTGACAGTATCCGAATTATTGCGTTCGAATGCATGAAATTTCGATTAGCGAATACTACCACTAGTGAGTGACAGTATCCGAATTATTGCATTCGAATGCATGAAATTTCGATTAGCGAATACTACTACTAGTGAGTGACAGTATCCCAGAACTTGCATTCGAATGCATGAGATTTCGATTAGCGAATACTACTACTAGTGAGTGACAGTATCCGAGAACTTGCATTCGAATGCATGACATTTCGATTAGCGAATACTACTACTAATGAGTGACAGTATCCGAATTATTGCATTCGAATGCATGAAATTTCGATTAGCAAATACTACTACTAGTGAGTGACAGTATCCGAATTATTGCATTCGAATGCATGAGATTTAAAGTAGCGAATACTACTACTAGTGAGTGACAGTATCCGAGAACTTGCATTCGAATGCAAGAGATCTCGATTAGCGAATACTACTACTAGTGAGAGACAGAATCCGAGAACCTGCATTCGAATGCATTAGATTTCGATTAGCGAATACTACTACTAGTAGGTGACAGTATCCGAATTATTGCATTCGAATGCATGAAATTTCGATTCGCAAATACTACTACCAGTGAGTGACAGTATCCAAATTATTGCATTCGAATGCAAGAAATTTCGATTAGCGAACACCACTACTAGTGAATGACAGTATCCGAATTATTGCATTCGAATGCAAGAAATTTCGATTAGCGAACACCACTACTAGTGAATGACAGTATCCGAATTATTGCATTCGAATGCCTGAGATTTCGATTAGCGAACACCACTACTAGTGAATGACAGTATCCGAATTAGTGCATTCGAATTCATGAGATTTCGACTAGCGAATACTACTACTAGTGAGTGACAGTATCCGAGAACTTGCATTCGAATGCAAGAGATCTCGATTAGCGAATACTACTACTAGTGAGTGACAGTATCCGAGAACTTGCATTCGAATGCATGAGATTTCGATTAGCGAATACTACTACTAGTGGGTGACAGTATCCGGATTATTGCATTCGAATGCATGAGATTTCGATTAGCGAATACTACTACTAGTGAGTGACAGAATCCGAGAACTTGCATTCGAATGCATGAGATTTCGATTAGCGAATACAACTACTAGTGAGTGACAGTATCCGAGAACTTGCATTCGAATGCATGAGATTTCGATTAGCGAATACTACTGCTAGTGAGTGACAGTATCGAAATTATTGCATTCGAATGCATGAAATTTCGATTAGCGAATACTACTACTAGTGAGTGACAGTATCCGAATTATTGCATTCGAAGGCATGAAATTTCGATTAGCGAATACTACTACCTGTGAGTGACAGTATCCGAATTATTGCATTCGAATGCATGAAACTTCGATTAGCGAATACTACTACCAGTGAGTGACAGCATCCGAATTATTGCATTCGAATGCATGAAATTTCGATTAGCGAATACTACTGCTAGTGAGTGACAGTATCCCAGAACTTGCATTCGAATGCATGAGATTTCGATTAGCGAATACTACTACTAGTGAGTGACAGTATCCGAGAACTTGCATTCGAATGCATGAGATTTCGATTAGCGAATACTACTACTAGTGAGTGACAGTATCCGAATTATTACATTCGAATGCAAGAGATTTCGATTAGTGAATACTACTACTAGTGAGTAACAGTATCCGAGAACTTGCATTCGAATGCATGAAATTTCGATTAGCGAATACTACTACTAGTGAGTGACAGTATCCGAGAACTTGCATTCGAATGCAAGAGATTTCGATTAGCGAATACTACTACTAGTGAGTGACAGTATCCGAGAACTTGCATTCGAATGCATGAGATTTCGATTAGCGAATACTACCACTAGTGATTGACAGTATCCGAGAACTTGCATTCGAATGAATGAGACTTCGATTAGCGAATACTACTACTAGTGAGTGACAGTATCCGAGAACTTGCATTCGAATGCAAGAGATTTCGATTAGCGAATACTACTACTAGTGAGTGACAGTATCCGAGAACTTGCATTCGAATGCATGAGATTTCGATTAGCGAATACTACTACTAGTGAGTGACAGTATCCGAAATATTGCATTCGAATGCAAGAGATTTCGATTAGCGAATACTACTACTAGTGAGTGACAGTATCCGAATTATTGCATTCGAATGAATGAAATTTCGATTAGCGAATACTACTACTAGTGAGTGACAGTATCCGAATTATTGCATTCGAATGCATGAAATTTCGATTAGCGAATACTACCACTAGTGAGTGACAGTATCCGAATTATTGCATTCGAATGCATGAAATTTCGATTAGCGAATACTACTACTAGTGAGTGACAGTATCCGAATTATTGCATTCGAATGCATGAAATTTCGATTAGCGAATACTACTACTAGTGAGTGACAGTATCCCAGAACTTGCATTCGAATGCATGAGATTTCGATTAGCGAATACTACTACTAGTGAGTGACAGTATCCGAGAACTTGCATTCGAATGCATGACATTTCGATTAGCGAATACTACTAGTAATGAGTGACAGTATCCGAATTATTGCATTCGAATGCATGAAATTTCGATTAGCAAATACTACTACTAGTGAGTGACAGTATCCGAATTATTGCATTCGAATGCATGAGATTTAAAGTAGCGAATACTACTACTAGTGAGTGACAGTATCCGAGAACTTGCATTCGAATGCAAGAGATCTCGATTAGCGAATACTACTACTAGTGAGAGACAGAATCCGAGAACCTGCATTCGAATGCATTAGATTTCGATTAGCGAATACTACTACTAGTAGGTGACAGTATCCGAATTATTGCATTCGAATGCATGAAATTTCGATTCGCAAATACTACTACCAGTGAGTGACAGTATCCAAATTATTGCATTCGAATGCAAGAAATTTCGATTAGCGAACACCACTACTAGTGAATGACAGTATCCGAATTATTGCATTCGAATGCAAGAAATTTCGATTAGCGAACACCACTACTAGTGAATGACAGTATCCGAATTATTGCATTCGAATGCCTGAGATTTCGATTAGCGAACACCACTACTAGTGAATGACAGTATCCGAATTATTGCATTCGAATGCATGAGATTTCGACTAGCGAATACTACTACTAGTGAGTGACAGTATCCGAGAACTTGCATTCGAATGCAAGAGATCTCGATTAGCGAATACTACTACTAGTGAGTGACAGTATCCGAGAACTTGCATTCGAATGCATGAGATTTCGATTAGCGAATACTACTACTAGTGGGTGACAGTATCCGGATTATTGCATTCGAATGCATGAGATTTCGATTAGCGAATACTACTACTAGTGAGTGACAGAATCCGAGAACTTGCATTCGAATGCATGAGATTTCGATTAGCGAATACTACTACTAGTGAGTGACAGTATCCGAGAACTTGCATTCGAATGCATGAGATTTCGATTAGCGAATACTACTGCTAGTGAGTGACAGTATCCAAATTATTGCATTCGAATGCATGAAATTTCGATTAGCGAATACTACTACTAGTGAGTGACAGTATCCGAATTATTGCATTCGAAGGCATGAAATTTCGATTAGCGAATACTACTACCAGTGAGTGACAGTATCCGAATTATTGCATTCGAATGCATGAAACTTCGATTAGCGAATACTACTACCAGTGAGTGACAGCATCCGAATTATTGCATTCGAATGCATGAAATTTCGATTAGCGAATACTACTGCTAGTGAGTGACAGTATCCCAGAACTTGCATTCGAATGCATGAGATTTCGATTAGCGAATACTACTACTAGTGAGTGACAGTATCCGAGAACTTGCATTCGAATGCATGAGATTTCGATTAGCGAATACTACTACTAGTGAGTGACAGTATCCGAATTATTACATTCGAATGCAAGAGATTTCGATTAGTGAATACTACTACTAGTGAGTAACAGTATCCGAGAACTTGCATTCGAATGCATGAAATTTCGATTAGCGAATACTACTACTAGTGAGTGACAGTATCCGAGAACTTGCATTCGAATGCAAGAGATTTCGATTAGCGAATACTACTACTAGTGAGTGACAGTATCCGAGAACTTGCATTCGAATGCATGAGATTTCGATTAGCGAATACTACCACTAGTGATTGACAGTATCCGAGAACTTGCATTCGAATGAATGAGACTTCGATTAGCGAATACTACTACTAGTGAGTGACAGTATCCGAGAACTTGCATTCGAATGCAAGAGATTTCGATTAGCGAATACTACTACTAGTGAGTGACAGTATCCGAGAACTTGCATTCGAATGCATGAGATTTCGATTAGCGAATACTACTACTAGTGAGTGACAGTATCCGAAATATTGCATTCGAATGCAAGAGATTTCGATTAGCGAATACTACTACTAGTGAGTGACAGTATCCGAATTATTGCATTCGAATGAATGAAATTTCGATTAGCGAATACTACTACTAGTGAGTGACAGTATCCGAATTATTGCATTCGAATGCATGAAATTTCGATTAGCGAATACTACCACTAGTGAGTGACAGTATCCGAATTATTGCATTCGAATGCATCAAATTTCGATTAGCGAATACTACTACTAGTGAGTGACAGTATCCTAATTATTGCATTCGAATGCATGAAATTTCGATTAGCGAATACTACTACTAGTGAGTGACAGTATCCCAGAACTTGCATTCGAATGCATGAAATTTCGATTAGCGAATACTACTACTAGTGAGCGACAGTATATGAGAACTTGCATTCCAATGCATGAGATTTTGATTAGCGAATACTACAACTATAGAGTGACAGTATCCGAATTATTGCATTCGAATGCAAGAGATTTCGACTAGCGAATACTACTACTAGTGAGTGACAGTATTCGAATTATTGCATTCGAATGCATGAAATTTCGATTAGCAAATACTAGTACTAGTGAGTGACAGTATCCGAATTATTGCATTCGAATGCATGAAATTTCGATTAGCGAGTACTACTACTAGTGAGTGACAGTATCCGAATTATTGCATTCGAATGCATGAAATTTCGATTAGCGAATACTACTACTAGTAAGTGACAGTATCCGAATTATTGCATTCGAATGCATGAAATTTCGATTAGCGAATACTACTACTAGTGAGTGACAGTATCCCAGAACTTGCATTCGAGTGCATGAAATTTCGATTAGCGAATACTACTACTAGTGAGCGACAGTATCCGAGAACTTGCATTCGAATGCATGAGATTTCCATTAGCGAATACTACAACTATAGAGTGACAGTATCCGAATTATTGCATTCGAATGCAAGAGATTTCGATTAGCGAATACTACTACTAGTGAGTGACAGTATTCGAATTATTGCATTCGAATGCATGAAATTTCGATTAGCAAATACTACTACTAGTGAGTGACAGTATCCCAGTACTAGCATTCTAATGCATGAAAATTCGATTAGCGAATACTACTACTAGTGAGTGACAGTATCCCAGAACTTGCATTCGAATGCATGAAATTTCGATTAGCGAATACTACTACTAGTGAGTGACAGTATCCGAATTATTGCATTCCCATGCATGAAATTTCGCTTAGCGAATACTACTACTAGTAAGTACCAGTATCCGAATTACTGAATTCGAATGCATGAAATTTCGATTAGCGAATACCACTACTAGTGAGTGACAGTATCCGAATTATTGCATTCGAATGCAAGAAATTTCGATTAGCGAACACCACTACTAGTGAGTGACAGTATCCGAATTATTGCATTCGAATGCATGAAATTTCGATTAGCGAATACTACCACTAGTGAGTGACAGTATCCGAATTATTGCATTCGAATGCATGAAATTTCGATTAGCGAATACTACTACTAGTGAGTGACAGTATCCCAGAACTTGCATTCGAATGCATGAGATTTCGATTAGCGAATACTACTACTAGTGAGTGACAGTATCCGAGAACTTGCATTCGAATGCATGACATTTCGATTAGCGAATACTACTACTAATGAGTGACAGTATCCGAATTATTGCATTCGAATGCATGAAACTTCGATTAGCAAATACTACTACTAGTGAGTGACAGTATCCGAATTATTGCATTCGAATGCATGAGATTTAAAGTAGCGAATACTACTACTAGTGAGTGACAGTATCCGAGAACTTGCATTCGAATGCAAGAGATCTCGATTAGCGAATACTACTACTAGTGAGTGACAGTATCCGAGAACTTGCATTCGAATGCATGAGATTTCGATTAGCGAATACTAATACTAGTGAGTGACAGTATCCGAGAACTTGCATTCGAATGCATGAGATTTCGATTAGCGAATACTACTACTAGTGAGAGACAGAATCCGAGAACCTGCATTCGAATGCATTAGATTTCGATTAGCGAATACTACTACTAGTAGGTGACAGTATCCGAATTATTGCATTCGAATGCATGAAATTTCGATTAGCAAATACTACTACCAGTGAGTGACAGTATCCCAGAACTTGCATTCGAATGCATGAGATTTCGATTTGCGAATACTACTACTAGTGAGTGGCAGTATCCGAATTATTGCATTCGAATGCATGAAATTTCGATTAGCGAATACTACTACTAGTGAGTGACAGTATCCGAATTATTGCATTCGAATTCATGAAATTTCGATTAGCGATTACTACTACTAGTGAGTGACAGTATCCCAGAACTAGCATTCGAATGCATGAGATTTCGATTAGCGAATACTACTACTAGTGAGTGACAGTATCCCAGAACTAGCATTCGAATGCATGAGATTTCGATTAGCGAATACTACTACTAGTGAGTGACAGAATCCGAGAACTTGCATTCGAATGCATGAGATTTCGATTAGCGAATACTACTACTAGTGAGTGACAGTATCCGAGAACTTGCATTCGAATGCATGAGATTTCGATTAGCGAATACTACTACTAGTGAGTGACAGTATCCAAATTATTGCATTCGAATGCAAGAAATTTCGATTAGCGAACACCACTACTAGTGAATGACAGTATCCGAATTATTGCATTCGAATGCATGAGATTTCGATTAGCGAATACTACCACTAGTGAGTGACAGTATCCGAATTATTGCATTCGAATGCATGAAATTTCGATTAGCGAATACTACTACTAGTGAGTGACAGTATCCCAGAACTTGCATTCGAATGCATGAGATTTCGATTAGCGAATACTACTACTAGTGAGTGACAGTATCCGAGAACTTGCATTCGAATGCATGACATTTCGATTAGCGAATACTACTACTAATGAGTGACAGTATCCGAATTATTGCATTCGAATGCATGAAATTTCGATTAGCAAATGCTACTACTAGTGAGTGACAGTATCCGAATTATTGCATTCGAATGCATGAGATTTAAAGTAGCGAATACTACTACTAGTGAGTGACAGTATCCGAGAACTTGCATTCGAATGCAAGAGATCTCGATTAGCGAATACTACTACTAGTGAGTGACAGTATCCGCGAACTTGCATTCGAATGCATGAGATTTCGATTAGCGAATACTACTACTAGTGAGTGACAGTATCCGAGAACTTGCATTCGAATGCATGAGATTTCGATTAGCGAATACTACTACTAGTGAGAGACAGAATCCGAGAACCTGCATTCGAATGCATTAGATTTCGATTAGCGAATACTACTACTAGTAGGTGACAGTATCCGAATTATTGCATTCGAATGCATGAAATTTCGATTAGCAAATACTACTACCAGTGAGTGACAGTATCCCAGAACTTGCATTCGAATGCATGAGATTTCGATTTGCGAATACTACTACTAGTGAGTGGCAGTATCCGAATTATTGCATTCGAATGCATGAAATTTCGATTAGCGAATACTACTACTAGTGAGTGACAGTATCCGAATTATTGCATTCGAATTCATGAAATTTCGATTAGCGATTACTACTACTAGTGAGTGACAGTATCCCAGATCTAGCATTCGAATGCATGAGATTTCGATTAGCGAATACTACTACTAGTGAGTGACAGAATCCGAGAACTTGCATTCGAATGCAAGAGATCTCGATTAGCGAATACTACTACTAGTGAGTGACAGTATCCGAGAACTTGCATTCGAATGCATGAGATTTCGATTAGCGAATACTACTACTAGTAAGTGACAGTATCCGAGAACTTGCATTCGAATGCATGAGATTTCGATTAGCGAATACTACTACTAGTGAGTGACAGTATCCGAGAACTTGCATTCGAATGCATGAGATTTCGATTAGCGAATACTACTACTAGTGAGTGACAGTATCCGAGAACTTGCATTCGAATGCATGAGATTTCGATTAGCGAATACTACTACTAGTGAGTGACAGTATCCGAGAACTTGCATTCGAATGCATGAGATTTCGATTAGCGAATACTACTACTAGTGAGTGACAGTATCCGAGAACTTGCATTCGAATGCATGAGATTTCGATTAGCGAATACTACTACTAGTGAGTGACAGTATCCGAGAACTTGCATTCGAATGCATGAGATTTCGATTAGCGAATACTACTACTAGTGAGTGACAGTATCCAAATTATTGCATTCGAATGCAAGAAATTTCGATTAGCGAACACCACTACTAGTGAGTGACAGTATCCGAATTATTGCGTTCGAATGCATGAAATTTCGATTAGCGAATACTACCACTAGTGAGTGACAGTATCCGAATTATTGCATTCGAATGCATGAAATTTCGATTAGCGAATACTACTACTAGTGAGTGACAGTATCCCAGAACTTGCATTCGAATGCATGAGATTTCGATTAGCGAATACTACTACTAGTGAGTGACAGTATCCGAGAACTTGCATTCGAATGCATGACATTTCGATTAGCGAATACTACTACTAATGAGTGACAGTATCCGAATTATTGCATTCGAATGCATGAAATTTCGATTAGCAAATACTACTACTAGTGAGTGACAGTATCCGAATTATTGCATTCGAATGCATGAGATTTAAAGTAGCGAATACTACTACTAGTGAGTGACAGTATCCGAGAACTTGCATTCGAATGCAAGAGATCTCGATTAGCGAATACTACTACTAGTGAGAGACAGAATCCGAGAACCTGCATTCGAATGCATTAGATTTCGATTAGCGAATACTACTACTAGTAGGTGACAGTATCCGAATTATTGCATTCGAATGCATGAAATTTCGATTCGCAAATACTACTACCAGTGAGTGACAGTATCCAAATTATTGCATTCGAATGCAAGAAATTTCGATTAGCGAACACCACTACTAGTGAATGACAGTATCCGAATTATTGCATTCGAATGCAAGAAATTTCGATTAGCGAACACCACTACTAGTGAATGACAGTATCCGAATTATTGCATTCGAATGCCTGAGATTTCGATTAGCGAACACCACTACTAGTGAATGACAGTATCCGAATTAGTGCATTCGAATTCATGAGATTTCGACTAGCGAATACTACTACTAGTGAGTGACAGTATCCGAGAACCTTCATTCGAATGCAAGAGATCTCGATTAGCGAATACTACTACTAGTGAGTGACAGTATCCGAGAACTTGCATTCGAATGCATGAGATTTCGATTAGCGAATACTACTACTAGTGGGTGACAGTATCCGGATTATTGCATTCGAATGCATGAGATTTCGATTAGCGAATACTACTACTAGTGAGTGACAGAATCCGAGAACTTGCATTCGAATGCATGAGATTTCGATTAGCGAATACAACTACTAGTGAGTGACAGTATCCGAGAACTTGCATTCGAATGCATGAGATTTCGATTAGCGAATACTACTGCTAGTGAGTGACAGTATCGAAATTATTGCATTCGAATGCATGAAATTTCGATTAGCGAATACTACTACTAGTGAGTGACAGTATCCGAATTATTGCATTCGAAGGCATGAAATTTCGATTAGCGAATACTACTACCAGTGAGTGACAGTATCCGAATTATTGCATTCGAATGCATGAAACTTCGATTAGCGAATACTACTACCAGTGAGTGACAGCATCCGAATTATTGCATTCGAATGCATGAAATTTCGATTAGCGAATACTACTGCTAGTGAGTGACAGTATCCCAGAACTTGCATTCGAATGCATGAGATTTCGATTAGCGAATACTACTACTAGTGAGTGACAGTATCCGAGAACTTGCATTCGAATGCATGAGATTTCGATTAGCGAATACTACTACTAGTGAGTGACAGTATCCGAATTATTACATTCGAATGCAAAAGATTTCGATTAGTGAATACTACTACTAGTGAGTAACAGTATCCGAGAACTTGCATTCGAATGCATGAAATTTCGATTAGCGAATACTACTACTAGTGAGTGACAGTATCCGAGAACTTGCATTCGAATGCAAGAGATTTCGATTAGCGAATACTACTACTAGTGAGTGACAGTATCCGAGAACTTGCATTCGAATGCATGAGATTTCGATTAGCGAATACTACCACTAGTGATTGACAGTATCCGAGAACTTGCATTCGAATGAATGAGACTTCGATTAGCGAATACTACTACTAGTGAGTGACAGTATCCGAGAACTTGCATTCGAATGCAAGAGATTTCGATTAGCGAATACTACTACTAGTGAGTGACAGTATCCGAGAACTTGCATTCGAATGCATGAGATTTCGATTAGCGAATACTACTACTAGTGAGTGACAGTATCCGAAATATTGCATTCGAATGCAAGAGATTTCGATTAGCGAATACTACTACTAGTGAGTGACAGTATCCGAATTATTGCATTCGAATGAATGAAATTTCGATTAGCGAATACTACTACTAGTGAGTGACAGTATCCGAATTATTGCATTCGAATGCATGAAATTTCGATTAGCGAATACTACCACTAGTGAGTGACAGTATCCGAATTATTGCATTCGAATGCATGAAATTTCGATTAGCGAATACTACTACTAGTGAGTGACAGTATCCCAGAACTTGCATTCGAATGCATGAGATTTCGATTAGCGAATACTACTACTAGTGAGTGACAGTATCCGAGAACTTGCATTCGAATGCATGACATTTCGATTAGCGAATACTACTACTAATGAGTGACAGTATCCGAATTATTGCATTCGAATGCATGAAATTTCGATTAGCAAATACTACTACTAGTGAGTGACAGTATCCGAATTATTGCATTCGAATGCATGAGATTTAAAGTAGCGAATACTACTACTAGTGAGTGACAGTATCCGAGAACTTGCATTCGAATGCAAGAGATCTCGATTAGCGAATACTACTACTAGTGAGAGACAGAATCCGAGAACCTGCATTCGAATGCATTAGATTTCGATTAGCGAATACTACTACTAGTAGGTGACAGTATCCGAATTATTGCATTCGAATGCATGAAATTTCGATTCGCAAATACTACTACCAGTGAGTGACAGTATCCAAATTATTGCATTCGAATGCAAGAAATTTCGATTAGCGAACACCACTACTAGTGAATGACAGTATCCGAATTATTGCATTCGAATGCAAGAAATTTCGATTAGCGAACACCACTACTAGTGAATGACAGTATCCGAATTATTGCATTCGAATGCCTGAGATTTCGATTAGCGAACACCACTACTAGTGAATGACAGTATCCGAATTATTGCATTCGAATGCATGAGATTTCGACTAGCGAATACTACTACTAGTGAGTGACAGTATCCGAGAACTTGCATTCGAATGCAAGAGATCTCGATTAGCGAATACTACTACTAGTGAGTGACAGTATCCGAGAACTTGCATTCGAATGCATGAGATTTCGATTAGCGAATACTACTACTAGTGGGTGACAGTATCCGGATTATTGCATTCGAATGCATGAGATTTCGATTAGCGAATACTACTACTAGTGAGTGACAGAATCCGAGAACTTGCATTCGAATGCATGAGATTTCGATTAGCGAATACTACTACTAGTGAGTGACAGTATCCGAGAACTTGCATTCGAATGCATGAGATTTCGATTAGCGAATACTACTGCTAGTGAGTGACAGTATCCAAATTATTGCATTCGAATGCATGAAATTTCGATTAGCGAATACTACTACTAGTGAGTGACAGTATCCGAATTATTGCATTCGAAGGCATGAAATTTCGATTAGCGAATACTACTACCAGTGAGTGACAGTATCCGAATTATTGCATTCGAATGCATGAAACTTCGATTAGCGAATACTACTACCAGTGAGTGACAGCATCCGAATTATTGCATTCGAATGCATGAAATTTCGATTAGCGAATACTACTGCTAGTGAGTGACAGTATCCCAGAACTTGCATTCGAATGCATGAGATTTTGATTAGCGAATACTACTACTAGTGAGTGACAGTATCCGAGAACTTGCATTCGAATGCATGAGATTTCGATTAGCGAATACTACTACTAGTGAGTGACAGTATCCGAATTATTACATTCGAATGCAAGAGATTTCGATTAGTGAATACTACTACTAGTGAGTAACAGTATCCGAGAACTTGCATTCGAATGCATGAAATTTCGATTAGCGAATACTACTACTAGTGAGTGACAGTATCCGAGAACTTGCATTCGAATGCAAGAGATTTCGATTAGCGAATACTACTACTAGTGAGTGACAGTATCCGAGAACTTGCATTCGAATGCATGAGATTTCGATTAGCGAATACTACCACTAGTGATTGACAGTATCCGAGAACTTGCATTCGAATGAATGAGACTTCGATTAGCGAATACTACTACTAGTGAGTGACAGTATCCGAGAACTTGCATTCGAATGCAAGAGATTTCGATTAGCGAATACTACTACTAGTGAGTGACAGTATCCGAGAACTTGCATTCGAATGCATGAGATTTCGATTAGCGAATACTACTACTAGTGAGTGACAGAATCCGAAATATTGCATTCGAATGCAAGAGATTTCGATTAGCGAATACTACTACTAGTGAGTGACAGTATCCGAATTATTGCATTCGAATGAATGAAATTTCGATTAGCGAATACTACTACTAGTGAGTGACAGTATCCGAATTATTGCATTCGAATGCATGAAATTTCGATTAGCGAATACTACCACTAGTGAGTGACAGTATCCGAATTATTGCATTCGAATGCATGAAATTTCGATTAGCGAATACTACTACTAGTGAGTGACAGTATCCCAGAACTTGCATTCGAATGCATGAGATTTCGATTAGCGAATACTACTACTAGTGAGTGACAGTATCCGAGAACTTGCATTCGAATGCATGACATTTCGATTAGCGAATACTACTACTAATGAGTGACAGTATCCGAATTATTGCATTCGAATGCATGAAATTTCGATTAGCAAACACTACTACTAGTGAGTGACAGTATCCGAATTATTGCATTCGAATGCATGAGATTTAAAGTAGCGAATACTACTACTAGTGAGTGACAGTATCCGAGAACTTGCATTCGAATGCAAGAGATCTCGATTAGCGAATACTACTACTAGTGAGTGACAGTATCCGAGAACTTGCATTCGAATGCATGAGATTTCGATTAGCGAATACTACTACTAGTGAGTGACAGTATCCGAGAACTTGCATTCGAATGCATGAGATTTCGATTAGCGAATACTACTACTAGTGAGAGACAGAATCCGAGAACCTGCATTCGAATGCATTAGATTTCGATTAGCGAATACTACTACTAGTAGGTGACAGTATCCGAATTATTGCATTCGAATGCATGAAATTTCGATTAGCAAATACTACTACCAGTGAGTGACAGTATCCCAGAACTTGCATTCGAATGCATGAGATTTCGATTTGCGAATACTACTACTAGTGAGTGGCAGTATCCGAATTATTGCATTCGAATGCATGAAATTTCGATTAGCGAATACTACTACTAGTGAGTGACAGTATCCGAATTATTGCATTCGAATTCATGAAATTTCGATTAGCGATTACTACTACTAGTGAGTGACAGTATCCCAGAACTAGCATTCGAATGCATGAGATTTCGATTAGCGAATACTACTACTAGTGAGTGACAGAATCCGAGAACTTGCATTCGAATGCATGAGATTTCGATTAGCGAATACTACTACTAGTGAGTGACAGTATCCGAGAACTTGCATTCGAATGCATGAGATTTCGATTAGCGAATACTACTACTAGTGAGTGACAGTATCCAAATTATTGCATTCGAATGCAAGAAATTTCGATTAGCGAACACCACTACTAGTGAATGACAGTATCCGAATTATTGCATTCGAATGCATGAGATTTCGACTAGCGAATACTACTACTAGTGAGTGACAGTATCCGAGAACTTGCATTCGAATGCATGAGAATTCGATTAGCGAATACTACTACTAGTGAGTGACAGTATCCGAGAACTTGCAATCGAATGCAAGAGATTTCGATTAGCGAATACTACTACTAGTGAGTGACAGTATCCGAATTATTGCATTCGAATGCAAGAAATTTCGATTAGCGAATACTACTACTAGTGAGTGACAGTATCCGAATTATTGCATTCGAATTCCTGAGATTTCGATTAGCGAATACTACTACTAGTGAGTGACAGTATCCGAATTATTGCATTCGAATGCAAGAAATTTCGATTAGCGAATACTACTACTAGTGAGTGACAGTATCCGAGAACTTGCATTCGAGTGCAAGAGATTTCGATTACTCAATACTACTACGAGTGAGTGACAGTATCCGAGAACTTGCATTCGAATGCATGAGAATTCGATTAGCGAATACTACTACTAGTGAGTGACAGTATCCGAGAACTTGCATTCGAATGCAAGAGATTTCGATTAGCGAATACTACTACTAGTGACTGACAGTATCCGAGAGCTTGCATTCGAATGCAAGAGATTTCGATTAGCGAATACTACTACTAGTGAGTGACAGTATCCGAATTATTGCATTCGAATGCATGAGATTTCGATTAGCGAATACTACTACTAGTGAATGACAGTATCCGAGAACTTACATTCGAATGCATGAGATTTCGATTAGCGAATACTACTACTAGTGAGTGACAGTATCCGAGAACTTGAATTCGAATGCATGAGATTTCGATTAGTGAATACTATTACTAGTGAGTGACAGTATCCGAATTATTGCATTCGAGTGCATGAAATTTCGATTAGCGAGTACTACTACTAGTGAGTGACAGTATCCGAATTATTGCATTCGAATGCATGAGATTTCGATTAGCGAATACTACTACTAGTGAGCGACAGTATCCGAATTATTGCATTCGAATGCATGTAATTTCGATTAGCGAATACTACAACTAGTGAGTGACAGTATCCGAATTATTGCATTCGAATGCATCAAATTTCGATTAGCGAATACTACTACTAGTGAGTGACAGTATCCTAATTATTGCATTCGAATGCATGAAATTTCGATTAGCGAATACTACTACTAGTGAGTGACAGTATCCCAGAACTTGCATTCGAATGCATGAAATTTCGATTAGCGAATACTACTACTAGTGAGCGACAGTATCCGAGAACTTGCATTCGAATGCATGAGATTTCGATTAGCGAATACTACCACTATAGAGTAACAGTATCCGAATTATTGCATTCGAATGCAAGAGATTTCGATTAGCGAATACTACTACTAGTGAGTGACAGTATTCGAATAATTGCATTCGAATGCATGAAATTTCGATTAGCAAATACTACTACTAGTGAGTGACAGTATCCCAGTACTAGCATTCTAATGCATGAAAATTCGATTAGCGAATACTACTACTAGTGAGTGACAGTATCCCAGAACTTGCATTCGAATGCATGAAATTTCGATTAGCGAATACTACTACTAGTGAGTGACAGTATCCGAATTATTGCATTCGAATGCATGAAATTTCGCTTAGCGAATACTACTACTAGTAAGTTACAGTATCCGAATTATTGAATTCGAATGCATGAAATTTCGATTAGCGAATACCACTACTAGTGAGTGACAGTATCCGAATTATTGCATTCGAATGCATGAAATTTTGATTAGCGAATACTACTACTAGTGAGTGACAGTATCCCAGAACTTGCATTCGAATGCATGAGATTTCGATTGGTGAATACTACTACTAGTGAGTGACAGTATGCGGATTATTGCATTCGAATGCATGAGATTTCGATTAGCGAATACTACTACTAGTGAGTGATAGTATCCGAGAACTTGCATTCGAATGCATGAGATTTCGATTAGCGAATACTACTACTAGTGAGTGACAGTATCCCAGAACTTGCATTCGAATGCATGAGATTTCGATTAGCGAATACTACTACTAGTGAGTGACAGTATCCGAATTATTGCATTCGAATGCAAGAGATTTCGATTATCGAATACTACTACTAGTGAGTGACAGTATCTGAGAACTTGCATTCATGTGCATGAGATTTCGATTAGCGAATACTACTACTAGTGAGTGACAGTATCCGAGAACTTGCATTTGAATGCATGAAATTTCGATTAGCGAATACTACTACTAGTGAGTGACAGAATCCGAGAACTTGCATTCGAATGCAAGAGATTTCGATTAGCGAATACTACTACTAGTGAGTGACAGTACCCGAGAACTTGCATTCGAATGCAAGAGATTTCGATTAGCGAATACTACTACTAGTGAGGACAGTATCCGAATTATTGCATTCGAATGCATGAGATTTCGATTAGCGAATACTACTACTAGTGAGTGACAGTATCCGAGAACTTGCATTCGAATGCAAGAGATTTCGATTAGCGAATACTACTACTAGTGAGTGACATTATCCGAGAACTTGCATTCGAATGCAAGAGATTTCAATTAGCGAATACTACTACCAGTGAGTGACAGTATCCGAGAACTTGCATTCGAATGCATGAGATTTCGATTAGCGAATACTACTACTAGTGAGTGACAGTATCCGAGAACTTGCATTCGAATGCATGAGATTTCGATTAGCGAATACTACTACTAGTGAGTGACAGAATCCGAGAACTTGCATTCGAATGCATGAGATTTCGATTAGCGAATACTACTACTAGTGAGTGACAGTATCCGATAACTTGCATTCGAATGCATGAGATTTCGATTAGCGAATACTACTACTAGTGAGTGACAGAATCCGAGAACTTGCATTCGAATGCATGAGATTTCGATTAGCGAATACTACTACTAGTGAGTGACAGTATCCGATAACTTGCATTCGAATGCATGAGATTTCGATTAGCAAATACTACTACTAGTGAGTGACAGTATCCCAGTACTAGCATTCTAATGCATGAAAATTCGATTAGCGAATACTACTACTAGTGAGTGACAGTATCCCAGAACTTGCATTCGAATGCATGAAATTTCGATTAGCGAATACTACTACTAGTGAGTGACAGTATCCGAATTATTGCATTCGAATGCATGAAATTTCGCTTAGCGAATACTACTACTAGTAAGTTACAGTATCCGAATTATTGAATTCGAATGCATGAAATTTCGATTAGCGAATACCACTACTAGTGAGTGACAGTATCCGAATTATTGCATTCGAATGCATGAAATTTTGATTAGCGAATACTACTACTAGTGAGTGACAGTATCCCAGAACTTGCATTCGAATGCATGAGATTTCGATTGGTGAATACTACTACTAGTGAGTGACAGTATGCGGATTATTGCATTCGAATGCATGAGATTTCGATTAGCGAATACTACTACTAGTGAGTGATAGTATCCGAGAACTTGCATTCGAATGCATGAGATTTCGATTAGCGAATACTACTACTAGTGAGTGACAGTATCCCAGAACTTGCATTCGAATGCATGAGATTTCGATTAGCGAATACTACTACTAGTGAGTGACAGTATCCGAATTATTGCATTCGAATGCAAGAGATTTCGATTATCGAATACTACTACTAGTGAGTGACAGTATCTGAGAACTTGCATTCATGTGCATGAGATTTCGATTAGCGAATACTACTACTAGTGAGTGACAGAATCCGAGAACTTGCATTCGAATGCAAGAGATTTCGATTAGCGAATACTACTACTAGTGAGTGACAGTACCCGAGAACTTGCATTCGAATGCAAGAGATTTCGATTAGCGAATACTACTACTAGTGAGGACAGTATCCGAATTATTGCATTCGAATGCATGAGATTTCGATTAGCGAATACTACTACTAGTGAGTGACAGTATCCGAGAACTTGCATTCGAATGCAAGAGATTTCGATTAGCGAATACTACTACTAGTGAGTGACATTATCCGAGAACTTGCATTCGAATGCAAGAGATTTCAATTAGCGAATACTACTACCAGTGAGTGACAGTATCCGAGAACTTGCATTCGAATGCATGAGATTTCGATTAGCGAATACTACTACTAGTGAGTGACAGTATCCGAGAACTTGCATTCGAATGCATGAGATTTCGATTAGCGAATACTACTACTAGTGAGTGACAGAATCCGAGAACTTGCATTCGAATGCATGAGATTTCGATTAGCGAATACTACTACTAGTGAGTGACAGTATCCGATAACTTGCATTCGAATGCATGAGATTTCGATTAGCGAATACTACTACTAGTGAGTGACAGTATCCAAATTATTGCATTCGAATGCATGAAATTTCGATTAGCGAATACTACTACTAGTGAGTGACAGTATCCGAATTATTGAATTCGAATGCATGAAATTTCGATTAGCGAATACCACTACTAGTGAGTGACAGTATCCGAATTATTGCATTCGAATGCATGAAATTTTGATTAGCGAATACTACTACTAGTGAGTGACAGTATCCCAGAACTTGCATTCGAATGCATGAGATTTCGATTGGTGAATACTACTACTAGTGAGTGACAGTATGCGGATTATTGCATTCGAATGCATGAGATTTCGATTAGCGAATACTACTACTAGTGAGTGATAGTATCCGAGAACTTGCATTCGAATGCATGAGATTTCGATTAGCGAATACTACTACTAGTGAGTGACAGTATCCCAGAACTTGCATTCGAATGCATTTGATTTCGATTAGCGAATACTACTACTAGTGAGTGACAGTATCCGAATTATTGCATTCGAATGCAAGAGATTTCAATTATCGAATACTACTACTAGTGAGTGACAGTATCTGAGAACTTGCATTCATGTGCATGAGATTTCGATTAGCGAATACTACTACTAGTGAGTGACAGAATCCGAGAACTTGCATTCGAATGCAAGAGATTTCGATTAGCGAACACTACTACTAGTGAGTGACAGTACCCGAGAACTTGCATTCGAATGCAAGAGATTTCGATTAGCGAATACTACTACTAGTGAGGACAGTATCCGAATTATTGCATTCGAATGCATGAGATTTCGATTAGCGAATACTACTACTAGTGAGTGACAGTATCCGAGAACTTGCATTCGAATGCAAGAGATTTCGATTAGCGAATACTACTACTAGTGAGTGACAGAATCCGAGAACTTGCATTCGAATGCATGAGATTTCGATTAGCGAATACTACTACTAGTGAGTGACAGTATCCGATAACTTGCATTCGAATGCATGAGATTTCGATTAGCAAATACTACTACTAGTGAGTGACAGTATCCCAGTACTAGCATTCTAATGCATGAAAATTCGATTAGCGAATACTACTACTAGTGAGTGACAGTATCCCAGAACTTGCATTCGAATGCATGAAATTTCGATTAGCGAATACTACTACTAGTGAGTGACAGTATCCGAATTATTGCATTCGAATGCATGAAATTTCGCTTAGCCAATACTACTACTAGTAAGTTACAGTATCCGAAATATTGAATTCGAATGCATGAAATTTCGATTAGCGAATACCACTACTAGTGAGTGACAGTATCCGAATTATTGCATTCGAATGCATGAAATTTTGATTAGCGAATACTACTACTAGTGAGTGACAGTATCCCAGAACTTGCATTCGAATGCATGAGATTTCGATTGGTGAATACTACTACTAGTGAGTGACAGTATGCGGATTATTGCATTCGAATGCATGAGATTTCGATTAGCGAATACTACTACTAGTGAGTGATAGTATCCGAGAACTTGCATTCGAATGCATGAGATTTCGATTAGCGAATACTACTACTAGTGAGTGACAGTATCCCAGAACTTGCATTCGAATGCATGAGATTTCGATTAGCGAATACTACTACTAGTGAGTGACAGTATCCGAATTATTGCATTCGAATGCAAGAGATTTCGATTATCGAATACTACTACTAGTGAGTGACAGTATCTGAGAACTTGCGTTCATGTGCATGAGATTTCGATTAGCGAATACTACTACTAGTGAGTGACAGAATCCGAGAACTTGCATTCGAATGCAAGAGATTTCGATTAGCGAATACTACTACTAGTGAGTGACAGTACCCGAGAACTTGCATTCGAATGCAAGAGATTTCGATTAGCGAATACTACTACTAGTGAGGACAGTATCCGAATTATTGCATTCGAATGCATGAGATTTCGATTAGCGAATACTACTACTAGTGAGTGACAGTATCCGAGAACTTGCATTCGAATGCAAGAGATTTCGATTAGCGAATACTACTACTAGTGAGTGACATTATCCGAGAACTTGCATTCGAATGCAAGAGATTTCAATTAGCGAATACTACTACCAGTGAGTGACAGTATCCGAGAACTTGCATTCGAATGCATGAGATTTCGATTAGCGAATACTACTACTAGTGAGTGACAGTATCCGAGAACTTGCATTCGAATGCATGAGATTTCGATTAGCGAATACTACTACTAGTGAGTGACAGAATCCGAGAACTTGCATTCGAATGCATGAGATTTCGATTAGCGAATACTACTACTAGTGAGTGACAGTATCCGATAACTTGCATTCGAATGCATGAGATTTCGATTAGCGAATACTACTACTAGTGAGTGACAGTATCCAAATTATTGCATTCGAATGCATGAAATTTCGATTAGCGAATACTACTACTAGTGAGTGACAGTATCCGAATTATTGCATTCGAATGCATGAAATTTCGATTAGCGAGTACTACTACTAGTGAGTGACAGTATCCGAATCATTGCATTCGAATGCATGAAATTTCGATTAGCGAATACTACTACTAGTAAGTGACAGTATCCGAATTATTGCATTCGAATGCATGAAATTTCGATGAGCGAATACTACTACTAGTGAGTGACATATCCCAGAACTTGCATTCGAATGCATGAGATTTCGATTAGCGAATACTACTACTAGTGAGTGACAGTATCCGGATTATTGCTTTCGAATGCATGAGATTTCGATTAGCGAATACTACTACTAGTGAGTGACAGTATCCGAGAACTTGCATTCGAAAGCATGAGATTTCGATTAGCGAATACTACTACTAGTGAGTGACAGTATCCGAGAACTTGAATTCGAATGCATGAGATTTCGATTAGTGAATACTATTACTAGTGAGTGAGAGTATCCGAATTATTGCATTCGAGTGCATGAAATTTCGATTAGCGAGTACTACTACTAGTGAGTGACAGTATCCGAATTATTGCATTCGAATGCATGAGATTTCGATTAGCGAATACTACTACTAGTGAGTGACAGTATCCGAATTATTGCATTCGAATGCATGAAATTTCGATTAGCGAATACTACAACTAGTGAGTGACAGTATCCGAATTATTGCATTCGAATGCATCAAATTTCGATTAGCGAATACTACTACTAGTGAGTGACAGTATCCTAATTATTGCATTCGAATGCATGAAATTTCGATTAGCGAATACTACTACTAGTGAGTGACAGTATCCCAGAACTTGCATTCGAATGCATGAAATTTCGATTAGCGAATACTACTACTAGTGAGCGACAGTATCCGAGAATTGCATTCGAATGCATGAGATTTCGATTAGCGAATACTACAACTATAGAGTGACAGTATCCGAATTATTGCATTCGAATGCAAGAGATTTCGATTAGCGAATACTACTACTAGTGAGTGACAGTATTCGAATTATTGCATTCGAATGCATGAAATTTCGATTAGCAAATACTACTACTAGTGAGTGACAGTATCCCAGTACTAGCATTCTAATGCATGAAAATTCGATTAGCGAATACTACTACTAGTGAGTGACAGTATCCCAGAACTTGCATTCGAATGCATGAAATTTCGATTAGCGAATACTATTACTAGTGAGTGACAGTATCCGAATTATTGCATTCGAATGCATGAAATTTCGCTTAGCGAATACTACTACTAGTAAGTTACAGTATCCGAATTATTGAATTCGAATGCATGAAATTTCGATTAGCGAATACCACTACTAGTGAGTGACAGTATCCGAATTATTGCATTCGAATGCATGAAATTTTGATTAGCGAATACTACTACTAGTGAGTGACAGTATCCCAGAACTTGCATTCGAATGCATGAGATTTCGATTAGTAAATACTACTACTAGTGAGTGACAGTATGCGGATTATTGCATTCGAATGCATGAGATTTCGATTAGCGAATACTACTACTAGTGAGTGATAGTATCCGAGAACTTGCATTCGAATGCATGAGATTTCGATTAGCGAATACTACTACTAGTGAGTGACAGTATCCGAGAACTTGAATTCGAATGCATGAGATTTCGATTAGTGAATACTACTACTAGTGAGTGACAGTATCCGAATTATTGCATTCGAATGCAAGAGATTTCGATTATCGAATACTACTACTAGTGAGTGACAGTATCTGAGAACTTGCATTCATGTGCATGAGATTTCGATTAGCGAATACTACTACTAGTGAGTGACAGTATCCGAGAACTTGCATTTGAATGCATGAAATTTCGATTAGCGAATACTACTACTAGTGAGTGACAGAATCCGAGAACTTGCATTCGAATGCATGAGATTTCGATTAGCGAATACTACTACTAGTGAGTGATAGTATCCGAGAACTTGCATTCGAATGCATGAGATTTCGATTAGCGAATACTACTACTAGTGAGTGACAGTATCCGAGAACTTGAATTCGAATGCATGAGATTTCGATTAGTGAATACTACTACTAGTGAGTGACAGTATCCGAAATATTGCATTCGAATGCAAGAGATTTCGATTATCGAATACTACTACTAGTGAGTGACAGTATCGGAGAACTTGCATTCATGTGCATGAGATTTCGATTAGCGAATACTACTACTAGTGAGTGACAGTATCCGAGAACTAGCATTTGAATGCATGAAATTTCGATTAGCGAATACTACTACTAGTGAGTGACAGAATCCGAGAACTTGCATTCGAATGCAAGAGATTTCGATTAGCGAATACTACTACTAGTGAGTGACAGTACCCGAGAACTTGCATTCGAATGCAAGAGATTTCGATTAGCGAATACTACTACTAGTGAGGACAGTATCCGAATTATTGCATTCGAATGCATGAGATTTCGATTAGCGAATACTACTACTAGTGAGTGACAGTATCCGAGAACTTGCATTCGAATGCAAGAGATTTCGATTAGCGAATACTACTACTAGTGAGTGACATTATCCGAGAACTTGCATTCGAATGCAAGAGATTTCAATTAGCGAATACTACTACCAGTGAGTGACAGTATCCGAGAACTTGCATTCGAATGCATGAGATTTCGATTAGCGAATACTACTACTAGTGAGTGACAGTATCCGAGAACTTGCATTCGAATGCATGAGATTTCGATTAGCGAATACTACTACTAGCGAGTGACAGAATCCGAGAACTTGCATTCGAATGCATGAGATTTCGATTAGCGAATACTACTACTAGTGAGTGACAGTATCCGATAACTTGCATTCGAATGCATGAGATTTCGTTTAGCGAGTACTACTACTAGTGAGTGACAGTATCCGAATCATTGCATTCGAATGCATGAAATTTCGATTAGCGAATACTACTACTAGTAAGTGACAGTATCCGAATTATTGCATTCGAATGCATGAAATTTCGATGAGCGAATACTACTACTAGTGAGTGACATATCCCAGAACTTGCATTCGAATGCATGAGATTTCGATTAGCGAATACTACTACTAGTGAGTGACAGTATCCGGATTATTGCTTTCGAATGCATGAGATTTCGATTAGCGAATACTACTACTAGTGAGTGACAGTATCCGAGAACTTGCATTCGAAAGCATGAGATTTCGATTAGCGAATACTACTACTAGTGAGTGACAGTATCCGAGAACTTGAATTCGAATGCATGAGATTTCGATTAGTGAATACTATTACTAGTGAGTGAGAGTATCCGAATTATTGCATTCGAGTGCATGAAATTTCGATTAGCGAGTACTACTACTAGTGAGTGACAGTATCCGAATTATTGCATTCGAATGCATGAGATTTCGATTAGCGAATACTACTACTAGTGAGTGACAGTATCCGAATTATTGCATTCGAATGCATGAAATTTCGATTAGCGAATACTACAACTAGTGAGTGACAGTATCCGAATTATTGCATTCGAATGCATCAAATTTCGATTAGCGAATACTACTACTAGTGAGTGACAGTATCCTAATTATTGCATTCGAATGCATGAAATTTAGATTAGCGAGTACTACTACTAGTGAGTGACAGTATCCGAATCATTGCATTCGAATGCATGAAATTTCGATTAGCGAATACTACTACTAGTAAGTGACAGTATCCGAATTATTGCATTCGAATGCATGAAATTTCGATGAGCGAATACTACTACTAGTGAGTGACATTATCCGAGAACTTGCATTCGAATGCAAGAGATTTCAATTAGCGAATACTACTACCAGTGAGTGACAGTATCCGAGAACTTGCATTCGAATGCATGAGATTTCGATTAGCGAATACTACTACTAGTGAGTGACAGTATCCGAGAACTTGCATTCGAATGCATGAGATTTCGATTAGCGAATACTACTACTAGCGAGTGACAGAATCCGAGAACTTGCATTCGAATGCATGAGATTTCGATTAGCGAATACTACTACTAGTGAGTGACAGTATCCGATAACTTGCATTCGACTGCATGAGATTTCGTTTAGCGAGTACTACTACTAGTGAGTGACAGTATCCGAATCATTGCATTCGAATGCATGAAATTTCGATTAGCGAATACTACTACTAGTAAGTGACAGTATCCGAATTATTGCATTCGAATGCATGAAATTTCGATGAGCGAATACTACTACTAGTGAGTGACATATCCCAGAACTTGCATTCGAATGCATGAGATTTCGATTAGCGAATACTACTACTAGTGAGTGACAGTATCCGGATTATTGCTTTCGAATGCATGAGATTTCGATTAGCGAATACTACTACTAGTGAGTGACAGTATCCGAGAACTTGCATTCGAAAGCATGAGATTTCGATTAGCGAATACTACTATTAGTGAGTGACAGTATCCGAGAACTTGAATTCGAATGCATGAGATTTCGATTAGTGAATACTATTACTAGTGAGTGAGAGTATCCGAATTATTGCATTCGAGTGCATGAAATTTCGATTAGCGAGTACTACTACTAGTGAGTGACAGTATCCGAATTATTGCATTCGAATGCATGAGATTTCGATTAGCGAATACTACTACTAGTGAGTGACAGTATCCGAATTATTGCATTCGAATGCATGAAATTTCGATTAGCGAATACTACAACTAGTGAGTGACAGTATCCGAATTATTGCATTCGAATGCATCAAATTTCGATTAGCGAATACTACTACTAGTGAGTGACAGTATCCTAATTATTGCATTCGAATGCATGAAATTTCGATTAGCGAGTACTACTACTAGTGAGTGACAGTATCCGAATCATTGCATTCGAATGCATGAAATTTCGATTAGCGAATACTACTACTAGTAAGTGACAGTATCCGAATTATTGCATTCGAATGCATGAAATTTCGATGAGCGAATACTACTACTAGTGAGTGACATATCCCAGAACTTGCATTCGAATGCATGAGATTTCGATTAGCGAATACTACTACTAGTGAGTGACATTATCCGAGAACTTGCATTCGAATGCAAGAGATTTCAATTAGCGAATACTACTACCAGTGAGTGACAGTATCCGAGAACTTGCATTCGAATGCATGAGATTTCGATTAGCGAATACTACTACTAGTGAGTGACAGTATCCGAGAACTTGCATTCGAATGCATGAGATTTCGATTAGCGAATACTACTACTAGCGAGTGACAGAATCCGAGAACTTGCATTCGAATGCATGAGATTTCGATTAGCGAATACTACTACTAGT
The DNA here is from genome assembly GCA_030765045.1 of Tenodera sinensis. NCBI lineage: Eukaryota > Metazoa > Arthropoda > Insecta > Mantodea > Mantidae > Tenodera > Tenodera sinensis. The sequence goes on from JAUKNM010000016.1 coordinate 1,446,867, forward strand.
GAGTGACAGTATCCGATAACTTGCATTCGAATGCATGAGATTTCGTTTAGCGAGTACTACTACTAGTGAGTGACAGTATCCGAATCATTGCATTCGAATGCATGAAATTTCGCTTAGCGAATACTACTACTAGTAAGTGACAGTATCCGAGAACTTGCATTTGAATGCATGAAATTTCGATTAGCGAATACTACTACTAGTGAGTGACAGAATCCGAGAACTTGCATTCGAATGCATGAGATTTCGATTAGCGAATACTACTACTAGTGAGTGATAGTATCCGAGAACTTGCATTCGAATGCATGAGATTTCGATTAGCGAATACTACTACTAGTGAGTGACAGTATCCGAATTATTGCATTCGAATGCATGAAATTTCGATGAGCGAATACTACTACTAGTGAGTGACAGTATCCGAATTATTGCATTCGAATGCATGAAATTTCGATTAGCGAATACTACTACTAGTGAGTGACATATCCCAGAACTTGCATTCGAATGCATGAGATTTCGATTAGCGAATACTACTACTAGTGAGTGACAGTATCCGGATTATGGCTTTCGAATGCATGAGATTTCGATTAGCGAATACTACTACTAGTGAGTGACAGTATCCGAGAACTTGAATTCGAATGCATGAGATTTCGATTAGTGAATACTATTACTAGTGAGTGACAGTATCCGAATTATTGCATTCGAGTGCATGAAATTTCGATTAGCGAGTACTACTACTAGTGAGTGACAGCATCCGAATTATTGCATTCGAATGCATGAGATTTCGATTAGCGAATACTACTACTAGTGAGTGACAGTATCCGAATTATTGCATTCGAATGCATGAAATTTCGATTAGCGAATACTACAACTAGTGAGTGACAGTATCCGAATTATTGCATTCGAATGCATCAAATTTCGATTAGCGAATACTACTACTAGTGAGTGACAGTATCCTAATTATTGCATTCGAATGCATGAAATTTCGATTAGCGAATACTACTACTAGTGAGTGACAGTATCCCAGAACTTGCATTCGAATGCATGAAATTTCGATTAGCGAATAGTACTACTAGTGAGCGACAGTATCCGAGAATTGCATTCGAATGCATGAGATTTCGATTAGCGAATACTACAACTATAGAGTGACAGTATCCGAATTATTGCATTCGAATGCAAGAGATTTCGATTAGCGAATACTACTACTAGTGAGTGACAGTATTCGAATTATTGCATTCGAATGCATGAAATTTCGATTAGCAAATACTACTACTAGTGAGTGACAGTATCCCAGTACTAGCATTCTAATGCATGAAAATTCGATTAGCGAATACTACTACTAGTGAGTGACAGTATCCCAGAACTTGCATTCGAATGCATGAAATTTCGATTAGCGAATACTATTACTAGTGAGTGACAGTATCCGAATTATTGCATTCGAATGCATGAAATTTCGCTTAGCGAATACTACTACTAGTAAGTTACAGTATCCGAATTATTGAATTCGAATGCATGACATTTCGATTAGCGAATACCACTACTAGTGAGTGACAGTATCCGAATTATTGCATTCGAATGCATGAAATTTTGATTAGCGAATACTACTACTAGTGAGTGACAGTATCCCAGAACTTGCATTCGAATGCATGAGATTTCGATTAGTAAATACTACTACTAGTGAGTGACAGTATGCGGATTATTGCATTCGAATGCATGAGATTTCGATTAGCGAATACTACTACTAGTGAGTGATAGTATCCGAGAACTTGCATTCGAATGCATGAGATTTCGATTAGCGAATACTACTACTAGTGAGTGACAGTATCCGAGAACTTGAATTCGAATGCATGAGATTTCGATTAGTGAATACTACTACTAGTGAGTGACAGTATCCGAATTATTGCATTCGAATGCAAGAGATTTCGATTATCGAATACTACTACTAGTGAGTGACAGTATCCGAGAACTTGCATTCAAATGCATGAGATTTCGATTAGCGAATACTACTACTAGTGAGTGACAGTATCCGAATTATTGCATTCGAATGCATGAGATTTCGATTAGCGAATACTACTACTAGTGAGTGACAGTATCCGAGAACTTGCATTCGAATGCATGAGATTTCGATTAGCGAATACTACTACTAGTGAGTGACAGTATCCAAATTATTGCATTCGAATGCATGAAATTTCGATTAGCGAATACTACTACTAGTGAGTGACAGTATCCGAATTATTGCATTCGAATGCATGAAATTTCGATTAGCGAATACAACTACTAGTGGGTGACAGTATCCGAATTATTGCATTCGAATGCATGAAATTTCGATCAGCGAATACTACTACTAGTGAGTGACAGTATCCCAGAACTTGCATTCGAATGCATGAGATTTCGATTAGCGAATACTACTACTAGTGAGTGACAGTATCCGGATTTTTGCATTCGAATGCATGAGATTTCGATTAGCGAATACTACTACTAGTGAGTGACAGTATCCGAGAACTTGCATTCGAATGCATGAGATTTCGATTAGCGAATACTGCTACTAGTGAGTGACAGTATCCGAGAACTTGAATTCGAATGCATGAGATTTCGATTAGTGAATACTATTAATAGTGAGTGACAGTATCCGAATTATTGCATTCGAATGCAAGAGATTTCGATTAGCGAATACTACTACCAGTGAGTGACAGTATTAGAGAACTTGCATTCGAATGCATGAGATTTCGATTAGCGAATACTACTACTAGTGAGTGACAGTATCTGAATTATTGCATTCGAATACATGAAATTTCGATTAGCAAATACTACTACTAGTGAGTGACAGTATCCCAGTACTTGCATTCTAATGCATGAAAATTCGATTAGCGAATACTACTACTAGTGAGTGACAGTATCCCAGAACTTGCATTCGAATGCATGAAATTTCGATTAGCGAATACTACTACTAGTGAGCGACAGTATCCGAGAACTTGCATTCGAATGCATGAGATTTCGATTAGCGAATACTACAACTATAGAGTGACAGTATCCGAATTATTGCATTCGAATGCATGAAATTTCGATTAGCGAATACTACTACTAGTGAGTGACAGTATCCCAGAACTTGCATTCGAATGCATGAAATTTCGATTAGCGAATACTACTACTAGTGAGCGACAGTATCCGAGAATTGCATTCGAATGCATGAGATTTCGATTAGCGAATACTACAACTATAGAGTGACAGTATCCGAATTATTGCATTCGAATGCAAGAGATTTCGATTAGCGAATACTACTACTAGTGAGTGACAGTATTCGAATTATTGCATTCGAATGCATGAAATTTCGACTAGCAAATACTACTACTAGTGAGTGACAGTATCCCAGTACTAGCATTCTAATGCATGAAAATTCGATTAGCGAATACTACTACTAGTGAGTGACAGTATTACAGAACTTGCATTCGAATGCATGAAATTTCGATTAGCGAATACTACTACTAGTGAGTGACAGTATCCGAATTATTGCATTCGAATGCATGAAATTTCGCTTAGCGAATACTACTACCAGTAAGTTACAGTATCCGAATTATTGAATTCGAATGCATGAAATTTCGATTAGCGAATACCACTACTAGTGAGTGACAGTATCCGAATTATTGCATTCGAATGCATGAAATTTTGATTAGCGAATACTACTACTAGTGAGTGACAGTATCCCAGAACTTGCATTCGAATGCATGAGATTTCGATTAGTGAATACTACTACTAGTGACTGACAGTATGCGGATTATTGCATTCGTATGCATGAGATTTCGATTAGCGAATACTACTACTAGTGAGTGATAGTATCCGAGAACTTGCATTCGAATGCATGAGATTTCGATTAGCGAATACTACTACTAGTGAGTGACAGTATCCGAGAACTTGAATTCGAATGCATGAGATTTCGATTAGTGAATACTACTACTAGTGAGTGACAGTATCCGAATTATTGCATTCGAATGCAAGAGAATTCGATTATCGAATACTACTACTAGTGAGTGACAGTATCAGAGAACTTGCATTCAAATGCATGAGATATCGATTAGCGAATACTACTACTAGTGAGTGACAGTATCCGAATTATTGCATTCGAATGCATGAGATTTCGATTAGCGAATACTACTACTAGTGAGTGACAGTATCCGAGAACTTGCATTCGAATGTATGAGATTTCGATTAGCGAATACTACTACTAGTGAGTGACAGTATCCAAATTATTGCATTCGAATGCATGAAATTTCGATTAGCGAATACTACTACTAGTGAGTGACAGTATCCGAATTATTGCATTCGAATGCATGAAATTTCGATTAGCGAATACTACTACTAGTGAGTGACAGTATCCGAATTATTGCATTCGAATGCATGAAATTTCGATTAGCGAATACTACTACTAGTGAGTGAAAGTATCCGAATTATTGCATTCGAATGCATGAAATTTCGATTAGCGAATACTACTACTAGTGAGTGACAGTATCCCAGAACTTGCATTCGAATGCATGAGATTTCGATTAGCGAATACTACTACTAGTGAGTGACAGTATCCGGATTTTTGCATTCGAATGCATGAGATTTCGATTAGCGAATACTACTACTAGTGAGTGACAGTATCCGAGAACTTGCATTCGAATGCATGAGATTTCGATTAGCGAATACTACTACTAGTGAGTGACAGTATCCGAGAACTTGAATTCGAATGCATGAGATTTCGATTAGTGAATACTATTAATAGTGAGTGACAGTATCCGAATTATTGCATTCGAATGCAAGAGATTTCGATTATCGAATACTACTACCAGTGAGTGACAGTATTAGAGAACTTGCATTCGATTGCATGAGATTTCGATTAGCGAATACTACTACTAGTGAGTGACAGTATCCGAATTATTGCATTCGAATGCATGAAATTTCGATTAGCAAATACTGCTACTAGTGAGTGACAGTATCCCAGTACTTGCATTCTAATGCATGAAAATTCGATTAGCGAATACTACTGCTAGTGAGTGACAGTATCCCAGAACTTGCATTCGAATGCATGAAATTTCGATTAGCGAATACTACTACTAGTGAGTGACAGTATCCGAATTATTGTATTCGAATGCATGAAATTTCGATTAGCGAATACTACTACAAGTGAGTGACAGTATCCGAATTATTGCATTCGAATGCATGAAATTTCGATTAGCGAATACTACTACTAGTGAGTGACAGTATCCCAGAACTTGCATTCGAATGCATGAGATTTCGATTAGCGAATACTACTACTAGTGAGTGACAGTATCCGGATTATTGCATTCGAATGCATGAGATTTCGATTAGCGAATACTACTACTAGTGAGTGACAGTATCCGAGAACTTGCATTCGAATGCATAACATTTCGATTAGCGAATACTACTACTAGTGAGTGACAGTATCCGAGAACTTGCATTCGAATGCATGAGTTTTCGATTAGTGAATACTACTACTAGTGAGTGACAGTATCCGAGAACTTGAATTCGAATGCATGAGATTTCGATTAGTGAATACTATTAATAGTGAGTGACAGTATCCGAATTATTGCATTCGAATGCAAGAGATTTCGATTAGCGAATTCTACTACTAGTGAGTGACAGTATTAGAGAACTTGCATTCGAATGCAAGAGATTTCGATTAGCGAATACTACTGCTAGTGAGTGACAGTATCCGAGAACTTGCATTCGAATGCATGAGATTTCGATTAGCGAATACTACTACTAGTGAGAGACAGAATCCGAGAACTTGCATTCGAATGCATGAGACTTCGATTAGCGAATACTACTACTATTGAGTGACAGTATCCCAGAACTTGCATTCGAATGCATGAGATTTCGATTAGCGAATACTACTACTAGTGAGTGACAGTATCCAAATTATTGCATTCGAATGCATGAGATTTAGATTAGCGAATACTACTACTAGTGAGTGACAGTATCCGAATTATTGCATTCGAATGCATGAGATTTCGATTAGCGAATACTACTACTAGTGAGTGACAGTATCCGAATTATTGCATTCGAATGCAAGAAATTTCGATTAGCGAATACTACTACTGGTGAGTGACAGTATCCGAATTATTGCATTCGAATGCAAGAAATTTCGATTAGCGAATACTACTACTAGTGAGTGACAGTATCCGAGAACTTGCATTCAAATGCATGAGATTTCGATTAGCGAATACTACTACCAGTGAGTGACAGTATCCGAGAACTTGCATTCGAATGCATGAGTTTTCGATTAGTGAATACTACTACTAGTGAGTGACAGTATCCGAGAACTTGAATTCGAATGCATGAGATTTCGATTAGTGAATACTACTACTAGTGAGTGACAGTATCCGAATTATTGCATTCGAAAGCAAGAGATTTCGATTAGCGAATACTACTACTAGTGAGTGACAGTATCCGAGAACTTGCATTCATGTGCATGAGATTTCGATTAGCGAATACTACTACTAGTGAGTGACAGTATCCGAGAACTTGCATTTGAATGCATGAGATTTCGATTAGCGAATACTACTACTAGTGAGTGACTGAATCCGAGAACTTGCATTCGAATGCAAGAGATTTCGATTAGCGAATACTACTACTAGTGAGTGACATTATCCGAGAACTTGCATTCGAATGCATGAGATTTCAATTAGCGAATACTACTACTAGTGAGTGACAGTATCCGAGAACTTGCATTCGAATGCATGAGATTTCGATTAACGAATACTACTACTAGTGAGTGACAGTATCCGAGAACTTGCATTCGAATGCATGAGATTTCGATTAGCGAATACTACTACTAGTGAGTGACAGAATCCGAGAACTTGCATTCGAATGCATGAGATTTCGATTAGCGAATACTACTACTAGTGAGTGACAGTATCCGATAACTTGCATTCGAATGCATGAGATTTCGATTAGCGAATACTACTACTAGTGAGTGACAGTATCCAAATTATTGCATTCGAATGCATGAAATTTCGATTAGCGAATACTACTACTAGTGAGTGACAGTATCCGAATTATTGCATTCGAATGCATGAAATTTCGATTAGCGAGTACTACTACTAGTGAGTGACAGTATCCGAATTATTGCATTCGAATGCATGAAATTTCGATTAGCGAATACTACTACTAGTAAGTGACAGTATCCGAATTATTGCATTCGAATGCATGAAATTTCGATTAGCGAATACTACTACTAGTGAGTGACAGTATCCCAGAACTTGCATTCGAGTGCATGAAATTTCGATTAGCGAATACTACTACTAGTGAGCGACAGTATCCGAGAACTTGCATTCGAATGCATGAGATTTCGATTAGCGAATACTACAACTATAGAGTGACAGTATCCGAATTATTGCATTCGAATGCAAGAGATTTCGATTAGCGAATACTACTACTAGTGAGTGACAGTATTCGAATTATTGCATTCGAATGCATGAAATTTCGATTAGCAAATACTACTACTAGTGAGTGACAGTATCCCAGTACTAGCATTCTAATGCATGAAAATTCGATTAGCGAATACTACTACTAGTGAGTGACAGTATCCCAGAACTTGCATTCGAATGCATGAAATTTCGATTAGCGAATACTACTACTAGTGAGTGACAGTATCCGAATTATTGCATTCCCATGCATGAAATTTCGCTTAGCGAATACTACTACTAGTAAGTTACAGTATCCGAATTATTGAATTCGAATGCATGAAATTTCGATTAGCGAATACCACTACTAGTGAGTGACAGTACCCGAATTATTGCATTCGAATGCATGAAATTTTGATTAGCGAATACTACTAATAGTGAGTGACAGTATCCCAGAACTTGCATTCGAATGCATGAGATTTCGATTAGTGAATACTACTACTAGTGAGTGACAGTATGCGGATTATTGCATTCGAATGCATGAGATTTCGATTAGCGAATACTACTACTAGTGAGTGATAGTATCCGAGAACTTGCATTCGAATGCATGAGATTTCGATTAGCGAATACTACTACTAGTGAGTGACAGTATCCGAGAACTTGAATTCGAATGCATGAGATTTCGATTAGTGAATACTACTACTAGTGAGTGACAGTATCCGAATTATTGCACTCGAATGCAAGAGATTTCGATTATCGAATACTACTACTAGTGAGTGACAGTATCCGAGAACTTGCATTCATGTGCATGAGATTTCGATTAGCGAATACTACTACTAGTGAGTGACAGTATCCGAGAACTTGCATTTGAATGCATGAGATTTCGATTAGCGAATACTACTACTAGTGAGTGACAGTATCCGAATTATTGCATTCGAATGCAAGAGATTTCGATTAGCGAATACTACTACTAGTGAGTGACAGTACCCGAGAACTTGCATTCGAATGCAAGAGATTTCGATTAGCGAATACTACTACTAGTGAGGACAGTATCCGAATTATTGCATTCGAATGCATGAGATTTCGATTAGCGAATACTACTACTAGTGAGTGACAGTATCCGAGAACTTGCATTCGAATGCAAGAGATTTCGATTAGCGAATACTACTACTAGTGAGTGACATTATCCGAGAACTTGCATTCGAATGCAAGAGATTTCAATTAGCGAATACTACTACTAGTGAGTGACAGTATCCGAGAACTTGCATTCGAATGCATGAGATTTCGATTAGCGAATACTACTACTAGAGAGTGACAGAATCCGAGAACTTGCATTCGAATGCATGAGATTTCGATTAGCGAATACTACTACTAGTGAGTGACAGTATCCGATAACTTGCATTCGAATGCATGAGATTTCGATTAGCGAATACTACTACTAGTGAGTGACAGTATCCAAATTATTGCATTCGAATGCATGAAATTTCGATTAGCGAATACTACTACTAGTGAGTGACAGTATCCGAATTATTGCATTCGAATGCATGAAATTTCGATTAGCGAGTACTACTACTAGTGAGTGACAGTATCCGAATTATTGCATTCGAATGCATGAAATTTCGATTAGCGAATACTACTACTAGTAAGTGACAGTATCCGAATTATTGCATTCGAATGCATGAAATTTCGATTAGCGAATACTACTACTAGTGAGTGACAGTATCCCAGAACTTGCATTCGAATGCATGAGATTTCGATTAGCGAATACTACTACTAGTGAGTGACAGTATCCGGATTATTGCTTTCGAATGCATGAGATTTCGATTAGCGAATACTACTACTAGTGAGTGACAGTATCCGAGAACTTGCATTCGAATGCATGAGATTTCAATTAGCGAATACTAATACTAGTGAGTGACAGTATCCGAGAACTTGAATTCGAAAGCATGAGATTTCGATTAGTGAATACTATTACTAGTGAGTGACAGTATCCGAATTATTGCATTCGAGTGCATGAAATTTCGATTAGCGAGTACTACTACTAGTGAGTGACAGTATCCGAATTATTGCATTCGAATGCATGAGATTTCGATTAGCGAATACTACTACTAGTGAGTGACAGTATCCGAATTATTGCATTCGAATGCATGAAATTTCGATTAGCGAATACTACAACTAGTGAGTGACAGTATCCGAATTATTGCATTCGAATGCATCAAATTTCGATTAGCGAATACTACTACTAGTGAGTGACAGCATCCTAATTATTGCATTCGAATGCATGAAATTTCGATTAGCGAATACTACTACTAGTGAGTGACAGTATCCCAGAACTTGCATTCGAATGCATGAAATTTCGATTAGCGAATACTACTACTAGTGAGCGACAGTATCCGAGAACTTGCATTCGAATGCATGAGATTTTGATTAGCGAATACTACAACTATAGAGTGACAGTATCCGAATTATTGCATTCGAATGCAAGAGATTTCGACTAGCGAATACTACTACTAGTGAGTGACAGTATTCGAATTATTGCATTCGAATGCATGAAATTTCGATTAGCAAATACTACTACTAGTGAGTGACAGTATCCGAATTATTGCATTCGAATGCATGAAATTTCGATTAGCGAGTACTAATACTAGTGAGTGACAGTATCCGAATTATTGCATTCGAATGCATGAAATTTCGATTAGCGAATACTACTACTAGTAAGTGACAGTATCCGAATTATTGCATTCGAATGCATGAAATTTCGATTAGCGAATACTACTACTAGTGAGTGACAGTATCCCAGAACTTGCATTCGAGTGCATGAAATTTCGATTAGCGAATACTACTACTAGTGAGCGACAGTATCCGAGAACTTGCATTCGAATGCATGAGATTTCCATTAGCGAATACTACAACTATAGAGTGACAGTATCCGAATTATTGCATTCGAATGCAAGAGATTTCGATTAGCGAATACTACTACTAGTGAGTGACAGTATTCGAATTATTGCATTCGAATGCATGAAATTTCGATTAGCAAATACTACTACTAGTGAGTGACAGTATCCCAGTACTAGCATTCTAATGCATGAAAATTCGATTAGCGAATACTACTACTAGTGAGTGACAGTATCCCAGAACTTGCATTCGAATGCATGAAATTTCGATTAGCGAATACTACTACTAGTGAGTGACAGTATCCGAATTATTGCATTCCCATGCATGAAATTTCGCTTAGCGAATACTACTACTAGTAAGTACCAGTATCCGAATTATTGAATTCGAATGCATGAAATTTCGATTAGCGAATACCACTACTAGTGAGTGACAGTATCCGAATTATTGCATTCGAATGCAAGAAATTTCGATTAGCGAACACCACTACTAGTGAGTGACAGTATCCGAATTATTGCATTCGAATGCATGAAATTTCGATTAGCGAATACTACCACTAGTGAGTGACAGTATTCGAATTATTGCATTCGAATGCATGAAATTTCGATTAGCGAATACTACTACTAGTGAGTGACAGTATCCCAGAACTTGCATTCGAATGCATGAGATTTCGATTAGCGAATACTACTACTAGTGAGTGACAGTATCCGAGAACTTGCATTCGAATGCATGACATTTCGATTAGCGAATACTACTACTAATGAGTGACAGTATCCGAATTATTGCATTCGAATGCATGAAACTTCGATTAGCAAATACTACTACTAGTGAGTGACAGTATCCGAATTATTGCATTCGAATGCATGAGATTTAAAGTAGCGAATACTACTACTAGTGAGTGACAGTATCCGAGAACTTGCATTCGAATGCAAGAGATCTCGATTAGCGAATACTACTACTAGTGAGTGACAGTATCCGAGAACTTGCATTCGAATGCATGAGATTTCGATTAGCGAATACTACTACTAGTGAGTGACAGTATCCGAGAACTTGCATTCGAATGCATGAGATTTCGATTAGCGAATACTGCTACTAGTGAGAGACAGAATCCGAGAACCTGCATTCGAATGCATTAGATTTCGATTAGCGAATACTACTACTAGTAGGTGACAGTATCCGAATTATTGCATTCGAATGCATGAAATTTCGATTAGAAATACTACTACTAGTGAGTGACAGTATCCGAGAACTTGCATTCGAATGCATGAGATTTCGATTAGCGAATACTACTACTAGTGAGAGACAGAATCCGAGAACCTGCATTCGAATGCATTAGATTTCGATTAGCGAATACTACTACTAGTAGGTGACAGTATCCGAATTATTGCATTCGAATGCATGAGATTTCGATTAGCGAATACTACTACTAGTGAGTGACAGTATCCCAGAACTTGCATTCGAATGCATGAGATTTCGATTTGCGAATACTACTACTAGTGAGTGGCAGTATCCGAATTATTGCATTCGAATGCATGAAATTTCGATTAGCGAATACTACTACTAGTGAGTGACAGTATCCGAATTATTGCATTCGAATTCATGAAATTTCGATTAGCGATTACTACTACTAGTGAGTGACAGTATCCCAGAACTAGCATTCGAATGCATGAGATTTCGATTAGCGAATACTACTACTAGTGAGTGACAGTATCCCAGAACTAGCATTCGAATGCATGAGATTTCGATTAGCGAATACTACTACTAGTGAGTGACAGAATCCGAGAACTTGCATTCGAATGCATGAGATTTCGATTAGCGAATACTACTACTAGTGAGTGACAGTATCCGAGAACTTGCATTCGAATGCATGAGATTTCGATTAGCGAATACTACTACTAGTGAGTGACAGTATCCAAATTATTGCATTCGAATGCAAGAAATTTCGATTAGCGAACACCACTACTAGTGAATGACAGTATCCGAATTATTGCATTCGAATGCATGAGATTTCGATTAGCGAATACTACCACTAGTGAGTGACAGTATCCGAATTATTGCATTCGAATGCATGAAATTTCGATTAGCGAATACTACTACTAGTGAGTGACAGTATCCCAGAACTTGCATTCGAATGCATGAGATTTCGATTAGCGAATACTACTACTAGTGAGTGACAGTATCCGAGAACTTGCATTCGAATGCATGACATTTCGATTAGCGAATACTACTACTAATGAGTGACAGTATCCGAATTATTGCATTCGAATGCATGAAATTTCGATTAGCAAATGCTACTACTAGTGAGTGACAGTATCCGAATTATTGCATTCGAATGCATGAGATTTAAAGTAGCGAATACTACTACTAGTGAGTGACAGTATCCGAGTACTTGCATTCGAATGCAAGAGATCTCGATTAGCGAATACTACTACTAGTGAGTGACAGTATCCGCGAACTTGCATTCGAATGCATGAGATTTCGATTAGCGAATACTACTACTAGTGAGTGACAGTATCCGAGAACTTGCATTCGAATGCATGAGATTTCGATTAGCGAATACTACTACTAGTGAGAGACAGAATCCGAGAACCTGCATTCGAATGCATTAGATTTCGATTAGCGAATACTACTACTAGTAGGTGACAGTATCCGAATTATTGCATTCGAATGCATGAAATTTCGATTAGCAAATACTACTACCAGTGAGTGACAGTATCCCAGAACTTGCATTCGAATGCATGAGATTTCGATTTGCGAATACTACTACTAGTGAGTGGCAGTATCCGAATTATTGCATTCGAATGCATGAAATTTCGATTAGCGAATACTACTACTAGTGAGTGACAGTATCCGAATTATTGCATTCGAATTCATGAAATTTCGATTAGCGATTACTACTACTAGTGAGTGACAGTATCCCAGATCTAGCATTCGAATGCATGAGATTTCGATTAGCGAATACTACTACTAGTGAGTGACAGAATCCGAGAACTTGCATTCGAATGCAAGAGATCTCGATTAGCGAATACTACTACTAGTGAGTGACAGTATCCGAGAACTTGCATTCGAATGCATGAGATTTCGATTAGCGAATACTACTACTAGTAAGTGACAGTATACGAGAACTTGCATTCGAATGCATGAGATTTCGATTAGCGAATACTACTACTAGTGAGTGACAGTATCCGAGAACTTGCATTCGAATGCATGAGATTTCGATTAGCGAATACTACTACTAGTGAGTGACAGTATCCGAGAACTTGCATTCGAATGCATGAGATTTCGATTAGCGAATACTACTACTAGTGAGTGACAGTATCCGAGAACTTGCATTCGAATGCATGAGATTTCGATTAGCGAATACTACTACTAGTGAGTGACAGTATCCGAGAACTTGCATTCGAGTGCATGAGATTTCGATTAGCGAATACTACTACTAGTGAGTGACAGTATCCGAGAACTTGCATTCGAATGCATGAGATTTCGGTTAGCGAATACTACTACTAGTGAGTGACAGTATCCAAATTATTGCATTCGAATGCAAGAAATTTCGATTAGCGAACACCACTACTAGTGAGTGACAGTATCCGAATTATTGCGTTCGAATGCATGAAATTTCGATTAGCGAATACTACCACTAGTGAGTGACAGTATCCGAATTATTGCATTCGAATGCATGAAATTTCGATTAGCGAATACTACTACTAGTGAGTGACAGTATCCCAGAACTTGCATTCGAATGCATGAGATTTCGATTAGCGAATACTACTACTAGTGAGTGACAGTATCCGAGAACTTGCATTCGAATGCATGACATTTCGGTTAGCGAATACTACTACTAATGAGTGACAGTATCCGAATTATTGCATTCGAATGCATGAAATTTCGATTAGCAAATACTACTACTAGTGAGTGACAGTATCCGAATTATTGCATTCGAATGCATGAGATTTAAAGTAGCGAATACTACTACTAGTGAGTGACAGTATCCGAGAACTTGCATTCGAATGCAAGAGATCTCGATTAGCGAATACTACTACTAGTGAGAGACAGAATCCGAGAACCTGCATTCGAATGCATTAGATTTCGATTAGCGAATACTACTACTAGTAGGTGACAGTATCCGAATTATTGCATTCGAATGCATGAAATTTCGATTCGCAAATACTACTACCAGTGAGTGACAGTATCCAAATTATTGCATTCGAATGCAAGAAATTTCGATTAGCGAACACCACTACTAGTGAATGACAGTATCCGAATTATTGCATTCGAATGCAAGAAATTTCGATTAGCGAACACCACTACTAGTGAATGACAGTATCCGAATTATTGCATTCGAATGCCTGAGATTTCGATTAGCGAACACCACTACTAGTGAATGACAGTATCCGAATTATTGCATTCGAATGCATGAGATTTCGACTAGCGAATACTACTACTAGTGAGTGACAGTATCCGAGAACTTGCATTCGAATGCAAGAGAATTCGATTAGCGAATACTACTACTAGTGAGTGACAGTATCCGAGAACTTGCATTCGAATGCATGAGATTTCGATTAGCGAATACTACTACTAGTGGGTGACAGTATCCGGATTATTGCATTCGAATGCATGAGATTTCGATTAGCGAATACTACTACTAGTGAGTGACAGTATCCGAGAACTTGCATTCGAATGCATGAGATTTCGATTAGCGAATACTAATACTAGTGAGTGACAGTATCCGAGAACTTGAATTCGAATGCATGAGATTTCGATTAGTGAATACTATTACTAGTGAGTGACAGTATCCGAATTATTGCATTCGAGTGCATGAAATTTCGATTAGCGAGTACTACTACTAGTGAGTGACAGTATCCGAATTATTGCATTCGAATGCATGAGATTTCGATTAGCGAATACTACTACTAGTGAGTGACAGTATCCGAATTATTGCATTCGAATGCATGAAATTTCGATTAGCGAATACTACAACTAGTGAGTGACAGTATCCGAATTATTGCATTCGAATGCATCAAATTTCGATTAGCGAATACTACTACTAGTGAGTGACAGTATCCTAATTATTGCATTCGAATGCATGAAATTTCGATTAGCGAATACTACTACTAGTGAGTGACAGTATCCCAGAACTTGCATTCGAATGCATGAAATTTCGATTAGCGAATACTACTACTAGTGAGCGACAGTATCCGAGAACTTGCATTCGAATGCATGAGATTTTGATTAGCGAATACTACAACTATAGAGTGACAGTATCCGAATTATTGCATTCGAATGCAAGAGATTTCGACTAGCGAATACTACTACTAGTGAGTGACAGTATTCGAATTATTGCATTCGAATGCATGAAATTTCGATTAGCAAATACTACTACTAGTGAGTGACAGTATCCGAATTATTGCATTCGAATGCATGAAATTTCGATTAGCGAGTACTACTACTAGTGAGTGACAGTATCCGAATTATTGCATTCGAATGCATGAAATTTCGATTAGCGAATACTACTACTAGTAAGTGACAGTATCCGAATTATTGCATTCGAATGCATGAAATTTCGATTAGCGAATACTACTACTAGTGAGTGACAGTATCCCAGAACTTGCATTCGAGTGCATGAAATTTCGATTAGCGAATACTACTACTAGTGAGCGACAGTATCCGAGAACTTGCATTCGAATGCATGAGATTTCCATTAGCGAATACTACAACTATAGAGTGACAGTATCCGAATTATTGCATTCGAATGCAAGAGATTTCGATTAGCGAATACTACTACTAGTGTGTGACAGTATTCGAATTATTGCATTCGAATGCATGAAATTTCGATTAGCGAATACTACCACTAGTGAGTGACAGTATTCGAATTATTGCATTCGAATGCATGAAATTTCGATTAGCGAATACTACTACTAGTGAGTGACAGTATCCCAGAACTTGCATTCGAATGCATGAAAATTCGATTAGCGAATACTACTACTAGTGAGTGACAGTATCCCAGAACTTGCATTCGAATGCATGAAATTTCGATTAGCGAATACTACTACTAGTGAGTGACAGTATCCGAATTATTGCATTCCCATGCATGAAATTTCGCTTAGCGAATACTACTACTAGTAAGTACCAGTATCCGAATTATTGAATTCGAATGCATGAAATTTCGATTAGCGAATACCACTACTAGTGAGTGACAGTATCCGAATTATTGCATTCGAATGCAAGAAATTTCGATTAGCGAACACCACTACTAGTGAGTGACAGTATCCGAATTATTGCATTCGAATGCATGAAATTTCGATTAGCGAATACTACCACTAGTGAGTGACAGTATTCGAATTATTGCATTCGAATGCATGAAATTTCGATTAGCGAATACTACTACTAGTGAGTGACAGTATCCCAGAACTTGCATTCGAATGCATGAGATTTCGATTAGCGAATACTACTACTAGTGAGTGACAGTATCCGAGAACTTGCATTCGAATGCATGACATTTCGATTAGCGAATACTACTACTAATGAGTGACAGTATCCGAATTATTGCATTCGAATGCATGAAACTTCGATTAGCAAATACTACTACTAGTGAGTGACAGTATCCGAATTATTGCATTCGAATGCATGAGATTTAAAGTAGCGAATACTACTACTAGTGAGTGACAGTATCCGAGAACTTGCATTCGAATGCAAGAGATCTCGATTAGCGAATACTACTACTAGTGAGTGACAGTATCCGAGAACTTGCATTCGAATGCATGAGATTTCGATTAGCGAATACTACTACTAGTGAGTGACAGTATCCGAGAACTTGCATTCGAATGCATGAGATTTCGATTAGCGAATACTACTACTAGTGAGAGACAGAATCCGAGAACCTGCATTCGAATGCATTAGATTTCGATTAGCGAATACTACTACTAGTAGGTGACAGTATCCGAATTATTGCATTCGAATGCATGAAATTTCGATTAGAAATACTACTACCAGTGAGTGACAGTATCCCAGAACTTGCATTCGAATGCATGAGATTTCGATTTGCGAATACTACTACTAGTGAGTGGCAGTATCCGAATTATTGCATTCGAATGCATGAAATTTCGATTAGCGAATACTACTACTAGTGAGTGACAGTATCCGAATTATTGCATTCGAATTCATGAAATTTCGATTAGCGATTACTACTACTAGTGAGTGACAGTATCCCAGAACTAGCATTCGAATGCATGAGATTTCGATTAGCGAATACTACTACTAGTGAGTGACAGTATCCCAGAACTAGCATTCGAATGCATGAGATTTCGATTAGCGAATACTACTACTAGTGAGTGACAGAATCCGAGAACTTGCATTCGAATGCATGAGATTTCGATTAGCGAATACTACTACTAGTGAGTGACAGTATCCGAGAACTTGCATTCGAATGCATGAGATTTCGATTAGCGAATACTACTACTAGTGAGTGACAGTATCCAAATTATTGCATTCGAATGCAAGAAATTTCGATTAGCGAACACCACTACTAGTGAATGACAGTATCCGAATTATTGCATTCGAATGCATGAGATTTCGATTAGCGAATACTACCACTAGTGAGTGACAGTATCCGAATTATTGCATTCGAATGCATGAAATTTCGATTAGCGAATACTACTACTAGTGAGTGACAGTATCCCAGAACTTGCATTCGAATGCATGAGATTTCGATTAGCGAATACTACTACTAGTGAGTGACAGTATCCGAGAACTTGCATTCGAATGCATGACATTTCGATTAGCGAATACTACTACTAATGAGTGACAGTATCCGAATTATTGCATTCGAATGCATGAAATTTCGATTAGCAAATGCTACTACTAGTGAGTGACAGTATCCGAATTATTGCATTCGAATGCATGAGATTTAAAGTAGCGAATACTACTACTAGTGAGTGACAGTATCCGAGTACTTGCATTCGAATGCAAGAGATCTCGATTAGCGAATACTACTACTAGTGAGTGACAGTATCCGCGAACTTGCATTCGAATGCATGAGATTTCGATTAGCGAATACTACTACTAGTGAGTGACAGTATCCGAGAACTTGCATTCGAATGCATGAGATTTCGATTAGCGAATACTACTACTAGTGAGAGACAGAATCCGAGAACCTGCATTCGAATGCATTAGATTTCGATTAGCGAATACTACTACTAGTAGGTGACAGTATCCGAATTATTGCATTCGAATGCATGAAATTTCGATTAGCAAATACTACTACCAGTGAGTGACAGTATCCCAGAACTTGCATTCGAATGCATGAGATTTCGATTTGCGAATACTACTACTAGTGAGTGGCAGTATCCGAATTATTGCATTCGAATGCATGAAATTTCGATTAGCGAATACTACTACTAGTGAGTGACAGTATCCGAATTATTGCATTCGAATTCATGAAATTTCGATTAGCGATTACTACTACTAGTGAGTGACAGTATCCCAGATCTAGCATTCGAATGCATGAGATTTCGATTAGCGAATACTACTACTAGTGAGTGACAGAATCCGAGAACTTGCATTCGAATGCAAGAGATCTCGATTAGCGAATACTACTACTAGTGAGTGACAGTATCCGAGAACTTGCATTCGAATGCATGAGATTTCGATTAGCGAATACTACTACTAGTAAGTGACAGTATCCGAGAACTTGCATTCGAATGCATGAGATTTCGATTAGCGAATACTACTACTAGTGAGTGACAGTATCCGAGAACTTGCATTCGAATGCATGAGATTTCGATTAGCGAATACTACTACTAGTGAGTGACAGTATCCGAGAACTTGCATTCGAATGCATGAGATTTCGATTAGCGAATACTACTACTAGTGAGTGACAGTATCCGAGAACTTGCATTCGAATGCATGAGATTTCGATTAGCGAATACTACTACTAGTGAGTGACAGTATCCGAGAACTTGCATTCGAGTGCATGAGATTTCGATTAGCGAATACTACTACTAGTGAGTGACAGTATCCGAGAACTTGCATTCGAATGCATGAGATTTCGGTTAGCGAATACTACTACTAGTGAGTGACAGTATCCAAATTATTGCATTCGAATGCAAGAAATTTCGATTAGCGAACACCACTACTAGTGAGTGACAGTATCCGAATTATTGCGTTCGAATGCATGAAATTTCGATTAGCGAATACTACCACTAGTGAGTGACAGTATCCGAATTATTGCATTCGAATGCATGAAATTTCGATTAGCGAATACTACTACTAGTGAGTGACAGTATCCCAGAACTTGCATTCGAATGCATGAGATTTCGATTAGCGAATACTACTACTAGTGAGTGACAGTATCCGAGAACTTGCATTCGAATGCATGACATTTCGATTAGCGAATACTACTACTAATGAGTGACAGTATCCGAATTATTGCATTCGAATGCATGAAATTTCGATTAGCAAATACTACTACTAGTGAGTGACAGTATCCGAATTATTGCATTCGAATGCATGAGATTTAAAGTAGCGAATACTACTACTAGTGAGTGACAGTATCCGAGAACTTGCATTCGAATGCAAGAGATCTCGATTAGCGAATACTACTACTAGTGAGAGACAGAATCCGAGAACCTGCATTCGAATGCATTAGATTTCGATTAGCGAATACTACTACTAGTAGGTGACAGTATCCGAATTATTGCATTCGAATGCATGAAATTTCGATTCGCAAATACTACTACCAGTGAGTGACAGTATCCAAATTATTGCATTCGAATGCAAGAAATTTCGATTAGCGAACACCACTACTAGTGAATGACAGTATCCGAATTATTGCATTCGAATGCAAGAAATTTCGATTAGCGAACACCACTACTAGTGAATGACAGTATCCGAATTATTGCATTCGAATGCCTGAGATTTCGATTAGCGAACACCACTACTAGTGAATGACAGTATCCGAATTATTGCATTCGAATGCATGAGATTTCGACTAGCGAATACTACTACTAGTGAGTGACAGTATCCGAGAACTTGCATTCGAATGCAAGAGAATTCGATTAGCGAATACTACTACTAGTGAGTGACAGTATCCGAGAACTTGCATTCGAATGCATGAGATTTCGATTAGCGAATACTACTACTAGTGGGTGACAGTATCCGGATTATTGCATTCGAATGCATGAGATTTCGATTAGCGAATACTACTACTAGTGAGTGACAGAATCCGAGAACTTGCATTCGAATGCATGAGATTTCGATTAGCGAATACTACTACTAGTGAGTGACAGTATCCGAGAACTTGCATTCGAATGCATGAGATTTCGATTAGCGAATACTACTGCTAGTGAGTGACAGTATCCAAATTATTGCATTCGAATGCATGAAATTTCGATTAGCGAATACTACTACTAGTGAGTGACAGTATCCGAATTATTGCAATCGAAGGCATGAAATTTCGATTAGCGAATACTACTACCAGTGAGTGACAGTATCCGAATTATTGCATTCGAATGCATGAAACTTCGATTAGCGAATACTACTACCAGTGAGTGACAGCATCCGAATTATTGCATTCGAATGCATGAAATTTCGATTAGCGAATACTACTGCTAGTGAGTGACAGTATCCCAGAACTTGCATTCGAATGCATGAGATTTCGATTAGCGAATACTACTACTAGTGAGTGACAGTATCCGAGAACTTGCATTCGAATGCATGAGATTTCGATTAGCGAATACTACTACTAGTGAGTGACAGTATCCGAATTATTACATTCGAATGCAAGAGATTTCGATTAGTGAATACTACTACTAGTGAGTAACAGTATCCGAGAACTTGCATTCGAATGCATGAAATTTCGATTAGCGAATACTACTACTAGTGAGTGACAGTATCCGAGAACTTGCATTCGAATGCAAGAGATTTCGATTAGCGAATACTACTACTAGTGAGTGACAGTATCCGAGAACTTGCATTCGAATGCATGAGATTTCGATTAGCGAATACTACCACTAGTGATTGACAGTATCCGAGAACTTGCATTCGAATGAATGAGACTTCGATTAGCGAATACTACTACTAGTGAGTGACAGTATCCGAGAACTTGCATTCGAATGCAAGAGATTTCGATTAGCGAATACTACTACTAGTGAGTGACAGTATCCGAGAACTTGCATTCGAATGCATGAGATTTCGATTAGCGAATACTACTACTAGTGAGTGACAGTATCCGAAATATTGCATTCGAATGCAAGAGATTTCGATTAGCGAATACTACTACTAGTGAGTGACAGTATACGAATTATTGCATTCGAATGAATGAAATTTCGATTAGCGAATACTACTACTAGTGAGTGACAGTATCCGAATTATTGCATTCGAATGCATGAAATTTCGATTAGCGAATACTACCACTAGTGAGTGACAGTATCCGAATTATTGCATTCGAATGCATGAAATTTCGATTAGCGAATACTACTACTAGTGAGTGACAGTATCCGAATTATTGCATTCGAATGCATGAAATTTCGATTAGCGAATACTACTACTAGTGAGTGACAGTATCCCAGAACTTGCATTCGAATGCATGAGATTTCGATTAGCGAATACTACTACTAGTGAGTGACAGTATCCGAGAACTTGCATTCGAATGCATGACATTTCGATTAGCGAATACTACTACTAATGAGTGACAGTATCCGAATTATTGCATTCGAATGCATGAAATTTCGATTAGCAAATACTACTACTAGTGAGTGACAGTATCCGAATTATTGCATTCGAATGCATGAGATTTAAAGTAGCGAATACTACTACTAGTGAGTGACAGTATCCGAGAACTTGCATTCGAATGCAAGAGATCTCGATTAGCGAATACTACTACTAGTGAGAGACAGAATCCGAGAACCTGCATTCGAATGCATTAGATTTCGATTAGCGAATACTACTACTAGTAGGTGACAGTATCCGAATTATTGCATTCGAATGCATGAAATTTCGATTCGCAAATACTACTACCAGTGAGTGACAGTATCCAAATTATTGCATTCGAATGCAGGAAATTTCGATTAGCGAACACCACTACTAGTGAATGACAGTATCCGAATTATTGCATTCGAATGCAAGAAATTTCGATTAGCGAACACCACTACTAGTGAATGACAGTATCCGAATTATTGCATTCGAATGCCTGAGATTTCGATTAGCGAACACCACTACTAGTGAATGACAGTATCCGAATTATTGCATTCGAATGCATGAGATTTCGACTAGCGAATACTACTACTAGTGAGTGACAGTATCCGAGAACTTGCATTCGAATGCAAGAGATCTCGATTAGCGAATACTACTACTAGTGAGTGACAGTATCCGAGAACTTGCATTCGAATGCATGAGATTTCGATTAGCGAATACTACTACTAGTGGGTGACAGTATCCGGATTATTGCATTCGAATGCATGAGATTTCGATTAGCGAATACTACTACTAGTGAGTGACAGAATCCGAGAACTTGCATTCGAATGCATGAGATTTCGATTAGCGAATACTACTACTAGTGAGTGACAGTATCCGAGAACTTGCATTCGAATGCATGAGATTTCGATTAGCGAATACTACTGCTAGTGAGTGACAGTATCCAAATTATTGCATTCGAATGCATGAAATTTCGATTAGCGAATACTACTACTAGTGAGTGACAGTATCCGAATTATTGCATTCGAAGGCATGAAATTTCGATTAGCGAATACTACTACCAGTGAGTGACAGTATCCGAATTATTGCATTCGAATGCATGAAACTTCGATTAGCGAATACTACTACCAGTGAGTGACAGCATCCGAATTATTGCATTCGAATGCATGAAATTTCGATTAGCGAATACTACTGCTAGTGAGTGACAGTATCCCAGAACTTGCATTCGAATGCATGAGATTTCGATTAGCGAATACTACTACTAGTGAGTGACAGTATCCGAGAACTTGCATTCGAATGCATGAGATTTCGATTAGCGAATACTACTACTAGTGAGTGACAGTATCCGAATTATTACATTCGAATGCAAGAGATTTCGATTAGTGAATACTACTACTAGTGAGTAACAGTATCCGAGAACTTGCATTCGAATGCATGAAATTTCGATTAGCGAATACTACTACTAGTGAGTGACAGTATCCGAGAACTTGCATTCGAATGCAAGAGATTTCGATTAGCGAATACTACTACTAGTGAGTGACAGTATCCGAGAACTTGCATTCGAATGCATGAGATTTCGATTAGCGAATACTACCACTAGTGATTGACAGTATCCGAGAACTTGCATTCGAATGAATGAGACTTCGATTAGCGAATACTACTACTAGTGAGTGACAGTATCCGAGAACTTGCATTCGAATGCAAGAGATTTCGATTAGCGAATACTACTACTAGTGAGTGACAGTATCCGAGAACTTGCATTCGAATGCATGAGATTTCGATTAGCGAATACTACTACTAGTGAGTGACAGTATCCGAAATATTGCATTCGAATGCAAGAGATTTCGATTAGCGAATACTACTACTAGTGAGTGACAGTATCCGAATTATTGCATTCGAATGAATGAAATTTCGATTAGCGAATACTACTACTAGTGAGTGACAGTATCCGAATTATTGCATTCGAATGCATGAAATTTCGATTAGCGAATACTACCACTAGTGAGTGACAGTATCCGAATTATTGCATTCGAATGCATGAAATTTCGATTAGCGAATACTACTACTAGTGAGTGACAGTATCCCAGAACTTGCATTCGAATGCATGAGATTTCGATTAGCGAATACTACTACTAGTGAGTGACAGTATCCGAGAACTTGCATTCGAATGCATGACATTTCGATTAGCGAATACTACTACTAATGAGTGACAGTATCCGAATTATTGCATTCGAATGCATGAAATTTCGATTAGCAAACACTACTACTAGTGAGTGACAGTATCCGAATTATTGCATTCGAATGCATGAGATTTAAAGTAGCGAATACTACTACTAGTGAGTGACAGTATCCGAGAACTTGCATTCGAATGCAAGAGATCTCGATTAGCGAATACTACTACTAGTGAGTGACAGTATCCGAGAACTTGCATTCGAATGCATGAGATTTCGATTAGCGAATACTACTACTAGTGAGTGACAGTATCCGAGAACTTGCATTCGAATGCATGAGATTTCGATTAGCGAATACTACTACTAGTGAGAGACAGAATCCGAGAACCTGCATTCGAATGCATTTGATTTCGATTAGCTAATACTACTACTAGTAGGTGACAGTATCCGAATTATTGCATTCGAATGCATGAAATTTCGATTAGCAAATACTACTACCAGTGAGTGACAGTATCCCAGAACTTGCATTCGAATGCATGAGATTTCGATTTGCGAATACTACTACTAGTGAGTGGCAGTATCCGAATTATTGCATTCGAATGCATGAAATTTCGATTAGCGAATACTACTACTAGTGAGTGACAGTATCCGAATTATTGCATTCGAATTCATGAAATTTCGATTAGCGATTACTACTACTAGTGAGTGACAGTATCCCAGAACTAGCATTCGAATGCATGAGATTTCGATTAGCGAATACTACTACTAGTGAGTGACAGAATCCGAGAACTTGCATTCGAATGCATGAGATTTCGATTAGCGAATACTACTACTAGTGAGTGACAGTATCCGAGAACTTGCATTCGAATGCATGAGATTTCGATTAGCGAATACTACTACTAGTGAGTGACAGTATCCAAATTATTGCATTCGAATGCAAGAAATTTCGATTAGCGAACACCACTACTAGTGAATGACAGTATCCGAATTATTGCATTCGAATGCATGAGATTTCGACTAGCGAATACTACTACTAGTGAGTGACAGTATCCGAGAACTTGCATTCGAATGCATGAGAATTCGATTAGCGAATACTACTACTAGTGAGTGACAGTATCCGAGAACTTGCATTCGAATGCAAGAGATTTCGATTAGCGAATACTACTACTAGTGAGTGACAGTATCCGAATTATTGCATTCGAATGCAAGAAATTTCGATTAGCGAATACTACTACTAGTGAGTGACAGTATCCGAATTATTGCATTCGAATTCCTGAGATTTCGATTAGCGAATACTACTACTAGTGAGTGACAGTATCCGAATTATTGCATTCGAATGCAAGAAATTTCGATTAGCGAATACTACTACTAGTGAGTGACAGTATCCGAGAACTTGCATTCGAGTGCAAGAGATTTCGATTACTCAATACTACTACGAGTGAGTGACAGTATCCGAGAACTTGCATTCGAATGCATGAGAATTCGATTAGCGAATACTACTACTAGTGAGTGACAGTATCCGAGAACTTGCATTCGAATGCAAGAGATTTCGATTAGCGAATACTACTACTAGTGACTGACAGTATCCGAGAGCTTGCATTCGAATGCAAGAGATTTCGATTAGCGAATACTACTACTAGTGAGTGACAGTATCCGAATTATTGCATTCGAATGCATGAGATTTCGATTAGCGAATACTACTACTAGTGAATGACAGTATCCGAGAACTTGCATTCGAATGCAAGAGATTTCGATTAGCGAATACTACTACTAGTGAGTGACAGTAACCGAGAACTTGCATTCGAATGCAAGAGATTTCGATTAGCGAATACTACTATTAGTGAGTGACAATATCCAAATTCTTGCATTCGAATGCATGAGATTTCGATTAGCGAATACTACTACTAGTGAGTGACAGTATCCGAGAACTTGCATTCGAATGCAAGAGATTTCGATTAGCGAATACTACTACTAGTGAGTGACAGTATCCGAGAACTTGCATTCGAATGCATGAGATTTCGATTAGCGAATACTACTACTAGTGAGTGACAGTATCCCAGAACTTGCATTCGAATGCATGAGATTTCGATTAGCGAATACTACTACTAGTGAGTGACAGTATCCGAATTATTGCATTCGAATGCAAGAGACTTCGATTAGTGAATACTACTACTAGTGAGTAACAGTATCCGAGAACTTGCATTCGAATGCATGAAATTTCGATTAGCGAATACTACTACTAGTGAGTGACAGTATCCGAGAACTTGCATTCGAATGCAAGAGATTTCGATTAGCGAATACTACTACTAGTGAGTGACAGTATCCGAGAACTTGCATTCGAATGCATGAGATTTCGATTAGCGAATACTACCACTAGTGAGTGACAGTATCCGAGAACTTGTATTCGAATGAATGAGACTTCGATTAGCGAATACTACTACTAGTGAGTGACAGTATCCGAGAACTTGCATTCGAATGCAAGAGATTTCGATTAGCGAATACTACTACTAGTGAGTGACAGTATCCGAGAACTTGCATTCGAATGCATGAGATTTCGATTAGCGAATACTACTACTAGTGAGTGACAGTATCCGAATTATTGCATTCGAATGCAAGAGATTTCGATTAGCGAATACTACTACTAGTGAGTGACAGTATCCGAGAACTTGCATTCGAATGCATGAGATTTCGATTAGCGAATACTATTACTAATGAGTGAGAGTATCCGAATTATTGCATTCGAATGCATGAAATGTCGATTAGCGAATACTACTACTAGTGAGTGACAGTATCCGAATTATTGCATTCGAATGCATGAGATTTCAATTAGCGAATACTACTACTAGTGAGTGACAGTATCCGAGAACTTGCATTCGAATGCAAGAGATTTCGATTAGCGAATACTACTACTAGTGAGTGACAGTATCCGAGAACTTGCATTCGAATGCATGAGATTTCGATTAGCGAATACTACTACTAGTGAGTGACAGGATCCAAATTATTGCATTCGAATGCATGAAATTTCGATTAGCGAATACTACTACTAGTGAGTGACAGTATCCGAATTATTGCATTCGAATGAATGAAATTTCGATTAGCGAATACTACTACTAGTGAGTGACAGTATCCGAATTATTGCATTCGAATGCATGAAATTTCGATTAGCGAATACTACCACTAGTGAGTGACAGTATCCGAATTATTGCATTCGAATGCATGAAATTTCGATTAGCGAATACTACTACTAGTGAGTGACAGTATCCCAGAACTTGCATTCGAATGCATGAGATTTCGATTAGCGAATACTACTACTAGTGAGTGACAGTATCCGAGAACTTGCATTCGAATGCATGACATTTCGATTAGCGAATACTACTACTAATGAGTGACAGTATCCGAATTATTGCATTCGAATGCATGAAATTTCGATTAGCAAATACTACTACTAGTGAGTGACAGTATCCGAATTATTGCATTCGAATGCATGAGATTTAAAGTAGCGAATACTACTACTAGTGAGTGACAGTATCCGAGAACTTGCATTCGAATGCAAGAGATCTCGATTAGCGAATACTACTACTAGTGAGTGACAGTATCCGAGAACTTGCATTCGAATGCATGAGATTTCGATTAGCGAATACTACTACTAGTGAGTGACAGTATCCGAGAACTTGCATTCGAATGCATGAGATTTCGATTAGCGAATACTACTACTAGTGAGAGACAGAATCCGAGAACCTGCATTCGAATGCATTAGATTTCGATTAGCGAATACTACTACTAGTAGGTGACAGTATCCGAATTATTGCATTCGAATGCATGAAATTTCGATTAGCAAATACTACTACTAGTGAGTGACAGTATCCCAGAACTTGCATTCGAGTGCATGAGATTTCGATTTGCGAATACTACTACTAGTGAGTGGCAGTATCCGAATTATTGCATTCGAATGCATGAAATTTCGATTAGCGAATACTACTACTAGTGAGTGACAGTATCCGAATTATTGCATTCGAATTCATGAAATTTCGATTAGCGATTACTACTACTAGTGAGTGACAGTATCCCAGAACTAGCATTCGAATGCATGAGATTTCGATTAGCGAATACTACTACTAGTGAGTGACAGAATCCGAGAACTTGCATTCGAATGCATGAGATTTCGATTAGCGAATACTACTACTAGTGAGTGACAGTATCCGAGAACTTGCATTCGAATGCATGAGATTTCGATTAGCGAATACTACTACTAGTGAGTGACAGTATCCAAATTATTGCATTCGAATGCAAGAAATTTCGATTAGCGAACACCACTACTAGTGAATGACAGTATCCGAATTATTGCATTCGAATGCATGAGATTTCGACTAGCGAATACTACTACTAGTGAGTGACAGTATCCGAGAACTTGCATTCGAATGCATGAGAATTCGATTAGCGAATACTACTACTAGTGAGTGACAGTATCCGAGAACTTGCATTCGAATGCAAGAGATTTCGATTAGCGAATACTACTACTAGTGAGTGACAGTATCCGAGTTATTGCATTCGAATGCCTGAGATTTCGATTAGCGAATACTACTACTAGTGAGTGACAGTATCCGAATTATTGCATTCGAATGCAAGAAATTTCGATTAGCGAATACTACTACTAGTGAGTAACAGTATCCGAGAACTTGCATTCGAATGCAAGAGATTTCGATTAGCGAATACTACTACTAGTGACTGACAGTATCCGAGAGCTTGCATTCGAATGCAAGAGATTTCGATTAGCGAATACTACTACTAGTGAGTGACAGTATCCGAATTATTGCATTCGAATGCATGAGATTTCGATTAGCGAATACTACTACTAGTGAGTGACAGTATCCGAGAACTTGCATTCGAATGCAAGAGATTTCGATTAGCGAATACTACTACTAG
The DNA here is from genome assembly GCA_030765045.1 of Tenodera sinensis. Lineage (NCBI taxonomy): Eukaryota > Metazoa > Arthropoda > Insecta > Mantodea > Mantidae > Tenodera > Tenodera sinensis. The sequence continues at coordinate 1,475,938 of JAUKNM010000016.1, forward strand.
TGAGTGACAGTATCCGAGAACTTGCATTCGAATGCAAGAGATTTCGATTAGCGAATACTACTACTAGTGAGTGACAGTATCCGAGAACGTGCATTCGAATGCAAGAGATTTCGATTAGCGAATACTACTACTAGTGAGTGACAGTATCCGAATTATTGCATTAGAATTCATGAAATTTCGATTAGCGATTACTACTACTAGTGAGTGACAGTATCCCAGAACTTGCATTCGAATGCATGAAATTTCGATTAGCGAATACTACTACTAGTGAGTGACAGTATCCGAATTATTGCATTCGAATGAATGAAATTTCGATTAGCGAATACTACTACTAGTGGGTGACAGTATCCGGATTATTGCATTCGAATGCATGAGATTTCGATTAGCGAATACTACTACTAGTGAGTGACAGAATCCGAGAACTTGCATTCGAATGCATGAGATTTCGATTAGCGAATACTACTACTAGTGAGTGACAGTATCCGAGAACTTGCATTCGAATGCATGAGATTTCGATTAGCGAATACTACTACTAGTGAGTGACAGTATCCAAATTATTGCATTCGAATGCATGAAATTTCGATTAGCGAATACTACTACTAGTGAGTGACAGTATCCGAATTATTGCATTCGAATGCATGAAATTTCGATTAGCGAATACTACTACTAGTGAGTGACAGTATCCGAATTATTGCATTCGAATGCATGAAACTTCGATTAGCGAATACTACTACTAGTGAGTGACAGTATCCGAATTATTGCATTCGAATGCATGAAATTTCGATTAGCGAATACTACTACTAGTGAGTGACAGTATCCCAGAACTTGCATTCGAATGCATGAGATTTCGATTAGCGAATACTACGACTAGTGAGTGACAGTATCCGAGAACTTGCATTCGAATGCATGAGATTTCGATTAGCGAATACTATTACTAATGAGTGACAGTATCCGAATTATTGCATTCGAATGCATGAAATTTCGATTAGCGAATACTACTACTAGTGGGTGACAGTATCCGAATTATTGCATTCGAATGCATGAGATTTCAATTAGCGAATACTACTACTAGTGAGTGACAGTATCCGAGAACTTGCATTCGAATGCAAGAGATTTCGATTAGCGAATACTACTACTAGTGAGTGACAGTATCCGAGAACTTGCATTCGAATGCATGAGATTTCGATTAGCGAATACTACTACTAGTGAGTGACAGTATCCAAATTATTGCATTCGAATGCATGAAATTTCGATTAGCGAATACTACTACTAGTGAGTGACAGTATCCGAATTATTGCATTCGAATGCATGAAATTTCGATTAGCGAATACTACTACTAGTGAGTGATAGTATCCGAATTATTGCATTCGAATGCATGAAATTTCGATTAGCGAATACTACCACTAGTGAGTGACAGTATCCGAATTATTGCATTCGAATGCATGAAATTTCGATTAGCGAATACTACTACTAGTGAGTGACAGTATCCCAGAACTTGCATTCGAATGCATGAGATTTCGATTAGCGAATACTACTACTAGTGAGTGACAGTATCCGAGAACTTGCATTCGAATGCATGACATTTCGATTAGCGAATACTACTACTAATGAGTGACAGTATCCGAATTATTGCATTCGAATGCATGGAATTTCGATTAGCAAATACTACTACTAGTGAGTGACAGTATCCGAATTATTGCATTCGAATGCATGAGATTTCAAGTAGCGAATACTACTACTAGTGAGTGACAGTATCCGAGAACTTCATTCGAATGCAAGAGATCTCGATTAGCGAATACTACTACTAGTGAGAGACAGAATCCGAGAACTTGCATTCGAATGCATGAGATTTCGATTAGCGAATACTACTACTAGTGAGTGACAGTATCCGAGAACTTGCATTCGAATGCATGAGATTTCGATTAGCGAATACTACTACTAGTGAGTGACAGTATCCGAGAACTTGCATTCGAATGCAAGAGATCTCGATTAGCGAATACTACTACTAGTGAGTGACAGTATCCGAGAACTTGCATTCGAATGCATGAGATTTCGATTAGCGAATACTACTACTAGTGAGAGACAGAATCCGAGAACCTGCATTCGAATGCATTAGATTTCGATTAGCGAATACTACTACTAGTAGGTGACAGTATCCGAATTATTGCATTCGAATGCATGAAATTTCGATTAGCAAATACTACTACTAGTGAATGACAGTATCCCAGAACTTGCATTCGAATGCATGAGATTTCGATTTGCGAATACTACTACTAGTGAGTGACAGTATCCGAATTATTGCATTCGAATGCATGAAATCTCGATTAGCGAATACTACTACTAGTGAGTGACAGTATCCGAATTATTGCATTCGAATTCATGAAATTTCGATTAGCGATTACTACTACTAGTGAGTGACAGTATCCCAGAACTAGCATTCGAATGCATGAGATTTCGATTAGCGAATACTACTACTAGTGAGTAACAGTATCCGGATTATTGCATTCGAATGCATGAGATTTCGATTAGCGAATACTACTACTAGTGAGTGACAGAATCCGAAAACTTGCATTCGAATGCATGAGATTTCGATTAGCGAATACTACTACTAGTGAGTGACAGTATCCGAGAACTTGCATTCGAATGCATGAGATTTCGATTAGCGAATACTACTACTAGTGAGTGACAGTATCCAAATTATTGCATTCAAATGCATCAAATTTCGATTAGCGAATACTACTACTAGTGGGTGACAGTATCCGAATTATTGCATTCGAATGCATGAAATTTCGATTAGCGAATACTACCACTAGTGAGTGACAGTATCCGAATTATTGCATTCGAATGCATGAAATTTCAATTAGCGAATAGTACTACTAGTGAGTGACAGTATCCGAATTATTGCATTCGAAAGCATGAAATTTCGATTAGCGAATACTACTACTAGTGAGTGACAGTATCCCAGAACTTGCATTCGAATGCATGAGATTTCGATTAGCGAATACTACTACTAGTGAGTGACAGTATCCGGATTATTGCATTCGAATGCATGAGATTTCGATTAGCGAATACTTCTACTAATGAGTGACAGTATCCGAGAACTTGCATTCGAATGCATGAGATTTCGATTAGCGAATACTACTACTAGTGAGTGACAGTATCCGAGAACTTGAATTCGAATGCATGAGATTTCGATTAGTGAATACTATTACTAGTGAGTGACAGTATCCGAATTATTGCATTCGAATGCAAGAGATTTCGATTAGCGAATACTACCACTAGTGAGTGACAGTATCCGATAACTTGCATTCGAATGCATGAGATTTCGATTAGCGAATACTACTACTAGTGAGTGACAGTATCCGAATTATTGCATTCGAATGCATGAGATTTCGATTAGCGAATACTACTACTAGTGAGTGACAGTATCCGAATTATTGCATTCGAATGCATGAAATTTCGATTAGCGAATACTACCACTAGTGAGTGACAGTATCCGAATTATTGCATTCGAATGCATGAAATTTCGATTAGCGAATACTACTACTAGTGAGTGACAGTATCCGAATTATTGCATTCGAATGCATGAAATTTCGATTAGCGAATACTACTACTAGTGAGTGACAGTATCCCAGAACTTGCATTCGAATGCATGAGATTTCGATTAGCGAATACTACTACTAGTGAGTGACAGTATCCGGATTATTGCATTCGAATGCATGAGATTTCGATTAGCGAATACTTCTACTAATGAGTGACAGTATCCGAGAACTTGCATTCGAATGCATGAGATTTCGATTAGCGAATACTACTACTAGTGAGTGACAGTATCCGAGAACTTGAATTCGAATGCATGAGATTTCGATTAGTGAATACTATTACTAGTGAGTGACAGTATCCGAATTATTGCATTCGAATGCAAGAGATTTCGATTAGCGAATACTACCACTAGTGAGTGACAGTATCCGAGAACTTGCATTCGAATGCATGAGATTTCGATAAGCGAATACTACTACTAGTGAGTGACAGTATCCGAATTATTGCATTCAAATGCATGAGATTTCGATTAGCGAATACTACTACTATTGAGTGACAGTATCCGAGAACGTGCATTCGAATGCATGAGAGTTCGATTGGCGAATACTACTACTAGTGAGTGACAGTATCCAAATTATTGCATTCCAATGCTTGAGATTTCGATTAGCGAATGCTACTACTAGTGAGTGACAGTATTCGAATTATTGCATTCGAATGCATGAGATTTCGATTAGCGAACACTACTACTAGTGAGTAACAGTATCCGAATTATTGCATTCGAATGCAAGAGATTTCGATTAGCGAATACTACTACTAGTGAGTGACAGTATCCGAGAACTTGCTTTCGAATGCAAGAGATTTCGATTAGCGAATACTACTACTAGTGAGTAACAGTATCCGAGAACTTGCATTCGAATGCATGAGATTTCGATTAGCGAATACTACTACTAGTGAGTTACAGTATCCGAGAACTTGCATTCGAATGCATGAGATTTCGATTAGCGAATACTACTACTAGTCAGTGACAGTATCCGAGAACTTGCATTCGAATTCATGAGATTTCGTTTAGCGAATACTACTAGTAGTGAGTGACAGTATCCGAGAACTTGCATTCGAATGCATGAGATTTCGATTAGCGAATACTACTACTAGTGAGTGACAGTATCCGAGAACTTGCATTCGAATGCATGAGATTTCGATTAGCGAATACTACTACTAATGAGTGACAGTATCCGAATTATTGCATTCGAATGCATGAAATTTCGATTAGCGAATACTACTACTACTGAGTGACAGTATCCGAATTATTGCATTCGAATGCAAGAAATTTCGATTAGCGAATACTACTACTAGTGAGTGACAGTATCCGAATTATTGCATTCGAATGCATGAGATTTCGATTAGCGAATACTACTACTAGTGAGTGACAGTATCCGAATTATTGAATTCGAATGCAAGAAATTTCGATTAGCGAATACTACTACTAGTGAGTGACAGTATCCGAGAACTTGCATTCGAATGCAAGAGATTTCGATTACTCAATACTACCACGAGTGAGTGACAGTATCCGAGAACTTGCATTCGAATGCATGAGAATTCGATTAGCGAATACTACTACTAGTGAGTGACAGTATCCGAGAACTTGCATTCGAATGCAAGAGATTTCGATTAGCGAATACTACTACTAGTGAGTGACAGTATCCGAGAGCTTGCATTCGAATGCAAGAGATTTCGATTAGAGAATACTACTACTAGTGAGTGACAGTATCCGAATTGCATTCGAATGCATGAAATTTCGATTAGCGAATACTACTACTAGTGAGTGACAGTATCCGAGAACTTGCATTCGAATGCAAGAGATTTCGATTAGCGAATACTACTACTAGTGAGTGACAGTATCCGAATTATTGCATTCGAATGCAAGAGATTTCGATTAGCGAATACTACTACTAGTGAGTGACAGTATCCGAGAACTTGCATTCGAATGCAAGAGATTTCGATTAGCGAATACTACTACTAGTGAGTGACAGTATCCGAGAACTTGCATTCGAATGCAAGAGATTTCGATTAGCGAATACTACTACTAGTGAGTGACAGTATCCGAGAACTTGCATTCGAATGCAAGAGATTTCAATTAGCGAATACTACTACTAGTGAGTGACAGTATCCGAATTATTGCATTCGAATTCATGAAATTTCGATTAGCGATTACTACTACTAGTGAGTGACAGTATCCCAGAACTTGCATTCGAATGCATGAGATTTCCATTAGCGAATACTACTACTAGTGGGTGACAGTATCCGGATTATTGCATTCGAATGCATGAGATTTCGATTAGCGAATACTACTACTAGTGAGTGACAGAATCCGAGAACTTGCATTCGAGTGCATGAGATTTCGATTAGCGAATACTACTACTAGTGAGTGACAGTATCCGAGAACTTGCATTCGAATGCATGAGATTTCGATTAGCGAATAATACTACTAGTGAGTGACAGTATCCAAATTATTGCATTCGAATGCATGAAATTTCGATTAGCGAATACTACTACTAGTGAGTGACAGTATCCGAATTATTGCATTCGAATGCATGAAATTTCGATTAGCGAATACTACTACTAGTGAGTGACAGTATCCGAATTATTGGATTCGAATGCATGAGATTTCAATTAGCGAATACTACTACTAGTGAGTGACAGTATCCGAGAACTTGCATTCGAATGCATGAGATTTCGATTAGCGAATACTACTACTAGTGAGTGACAGTATCCGAGAACTTGCATTCGAATGCATGAGATTTCGATTAGCGAATACTATTACTAATGAGTGACAGTATCCGAATTATTGCATTCGAATGCATGAAATTTCGATTAGCGAATACTACTACTAGTGAGTGACAGTATCCGAATTATTGCATTCGAATGCATGAGATTTCAATTAGCGAATACTACTACTAGTGAGTGACAGTATCCGAGAACTTGCATTCGAATGCAAGAGATTTCGATTAGCGAATACTACTACTAGTGAGTGACAGTATCCGAGAACTTGCATTCGAATGCATGAGATTTCGATTAGCGAATACTACTACTAGTGAGTGACAGTATCCAAATTATTGCATTCGAATGCATGAAATTTCGATTAGCGAATACTACTACTAGTGAGTGACAGTATCCGAATTATTGCATTCGAATGCATGAAATTTCGATTAGCGAATACTACTACTAGTGAGTGACAGTATCCGAATTATTGCATTCGAATGCATGAAATTTCGATTAGCGAATACTACCACTAGTGAGTGACAGTATCCGAATTATTGCATTCGAATGCATGAAATTTCGATTAGCGAATACTACTACTAGTGAGTGACAGTATCCGAATTATTGCATTCGAATGCATGAGATTTCGATTAGCGAATACTTCTACTAATGAGTGACAGTATCCGAGAACTTGCATTCGAATGCATGAGATTTCGATTAGCGAATACTACTACTAGTGAGTGACAGTATCCGAATTATTGCATTCGAATGCATGAAATTTCGATTAGCGAATACTACTACTAGTGAGTGACAGTATCCGAATTATTGCATTCGAATGCATGAAATTTCGATTAGCGAATACTACCACTAGTGAGTGACAGTATCCGAATTATTGCATTCGAATGCATGAAATTTCGATTAGCGAATACTACTACTAGTGAGTGACAGTATCCGGATTATTGCATTCGAATGCATGAGATTTCGATTAGCGAATACTTCTACTAATGAGTGACAGTATCCGAGAACTTGCATTCGAATGCATGAGATTTCGATTAGCGAATACTACTACTAGTGAGTGACAGTATCCGAGAACTTGAATTCGAATGCATGAGATTTCGATTAGTGAATACTATTACTAGTGAGTGACAGTATCCGAATTATTGCATTCGAATGCAAGAGATTTCGATTAGCGAATACTACCACTAGTGAGTGACAGTATCCGAGAACTTGCATTCGAATGCATGAGATTTCGATAAGCGAATACTACTACTAGTGAGTGACAGTATCCGAATTATTGCATTCAAATGCATGAGATTTCGATTAGCGAATACTACTACTATTGAGTGACAGTATCCGAGAACGTGCATTCGAATGCATGAGATTTCGATTGGCGAATACTACTACTAGTGAGTGACAGTATCCAAATTATTGCATTCCAATGCTTGAGATTTCGATTAGCGAATGCTACTACTAGTGAGTGACAGTATTCGAATTATTGCATTCGAATGCATGAGATTTCGATTAGCGAACACTACTACTAGTGAGTGACAGTATCCGAATTATTGCATTCGAATGCAAGAGATTTCGATTAGCGAATACTACTACTAGTGAGTGACAGTATCCGAGAACTTGCTTTCGAATGCAAGAGATTTCGATTAGCGAATACTACTACTAGTGAGTAACAGTATCCGAGAACTTGCATTCGAATGCATGAGATTTCGATTAGCGAATACTACTACTAGTGAGTGACAGTATCCAAATTATTGCATTCGAATGCATGAAATTTCGATTAGCGAATACTACTACTAGTGAGTGACAGTATCCGAATTATTGCATTCGAATGCATGAAATTTCGATTAGCGAATACTACTACTAGTGAGTGACAGTATCCGAATTATTGCATTCGAATGCATGAAATTTCGATTAGCGAATACTACCACTAGTGAGTGACAGTATCCGAATTATTGCATTCGAATGCATGAAATTTCGATTAGCGAATACTACTACTAGTGAGTGACAGTATCCGAATTATTGCATTCGAATGCATGAGATTTCGATTAGCGAATACTTCTACTAATGAGTGACAGTATCCGAGAACTTGCATTCGAATGCATGAGATTTCGATTAGCGAATACTACTACTAGTGAGTGACAGTATCCGAATTATTGCATTCGAATGCATGAAATTTCGATTAGCGAATACTACTACTAGTGAGTGACAGTATCCGAATTATTGCATTCGAATGCATGAAATTTCGATTAGCGAATACTACCAGTAGTGAGTGACAGTATCCGAATTATTGCTTTCGAATGCATGAAATTTCGATTAGCGAATACTACTACTAGTGAGTGACAGTATCCGGATTATTGCATTCGAATGCATGAGATTTCGATTAGCGAATACTTCTACTAATGAGTGACAGTATCCGAGAACTTGCATTCGAATGCATGAGATTTCGATTAGCGAATACTACTACTAGTGAGTGACAGTATCCGAGAACTTGAATTCGAATGCATGAGATTTCGATTAGTGAATACTATTACTAGTGAGTGACAGTATCCGAATTATTGCATTCGAATGCAAGAGATTTCGATTAGCGAATACTACCACTAGTGAGTGACAGTATCCGAGAACTTGCATTCGAATGCATGAGATTTCGATAAGCGAATACTACTACTAGTGAGTGACAGTATCCGAATTATTGCATTCAAATGCATGAGATTTCGATTAGCGAATACTACTACTATTGAGTGACAGTATCCGAGAACGTGCATTCGAATGCATGAGATTTCGATTGGCGAATACTACTACTAGTGAGTGACAGTATCCAAATTATTGCATTCCAATGCTTGAGATTTCGATTAGCGAATGCTACTACTAGTGAGTGACAGTATTCGAATTATTGCATTCGAATGCATGAGATTTCGATTAGCGAACACTACTACTAGTGAGTGACAGTATCCGAATTATTGCATTCGAATGCAAGAGATTTCGATTAGCGAATACTACTACTAGTGAGTGACAGTATCCGAGAACTTGCTTTCGAATGCAAGAGATTTCGATTAGCGAATACTACTACTAGTGAGTAACAGTATCCGAGAACTTGCATTCGAATGCATGAGATTTCGATTAGCGAATACTACTACTAGTGAGTTACAGTATCCGAGAACTTGCATTCGAATGCATGAGATTTCGATTTGCGAATACTACTACTAGTGAGTGACAGTATCCGAGAACTTGCATTCGAATTCATGAGATTTCGTTTAGCGAATACTACTAGTAGTGAGTGACAGTATCCGAGAACTTGCATTCGAATGCATGAGATTTCGATTAGCGAATACTACTACTAGTGAGTGACAGTATCCGAGAACTTGCATTCGAATGCATGAGATTTCGATTAGCGAATACTACTACTAATGAGTGACAGTATCCGAATTATTGCATTCGAATGCATGAAATTTCGATTAGCGAATACTACTACTAGTGAGTGACAGTATCCGAATTATTGCATTCGAATGCAAGAAATTTCGATTAGCGAATACTACTACTAGTGAGTGACAGTATCCGAATTGTTGCATTCGAATGCATGAGATTTCGATTAGCGAATACTACTACTAGTGAGTGACAGTATCCGAATTATTGAATTCGAATGCAAGAAATTTCGATTAGCGAATACTACTACTAGTGAGTGACAGTATCCGAGAACTTGCATTCGAATGCAAGAGATTTCGATTACTCAATACTACTACGAGTGAGTGACAGTATCCGAGAACTTGCATTCGAATGCATGAGAATTCGATTAGCGAATACTACTACCAGTGAGTGACAGTATCCGAGAACTTGCATTCGAATGCAAGAGATTTCGATTAGCGAATACTACTACTAGTGAGTGACAGTATCCGAGAGCTTGCATTCGAATGCAAGAGATTTCGATTAGAGAATACTACTACTAGTGAGTGACAGTATCCGAATTATTGCATTCGAATGCATGAAATTTCGATTAGCGAATACTACTACTAGTGAGTGACAGTATCCGAGAACTTGCATTCGAATGCAAGAGATTTCGATTAGCGAATACTACTACTAGTGAGTGACAGTATCCGAATTATTGCATTCGAATGCAAGAGATTTCGATTAGCGAATACTACTACTAGTGAGTGACAGTATCCGAGAACTTGCATTCGAATGCAAGAGATTTCGATTAGCGAATACTACTACTAGTGAGTGACAGTATCCGAATTATTGCATTCGAATGCAAGAGATTTCGATTAGCGAATACTACTACTAGTGAGTGACAGTATCCGAGAACTTGCATTCGAATGCAAGAGATTTCAATTAGCGAATACTACTACTAGTGAGTGACAGTATCCGAATTATTGCATTCGAATTCATGAAATTTCGATTAGCGATTACTACTACTAGTGAGTGACAGTATCCCAGAACTTGCATTCGAATGCATGAGATTTCCATTAGCGAATACTACTACTAGTGGGTGACAGTATCCGGATTATTGCATTCGAATGCATGAGATTTCGATTAGCGAATACTACTACTAGTGAGTGACAGAATCCGAGAACTTGCATTCGAGTGCATGAGATTTCGATTAGCGAATACTACTACTAGTGAGTGACAGTATCCGAGAACTTGCATTCGAATGCATGAGATTTCGATTAGCGAATAATACTACTAGTGAGTGACAGTATCCAAATAATTGCATTCGAATGCATGAAATTTCGATTAGCGAATACTACTACTAGTGAGTGACAGTATCCGAATTATTGCATTCGAATGCATGAAATTTCGATTAGCGAATACTACTACTAGTGAGTGACAGTATCCGAATTATTGCATTCGAATGCATGAGATTTCAATTAGCGAATACTACTACTAGTGAGTGACAGTATCCGAGAACTTGCATTCGAATGCATGAGATTTCGATTAGCGAATACTACTACTAGTGAGTGACAGTATCCGAGAACTTGCATTCGAATGCATGAGATTTCGATTAGCGAATACTATTACTAATGAGTGACAGTATCCGAATTATTGCATTCGAATGCATGAAATTTCGATTAGCGAATACTACTACTAGTGAGTGACAGTATCCGAATTATTGCATTCGAATGCATGAGATTTCAATTAGCGAATACTACTACTAGTGAGTGACAGTATCCGAGAACTTGCATTCGAATGCAAGAGATTTCGATTAGCGAATACTACTACTAGTGAGTGACAGTATCCGAGAACTTGCATTCGAAGGCATGAGATTTCGATTAGCGAATACTACTACTAGTGAGTGACAGTATCCAAATTATTGCATTCGAATGCATGAAATTTCGATTAGCGAATACTACTACTAGTGAGTGACAGTATCCGAATTATTGCATTCGAATGCATGAAATTTCGATTAGCGAATACTACTACTAGTGAGTGACAGTATCCGAATTATTGCATTCGAATGCATGAAATTTCGATTAGCGAATACTACCACTAGTGAGTGACAGTATCCGAATTATTGCATTCGAATGCATGAAATTTCGATTAGCGAATACTACTACTAGTGAGTGACAGTATCCGAGAACTTGCATTCGAATGCATGAGATTTCGATTAGCGAATACTACTACTAGTGAGTGACAGTATCCGAGAACTTGCATTCGGATGCATGAGATTTCGATTAGCGAATACTACTACTAATGAGTGACAGTATCCGAATTATTGCATTCGAATGCATGAAATTTCGATTAGCGAATACTACTACTAGTGAGTGACAGTATCCGAATTATTGCAATCGAATGCATGAAATTTCGATTAGCGAATACTACTACTAGTGAGTGACAGTATCCGAATTATTGCATTCGAATGCATGAAATTTCGATTAGCGAATACTACCACTAGTGAGTGACAGTATCCGAATTATTGCATTCGAATGCATGAAATTTCGATTAGCGAATACTACTACTAGTGAGTGACAGTATCCGAGAACTTGCATTCGAATGCATGAGATTTCGATTAGCGAATACTACTACTAGTGAGTGACAGTATCCGAGAACTTGCATTCGGTTGCATGAGATTTCAATTAGCGAATAGTACTACTAATGAGTGACAGTATCCGAATTATTGCATTCGAATGCATGAAATTTCGATTAGCGAATACTACTACTAGTGAGTGACAGTATCCGAATTATTGCATTCGAATGCATGAGATTTCAAGTAGCGAATACTACTACTAGTGAGTGTCAGTATCCGAGAACTTGCATTCGAATGCAAGAGATCTCGATCAGCGAATACTACTACTAGTGAGTGACAGTATCCGAGAACTTGCATTCAAATGCATGAGATTTCGATTAGCGAATACTACTACTAATGAGTGACAGTATCCGAATTATTGCATTCGAATGCATGAAATTTCGATTAGCGAATACTACTACTAGTGAGTGACAGTATCCGAATTATTGCATTCGAATGCATGAGATTTCAAGTAGCGAATACTACTACTAGGAGTGACAGTATCCGAGAACTTGCATTCGAATGCAAGAGATCTCGATTAGCGAATACTACTACTAGTGAGTGACAGTATCCGAGAACCTGCATTCGAATGCATTAGATTTCGATTAGCGAATACTACTACTAGTAGGTGACAGAATCCGAATTATTGCATTCGAATGCATGAAATTTCGATTAGCAAATACTACTACTAGTGAGTGACAGTATCCCAGAACTTGCATTCGAATGCATGAGATTTCGATTTGCGAATACTACTACTAGTGAGTGACAGTATCCGAATTATTGCATTCGAATGCATGAAATTTCGATTAGCGAATACTACTACTAGTGAGTGACAGTATCCGAATTATTGCATTCGAATTCATGAAATTTCGATTAGCGATTACTACTACTAGTGAGTGACAGTATCCGAATTATTGCATTCGAATGCAAGAGATTTCGATTAGCGAATACTACTACTAGTGAGTGACAGTATCCGAGAACTTGCATTCGAATGCAAGAGATTTCAATTAGCGAATACTACTACTAGTGAGTGACAGTATCCGAATTATTGCATTCGAATTCATGAAATTTCGATTAGCGATTACTACTACTAGTGAGTGACAGTATCCCAGAACTTGCATTCGAATGCATGAGATTTCCATTAGCGAATACTACTACTAGTGGGTGACAGTATCCGGATTATTGCATTCGAATGCATGAGATTTCGATTAGCGAATACTACTACTAGTGAGTGACAGAATCCGAGAACTTGCATTCGAGTGCATGAGATTTCGATTAGCGAATACTACTACTAGTGAGTGACAGTATCCGAGAACTTGCATTCGAATGCATGAGATTTCGATTAGCGAATAATACTACTAGTGAGTGACAGTATCCAAATAATTGCATTCGAATGCATGAAATTTCGATTAGCGAATACTACTACTAGTGAGTGACAGTATCCGAATTATTGCATTCGAATGCATGAAATTTCGATTAGTGAATACTACTACTAGTGAGTGACAGTATCCGAATTATTGCATTCGAATGCATGAGATTTCAATTAGCGAATACTACTACTAGTGAGTGACAGTATCCGAGAACTTGCATTCGAATGCATGAGATTTCGATTAGCGAATACTACTACTAGTGAGTGACAGTATCCGAGAACTTGCATTCGAATGCATGAGATTTCGATTAGCGAATACTATTACTAATGAGTGACAGTATCCGAATTATTGCATTCGAATGCATGAAATTTCGATTAGCGAATACTACTACTAGTGAGTGACAGTATCCGAATTATTGCATTCGAATGCATGAGATTTCAATTAGCGAATACTACTACTAGTGAGTGACAGTATCCGAGAACTTGCATTCGAATGCAAGAGATTTCGATTAGCGAATACTACTACTAGTGAGTGACAGTATCCGAGAACTTGCATTCGAAGGCATGAGATTTCGATTAGCGAATACTACTACTAGTGAGTGACAGTATCCAAATTATTGCATTCGAATGCATGAAATTTCGATTAGCGAATACTACTACTAGTGAGTGACAGTATCCGAATTATTGCATTCGAATGCATGAAATTTCGATTAGCGAATACTACTACTAGTGAGTGACAGTATCCGAATTATTGCATTCGAATGCATGAAATTTCGATTAGCGAATACTACCACTAGTGAGTGACAGTATCCGAATTATTGCATTCGAATGCATGAAATTTCGATTAGCGAATACTACTACTAGTGAGTGACAGTATCCGAGAACTTGCATTCGAATGCATGAGATTTCGATTAGCGAATACTACTACTAGTGAGTGACAGTATCCGAGAACTTGCATTCGGATGCATGAGATTTCGATTAGCGAATACTACTACTAATGAGTGACAGTATCCGAATTATTGCATTCGAATGCATGAAATTTCGATTAGCGAATACTACTACTAGTGAGTGACAGTATCCGAATTATTGCAATCGAATGCATGAAATTTCGATTAGCGAATACTACTACTAGTGAGTGACAGTATCCGAATTATTGCATTCGAATGCATGAAATTTCGATTAGCGAATACTACCACTAGTGAGTGACAGTATCCGAATTATTGCATTCGAATGCATGAAATTTCGATTAGCGAATACTACTACTAGTGAGTGACAGTATCCGAGAACTTGCATTCGAATGCATGAGATTTCGATTAGCGAATACTACTACTAGTGAGTGACAGTATCCGAGAACTTGCATTCGGTTGCATGAGATTTCAATTAGCGAATAGTACTACTAATGAGTGACAGTATCCGAATTATTGCATTCGAATGCATGAAATTTCGATTAGCGAATACTACTACTAGTGAGTGACAGTATCCGAATTATTGCATTCGAATGCATGAGATTTCAAGTAGCGAATACTACTACTAGTGAGTGTCAGTATCCGAGAACTTGCATTCGAATGCAAGAGATCTCGATCAGCGAATACTACTACTAGTGAGTGACAGTATCCGAGAACTTGCATCCAAATGCATGAGATTTCGATTAGCGAATACTACTACTAATGAGTGACAGTATCCGAATTATTGCATTCGAATGCATGAAATTTCGATTAGCGAATACTACTACTAGTGAGTGACAGTATCCGAATTATTGCATTCGAATGCATGAGATTTCAAGTAGCGAATACTACTACTAGGAGTGACAGTATCCGAGAACTTGCATTCGAATGCAAGAGATCTCGATTAGCGAATACTACTACTAGTGAGTGACAGTATCCGAGAACCTGCATTCGAATGCATTAGATTTCGATTAGCGAATACTACTACTAGTAGGTGACAGTATCCGAATTATTGCATTCGAATGCATGAAATTTCGATTAGCAAATACTACTACTAGTGAGTGACAGTATCCCAGAACTTGCATTCGAATGCATGAGATTTCGATTTGCGAATACTACTACTAGTGAGTGACAGTATCCGAATTATTGCATTCGAATGCATGAAATTTCGATTAGCGAATACTACTACTAGTGAGTGACAGTATCCGAATTATTGCATTCGAATTCATGAAATTTCGATTAGCGATTACTACTACTAGTGAGTGACAGTATTCCAGAACTAGCATTCGAATGCATGAAATTTCGACTAGTGAATACTACCACTAGTGAGTGACAGTATCCGGATTATTGCATTCGAATGCATGAGATTTCGATTAGCGAATACTACTACTAGTGAGTGACAGAATCCGAGAACTTGCATTCGAATGCATGAGATTTCGATTAGCGAATACTGCTACTAGTGAGTGACAGTATCCGAGAACTTGCATTCGAATGCATGAGATTTCGATTAGCGAATTCTACTACTAGTGAGTGACAGTATCCAAATTATTGCATTCGAATGCATCAAATTTCGATTAGCGAATACTACTACTAGTGAGTGACAGTATCCGAATTATTGCATTCGAATGCATGAAATTTCGATTAGCGAATACTACCACTAGTGAGTGACAGTATCCGAATTATTGCATTCGAATGCATGAAATTTCGATTAACGAATACTACTACTAGTGAGTGACAGTATCCGAATTATTGCATTCGAATGCATGAAATTTCGATTAGCGAATACTACTACTAGTGAGTGACAGTATCCGGATTATTGCATTCGAATGCATGAGATTTCGATTAGCGAATACTTCTACTAGTGAGTGAGAGTATCCGAGAATTTGCATTCGAATGCATGAGATGTCGATTAGCGAATACTACTACTAGTGAGTGACAGTATCCGAGAACTTGAATTCGAATGCATGAGATTTCGATTAGTGAATACTATTACTAGTGAGTGACAGTATCCGAATTATTGCATTCGAATGCAAGAGATTTCGATTAGCGAATACTGCCACTAGTGAGTGACAGTATCCGAGAACTTGCATTCGAATGCATGAGATTTCGATTAGCGAATACTACTACTAGTGAGTGACAGTATCCGAATTATTGCATTCGAATGCATGAGATTTCGATTAGCGAATACTACTACTAGTGAGTGACAGTATCCGAGAACGTGCATTCGAATGCATGAGATTTCGATTAGCGAATACTACTACTAGTGAGTGACAGTATCCAAATTATTGCATTCCAATGCTTGAGATTTCGATTAGCGAATACTACTACTAGTGAGTGACAGTATCCGAATTATTGCATTCGAATGCATGAGATTTCGATTAGCGAACACTACTACTAGTGAGTGACAGTATCCGAATTATTGCATTCGAATGCAAGAGATTTCGATTAGCGAATACTACTACTAATGAGTGACAGTATCCGAGAACTTGCTTTCGAATGCAAGAGATTTCGATTAGCGAATACTACTACTAGTGAGTAAGAGTATCCGAGAACTTGCATACGAATGCATGAGATTTCGATTAGCGAATACTACTACTAGTGAGTGACAGTATCCGAGAACTTGCATTCGAATGCATGAGATTTCGATTAGCGAATACTACTACTAGTGAGTTACAGTATCCGAGAACTTGCATTCGAATGAATGAGATTTCGATTAGCGAATACTACTACTAGTGAGTGACAGTATCCGAGAACTTGCATTCGAATTCATGAGATTTCGATTAGCGAATACTACTAGTAGTAAGTGACAGTATCCGAGAACCTGCATTCGAATGCATGAGATTTCGATTAGCGAATACTACTACTAGTGAGTGACAGTATCCTAGAACTTGCATTCGAATGCATGAGATTTCGATTAGCGAATACTACTACTAATGGGTGACATTATCCGAATTGTTGCATTCGAATGCATGAGATTTCAATTAGCGAATACTACTACTAGTGAGTGACAGTATCCGAGAACTTGCATTCGAATGCAAGAGACTTCGATTAGCGAATACTACTACTAGTGAGTGACAGTATCCGAGAACTTGCATTCGAATGCATGAGATTTCGATTAGCGAATACTACTACTAGTGAGTGACAGTATCCGAGAACTTGCATTCGAATGCATGAGATTTCGATTAGCGAATACTACTATTAGTGAGAGACAGAATCCGAGAACTTGCATTCGAATGTATGAGATTTCGATTAGGGAATACTACTACTAGTGAGTGACAGTATCCGAATTATTGCATTCGAATTCATGAAATTTCGATTAGCGATTACTACTACTAGTGAGTGACAGTATCCCAGAACTTGCAATCGAATGCATGAGATTTCGATTAGCGATTACTACTACTAGTGAGTGACAGTATCCCAGAACTTGCATTCGAATGCATGAGATTTCGATTAGCGAATACTACTTCTAGTGAGTGACAGTATCCGAATTATTGCATTCGAATTCATGAAATTTCGATTAGCGATTACTACTACTAGTGAGTGACAGTATCCCAGAACTTGCATTCGAATGAATGAGATTTCGATTAGCGAATACTACTACTAGTGAGTGACAGTATCCGGATTATTGCATTCGAATGCATGAGATTTCGATTAGCGAATACTACTACTAGTGAGTGACAGAATCCGAGAACTTGCATTCGAATGCATGAGATTTCGATTAGCGAATACTACTACTAGTGAGTGACAGTATCCGAGAACTTGCATTCGAATGCATGAGATTTCGATTAGCGAATACTACTACTAGTGAGTGACAGTATCCGAGAACTTGCATTCGAATGCATGAGATTTCTATTAGCGAATACTACTACTAGTGAGAGACAGAATCCGAGAACTTGCATTCGAATGCATTAGATTTCGATTAGCGAATACTACTACTAGTGAGTGACAGTATCCAAATTATTGCATTCGAATGCATCAAATTTCGATTAGCGAATACTACTACTAGTGAGTGACAGTATCCGAATTATTGCATTCGAATGCATGAAATTTCGATTAGCGAATACTACCACTAGTGAGTGACAGTATCCGAATTATTGCATTCGAATGCATGAAATTTCGATTAGCGAATACTACTACTACTGAGTGACAGTATCCCAGAACTTGCATTCGAATGCATGAGATTTCGATTAGCGAATACTACTACTAGTGAGTGACAGTATCCGGATTATTGCATTCGAATGCATGAGATTTCGATTAGCGAATACTTCTACTAGTGAGTGAGAGTATCCGAGAATTTGCATTCGAATGCATGAGATGTCGATTAGCGAATACTACTACTAGTGAGTGACAGTATCCGAGAACTTGAATTCGAATGCATGAGATTTCGATTAGTGAATACTATTACTAGTGAGTGACAGTATCCGAATTATTGCACTCGAATGCAAGAGATTTCGATTAGCGAATACTACCACTAGTGAGTGACAGTATCCGAGAACTTGCATTCGAATGCATGAGATTTCGATTAGCGAATACTACTACTAGTGAGTGACAGTATCCGCATTATTGCATTCGAATGCATGAGATTTCGATTAGCGAATACTGCTACTAGTGAGTGACAGTATCCGAGAACGTGCATTCGAATGCATGAGATTTCGATTAGCGAATACTACTACTAGTGAGTGACAGTATCCAAATTATTGCATTCCAATGCTTGAGATTTCGATTAGCGAATACTACTACTAGTGAGTGACAGTATCCGAATTATTGCATTCGAATGCATGAGATTTCGATTAGCGAACACTACTACTAGTGAGTGACAGTATCCGATTTATTGCATTCGAATGCAAGAGATTTCGATTAGCGAATACTACTACTAATGAGTGACAGTATCCGAGAACTTGCTTTCGAATGCAAGAGATTTCGATTAGCGAATACTACTACTAGTGAGTAACAGTATCCGAGAACTTGCATACGAATGCATGAGATTTCGATTAGCGAATACTACTACTAGTGAGTGACAGTATCCGAGAACTTGCATTCGAATGCATGAGATTTCGATTAGCGAATACTACTACTAGTGAGTTACAGTATCCGAGAACTTGCATTCGAATGCATGAGATTTCGATTAGCGAATACTACTACTAGTGAGTGACAGTAACCGAGAACTTGCATTCGAATTCATGAGACTTCGATTAGCGAATACTACTAGTAGTAAGTGACAGTATCCGAGAACCTGCATTCGAATGCATGAGATTTCGATTAGCGAATACTACTACTAGTGAGTGACAGTATCCGAGAACTTGCATTCGAATGCATGAGATTTCGATTAGCGAATACTACTACTAATGAGTGACAGTATCCGAATTATTGCATTCGAATGCATGAAATTTCGATTAGCGAATACTACTACTAGTGAGTGACAGTATCCGAATTATTGCATTCGAATGCATGAGATTTCAATTAGCGAATACTACTACTAGTGAGTGACAGTATCCGAGAACTTGCATTCGAATGCAAGAGACTTCGATTAGCGAATACTACTACTAGTGAGTGACAGTATCCGAGAACTTGCATTCGAATGCATGAGATTTCGATTAGCGAATACTACTACTAGTGAGTGACAGTATCCGAGAACTTGCATTCGAATGCATGAGATTTCGATTAGCGAATACTACTACTAGTGAGAGACACAATCCGAGAACTTGCATTCGAATGTATGAGATTTCGATTAGGGAATACTACTACTAGTGAGTGACAGTATCCGAATTATTGCATTCGAATTCATGAAATTTCGATTAGCGATTACTACTACTAGTGAGTGACAGTATCCCAGAACTTGCAATCGAATGCATGAGATTTCGATTAGCGATTACTACTACAAGTGAGTGACAGTATCCCAGAACTTGCATTCGAATGCATGAGATTTCGATTAGCGAATACTACTTCTAGTGAGTGACAGTATCCGAATTATTGCATTCGAATTCATGAAATTTCGATTAGCGATTACTACTACTAGTGAGTGACAGTATCCCAGAACTTGCGTTCGAATGCATGAGATTTCGATTAGCGAATACTACTACTAGTGAGTGACAGTATCCGGATTATTGCATTCGATTGCATGAGATTTCGATTAGCGAATACTACTACTAGTGAGGGACAGAATCCGAGAACTTGCATTCGAATGCATGAGATTTCGATTAGCGAATACTACTACTAGTGAGTGACAGTATCCGAGAACTTGCATTCGAATGCATGAGATTTCGATTAGCGAATACTACTACTAGTGAGTGACAGTATCCGAGAACTTGCATTCGAATGCATGAGATTTCGATTAGCGAATACTACTACTAGTGAGAGACAGAATCCGAGAACTTGCATTCGAATGCATTAGATTTCGATTAGCGAATACTACTACTAGTGAGTGACAGTATCCGAATTATTGCATTCGAATGCATGAAATTTCGATTAGCAAATACTACTACTAGTGAGTGACAGTATCCCAGAACTTGCATTCGAATGCATATGATTTCGATTTGCGAATACTACTACTAGTGAGTGACAGTATCCGAATTATTGCATTCGAATGCATGAAATTTCGATTAGCGAATACTACTACTAGTGAGTGACAGTATCCGAATTATTGCATTCGAATTCATGAAACTTCGATTAGCGGTTACTACCACTAGTGAGTGAAAGTATCCCAGAACTTGCATTCGAATGCATGAGATTTCGATTAGCGAATACTACTACTAGTGAGTGACAGTATCCGGATTATTGCATTCGAATGCATGAGATTTCAATTAGCGAATACTACTACTAGTGAGTGACAGTATCCGAGAACTTGCATTCGAATGCATGATATTTCGATTAGCGAATACTAGTACTAGTGAGTGACAGTATCCAAATTATTGCATTCGAATGCATGAAATTTCGATTAGCGAATACTACTACTAGTGAGTGACAGTATCCGAATTATTGCATTCGAATGCATGAAATTTAGATTAGCGAATACTACTACTAGTGAGTGACAGTATCCGAATTATTGCATTCGAATGCATGAAATTTCGATTAGCGAATACTACTACTAGTGAGTGACAGTATCCGAATTATTGCATTCGAATGCATGAAATCTCGATTAGCGAATACTACTACTAGTGAGTGACAGTATCCCAGAACTTGCATTCGAATACATCAGATTTCGATTAGCGAATACTACTACTACTAGTGAGTGACAGTATCCGGATTATTGCATTCGAATGCATGAGATTTCGATTAGCGAATACTTCTACTAGTGAGTGACAGTATCCGAGAACTTGCATTCGAATGCATGAGATTTCGATTAGCGAATACTACTACTAGTGAGTGACAGTATCCGAGAACTTGAATTCGAATGCATGAGATTTCGATTAGTGAATACTATTACTAGTGAGTGACAGTATCCGAATTATTGCATTCGAATGCAAGAGATTTCGATTAGGGAATACTACCACTAGTGAGTGACAGTATCCGAGAACTTGCATTCGAATGCATGAAATTTCGATTAGCGAATACTACTACTAGTGAGTGACAGTATCCGAATTATTGCATTCGAATTCATGAAATTTCGATTAGCGATTACTACTACTAGTGAGTGACAGTATCCCAGAACTTGCATTCGAATGCATGAGATTTCGATTAGCGAATACTACTACTAGTGAGTGACAGAATCCGAGAACTTGCATTCGAATGCATGAGATTTCGATTAGCGAATACTACTACTAGTGAGTGACAGTATCCGAGAACTTGCATTCGAATGCATGAGATTTCTATTAGCGAATACTACTACTAGTGAGTGACAGTATCCGGATTATTGCATTCGAATGCATGAGATTTCGATTAGCAAATACTACTACTAGTGAGTGACAGAATCCGAGAACTTGCATTCGAATGCATGAGATTTCGATTAGCGAATACTACTACTAGTGAGTGACAGTATCCGAGAACTTGCATTCGAATGCATGAGATTTCTATTAGCGAATACTACTACTAGTGAGTGACAGTATCCGAGAACTTGCATTCGAATGCATTAGATTTCGATTAGCGAATACTACTACTAGTGAGAGACAGAATCCGAGAACTTGCATTCGAATGCATTAGATTTCGATTAGCGAATACTACTACTAGTGAGTGACAGTATCCGAATTATAGCATTCGAATGCATGAAATTTCGATTAGAAAATACTACTACTAGTGAGTGACAGTATCCAAGAACTTGCATTCGAATGCAAGAGATCTCGATTAGCGAATACTACTACTAGTGAGTGACAGTATCCGAGAACCTGCATTCGAATGTTTTAGATTTCGATTAGCGAATATTACTACTAGTAGGTGACAGTATCCGAATTATTGCATTCGAATGCATGAAATTTCCATTAGCAAATACTACTACTAGTGAGTGACAGTATCCGAGAACTTGCATTCGAATTCATGAGATTTCGATTAGCGAATACTACTAGTAGTGAGTGACAGTATCCGAGAACCTGCATTCGAATGCATGAGATTTCGATTAGCGAATACTACTACTAGTGAGTGACAGTATCCGAGAACTTGCATTCGAATGCATGAGATTTCGATTAGCGGATACTACTACTAATGAGTGACAGTATCCGAATTATTGCATTCGAATGCATGAAATTTCGATTAGCGAATACTACTACTAGTGAGTGACAGTATCCGAATTATTACATTCGAATGCATGAGATTTCAATTAGCGAATACTACTACTAGTGAGTGACAGTATCCGAGAACTTGCATTCGAATGCAAGAGACTTCGATTAGCGAATACTACTACTAGTGAGTGACAGTATCCCAGAACTTGCATTCGAATGCATGAGATTTCGATTAGCGAATACTACTACTAGTGAGTGACAGTATCCGAGAACTTGCATTCGAATGCATGAGATTTCGATTAGCGAATACTACTACTAGTGAGAGACAGAATCCGAGAACTTGCATTCGAATGCATGAGATTTCGATTAGGGAATACTACTACTAGTGAGTGACAGTATCCGAATTATTGCATTCGAATTCATGAAATTTCGATTAGCGATTACTACTACTAGTGAGGGACAGTATCCCAGAACTTGCAATCGAATGCATGAGATTTCGATTAGCGATTACTACTACTAGTGAGTGACAGTATCCCAGAACTTGCATTCGAATGCATGAGATTTCGATTAGCGAATACTACTTCTAGTGAGTGACAGTATCCGAATTATTGCATTCGAATTCATGAAATTTCGATTAGCGATTACTACTACTAGTGAGTGACAGTATCCCAGAACTTGCATTCGAATGCATGAGATTTCGATTAGCGAATACTACCACTAGTGAGTGACAGTATCCGGATTATTGCATTCGAATGCATGAGATTTCGATTAGCGAATACTACTACTAGTGAGTGACAGAATCCGAGAACTTGCATTCGAATGCATGAGATTTCGATTACCAAAAACTACTACTAGTGAGTGACAGTATCCGAGAACTTGCATTCGAATGCATGAGATTTCGATTAGCGAATACTACTACTAGTGAGTGACAGTATCCGAGAACTTGCATTCGAATGCATGAGATTTCGATTAGCGAATACTACTACTAGTGAGAGACAGAATCCGAGAACTTGCATTCGAATGCATTAGATTTCGATTAGCGAATACTACTACTAGTGAGTGACAGTATCCGAATTATTGCATTCGAATGCATGAAATTTCGATTAGCAAATACTACTACTAGTGAGTGACAGTATCTCAGAACTTGCATTCGAATGCATTAGATTTCGATTTGCGAATACTACTACTAGTGAGTGACAGTATCCGAATTATTGCATTCGAATGCATGAAATTTCGATTAGCGAATACTACTACTAGTGAGTGACAGTATCCGAATTATTGCATTCGAATTCATGAAACTTCGATTAGCGATTACTACTACTAGTGAGTGAAAGTATCCCAGAACTTGCATTCGAATGCATGAGATTTCGATTAGCGAATACTACTACTAGTGAGTGACAGTATCCAAATTATTGCATTCGAATGCATGAAATTTCGATTAGCGAATACTACTACTAGTGAGTGACAGTATCCGAATTATTGCATTCGAATGCATGAAATTTCGATTAGCGAATACTACTACTAGTGAGTGACAGTATCCGAATTATTGCATTCGAATGCATGAAATTTCGATTAGCGAATACTACTACTAGTGAGTGACAGTATCCGAATTATTGCATTCGAATGCATGAAATTTCGATTAGCGAATACTACTACTAGTGAGTGACAGTATCCCAGAACTTGCATTCGAATACATCAGATTTCGATTAGCGAATACTACTACTACTAGTGAGTGACAGTATCCGGATTATTGCATTCGAATGCATGAGATTTCGATTAGCGAATACTTCTACTAGTGAGTGACAGTATCCGAGAACTTGCATTCGAATGCATGAGATTTCGATTAGCGAATACTACTACTAGTGAGTGACAGTATCCGAGAACTTGAATTCGAATGCATGACATTTCGATTAGTGAATACTATTACTAGTGAGTGACAGTATCCGAATTATTGCATTCGAATGCAAGAGATTTCGATTAGCGAATACTACCACTAGTGAGTGACAGTATCCGAGAACTTGCATTCGAATGCATGAAATTTCGATAGCGAATACTACTACTAGTGAGTGACAGTATCCGAATTATTGCATTCGAATTCATGAAATTTCGATTAGCGATTACTACTACTAGTGAGTGACAGTATCCCAGGACTTGCATTCGAATGCATGAGATTTCGATTAGCGAATACTACTACTAGTGAGTGACAGTATCCGGATTATTGCATTCGAATGCATGAGATTTCGATTAGCAAATACTACTATTAGTGAGTGACAGAATCCGAGAACTTGCATTCGAATGCATGAGATTTCGATTAGCGAATACTACTACTAGTGAGTGACAGTATCCGAGAACTTGCATTCGAATGCATGAGATTTCGATTAGCGAATACTACTACTAGTGAGTGACAGTATCCGAGAACTTGCATTCGAATGCATGAGATTTCGATTAGCGAATACTACTACTAGTGAGAGACAGAATCCGAGAACTTGCATTCGAATGCATTAGATTTCGATTAGCGAATACTACTACTAGTGAGTGACAGTATCCGAATTATAGCATTCGAATGCATGAAATTTCGATTAGCAAATACTACTACTAGTGAGTGACAGTATCCCAGAACTTGCATTGGAATGCATGAGATTTCGATTAGCGAATACTACTACTAGTGAGTGACAGTATCCGAATTATTGCATTCGAATGCATGAAATTTCGATTAGCGGATACTACTACTAGTGAGTGACAGTATCCGAATTATTGCATTCGAATTCATGAAACTTCGATTAGCGATTACTACTACTAGTGAGTGACAGTATCCCAGAACTTGCATTCGAATGCATGAGATTTTGATTAGCGAATACTACTACTAGTGAGTGACAGTATCCGGATTATTGCATTCGAATGCATGAGATTTCGATTAGCGAATACTACTACTAGTGAGTGACAGAATCCGAGAACTTGCATTCGAATGCATGAGATTTCGATTAGCGAATACTACTACTAGTGAGTGACAGTATCCGAGAACTTGCATTCGAATGCATGAGATTTCGATTAGCGAATACTACTACCAGTGAGTGACAGTATCCAAATTATTGCATTCGAATGCATGAAATTTCGATTAGCGAATACTACTACTAGTGAGTGACAGTATCCGAATTATTGCATTCGAATGCATGAAATTTCGATTAGCGAATACTACTACTAGTGAGTGACAGTATCCGAATTATTGCATTCGAATGCATGAAATTTCGATTAGCGAATACTACTACTAGTGAGTGACAGTATCCGAATTATTGCATTCGAATGCATGAAATTTCGATTAGCGAATACTACTACTAGTGAGTGACAGTATCCCAGAACTTGCATTCGAATGCATGAGATTTCGATTAGCGAATACTATTACTAGTGAGTGACAGTGTACGGATTATTGCATTCGAATGCATGAGATTTCGATTAGCGAATACTTCTACTAGTGAGTGACAGTATCCGAGAACTTGCATTCGAATGCATGAGATTTCGATTAGCGAATACTACTACTAGTGAGTGACAGTATCCGAGAACTTGAATTCGAATGCATGAGATTTCGATTAGTGAATACTATTACTAGTGAGTGACAGTATCCGAATTATTGCATTCGAATGCAAGAGATTTCGATTAGCGAATACTACCACTAGTGAGTGACAGTATCCGAGAACTTGCATTCGAATGAATGAGATTTCGATTAGCGAATACTACTACTCATGAGTGACAGTATCCGAATTATTGCATTCGAATGCATGAGATTTCGATTAGCGAATACTACTACTAGTGAGTGACAGTATCCGAGAACTTGCATTCGAATGCATGAGATTTCGATTAGCGAATACTACTACTAGTGAGTGACAGTATCCGGATTATTGCATTCGAATGCATGAGATTTCGATTAGCAAATACTACTACTAGTGAGTGACAGAATCCGAGAACTTGCATTCGAATGCATGAGATTTCGATTAGCGAATACTACTACTAGTGAGTGACAGTATCCGAGAACTTGCATTCGAATGCATGAGATTTCTATTAGCGAATACTACTACTAGTGAGTGACAGTATCCGAGAACTTGCATTCGAATGCATTAGATTTCGATTAGCGAATACTACTACTAGTGAGAGACAGAATCCGAGAACTTGCATTCGAATGCATTAGATTTCGATTAGCGAATACTACTACTAGTGAGTGACAGTATCCGAATTATAGCATTCGAATGCATGAAATTTCGATTAGCAAATACTACTACTAGTGAGTGACAGTATCCAAGAACTTGCATTCGAATGCAAGAGATCTCGATTAGCGAATACTACTACTAGTGAGTGACAGTATCCGAGAACCTGCATTCGAATGTTTTAGATTTCGATTAGCGAATATTACTACTAGTAGGTGACAGTATCCGAATTATTGCATTCGAATGCATGAAATTTCCATTAGCAAATACTACTACTAGTGAGTGACAGTATCCGAGAACTTGCATTCGAATTCATGAGATTTCGATTAGCGAATACTACTAGTAGTGAGTGACAGTATCCGAGAACCTGCATTCGAATGCATGAGATTTCGATTAGCGAATACTACTACTAGTGAGTGACAGTATCCGAGAACTTGCATTCGAATGCATGAGATTTCGATTAGCGGATACTACTACTAATGAGTGACAGTATCCGAATTATTGCATTCGAATGCATGAAATTTCGATTAGCGAATACTACTACTAGTGAGTGACAGTATCCGAATTATTACATTCGAATGCATGAGATTTCAATTAGCGAATACTACTACTAGTGAGTGACAGTATCCGAGAACTTGCATTCGAATGCAAGAGACTTCGATTAGCGAATACTACTACTAGTGAGTGACAGTATCCCAGAACTTGCATTCGAATGCATGAGATTTCGATTAGCGAATACTACTACTAGTGAGTGACAGTATCCGAGAACTTGCATTCGAATGCATGAGATTTCGATTAGCGAATACTACTACTAGTGAGAGACAGAATCCGAGAACTTGCATTCGAATGCATGAGATTTCGATTAGGGAATACTACTACTAGTGAGTGACAGTATCCGAATTATTGCATTCGAATTCATGAAATTTCGATTAGCGATTACTACTACTAGTGAGGGACAGTATCCCAGAACTTGCAATCGAATGCATGAGATTTCGATTAGCGATTACTACTACTAGTGAGTGACAGTATCCCAGAACTTGCATTCGAATGCATGAGATTTCGATTAGCGAATACTACTTCTAGTGAGTGACAGTATCCGAATTATTGCATTCGAATTCATGAAATTTCGATTAGCGATTACTACTACTAGTGAGTGACAGTATCCCAGAACTTGCATTCGAATGCATGAGATTTCGATTAGCGAATACTACTACTAGTGAGTGACAGTATCCGGATTATTGCATTCGAATGCATGAGATTTCGATTAGCGAATACTACTACTAGTGAGTGACAGAATCCGAGAACTTGCATTCGAATGCATGAGATTTCGATTACCAAAAACTACTACTAGTGAGTGACAGTATCCGAGAACTTGCATTCGAATGCATGAGATTTCGATTAGCGAATACTACTACTAGTGAGTGACAGTATCCGAGAACTTGCATTCGAATGCATGAGATTTCGATTAGCGAATACTACTACTAGTGAGAGACAGAATCCGAGAACTTGCATTCGAATGCATTAGATTTCGATTAGCGAATACTACTACTAGTGAGTGACAGTATCCGAATTATTGCATTCGAATGCATGAAATTTCGATTAGCAAATACTACTACTAGTGAGTGACAGTATCTCAGAACTTGCATTCGAATGCATTAGATTTCGATTTGCGAATACTACTACTAGTGAGTGACAGTATCCGAATTATTGCATTCGAATGCATGAAATTTCGATTAGCGAATACTACTACTAGTGAGTGACAGTATCCGAGTTATTGCATTCGAATTCATGAAACTTCGATTAGCGATTACTTCTACTAGTGAGTGAAAGTATCCCAGAACTTGCATTCGAATGCATGAGATTTCGATTAGCGAATACTACTACTAGTGAGTGACAGTATCCAAATTATTGCATTCGAATGCATGAAATTTCGATTAGCGAATACTACTACTAGTGAGTGACAGTATCCGAATTATTGCATTCGAATGCATGAAATTTCGATTAGCGAATACTACTACTAGTGAGTGACAGTATCCGAATTATTGCATTCGAATGCATGAAATTTCGATTAGCGAATACTACTACTAGTGAGTGACAGTATCCGAATTATTGCATTCGAATGCATGAAATTTCGATTAGCGAATACTACTACTAGTGAGTGACAGTATCCCAGAACTTGCATTCGAATACATCAGATTTCGATTAGCGAATACTACTACTACTAGTGAGTGACAGTATCCGGATTATTGCATTCGAATGCATGAGATTTCGATTAGCGAATACTTCTACTAGTGAGTGACAGTATCCGAGAACTTGCATTCGAATGCATGAGATTTCGATTAGCGAATACTACTACTAGTGAGTGACAGTATCCGAGAACTTGAATTCGAATGCATGACATTTCGATTAGTGAATACTATTACTAGTGAGTGACAGTATCCGAATTATTGCATTCGAATGCAAGAGATTTCGATTAGCGAATACTACCACTAGTGAGTGACAGTATCCGAGAACTTGCATTCGAATGCATGAAATTTCGATAGCGAATACTACTACTAGTGAGTGACAGTATCCGAATTATTGCATTCGAATTCATGAAATTTCGATTAGCGATTACTACTACTAGTGAGTGACAGTATCCCAGGACTTGCATTCGAATGCATGAGATTTCGATTAGCGAATACTACTACTAGTGAGTGACAGTATCCGGATTATTGCATTCGAATGCATGAGATTTCGATTAGCAAATACTACTACTAGTGAGTGACAGAATCCGAGAACTTGCATTCGAATGCATGAGATTTCGATTAGCGAATACTACTACTAGTGAGTGACAGTATCCGAGAACTTGCATTCGAATGCATGAGATTTCGATTAGCGATTACTACTACTAGTGAGTGACAGTATCCGAGAACTTGCATTCGAATGCATGAGATTTCGATTAGCGAATACTACTACTAGTGAGAGACAGAATCCGAGAACTTGCATTCGAATGCATTAGATTTCGATTAGCGAATACTACTACTAGTGAGTGACAGTATCCGAATTATAGCATTCGAATGCATGAAATTTCGATTAGCAAATACTACTACTAGTGAGTGACAGTATCCCAGAACTTGCATTGGAATGCATGAGATTTCGATTAGCGAATACTACTACTAGTGAGTGACAGTATCCGAATTATTGCATTCGAATGCATGAAATTTCGATTAGCGAATACTACTACTAGTGAGTGACAGTATCCGAATTATTGCATTCGAATTCATGAAACTTCGATTAGCGATTACTACTACTAGTGAGTGACAGTATCCCAGAACTTGCATTCGAATGCATGAGATTTTGATTAGCGAATACTACTACTAGTGAGTGACAGTATCCGGATTATTGCATTCGAATGCATGAGATTTCGATTAGCGAATACTACTACTAGTGAGTGACAGAATCCGAGAACTTGCATTCGAATGCATGAGATTTCGATTAGCGAATACTACTACTAGTGAGTGACAGTATCCGAGAACTTGCATTCGAATGCATGAGATTTCGATTAGCGAATACTACTACCAGTGAGTGACAGTATCCAAATTATTGCATTCGAATGCATGAAATTTCGATTAGCGAATACTACTACTAGTGAGTGACAGTATCCGAATTATTGCATTCGAATGCATGAAATTTCGATTAGCGAATACTACTACTAGTGAGTGACAGTATCCGAATTATTGCATTCGAATGCATGAAATTTCGATTAGCGAATACTACTACTAGTGAGTGACAGTATCCGAATTATTGCATTCGAATGCATGAAATTTCGATTAGCGAATACTACTACTAGTGAGTGACAGTATCCCAGAACTTGCATTCGAATGCATGAGATTTCGATTAGCGAATACTATTACTAGTGAGTGACAGTGTACGGATTATTGCATTCGAATGCATGAGATTTCGATTAGCGAATACTTCTACTAGTGAGTGACAGTATCCGAGAACTTGCATTCGAATGCATGAGATTTCGATTAGCGAATACTACTACTAGTGAGTGACAGTATCCGAGAACTTGAATTCGAATGCATGAGATTTCGATTAGTGAATACTATTACTAGTGAGTGACAGTATCCGAATTATTGCATTCGAATGCAAGAGATTTCGATTAGCGAATACTACCACTAGTGAGTGACAGTATCCGAGAACTTGCATTCGAATGAATGAGATTTCGATTAGCGAATACTACTACTCATGAGTGACAGTATCCGAATTATTGCATTCGAATGCATGAGATTTCGATTAGCGAATACTACTACTAGTGAGTGACAGTATCCGAGAACTTGCATTCGAATGCATGAGATTTCGATTAGCGATTACTACTACTAGTGAGTGACAGTATACAAATTATTGCATTCCAATGCTTGAGATTTCGATTAGCGAATACTACTACTAGTGAGTGACAGTATCCGAATTATTGCATTCGAATGCATGAGATTTCGATTAGCGAACACTACTACTAGTGAATGACAGTATCCGAATTATTGGATTCGAATGCAAGAGATTTCGATTAGCGAATACTACTACTAGTGAGTGACAGTATCCGAGAACTTGCTTTCGAATGCAAGAGATTTCGATTAGCGAATACTACTACTAGTGAGTAACAGTATCCGAGAACTTGCATACGAATGCATGCGATTTCGATTAGCGAATACTAGTACTAGTGAGTGACAGTATCCGAGAACTTGCATTCGAATGCATGAGATTTCGATTAGCGAATACTACTACTAGTGAGTTACAGTATCCGAGAACTTGCATTCGAATGCATGAGATTTCGATTAGCGAATACTACTACTAGTGAGTGACAGTATCCAAATTATTGCAATCGAATGCATGAAATTTCGATTAGCGAATACTACTACTAGTGAGTTACAGTATCCGAGAACTTGCATTCGAATGCATGAGATTTCGATTAGCGAATACTACTACTAGTGAGTTACAGTATCCGAGAACTTGCATTCGAATGCATGAGATTTCGATTAGCGAATACTACTACTAGTGAGTGACAGTATCCAAATTATTGCATTCGAATGCATGAAATTTCGATTAGCGAATACTACTACTAGTGAGTGACAGAATCCGAATTATTGCATTCGAATGCTTGAAATTTCGATTAGCGAATACTACTACTAGTGAGTGACAGTATCCGAATTATTGCATTCGAAAGCATGAAATTTCGATTAGCGAATACTACCACTAGTGAGTGACAGTATCCGAATTATTGCATTCGAATGCATGAAATTTCGATTAGCGAATACTACTACTAGTGAGTGACAGTATCCCAGAACTTGCATTCAAATGCATGAGATTTTGATTAGCGAATACTACTACTAGTGAGTGACAGTATCCGAGAACTTGCATTCGAATGCATGAGATTTCGATTAGCGAATACTACTACTAATGAGTGACAGTATCCGAATTATTGCATTCGAATGCATGAAATTTCGATTAGCGAATACTACTACTAGTGAGTGACAGTATCCGAATTATTGCATTCGAATGCATGAAATTTCGATTAGCAAATACTACTACTAGTGAGTGACAGTATCTCAGAACTTGCATTCGAATGCATGAGATTTCGATTTGCGAATACTACTAGTAGTGAGTGACAGTATCCGAATTATTGCATTCGCATGCATGAAATTTCGATTAGCGAATACTTCTACTAGTGAGTGACAGTATCCGAGAACTTGCATTCGAATGCATGAGATTTCGTTTAGCGAATACTACTACTAGTGAGTGACAGTATCCGAGAACTTGAATTCGAATGCATGAGATTTCGATTAGTGAATACTATTACTAGTGAGTGACAGTATCCGAATTATTGCATTCGAATGCAAGAGATTTCTATTAGCGAATACTACCACTAGTGAGTGACAGTATCCGAGAACTTGCATTCGAATGAATGAGATTTCGATTAGCGAATACTACTACTAGTGAGTGACAGTATCCGAATTATTGCATTCGAATGCATGAGATTTCGATTAGCGAATACTACTACTAGTGAGTGACAGTATCCGAGAACTTGCATTCGAATGCATGAGATTTCGATTAGCGAATACTACTACTAGTGAGTGACAGTATCCAAATTATTGCATTCCAATGCTTGAGATTTCGATTAGCGAATACTACTACTAGTGAGTGACAGTATCCGAATTATTGCATTCGAATGCATGAGATTTCGATTAGCGAACACTACTACTAGTGAATGACAGTATCCGAATTATTGCATTCGAATGCAAGAGATTTCGATTAGCGAATACTACTACTAGTGAGTGACAGTATCCGAGAACTTGCTTTCGAATGCAAGAGATTTCGATTAGCGAATACTACTACTAGTGAGTAACAGTATCCGAGAACTTGCATACGAATGCATGAGATTTCGATTAGCGAATACTAGTACTAGTGAGTGACAGTATCCGAGAACTTGCATTCGAATGCATGAGATTTCGATTAGCGAATACTACTACTAGTGAGTTACAGTATCCGAGAACTTGCATTCGAATGCATGAGATTTCGATTAGCGAATACTACTACTAGTGAGTGACAGTATCCAAATTATTGCATTCGAATGTATGAAATTTTAATTAGCGAATACTACTACTAGTGAGTGACAGTATCCGAATTATTGCATTCGAATGCATGAAATTTCGATTAGCGAATACTACTACTAGTGAGTGACGGTATCCGAATTATTGCATTCGAAAGCATGAAATTTCGATTAGCGAATACTACTACTAGTGAGAGACACAATCCGAGAACCTGCATTCGAATGCATTAGATTTCGATTAGCGAATACTACTACTAGTAGGTGACAGTATCCGAATTATTGCATTCGAATGCATGAAATTTCGATTAGCAAATACTACTACTAGTGAGTGACAGTATCCCAGAACTTGCATTCGAATGCATGAGATTTCGATTTGCGAATACTACTACTAGTGAGTGACAGTATCCGAATTATTGCATTCGAATGCATGAAATTTCGATTAGCGAATACTACTACTAGTGAGTGACAGTATCCGAATTATTGCATTCGAATTCATGAAACTTCGATTAGCGATTACTACTACTACTAGTGAGTGACAGTATCCCAGAACTTGCATTCGAATGCATGAGATTTCGATTAGCGAATACTACTACTAGTGAGTGACAGTATCCGGATTATTGCATTCGAATGCATGAGATTTCGATTAGCGAATACTACTACTAGTGAGTGACAGAATACGAGAACTTGCATTCGAATGCATGAGATTTCGATTAGCGAATACTACTACTAGTGAGTGACAGTATCCGAGAACTTGCATTCGAATGCATGAGATTTCGATTAGCGAATACTACTACCAGTGAGTGACAGTATCCAAATTATTGCATTCGAATGCATGAAATTTCGATTAGCGAATACTACTACTAGTGAGTGACAGTATCCGAATTATTGCATTCGAATGCATGAAATTTCGATTAGCGAATACTACTACTAGTGAGTGACAGTATCCGAATTATTGCATTCGAATGCATGAAATTTCGATTAGCGAATACTACTACTAGTGAGTGACAGTATCCGAATTATTGCATTCGAATGCATGAAATTTCGATTAGCGAATACTACTACTAGTGAGTGACAGTATCCCAGAACTTGCATTCGAATGCATGAGATTTCGATTAGCGAATACTATTACTAGTGAGTGACAGTGTACGGATTATTGCATTCGAATGCATGAGATTTCGATTAGCGAATACTTCTACTAGTGAGTGACAGTATCCGAGAACTTGCATTCGAATGCATGAGATTTCGATTAGTGAATACTATTACTAGTGAGTGACAGTATCCGAATTATTGCATTCGAATGCAAGAGATTTCGATTAGCGAATACTACCACTAGTGAGTGACAGTATCCGAGAACTTGCATTCGAATGAATGACATTTCGATTAGCGAATACTACTACTAGTGAGTGACAGTATCCGAATTATTGCATTCGAATGCATGAGATTTCGATTAGGGAATACTACTACTAGTGAGTGACAGTATCCGAGAACTTGCATTCGAATGCATGAGATTTCGATTAGCGAATACTACTACTAGCGAGTGACAGTATACAAATTATTGCATTCGAATGCATGAGATTTCGATTAGCGAACACTACTACTAGTGAATGACAGTATCCGAATTATTGCATTCGAATGCAAGAGATTTCGATTAGCGAATACTACTACTAGTGAGTGACAGTATCCGAATTATTGCATTCGAATGCATGAAATTTCGATTAGCGAATACTTCTACTAGTGAGTGACAGTATCCGAGAACTTGCATTCGAATGCATGAGATTTCGTTTAGCGAATACTACTACTAGTGAGTGACAGTATCCGAGAACTTGAATTCGAATGCATGAGATTTCGATTAGTGAATACTATTACTAGTGAGTGACAGTATCCGAATTATTGCATTCGAATGCAAGAGATTTCTATTAGCGAATACTACCACTAGTGAGTGACAGTATCCGAGAACTTGCATTCGAATGAATGAGATTTCGATTAGCGAATACTACTACTAGTGAGTGACAGTATCCGAATTATTGCATTCGAATGCATGAGATTTCGATTAGCGAATACTACTACTAGTGAGTGACAGTATCCGAGAACTTGCATTCGAATGCATGAGATTTCGATTAGCGAATACTACTACTAGTGAGTGACAGTATCCAAATTATTGCATTCCAATGCTTGAGATTTCGATTAGCGAATACTACTACTAGTGAGTGACAGTATCCGAATTATTGCATTCGAATGCATGAGATTTCGATTAGCGAACACTACTACTAGTGAATGACAGTATCCGAATTATTGCATTCGAATGCAAGAGATTTCGATTAGCGAATACTACTACTAGTGAGTGACAGTATCCGAGAACTTGCTTTCGAATGCAAGAGATTTCGATTAGCGAATACTACTACTAGTGAGTAACAGTATCCGAGAACTTGCATACGAATGCATGAGATTTCGATTAGCGAATACTAGTACTAGTGAGTGACAGTATCCGAGAACTTGCATTCGAATGCATGAGATTTCGATTAGCGAATACTACTACTAGTGAGTTACAGTATCCGAGAACTTGCATTCGAATGCATGAGATTTCGATTAGCGAATACTACTACTAGTGAGTGACAGTATCCAAATTATTGCATTCGAATGTATGAAATTTTAATTAGCGAATACTACTACTAGTGAGTGACAGTATCCGAATTATTGCATTCGAATGCATGAAATTTCGATTAGCGAATACTACTACTAGTGAGTGACGGTATCCGAATTATTGCATTCGAAAGCATGAAATTTCGATTAGCGAATACTACTACTAGTGAGAGACAGAATCCGAGAACCTGCATTCGAATGCATTAGATTTCGATTAGCGAATACTACTACTAGTAGGTGACAGTATCCGAATTATTGCATTCGAATGCATGAAATTTCGATTAGCAAATACTACTACTAGTGAGTGACAGTATCCCAGAACTTGCATTCGAATGCATGAGATTTCGATTTGCGAATACTACTACTAGTGAGTGACAGTATCCGAATTATTGCATTCGAATGCATGAAATTTCGATTAGCGAATACTACTACTAGTGAGTGACAGTATCCGAATTATTGCATTCGAATTCATGAAACTTCGATTAGCGATTACTACTACTACTAGTGAGTGACAGTATCCCAGAACTTGCATTCGAATGCATGAGATTTCGATTAGCGAATACTACTACTAGTGAGTGACAGTATCCGGATTATTGCATTCGAATGCATGAGATTTCGATTAGCGAATACTACTACTAGTGAGTGACAGAATACGAGAACTTGCATTCGAATGCATGAGATTTCGATTAGCGAATACTACTACTAGTGAGTGACAGTATCCGAGAACTTGCATTCGAATGCATGAGATTTCGATTAGCGAATACTACTACCAGTGAGTGACAGTATCCAAATTATTGCATTCGAATGCATGAAATTTCGATTAGCGAATACTACTACTAGTGAGTGACAGTATCCGAATTATTGCATTCGAATGCATGAAATTTCGATTAGCGAATACTACTACTAGTGAGTGACAGTATCCGAATTATTGCATTCGAATGCATGAAATTTCGATTAGCGAATACTACTACTAGTGAGTGACAGTATCCGAATTATTGCATTCGAATGCATGAAATTTCGATTAGCGAATACTACTACTAGTGAGTGACAGTATCCCAGAACTTGCATTCGAATGCATGAGATTTCGATTAGCGAATACTATTACTAGTGAGTGACAGTGTACGGATTATTACATTCGAATGCATGAGATTTCGATTAGCGAATACTTCTACTAGTGAGTGACAGTATCCGAGAACTTGCATTCGAATGCATGAGATTTCGATTAGTGAATACTATTACTAGTGAGTGACAGTATCCGAATTATTGCATTCGAATGCAAGAGATTTCGATTAGCGAATACTACCACTAGTGAGTGACAGTATCCGAGAACTTGCATTCGAATGAATGACATTTCGATTAGCGAATACTACTACTAGTGAGTGACAGTATCCGAATTATTGCATTCGAATGCATGAGATTTCGATTAGGGAATACTACTACTAGTGAGTGACAGTATCCGAGAACTTGCATTCGAATGCATGAGATTTCGATTAGCGAATACTACTACTAGCGAGTGACAGTATACAAATTATTGCATTCGAATGCATGAGATTTCGATTAGCGAACACTACTACTAGTGAATGACAGTATCCGAATTATTGCATTCGAATGCAAGAGATTTCGATTAGCGAATACTACTACTAGTGAGTGACAGTATCCGAATTATTGCATTCGAATGCAAGAGATTTCGATTAGCGAATACTACTACTAGCGAGTGACAGTATCCGAATTATTGCATTCGAATGCATGAGATTTCGATTAGCGAACACTACTACTAGTGAATGACAGTATCCGAATTATTGCATTCGAATGCAAGAGATTTCGATTAGCGAATACTACTACTAGTGAGTGACAGTATCCGAGAACTTGCTTTCGAATGCAAGAGATTTCGATTAGCGAATACTACTACTAGTGAGTAACAGTATCCGAGAACTTGCATACGAATGCATGAGATTTCGATTAGCGAATACTAGTACTAGTGAGTGACAGTATCCGAGAACTTGCATTCGAATGCATGAGATTTCGATTAGCGAATACTACTACTAGTGAGTTACAGTATCCGAGAACTTGCATTCGAATGCATGAGATTTCGATTAGCGAATACTACTACTAGTGAGTGACAGTATCCAAATTATTGCATTCGAATGCATGAAATTTCGATTAGCGAATACTACTACTAGTGAGTGACAGAATCCGAATTATTGCATTCGAATGCATGAAATTTCGATTAGCGAATACTACTACTAGTGAGTGACAGTATCCGAATTATTGCATTCGAAAGCATGAAATTTCGATTAGCGAATACTACCACTAGTGAGTGACAGTATCCGAATTATTGCATTCGAATGCATGAAATTTCGATTAGCGAATACTACTACTAGTGAGTGACAGTATCCCAGAACTTGCATTCAAATGCATGAGATTTTGATTAGCGAATACTACTACTAGTGAGTGACAGTATCCGAGAACTTGCATTCGAATGCAAGAGACTTCGATTAGCGAATACTACTACTAGTGAGTGACAGTATCCGAGAACTTGCATTCGAATGCATGAGATTTCGATTAGCGAATACTACTACTAGTGAGTGACAGTATCCGAGAACTTGCATTCGAATGCATGAGATTTCGATTAGCGAATACTACTACTAGTGAGAGACAGAATCCGAGAACTTGCATTCGAATGCATGAGATTTCGATTAGGGAATACTACTACTAGTGAGTGACAGTATCCGAATTATTGCATTCGAATTCATGAAATTTCGATTAGCGATTACTACTACTAGTGAGTGACAGTATCCCAGAACTTGCAATCGAATGCATGAGATTTCGATTAGCGATTACTACTACTAGTGAGTGACAGTATCCCAGAACTTGCATTCGAATGCATGAGATTTCGATTAGCCAATACTACTTCTAGTGAGTGACAGTATCCGAATTATTGCATTCGAATTCATGAAATTTCGATTAGCGATTACTACTACTAGTGAGTGACAGTATCCCAGAACTTGCATTCGAATGCATGAGATTTCGATTAGCGAATACTACAACTAGTGAGTGACAGTATCCGGATTATTGCATTCGAATGCATGAGATTTCGATTAGCGAATACTACTACTACTGAGTGACAGAATCCGAGAACTTGCATTCGAATGCATGAGATTTCGATTAGCGAATACTACTACTAGTGAGTGACAGTATCCGAGAACTTGCATTCGAATGCATGAGATTTCGATTAGCGAATACTACTACTAGTGAGTGACAGTATCCGAATTATTGCATTCGAATGCCTGAAATTTCGATTAGCAAATACTACTACTAGTGAGTGACAGTATCCCAGAACTTGCATTCGAATGCATGAGATTTCGATTTGCGAATACTACTACTAGTGAGTGACAGTATCCGAATTATTGCATTCGAATGCCTGAAATTTCGATTAGCGAATACTACTACTAGTGAGTGACAGTATCCGAATTATTGCATTCGAATTCATGAAACTTCGATTAGCGATTACTACTACTAGTGAGTGAAAGTATCCCAGAACTTGCATTCGAATGCATGAGATTTCGATTAGCGAATACTACTACTAGTGAGTGACAGTATCCGGATTATTGCATTCGAATGCATGAGATTTCGATTAGCGAATACTACTACTAGTGAGTGACAGAATCCGAGAACTTGCATTCGAATGCATGAGATTTCGATTAGCGAATACTACTACTAGTGAGTGACAGTATCCGAGAACTTGCATTCGAATGCATGAGATTTCGATTAGCGAATACTACTACTAGTGAGTGACAGTATCCAAATTATTGCATTCGAATGCATGAAATTTCGATTAGCGAATACTACTACTAGTGAGTGACAGTATCCGAATTATTGCATTCGAATGCATGAAATTTCGATTAGCGAATACTACTACTAGTGAGTGACAGTATCCGAATTATTGCATTCGAATGCATGAAATTTCGATTAGCGAATACTACTACTACTAGTGAGTGACAGTATCCGAATTGTTGCATTCGAATGCATGAAATTTCGATTAGCGAATACTACTACTAGTGAGTGACAGTATCCCAGAACTTGCATTCGAATACATCAGATTTCGATTAGCGAATACTACTACTACTAGTGAGTGACAGTATCCGGATTATTGCATTCGAATGCATGAGATTTCGATTAGCGAATACTTCTACTAGTGAGTGACAGTATCCGAGAACTTGCATTCGAATGCATGAGATTTCGATTAGCGAATACTACTACTAGTGAGTGACAGTATCCGAGAACTTGAATTCGAATGCATGAGATTTCGATTAGTGAATACTATTACTAGTGAGTGACAGTAACCGAATTATTGCATTCGAATGCAAGAGATTTCGATTAGCGAATACTACCACTAGTGAGTGACAGTATCCGAGAACTTGCATTCGAATGCATGAAATTTCGATTAGCGAATACTACTACTAGTGAGTGACAGTATCCGAATTATTGCATTCGAATTCATGAAATTTCGATTAGCGATTACTACTACTAGTGAGTGACAGTATCGCAGAACTTGCATTCGAAAGCATGTGATTTCGATTAGCGAATACTACTACTAGTGAGTGACAGTATCCGGATTATTGCATTCGAATGCATGAGATTTCGATTAGCAAATACTACTACTAGTGAGTGGCAGAATCCGAGAACTTGCATTCGAATGCATGAGATTTCGATTAGCGAATACTACTACTAGTGAGTGACAGTATCCGAGAACTTGCATTCGAATGCATGAGATTTCGATTAGCGAATACTACTACTAGTGAGTGACAGTATCCGAGAACTTGCATTCGAATGCATGAGATTTCGATTAGCGAATACTACTACTAGTGAGAGACAGAATCCGAGAACTTGCATTCGAATGCATTAGATTTCGATTAGCGAATACTACTACTAGTGAGTGACAGTATCCGAATTATAGCATTCGAATGCATGAAATTTCGATTAGCAAATACTACTACTAGTGAGTGACAGTAGCCCAGAACTTGCATTCGAATGCATGAGATTTCGATTTGCGAATACTACTACTAGTGAGTGACAGTATCCGAATTATTGCATTCGAATGCATGAAATTTCGATTAGCGAATACTACTACTAGTGAGTGACAGTATCCGAATTATTGCATTCGAATTCATGAAATTTCGATTAGCGATTACTACTACTAGTGAGTGACAGTATTCCAGAACTAGCATTCGAATGCATGAAATTTCGATTAGTGAATACTACCACTAGTGAGTGACAGTATCCGGATTATTGCATTCGAATGCATGAGATTTCGATTAGCGAATACTACTACTAGTGAGTGACAGAATCCGAGAACTTGCATTCGAATGCATGAGATTTCGATTAGCGAATACTGCTACTAGTGAGTGACAGTATCCGAGAACTTGCATTCGAATGCATGAGATTTCGATTAGCGAATACTACTACTAGTGAGTGACAGTATCCAAATTATTGCATTCGAATGCAAGAGATTTCGATTAGCGAATACTACTACTAGTGAGTGAGAGTATCCGAATTATTGCATTCGAATGCATGAAATTTCGATTAGCGAATACTACCACTAGTGAGTGACAGTATCCGAATTATTGCATTCGAATGCATGAAATTTCGATTAGCGAATACTACTACTAGTGAGTGACAGTATCCGAATTATTGCATTCGAATGCATGAAATTTCGATTAGCGAATACTACTACTAGTGAGTGACAGTATCCCAGAACTTGCATTCGAATGCATGAGATTTCGATTAGCGAATACTACTACTAGTGAGTGACAGTATCCGGATTATTGCATTCGAATGCATGAGACTTCGATTAGCAAATACTTCTACTAGTGAGTGACAGTATCCGAGAATTTGCATTCGAATGCATGAGATGTCGATTAGCGAATACTACTACTAGTGAGTGACAGTATCCGAGAACTTGAATTCGAATGCATGAGACTTCGATTAGTGAATACTATTACTAGTGAGTGACAGTATCCGAATTATTGCATTCGAATGCAAGAGATTTCGATTAGCGAATACTACCACTAGTGAGTGGCAGTATCCGAGAACTTGCATTGGAATGCATGAGATTTCGATTAACGAATACTACTACTAGTGAGTGACAGTATCCGAATTATTGCATTCGAATGCATGAGATTTCGATTAGCGAATACTACTACTAGTGAGTGACAGTATCCGAGAACGTGCATTCGAATGCATGAGATTTCGATTAGCGAATACTACTACTAGTGAGTGACAGTATCCAAATTATTGCATTCCAATGCTTGAGATTTCGATTAGCGAATACTACTACTAGTGAGTGACAGTATCCGAATTATTGCATTCGAATGCATGAGATTTCGATTAGCGAACACTACTACTAGTGAGTGACAGTATCCGAATTATTGCATTCCAATGCTTGAGATTTCGATTAGCGAATACTACTACTAGTGAGTGACAGTATCCAAATTATTGCATTCCAATGCTTGAGATTTCGATTAGCGAATACTACTACTAGTGAGTGACAGTATCCGAATTATTGCATTCGAATGCATGAGATTTCGATTAGCGAACACTACTACTAGTGAATGACAGTATCCGAATTATTGCATTCGAATGCAAGAGATTTCGATTAGCGAATACTACTACTAGTGAGTGACAGTATCCGAGAACTTGCTTTCGAATGCAAGAGATTTCGATTAGCGAATACTACTACTAGTGAGTAACAGTATCCGAGAACTTGCATACGAATGCATGAGATTTCGATTAGCGAATACTAGTACTAGTGAGTGACAGTATCCGAGAACTTGCATTCGAATGCATGAGATTTCGATTAGCGAATACTACTACTAGTGAGTTACAGTATCCGAGAACTTGCATTCGAATGCATGAGATTTCGATTAGCGAATACTACTACTAGTGAGTGACAGTATCCAAATTATTGCATTCGAATGTATGAAATTTTAATTAGCGAATACTACTACTAGTGAGTGACAGTATCCGAATTATTGCATTCGAATGCATGAAATTTCGATTAGCGAATACTACTACTAGTGAGTGACGGTATCCGAATTATTGCATTCGAAAGCATGAAATTTCGATTAGCGAATACTACTACTAGTGAGAG
The DNA here is from genome assembly GCA_030765045.1 of Tenodera sinensis. Classification (NCBI taxonomy): domain Eukaryota; kingdom Metazoa; phylum Arthropoda; class Insecta; order Mantodea; family Mantidae; genus Tenodera; species Tenodera sinensis. The sequence continues at coordinate 1,519,775 of JAUKNM010000016.1, forward strand.
ACAGAATCCGAGAACCTGCATTCGAATGCATTAGATTTCGATTAGCGAATACTACTACTAGTAGGTGACAGTATCCGAATTATTGCATTCGAATGCATGAAATTTCGATTAGCAAATACTACTACTAGTGAGTGACAGTATCCCAGAACTTGCATTCGAATGCATGAGATTTCGATTTGCGAATACTACTACTAGTGAGTGACAGTATCCGAATTATTGCATTCGAATGCATGAAATTTCGATTAGCGAATACTACTACTAGTGAGTGACAGTATCCGAATTATTGCATTCGAATTCATGAAACTTCGATTAGCGATTACTACTACTACTAGTGAGTGACAGTATCCCAGAACTTGCATTCGAATGCATGAGATTTCGATTAGCGAATACTACTACTAGTGAGTGACAGTATCCGGATTATTGCATTCGAATGCATGAGATTTCGATTAGCGAATACTACTACTAGTGAGTGACAGAATACGAGAACTTGCATTCGAATGCATGAGATTTCGATTAGCGAATACTACTACTAGTGAGTGACAGTATCCGAGAACTTGCATTCGAATGCATGAGATTTCGATTAGCGAATACTACTACCAGTGAGTGACAGTATCCAAATTATTGCATTCGAATGCATGAAATTTCGACTAGCGAATACTACTACTAGTGAGTGACAGTATCCGAATTATTGCATTCGAATGCATGAAATTTCGATTAGCGAATACTACTACTAGTGAGTGACAGTATCCGAATTATTGCATTCGAATGCATGAAATTTCGATTAGCGAATACTACTACTAGTGAGTGACAGTATCCGAATTATTGCATTCGAATGCATGAAATTTCGATTAGCGAATACTACTACTAGTGAGTGACAGTATCCCAGAACTTGCATTCGAATGCATGAGATTTCGATTAGCGAATACTATTACTAGTGAGTGACAGTGTACGGATTATTGCATTCGAATGCATGAGATTTCGATTAGCGAATACTTCTACTAGTGAGTGACAGTATCCGAGAACTTGCATTCGAATGCATGAGATTTCGATTAGTGAATACTATTACTAGTGAGTGACAGTATCCGAATTATTGCATTCGAATGCAAGAGATTTCGATTAGCGAATACTACCACTAGTGAGTGACAGTATCCGAGAACTTGCATTCGAATGAATGACATTTCGATTAGCGAATACTACTACTAGTGAGTGACAGTATCCGAATTATTGCATTCGAATGCATGAGATTTCGATTAGGGAATACTACTACTAGTGAGTGACAGTATCCGAGAACTTGCATTCGAATGCATGAGATTTCGATTAGCGAATACTACTACTAGCGAGTGACAGTATACAAATTATTGCATTCGAATGCATGAGATTTCGATTAGCGAACACTACTACTAGTGAATGACAGTATCCGAATTATTGCATTCGAATGCAAGAGATTTCGATTAGCGAATACTACTACTAGTGAGTGACAGTATCCGAATTATTGCATTCGAATGCAAGAGATTTCGATTAGCGAATACTACTACTAGCGAGTGACAGTATCCGAATTATTGCATTCGAATGCATGAGATTTCGATTAGCGAACACTACTACTAGTGAATGACAGTATCCGAATTATTGCATTCGAATGCAAGAGATTTCGATTAGCGAATACTACTACTAGTGAGTGACAGTATCCGAGAACTTGCTTTCGAATGCAAGAGATTTCGATTAGCGAATACTACTACTAGTGAGTAACAGTATCCGAGAACTTGCATACGAATGCATGAGATTTCGATTAGCGAATACTAGTACTAGTGAGTGACAGTATCCGAGAACTTGCATTCGAATGCATGAGATTTCGATTAGCGAATACTACTACTAGTGAGTTACAGTATCCGAGAACTTGCATTCGAATGCATGAGATTTCGATTAGCGAATACTACTACTAGTGAGTGACAGTATCCAAATTATTGCATTCGAATGCATGAAATTTCGATTAGCGAATACTACTACTAGTGAGTGACAGAATCCGAATTATTGCATTCGAATGCATGAAATTTCGATTAGCGAATACTACTACTAGTGAGTGACAGTATCCGAATTATTGCATTCGAAAGCATGAAATTTCGATTAGCGAATACTACCACTAGTGAGGAACAGTATCCGAATTATTGCATTCGAATGCATGAAATTTCGATTAGCGAATACTACTACTAGTGAGTGACAGTATCCCAGAACTTGCATTCAAATGCATGAGATTTCGATTAGCGAATACTACTACTAGTGAGTGACAGTATCCGAGAACTTGCATTCGAATGCATGAGATTTCGATTAGCGAATACTACTACTAGTGAGAGACAGAATCCGAGAACTTGCATTCGAATGCATGAGATTTCGATTAGGGAATACTACTACTAGTGAGTGACAGTATCCGAATTATTGCATTCGAATTCATGAAATTTCGATTAGCGATTACTACTACTAGTGAGTGACAGTATCCCAGAACTTGCAATCGAATGCATGAGATTTCGATTAGCGATTACTACTACTAGTGAGTGACAGTATCCCAGAACTTGCATTCGAATGCATGAGATTTCGATTAGCGAATACTACTTCTAGTGAGTGACAGTATCCGAATTATTGCATTCGAATTCATGAAATTTCGATTAGCGATTACTACTACTAGTGAGTGACAGTATCCCAGAACTTGCATTCGAATGCATGAGATTTCGATTAGCGAATACTACTACTAGTGAGTGACAGTATCCGGATTATTGCATTCGAATGCATGAGATTTCGATTAGCGAATACTACTACTACTGAGTGACAGAATCCGAGAACTTGCATTCGAATGCATGAGATTTCGATTAGCGAATACTACTACTAGTGAGTGACAGTATCCGAGAACTTGCATTCGAATGCATGAGATTTCGATTAGCGAATACTACTACTAGTGAGTGACAGTATCCGAATTATTGCATTCGAATGCCTGAAATTTCGATTAGCAAATACTACTACTAGTGAGTGACAGTATCCCAGAACTTGCATTCGAATGCATGAGATTTCGATTTGCGAATACTACTACTAGTGAGTGACAGTATCCGAATTATTGCATTCGAATGCCTGAAATTTCGATTAGCGAATACTACTACTAGTGAGTGACAGTATCCGAATTATTGCATTCGAATTCATGAAACTTCGATTAGCGATTACTACTACTAGTGAGTGAAAGTATCCCAGAACTTGCATTCGAATGCATGAGATTTCGATTAGCGAATACTACTACTAGTGAGTGACAGTATCCGGATTATTGCATTCGAATGCATGAGATTTCGATTAGCGAATACTACTACTAGTGAGTGACAGAATCCGAGAACTTGCATTCGAATGCATGAGATTTCGATTAGCGAATACTACTACTAGTGAGTGACAGTATCCGAGAACTTGCATTCGAATGCATGAGATTTCGATTAGCGAATACTACTACTAGTGAGTGACAGTATCCAAATTATTGCATTCGAATGCATGAAATTTCGATTAGCGAATACTACTACTAGTGAGTGACAGTATCCGAATTATTGCATTCGAATGCATGAAATTTCGATTAGCGAATACTACTACTAGTGAGTGACAGTATCCGAATTATTGCATTCGAATGCATGAAATTTCGATTAGCGAATACTACTACTACTAGTGAGTGACAGTATCCGAATTGTTGCATTCGAATGCATGAAATTTCGATTAGCGAATACTACTACTAGTGAGTGACAGTATCCCAGAACTTGCATTCGAATACATCAGATTTCGATTAGCGAATACTACTACTACTAGTGAGTGACAGTATCCGGATTATTGCATTCGAATGCATGAGATTTCGATTAGCGAATACTTCTACTAGTGAGTGACAGTATCCGAGAACTTGCATTCGAATGCATGAGATTTCGATTAGCGAATACTACTACTAGTGAGTGACAGTATCCGAGAACTTGAATTCGAATGCATGAGATTTCGATTAGTGAATACTATTACTAGTGAGTGACAGTAACCGAATTATTGCATTCGAATGCAAGAGATTTCGATTAGCGAATACTACCACTAGTGAGTGACAGTATCCGAGAACTTGCATTCGAATGCATGAAATTTCGATTAGCGAATACTACTACTAGTGAGTGACAGTATCCGAATTATTGCATTCGAATTCATGAAATTTCGATTAGCGATTACTACTACTAGTGAGTGACAGTATCCCAGAACTTGCATTCGAAAGCATGTGATTTCGATTAGCGAATACTACTACTAGTGAGTGACAGTATCCGGATTATTGCATTCGAATGCATGAGATTTCGATTAGCAAATACTACTACTAGTGAGTGGCAGAATCCGAGAACTTGCATTCGAATGCATGAGATTTCCATTAGCGAATACTACTACTAGTGAGTGACAGTATCCGAGAACTTGCATTCGAATGCATGAGATTTCGATTAGCGAATACTACTACTAGTGAGTGACAGTATCCGAGAACTTGCATTCGAATGCATGAGATTTCGATTAGCGAATACTACTACTAGTGAGAGACAGAATCCGAGAACTTGCATTCGAATGCATTAGATTTCGATTAGCGAATACTACTACTAGTGAGTGACAGTATCCGAATTATAGCATTCGAATGCATGAAATTTCGATTAGCAAATACTACTACTAGTGAGTGACAGTATCCGAGAACTTGCATTCGAATGCAAGAGATCTCGATTAGCGAATACTACTACTAGTGAGTGACAGTATCCGAGAACCTGCATTCGAATGCATTAGATTTCGAAAAGCGAATACTACTACTAGTAGGTGACAGTATCCGAATTATTGCATTCGAATGCATGAAATTTCGATTAGCAAATACTACTACTAGTGAGTGACAGTATCCCAGAACTTGCATTCGAATGCATGAGATTTCGATTTGCGAATACTACTACTAGTGAGTGACAGTATCCGAATTATTGCATTCGAATGCATGAAATTTCGATTAGCGAATACTACTACTAGTGAGTGACAGTATCCGAATTATTGCATTCGAATTCATGAAATTTCGATTAGCGATTACTACTACTAGTGAGTGACAGTATTCCAGAACTAGCATTCGAATGCATGAAATTTCGATTAGTGAATACTACCACTAGTGAGTGACAGTATCCGGATTATTGCATTCGAATGCATGAGATTTCGATTAGCGAATACTACTACTAGTGAGTGACAGAATCCGAGAACTTGCATTCGAATGCATGAGATTTCGATTAGCGAATACTGCTACTAGTGAGTGACAGTATCCGAGAACTTGCATTCGAATGCATGAGATTTCGATTAGCGAATACTACTACTAGTGAGTGACAGTATCCAAATTATTGCATTCGAATGCAAGAGATTTCGATTAGCGAATACTACTACTAGTGAGTGAGAGTATCCGAATTATTGCATTCGAATGCATGAAATTTCGATTAGCGAATACTACCACTAGTGAGTGACAGTATCCGAATTATTGCATTCGAATGCATGAAATTTCGATTAGCGAATACTACTACTAGTGAGTGACAGTATCCGAATTATTGCATTCGAATGCATGAAATTTCGATTAGCGAACACTACTACTAGTGAGTGACAGTATCCCAGAACTTGCATTCGAATGCATGAGATTTCGATTAGCGAATACTACTACTAGTGAGTGACAGTATCCGGATTATTGCATTCGAATGCATGAGACTTCGATTAGCGAATACTTCTACTAGTGAGTGACAGTATCCGAGAATGTGCATTCGAATGCATGAGATGTCGATTAGTGAATACTACTACTAGTGAGTGACAGTATCCGAGAACTTGAATTCGAATGCATGAGACTTCGATTAGTGAATACTATTACTAGTGAGTGACAGTATCCGAATTATTGCATTCGAATGCAAGAGATTTCGATTAGCGAATACTACCACTAGTGAGTGGCAGTATCCGAGAACTTGCATTGGAATGCATGAGATTTCGATTAACGAATACTACTACTAGTGAGTGACAGTATCCGAATTATTGCATTCGAATGCATGAGATTTCGATTAGCGAATACTACTACTAGTGAGTGACAGTATCCGAGAACGTGCATTCGAATGCATGAGATTTCGATTAGCGAATACTACTACTAGTGAGTGACAGTATCCAAATTATTGCATTCCAATGCTTGAGATTTCGATTAGCGAATACTACTACTAGTGAGTGACAGTATCCGAATTATTGCATTCGAATGCATGAGATTTCGATTAGCGAACACTACTACTAGTGAGTGACAGTATCCGAATTATTGCATTCGAATGCAAGAGATTTCGATTAGCGAATACTACTACTAATGAGTGACAGTATCCGAGAACTTGCTTTCGAATGCAAGAGATTTCGATTAGCGAATACTACTACTAGTGAGTAACAGTATCCGAGAACTTGCATACGAATGCATGAGATTTCGATTAGCGAATACTACTACTAGTGAGTGACAGTATCCGAGAACTTGCATTCGAATGCATGAGATTTCGATTAGCGAATACTACTACTAGTGAGTTACAGTATCCGAGAACTTGCATTCGAATGCATGAGATTTCGATTAGCGAATACTACTATTAGTGAGTGACAGTATCCGAGAATTTGCATTCGAATTCATGAGATTTCGATTAGCGAATACTACTAGTAGTGAGTGACAGTATCCGAGAACCTGCATTCGAATGCATGAGATTTCGATTAGCGAATACTACTACTAGTGAGTGACAGTATCCGAGAACTTGCATTCGAATGCATGAGATTTCGATTAGCGAATACTACTACTAATGAGTGACAGTATCCGAATTATTGCATTCGAATGCATGAAATTTCGATTAGCGAATACTACTACTAGTGAGTGACAGTATCCGAATTATTGCATTCGAATGCATGAGATTTCAATTAGCGAATACTACTACTAGTGACTGACAGTATCCGAGAACTTGCATTCGATTGCAAGAGACTTCGATTAGCGAATACTACTACTAGTGAGTGACAGTATCCGAGAACTTGCATTCGAATGCATGAGATTTCGATTAGCGAATACTACTACTAGTGAGTGACAGTATCCGAGAACTTGCATTCGAATGCATGCGGTTTCGATTAGCGAATACTACTACTAGTGAGAGACAGAATCCGAGAACTTGCATTCGAATGCATGAGATTTCGATTAGGGAATACTACTACTAGTGAGTGACAGAATCCGAATTATTGCATTCGAATTCATGAAATTTCGATTAGCGATTACTACTACTAGTGAGTGACAGTATCCCAGAACTTGCAATCGAATGCATGAGATTTCGATTAGCGATTACTACTACTAGTGAGTGACAGTATCCCAGAACTTGCATTCGAATGCATGAGATTTCGATTAGCGAATACTACTTCTAGTGAGTGACAGTATCCGAATTATTGCATTCGAATTCATGAAATTTCGATTAGCGATTACTACTACTAGTGAGTGACAGTATCCCAGAACTTGCATTCGAATGCATGAGATTTCGATTAGCGAATACTACTACTAGTGAGTGACAGTATCCGGATTATTGCATTCGAATGCATGAGATTTCGATTAGCGAATACTACTACTAGTGAGTGACAGAATCCGAGAACTTGCATTCGAATGCATGAGATTTCGATTAGCGAATACTACTACTAGTGAGTGACAGTATCCGAGAACTTGCATTCGAATGCATGAGATTTCGATTAGCGAATACTACTACTAGTGAGTGACAGTATCCGAGAACTGGCATTCGAATGCATGAGATTTCGATTAGCGAATACTACTACTAGTGAGAGACAGAATCCGAGAACTTGCATTCGAATGCATTAGATTTCGATTAGCGAATACTACTACTAGTGAGTGACAGTATCGGAATTATTGCATTCGAATGCATGAAATTTCGATTAGCAAATACTACTACTAGTGAGTGACAGTATCCCAGAACTTGCATTCGAATGCATGAGATTTCGATTTGCGAATACTACTACTAGTGAGTGACAGTATCCGAATTATTGCATTCGAATGCATGAAATTTCGATTAGCGAATACTACTACTAGTGAGTGACAGTATCCGAATTATTGCATTCGAATTCATGAAACTTCGATTAGCGATTACTACTACTAGTGAGTGAAAGTAGCCCAGAACTTGCATTCGAATGCATGAGATTTCGATTAGCGAATACTACTACTAGTGAGTGACAGTATCCGGATTATTGCATTCGAATGCATGAGATTTCGATTAGCGAATACTACTACTAGTGAGTGACAGAATCCGAGAAATTGCATTCGAATGCATGAGATTTCGATTAGCGAATACTACTACTAGTGAGTGACAGTATCCGAGAACTTGAATTCGAATGCATGAGATTTCGATTAGTGAATACTATTACTAGTGAGTGACAGTATCCGAATTATTGCATTCGAATGCAAGAGATTTCGATTAGCGAATACTACTACTAGTGAGTGACAGTATCCGAGAACTTGCATTCGAATGCATGAGATTTCGATTAGCGAATACTACTACTAGTGAGTGACAGTATCCGAATTATTGCATTCGAATGCATGAAATTTCGATTAGCAAATACTACTACTAGTGAGTGACAGTATCCCAGTACTTGCATTCTAATGCATGAAAATTCGATTAGCGAATACTACTACAAGTGAGTGACAGTATCCCAGAACTTGCATTCGAATGCATGAAATTTCGACTAGCGAATACTATTACTAGTGAGTGACAGTATCCGAATTATTGCATTCGAATGCATGAAATTTCGATTAGCGAATACTACTACTAGTGAGTGACAGTATCCGAATTATTGCATTCGAATGCATGAAATTTCGATTAGCGAATACTACTACTAGTGAGTGACCGTATCCGAATTATTGCATTGAAATGCATGAAATTTCGATTACCGATTACTACTACTAGTGAGTGACAGTATCCCAGAACTTGCATTCGAATGCATGAGATTTCGATTAGCGAATACTACTACTAGTGAGTGACAGTATCCGAGAACTTGCATTCATATGCATGAGATTTCGATTAGCAGGTACTACTACTAGTGAGTGACAGTATCCGAGAACTTGCATTTGAATGCATGAGATTTCGATTAGCGAATACTACTACTAGTGAGTGACAGAATCCGAGAACTTGCATTCGAATGCAAGAGATTTCGATTAGCGAATACTACTACTAGTGAGTGACAGTATCCGAGAACTTGCATTCGAATGCATGAGATTTCGATTAGCGAATACTACTACTAGTCAGTGACAGTATCCGAATTATTGCATTCGAATGCAAGAGATTTCGATTAGCGAATACTACTACTAGTGAGTAACAGTATCCGAGTACTTGCATACGAATGCATGAGATTTTGATTAGCGAATACTACTACTAGTGAGTGACAGTATCCGAGAACTTGCATTCGAATGCATGAGATTTCGATTAGCGAATACTACTACTAGTGAGTTACAGTATCCGAGAGCTTGCATTCGAATGCATGAGATTTCGATTAGCGAACACTACTACTAGTGAGCGACAGTATCCGAGAACTTGCATTCGAATGCATGAGATTTCGATTAGCGAATACTACTACTAGTGAGTGACAGTATCCGAGAACTTGCATTCGAATGCATGAGATTTAGATTAGCGAATACTACTACTAATAAGTGACAGTATCCGAATTATTGCATTCGAATGCATGAAATTTCGATTAGCGAATACTACTACTAGTGAGTGACAGTATCCGAATTATTGCATTCGAATGCAAGAGATTTCGATTAGCGAATACTACTACTAGTGAGTGAGAGTATCCGAATTATTGCATTTGAATGCATGAAATTTCGATTAGCGAATACTACTACTAGTGAGTGACAGTATCCAAATTATTGCATTCGAATGCATGTGATTTCTATTAGCGAATACTACTACTAAAGAGTGACAGTATCCGAGAACTTGCATTCGAACGCAAGAGATTTCGATTAGCGAATACTACTACTAGTGAGTGACAGTATCCGAGAACTTGCATTCGAAAACAAGAGATTTCGATTAGCGAATACTACTACTAGTGAGTGACAGGATACGAGAACTTGAATTCCAATGCATGAGATTTCGATTAGCGAATACTACTACTAGTGAGTGACAGCATCCGAGAACTTGCATTCGAATGCATGAGATTTATATTAGCGAATACTACTACTAGTGAGTGACAGTATCCGAGAACTTGCATTCGAATGCATGAGATTTCGATTAGCGAATACTACTACTAGTGAGTGACAGTATCCGAGAACTTGCATTCGAATGCAAGAGATTTCGATTAGCGAATACTACTACTAGTGAGTGACAGTATCGGAATTATTGCATTCGAATGCAAGAGATTTCGATTAGCGAATACTATTACTAGTGAGTGACAGTATCCGAGAACTTGCATTCGAATGCAAGAGATTTCGATTAGCGAATACTACTACTAGTGAGTGACAGTATCCGAGAACTTGCACTCGAATGCAAGAGATTTCGATAAGCGAATACTACTACGAGTGAGTGACAGTATAGGAATTATTGCATTCGAATGCAAGAGATTTCGATTAGCGAATACTACTACTAGTGAGTGACAGTATCCGAGAACTTGCATTCGAATGCAAGAGATTTCGATTAGCGAATACTACTACTAGTGAGTGACAGTATCCAAATTATTGCATTCGAATGCATGAGATTTCGATTAGCGAATACTACTACTAAAGAGTGACAGTATCCGAGAACTTGCATTCGAATGCAAGAGATTTCGATTAGCGAATACTACTACTAGTGAGTGACAGTATCCGAGAACTTGCATTCGAATGCAAGAGATTTCGATTAGCGAATACTACTACTAGTGAGTGACAGTATCCGAGAACTTGCATTCGAATGCATGAGATTTCGATTAGCGAATACTACTACTAGTGAGTGACAGTATCCGAGAACTTGCATTCGAATGCATGAGATTTCGATTAGCGAGAACTACTACTAGTGAGTGACAGGATACGAGAACTTGAATTCCAATGCATGAGATTTCGATTAGCGAATACTACTACTAGTGAGTGACAGCATCCGAGAACTTGCATTCGAATGCATGAGATTTATATTAGCGAATACTACTACTAGTGAGTGACAGTATCCGAATTATTGCATTCGAATGCAAGAGATTACGATTAGCGAATACTACTACTAGTGAGTGACAGTATCCGAGAACTTGCATTCGAATGCAAGAGATTCCGATTAGCGAATACTACTACTAGTGAGTGACAGTATTCGAGAACTTGCATTCGAATGCATGAGATTTCGATTAGCGAATACTACTACTAGTGAGTGACAGTATCCGAGAACTTGCATTCGTATGCAAGAGACTTCGATTAGCGAATACTACTACTAGTGAGTGATAGTATCCGGGAACTTGCATTCGAATGCATGAAATTTCGATTAGCGAATACTACTACTAGTGAGTGACAGTATCCGAATTATTGCATTCGAATGCAAGAGATTTCGATTAGCGAATACTGCTACTAGTGAGTGACAGTAGCCGAGAACTTGCATTCGAATGCATGAGATTTTGATTAGCGAATAATACTACTAGAGAGTGACAGTATCCGAGAACTTGAATTCGAACGCATGAGATTTCGATTAGCGAATACTACTACTAGTGAGTGACAGTATCCGAATTATTGCATTCGAATGCAAGAGATTTCGATTAGCGAATACTACTACTAGTGAGTAACAGTATCCGAGAACTTGCATACGAATGCATGAGATTTCGATTAGCGAATACTACTACTAGTGAGTGACAGTATCCGAGAACTTGCTTTCGAATGCAAGAGATTTCGATTAGCGAATACTACTACTAGTGAGTAACAGTATCCGAGAACTCGCATACGAATGCATGAGACTTCGATTAGCGAATACTACTACTAGTGAGTGACAGTATCCGAGAACTTGCATTCGAATGCATGAGATTTCGATTAGCGAATACTACTACTAGTGAGTTACAGTATCCGAGAGCTTGGATTTCGAATGCATGAGATTTCGATTAGCGAATACTACTACTAGTGAGTGACAGTATCCGAGAACTTGCATTCGAATGCATGAGATTTCGATTAGCAAACACTACTACTAGTGAGCGACAGTATCCGAGAACTTGCATTCGAATGCATGAGATTTCGATTAGCGAATACTACTACTAGTGAGTGACAGTATCCGAGAACTTGCATTCGAATGCATGAGATTTCGATTAGCGAATACTACTACTAATGAGTGACAGTATCCGAATTATTGCATTCGAATGCATGAAATTTCGATTAGCGAATACTACTACTAGTGAGTGACAGTATCCGAATTATTGCATTCGAATGCAAGAGATTTCGATTAGCGAATACTACTACTAGTGAGTGAGAGTATCCGAATTATTGCATTCGAATACATGAAATTTCGATTAGCGAATACTACTACTAGTGAGTGACAGTATCCGAATTATTGCATTCGAATGCATGAGATTTCAATTAGCGAATACTACTACTAGTGAGTGACAGAATCCGAGAACTTGCATTCGAATGCAAGAGATTTCGATTAGCGAATACTACTACTAGTGAGTGACAGTATCCGAGAACTTGCATTCGAATGCATGAGATTTTGATTAGCGAATACTACTACTAGTGAGTGACAGTATCCGAGAACTTGCATTCGAATGCATGAGATTTCGATTAGCGAATACTACTACTAGTGAGAGACAGAATCCGAGAACTTGCATTCGAATGCATGAGATTTCGATTAGCGAATACTACTACTAGTGAGTGACAGTATCCGAATTATTGCATTCGAATGCATGAAATTTCGATTAGCAAATACTATTACTAGTGAGTGACAGTATCCCAGTACTTCCATTCTAATGCATGAAAATTCGATTAGCGAATACTACTACTAGTGAGTGACAGTACCCCAGAACTTGCATTCGAATGCATGAAATTTCGATTAGCGAATACTACTACTAGTGAGTGACAGTATCCGAATTATTGCATTCGAATGCATGAAATTTCGATTAGCGAATACTACTACTAGTGGGTGACAGTATCCGAATTATTGCATTCGAATGCATGAAATTTCGATTAGCGAATACTACTACTGGTCAGTGACAGTATCCGAATTATTGCATTCGAATGCATGAAATTTCGATTAGCGTTTACTACTACTAGTGAGTGACAGTATCCCAGAACTTGCATTCCAATGCATGAGATTTCTATTAGCGAATACTACTACTAGTGAGTGACAGTATCCGGATTATTGCATTCGAATGCATGAGATTTCGATTAGCGAATACTACTACTAGTGAGTGACAGTATCCGAGAACTTGCATTCGAATGCATGAGATTTCGATTAGCGAATACTACTACTAGTGAGTGACACTATCCGAGAACTTGAATTCCAATGCATGAGATTTCGGTTAGTGAATACTACTACTAGTGAGTGACAGTATCCGAATTATTGCATTCGAATGCAAGAGATTTCGATTAGCGAATACTACTACTAGTGAGTGACAGTATCCGAGAACTTGCATTCAAATGCATGAGATTTCAATTAGCGAATACTACTACTAGTAAGTGACAGTATCCGAATTATTGCATTCGAATGCATGAGATTTCGATTAGCGAATACTACTACTAGTGAGTGACAGTATCCGAGAACTTGCATTCGAATGCATGAGATTTCGATTAGCGAATACTACTACTACTAGTGAGAGACAGTATCCAAATTATTGCATTCGAATGCATGAGATTTCGATTAGCGAATACTACTACTAGTGAGTGACAGTATCCGAATTATTGCATTCGAATGCATGAGATTTCCATTAGCGAATACTACTACTAGTGAGTGACAGTATCCGAATTATTGCATTCGAATACAAGAAATTTCGATTAGCGAATACTACTACTAGTGAGTGACAGTATCCGAATTATTGAATTCGAATGCAAGAAATTTCGATTAGCGAATACCACTACTAGTGAGTGACAGTATCCGAGAACTTGCATTCGAATGCAAGAGATTTCGATTAGCGAATACTACTACTAGTGAGTGACAGTATCCGAGAACTTGCATTCGAATGCAAGAGATTTCGATTAGCGAATACTACTACTAGTGAGTGACAGTATCCGAGAACTTGCATTCGAATGCATGAGATTTCGATTAGCGAATACTACTACTAGTGAGTGACAGTATCCGAGAACTTGCATTCGAATGCATGAGATTTCGATTAGCGAGAACTACTACTAGTGAGTGACAGGATACGAGAACTTGAATTCCAATGCATGAGATTTCGATTAGCGAATACTACTACTAGTGAGTGACAGTATCCGAGAACTTGCATTCGAATGCAAGAGATTCCGATTAGCGAATACTACTACTAGTGAGTGACAGTATTCGAGAACTTGCATTCGAATGCATGAGATTTCGATTAGCGAATACTACTACTAGTGAGTGACAGTATCCGAGAACTTGCATTCGTATGCAAGAGACTTCGATTAGCGAATACTACTACTAGTGAGTGATAGTATCCGGGAACTTGCATTCGAATGCATGAAATTTCGATTAGCGAATACTACTACTAGTGAGTGACAGTATCCGAATTATTGCATTCGAATGCAAGAGATTTCGATTAGCGAATACTGCTACTAGTGAGTGACAGTAGCCGAGAAATTGCATTCGAATGCATGAGATTTTGATTAGCGAATAATACTACTAGAGAGTGACAGTATCCGAGAACTTGAATTCGAACGCATGAGATTTCGATTAGCGAATACTACTACTAGTGAGTGACAGTATCCGAATTATTGCATTCGAATGCAAGAGATTTCGATTAGCGAATACTACTACTAGTGAGTAACAGTATCCGAGAACTTGCATACGAATGCATGAGATTTCGATTAGCGAATACTACTACTAGTGAGTGACAGTATCCGAGAACTTGCTTTCGAATGCAAGAGATTTCGATTAGCGAATACTACTACTAGTGAGTAACAGTATCCGAGAACTCGCATACGAATGCATGAGATTTCGATTAGCGAATACTACTACTAGTGAGTGACAGTATCCGAGAACTTGCATTCGAATGCATGAGATTTCGATTAGCGAATACTACTACTAGTGAGTTACAGTATCCGAGAGCTTGGATTTCGAATGCATGAGATTTCGATTAGCG
Organism: Tenodera sinensis; assembly: GCA_030765045.1. NCBI lineage: Eukaryota > Metazoa > Arthropoda > Insecta > Mantodea > Mantidae > Tenodera > Tenodera sinensis. The sequence continues at coordinate 1,535,045 of JAUKNM010000016.1, forward strand.
AATACTACTACTAGTGAGTGACAGTATCCGAGAACTTGCATTCGAATGCATGAGATTTCGATTAGCAAACACTACTACTAGTGAGCGACAGTATCCGAGAACTTGCATTCGAATGCATGAGATTTCGATTAGCGAATACTACTACTAGTGAGTGACAGTATCCGAGAACTTGCATTCGAATGCATGAGATTTCGATTAGCGAATACTACTACTAATGAGTGACAGTATCCGAATTATTGCATTCGAATGCATGAAATTTCGATTAGCGAATACTACTACTAGTGAGTGACAGTATCCGAATTATTGCATTCGAATGCAAGAGATTTCGATTAGCGAATACTACTACTAGTGAGTGAGAGTATCCGAATTATTGCATTCGAATACATGAAATTTCGATTAGCGAATACTACTACTAGTGAGTGACAGTATCCGAATTATTGCATTCGAATGCATGAGATTTCAATTAGCGAATACTACTACTAGTGAGTGACAGAATCCGAGAACTTGCATTCGAATGCAAGAGATTTCGATTAGCGAATACTACTACTAGTGAGTGACAGTATCCGAGAACTTGCATTCGAATGCATGAGATTTTGATTAGCGAATACTACTACTAGTGAGTGACAGTATCCGAGAACTTGCATTCGAATGCATGAGATTTCGATTAGCGAATACTACTACTAGTGAGAGACAGAATCCGAGAACTTGCATTCGAATGCATGAGATTTCGATTAGCGAATACTACTACTAGTGAGTGACAGTATCCGAATTATTGCATTCGAATGCATGAAATTTCGATTAGCAAATACTATTACTAGTGAGTGACAGTATCCCAGTACTTCCATTCTAATGCATGAAAATTCGATTAGCGAATACTACTACTAGTGAGTGACAGTACCCCAGAACTTGCATTCGAATGCATGAAATTTCGATTAGCGAATACTACTACTAGTGAGTGACAGTATCCGAATTATTGCATTCGAATGCATGAAATTTCGATTAGCGAATACTACTACTAGTGGGTGACAGTATCCGAATTATTGCATTCGAATGCATGAAATTTCGATTAGCGAATACTACTACTAGTCAGTGACAGTATCCGAATTATTGCATTCGAATGCATGAAATTTCGATTAGCGTTTACTACTACTAGTGAGTGACAGTATCCCAGAACTTGCATTCCAATGCATGAGATTTCGATTAGCGAATACTACTACTAGTGAGTGACAATATCCGGATTATTGCATTCGAATGCATGAGATTTCGATTAGCGAATACTACTACTAGTGAGTGACAGTATCCGAGAACTTGCATTCGAATGCATGAGATTTCGATTAGCGAATACTACTACTAGTGAGTGACACTATCCGAGAACTTGAATTCCAATGCATGAGATTTCGGTTAGTGAATACTACTACTAGTGAGTGACAGTATCCGAATTATTGCATTCGAATGCAAGAGATTTCGATTAGCGAATACTACTACTAGTGAGTGACAGTATCCGAGAACTTGCATTCAAATGCATGAGATTTCGATTAGCGAATACTACTACTAGTAAGTGACAGTATCCGAATTATTGCATTCGAATGCATGAGATTTCGATTAGCGAATACTACTACTAGTGAGTGACAGTATCCGAGAACTTGCATTCGAATGCATGAGATTTCGATTAGCGAATACTACTACTACTAGTGAGAGACAGTATCCAAATTATTGCATTCGAATGCATGAGATTTCGATTAGCGAATACTACTACTAGTGAGTGACAGTATCCGAATTATTGCATTCAAATGCATGAGATTTCCATTAGCGATTACTACTACTAGTGAGTGACAGTATCCGAATTATTGCATTCGAATACAAGAAATTTCGATTAGCGAATACTACTACTAGTGAGTGACAGTATCCGAATTATTGCATTCGAATGCAAGAAATTTCGATTAGCGAATACCACTACTAGTGAGTGACAGTATCCGAGAACTTGCATTCGAATGCAAGAGATTTCGATTAGCGAATACTACTACTAGTGAGTGACAGTATCCGAGAACTTGCATTCGAATGCAAGAGATTTCGATTAGCGAATACTACTACTAGTGAGTGACAGTATCCGAGAACTTGCATTCGAATGCATGAGATTTCGATTAGCGAATACTACTACTAGTGAGTGACAGTATCCGAGAACTTGCATTCGAATGCATGAGATTTCGATTAGCGAGAACTACTACTAGTGAGTGACAGGATACGAGAACTTGAATTCCAATGCATGAGATTTCGATTAGCGAATACTACTTCTAGTGAGTGACAGCATCCGAGAACTTGCATTCGAATGCATGAGATTTATATTAGCGAATACTACTACTAGTGAGTGACAGTATCCGAATTATTGCATTCGAATGCAAGAGATTACGATTAGCGAATACTACTACTAGTGAGTGACAGTATCCGAGAACTTGCATTCGAATGAAAGAGATTCCGATTAGCGAATACTACTACTAGTGAGTGACAGTATTCGAGAACTTGCATTCGAATGCATGAGATTTCGATTAGCGAATACTACTACTAGTGAGTGACAGTATCCGAGAACTTGCATTCGTATGCAAGAGACTTCGATTAGCGAATACTACTACTAGTGAGTGATAGTATCCGGGAACTTGCATTCGAATGCATGAAATTTCGATTAGCGAATACTACTACTAGTGAGTGACAGTATCCGAATTATTGCATTCGAATGCAAGAGATTTCGATTAGCGAATACTGCTACTAGTGAGTGACAGTAGCCGAGAACTTGCATTCGAATGCATGAGATTTTGATTAGCGAATAATACTACTAGAGAGTGACAGTATCCGAGAACTTGAATTCGAACGCATGAGATTTCGATTAGCGAATACTACTACTAGTGAGTGACAGTATCCGAATTATTGCATTCGAATGCAAGAGATTTCGATTAGCGAATACTACTACTAGTGAGTAACAGTATCCGAGAACTTGCATACGAATGCATGAGATTTCGATTAGCGAATACTATTACTAGTGAGTGACAGTATCCGAGAACTTGCTTTCGAATGCAAGAGATTTCGATTAGCGAATACTACTACTAGTGAGTAACAGTATCCGAGAACTCGCATACGAATGCACGAGATTTCGATTAGCGAATACTACTACTAGTGAGTGACAGTCTCCGAGAACTTGCATTCGAATGCATGAGATTTCGATTAGCGAATACTACTACTAGTGAGTTACAGTATCCGAGAGCTTGGATTTCGAATGCATGAGATTTCGATTAGCGAATACTACTACTAGTGAGTGACAGTATCCGAGAACTTGCATTCGAATGCATGAGATTTCGATTAGCAAACACTACTACTAGTGAGCGACAGTATCCGAGAACTTGCATTCGAATGCATGAGATTTCGATTAGCGAATACTACTACTAGTGAGTGACAGTATCCGAGAACTTGCATTCGAATGCATGAGATTTCGATTAGCGAATACTACTACTAATGAGTGACAGTATCCGAATTATTGCATTCGAATGCATGAAATTTCGATTAGCGAATACTACTACTAGTGAGTGACAGTATCCGAATTATTGCATTCGAATGCAAGAGATTTCGATTAGCGAATACTACTACTAGTGAGTGAGAGTATCCGAATTATTGCATTCGAATACATGAAATTTCGATTAGCGAATACTACTACTAGTGAGTGACAGTATCCGAATTATTGCATTCGAATGCATGAGATTTCAATTAGCGAATACTACTACTAGTGAGTGACAGAATCCGAGAACTTGCATTCGAATGCAAGAGATTTCGATTAGCGAATACTACTACTAGTGAGTGACAGTATCCGAGAACTTGCATTCGAATGCATGAGATTTTGATTAGCGAATACTACTACTAGTGAGTGACAGTATCCGAGAACTTGCATTCGAATGCATGAGATTTCGATTAGCGAATACTACTACTAGTGAGAGACAGAATCCGAGAACTTGCATTCGAATGCATGAGATTTCGATTAGCGAATACTACTACTAGTGAGTGACAGTATCCGAATTATTGCATTCGAATGCATGAAATTTCGATTAGCAAATACTATTACTAGTGAGTGACAGTATCCCAGTACTTCCATTCTAATGCATGAAAATTCGATTAGCGAATACTACTACTAGTGAGTGACAGTACCCCAGAACTTGCATTCGAATGCATGAAATTTCGATTAGCGAATACTACTACTAGTGAGTGACAGTATCCGAATTATTGCATTCGAATGCATGAAATTTCGATTAGCGAATACTACTACTAGTGGGTGACAGTATCCGAATTATTGCATTCGAATGCATGAAATTTCGATTAGCGAATACTACTACTAGTCAGTGACAGTATCCGAATTATTGCATTCGAATGCATGAAATTTCGATTAGCGTTTACTACTACTAGTGAGTGACAGTATCCCAGAACTTGCATTCCAATGCATGAGATTTCGATTAGCGAATACTACTACTAGTGAGTGACAGTATCCGGATTATTGCATTCGAATGCATGAGATTTCGATTAGCGAATACTACAACTAGTGAGTGACAGTATCCGAGAACTTGCATTCGAATGCATGAGATTTCGATTAGCGAATACTACTACTAGTGAGTGACACTATCCGAGAACTTGAATTCCAATGCATGAGATTTCGGTTAGTGAATACTACTACTAGTGAGTGACAGTATCCGAATTATTGCATTCGAATGCAAGAGATTTCGATTAGCGAATACTACTACTAGTGAGTGACAGTATCCGAGAACTTGCATTCAAATGCATGAGATTTCGATTAGCGAATACTACTACTAGTAAGTGACAGTATCCGAATTATTGCATTCGAATGCATGAGATTTCGATTAGCGAATACTACTACTAGTGAGTGACAGTATCCGAGAACTTGCATTCGAATGCATGAGATTTCGATTAGCGAATACTACTACTACTAGTGAGAGACAGTATCCAAATTATTGCATTCGAATGCATGAGATTTCGATTAGCGAATACTACTACTAGTGAGTGACAGTATCCGAATTATTGCATTCGAATGCATGAGATTTCCATTAGCGAATACTACTACTAGTGAGTGACAGTATCCGAATTATTGCATTCGAATACAAGAAATTTCGATTAGCGAATACTACTACTAGTGAGTGACTGTATCCGAATTATTGCATTCGAATGCAAGAAATTTCGATTAGCGAATACCACTACTAGTGAGTGACAGTATCCGAGAACTCGCATTCAACTGCATGAGATTTCGATTAGCGAATACTACTACTAGTGAGTGACAGTATCCCAGAACTTGCATTTGAATGCTTGAGATTTCGATTAGCGAATACTACTACTAGTGAGTGACAGAATCCGAGAACTTGCATTCGAATGCATGAGATTTCGATTAGCGAATACTACTACTAGTGAGTGACAGTATCCAAATTATTGCATTCGAATGCATGAAATTTCGATTAGCAAACACTACTACTAGTGAGTGACAGTATTCGAATTATTGCATTCGAATGCATGAAATTTCGATTAGCGAATACTACTGCTAGTGAGTGACAGTATCCGAATTATTGCATTCGAATGCATGAAATTTCGATTACCGAATACTACTACTAGTGAGTGACAGTATCCGAATTATTGCATTCGAATGCATGAAATTTCGATTAGCGAATACTACTACTAGCGAGTGACAGTATCCCAGAACTTGCATTCGAATGCATGAGATTTCGCTTAGCGAATACTACTACTAGTGAGTGACAGTATCCGGATTATTGCATTCGAATGCATGAGTTTTCGATTAGCGAATACTACTACTAGTGAGTGACAGTATCCGAGAACTTGCATTCGAATGCATGAGATTTCGATTAGCGAATACTACTACTAGTGAGTGACAGTATCCGAGAACTTGAATTCGAATGCATGAGATTTCGATTAGTGAATACTATTACTAGTGAGTGACAGTATCCGAATTATTGCATTCGAATGCAAGAGATTTCGATTAGCGAATACTACTACTAGTGAGTGACAGTATCCGAGAACTTGCATTCGAATGCATGAGATTTCGATTAGCGAATACTACTACTAGTGAGTGACAGTATCCGAATTATTGCATTCGAATGCATGAAATTTCGATTAGCAAATACTACTACTAGTGAGTGACAGTATCCCAGTACTTGCATTCTAATGCATGAAAATTCGATTAGCGAATACTACTACAAGTGAGTGACACTATCCCAGAACTTGCATTCGAATGCATGAAATTTCGACTAGCGAATACTATTACCAGTGAGTGACAGAATCCGAATTATTGCATTCGAATGCATGAAATTTCGACTAGCGAATACTACTACTAGTGAGTGACAGTATCCGAATTATTGCATTCGAATGCATGAAATTTCGATTAGCGAATACTACTACTAGTGAGTGACCGTATCCGAATTACTGCATTGGAATGCATGAAATTTCGATTACCGATTACTACTACTAGTGAGTGACAGTATCCCAGAACTTGCATTCGAATGCATGAGATTTCGATTAGCGAATACTACTACTAGTGAGTGACAGTATCCGAGAACTTGCATTCATATGCATGAGATTTCGATTAGCAGGTACTACTACTAGTGAGTGACAGTATCCGAGAACTTGCATTTGAATGCATGAGATTTCGATTAGCGAATACTACTACTAGTGAGTGACAGAATCCGAGAACTTGCATTCGAATGCAAGAGATTTCGATTAGCGAATACTACTACTAGTGAGTGACAGTATCCGAGAACTTGCATTCGAATGCATGAGATTTCGATTAGCGAATACTGCTACTAGTCAGTGACAGTATCCGAATTATTGCATTCGAATGCAAGAGATTTCGATTAGCGAATACTACTACTAGTGAGTAACAGTATCCGAGTACTTGCATACGAATGCATGAGATTTTGATTAGCGAATACTACTACTAGTGAGTGACAGTATCCGAGAACTTGCATTCGAATGCATGAGATTTCGATTAGCGAATACTACTACTAGTGAGTTACAGTATCCGAGAGCTTGCATTCGAATGCATGAGATTTCGATTAGCGAATACTACTACTAGTGAGTGACAGTATCCGAGAACTTGCATTCGAATGCATGAGATTTCGATTAGCGAACACTACTACTAGTGAGCGACAGTATCCGAGAACTTGCATTCGAATGCATGAGATTTCGATTAGCGAATACTACTACTAGTGAGTGACAGTATCCGAGAACTTGCATTCGAATGCATGAGATTTCGATTAGCGAATACTACTACTAATGAGTGACAGTATCCGAATTATTGCATTCGAATGCATGAAATTTCGATTAGCGAATACTACTACTAGTGAGTGACAGTATCCGAATTATTGCATTCGAATGCAAGAGATTTCGATTAGCGAATACTACTACTAGTGAGTGAGAGTATCCGAATTATTGCATTCGAATGCATGAAATTTTGATTAGCGAATACTACTACTAGTGAGTGACAGTATCCGAGAACTTGCATTCGAATGCATGTGATTTCGATTAGCGAATACTACTACTAAAGAGTGACAGTATCCGAGAACTTGCATTCGAACGCAAGAGATTTCGATTAGCGAATACTACTACTAGTGAGTGACAGTATCCGAGAACTTGCATTCGAAAACAAGAGATTTCGATTAGCGAATACTACTACTAGTGATTGACAGTATCCGAGAACTTGCATTCGAATGCATGAGATTTCGATTAGCGAATACTACTACTAGTGAGTGACAGTATCCGAGAACTTGCATTCGAATGCATGAGATTTCGATTAGCGAATACTACTACTAGTGAGTGACAGGATACGAGAACTTGAATTCCAATGCATGAGATTTCGATTAGCGAATACTACTACTAGTGAGTGACAGCATCCGAGAACTTGCATTCGAATGCATGAGATTTATATTAGCGAATACTACTACTAGTGAGTGACAGTATCCGAATTATTGCATTCGAATGCAAGAGATTTCGATTAGCGAATACTACTACTAGTGAGTGACAGTATCCGAGAACTTGCATTCGAATGCAAGAGATTTCGATTAGCGAATACTACTACTAGTGAGTGACAGTATTCGAGAACTTGCATTCGAATGCATGAGATTTCGATTAGCGAATACTACTACTAGTGAGTGACAGTATCCGAGAACTTGCATTCGTATGCAAGAGATTTCGATTAGCGAATACTACTACTAGTGAGTGACAGTATCCGAGAACTTGCATTCGAATGCATGAAATTTCGATTAGCGAATACTACTACTAGTGAGTGACAGTATCCGAATTATTGCATTCGAATGCAAGAGATTTCGATTAGCGAATACTACTAATAGTGAGTGACAGTAGCCGAGAACTTGCATTCGAATGCATTCGATTTTGATTAGCGAATAATACTACTAGTGAGTGACAGTATCCGAGAACTTGCATTCGAATGCATGAGATTTCGATTAGCGAATACTACCACTAGTGAGTGACAGTATCCGAATTATTGCATTCGAATGCAAGAGATTTCGATTAGCGAATACTACTACTAGTGAGTGACAGTATCCGAGAACTTACTTTCGAATGCAAGAGATTTCGATTAGCGAATACTACTACTAGTGATTAACAGTATCCGAGAACTTGCATACGAATGCATGAGATTTCGATTAGCGAATACTACTACTAGTGAGTGACAGTATCCGAGAACTTGCATTCGAATGCATGAGATTTCCATTAGCGAATACTACTACTAGTGAGTTACAGTATCCGAGAGCTTGGATTTCGAATGCATGAGATTTCGATTAGCGAAGACTACTACTAATGAGTGACAGTATCCGAGAACTTGCATTCGAATGCATGAGATTTCGATTAGCGAACACTACTACTAGTGAGCGACAGTATCCGATAACTTGCATTCGAATGCATGAGATTTCGATTAGCGAATACTACTAATAGTGAGTGACAGTATCCGAGAACTTGCATTCGAATGCATGAGATTTCGATTAGCGAATACTACTACTAATGAGTGACAGTATCCGAATTATTGCATTCGAATGCATGAAATTTCGATTAGCGAATACTACTACTAGTGAGTGACAGTATCCGAATTATTGCATTCGAATGCAAGAGATTTCGATTAGCGAATACTACTACTAGTGAGTGAGAGTATCCGAATTATTGCATTCGAATGCATGAAATTTCGATTAGCGAATACTACTACTAGTGAGTGACAGTATCCGAATTATTGCATTCGAATGCATGAGATTTCAATTAGCGAATACTACTACTAGTGAGTGACAGAATCCGAGAACTTGCATTCGAATGCAAGAGATTTCGATTAGCGAATACTACTACTAGTGAGTGACAGTATCCGAGAACTTGCATTCGAATGCATGAGATTTCGATTAGCGAATACTACTACTAGTGAGTGACAGTATCCGAGAACTTGCATTCGAATGCATGAGATTTCGGTTAGCGAATACTACTACTAGTGAGAGACAGAATCCAAGAACTTGCATTCGAATGCATGAGATTTCGATTAGCGAATACTACTACTAGTGAGTGACAGTATCCGAATTATTGCATTCGAATGCATGAAATTTCGATTAGCAAATACTATTACTAGTGTGTGACAGTATCCTAGTACTTCCATTCTAATGCATGAAAATTCGATTATCGAATACTACTACTAGTGAGTGACAGTACCCCAGAACTTGCATTCGAATGCATGAAATTTCGATTAGCGAATACTACTACTAGTGAGTGACAGTATCCGAATTATTGCATTCGAATGCATGAAATTTCGATTAGCGAATACTACTACTAGTGAGTGACAGTATCCGAATTATTGCATTCGAATGCATGAAATTTCGATTAGCGAATACTACTACTAGTCAGTGACAGTATCCGAATTATTGCATTCGAATGCATGAAATTTCGATTAGCGTTTACTACTACTAGTGAGTGAAAGTATCCCAGAACTTGCATTCCAATGCATGAGATTTCGATTAGCGAATACTACTACTAGTGAGTGACAGTATCCGGATTATTGCATTCGAATGCATGAGATTTCGATTAGCGAATACTACTACTAGTGAGTGACAGTATCCGAGAACTTGCATTCGAATGCATGAGGTTTCGATTAGCGAATACTGCTACTAGTCAGTGACAGTATCCGAATTATTGCATTCGAATGCAAGAGATTTCGATTAGCGAATACTACTACTAGTGAGTAACAGTATCCGAGTACTTGCATACGAATGCATGAGATTTTGATTAGCGAATACTACTACTAGTGAGTGACAGTATCCGAGAACTTGCATTCGAATGCATGAGATTTCGATTAGCGAATACTACTACTAGTGAGTTACAGTATCCGAGAGCTTGCATTCGAATGCATGAGATTTCGATTAGCGAATACTACTACTAGTGAGTGACAGTATCCGAGAACTTGCATGCGAATGCATGAGATTTCGATTAGCGAACACTACTGCTAGTGAGCGACAGTATCCGAGAACTTGCATTCGAATGCATGAGATTTCGATTAGCGAATACTACTACTAGTGTGTGACAGTATCCGAGAACTTGCATTCGAATGCATGAGATTTCGATTAGCGAATACTACTACTAATGAGTGACAGTATCCGAATTATTGCATTCGAATGCATGAAATTTCGATTAGCGAATACTACTACTAGTGAGTGACAGTATCCGAATTATTGCATTCGAATGCAAGAGATTTCGATTAGCGAATACTACTACTAGTGAGTGAGGGTATCCGAATTATTGCATTCGAATGCATGAAATTTCGATTAGCGAATACTACTACTAGTGAGTGACAGTATCCAAGTTATTGCATTCGAATGCATGTGATTTCGATTAGCGAATACTACTACTAAAGAGTGACAGTATCCGAGAACTTGCATTCGAACGCAAGAGATTTCGATTAGCGAATACTACTACTAGTGAGTGACAGTATCCGAGAACTTGCATTCGAAAACAAGAGATTTCGATTAGCGAATACTACTACTAGTGAGTGACAGTATCCGAGAACTTGCATTCGAATGCATGAGATTTCGATTAGCGAATACTACTACTAGTGAGTGACAGTATCCGAGAACTTGCATTCGAATGCATGAGATTTCGATTAGCGAATACTACTACTAGTGAGAGACAGAATCCAAGAACTTGCATTCGAATGCATGAGATTTCGATTAGCGAATACTACTACTAGTGAGTGACAGTATCCGAATTATTGCATTCGAATGCATGAAATTTCGATTAGCAAATACTATTACTAGTGAGTGACAGTATCCCAGTACTTCCATTCTAATGCATGAAAATTCGATTAGCGAATACTACTACTAGTGAGTGACAGTACCCCAGAACTTGCATTCGAATGCATGAAATTTCGATTAGCGAATACTACTACTAGTGAGTGACAGTATCCGAATTATTGCATTCGAATGCATGAAATTTCGATTAGCGAAAACTACTACTAGTGAGTGACAGTATCCGAATTATTGCTTTCGAATGCATGAAATTTCGATTAGCGAATACTACTACTAGTCAGTGACAGTATCCGAATTATTGCATTCGAATGCATGAAATTGCGATTAGCGTTTACTACTACTAGTGAGTGAAAGTATCCCAGAACTTGCATTCCAATGCATGAGATTTCGATTAGCGAATACTACTACTAGTGAGTGACAGTATCCGGATTATTGCATTCGAATGCATGAGATTTCGATTAGCGAATACTACTACTAGTGAGTGACAGTATCCGAGAACTTGCATTCGAATGCATGAGATTTCGATTAGCGAATACTGCTACTAGTCAGTGACAGTATCCGAATTATTGCATTCGAATGCAAGAGATTTCGATTAGCGAATACTACTACTAGTGAGTAACAGTATCCGAGTACTTGCATACGAATGCATGAGATTTTGATTAGCGAATACTACTACTAGTGAGTGACAGTATCCGAGAACTTGCATTCGAATGCATGAGATTTCGATTAGCGAATACTACTACTAGTGAGTTACAGTATCCGAGAGCTTGCATTCGAATGCATGAGATTTTGATTAGCGAATACTACTACTAGTGAGTGACAGTATCCGAGAACTTGCATTCGAATGCATGAGATTTCGATTAGCGAACACTACTACTAGTGAGCGACAGTATCCGAGAACTTGCATTCGAATGCATGAGATTTCGATTAGCGAATACTACTACTAGTGAGTGACAGTATCCGAGAACTTGCATTCGAATGCATGAGATTTCGATTAGCGAATACTACCACTAATGAGTGACAGTATCCGAATTATTGCATTCGAATGCATGAAATTTCGATTAGCGAATACTACTACTAGTGAGTGACAGTATCCGAATTATTGCATTCGAATGCAAGAGATTTCGATTAGCGAATACTACTACTAGTGAGTGAGAGTATCCGAATTATTGCATTCGAATGCATGAAATTTCGATTAGCGAATACTACTACTAGTGAGTGACAGTATCCAAATTATTGCATTCGAATGCATGTGATTTCGATTAGCGAATACTACTACTAAAGAGTGACAGTATCCGAGAACTTGCATTCGAACGCAAGAGATTTCGATTAGCGAATACTACTACTAGTGAGTGACAGTATCCGAGAACTTGCATTCGAAAACAAGAGATTTCGATTAGCGAATACTACTACTAGTGAGTGACAGTATCCGAGAACTTGCATTCGAATGCATGAGATTTCGATTAGCGAATACTACTACTAGTGAGTGACAGTATCCGAGAACTTGCATTCGAATGCATGAGATTTCGATTAGCGAATACTACTACTAGTGAGTGACAGGATACGAGAACTTGAATTCCAATGCATGAGATTTCGATTAGCGAATACTACTACTAGTGAGTGACAGCATCCGAGAACTTGCATTCGAATGCATGAGATTTATATTAGCGACTACTACTACTAGTGAGTGACAGTATCCGAATTATTGCATTCGAATGCAAGAGATTTCGATTAGCGAATACTACTACTAGTGAGTGACAGTATCCGAGAACTTGCATTCGAATGCAAGAGATTTCGATTAGCGAATACTACTACTAGTGAGTGACAGTATTCGAGAACTTGCATTCGAATGCATGAGATTTCGATTAGCGAATACTACTACTAGTGAGTGACAGTATCCGAGAACTTGCATTCGTATGCAAGAGATTTCGATTAGCGAATACTACTACTAGTGAGTGACAGTATCCGAGAACTTGCATTCGAATGCATGAAATTTCGATTAGCGAATACTACTACTAGTGAGTGACAGTATCCGAATTATTGCATTCGAATGCAAGAGATTTCGATTAGCGAATACTACTACTAGTGAGTGACAGTAGCCGAGAACTTGCATTCGAATGCATGAGATTTTGATTAGCGAATAATACTACTAGTGAGTGACAGTATCCGAGAACTTGCATTCGAATGCATGAGATTTCGATTAGCGAATACTACTACTAGTGAGTGACAGTATCCGAATTATTGCATTCGAATGCAAGAGATTTCGATTAGCGAATACTACTACTAGTGAGTGACAGTATCCGAGAACTTGCTTTCGAATGCAAGAGATTTCGATTAGCGAATACTACTACTAGTGAGTAACAGTATCCGAGAACTTGCATACGAATGCATGAGATTTCGATTAGCGAATACTACTACTAGTGAGTGACAATATCCGAGAACTTGCATTCGAATGCATGAGATTTCGATTAGCGAATACTACTACTAGTGAGTTACAGTATCCGAGAGCTTGGATTTCGAATGCATGAGATTTCGATTAGCGAAGACTACTACTAATGAGTGACAGTATCCGAGAACTTGTATTCGAATGCATGAGATTTCGATTAGCGAACACTACTACTAGTGAGCGACAGTATCCGAGAACTTGCATTCGAATGCATGAGATTTCGATTAGCGAATACTACTAATAGTGAGTGACAGTATCCGAGAACTTGCATTCGAATGCATGAGATTTCGATTAGCGAATACTACTACTAATGAGTGACAGTATCCGAATTATTGCATTCGAATGCATGAAATTTCGATTAGCGAATACTACTACTAGTGAGTGACAGTATCCGAATTATTGCATTCGAATGCAAGAGATTTCGATTAGCGAATACTACTACTAGTGAGTGAGAGTATCCGAATTATTGCATTCGAATGCATGAAATTTCGATTAGCGAATACTACTACTAGTGAGTGACAGTATCCGAATTATTGCATTCGAATGCATGAGATTTCAATTAGCGAATACTACTACTAGTGAGTGACAGAATCCGAGAACTTGCATTCGAATGCAAGAGATTTCGATTAGCGAATACTACTACTAGTGAGTGACAGTATCCGAGAACTTGCATTCGAATGCATGAGATTTCGATTAGCGAATACTACTACTAGTGAGTGACAGTATCCGAGAACTTGCATTCGAATGCATGAGATTTCGATTAGCGAATACTACTACTAGTGAGAGACAGAATCCAAGAACTTGCATTCGAATGCATGAGATTTCGATTAGCGAATACTACTACTAGTGAGTGACAGTATCCGAATTATTGCATTCGAATGCATGAAATTTCGATTAGCAAATACTATTACTAGTGAGTGACAGTATCCCAGTACTTCCATTCTAATGCATGAAAATTCGATTAGCGAATACTACTACTAGTGAGTGACAGTACCCCAGAACTTGCATTCGAATGCATGAAATTTCGATTAGCGAATACTACTACAAGTGAGTGACAGTATCCGAATTATTGCATTCGAATGCATGAAATTTCGATTAGCGAATACTACTACTAGTGAGTGACAGTATCAAAATTATTGCATTCGAATGCATGAAATTTCGATTAGCGAATACTACTACTAGTCAGTGACAGTATCCGAATTATTGCATTCGAATGCATGAAATTTCGATTAGCGTTTACTACTACTAGTGAGTGAAAGTATCCCAGAACTTGCATTCCAATGCATGAGATTTCGATTAGCGAATACTACTACTAGTGAGTGACAGTATCCGGATTATTGCATTCGAATGCATGAGATTTCGATTAGCGAATACTACTACTAGTGAGTGACAGTATCCGAGAACTTGCATTCGAATGCATGAGATTTCGATTAGCGAATACTACTACTAGTGAGTGACACTATCCGAGAACTTGAATTCCAATGCATGAGATTTCGGTTAGTGAATACTACTACTAGTGAGTGACAGTATCCGAATTATTGCATTCGAATGCAAGAGATTTCGATTAGCGAATACCACTACTAATGAGTGGCAGCATCCGAGAACTTGCATTCAAATGCATACGATTTCGATTAGCGAATACTACTACTAGTAAGTGACAGTATCCGAATTATTGCATTCGAATGCATGAGACTTCGATTAGCGAATACTACTACTAGTGAGTGACAGTATCCGAGAACTTGCATTCGAATGCATGAGATTTCGATTAGCGAATACTACTACTAGTGAGAGACAGTATCCAAATTATTGCATTCGAATGCATGAGATTTCGATTAGCGAATACTACTACTAGTGAGTGACAGTATCCGAATTATTGCACTCGAATGCATGAGATTTCGATTAGCGAATACTACTACTAGTGAGTGACAGTATCCGAATTATTGCATTCGAATACAAGAAATTTCGATTAGAGAATACTACTACTAGTGAGTGACAGTATCCGAATTATTGCATTCGAGTGCAAGAAATTTCGATTAGCGAATACCACTACTAGTGAGTGACAGTATCCGAGAACTTGCATTCAACTGCATGAGATTTCGATTAGCGAATACTACTACTAGTGAGTGACAGTATCCCAGAACTTGCATTTGAATGCATGAGATTTCGATTAGCGAATACTACTACTAGTGAGTGACAGAATCCAAGAACTTGCATTCGAATGCATGAGATTTCGATTAGCGAATACTACTACTAGTGAGTGACAGTATCCAAATTATTGCATTCGAATGCATGAAATTTCGATTAGCAAATACTACTACTAGTGAGTGACAGTATCCGAATTATTGCATTCGAATGCATGAAATTTCGATTAGCGAATACTACTACTAGTGAGTGACAGTATCCGAATTATTGCATTCGAATGCATGAAATTTCGATTACCGAATACTACTACTAGTGAGTGACAGTATCCGAATTATTGCATTTGAATGCATGAAATTTCGATTAGCGAATACTACTACTAGTGAGTGACAGTATCCCAGAACTTGCATTCGAATGCATGAGATTTCGATTAGCGAATAATACTACTAGTGAGTGACAGTATCCGGATTATTGCATTCGAATGCATGAGATTTCGATTAGCGAATACTACTACTAGTGAGTGACAGTATCCGAGAACTTGCATTCGAATGCATGAGATTTCGATTAGCGAATACTACTACTAGTGAGTGACAGTATCCGAGAACTTGAATTCGAATGCATGAGATTTAGATTAGTGAATACTATTACTAGTGAGTGACAGTATCCGAATTATTGCATTCGAATGCAAGAGATTTCGATTAGCGAATAGTACTACTAGTGAGTGACAGTATCCGAGAACTTGCATTCGAATGCATGAGATTTCGATTAGCGAATACTACTTCTAGTGAGTGACAGTATCCGAATTATTGCATTCGAATGTATGAAATTTCGATTAGCAAATACTACTACTAGTGAGTGACAGTATCCCAGTACTTGCATTCTAATGCATGAAAATTCGATTAGCGAATACTACTACAAGTGAGTGACAGTATCCCAGAACTTGCATTCGAATGCATGAAATTTCGATTAGCGAATACTATTACTAGTGAGTGACAGTATCCGAATTATTGCATTCGAATGCATGAAATTTCGATTAGCAAATACTACTACTAGTGAGTGACAGTATCCGAATTATTGCATTCGAATGCATGAAATTTCGATTAGCGAATTCTACTACTAGTGAGTGACAGTATCCGAATTATTGCATTGGAATATATGAAATTTCGATTACCGATTACTACTACTAGTGAGTGACAGTATCCCAGAACTTGCATTCGAATGCATGAGATTTCGATTAGCGAATACTACTACTAGTGAGTGACAGTATCCGAGAACTTGCATTCATATGCATGAGATTTCGATTAGCAAATACTACTACTAGTGAGTGACAGTATCTGAGAATTTGCATTTGAATGCATGAGATTTCGATTAGCGAATACTACTACTAGTGAGTGACAGAATCCGAGAACTTGCATTCGAATGCAAGAGATTTCGATTAGCGAATACTACTACTAGTGAGTGACAGTATCCGAGAACTTGCATTCGAATGCATGAGATGTCGATTAGCGAATACTGCTACTAGTCAGTGACAGTATCCGAATTATTGCATTCGAATGCAAGAGATTTCGATTAGCGAATACTACTACTAGTGAGTGACAGTATCCGAGAACTTGCATTCGAATGCATGAGATTTCGATTAGCGAATACTACTACTAGTGAGTTACAGTATCCAAGAGCTTGCATTCGAATGCATGAGATTTCGATTAGCGAATACTACTACTAGTGAGTGACAGTATCCGAGAACTTGCATTCGAATGCATGAGATTTCGATTAGCGAACACTACTACTAGTGAGCGACAGTATCCGAGAACTTGCATTCGAATGCATGAGATTTCGATTAGCGAATACTACTACTAGTGAGTGACAGTATCCGAGAACTTGCATTCGAATGCATGAGATTTCGATTAGCGAATACTACTACTAATGAGTGACAGTATCCGAATTATTGCATTCGAATGCATGAAATTTCGATTAGCGAATACTACTACTAGTGAGTGACAGTATCCGAATTATTGCATTCGAATGCAAGAGATTTCGATTAGCGAATACTATTACTAGTGAGTGAGAGTATCCGAATTATTGCATTCGAATGCATGAAATTTCGATTAGCGAATACTACTACTAGTGAGTGACAGTATCCGAATTATTGCATTCGAATGCATGAGATTTCAATTAGCGAATACTACTACTAGTGAGTGACAGTATCCGAGAACTTGCATTCGAATGCAAGAGATTTCGATTAGCGAATACTACTACTAGTAAGTGACAGTATCCGAGAACTTGCATTCGAATGCATGAGATTTCGATTTGCGAATACTACTACTAGTGAGTGACAGTATCCGAATTATTGCATTCGAATGCATGAAATTTCGATTAGCAAATACTATTACTAGTGAGTGACAGTATCCCAGTACTTCCATTCTAATGCATGAAAATTCGATTAGCGAATACTACTACTAGTGAGTGACAGTACCCCAGAACTTGCATTCGAATGCATGAAATTTCGATTAGCGAATACTACCACTAGTGAGTGACAGTATCCGAATTATTGCGTTCGAATGCATGAAATTTCGATTAGCGAATACTACTACTAGTGAGTGACAGTATCCGAATTATTGCATTCGAATGCAAGAGATTTCGATTAGCGAATACTACTACTAGTGAGTGAGAGTATCCGAATTATTGCATTCGAATGCATGAAATTTCGATTAGCGAATACTACTACTAGTGAGTGACAGTATCCGAATTATTGCATTCGAATGCATGAGATTTCAATTAGCGAATACTACTACTAGTGAGTGACAGAATCCGAGAACTTGCATTCGAATGCAAGAGATTTCGATTAGCGAATACTACTACTAGTGAGTGACAGTATCCGAGAACTTGCATTCGAATGCATGAGATTTCTATTAGCGAATACTACTACTAGTGAGTGACAGTATCCGAGAACTTGCATTCGAATGCATGAGATATCGATTAGCGAATACTACTACTAGTGAGAGACAGAATCCGAGAACTTGCATTCGAATGCATGAGATTTCGATTAGCGAATACTACTACTAGTGAGTGACAGTATCCGAATTATTGCATTCGAATGCATAAAATTTCGATTAGCAAATACTATTACTAGTGAGTGACAGTATCCCAGTACTTCCATTCTAATGCATGAAAATTCGATTAGCGAATACTACTACTAGTGAGTGACAGTACCCCAGAACTTGCATTCGAATGCATGAAATTTCGATTAGCGAATACTACTACTAGTGAGTGACAGTATCCGAATTATTGCATTCGAATGCATGAAATTTCGATTAGCGAATACTACTACTAGTGAGTGACAGTATCCGAATTATTGCATTCGAATGCATGAAATTTCGATTAGCGAATACTACTACTAGTCAGTGACAGTATCCGAATTATTGCATTCGAATGCATGCAATTTCGATTAGCGTTTACTACTACTAGTGAGTGACAGTATCCCAGAACTTGCATTCCAATGCATGAGATTTCGATTAGCGAATACTACTACTAGTGAGTGACAGTATCCGGATTATTGCATTCGAATGCATGAGATTTCGATTAGCGAACACTACTACTAGTGAGTAACAGTATCCGAGAACTTGCATTCGAATGCAAGAGATTTCGATTAGCGAATACTACTACTAGTGAGTGACAGTATCCAAATTATTGCATTCGAAGGCATGAGATTTCGATTAGCGAATACTACTACTAAAGAGTGACAGTATCCGAGAACTTGCATTCGAATGCAAGAGATTTCGATTAGCGAATACTACTACTAGTGAGTGACAGTATCCGAGAACTTGCATTCGAATGCAAGAGATTTCGATTAGCGAATACTACTACTAGTGAGTGACAGTATCCGAGAACTTGCATTCGAATGCATGAGATTTCGATTAGCGAATACTACTACTAGTGAGTGACAGTATCCGAGAACTTGCATTCGAATGCATGAGATTTCGATTAGCGAGAACTACTACTAGTGAGTGACAGGATACGAGAACTTGAATTCCAATGCATGAGATTTCAATTAGCGAATACTACTACTAGTGAGTGACAGATTCCGAGAACTTGCATTCGAATGCATGAGATTTATATTAGCGAATACTACTACTAGTGAGTGACAGTATCCGAATTATTGCATTCGAATGCAAGAGATTACGATTAGCGAATACTACTACTAGTGAGTGACAGTATCCGAGAACTTGCATTCGAATGCAAGAGATTTCGATTAGCGAATACTACTACTAGTGAGTGACAGTATTCGAGAACTTGCATTCGAATGCATGAGCTTTCGATTAGCGAATACTACTACTAGTGAGTGACAGTATCCGAGAACTTGCATTCGTATGCAAGATACTTCGATTAGCGAATACTACTACTAGTGAGTGATAGTATCCGAGAACTTGCATTCGAATGCATGAAATTTCGATTAGCGAATACTACTACTAGTGAGTGACAGTATCCGAATTATTGCATTCGAATGCAAGAGATTTCGATTAGCGAATACTGCTACTAGTGAGTGAGAGTAGCCGAGAACTTGCATTCGAATGCATGAGATTTTGATTAGCGAATAATACTACTAGAGAGTGACAGTATCCGAGAACTTGAATTCGTACGCATGAGATTTCGATTAGCGAATACTACTACTAGTGAGTGACAGTATCCGAATTATTGCATTCGAATGCAAGAGATTTCGATTAGCGAATACTACTACTAGTGAGTGACAGTATCCGAGAACTTGCTTTCGAATGCAAGAGATTTCGATTAGCGAATACTACTACTAGTGAGTAACAGTATCCGAGAACTTGCATACGAATGCATGAGATTTCGATTAGCGAATACTACTACTAGTGAGTGACAGTATCCGAGAACTTGCATTCGAATGCATGAGATTTCGATTAGCGAATACTACTACTAGTGAGTTACAGTATCCGAGAGCTTGGATTTCGAATGCATGAGATTTCGATTAGCGAATACTACTAATAGTGAGTGACAGTATCCGAGAACTTGCATTCGAATGCATGAGATTTCGATTAGCGAACACTACTACTAGTGAGCGACAGTATCCGAGAACTTGCATTCGAATGCATGAGATTTCGATTAGCGAATACTACTACTAGTGAGTGACAGTATCCGAGAACATGCATTCGAATGCATGAGATTTCGATTAGCGAATACTACTACTAATGAGTGACAGTATCCAAATTATTGCATTCGAATGCATGAAATTTCGATTATCGAATACTACTACTAGTGAGTAACAGTATCCGAATTATTGCATTCGAATGCAAGAGATTTCGATTAGCGAATACTACTACTAGTGAGTGAGAGTATCCGAATTATTGCATTCGAATGCATGAAATTTCGATTAGCGAATACTACTACTAGTGAGTGACAGTATCCGAATTAATGCATTCGAATGCATGAGATTTCAATTAGCGAATACTACTACTAGTGAGTGACAGAATCCGAGAACTTGCATTCGAATGCAAGAGATTTCGATTAGCGAATACTACTACTAGTGAGTGACAGTATCCGAGAACTTGCATTCGAATGCATGAGATTTCGATTAGCGAATACTACTACTAGTGAGTGACAGTATCCGAGAACTTGCATTCGAATGCATGAGATTTCGATTAGCGAATACTACTACTAGTGAGAGACAGAATCCGAGAACTTGCATTCGAATGCATGAGATTTCGATTAGCGAATACTACTACTAGTGAGTGACAGTATCCGAATTATTGCATACGAATGCATGAAATTTCGATTAGCAAATACTATTACTAGTGAGTGACAGTATCCCAGTACTTCCATTCTAATGCATGAAAATTCGATTAGCGAATACTACTACTAGTGAGTGACAGTACCCCAGAACTTGCATTCGAATGCATGAAATTTCGATTAGCGAATACTACTACTAGTGAGTGACAGTATCCGAATTATTGCATTCGAATGAATGAAATTTCGATTAGCGAATACTACTACTAGTGAGTGACAGTATCCGAATTATTGCATTCGAATGCATGAAATTTCGATTGGCGAATACTACTACTAGTCAGTGACAGTATCCGAATTATTGCATTCGAATGCATGCAATTTCGATTAGCGTTTACTACTACTAGTGAGTGACAGTATCCCAGAACTTGCATTCCAATGCATGAGATTTCGATTAGCGAATACTACTACTAGTGAGTGACAGTATCCGGATTATTGCATTCGAATGCATGAGATTTCGATTAGCGAACACTACTACTAGTGAGTAACAGTATCCGAGAACTTGCATACGAATGCATGAGATTTCGATTAGCGAACACTACTACTAGTGAGTAACTGTATCCGAGAACTTGCATTCGAATGCAAGAGATTTCGATTAGCGAATACTACCACTAGTGAGTGACAGTATCCAAATTATTGCATTCGAATGCATGAGATTTCGATTAGCGAACACTACTACTAAAGAGTGACAGTATCCGAGAACTTGCATTCGAATGCAAGAGATTTCGATTAGCGAATACTACTACTAGTGAGTGACAGTATCCGAGAACTTGCATTCGAATGCAAGAGATTTCGATTAGCGAATACTACTACTAGTGAGTGACAGTATCCGAGAACTTGCATTCGAATGCATGAGATTTCGATTAGCGAATACTACTACTAGTGAGTGACAGTATCCGAGAACTTGCATTCGAATGCATGAGATTTCGATTAGCGAGAACTACTACTAGTGAGTGACAGGATACGAGAACTTGAATTCCAATGCATGAGATTTCGATTAGCGAATACTACTACTAGTGAGTGACAGCATCCGAGAACTTGCATTCGAATGCATGAGATTTATATTAGCGAATACTACTACTAGTGAGTGACAGTATCCGAATTATTGCATTCGAATGCAAGAGATTACGATTAGCGAATACTACTACTAGTGAGTGACAGTATCCGAGAACTTGCATTCGAATGCAAGAGATTTCGATTAGCGAATACTACTACTAGTGAGTGACAGTATTCGAGAACTTGCATTCGAATGCATGAGATTTCGATTAGCGAATACTACTACTAGTGAGTGACAGTATCCGAGAACTTGCATTCGTATGCAAGAGACTTCGATTAGCGAATACTACTACTAGTGAGTGATAGTATCCGAGAACTTGCATTCGAATGCATGAAATTTCGATTAGCGAATACTACTACTAGTGAGTGACAGTATCCGAATTATTGCATTCGAATGCAAGAGATTTCGATTAGCGAATACTACTACTAGTGAGTGACAGTATCCGAGAACTTGCTTTCGAATGCAAGAGATTTCGATTAGCGAATACTACTACTAGTGAGTGACAGTATTCGAGAACTTGCATACGAATGCATGAGATTTCGATTAGCGAATACTACTACTAGTGAGTGACAGTATCCGAGAACTTGCATTCGAATGCAAGAGATTTCGATTAGCGAATACTACTACTAGTGAGTGACAGTATTCGAGAACTTGCATACGAATGCATGAGATTTCGATTAGCGAATACTACTACTAGTGAGTGACAGTATCCGAGAACTTGCATTCGAATGCATGAGATTTCGATTAGCGAATACTACTACTAGTGAGTTACAGTATCCGAGAGCTTGGATTTCGAATGCATGAGATTTCGATTAGCGAATACTACTACTAGTGAGTGACAGTATCCGAATTATTGCATTCGAATGCATGAAATTTCGATTAGCGAATACTACTACTAGTGAGTGACAGTATCCGAATTATTGCATTCGAATACAAGAAATTTCGATTAGCGAATACTACTACTAGTGAGTGACAGTATCCGAATTATTGCATTCGAATGCAAGAAATTTCGATTAGCGAATACCACTACTAGTGAGTGACAGTATCCGAGAACTCGCATTCAACTGCATGAGATTTCGATTAGCGAATACTACTACTAGTGAGTGACAGTATCCCAGAACTTGCATTTGAATGCATGAGATTTCGATTAGCGAATACTACTACTAGTGAGTGACAGTATCCAAATTATTGCATTCGAATGCATGAAATTTCGATTAGCAAATACTACTACTAGTGAGTGACAGTATTCGAATTATTGCATTCGAATGCATGAAATTTCGATTAGCGAATACCACTACTAGTGAGTGACAGTATCCGAATTATTGCATTCGAATGCATGAAATTTCGATTACCGAATACTACTACTAGTGAGTGACAGTATCCGAATTATTGCATTCGAATGCATGAAATTTCGATTAGCGAATACTACTACTAGTGAGTGACAGTATCCCAGAACTTGCATTCGAATGCATGAGATTTCGCTTAGCGAATACTACTACTAGTGAGTGACAGTATCCGGATTATTGCATTCGAATGCATGAGATTTCGATTAGCGAATACTACTACTAGTGAGTGACAGTATCCGGGAACTTGCATTCGAATGCATGAGATTTCGATTAGCGAATACTACTACTAGTGAGTGACAGTATCCGAGAACTTGAATTCGAATGCATGAGATTTCGATTAGTGAATACTATTGCTAGTGAGTGACAGTATCCGAATTATTGCATTCGAATGCAAGAGATTTCGATTAGCGAATACTACTACTAGTGAGTGACAGTATCCGAGAACTTGCATTCGAATGCATGAGATTTCGATTAGCAAATACTACTACTAGTGAGTGACAGTATCCGAGAACATGCATTCGAATGCATGAGATTTCGATTAGCGAATACTACTACTAATGAGTGACAGTATCCAAATTATTGCATTCGAATGCATGAAATTTCGATTATCGAATACTACTACTAGTGAGTAACAGTATCCGAATTATTGCATTCGAATGCAAGAGATTTCGATTAGCGAATACTACTACTAGTGAGTGAGAGTATCCGAATTATTGCATTCGAATGCATGAAATTTCGATTAGCGAATACTACTACTAGTGAGTGACAGTATCCGAATTAATGCATTCGAATGCATGAGATTTCAATTAGCGAATACTACTACTAGTGAGTGACAGAATCCGAGAACTTGCATTCGAATGCAAGAGATTTCGATTAGCGAATACTACTACTAGTGAGTGACAGTATCCGAGAACTTGCATTCGAATGCATGAGATTTCGATTAGCGAATACTACTACTAGTGAGTGACAGTATCCGAGAACTTGCATTCGAATGCATGAGATTTCGATTAGCGAATACTACTACTAGTGAGAGACAGAATCCGAGAACTTGCATTCGAATGCATGAGATTTCGATTAGCGAATACTACTACTAGTGAGTGACAGTATCCGAATTATTGCATACGAATGCATGAAATTTCGATTAGCAAATACTATTACTAGTGAGTGACAGTATCCCAGTACTTCCATTCTAATGCATGAAAATTCGATTAGCGAATACTACTACTAGTGAGTGACAGTACCCCAGAACTTGCATTCGAATGCATGAAATTTCGATTAGCGAATACTACTACTAGTGAGTGACAGTATCCGAATTATTGCATTCGAATGCATGAAATTTCGATTAGCGAATACTACTACTAGTGAGTGACAGTATCCGAATTATTGCATTCGAATGCATGAAATTTCGATTGGCGAATACTACTACTAGTCAGTGACAGTATCCGAATTATTGCATTCGAATGCATGCAATTTCGATTAGCGTTTACTACTACTAGTGAGTGACAGTATCCCAGAACTTGCATTCCAATGCATGAGATTTCGATTAGCGAATACTACTACTAGTGAGTGACAGTATCCGGATTATTGCATTCGAATGCATGAGATTTCGATTAGCGAACACTACTACTAGTGAGTAACAGTATCCGAGAACTTGCATACGAATGCATGAGATTTCGATTAGCGAACACTACTACTAGTGAGTAACTGTATCCGAGAACTTGCATTCGAATGCAAGAGATTTCGATTAGCGAATACTACCACTAGTGAGTGACAGTATCCAAATTATTGCATTCGAATGCATGAGATTTCGATTAGCGAACACTACTACTAAAGAGTGACAGTATCCGAGAACTTGCATTCGAATGCAAGAGATTTCGATTAGCGAATACTACTACTAGTGAGTGACAGTATCCGAGAACTTGCATTCGAATGCAAGAGATTTCGATTAGCGAATACTACTACTAGTGAGTGACAGTATCCGAGAACTTGCATTCGAATGCATGAGATTTCGATTAGCGAATACTACTACTAGTGAGTGACAGTATCCGAGAACTTGCATTCGAATGCATGAGATTTCGATTAGCGAGAACTACTACTAGTGAGTGACAGGATACGAGAACTTGAATTCCAATGCATGAGATTTCGATTAGCGAATACTACTACTAGTGAGTGACAGCATCCGAGAACTTGCATTCGAATGCATGAGATTTATATTAGCGAATACTACTACTAGTGAGTGACAGTATCCGAATTATTGCATTCGAATGCAAGAGATTACGATTGGCGAATACTACTACTAGTGAGTGACAGTATCCGAGAACTTGCATTCGAATGCAAGAGATTTCGATTAGCGAATACTACTACTAGTGAGTGACAGTATTCGAGAACTTGCATTCGAATGCATGAGATTTCGATTAGCGAATACTACTACTAGTGAGTGACAGTATCCGAGAACTTGCATTCGTATGCAAGAGACTTCGATTAGCGAATACTACTACTAGTGAGTGATAGTATCCGAGAACTTGCATTCGAATGCATGAAATTTCGATTAGCGAATACTACTACTAGTGAGTGACAGTATCCGAATTATTGCATTCGAATGCAAGAGATTTCGATTAGCGAATACTACTACTAGTGAGTGACAGTATCCGAGAACTTGCTTTCGAATGCAAGAGATTTCGATTAGCGAATACTACTACTAGTGAGTGACAGTATTCGAGAACTTGCATACGAATGCATGAGATTTCGATTAGCGAATACTACTACTAGTGAGTGACAGTATCCGAGAACTTGCATTCGAATGCAAGAGATTTCGATTAGCGAATACTACTACTAGTGAGTGACAGTATTCGAGAACTTGCATACGAATGCATGAGATTTCGATTAGCGAATACTACTACTAGTGAGTGACAGTATCCGAGAACTTGCATTCGAATGCATGAGATTTCGATTAGCGAATACTACTACTAGTGAGTTACAGTATCCGAGAGCTTGGATTTCGAATGCATGAGATTTCGATTAGCGAATACTACTACTAGTGAGTGACAGTATCCGAATTATTGCATTCGAATGCATGAAATTTCGATTAGCGAATACTACTACTAGTGAGTGACAGTATCCGAATTATTGCATTCGAATACAAGAAATTTCGATTAGCGAATACTACTACTAGTGAGTGACAGTATCCGAATTATTGCATTCGAATGCAAGAAATTTCGATTAGCGAATACCACTACTAGTGAGTGACAGTATCCGAGAACTCGCATTCAACTGCATGAGATTTCGATTAGCGAATACTACTACTAGTGAGTGACAGTATCCCAGAACTTGCATTTGAATGCATGAGATTTCGATTAGCGAATACTACTACTAGTGAGTGACAGTATCCAAATTATTGCATTCGAATGCATGAAATTTCGATTAGCAAATACTACTACTAGTGAGTGACAGTATTCGAATTATTGCATTCGAATGCATGAAATTTCGATTAGCGAATACTACTACTAGTGAGTGACAGTATCCGAATTATTGCATTCGAATGCATGAAATTTCGATTACCGAATACTACTACTAGTGAGTGACAGTATCCGAATTATTGCATTCGAATGCATGAAATTTCGATTAGCGAATACTACTACTAGTGAGTGACAGTATCCCAGAACTTGCATTCGAATGCATGAGATTTCGCTTAGCGAATACTACTACTAGTGAGTGACAGTATCCGGATTATTGCATTCGAATGCATGAGATTTCGATTAGCGAATACTACTACTAGTGAGTGACAGTATCCGGGAACTTGCATTCGAATGCATGAGATTTCGATTAGCGAATACTACTACTAGTGAGTGACAGTATCCGAGAACTTGAATTCGAATGCATGAGATTTCGATTAGTGAATACTATTGCTAGTGAGTGACAGTATCCGAATTATTGCATTCGAATGCAAGAGATTTCGATTAGCGAATACTACTACTAGTGAGTGACAGTATCCGAGAACTTGCATTCGAATGCATGAGATTTCGATTAGCAAATACTACTACTAGTGAGTGACAGTATCCGAATTATTGCATTCGAATGCATGAAATTTCGATTAGCAAATACTGCTACTAGTGAGTCACAGTATCCCAGTACTTGCATTCTAATGCATGAAAATTCGATTAGCGAATACTACTACAAGTGAGTGACAGTATCCCAGAACTTGCATTCGAATGCATGAAATTTCGACTAGCGAATACTATTACTAGTGAGTGACCGTATCCGAATTATTGCATTCGAATGCATAAAATTTCGATTATCGAATACTACTACTAGTGAGTGACAGTATCCGAATTATTGCATTCGAATGCATGACATTTCGATTAGCGAATACTACTACTAGTGAGTGACCGTATCCGAATTATTGCATTGGAATGCATGAAATTTCGATTACCGATTACTACTACTACTAGTGAGTGACAGTATCCCAGAACTTGCATTCGAATGCATGAGATTTCGATTAGCGAATACTACTACTAGTGAGTGACAGTATCCAAATTATTGCATTCGAATGCATGAAATTTCGATTAGCAAATACTACTACTAGTGAGTGACAGTATCCGAATTATTGCATTCGAATGCATGAAATTTCGATTAGCGAATACTACTACTAGTGAGTGACAGTATCCGAATTATTGCATTCGAATGCATGAAATTTCGATTACCGAATACTACTACTAGTGAGTGACAGTATCCGAATTATTGCATTCGAATGCATGAAATTTCGATTAGCGAATACTACTACTAGTGAGTGACAGTATCCCAGAACTTGCATTCGAATGCATGAGATTTCGATTAGCGAATACTACTACTAGTGAGTGACAGTATCCGGATTATTGCATTCGAATGCATGAGATTTCGATTAGCGAATGCTACTACTAGTGAGTGACAGTATCCGAGAACTTGCATTCGAATGCATGAGATTTCGATTAGCGAATACTACTACTAGTGAGTGACAGTATCCAAGAACTTGAATTCGAATGCATGAGATTTCGATTAGTGAATACTATTACTAGTGAGTGACAGTATCCGAATTATTGCATTCGAATGCAAGAGATTTGGATTAGCGAATACTACTACTAGTGAGTGACAGTATCCGAGAATTTGCATTCGAATGCATGAGATTTCGATTAGCGAATACTACTACTAGTGAGTGACAGTATCCGAATTATTGCATTCGAATGCATGAAATTTCGATTAGCAGATACTACTACTAGTGAGTGACAGTATCCCAGTACTTGCATTCTAATGCATGAAAATTCGATTAGCGAATACTACTACAAGTGAGTGACAGTATCCCAGAACTTGAATTCGAATGCATGAAATTTCGATTAGGGAATACTATTACTAGTGAGTGACAGTATCCGAATTATTGCATTCGAATGCATGAAATTTCGATTAGCAAATACTACTACTAGTGAGTGACAGTATCCGAATTATTGCATTCGAATGCATGAAATTTCGATTAGCGAATACTACTACTAGTGACTGACAGTATCCGAATTATTGCATTGGAATGCATGAAATTTCGATTACCGATTACTACCACTAGTGAGTGACAGTATCCCAGAACTTGCATTCGAATGCATGAGATTTCGATTAGCGAATACTACTACTAGTGAGTGACAGTATCCGAGAACTTGCATTCATATGCATGAGATTTCGATTAGCAAATACCACTACTAGTGAGTGACAGTATCCGAGAACTCGCATTCAACTGCATGAGATTTCGATTAGCGAATACTACTACTAGTGAGTGACAGTATCCCAGAACTTGCATTTGAATGCATGAGATTTCGATTAGCGAATACTACTACTAGTGAGTGACAGTATCCAAATTATTGCATTCGAATGCATGAAATTTCGATTAGCAAATACTACTACTAGTGAGTCACAGTATTCGAATTATTGCATTCGAATGCATGAAATTTCGATTAGCGAATACTACTACTAGTGAGTGACAGTATCCGAATTATTGCATTCGAATGCATGAAATTTCGATTACCGAATACTACTACTAGTGAGTGACAGTATCCGAATTATTGCATTCGAATGCATGAAATTTCGATTAGCGAATACTACTACTAGTGAGTGACAGTATCCCAGAACTTGCATTCGAATGCATGAGATTTCGCTTAGCGAATACTACTACTAGTGAGTGACAGTATCCGGATTATTGCATTCGAATGCATGAGATTTCGATTAGCGAATACTACTACTAGTGAGTGACAGTATCCGGGAACTTGCATTCGAATGCATGAGATTTCGATTAGCGAATACTACTACTAGTGAGTGACAGTATCCGAGAACTTGAATTCGAATGCATGAGATTTCGATTAGTGAATACTATTGCTAGTGAGTGACAGTATCCGAATTATTGCATTCGAATGCAAGAGATTTCGATTAGCGAATACTACTACTAGTGAGTGACAGTATCCGAGAACTTGCATTCGAATGCATGAGATTTCGATTAGCAAATACTACTACTAGTGAGTGACAGTATCCGAATTATTGCATTCGAATGCATGAAATTTCGATTAGCAAATAATGCTACTAGTGAGTGACAGTATCCCAGTACTTGCATTCTAATGCATGAAAATTCGATTAGCGAATACTACTACAAGTGAGTGACAGTATCCCAGAACTTGAATTCGAATGCATGAAATTTCGATTAGGGAATACTATTACTAGTGAGTGACAGTATCCGAATTATTGCATTCGAATGCATGAAATTTCGATTAGCAAATACTACTACTAGTGAGTGACAGTATCCGAATTATTGCATTCGAATGCATGAAATTTCGATTAGCGAATACTACTACTAGTGACTGACAGTATCCGAATTATTGCATTGGAATGCATGAAATTTCGATTACCGATTACTACCACTAGTGAGTGACAGTATCCCAGAACTTGCATTCGAATGCATGAGATTTCGATTAGCGAATACTACTACTAGTGAGTGACAGTATCCGAGAACTTGCATTCATATGCATGAGATTTCGATTAGCAAATACTACTACTAGTGAGTGACAGTATCCGAGAACTTGCATTTGAATGCATGAGATTTCGATTAGCGAATACTACTACTAGTGAGTGACAGAATCCGAGAACTTGCATTCGAATGCAAGAGATTTCGATTAGCGAATACTACTACTAGTGAGTGACAGTATCCGAGAACTTGCATTCGAATGCATGAGTTTTCGATTAGCGAATACTGCTAATAGTCAGTGACAGTATCCGAATTATTGCATTCGAATGCAAGAGATTTCGATTAGCGAATACTACTACTAGTGAGTAACAGTATCCGAGAACTTGCATACGAATGCATGAGATTTTGATTAGCGAATACTACTACTAGTGAGTGACAGTATCCGAGAACTTGCATTCGAATGCATGAGATTTCGATTAGCGAATACTACTACTAGTGAGTTACAGTATCCGAGAGCTTGCATTCGAATGCATGAGATTTCGATTAGCGAACACTACTACTAGTGAGCGACAGTATCCGAGAACTTGCATTCGAATGCATGAGATTTCGATTAGCGAATACTACTACTAGTGAGTGACAGTATCCGAGAACTTGCATTCGAATGCATGAGATTTCGATTAGCGAACACTACTACTAGTGAGCGACAGTATCCGAGAACTTGCATTCGAATGCATGAGATTTCGATTAGCGAATACTACTACTAGTGAGTGACAGTATCCGAGAACTTGCATTCGAATGCATGAGATTTCGATTAGCGAATACTACTACTAATGAGTGACAGTATCCGAATTATTGCATTCGAATGCATGAAATTTCGATTAGCGAATACTACTACTAGTGAGTGACAGTATCCGAATTATTGCATTCGAATGCAAGAGATTTCGATTAGCGAATACTATTACTAGTGAGTGAGAGTATCCGAATTATTGCATTCGAATGCATGAAATTTCGATTAGCGAATACTACTACTAGTGAGTGACAGTATCCGAATTATTGCATTCGAATGCAAGAGATTTCGATTAGCGAATACTACTACTAGTAAGTGACAGTATCCGAGAACTTGTATTCGAATGCATGAGATTTCGATTTGCGAATACTACTACTAGTGAGTGACAGTATCCGAATTATTGCATTCGAATGCATGAAATTTCGATTAGCAAATACTATTACTAGTGAGTGACAGTATCCCAGTACTTCCATTCTAATGCATGAAAATTCGATTAGCGAATACTACTACTAGTGAGTGGCAGTACCCCAGAACTTGCATTCGAATGCATGAAATTTCGATTAGCGAATACTACTACTAGTGAGTGACAGTATCCCAGAACTTGCATTTGAATGCATGAGATTTCGATTAGCGAATACTACTACTAGTGAGTGACAGAATCCGAGAACTTGCATTCGAATGCAAGAGATTTCGATTAGCGAATACTACTACTAGTGAGTGACAGTATCCGAGAACTTGCATTCGAATGCATGAGATTTCGATTAGCGAATACTGCTACTAGTCAGTGACAGTATCCGAGAGCTTGAATTCGAATGCATGAGATTTCGATTAGCGAATACTACTACTAGTGAGTGACAGTATCCGAGAACTTGCATTCGAATGCATGAGATTTCGATTAGCGAACACTACTACTAGTGAGCGACAGTATCCGAGAACTTGCATTCGAATGCATGAGATTTCGATTAGCGAATACTACTACTAGTGAGTGACAGTATCCGAGAACTTGCATTCGAATGCATGAGATTTCGATTAGCGAATACTACTACTAATAAGTGACAGTATCCGAATTATTGCATTCGAATGCATGAAATTTCGATTAGCGAATACTACTACTAGGGAGTGACGGTATCCGAATTATTGCATTCGAATGCAAGAGATTTCGATTAGCGAATACTACTACTAGTGAGTGAGAGTATCCGAATTATTGCATTCGAATGCATGAAATTTCGATTAGCGAATACTACTACTAGTGAGGGACAGTATCCGAATTATTGCATTCGAATACAAGAAATTTCGATTAGAGAATACTACTACTAGTGAGTGACAGTATCCGAATTATTGCATTCGAATGCAAGAAATTTCGATTAGCGAATACCACTACTAGTGAGTGACAGTATCCGAGAACTTGCATTCAACTGCATGAGATTTCGATTAGCGAATACTACTACTAGTGAGTGACAGTATCCCAGAACTTGCATTTGAATGCATGAGATTTCGATTAGCGAATACTACTACTAGTGAGTGACAGTATCCGAGAACTTGCATTCAACTGCATGAGATTTCGATTAGCGAATACTACTACTAGTGAGTGAGAGTATCCCAGAACTTGCATTTGAATGCATGAGATTTCGATTAGCGAATACTACTACTAGTGAGTGACAGAATCCGAGAACTTGCATTCGAATGCAAGAGATTTCGATTAGCGAATACTACTACTAGTGAGTGACAGTATCCGAGAACTTGCATTCGAATGCATGAGATTTCGATTAGCGAATACTGCTACTAGTCAGTGACAGTATCCGAATTATTGCATTCGAATGCATGAGATTTCGATTAGCGAATACTACTACTAGTGAGTAACAGTATCCGAGTACTTGCATACGAATGCATGAGATTTTGATTAGCGAATACTACTACTAGTGAGTGACAGTATCCGAGAACTTGCATTCGAATGCATGAGATTTCGATTAGCGAATACTACTACTAGTGAGTTACAGTATCCGAGAGCTTGCATTCGAATGCATGAGATTTCGATTAGCGAATACTACTACTAGTGAGTGACAGTATCCGAGAACTTGCATTCGAATGCATGAGATTTCGATTAGCGAACACTACTACTAGTGAGCGACAATATCCGAGAACTTGCATTCGAATGCATGAGATTTCGATTAGCGAATACTACTACTAGTGAGTGACAGTATCCGAGAACTTGCATTCGAATGCATGAGATTTCGATTAGCGAATACTACTACTAATAAGTGACAGTATCCGAATTATTGCATTCGAATGCATGAAATTTCGATTAGCGAATACTACTACTAGGGAGTGACGGTATCCGAATTATTGCATTCGAATGCAAGAGATTTCGATTAGCGAATACTACTACTAGTGAGTGAGAGTATCCGAATTATTGCATTCGAATGCATGAAATTTCGATTAGCGAATACTACTACTAGTGAGTGACAGTATCCAAATTATTGCATTCGAATGCATGTGATTTCGATTAGCAAATACTACTACTAAAGAGTGACAGTATCCGAGAACTTGCATTCGAACGCAAGAGATTTCGATTAGCGAATACTACTACTAGTGAGTGACAGTATCCGAGAACTTGCATTCGAATGCAAGAGATTTCGATTAGCGAATACTACTACTAGTGAGTGACAGTATCCGAGAACTTGCATTCGAATGCATGAGATTTCGATTAACGAATACTACTACTAGTGAGTGACAGTATCCGAGAACTTGCATTCGAATGCATGAGATTTCGATTAGCGAATACTACTACTAGTGAGTGACAGGATACGAGAACTTGAATTCCAATGCATGAGATTTCGATTAGCGAATACTACTACTAGTGAGTGACAGCATCCGAGAACTTGCATTCGAATGCATGAGTATTATATTAGCGAATACTACTACTAGTGAGTGACAGTATCCGAACTATTGCATTCGAATGCAAGAGATTTCGATTAGCGAATACTACTACTAGTGAGTGACAGTATCCGAGAACTTGCATACGAATGCAAGAGATTTCGATTAGCGAATACTACTACTAGTGAGTGACAGTATTCGAGAACTTGCATTCGAATGCATGAGATTTCGATTAGCGAATACTACTACTAGTGAGTGACAGTATCCGAGAACTTGCATTCGTATGCAAGAGATTTCGATTAGCGAATACTACTACTAGTGAGTGACAGTATCCGAGAACTTGCATTCGAATGCATGAAATTTCGATTAGCGAATACTACTACTAGTGAGTGACAGTATCCGAATTATTGCATTCGAATGCAAGAGATTTCGATTAGCGACTACTACCACTAGTGAGTGACAGTAGCCGAGAACTTGCATTCGAATGCATGAGATTTTGATTAGCGAATAATACTACTAGTGAGTGACAGTATCCGAGAACTTGCATTCGAATGCACGAGATTTCGATTAGCGAATACTACTACTAGTGAGTGACAGTATCCGAATTATTGCATTCGAATGCAAGAGATTTCGATTAGCGAATACTACTACTAGTGAGTGACAGTATCCGAGAACTTGCTTTCGAATGCAAGAGATTTCGATTAGCGAATACTACTACTAGTGAGTAACAGTATCCGAGAACTTGCATACGAATGCATGAGATTTCGATTAGCGAATACTACTACTAGTGAGTGACAGTATCCGAGAACTTGCATTCGAATGCATGAGATTTCGATTAGCGAATACTACTACTAGTGAGTTACAGTATCCGAGAGCTTGGATTTCGAATGCATGAGATTTCGATTAGCGAATACTACTACTAGTGAGTGACAGTATCCGAGAACTTGCATTCGAATGCACGAGATTTCGATTAGCGAACACTACTACTAGTGAGCGACAGTATCCGAGAACTTGCATTCGAATGCATGAGATTTCGATTAGCGAATACTACTACTAGTGAGTGACAGTATCCGAGAACTTGCATTCGAATGCATGAGATTTCGATTAGCGAATACTACTACTAATGAGTGACAGTATCCGAATTATTGCATTCGAATGCATGAAATTTCGATTAGCGAATACTACTACTAGTGAGTGACAGTATCCGAATTATTGCATTCGAATGCAAGAGATTTCGATTAGCGAATACTACTACTAGTGAGTGAGAGTATCCGAATTATTGCATTCGAATGCATGAAATTTCGATTAGCGAATACTACTACTAGTGAGTGACAGTATCCGAATTATTGCATTCGAATGCATGAAATTTCGATTAGCAAATACTATTACTAGTGAGTGACAGTATCCCAGTACTTCCATTCTAATGCATGAAAATTCGATTAGCGAATACTACTACTAGTGAGTGACAGTACCCCAGAACTTGCATTCGAATGCATGAAATTTCGATTAGCGAATACTACTACTAGTGAGTGACAGTATCCGAATTATTGCATTCGAATGCTTGAAATTTCGATTAGCGAATACTACTACTAGTGAGTGACAGTATCCGAATTATTGCATTCGAATGCATGAAATTTCGATTAGCGAATACTACTACTAGTCAGTGACAGTATCCGAATTATTGCATTCGAATGCATGAAATTTCGATTAGCGTTTACTACTACTAGTGAGTGAAAGTATCCCAGAACTTGCATTCCAATGCATGAGATTTCGATTAGCGAATACTACTACTAGTGAGTGACAGTATCCGGATTATTGCATTCGAATGCATGAGATTTCGATTAGCGAATACTACTACTAGTGAGTGACAGTATCCGAGAACTTGCATTCGAATGCATGAGATTTCGATTAGCGAATACTACTACTAGTGAGTGACACTATCCGAGAACTTGAATTCCAATGCAAGAGATTTCGATTAGCGAATACTACTACTAATGATTGGCAGTATCCGAGAACTTGCATTCAAATGCATAAGATTTCGATTAGCGAATACTACTACTAGTAAGTGACAGTATCCGAATTATTGCATTCGAATGCATGAGATTTTGATTAGCGAATACTACTACTAGTGAGTGACAGTATCCGAGAACTTGCATTCGAATGCATGAGATTTCGATTAGCGAATACTACTACTAGTGAGAGACAGTATCCAAATTATTGCATTCGAATGCATGAGATTTCGATTAGCGAATACTACTACTAGTGAGTGACAGTATCCGAATTATTGCATTCGAATGCATGAGATTTCGATTAGCGAATACTACTACTAGTGAGTGACAGTATCCGAATTATTGCATTCGAATACAAGAAATTTCGATTAGAGAATACTACTACTAGTGAGTGACAGTATCCGAATTATTGCATTCGAATGCAAGAAATTTCGATTAGCGAATACCACTACTAGTGAGTGACAGTATCCGA
This sequence comes from Tenodera sinensis, assembly GCA_030765045.1. NCBI lineage: Eukaryota > Metazoa > Arthropoda > Insecta > Mantodea > Mantidae > Tenodera > Tenodera sinensis. Next base: position 1,572,277 of record JAUKNM010000016.1, read on the forward strand.
GAACTTGCATTCAACTGCATGAGATTTCGATTAGCGAATACTACTACTAGTGAGTGACAGTATCCCAGAACTTGCATTTGAATGCATGAGATTTCGATTAGCGAATACTACTACTAGTGAGTGACAGAATCCGAGAACTTGCATTCGAATGCATGAGATTTCGATTAGCGAATACTACTACTAGTGAGTGACAGTATCCAAATTATTGCATTCGAATGCATGAAATTTCGATTAGCAAATACTACTACTAGTGAGTGACAGTATCCGAATTATTGCATTCGAATGCATGAAATTTCGATTAGCGAATACTACTACTAGTGAGTGACAGTATCCGAATTATTGCATTCGAATGCATGAAATTTCGATTACCGAATACTACTACTAGTGAGTGACAGTATCCGAATTATTGCATTCGAATGCATGAAATTTCGATTAGCGAATACTACTACTAGTGAGTGACAGTATCCCAGAACTTGCATTCGAATGCATGAGATTTCGATTAGCGAATACTACTACTAGTGAGTGACAGTATCCGGATTATTGCATTCGAATGCATGAGATTTCGATTAGCGAATACTACTACTAGTGAGTGACAGTATCCGAGAACTTGCATTCGAATGCATGAGATTTCGATTAGCGAATACTACTACTAGTGAGTGACAGTATCCGAGAACTTGAATTCGAATGCATGAGATTTCGATTAGTGAATACTATTACTAGTGAGTGACAGTATCCGAATTATTGCATTCGAATGCAAGAGATTTCGATTAGCGAATACTACTACTAGTGAGTGACAGTATCCGAGAACTTGCATTCGAATGCATGAGATTTCGATTAGCGAATACTACTACTAGTGAGTGACAGTATCCGAATTATTGCATTCGAATGCATGAAATTTCGATTAGCAGATACTACTACTAGTGAGTGACAGTATCCCAGTACTTGCATTCTAATGCATGAAAATTCGATTAGCGAATACTACTACAAGTGAGTGACAGTATCCCAGAACTTGAATTCGAATGCATGAAATTTCGATTAGCGAATACTATTACTAGTGAGTGACAGTATCCGAATTATTGCATTCGAATGCATGAAATTTCGATTAGCAAATACTACTACTAGTGAGTGACAGTATCCGAATTATTGCATTCGAATGCATGAAATTTCGATTAGCGAATACTACTACTAGTGAGTGACAGTATCCGAATTATTGCATTGGAATGCATGAAATTTCGATTACCGATTACTACTACTAGTGAGTGACAGTATCCCAGAACTTGCATTCGAATGCATGAGATTTCGATTAGCGAATACTACTACTAGTGAGTGACAGTATCCGAGAACTTGCATTCATATGCATGAGATTTCGATTAGCAAATACTACTACTAGTGAGTGACAGTATCCGAGAACTTGCATTTGAATGCATGAGATTTCGATTAGCGAATACTACTACTAGTAAGTGACAGTATCCGAGAACTTGCATTCGAATGCATGAGATTTCGATTTGCGAATACTACTACTAGTGAGTGACAGTATCCGAATTATTGCATTCGAATGCGTGAAATTTCGATTAGCAAATACTATTACTAGTGAGTGACAGTATCCCAGTACTTCCATTCTAATGCATGAAAATTCGATTAGCGAATACTACTACTAGTGAGTGACAGTACCCCAGAACTTGCATTCGAATGCATGAAATTTCGATTAGCGAATACTACTACTAGTGAGTGACAGTATCCCAGAACTTGCATTTGAATGCATGAGATTTCGATTAGCGAATACTACTACTAGTGAGTGACAGAATCTGAGAACTTGCATTCGAATGCAAGAGATTTCGATTAGCGAATACTACTACTAGTGAGTGACAGTATCCGAGAACTTGCATTCGAATGCATGAGATTTCGATTAGCGAATACTGCTACTAGTCAGTGACAGTATCCGAATTATTGCATTCGAATGCAAGAGATTTCGATTAGCGAATACTACTACTAGTGGGTAACAGTATCCGAGTACTTGCATACGAATGCATGAGATTTTGATTAGCGAATACTACTACTAGTGAGTGACAGTATCCGAGAACATGCATTCGAATGCATGAGATTTCGATTAGCGAATACTACTACTAGTGAGTTACAGTATCCGAGAGCTTGCATTCGAATGCATGAGATTTCGATTAGCGAATACTACTACTAGTGAGTGACAGTATCCGAGAACTTGCATTCGAATGCATGAGATTTCGATTAGCGAACACTACTACTAGTGAGCGACAGTATCCGAGAACTTGCATTCGAATGCATGAGATTTCGATTAGCGAATACTACTACTAGTGAGTGACAGTATCCGAGAACTTGCATTCGAATGCATGAGATTTCGATTAGCGAATACTACTACTAATAAGTGACAGTATCCGAATTATTGCATTCGAATGCATGAAATTTCGATTAGCGAATACTACTACTAGGGAGTGACGGTATCCGAATTATTGCATTCGAATGCAAGAGATTTCGATTAGCGAATACTACTACTAGTGAGTGAGAGTATCCGAATTATTGCATTCGAATGCATGAAATTTCGATTAGCGAATACTACTACTAGTGAGTGACAGTATCCGAATTATTGCATTCGAATACAAGAAATTTCGATTAGAGAATACTACTACTAGTGAGTGACAGTATCCGAATTATTGCATTCGAATGCAAGAAATTTCGATTAGCGAATACCACTACTAGTGAGTGACAGTATCCGAGAACTTGCATTCAACTGCATGAGATTTCGATTAGCGAATACTACTACTAGTGAGTGACAGTATCCCAGAACTTGCATTTGAATGCATGAGATTTCGATTAGCGAATACTACTACTAGTGAGTGACAGTATCCGAGAACTTGCATTCAACTGCATGAGATTTCGATTAGCGAATACTACTACTAGTGAGTGAGAGTATCCCAGAACTTGCATTTGAATGCATGAGATTTCGATTAGCAAATACTACTACTAGTGAGTGACAGAATCCGAGAACTTGCATTCGAATGCAAGAGATTTCGATTAGCGAATACTACTACTAGTGAGTGACAGTATCCGAGAACTTGCATTCGAATGCATGAGATTTCGATTAGCGAATACTACTACTAGTGAGTGACAGTATCCGAATTATTGCATTCGAATGCATGAAATTTCGATTAGCAAATACTATTACTAGTGAGTGACAGTATCCCAGTACTTCCATTCTAATGCATGAAAATTCGATTAGCGAATACTACTACTAGTGAGTGACAGTACCCCAGAACTTGCATTCGAATGCATGAAATTTCGATTAGCGAATACTACTACTAGTGAGTGACAGTATCCGAATTATTGCATTCGAATGCTTGAAATTTCGATTAGCGAATACTACTACTAGTGAGTGACAGTATCCGAATTATTGCATTCGAATGCATGAAATTTCGATTAGCGAATACTACTACTAGTCAGTGACAGTATCCGAATTATTGCATTCGAATGCATGAAATTTCGATTAGCGTTTACTACTACTAGTGAGTGAAAGTATCCCAGAACTTGCATTCCAATGCATGAGATTTCGATTAGCGAATACTACTACTAGTGAGTGACAGTATCCGGATTATTGCATTCGAATGCATGAGATTTCGATTAGCGAATACTACTACTAGTGAGTGACAGTATCCGAGAACTTGCATTCGAATGCATGAGATTTCGATTAGCGAATACTACTACTAGTGAGTGACACTATCCGAGAACTTGAATTCCAATGCAAGAGATTTCGATTAGCGAATACTACTACTAATGATTGGCAGTATCCGAGAACTTGCATTCAAATGCATAAGATTTCGATTAGCGAATACTACTACTAGTAAGTGACAGTATCCGAATTATTGCATTCGAATGCATGAGATTTTGATTAGCGAATACTACTACTAGTGAGTGACAGTATCCGAGAACTTGCATTCGAATGCATGAGATTTCGATTAGCGAATACTACTACTAGTGAGAGACAGTATCCAAATTATTGCATTCGAATGCATGAGATTTCGATTAGCGAATACTACTACTAGTGAGTGACAGTATCCGAATTATTGCATTCGAATGCATGAGATTTCGATTAGCGAATACTACTACTAGTGAGTGACAGTATCCGAATTATTGCATTCGAATACAAGAAATTTCGATTAGAGAATACTACTACTAGTGAGTGACAGTATCCGAATTATTGCATTCGAATGCAAGAAATTTCGATTAGCGAATACCACTACTAGTGAGTGACAGTATCCGAGAACTTGCATTCAACTGCATGAGATTTCGATTAGCGAATACTACTACTAGTGAGTGACAGTATCCCAGAACTTGCATTTGAATGCATGAGATTTCGATTAGCGAATACTACTACTAGTGAGTGACAGAATCCGAGAACTTGCATTCGAATGCATGAGATTTCGATTAGCGAATACTACTACTAGTGAGTGACAGTATCCAAATTATTGCATTCGAATGCATGAAATTTCGATTAGCAAATACTACTACTAGTGAGTGACAGTATCCGAATTATTGCATTCGAATGCATGAAATTTCGATTAGCGAATACTATTACTAGTGATTGACAGTATCCGAATTATTGCATTCGAATGCATGAAATTTCGATTACCGAATACTACTACTAGTGAGTGACAGTATCCGAATTATTGCATTCGAATGCATGAAATTTCGATTAGCGAATACTACTACTAGTGAGTGACAGTATCCCAGAACTTGCATTCGAATGCATGAGATTTCGATTAGCGAATACTACTACTAGTGAGTGACAGTATCCGGATTATTGCATTCGAATGCATGAGATTTCGATTAGCGAATACTACTACTAGTGAGTGACAGTATCCGAGAACTTGCATTCGAATGCATGAGATTTCGATTAGCGAATACTACTACTAGTGAGTGACAGTATCCGAGAACTTGAATTCGAATGCATGAGATTTCGATTAGTGAATACTATTACTAGTGAGTGACAGTATCCGAATTATTGCATTCGAATGCAAGAGATTTCGATTAGCGAATACTACTACTAGTGAGTGACAGTATCCGAGAACTTGCATTCGAATGCATGAGATTTCGATTAGCGAATACTACTACTAGTGAGTGACAGTATCCGAATTATTGCATTCGAATGCATGAAATTTCGATTAGCAGATACTACTACTAGTGAGTGACAGTATCCCAGTACTTGCATTCTAATGCATGAAATTTCGATTAGCGAATACTACTACAAGTGAGTGACAGTATCCCAGAACTTGAATTCGAATGCATGAAATTTCGATTAGCGAATACTATTACTAGTGAGTGACAGTATCCGAATTATTGCATTCGAATGCATGAAATTTCGATTAGCAAATACTACTACTAGTGAGTGACAGTATCCGAATTATTGCATTCGAATGCATGAAATTTCGATTAGCGAATACTACTACTAGTGAGTGACAGTATCCGAATTATTGCATTGGAATGCATGAAATTTCGATTACCGATTACTACTACTAGTGAGTGACAGTATCCCAGAACTTGCATTCGAATGCATGAGATTTCGATTAGCGAATACTACTACTAGTGAGTGACAGTATCCGAGAACTTGCATTCATATGCATGAGATTTCGATTAGCAAATACTACTACTAGTGAGTGACAGTATCCGAGAACTTGCATTTGAATGCATGAGATTTCGATTAGCGAATACTACTACTAGTAAGTGACAGTATCCGAGAACTTGCATTCGAATGCATGAGATTTCGATTTGCGAATACTACTACTAGTGAGTGACAGTATCCGAATTATTGCATTCGAATGCATGAAATTTCGATTAGCAAATACTATTACTAGTGAGTGACAGTATCCCAGTACTTCCATTCTAATGCATGAAAATTCGATTAGCGAATACTACTACTAGTGAGTGACAGTACCCCAGAACTTGCATTCGAATGCATGAAATTTCGATTAGCGAATACTACTACTAGTGAGTGACAGTATCCCAGAACTTGCATTTGAATGCATGAGATTTCGATTAGCGAATACTACTACTAGTGAGTGACAGAATCCGAGAACTTGCATTCGAATGCAAGAGATTTCGATTAGCGAATACTACTACTAGTGAGTGACAGTATCCGAGAACTTGCATTCGAATGCATGAGATTTCGATTAGCGAATACTGCTACTAGTCAGTGACAGTATCCGAATTATTGCATTCGAATGCAAGAGATTTCGATTAGCGAATACTACTACTAGTGGGTAACAGTATCCGAGTACTTGCATACGAATGCATGAGATTTTGATTAGCGAATACTACTACTAGTGAGTGACAGTATCCGAGAACTTGCATTCGAATGCATGAGATTTCGATTAGCGAATACTACTACTAGTGAGTTACAGTATCCGAGAGCTTGCATTCGAATGCATGAGATTTCGATTAGCGAATACTACTACTAGTGAGTGACAGTATCCGAGACCTTGCATTCGAATGCATGAGATTTCGATTAGCGAACACTACTACTAGTGAGCGACAGTATCCGAGAACTTGCATTCGAATGCATGAGATTTCGATTAGCGAATACTACTACTAGTGAGTGACAGTATCCGAGAACTTGCATTCGAATGCATGAGATTTCGATTAGCGAATACTACTACTAATAAGTGACAGTATACGAATTATTGCATTCGAATGCATGAAATTTCGATTAGCGAATACTACTACTAGGGAGTGACGGTATCCGAATTATTGCATTCGAATGCAAGAGATTTCGATTAGCGAATACTACTACTAGTGAGTGAGAGTATCCGAATTATTGCATTCGAATGCATGAAATTTCGATTAGCGAATACTACTACTAGTGAGTGACAGTATCCGAATTATTGCATTCGAATACAAGAAATTTCGATTAGAGAATACTACTACTAGTGAGTGACAGTATCCGAATTATTGCATTCGAATGCAAGAAATTTCGATTAGCGAATACCACTACTAGTGAGTGACAGTATCCGAGAACTTGCATTCAACTACATGAGATTTCGATTAGCGAATACTACTACTAGTGAGTGACAGTATCCCAGAACTTGCATTTGAATGCATGAGATTTCGATTAGCGAATACTACTACTAGTGAGTGACAGTATCCGAGAACTTGCATTCAACTGCATGAGATTTCGATTAGCGAATACTACTACTAGTGAGTGAGAGTATCCCAGAACTTGCATTTGAATGCATGAGATTTCGATTAGCAAATACTACTACTAGTGAGTGACAGAATCCGAGAACTTGCATTCGAATGCAAGAGATTTCGATTAGCGAATACTACTACTAGTGAGTGACAGTATCCGAGAACTTGCATTCGAATGCATGAGATTTCGATTAGCGAATACTGCTACTAGTCAGTGACAGTATCCGAATTATTGCATTCGAATGCATGAGATTTCGATTAGCGAATACTACTACTAGTGAGTAACAGTATCCGAGTACTTGCATACGAATGCATGAGATTTTGATTAGCGAATACTACTACTAGTGAGTGACAGTATCCGAGAACTTGCATTCGAATGCATGAGATTTCGATTAGCGAATACTACTACTAGTGAGTTACAGTATCCGAGAGCTTGCATTCGAATGCATGAGATTTCGATTAGCGAATACTACTACTAGTGAGTGACAGTATCCGAGAACTTGCATTCGAATGCATGAGATTTCGATTAGCGAACAATACTACTAGTGAGCGACAGTATCCGAGAACTTGCATTCGAGTGCATGAGATTTCGATTAGCGAATACTACTACTAGGGAGTGACGGTATCCGAATTATTGCATTCGAATGCAAGAGATTTCGATTAGCGAATACTACTACTAGTGAGTGAGAGTATCCGAATTATTGCATTCGAATGCATGAAATTTCGATTAGCGAATACTACTACTAGTGAGTGACAGTATCCAAATTATTGCATTCGAATGCATGTGATTTCGATTAGTGAATACTACTACTAAAGAGTGACAGTATCCGAGAACTTGCATTCGAACGCAAGAGATTTCGATTAGCGAATACTACTACTAGTGAGTGACAGTATCCGAGAACTTGCATTCGAATGCAAGAGATTTCGATTAGCGAATACTACTACTAGTGAGTGACAGTATCCGAGAACTTGCATTCGAATGCATGAGATTTCGATTAGCGAATACTACTACTAGTGAGTGACAGTATCCGAGAACTTGCATTCGAATGCATGAGATTTCGATTAGCGAATACTACTACTAGTGAGTGACAGGATACGAGAACTTGAATTCCAATGCATGAGATTTCGATTAGCGAATACTACTACTAGTGAGTGACAGCATCCGAGAACTTGCATTCGAATGCATGAGTATTATATTAGCGAATACTACTACTAGTGAGTGACAGTATCCGAATTATTGCATTGGAATGCAAGAGATTTCGATTAGCGAATACTACTACTAGTGAGTGACAGTATCCGAGAACTTGCATACGAATGCAAGAGATTTCGATTAGCGAATACTACTATAGGTGAGTGACAGTATTCGAGAACTTGCATTCGAATGCATGAGATTTCGATTAGCGAATACTACTACTAGTGAGTGACAGTATCCGAGAACTTGCATTCGTATGCAAGAGATTTCGATTAGCGAATACTACTACTAGTGAGTGACAGTATCCGAGAACTTGCATTCGAATGCATGAAATTTCGATTAGCGAATACTACTACTAGTGAGTGACAGTATCCGAATTATTGCATTCGAATGCAAGAGATTTCGATTAGCGACTACTACTACTAGTGAGTGACAGTAGCCGAGAACTTGCATTCGAATGCATGAGATTTTGATTAGCGAATAATACTACTAGTGAGTGACAGTATCCGAGAACTTGCATTCGAATGCACGAGATTTCGATTAGCGAATACTACTACTAGTGAGTGACAGTATCCGAATTATTGCATTCGAATGCAAGAGATTTCGATTAGCGAATACTACTACTAGTGAGTGACAGTATCCGAGAACTTGCTTTCGAATGCAAGAGATTTCGATTAGCGAATACTACTACTAGTGAGTAACAGTATCCGAGAACTTGCATACGAATGCATGAGATTTCGATTAGCGAATACTACTACTAGTGAGTGACAGTATCCGAGAACTTGCATTCGAATGCATGAGATTTCGATTAGCGAATACTACTACTAGTGAGTTACAGTATCCGAGAGCTTGGATTTCGAATGCATGAGATTTCGATTAGCGAATACTACTACTAGTGAGTGACAGTATCCGAGAACTTGCATTCGAATGCATGAGATTTCGATTAGCGAACACTACTACTAGTGAGCGACAGTATCCGAGAACTTGCATTCGAATGCATGAGATTTCGATTAGCGAATACTACTACTAGTGAGTGACAGTATCCGAATTATTGCATTCGAATGCATGAAATTTCGATTAGCAAATACTATTACTAGTGAGTGACAGTATCCCAGTACTTCCATTCTAATGCATGAAAATTCGATTAGCGAATACTACTACTAGTGAGTGACAGTACCCCAGAACTTGCATTCGAATGCATGAAATTTCGATTAGCGAATACTACTACTAGTGAGTGACAGTATCCGAATTATTGCATTCGAATGCTTGAAATTTCGATTAGCGAATACTACTACTAGTGAGTGACAGTATCCGAATTATTGCATTCGAATGCATGAAATTTCGATTAGCGAATACTACTACTAGTCGGTGACAGTATCCGAATTATTGCATTCGAATGCATGAAATTTCGATTAGCGTTTACTACTACTAGTGAGTGAAAGTATCCCAGAACTTGCATTCCAATGCATGAGATTTCGATTAGCGAATACTACTACTAGTAAGTGACAGTATCCGAATTATTGCATTCGAATGCATGAGATTTCGATTAGCGAATACTACTACTAGTGAGTGACAGTATCCGAGAACTTGCATTCGAATGCATGAGATTTCGATTAGCGAATACTACTACTAGTGAGAGACAGTATCCAAATTATTGCATTCGAATGCATGAGATTTCGATTAGCGAATACTACTACTAGTGAGTGACAGTATCCGAATTATTGCATTCGAATGCATGAGATTTCGATTAGCGAATACTACTACTAGTGAGTGACAGTATCCGAATTATTGCATTCGAATACAAGAAATTTCGATTAGAGAATACTACTACTAGTGAGTGACAGTATCCGAATTATTGCATTCGAATGCAAGAAATTTCGATTAGCGAATACCACTACTAGTGAGTGACAGTATCCGAGAACTTGCATTCAACTGCATGAGATTTCGATTAGCGAATACTACTACTAGTGAGTGACAGTATCCCAGAACTTGCATTTGAATGCATGAGATTTCGATTAGCGAATACTACTACTAGTGAGTGACAGAATCCGAGAACTTGCATTCGAATGCATGAGATTTCGATTAGCGAATACTACTACTAGTGAGTGACAGTATCCAAATTATTGCATTCGAATGCATGAAATTTCGATTAGCAAATACTACTACTAGTGAGTGACAGTATCCGAGAACTTGCATTCGAATGCATGAGATTTCGATTAGCGAATACTACTACTAGTGAGTGACAGTATCCGAATTATTGCATTCGAATGCAAGAGATTTCGATTAGCGAATACTACTACTAGTGAGTGAGAGTATCCGAATTATTGCATTCGAATGCATGAAATTTCGATTAGCGAATACTACTACTAGTGAGTGACAGTATCCGAATTATTGCATTCGAATGCATGAAATTTCGATTAGCAAATACTATTACTAGTGAGTGACAGTATCCCAGCACTTCCATTCTAATGCATTAAAATTCGATTAACGAATACTACTACTAGTGAGTGACAGTACCCCAGAACTTGCATTCGAATGCATGAAATTTCGATTAGCGAATACTACTACTAGTGAGTGACAGTATCCGAATTATTGCATTCGAATGCTTGAAATTTCGATTAGCGAATACTACTACTAGTGAGTGACAGTATCCGAATTATTGCATTCGAATGCATGAAATTTCGATTAGCGAATACTACTACTAGTCAGTGACAGTATCCGAATTATTGCATTCGAATGCATGAAATTTCGATTAGCGTTTACTACTACTAGTGAGTGAAAGTATCCCAGAACTTGCATTCCAATGCATGAGATTTCGATTAGCGAATACTACTACTAGTGAGTGACAGTATCCGGATTATTGCATTCGAATGCATGAGATTTCGATTAGCGAATACTACTACTAGTGAGTGACAGTATCCGAGAACTTACATTCGAATGCATGAGATTTCGATTAGCGAATACTACTACTAGTGAGTGACACTATCCGAGAACTTGAATTCCAATGCAAGACATTTCGATTAGCGAATACTACTACTAATGATTGGCAGTATCCGAGAACTTGCATTCAAATGCATAAGATTTCGATTAGCGAATACTACTACTAGTAAGTGACAGTATCCGAATTATTGCATTCGAATGCATGAGATTTCGATTAGCGAATACTACTACTAGTGAGTGACAGTATCCGAGAACTTGCATTCGAATGCATGAGATTTCGATTAGCGAATACTACTACTAGTGAGAGACAGTATCCAAATTATTGCATTCGAATGCATGAGATTTCGATTAGCGAATACTACTACTAGTGAGTAACAGTATCCGAATTATTGCATTCGAATGCATGAGATTTCGATTAGCGAATACTACTACTAGTGAGTGACAGTGTCCGAATTATTGCATTCGAATACAAGAAATTTCGATTAGAGAATACTACTACTAGTGAGTGACAGTATCCGAATTATTGCATTCGAATGCAAGAAATTTCGATTAGCGAATACCACTACTAGTGAGTGACAGTATCCGAGAACTTGCATTCAACTGCATGAGATTTCGATTAGTGAATACTACTACTAGTGAGTGACAGTATCCCAGAACTTGCATTTGAATGCATGAGATTTCGATTAGCGAATACTACTACTAGTGAGTGACAGAATCCGAGAACTTGCATTCGAATGCATGAGATTTCGATTAGCGAATACTACTACTAGTGAGTGACAGTATCCAAATTATTGCATTCGAATGCATGAAATTTCGATTAGCAAATACTACTACTAGTGAGTGACAGTATCCGAATTATTGCATTCGAATGCATGAAATTTCGATTAGCGAATACTACTACTAGTGAGTGACAGTATCCGAATTATTGCATTCGAATGCATGAAATTTCGATTACCGAATACTACTACTAGTGAGTGACAGTATCCGAATTATTGCATTCGAATGCATGAAATTTCGATTAGCGAATACTACTACTAGTGAGTGACAGTATCCCAGAACTTGCATTCGAATGTATGAGATTTCGATTAGCGAATACTACTACTAGTGAGTGACAGTATCCGGATTATTGCATTCGAATGCATGAGATTTCGATTAGCGAATACTACTACTAGTGAGTGACAGTATCCGAGAACTTGCATTCGAATGCATGAGATTTCGATTAGCGAATACTACTACTAGTGAGTGACAGTATCCGAGAACTTGAATTCGAATGCATGAGATTTCGATTAGTGAATACTATTACTAGTGAGTGACAGTATCCGAATTATTGCATTCGAATGCAAGAGATTTCGATTAGCGAATACTACTACTAGTGAGTGACAGTATCCGAGAACTTGCATTCGAATGCATGAGATTTCGATTGGCGAATACTACTACTAGTGAGTGACAGTATCCGAATTATTGCATTCGAATGCATGAAATTTCGATTAGCAGATACTACTACTAGTGAGTGACAGTATCCCAGTACTTGCATTCTAATGCATGAAAATTCGATTAGCGAATACTACTACAAGTGAGTGACAGTATCCCAGAACTTGAATTCGAATGCATGAAATTTCGATTAGCGAATACTATTACTAGTGAGTGACAGTATCCGAATTATTGCATTCGAATGCATGAAATTTCGATTAGCAAATACTACTACTAGTGAGTGACAGTATCCGAATTATTGCATTCGAATGCATGAAATTTCGATTAGCGAATATTACTACTAGTGAGTGACAGTATCCGAATTATTGCATTGGAATGCATGAAATTTCGATTACCGATTACTACTACTAGTGAGTGACAGTATCCCAGAACTTGCATTCGAATGCATGAGATTTCGATTAGCGAATACTACTACTAGTGAGTGACAGTATCCGAGAACTTGCATTCATATGCATGAGATTTCGATTAGCAAATACTACTACTAGTGAGTGACAGAATCCGAGAACTTGCATTCGAATGCAAGAGATTTCGATTAGCGAATACTACTACTAGTGAGTGACAGTATCCGAGAACTTGCATTCGAATGCATGAGTTTTCGATTAGCGAATACTGCTACTAGTCAGTGACAGTATCCGAATTATTGCATTCGAATGCAAGAGATTTCGATTAGCGAATACTACTACTAGTGAGTAACAGTATCCGAGAACTTGCATACGAATGCATGAGATTTTGATTAGCGAATACTACTACTAGTGAGTGACAGTATCCGAGAACTTGCATTCGAATGCATGAGATTTCGACTAGCGAATACTACTACTAGTGAGTTACAGTATCCGAGAGCTTGCATTCGAATGCATGAGATTTCGATTAGCGAATACTACTACTAGTGAGTGACAGTATCCGAGAACTTGCATTCGAATGCATGAGATTTCGATTAGCGAACACTACTACTAGTGAGCGACAGTATCCGAGAACTTGCATTCGAATGCATGAGATTTCGATTAGCGAATACTACTACTAGTGAGTGACAGTATCCGAGAACTTGCATTCGAATGCATGAGATTTCGATTAGCGAATACTACTACTAATGAGTGACAGTATCCGAATTATTGCATTCGAATGCATGAAATTTCGATTAGCGAATACTACTACTAGTGAGTGACAGTATCCGAATTATTGCATTCGAATGCAAGAGATTTCGATTAGCCAATACTATTACTAGTGAGTGAGAGTATCCGAATTATTGCATTCGAATGCATGAAATTTCGATTAGCGAATACTACTACTAGTGAGTGACAGTATCCGAATTATTGCATTCGAATGCAAGAGATTTCGATTAGCGAATACTACTACTAGTAAGTGACAGTATCCGAGAACTTGCATTCGAATGCATGAGATTTCGATTTGCGAATACTACTACTAGTGAGTGACAGTATCCGAATTATTGCATTCGAATGCATGAAATTTCGATTAGCAAATACTATTACTAGTGAGTGACAGTATCCCAGTACTTCCATTCTAATGCATGAAAATTCGATTAGCGAATACTACTACTAGTGAGTGACAGTACCCCAGAACTTGCATTCGAATGCATGAAATTTCGATTAGCGAATACTACTACTAGTGAGTGACAGTATCCGAATTATTGCATTCGAATGCATGAAATTTCGATTAGCGAATACTACTACTAGTGAGTGACAGTATCCGAATTATTGCATTCGAATGCATGAAATTTCGATTATACTGTGTCTCAGCCTAGTAGAGTCCTGTTGTAAACAACAAGGCGGAGCTGACTCAACTCGCCGCGTGTTAGACGTACAGGCACGCACAAAAGTTTTGCAACACTAGTAGCGCTAACTTCTAGACAATAAATAGAGTTGGGTTACACATTAACTTATTAAATCTATGAGTTGGAATATTAATATTCCGGATTTCTTTCCGGATTCCGGGTTTCTTTCTTTAAGTACTGCGAAACAATGCGCGATCATTCGCCACTCGTCACTTTTTAACGGTTTGCCTCGATTGTGTTTCATTTCGGCTGAAGCACCAGCCTGCTCCATGGTGAAAAGCTTACAGATTTTATATTGCATATAGATAAGTGTCCTTGGCCTTGTGAGGTCCGCGAGATGTACAGGAAATACAGTGTAAAATATCAGAAGCAACCCCACACTATAAACAAAAACATCTTAATCAGCATTCAACTCGATACAGACCTCGTTGCGAGAAAGCTGTCTGATAAAGGAATGCAAAAATGTTATACGTATAATAGCAGTGTCCTTCAGTAGTTGTTAAGTAAAATGCAGCTTAATTTAACATAATAAGCTAATGGTGTATATAATTTCACCTTTCTTCTATCTAATCTGTATATAGTAATCCATTATGTATATATTCCTTTACGAACTCACGGGCCCAGAACACATATGCGATATGTGAAGCAGAAAGATAAAATGTGGGGCTATTTACGTTTATAAGAATCGAAACATTTGCATACTTTTCTATCTCCGAAATTAGCTCGCGCAGAGCAGTGATCGGAGAACTACTTACGTACCATACTGTACTTAAAGGAGGGGTTTATCGTACGTACGCAAACAAAAGATAACCCCCATTATCTTCGCCAAACCAATCAACAGCTTAACCGTTTTCTATCCCAATATCTCTGTCTCTGTCTCTCTTCCCGCCCAGATGTTTACAACAGGACTCAACTAGGTTGAGACATATTATAGCGAATACTACTACTAGTCAGTGACAGTATCCGAATTATTGCATTCGAATGCATGAAATTTCGATTAGCGTTTACTACTACTAGTGAGTGACAGTATCCCAGAACTTGCATTCCAATGCATGAGATTTCGATTAGCGAATACTACTACTAGTGAGTGACAGTATCCGGATTATTGCATTCGAATGCATGAGATTTCGATTAGCGAATACTACTACTAGTGAGTGACAGTATCCGAGAACTTGCATTCCAATGCATGAGATTTCTATTAGCGAATACTACTACTAGTGAGTGACAGCATCCGAATTATTGCATTCGAATGCATGAGATTTGGATTAGCGAATACTACTACTAGTGAGTGACAGTATCCAAATTATTGCATTCGAATGCATGAAATTTCGATTAGCGAATCCTACTACTAGTCAGTGACAGTATCCGAATTATTGCATCCGAATGCATGAAATTTCGATTAGCGTTTACTACTACTAGTGAGTGAAAGTATCCCAGAACTTGCATTCCAATGCATGAGATTTCGATTAGCGAATACTACTACTAGTGTGTGACAGTATCCGGATTATTGCATTCGAATGCATGAGATTTCGATTAGCGAATACTACTACTAGTGAGTGACAGTATCCAAGAACTTGCATTCGAATGCATGAGATTTCGATTAGCGAAAACTACTACTAGTGAGTGACACTATCCGAGAACTTGAATTCCAATGCATGAGATTTCGGTTAGTGAATACTACTACTAGTGAGTGACAGTATCCGAATTATTGCATTCGAATGCAAGAGATTTTGATTAGCGAATACTACTACTAATGAGTGGCAGTATCCGAGAACTTGCATTCAAATGCATGAGATTTCGATTAGCGAATACTACTACTAGTAAGTGACAGTATCCGAATTATTGCATTCGAATGCATGAGATTTCGATTAGCGAATACTACTACTAGTGAGTGACAGTATCCGAGAACTTGCATTCGAATGCATGAGATTTCGATTAGCGAATACTACTACTAGTGAGAGACAGTATCCAAATTATTGCATTCGAATGCATGAGATTTCGATTAGCGAATACTAATACTAGTGAGTGACAGTATCCGAATTATTGCATTCGAATGCATGAGATTTCGATTAGCGAATACTACTACTAGTGAGTGACAGTATCCGAATTATTGCATTCGAATACAAGAAATTTCGATTAGAGAATACTACTACTAGTGAGTGACAGTATCCGAATTATTGCATTCGAATGCAAGAAATTTCGATTAGCGAATACCACTACTAGTGAGTGACAGTATCCGAGAACTTGCATTCAACTGCATGAGATTTCGATTAGCGAATACTACTACTAGTGAGTGACAGTATCCCAGAACTTGCATACGAATGCATGAGATTTCGATTAGCGAATACTACTACTAGTGAGTGACAGAATCCGAGAACTTGCATTCGAATGCATGAGATTTCGATTAGCGAATACTACTACTAGAGAGTGACAATATCCAAATTATTGCATTCGAATGCATGAAATTTCGATTAGCAAATACTACTACTAGTGAGTGACAGTATCCGAATTATTGCATTCGAATGCATGAAATTTCGATTAGCGAATACTACTACTAGTGAGTGACAGTATCCGAATTATTGCATTCGAATGCATGAAATTTCGATTACCGAATACTACTACTAGTGAGTGACAGTATCCGAATTATTGCATTCGAATGCATGAAATTTCGATTAGCGAATACTACTACTAGTGAGTGACAGTATCCCAGAACTTGCATTCGAATGCATGAGATTTCGATTAGCGAATACTACTACTAGTGTGTGACAGTAACCGGATTATTGCATTCGAATGCATGAGATTTCGATTAGCGAATACTACTACTCGTGAGTGACAGTATCCGAGAACTTGCATTCGAATGCATGAGATTTCGATTAGCGAATACTACTACTAGTGAGTGACAGTATCCGAGAACTTGAATTCGAATGCATGAGATTTCGATTAGTGAATACTATTACTAGTGAGTCACAGTATCCGAATTATTGCATTCGAATGCAAGAGATTTCGATTAGCGAATACTACTACTAGTGAGTGACAGTATCCGAGAACTTGCATTCGAATGCATGAGATTTCGATTAGCGAATACTACTACTAGTGAGTGACAGTATCCGAATTATTGCATTCGAATGCATGAAATTTCGATTAGCAAATACTACTACTAGTGAGTGACAGTATCCCAGTACTTGCATTCTAATGCATGAAAATTCGATTAGCGAATACTACTACAAGTGAGTGACAGTATCCCAGAACTTGCATTCGAATGCATGAAATTTCGATTAGCGAATACTACTACTAGTGAGTTACAGAATCCGAGAACTTGCATTCGAATGCAAGAGATTTCGATTAGCGAATACTACTACTAGTGAGTGACAGTATCCGAGAACTTGCATTCGAATGCATGAGATTTCGATTAGCGAATACTGCTACTAGTCAGTGACAGTATCCGAATTATTGCATTCGAATGCAAGAGATTTCGATTAGCGAATACTACTACTAGTGAGTAACAGTATCCGAGAACTTGCATACGAATGCATGAGATTTTGATTAGCGAATACTACTACTAGTGAGTGACAGTATCCGAGAACTTGCATTCGAATGCATGAGATTTCGATTAGCGAATGCTACTACTAGTGAGTTACAGTATCCGAGAGCTTGCATTCGAATGCATGAGATTTCGATAAGCGAATACTACTACTAGTGAGTGACAGTATCCGAGAACTTGCATTCGAATGCATGAGATTTCGATTAGCGAACACTACTACTAGTGAGCGACAGTATCCGAGAACTTGCATTCGAATGCATGAGATTTCGATTAGCGAATACTACTACTAATGAGTGACAGTATCCGAATTATTGCATTCGAATGCATGAAATTTCGATTAGCGAATACTACTACTAGTGAGTGACAGTATCCGAATTATTGCATTCGAATGCAAGAGATTTCGATTAGCGAATACTATTACTAGTGAGTGAGAGTATCCGAATTATTGCATTCGAATGCATGAAATTTCGATTAGCGAATACTACTACTAGCGAGTGACAGTATCCGAATTATTGCATTCGAATGCATGAGATTTCAATTAGCGAATACTACTACTAGTGAGTGACAGTATCCGAGAACTTGCATTCGAATGCAAGAGATTTCGATTAGCGAATACTACTACTAGTGAGAGACAGTATCCAAATTATTGCATTCGAATGCATGAGATTTCGATTAGCGAATACTACTACTAGTGAGTGACAGTATCCGAATTATTGCATTCGAATGCATGAGATTTCGATTAGCGAATACTACTACTAGTGAGTGACAGTATCCGAATTATTGCATTCGAATACAAGAAATTTCGATTAGAGAATACTACTACTAGTGAGTGACAGTATCCGAATTATTGCATTCAAATGCAAGAAATTTCGATTAGGGAATACCACTACTAGTGAGTGACAGTATCCGAGAACTTGCATTCAACTGCATGAGATTTCGATTAGCGAAAACTACTACTAGTGAGTGACAGTATCCCAGAACTTGCATTTGAATGCATGAGATTTCGATTAGCGAATACTACTACTAGTGAGTGACAGAATCCGAATTATTGCATTCGAATGCATGAAATTTCGATTAGCGAATACTACTACTAGTCAGTGACAGTATCCGAATTATTGCATTCGAATGCATGAAATTTCGATTAGCGTTTACTACTACTAGTGAGTGAAAGTATCCCAGAACTTGCATTCCAATGCATGAGATTTCGATTAGCGAATACTACTACTAGTGAGTGACAGTATCCGGATTATTGCATTCGAATGCATGAGATTTCGATTAGCGAATACTACTACTAGTAAGTGACAGTATCCGAGAACTTGCATTCGAATGCATGAGATTTCGATTAGCGAATACTACTACTAGTGAGTGACACTATCCGAGACCTTGAATTCCAATGCATGAGATTTCGGTTAGTGAATACTACTACTAGTGAGTGACAGTATCCGAAATATTGCATTCGAATGCAAGAGATTTCGATTAGCGAATACTACTACTAATGAGTGGCAGTATCCGAGAACTTGCATTCAAATGCATGAGATTTCGATTAGCGAATACTACTACTAGTAAGTGACAGTATCCGAATTATTGCATTCGAATGCATGAGATTTCGATTAGCGAATACTACTACTAGTGAGTGACAGTATCCGAGAACTTGCATTCGAATGCATGAGATTTCGATTAGCGAATACTACTACTAGTGAGAGACAGTATCCAAATTATTGCATTCGAATGCATGAGATTTCGATTAGCGAATACTACTACTAGTGAGTGACAGTATCCGAATTATTGCATTCGAATGCATGAGATTTCGATTAGCGAATACTACTACTAGTGAGTGACAGTATCCGAATTATTGCATTCGAATACAAGAAATTTCGATTAGAGAATACTGCTACTAGTGAGTGACAGTATCCGAATTATTGCATTCGAATGCAAGAAATTTCGATTAGCGAATACCACTATTAGTGAGTGACAGTATCCGAGAACCTGCATTCAACTGCATGAGATTTCGATTAGCGAATACTACTACTAGTGAGTGACAGTATCCCAGAACTTGCATTTGAATGCATGAGATTTCGATTAGCGAATACTACTACTAGTGAGTGACAGAATCCGAGAACTTGCATTCGAATGCATGAGATTTCGATTAGCGAATACTACTACTAGTGAGTGACAGTATCCAAATTATTGCATTCGAATGCATGAAATTTCGATTAGCAAATACTACCACTAGTGAGTGACAGTATCCGAATTATTGCATTCGAATGCATGAAATTTCGATTAGCGAATACTACTACTAGTGACTGACAGTATCCGAATTATTGCATTCGAATGCATGAAATTTCGATTACCGAATACTACTACTAGTGAGTGACAGTATCCGAATTATTGCATTCGAATGCATGAAATTTCGATTAGCGAATACTACTACTAGTGAGTGACAGTATCCCAGAACTTGCATTCGAATGCATGAGATTTCGATTAGCGAATACTACTACTAGTGAGTGACAGTATCCGGATTATTGCATTCGAATGCATGAGATTTCGATTAGCGAATACTACTACTAGTGAGTGACAGTATCCGAGAACTTGCATTCGAATGCATGAGATTTCGATTAGCGAATACTACTACTAGTGAGTGACAGTATCCGAGAACTTGAATTCGAATGCATGAGATTTCGATTAGTGAATACTATTACTAGTGAGTGACAGTATCCGAATTATTGCATTCGAATGCAAGAGATTTCGATTAGCGAATACTACTACTAGTGAGTGACAGTATCCGAGAACTTGCATTCGAATGCATGAGATTTCGATTAGCGAATACCACTACTAGTGAGTGACAGTATCCGAATTATTGCATTCGAATGCATGAAATTTCGATTAGCAAATACTACTACTAGTGAGTGACAGTATCCCAGTACTTGCATTCTAATGCATGAAAATTCGATTAGCGAATACTACTACAAGTGAGTGACAGTATCCCAGAACTTGCATTCGAATGCATGAAATTTCGATTAGCGAATACTATTACTAGTGAGTGACAGTATCCGAATTATTGCATTCGAATGCATGAAATTTCGATTAGCATATACTACTACTAGTGAGTGACAGTATCCGAATTATTGCATTGGAATGCATGAAATTTCGATTACCGATTACTACTACTAGTGAGTGACAGTATCCCAGAACTTGCATTCGAATGCATGAGATTTCGATTAGCGAATACTACTACTAGTGAGTGACAGTATCCGAGAACTTGCATTCATGTGCATGAGATTTCGATTAGCAAATACTACTACTAGTGAGTGACAGAGTCCGAGAACTTGCATTTGAATGCATGAGATTTCGATTAGCGAATACTACTACTAGTGAGTGACAGAATCCGAGAACTTGCATTCGAATGCAAGAGATTTCGATTAGCGAATACTACTACTAGTGAGTGACAGTATCCGAGAACTTGCATTCGAATGCATGAGATTTCGATTAGCGAATGCTACTACTAGTGAGTTACAGTATCCGAGAGCTTGCATTCGAATGCATGAGATTTCGATAAGCGAATACTGCTACTAGTCAGTGACAGTATCCGAATTATTGCATTCGAATGCAAGAGATTTCGATTAGCGAATACTACTACTAGTGAGTAACAGTATCCGAGAACTTGCATACGAATGCATGAGATTTTGATTAGCGAATACTACTACTAGTGAGTGACAGTATCCGAGAACTTGCATTCGAATGCATGAGATTTCGATTAGCGAATGCTACTACTAGTGAGTTACAGTATCCGAGAGCTTGCATTCGAATGCATGAAATTTCGATTAGCAAATACTACTACTAGTGAGTGACAGTATCCGAATTATTGCATTCGAATGCATGAAATTTCGATTAGCGAATACTACTACTAGTGAGTGACAGTATCCGAATTATTGCATTGGAATGCATGAAATTTCGATTACCGATTACTACTACTAGTGAGTGACAGTATCCCAGAACTTGCATTCGAATGCATGAGATTTCGATTAGCGAATACTACTACTAGTGAGTGACAGTATCCGAGAACTTGCATTCATATGCATGAGATTTCGATTAGCAAATACTACTACTAGTGAGTGACAGAATCCGAGAACTTGCATTCGAATGCAAGAGATTTCGATTAGCGAATACTACTACTAGTGAGTGACAGTATCCGAGAACTTGCATTCGAATGCATGAGTTTTCGATTAGCGAATACTGCTACTAGTCAGTGACAGTATCCGAATTATTGCATTCGAATGCAAGAGATTTCGATTAGCGAATACTACTACTAGTGAGTAACAGTATCCGAGAACTTGCATACGAATGCATGAGATTTTGATTAGCGAATACTACTACTAGTGAGTGACAGTATCCGAGAACTTGCATTCGAATGCATGAGATTTCGACTAGCGAATACTACTACTAGTGAGTTACAGTATCCGAGAGCTTGCATTCGAATGCATGAGATTTCGATTAGCGAATACTACTACTAGTGAGTGACAGTATCCGAGAACTTGCATTCGAATGCATGAGATTTCGATTAGCGAACACTACTACTAGTGAGCGACAGTATCCGAGAACTTGCATTCGAATGCATGAGATTTCGATTAGCGAATACTACTACTAGTGAGTGACAGTATCCGAGAACTTGCATTCGAATGCATGAGATTTCGATTAGCGAATACTACTACTAATGAGTGACAGTATCCGAATTATTGCATTCGAATGCATGAAATTTCGATTAGCGAATACTACTACTAGTGAGTGACAGTATCCGAATTATTGCATTCGAATGCAAGATATTTCGATTAGCCAATACTATTACTAGTGAGTGAGAGTATCCGAATTATTGCATTCGAATGCATGAAATTTCGATTAGCGAATACTACTACTAGTGAGTGACAGTATCCGAATTATTGCATTCGAATGCAAGAGATTTCGATTAGCGAATACTACTACTAGTAAGTGACAGTATCCGAGAACTTGCATTCGAATGCATGAGATTTCGATTTGCGAATACTACTACTAGTGAGTGACAGTATCCGAATTATTGCATTCGAATGCATGAAATTTCGATTAGCAAATACTATTACTAGTGAGTGACAGTATCCCAGTACTTCCATTCTAATGCATGAAAATTCGATTAGCGAATACTACTACTAGTGAGTGACAGTACCCCAGAACTTGCATTCGAATGCATGAAATTTCGATTAGCGAATACTACTACTAGTGAGTGACAGTATCCGAATTATTGCATTCGAATGCATGAAATTTCGATTAGCGAATACTACTACTAGTGAGTGACAGTATCCGAATTATTGCATTCGAATGCATGAAATTTCGATTATACTGTGTCTCAGCCTAGTTGAGTCCTGTTGTAAACAACAAGGCGGAGCTGACTCAACTCGCCGCGTGTTAGACGTACAGGCACGCACAAAAGTTTTGCAACACTAGTAGCGCTAACTTCTAGACAATAAATAGAGTTGGGTTACACATTAACTTATTAAATCTATGAGTTGGAATATTAATATTCCGGATTTCTTTCCGGATTCCGGGTTTCTTTCTTTAAGTACTGCGAAACAATGCGCGATCATTCGCCACTCGTCACTTTTTAACGGTTTGCCTCGATTGTGTTTCATTTCGGCTGAAGCACCAGCCTGCTCCATGGTGAAAAGCTTACAGATTTTATATTGCATATAGATAAGTGTCCTTGGCCTTGTGAGGTCCGCGAGATGTACAGGAAATACAGTGTAAAATATCAGAAGCAACCCCACACTATAAACAAAAACATCTTAATCAGCATTCAACTCGATACAGACCTCGTTGCGAGAAAGCTGTCTGATAAAGGAATGCAAAAATGTTATACGTATAATAGCAGTGTCCTTCAGTAGTTGTTAAGTAAAATGCAGCTTAATTTAACATAATAAGCTAATGGTGTATATAATTTCACCTTTCTTCTATCTAATCTGTATATAGTAATCCATTATGTATATATTCCTTTACGAACTCACGGGCCCAGAACACATATGCGATATGTGAAGCAGAAAGATAAAATGTGGGGCTATTTACGTTTATAAGAATCGAAACATTTGCATACTTTTCTATCTCCGAAATTAGCTCGCGCAGAGCAGTGATCGGAGAACTACTTACGTACCATACTGTACTTAAAGGAGGGGTTTATCGTACGTACGCAAACAAAAGATAACCCCCATTATCTTCGCCAAACCAATCAACAGCTTAACCGTTTTCTATCCCAATATCTCTGTCTCTGTCTCTCTTCCCGCCCAGATGTTTACAACAGGACTCAACTAGGTTGAGACATATTATAGCGAATACTACTACTAGTCAGTGACAGTATCCGAATTATTGCATTCGAATGCATGAAATTTCGATTAGCGTTTACTACTACTAGTGAGTGACAGTATCCCAGAACTTGCATTCCAATGCATGAGATTTCGATTAGCGAATACTACTACTAGTGAGTGACAGTATCCGGATTATTGCATTCGAATGCATGAGATTTCGATTAGCGAATACTACTACTAGTGAGTGACAGTATCCGAGAACTTGCATTCCAATGCATGAGATTTCTATTAGCGAATACTACTACTAGTGAGTGACAGCATCCGAATTATTGCATTCGAATGCATGAGATTTGGATTAGCGAATACTACTACTAGTGAGTGACAGTATCCGAATTATTGCATTCGAATGCATGAAATTTCGATTAGCGAATCCTACTACTAGTCAGTGACAGTATCCGAATTATTGCATCCGAATGCATGAAATTTCGATTAGCGTTTACTACTACTAGTGAGTGAAAGTATCCCAGAACTTGCATTCCAATGCATGAGATTTCGATTAGCGAATACTACTACTAGTGAGTGACAGTATCCGGATTATTGCATTCGAATGCATGAGATTTCGATTAGCGAATACTACTACTAGTGAGTGACAGTATCCAAGAACTTGCATTCGAATGCATGAGATTTCGATTAGCGAATACTACTACTAGTGAGTGACACTATCCGAGAACTTGAATTCCAATGCATGAGATTTCGGTTAGTGAATACTACTACTAGTGAGTGACAGTATCCGAATTATTGCATTCGAATGCAAGAGATTTTGATTAGCGAATACTACTACTAATGAGTGGCAGTATCCGAGAACTTGCATTCAAATGCATGAGATTTCGATTAGCGAATACTACTACTAGTAAGTGACAGTATCCGAATTATTGCATTCGAATGCATGAGATTTCGATTAGCGAATACTACTACTAGTGAGTGACAGTATCCGAGAACTTGCATTCGAATGCATGAGATTTCGATTAGCGAATACTACTACTAGTGAGAGACAGTATCCAAATTATTGCATTCGAATGCATGAGATTTCGATTAGCGAATACTAATACTAGTGAGTGACAGTATCCGAATTATTGCATTCGAATGCATGAGATTTCGATTAGCGAATACTACTACTAGTGAGTGACAGTATCCGAATTATTGCATTCGAATACAAGAAATTTCGATTAGAGAATACTACTACTAGTGAGTGACAGTATCCGAATTATTGCATTCGAATGCAAGAAATTTCGATTAGCGAATACCACTACTAGTGAGTGACAGTATCCGAGAACTTGCATTCAACTGCATGAGATTTCGATTAGCGAATACTACTACTAGTGAGTGACAGTATCCCAGAACTTGCATACGAATGCATGAGATTTCGATTAGCGAATACTACTACTAGTGAGTGACAGAATCCGAGAACTTGCATTCGAATGCATGAGATTTCGATTAGCGAATACT
Source organism: Tenodera sinensis (assembly GCA_030765045.1). Classification (NCBI taxonomy): domain Eukaryota; kingdom Metazoa; phylum Arthropoda; class Insecta; order Mantodea; family Mantidae; genus Tenodera; species Tenodera sinensis. Next base: position 1,598,268 of record JAUKNM010000016.1, read on the forward strand.
ACTACTAGTGAGTGACAATATCCAAATTATTGCATTCGAATGCATGAAATTTCGATTAGCAAATACTACTACTAGTGAGTGACAGTATCCGAATTATTGCATTCGAATGCATGAAATTTCGATTAGCGAATACTACTACTAGTGAGTGACAGTATCCGAATTATTGCATTCGAATGCATGAAATTTCGATTACCGAATACTACTACTAGTGAGTGACAGTATCCGAATTATTGCATTCGAATGCATGAAATTTCGATTAGCGAATACTACTACTAGTGAGTGACAGTATCCCAGAACTTGCATTCGAATGCATGAGATTTCGATTAGCGAATACTACTACTAGTGTGTGACAGTAACCGGATTATTGCATTCGAATGCATGAGATTTCGATTAGCGAATACTACTACTCGTGAGTGACAGTATCCGAGAACTTGCATTCGAATGCATGAGATTTCGATTAGCGAATACTACTACTAGTGAGTGACAGTATCCGAGAACTTGAATTCGAATGCATGAGATTTCGATTAGTGAATACTATTACTAGTGAGTCACAGTATCCGAATTATTGCATTCGAATGCAAGAGATTTCGATTAGCGAATACTACTACTAGTGAGTGACAGTATCCGAGAACTTGCATTCGAATGCATGAGATTTCGATTAGCGAATACTACTACTAGTGAGTGACAGTATCCGAATTATTGCATTCGAATGCATGAAATTTCGATTAGCAAATACTACTACTAGTGAGTGACAGTATCCCAGTACTTGCATTCTAATGCATGAAAATTCGATTAGCGAATACTACTACAAGTGAGTGACAGTATCCCAGAACTTGCATTCGAATGCATGAAATTTCGATTAGCGAATACTACTACTAGTGAGTTACAGAATCCGAGAACTTGCATTCGAATGCAAGAGATTTCGATTAGCGAATACTACTACTAGTGAGTGACAGTATCCGAGAACTTGCATTCGAATGCATGAGATTTCGATTAGCGAATACTGCTACTAGTCAGTGACAGTATCCGAATTATTGCATTCGAATGCAAGAGATTTCGATTAGCGAATACTACTACTAGTGAGTAACAGTATCCGAGAACTTGCATACGAATGCATGAGATTTTGATTAGCGAATACTACTACTAGTGAGTGACAGTATCCGAGAACTTGCATTCGAATGCATGAGATTTCGATTAGCGAATGCTACTACTAGTGAGTTACAGTATCCGAGAGCTTGCATTCGAATGCATGAGATTTCGATAAGCGAATACTACTACTAGTGAGTGACAGTATCCGAGAACTTGCATTCGAATGCATGAGATTTCGATTAGCGAACACTACTACTAGTGAGCGACAGTATCCGAGAACTTGCATTCGAATGCATGAGATTTCGATTAGCGAATACTACTACTAATGAGTGACAGTATCCGAATTATTGCATTCGAATGCATGAAATTTCGATTAGCGAATACTACTACTAGTGAGTGACAGTATCCGAATTATTGCATTCGAATGCAAGAGATTTCGATTAGCGAATACTATTACTAGTGAGTGAGAGTATCCGAATTATTGCATTCGAATGCATGAAATTTCGATTAGCGAATACTACTACTAGCGAGTGACAGTATCCGAATTATTGCATTCGAATGCATGAGATTTCAATTAGCGAATACTACTACTAGTGAGTGACAGTATCCGAGAACTTGCATTCGAATGCAAGAGATTTCGATTAGCGAATACTACTACTTGTGAGAGACAGTATCCAAATTATTGCATTCGAATGCATGAGATTTCGATTAGCGAATACTACTACTAGTGAGTGACAGTATCCGAATTATTGCATTCGAATGCATGAGATTTCGATTAGCGAATACTACTACTAGTGAGTGACAGTATCCGAATTATTGCATTCGAATACAAGAAATTTCGATTAGAGAATACTACTACTAGTGAGTGACAGTATCCGAATTATTGCATTCAAATGCAAGAAATTTCGATTAGGGAATACCACTACTAGTGAGTGACAGTATCCGAGAACTTGCATTCAACTGCATGAGATTTCGATTAGCGAAAACTACTACTAGTGAGTGACAGTATCCCAGAACTTGCATTTGAATGCATGAGATTTCGATTAGCGAATACTACTACTAGTGAGTGACAGAATCCGAATTATTGCATTCGAATGCATGAAATTTCGATTAGCGAATACTACTACTAGTCAGTGACAGTATCCGAATTATTGCATTCGAATGCATGAAATTTCGATTAGCGTTTACTACTACTAGTGAGTGAAAGTATCCCAGAACTTGCATTCCAATGCATGAGATTTCGATTAGCGAATACTACTACTAGTGAGTGACAGTATCCGGATTATTGCATTCGAATGCATGAGATTTCGATTAGCGAATACTACTACTAGTAAGTGACAGTATCCGAGAACTTGCATTCGAATGCATGAGATTTCGATTAGCGAATACTACTACTAGTGAGTGACACTATCCGAGAACTTGAATTCCAATGCATGAGATTTCGGTTAGTGAATACTACTACTAGTGAGTGACAGTATCCGAATTATTGCATTCGAATGCAAGAGATTTCGATTAGCGAATACTACTACTAATGAGTGGCAGTATCCGAGAACTTGCATTCAAATGCATGAGATTTCGATTAGCGAATACTACTACTAGTAAGTGACAGTATCCGAATTATTGCATTCGAATGCATGAGATTTCGATTAGCGAATACTACTACTAGTGAGTGACAGTATCCGAGAACTTGCATTCGAATGCATGAGATTTCGATTAGCGAATACTACTACTAGTGAGAGACAGTATCCAGATTATTGCATTCGAATGCATGAGATTTCGATTAGCGAATACTACTACTAGTGAGTGACAGTATCCGAATTATTGCATTCGAATGCATGAGATTTCGATTAGCGAATACTACTACTAGTGAGTGACAGTATCCGAATTATTGCATTCGAATACAAGAAATTTCGATTAGAGAATACTGCTACTAGTGAGTGACAGTATCCGAATTATTGCATTCGAATGCAAGAAATTTCGATTAGCGAATACCACTATTAGTGAGTGACAGTATCCGAGAACCTGCATTCAACTGCATGAGATTTCGATTAGCGAATACTACTACTAGTGAGTGACAGTATCCCAGAACTTGCATTTGAATGCATGAGATTTCGATTAGCGAATACTACTACTAGTGAGTGACAGAATCCGAGAACTTGCATTCGAATGCATGAGATTTCGATTAGCGAATACTACTACTAGTGAGTGACAGTATCCAAATTATTGCATTCGAATGCATGAAATTTCGATTAGCAAATACTACCACTAGTGAGTGACAGTATCCGAATTATTGCATTCGAATGCATGAAATTTCGATTAGCGAATACTACTACTAGTGACTGACAGTATCCGAATTATTGCATTCGAATGCATGAAATTTCGATTACCGAATACTACTACTAGTGAGTGACAGTATCCGAATTATTGCATTCGAATGCATGAAATTTCGATTAGCGAATACTACTACTAGTGAGTGACAGTATCCCAGAACTTGCATTCGAATGCATGAGATTTCGATTAGCGAATACTACTACTAGTGAGTGACAGTATCCGGATTATTGCATTCGAATGCATGAGATTTCGATTAGCGAATACTACTACTAGTGAGTGACAGTATCCGAGAACTTGCATTCGAATGCATGAGATTTCGATTAGCGAATACTACTACTAGTGAGTGACAGTATCCGAGAACTTGAATTCGAATGCATGAGATTTCGATTAGTGAATACTATTACTAGTGAGTGACAGTATCCGAATTATTGCATTCGAATGCAAGAGATTTCGATTAGCGAATACTACTACTAGTGAGTGACAGTATCCGAGAACTTGCATTCGAATGCATGAGATTTCGATTAGCGAATACCACTACTAGTGAGTGACAGTATCCGAATTATTGCATTCGAATGCATGAAATTTCGATTAGCAAATACTACTACTAGTGAGTGACAGTATCCCAGTACTTGCATTCTAATGCATGAAAATTCGATTAGCGAATACTACTACAAGTGAGTGACAGTATCCCAGAACTTGCATTCGAATGCATGAAATTTCGATTAGCGAATACTATTACTAGTGAGTGACAGTATCCGAATTATTGCATTCGAATGCATGAAATTTCGATTAGCATATACTACTACTAGTGAGTGACAGTATCCGAATTATTGCATTGGAATGCATGAAATTTCGATTACCGATTACTACTACTAGTGAGTGACAGTATCCCAGAACTTGCATTCGAATGCATGAGATTTCGATTAGCGAATACTACTACTAGTGAGTGACAGTATCCGAGAACTTGCATTCATGTGCATGAGATTTCGATTAGCAAATACTACTACTAGTGAGTGACAGAGTCCGAGAACTTGCATTTGAATGCATGAGATTTCGATTAGCGAATACTACTACTAGTGAGTGACAGAATCCGAGAACTTGCATTCGAATGCAAGAGTTTTCGATTAGCGAATACTACTACTAGTGAGTGACAGTATCCGAGAACTTGCATTCGAATGCATGAGATTTCGATAAGCGAATACTGCTACTAGTCAGTGACAGTATCCGAATTATTGCATTCGAATGCAAGAGATTTCGATTAGCGAATACTACTACTAGTGAGTAACAGTATCCGAGAACTTGCATACGAATGCATGAGATTTTGATTAGCGAATACTACTACTAGTGAGTGACAGTATCCGAGAACTTGCATTCGAATGCATGAGATTTCGATTAGCGAATGCTACTACTAGTGAGTTACAGTATCCGAGAGCTTGCATTCGAATGCATGAGATTTCGATAAGCGAATACTACTACTAGTGAGTGACAGTATCCGAGAACTTGCATTCGAATGCATGAGATTTCGATTAGCGAACACTACTACTAGTGAGCGACAGTATCCGAGAACTTGCATTCGAATGCATGAGATTTCCATTAGCGAATACTACTAGTAGTGAGTGACAGTATCCGAGAACTTGCATTCGAATGCATGAGATTTCGATTAGCGAATACAACTACTAATGAGTGACAGTATCCGAATTATTGCATTCGAATGCATGAAATTTCGATTAGCGAATACTACTACTAGTGAGTGACAGTATCCGAATTATTGCATTCGAATGCAAGAGATTTCGATTAGCGAATACTATTACTAGTGAGTGAGAGTATCCGAATTATTGCATTCGAATGCATGAAATTTCGATTAGCGAATACTACTACTAGCGAGTGACAGTATCCGAATTATTGCATTCGAATGCATGAGATTTCAATTAGCGAATACTACTACTAGTGAGTGACAGTATCCGAGAACTTGCATTCGAATGCAAGAGATTTCGATTAGCGATTACTATTACTAGTGAGTGAGAGTATCCGAATTATTGCATTCGAATGCATGAAATTTCGATTAGCGAATACTATTACTAGTGAGTGACAGTATCCGAATTATTGCATTCGAATGCATGAAATTTCGATTAGCAAATACTACTACTAGTGAGTGACAGTATCCGAATTATTGCATTGGAATGCATGAAATTTCGATTACCGATTACTACTACTAGTGAGTGACAGTATCCCAGAACTTGCATTCGAATGCATGAGATTTCGATTAGCGAATACTACTACTAGTGAGTGACAGTATCCGAGAACTTGCATTCATGTGCATGAGATTTCGATTAGCAAATACTACTACTAGTGAGTGACAGAGTCCGAGAACTTGCATTTGAATGCATGAGATTTCGATTAGCGAATACTACTACTAGTGAGTGACAGAATCCGAGAACTTGCATTCGAATGCAAGAGATTTCGATTAGCGAATACTACTACTAGTGAGTGACAGTATCCGAGAACTTGGATTCGAATGCATGAGATTTCGATTAGCGAATACTGCTACTAGTCAGTGACAGTATCCGAATTATTGCATTCGAATGCAAGAGATTTCGACTAGCGAATACTACTACTAGTGAGTAACAGTATCCGAGAACTTGCATACGAATGCATGAGATTTTGATTAGCGAATACTACTACTAGTGAGTGACAGTATCCGAGAACTTGCATTCGAATGCATGAGATTTCGATTAGCGAATGCTACTACTAGTGAGTTACAGTATCCGAGAGCTTGCATTCGAATGCATGAGATTTCGATAAGCGAATACTACTACTAGTGAGTGACAGTATCCGAGAACTTGCATTCGAATGCATGAGATTTCGATTAGCGAACACTACTACTAGTGAGCGACAGTATCCGAGAACTTGCATTCGAATGCATGAGATTTCGATTAGCGAATACTACTAGTAGTGAGTGACAGTATCCGAGAACTTGCATTCGAATGCATGAGATTTCGATTAGCGAATACTACTACTAATGAGTGACAGTATCCGAATTATTGCATTCGAATGCATGAAATTTCGATTAGCGAATACTACTACTAGTGAGTGACAGTATCCAAATTATTGCATTCGAATGCAAGAGATTTCGATTAGCGAATACTATTACTAGTGAGTGAGAGTATCCGAATTATTGCATTCGAATGCATGAAATTTCGATTAGCGAATACTACTACTAGCGAGTGACAGTATCCGAATTATTGCATTCGAATGCATGAGATTTCAATTAGCGAATACTACTACTAGTGAGTGGCAGTATCCAAGAACTTGCATTCGAATGCAAGAGATTTCGATTAGCGAATACTACTACTAGTGAGAGACAGTATCCAAATTATTGCATTCGAATGCATGAGATTTCGATTAGCGAATACTACTACTAGTGAGTGACAGTATCCGAATTATTGCATTCGAATGCATGAGATTTCGATTAGCGAATACTACTACTAGTGAGTGACAGTATCCGAATTATTGCATTCGAATACAAGAAATTTCGATTAGAGAATACTACTACTAGTGAGTGACAGTATCCGAATTATTGCATTCAAATGCAAGAAATTTCGATTAGGGAATACCACTACTAGTGAGTGACAGTATCCGAGAACTTGCATTCGAATGCATGAGATTTCGATTAGCGAATACCACTACTAGTGAGTGACAGTATCCGAATTATTGCATTCGAATGCATGAAATTTCGATTAGCAAATACTACTACTAGTGAGTGACAGTATCCCAGTACTTGCATTCTAATGCATGAAAATTCGATTAGCGAATACTACTACAAGTGAGTGACAGTATCCCAGAACTTGCATTCGAATGCATGAAATTTCGATTAGCGAATACTATTACTAGTGAGTGACAGTATCCGAATTATTGCATTCGAATGCATGAAATTTCGATTAGCATATACTACTACTAGTGAGTGACAGTATCCGAATTATTGCATTGGAATGCATGAAATTTCGATTACCGATTACTACTACTAGTGAGTGACAGTATCCCAGAACTTGCATTCGAATGCATGAGATTTCGATTAGCGAATACTACTACTAGTGAGTGACAGTATCCGAGAACTTGCATTCATGTGCATGAGATTTCGATTAGCAAATACTACTACTAGTGAGTGACAGAGTCCGAGAACTTGCATTTGAATGCATGAGATTTCGATTAGCGAATACTACTACTAGTGAGTGACAGAATCCGAGAACTTGCATTCGAATGCAAGAGATTTCGATTAGCGAATACTACTACTAGTGAGTGACAGTATCCGAGAACTTGCATTCGAATGCATGAGATTTCGATAAGCGAATACTGCTACTAGTCAGTGACAGTATCCGAATTATTGCATTCGAATGCAAGAGATTTCGATTAGCGAATACTACTACTAGTGAGTAACAGTATCCGAGAACTTGCATACGAATGCATGAGATTTTGATTAGCGAATACTACTACTAGTGAGTGACAGTATCCGAGAACTTGCATTCGAATGCATGAGATTTCGATTAGCGAATGCTACTACTAGTGAGTTACAGTATCCGAGAGCTTGCATTCGAATGCATGAGATTTCGATAAGCGAATACTACTACTAGTGAGTGACAGTATCCGAGAACTTGCATTCGAATGCATGAGATTTCGATTAGCGAACACTACTACTAGTGAGCGACAGTATCCGAGAACTTGCATTCGAATGCATGAGATTTCCATTAGCGAATACTACTAGTAGTGAGTGACAGTATCCGAGAACTTGCATTCGAATGCATGAGATTTCGATTAGCGAATACAACTACTAATGAGTGACAGTATCCGAATTATTGCATTCGAATGCATGAAATTTCGATTAGCGAATACTACTACTAGTGAGTGACAGTATCCGAATTATTGCATTCGAATGCAAGAGATTTCGATTAGCGAATACTATTACTAGTGAGTGAGAGTATCCGAATTATTGCATTCGAATGCATGAAATTTCGATTAGCGAATACTACTACTAGCGAGTGACAGTATCCGAATTATTGCATTCGAATGCATGAGATTTCAATTAGCGAATACTACTACTAGTGAGTGACAGTATCCGAGAACTTGCATTCGAATGCAAGAGATTTCGATTAGCGATTACTATTACTAGTGAGTGAGAGTATCCGAATTATTGCATTCGAATGCATGAAATTTCGATTAGCGAATACTATTACTAGTGAGTGACAGTATCCGAATTATTGCATTCGAATGCATGAAATTTCGATTAGCAAATACTACTACTAGTGAGTGACAGTATCCGAATTATTGCATTGGAATGCATGAAATTTCGATTACCGATTACTACTACTAGTGAGTGACAGTATCCCAGAACTTGCATTCGAATGCATGAGATTTCGATTAGCGAATACTACTACTAGTGAGTGACAGTATCCGAGAACTTGCATTCATGTGCATGAGATTTCGATTAGCAAATACTACTACTAGTGAGTGACAGAGTCCGAGAACTTGCATTTGAATGCATGAGATTTCGATTAGCGAATACTACTACTAGTGAGTGACAGAATCCGAGAACTTGCATTCGAATGCAAGAGATTTCGATTAGCGAATACTACTACTAGTGAGTGACAGTATCCGAGAACTTGCATTCGAATGCATGAGATTTCGATTAGCGAATACTGCTACTAGTCAGTGACAGTATCCGAATTATTGCATTCGAATGCAAGAGATTTCGACTAGCGAATACTACTACTAGTGAGTAACAGTATCCGAGAACTTGCATACGAATGCATGAGATTTTGATTAGCGAATACTACTACTAGTGAGTGACAGTATCCGAGAACTTGCATTCGAATGCATGAGATTTCGATTAGCGAATGCTACTACTAGTGAGTTACAGTATCCGAGAGCTTGCATTCGAATGCATGAGATTTCGATAAGCGAATACTACTACTAGTGAGTGACAGTATCCGAGAACTTGCATTCGAATGCATGAGATTTCGATTAGCGAACACTACTACTAGTGAGCGACAGTATCCGAGAACTTGCATTCGAATGCATGAGATTTCGATTAGCGAATACTACTAGTAGTGAGTGACAGTATCCGAGAACTTGCATTCGAATGCATGAGATTTCGATTAGCGAATACTACTACTAATGAGTGACAGTATCCGAATTATTGCATTCGAATGCATGAAATTTCGATTAGCGAATACTACTACTAGTGAGTGACAGTATCCAAATTATTGCATTCGAATGCAAGAGATTTCGATTAGCGAATACTATTACTAGTGAGTGAGAGTATCCGAATTATTGCATTCGAATGCATGAAATTTCGATTAGCGAATACTACTACTAGCGAGTGACAGTATCCGAATTATTGCATTCGAATGCATGAGATTTCAATTAGCGAATACTACTACTAGTGAGTGGCAGTATCCAAGAACTTGCATTCGAATGCAAGAGATTTCGATTAGCGAATACTACTACTAGTGAGAGACAGTATCCAAATTATTGCATTCGAATGCATGAGATTTCGATTAGCGAATACTACTACTAGTGAGTGACAGTATCCGAATTATTGCATTCGAATGCATGAGATTTCGATTAGCGAATACTACTACTAGTGAGTGACAGTATCCGAATTATTGCATTCGAATACAAGAAATTTCGATTAGAGAATACTACTACTAGTGAGTGACAGTATCCGAATTATTGCATTCAAATGCAAGAAATTTCGATTAGGGAATACCACTACTAGTGAGTGACAGTATCCGAGAACTTGCATTCAACTGCATGAGATTTCGATTAGCGAATACTACTACTAGTGAGTGACAGTATCCCAGAACTTGCATTTGAATGCATGAGATTTCGATTAGCGAATACTACTACTAGTGAGTGACAGAATCCGAGAACTTGCATTCGAATGCATGAGATTTCGATTAGCGAATACTACTACTAGTGAGTGACAGTATCCAAATTATTGCATTCGAATGCATGAAATTTCGACTAGCAAATACTACTACTAGTGAGTGACAGTATCCGAGAACTTGCATTCGAATGCATGAAATTTCGATTAGCCAATACTACTACTAGTCAGTGACGGTATCCGAATTATTGCATTCGAATGCATGAAATTTCGATTAGCGTTTACTACTACTAGTGAGTGAAAGTATCCCAGAACTTGCATTCCAATGCATGAGATTTCGATTAGCGAATACTACTACTAGTGAGTGACAGTATCCGGATTATTGCATTCGAATGCATGAGATTTCGATTAGCGAATACTACTACTAGTGAGTGACAGTATCCGAGAACTTGCATTCGAATGCATGAGATTTCGATTAGCGAATACTACTACTAGTGAGTGACACTATCCGAGAACTTGAATTCCAATGCATGAGATTTCGGTTAGTGAATACTACTACTAGTGAGTGACAGTATCCGAATTATTGCATTCGAATGCAAGAGATTTCGATTAGCGAATACTACTACTAATGAGTAGCAGTATCCGAGAACTTGCATTCAAATGCATGAGATTTCGATTAGCGAATACTACTACTAGTAAGTGACAGTATCCGAATTATTGCATTCGAATGCTTGAGATTTCGATTAGCGAATACTACTACTAGTGAGTGACAGTATCCGAGAACTTGCATTCGAATGCATGAGATTTCGATTAGCGAATACTACTACTAGTGAGTGACAGTATCCGAATTATTGCATTCGAATGCATGAGATTTCGATTAGCGAATACTACTACTAGTGAGTGACAGTATCCGAATTATTGCATTCGAATACAAGAAATTTCGATTAGAGAATACTACTACTAGTGAGTGACAGTATCCGAATTATTGCATTCGAATGCAAGAAATTTCGATTAGCGAATACCACTACTAGTGAGTGACAGTATCCGAGAACTTGCATTCAACTGCATGAGATTTCGATTAGCGAATACTACTACTAGTGAGTGACAGTATCCCAGAACTTGCATTTGAATGCATGAGATTTCGATTAGCGAATACTACTACTAGTGAGTGACAGAATCCGAGAACTTGCATTCGAATGCATGAGATTTCGATTAGCGAATACTACTACTAGTGAGTGACAGTATCCAAATTATTGCATTCGAATGCATGAAATTTCGATTAGCAAATACTACTACTAGTGAGTGACAGTATCCGAATTATTGCATTCGAATGCATGAAATTTCGATTAGCGAATACTACTACTAGTGAGTGACAGTATCCGAATTATTGCATTCGAATGCATGAAATTTCGATTACCGAATACTACTACTAGTGAGTGACAGTATCCGAATTATTGCATTCGAATGCATGAAATTTCGATTAGCGAATACTACTACTAGTGAGTGACAGTATCCGAGAACTTGAATTCGAATGCATGAGATTTCGATTAGTGAATACTATTACTAGTGAGTGACAGTATCCGAATTATTGCATTCGAATGCAAGAGATTTCGATTAGCGAATACTACTACTAGTGAGTGAGAGTATCCGAGAACTTGCATTAAAATGCATGAGATTTCGATTAGCGAATACTACTACTAGTGAGTGACAGTATCCGAATTATTGCATTCGAATGCATGAAATTTCGATTAGCAAATACTACTACTAGTGAGTGACAGTATCCCAGTACTTGCATTCTAATGCATGAAAATTCGATTAGCGAATACTACTACAAGTGAGTGACAGTATCCCAGAACTTGCATTCGAATGCATGAAATTTCGATTAGCGAATACTACTACTAGTGAGTTACAGTATCCGAGAGCTTGGATTTCGAATGCATGAGATTTCGATTAGCGAATACTACTACTAGTGAGTGACAGTATCCGAGAACTTGCATTCGAATGCATCAGATTTCGATTAGCGAACACTACTACTAGTGAGCGACAGTATCCGAGAACTTGCATTCGAATGCATGAGATTTCGATTAGCGAATACTACTACTAGTGAGTGACAGTATCCGAGAACTTGCATTCGAATGCATGAGATTTCGATTAGCGAATACTACTACTAATGAGTGACAGTATCCGAATTATTGCATTCGAATGCATGAAATTTCGATTAGCGAATACTACTACTAGTGAGTGACAGTATCCGAATTATTGCATTCGAATGCAAGAGATTTCGATTAGCGAATACTACTACTAGTGAGTGAGAGTATCCGAATTATTGCATTCGAATGCATGAAATTTCGATTAGCGAATACTACTACTAGTGAGTGACAGTATCCGAATTATTGCATTCGAATGCATGAGATTTCAATTAGCGAATACTACTACTAGTGAGTGACAGAATCCGAGAACTTGCATTCGAATGCAAGAGATTTCGATTAGCGAATACTACTACTAGTGAGTGACAGTATCCGAGAACTTGCATTGGAATGCATGAGATTTCGATTAGCGAATACTACTACTAGTGAGTGACAGTATCCGAGAACTTGCATTCGAATGCATGAGATTTCGATTAGCGAATACTACTTCTAGTGAGAGACAGAATCCGAGAACTTGCATTCGAATGCATGAGATTTCGATTAGCGAATACTACTACTAGTGAGTGACAGTATCCGAATTATTGCATTCGAATGCATGAAATTTCGATTAGCAAATACTATTACTAGTGAGTGACAGTATCCCAGTACTTCCATTCTAATGCATGAAAATTCGATTAGCGAATACTACTACTAGTGAGTGACAGTACCCCAGAACTTGCATTCGAATGCATGAAATTTCGATTAGCGAATACTACTACTAGTGAGTGACAGTATCCGAATTATTGCATTCGAATGCATGAAATTTCGATTAGCGAATACTACTACTAGTGAGTGACAGTATCCGAATTATTGCATTCGAATGCATGAAATTTCGATTAGCGAATACTACTACTAGTCAGTGACAGTATCCGAATTATTGCATTCGAATGCATGAAATTTCGATTAGCGTTTACTAGTACTAGTGAGTGGAAGTATCCCAGAACTTGCATTCCAATGCATGAGATTTCGATTAGCGAATACTACTACTAGTGAGTGACAGTATCCGGATTATTGCATTCGAATGCATGAGATTTCGATTAGCGAATACTACTACTAGTGAGTGACAGTATCCGAGAACTTGCATGCGAATGCATGAGATTTCGATTAGCGAATACTACTACTAGTGAGTGACACTATCCGAGAACTTGAATTCCAATGCATGAGATTTCGGTTAGTGAATACTACTACTAGTGAGTGACAGTATCCGAATTATTGCATTCGAATGCAAGAGATTTCGATTAGCGAATACTACTACTAATGAGTGGCAGTATCCGAGAACTTGCATTCAAATGCATGAGATTTCGATTAGCGAATACTACTACTAGTAAGTGACAGTATCCGAATTATTGCATTCGAATGCATGAGATTTCGATTAGCGAATACTACTACTAGTGAGTGACAGTATCCGAGAACTTGCATTCGAATGCATGAGATTTCGATTAGCGAATACTACTACTAGTGAGAGACAGTATCCAAATTATTGCATTCGAATGCATGAGATTTCGATTAGCGAATACTACTACTAGTGAGTGACAGTATCCGAATTATTGCATTCGAATGCATGAGATTTCGATTAGCGAATACTACTACTAGTGAGTGACAGTATCCGAATTATTGCATTCGAATACAAGAAATTTCGATTAGAGAATACTACTACTAGTGAGTGACAGTATCCGAATTATTGCATTCGAATGCAAGAAATTTCGATTAGCGAATACCACTACTAGTGAGTGACAGTATCCGAGAACTTGCATTCAACTGCATGAGATTTCGATTAGCGAATACTACTACTAGTGAGTGACAGTATCCCAGAACTTGCATTTGAATGCATGAGATTTCGATTAGCGAATACTACTACTAGTGAGTGACAGAGTCCGAGAACTTGCATTCGAATGCATGAGATTTCGACTAGCGAATACTACTACTAGTGAGTGACAGTATCCGAATTATTGCATTCGAATGCATGAAATTTCGATTAGCGAATACTACTACTAGTGAGTGACAGTATCCGAATTATTGCATTCGAATGCATGAAATTTCGATTACCGAATACTACTACTAGTGAGTGACAGTATCCGAATTATTGCATTCGAATGCATGAAATTTCGATTAGCGAATACTACTACTAGTGAGTGACAGTATCCCAGAACTTGCATTCGAATGCATGAGATTTCGATTAGCGAATACTACTACTAGTGAGTGACAGTATCCGGATTATTGCATTCGAATGCATGAGATTTCGATTAGCGAATACTACTACTAGTGAGTGACAGTATCCGAGAACTTGCATTCGAATGCATGAGATTTCGATTAGCAAATACTACTACTAGTGAGTGACAGTATCCGAATTATTGCATTCGAATGCATGAAATTTCGATTAGCAAATACTACTACTAGTGAGTGACAGTATCCCAGTACTTGCATTCTAATGCATGAAAATTCGATTAGCGAATACTACTACAAGTGAGTGACAGTATCCCAGAACTTGCATTCGAATGCATGAAATTTCGATTAGCGAATACTATTACTAGTGAGTGACAGTATCCGAATTATTGCATTCGAATGCATGAAATTTCGATTAGCAAATACTACTACTAGTGAGTGAATGTATCCTAATTATTGCATTCGAATGCATGAAATTTCGATTAGCGAATACTACTACTTGTGAGTGACAGTATCCGAATTATTGCATTGGAATGCATGAAATTTCGATTACCGATTACTACTACTAGTGAGTGACAGTATCCCAGAACTTGCATTCGAATGCATGAGATTTCGATTAGCGAATACTACTACTAGTGAGTGACAGTATCCGAGAACTTGCATTCATATGCATGAGATTTCGATTAGCAAATACTACTACTAGTGAGTGACAGAGTCCGAGAACTTGCATTTGAATGCATGAGATTTCGATTAGCGAATGCTACTACTAGTGAGTGACAGAATCCGAGAACTTGCATTCGAATGCAAGAGATTTCGATTAGCGAATGCTACTACTAGTGAGTGACAGTATCCGAGAACTTGCATTCGAATGCATGAGATTTCGATTAGCGAATACTGCTACTAGTCAGTGACAGTATCCGAATTATTGCATTCGAATGCAAGAGATTTCGATTAGCGAATACTACTACAAGTGAGTAACAGTATCCGAGAACTTGCATACGAATGCATGAGATTTTGATTAGCGAATACTACTACTAGTGAGTGACAGTATCCGAGAACTTGCATTCGAATGCATGAGATTTCGATTAGCGAATACTACTACTAGTGAGTTACAGTATCCGAGAGCTTGCATTCGAATGCATGAGATTTCGATTAGCGAATACTACTACTAGTGAGTGACAGTATCCGAGAACTTGCATTCGAATGCATGAGATTTCGATTAGCGAACACTACTACTAGTGAGCGACAGTATCCGAGAACTTGCATTCGAATGCATGAGATTTCGATTAGCGAATACTACTACTAGTGAGTGACAGTATCCGAGAACTTGCATTCGAATGCATGAGATTTCGATTAGCGAATACTACTACTAATGAGTGACAGTATCCGAATTATTGCATTCGAATGCATGAAATTTCGATTAGCGAATACTACTACTAGTGAGTGACAGTATCCGAATTATTGCATTCGAATGCAAGAGATTTCGATTAGCGAATACTATTACTAGTGAGTGAGAGTATCCGAATTATTGCATTCGAATGCATGAAATTTCGATTAGCGAATACTACTACTAGTGAGTGACAGTATCCGAATTATTGCATTCGAATGCATGAGATTTCAATTAGCGAATACTACTACTAGTGAGTGACAGTATCCGAGAACTTGCATTCGAATGCAAGAGATTTCGATTAGCGAATACTACTACTAGTGAGAGACAGTATCCAAATTATTGCATTCGAATGCATGAGATTTCGATTAGCGAATACTACTACTAGTGAGTGACAGTATCCGAATTATTGCATTCGAATGCATGAGATTTCGATTAGCGAATACTACTACTAGTGAGTGACAGTATCCGAATTATTGCATTCGAATACAAGAAATTTCGATTAGAGAATACTACTACTAGTGAGTGACAGTATCCGAATTATTGCATTCGAATGCAAGAAATTTCGATTAGCGAATACCACTACTAGTGAGTGACAGTATCCGAGAACTTGCATTCAACTGCATGAGATTTCGATTAGCGAATACTACTACTAGTGAGTGACAGTATCCCAGAACTTGCATTTTAATGCATGAGATTTCGATTAGCGAATACTACTACTAGTGAGTGACAGAATCCGAGAACTTGCATTCGAATGCATGAGATATCGATTAGCGAATACTACTACTAGTGAGTGACAGTATCCAAATTATTGCATTCGAATGCATGAAATTTCGATTAGCAAATACTCCTACTAGTGAGTGACAGTATCCGAATTATTGCATTCGAATGCATGAAATTTCGATTAGCGAATACTACTACTAGTGAGTGACAGTATCCGAATTATTGCATTCGAATGCATGAAATTTCGATTACCGAATACTACTACTAGTGAGTGACAGTATCCGAATTATTGCATTCGAATGCATGAAATTTCGATTAGCGAATACTACTACTAGTGAGTGACAGTATCCCAGAACTTGCATTCGAATGCATGAGATTTCGATTAGCGAATACTACTACTAGTGAGTGACAGTATCCCAGAACTTGCATTCGAATGCATGAGATTTCGATTAGCGAATACTACTACTAGTGAGTGACAGTATCCGAATTATTGCATTCGAATGCATGAAATTTCGATTAGCGAATACTACTACTAGTGAGTGACAGTATCCGAATTATTGCATTCGAATGCATGAAATTTCGATTACCGAATACTACTACTAGTGAGTGACAGTATCCGAATTATTGCATTCGAATGCATGAAATTTCGATTAGCGAATACTACTACTAGTGAGTGACAGTATCCCAGAACTTGCATTCGAATGCATGAGATTTCGATTAGCGAATACTACTACTAGTGAGTGACAGTATCCGGATTATTGCATTCGAATGCATGAGATTTCGATTAGCGAATACTACTACTAGTGAGTGACAGTATCCGAGAACTTGCATTCGAATGCATGAGATTTCGATTAGCGAATACTACTACTAGTGAGTGACAGTATCCGAATTATTGCATTCGAATGCATGAAATTTCGATTAGCAAATACTACTACTAGTGAGTGACAGTATCCCAGTACTTGCATTCGAATGCACGAAATTTCGATTAGCGAATTCTACTACTTGTGAGTGACAGTATCCGAATTATTGCATTGGAATGCATGAAATTTCGATTACCGATTACTACTACTAGTGAGTGACAGTATCCCAGAACTTGCATTCGAATGCATGAGATTTCGATTAGCGAATACTACTACTAGTGAGTGACAGTATCCGAGAACTTGCTTTCATATGCATGAGATTTCGATTAGCAAATACTACTACTAGTGAGTGACAGAGTCCGAGAACTTGCATTCGAATGCATGAGATTTCGATTAGCGAACACTACTACTAGTGAGCGACAGTATCCGAGAACTTGCATTCGAATGCATGAGATTTCGATTAGCGAATACTACTACTAGTGAGTGACAGTATCCGAGAACTTGCATTCGAATGCATGAGATTTCGATTAGCGAATACTACTACTAATGAGTGACAGTATCCGAATTATTGCATTCGAATCCATGAAATTTCGATTAGCGAATACTACTACTAGTGAGTGACAGCATCCGAATTATTGCATTCGAATGCAAGAGATTTCGATTAGCGAATACTATTACTAGTGAGTGAGAGTATCCGAATTATTGCATTCGAATGCATGAAATTTCGATTAGCGAATACTACTACTAGTGAGTGACAGTATCCGAATTATTGCATTCGAATGCATGAGATTTCAATTAGCGAATACTACTACTAGTGAGTGACAGTATCCGAGAACTTGCATTCGAATGCAAGAGATTTCGATTAGCGAATACTACTACTAGTGAGAGACAGTATCCAAATTATTGCATTCGAATGCATGAGATTTCGATTAGCGAATACTACTACTAGTGAGTGACAGTATCCGAATTATTGCATTCGAATGCATGAGATTTCGATTAGCGAATACTACTACTAGTGAGTGACAGTATCCGAATTATTGCATTCGAATACAAGAAATTTCGATTAGAGAATACTACTACTAGTGAGTGACAGTATCCGAATTATTGCATTCGAATGCAAGAAATTTCGATTAGCGAATACCACTACTAGTGAGTGACAGTATCCGAGAACTTGCATTCAACTGCATGAGATTTCGATTAGCGAATACTACTACTAGTGAGTGACAGTATCCCAGAACTTGCATTTGAATGCATGAGATTTCGATTAGCGAATACTACTACTAGTGAGTGACAGAATCCGAGAACTTGCATTCGAATGCATGAGATATCGATTAGCGAATACTACTACTAGTGAGTGACAGTATCCAAATTATTGCATTCGAATGCATGAAATTTCGATTAGCAAATACTCCTACTAGTGAGTGACAGTATCCGAATTATTGCATTCGAATGCATGAAATTTCGATTAGCGAATACTACTACTAGTGAGTGACAGTATCCGAATTATTGCATTCGAATGCATGAAATTTCGATTACCGAATACTACTACTAGTGAGTGACAGTATCCGAATTATTGCATTCGAATGCATGAAATTTCGATTAGCAAATACTACTACTAGTGAGTGACAGTATCCCAGTACTTGCATTCTAATGCATGAAAATTCGATTAGTGAATACTACTACAAGTGAGTGACAGTATCCCAGAACTTGCATTCGAATGCATGAGATTTCGATTAGCGAATACTACTACTAGTGAGTGACAGTATCCCAGAACTTGCATTTGAATGCATGAGATTTCGATTAGCGAATACTACTACTAGTGAGTGACAGAATCCGAGAACTTGCATTCGAATGCATGAGATTTCGATTAGCGAATACTACTACTAGTGAGTGACAGTATCCGAGAACTTGCATTCGAATGCAAGAGATTTCGATTAGCGAATACTACTACTAGTGAGTGACAGAATCCGAGAACTTGCATTCGAATGCAAGAGATTTCGATTAGCGAATACTACTACTAGTGAGTGACAGTATCCGAGAACTTGCATTCGAATGCATGAGATTTCGATTAGCGAATACTGCTACTAGTCAGTGACAGTTTCCGAATTATTGCATTCGAATGCAAGAGATTTCGATTAGCGAATACTACTACTAGTGAGTAACAGTATCCGAGAACTTGCATACGAATGCATGAGATTTTGATTAGCGAATACTACTACTAGTGAGTGACAGTATCCGAGAACTTGCATTCGAATGCATGAGATTTCGATTAGCGAATACTACTACTAGTGGGTTACAGTATCCGAGAGCTTGCATTCGAATGCATGAGATTTCGATTAGCGAATACTACTACTAGTGAGTGACAGTATCCGAGAACTTGCAGTCGAATGCATGAGATTTCGATTAGCGAACACTACTACTAGTGAGCGACAGTATCCGAGAACTTGCATTCGAATGCATGAGATTTCGATTAGCGAATACTACTACTAGTGAGTGACAGTATCCGAGAACTTGCATTCGAATGCATGAGATTTCGATTAGCGAATACTACTACTAATGAGTGACAGTATCCGAATTATTGCATTCGAATGCATCAAATTTCGATTAGCGAATAGTACTACTAGTGAGTGACAGTATCCGAATTATTGCATTCGAATGCAAGAGATTTCGATTAGCGAATACTATTACTAGTGAGTAAGAGTATCCGAATTATTGCATTCGAATGCATGAAATTTCGATTAGCGAATACTACTACTAGTGAGTGACAGTATCCGAATTATTGCATTCGAATGCATGAGATTTCAATTAGCGAATACTACTACTAGTGAGTGACAGTATCCGAGAACTTGCATTCGAATGCAAGAGATTTCGATTAGCGAATACTACTACTAGTGAGAGACAGTATCCAAATTATTGCATTCGAATGCATGAGATTTCGATTAGCGAATACTACTACTAGTGAGTGACAGTATCCGAATTATTGCATTCGAATGCATGAGATTTCGATTAGCGAATACTACTACTAGTGAGTGACAGTATCCGAATTATTGCATTCGAATACAAGAAATTTCGATTAGAGAATACTACTACTAGTGAGTGACAGTATCCGAATTATTGCATTCGAATGCAAGAAATTTCGATTAGCGAATACCACTACTAGTGAGTGACAGTATCCGAGAACTTGCATTCAACTGCATGAGATTTCGATTAGCGAATACTACTACTAGTGAGTGACAGTATCCCAGAACTTGCATTTGAATGCATGAGATTTCGATTAGCGAATACTACTACTAGTGAGTGACAGAATCCGAGAACTTGCATTCGAATGCATGAGATTTCGATTAGCGAATACTACTACTAGTGAGTGACAGTATCCAAATTATTGCATTCGAATGAATGAAATTTCGATTAGCAAATACTACTACTAGTGAGTGACAGTATCCGAATTATTGCATTCGAATGCATGAAATTTCGATTAGCGAATACTACTACTAGTGAGTGACAGTATCCGAATTATTGCATTCGAATGCATGAAATTTCGATTACCGAATACTACTACTAGTGAGTGACAGTATCCGAATTATTGCATTCGAATGCATGAAATTTCGATTAGCGAATACTACTACTAGTGAGTGACAGTATCCCAGAACTTGCATTCGAATGCATGAGATTTCGATTAGCGAATACTACTACTAGTGAGTGACAGTATCCGGATTATTGCATTCGAATGCATGAGATTTCGATTAGCGAATACTACTACTAGTGAGTGACAGTATCCGAGAACTTGCATTCGAATGCATGAGATTTCGATTGGCGAATACTACTACTAGTGAGTGAAAGTATCCGAGAACTTGAATTCGAATGCATGAGATTTCGATTAGTGAATACTATTACTAGTGAGTGACAGTATCCGAATTATTGCATTCGAATGCAAGAGATTTCGATTAGCGAATACTACTACTAGTGAGTGACAGTATCCGAGAACTTGCATTCAAATGCATGAGATTTCGATTAGCGAATACTACTACTAGTGAGTGACAGTATCCGAATTATTGCATTCGAATGCATGAAATTTCGATTAGCAAATACTACTACTAGTGAGTGACAGTATCCCAGTACTTGCATTCTAATGCATGAGATTTCGATTAGCGAATACTACTACTAGTGAGTGAGAGAATCCGAGAACTTGCATTCGAATGCATGAGATTTCGATTAGCGAATACTACTACTAGTGAGTGACAGTATCCGAGAACTTGCATTCGAATGCAAGAGATTTCGATTAGCGAATACTACTACTAGTGAGTGACAGAATCCGAGAACTTGCATTCGAATGCAAGAGATTTCGATTAGCGAATACTACTACTAGTGAGTGACAGTATCCGAGAACTTGCATTCGAATGCATGAGATTTCCATTAGCGAATACTGCTACTAGTCAGTGACAGTATCCGAATTATTGCATTCGAATGCAAGAGATTTCGATTAGCGAATACTACTACTAGTGAGTAACAGTATCCGAGAACTTGCATACGAATGCATGAGATTTTGATTAGCGAATACTACTACTAGTGAGTGACAGTATCCGAGAACTTGCATTCGAATGCATGAGATTTCGATTAGCGAATACTACTACTAGTGAGTTACAGTATCCGAGAGCTTGCATTCGAATGCATGAGATTTCGATTAGCGAATACTACTACTAGTGAGTGACAGTATCCGAGAACTTGCATTCGAATGCATGAGATTTCGATTAGCGAACACTACTACTAGTGAGCGACAGTATCCGAGAACTTGCATTCGAATGCATGAGATTTCGATTAGCGAATACTACTACTAGTGAGTGACAGTATCCGAGAACTTGCATTCGAATGCATGAGATTTCGATTAGCGAATACTACTACTAATGAGTGACAGTATCCGAATTATTGCATTCGAATGCATCAAATTTCGATTAGCGAATACTACTACTAGTGAGTGACAGTATCCGAATTATTGCATTCGAATGCAAGAGATTTCGATTAGCGAATACTATTACTAGTGAGTAAGAGTATCCGAATTATTGCATTCGAATGCATGAAATTTCGATTAGCGAATACTACTACTAGTGAGTGACAGTATCCGAATTATTGCATTCGAATGCATGAGATTTCAATTAGCGAATACTACTACTAGTGAGTGACAGTATCCGAGAACTTGCATTCGAATGCAAGAGATTTCGATTAGCAAATACTACTACTAGTGAGAGACAGTATCCAAATTATTGCATTCGAATGCATGAGATTTCGATTAGCGAATACTACTACTAGTGAGTGACAGTATCCGAATTATTGCATTCGAATGCATGAGATTTCGATTAGCGAATACTACTACCAGTGAGTGACAGTATCCGAATTATTGCATTCGAATACAAGAAATTTCGATTAGAGATTACTACTACTAGTGAGTGACAGTATCCGAATTATTGCATTCGAATGCAAGAAATTTCGATTAGCGAATACCACTACTAGTGAGTGACAGTATCCGAGAACTTGCATTCAACTGCATGAGATTTCGATTAGCGAATACTACTACTAGTGAGTGACAGTATCCCAGAACTTGCATTTGAATGCATGAGATTTCGATTAGCGAATACTACTACTAGTGAGTGACAGAATCCGAGAACTTGCATTCGAATGCATGAGATTTCGATTAGCGAATACTACTACTAGTGAGTGACAGTATCCAAATTATTGCATTCGAATGAATGAAATTTCGATTAGCAGATACTACTACTAGTGAGTGACAGTATCCGAATTATTGCATTCGAATGCATGAAATTTCGATTAGCGAATACTACTACTAGTGAGTGACAGTATCCGAATTATTGCATTCGAATGCATGAAATTTCGATTACCGAATACTACTACTAGTGAGTGACAGTATCCGAATTATTGCATTCGAATGCATGAAATTTCGATTAGCGAATACTACTACTAGTGAGTGACAGTATCCCAGAACTTGCATTCGAATGCATGAGATTTCGATTAGCGAATACTACTACTAGTGAGTGACAGTATCCGGATTATTGCATTCGAATGCATGAGATTTCGATTAGCAAATACTACTACTAGCGAGTGACAGTATCCGAGAACTTGCATTCGAATGCATGAGATTTCGATTAGCGAATACTACTACTAGTGAGTGACAGTATCCGAGAACTTGAATTCGAATGCATGAGATTTCGATTAGTGAATACTATTACTAGTGAGTGACAGTATCCGAATTATTGCATTCGAATGCATGAAATTTCGATTAGCGAATACTACTACTAGTGAGTGACAGTATCCGAATTATTGCATTCGAATGCATGAAATTTCGATTACCGAATACTACTACTAGTGAGTGACAGTATCCGAATTATTGCATTCGAATGCATGAAATTTCGATTAGCGAATACTACTACTAGTGAGTGACAGTATCCCAGAACTTGCATTCGAATGCATGAGATTTCGATTAGCGAATACTACTACTAGTGAGTGACAGTATCCGGATTATTGCATTCGAATGCATGAGATTTCGATTAGCGAATACTACTACTAGTGAGTGACAGTATCCGAGAACTTGCATTCGAATGCATGAGATTTCGATTGGCGAATACTACTACTAGTGAGTGAAAGTATCCGAGAACTTGAATTCGAATGCATGAGATTTCGATTAGTGAATACTATTACTAGTGAGTGACAGTATCCGAATTATTGCATTCGAATGCAAGAGATTTCGATTAGCGAATACTACTACTAGTGAGTGACAGTATCCGAGAACTTGCATTCAAATGCATGAGATTTCGATTAGCGAATACTACTACTAGTGAGTGACAGTATCCGAATTATTGCATTCGAATGCATGAAATTTCGATTAGCAAATACTACTACTAGTGAGTGACAGTATCCCAGTACTTGCATTCTAATGCATGAAAATTCGATTAGCGAATACTACTACAAGTGAGTGACAGTATCCCAGAACTTGCATTCGAATGCATGAGATTTCGATTAGCGAATACTACTACTAGTGAGTGACAGTATCCCAGAACTTGCATTTGAATGCATGAGATTTCGATTAGCGAATACTACTACTAGTGAGTGAGAGAATCCGAGAACTTGCATTCGAATGCATGAGATTTCGATTAGCGAATACTACTACTAGTGAGTGACAGTATCCGAGAACTTGCATTCGAATGCAAGAGATTTCGATTAGCGAATACTACTACTAGTGAGTGACAGAATCCGAGAACTTGCATTCGAATGCAAGAGATTTCGATTAGCGAATACTACTACTAGTGAGTGACAGTATCCGAGAACTTGCATTCGAATGCATGAGATTTCCATTAGCGAATACTGCTACTAGTCAGTGACAGTATCCGAATTATTGCATTCGAATGCAAGAGATTTCGATTAGCGAATACTACTACTAGTGAGTAACAGTATCCGAGAACTTGCATACGAATGCATGAGATTTTGATTAGCGAATACTACTACTAGTGAGTGACAGTATCCGAGAACTTGCATTCGAATGCATGAGATTTCGATTAGCGAATACTACTACTAGTGAGTTACAGTATCCGAGAGCTTGCATTCGAATGCATGAGATTTCGATTAGCGAATACTACTACTAGTGAGTGACAGTATCCGAGAACTTGCATTCGAATGCATGAGATTTCGATTAGCGAACACTACTACTAGTGAGCGACAGTATCCGAGAACTTGCATTCGAATGCATGAGATTTCGATTAGCGAATACTACTACTAGTGAGTGACAGTATCCGAGAACTTGCATTCGAATGCATGAGATTTCGATTAGCGAATACTACTACTAATGAGTGACAGTATCCGAATTATTGCATTCGAATGCATCAAATTTCGATTAGCGAATACTACTACTAGTGAGTGACAGTATCCGAATTATTGCATTCGAATGCAAGAGATTTCGATTAGCGAATACTATTACTAGTGAGTAAGAGTATCCGAATTATTGCATTCGAATGCATGAAATTTCGATTAGCGAATACTACTACTAGTGAGTGACAGTATCCGAATTATTGCATTCGAATGCATGAGATTTCAATTAGCGAATACTACTACTAGTGAGTGACAGTATCCGAGAACTTGCATTCGAATGCAAGAGATTTCGATTAGCGAATACTACTACTAGTGAGAGACAGTATCCAAATTATTGCATTCGAATGCATGAGATTTCGATTAGCGAATACTACTACTAGTGAGTGACAGTATCCGAATTATTGCATTCGAATGCATGAGATTTCGATTAGCGAATACTACTACTAGTGAGTGACAGTATCCGAATTATTGCATTCGAATACAAGAAATTTCGATTAGAGATTACTACTACTAGTGAGTGACAGTATCCGAATTATTGCATTCGAATGCAAGAAATTTCGATTAGCGAATACCACTACTAGTGAGTGACAGTATCCGAGAACTTGCATTCAACTGCATGAGATTTCGATTAGCGAATACTACTACTAGTGAGTGACAGTATCCCAGAACTTGCATTTGAATGCATGAGATTTCGATTAGCGAATACTACTACTAGTGAGTGACAGAATCCGAGAACTTGCATTCGAATGCATGAGATTTCGATTAGCGAATACTACTACTAGTGAGTGACAGTATCCGGATTATTGCATTCGAATGCATGAGATTTCGATTAGCGAATACTACTACTAGCGAGTGACAGTATCCGAGAACTTGCATTCGAATGCATGAGATTTCGATTAGCGAATACTACTACTAGTGAGTGACAGTATCCGAGAACTTGAATTCGAATGCATGAGATTTCGATTAGTGAATACTATTACTAGTGAGTGACAGTATCCGAATTATTGCATTCGAATGCATGAAATTTCGATTAGCGAATACTACTACTAGTGAGTGACAGTATCCGAATTATTGCATTCGAATGCATGAAATTTCGATTACCGAATACTACTACTAGTGAGTGACAGTATCCGAATTATTGCATTCGAATGCATGAAATTTCGATTAGCGAATACTACTACTAGTGAGTGACAGTATCCCAGAACTTGCATTCGAATGCATGAGATTTCGATTAGCGAATACTACTACTAGTGAGTGACAGTATCCGGATTATTGCATTCGAATGCATGAGATTTCGATTAGCGAATACTACTACTAGTGAGTGACAGTATCCCAGAACTTGCATTCGAATGCATGAGATTTCGATTAGCGAATACTACTACTAGTGAGTGACAGTATCCGGATTATTGCATTCGAATGCATGAGATTTCGATTAGCGAATACTACTACTAGCGAGTGACAGTATCCGAGAACTTGCATTCGAATGCATGAGATTTCGATTAGCGAATACTACTACTAGTGAGTGACAGTATCCGAGAACTTGCATTCGAATGCATGAGATTTCGATTAGCGAATACTACTACTAGTGAGTGACAGTATCCGAATTATTGCATTCGAATGCATGAAATTTCGATTAGCAAATACTACTACTAGTGAGTGACAGTGTCCCAGTACTTGCATTCTAATGCATGAAAATTCGATTAGCGAATACTACTACAAGTGAGTGACAGTATCCCAGAACTTGCATTCGAATGCATGAAATTTCGATTAGCGAATACTACTACTAGTGAGTGACAGTATCCGAATTATTGCATTCGAATGCATGAAATTTCGATTAGCGAATACTACTACTAGTGAGTGACAGTATCCGAATTATTGCATTCGAATGCATGAAATTTCGATTAGCGAATACTACTACTAGTCAGTGACAGTATCCGAATTATTGCATTCGAATGCATGAAATTTCGATTAGCGTTTACTACTACTAGTGAGTGAAAGTATCCCAGAACTTGCATTCCAATGCATGAGATTTCGATTAGCGAATACTACTACTAGTGAGTGACAGTATCCGGATTATTGCATTCGAATGCATGAGATTTCGATTAGCGAATACTACTACTAGTGAGTGACACTATCCGAGAACTTGAATTCCAATGCATGAGATTTCGGTTAGTGAATACTACTACTAGTGAGTGACAGTATCCGAATTATTGCATTCGAATGCAAGAGATTTCGATTAGCGAATACTACTACTAATGAGTGGCAGTATCCGAGAACTTGCATTCAAATGCATGAGATTTCGATTAGCGAATACTACTACTAGTAAGTGACAGTATCCGAATTATTGCATTCGAATGCATGAGATTTCGATTAGCGAATACTACTACTAGTGAGTGACAGTATCGAGAACTTGCATTCGAATGCATGAGATTTCGATTAGCGAATACTACTACTAGTGAGAGACAGTATCCAAATTATTGCATTCGAATGCATGAGATTTCGATTAGCGAATACTACTACTAGTGAGTGACAGTATCCGAATTATTGCATTCGAATGCATGAGATTTCGATTAGCGAATACTACTACTAGTAAGTGACAGTATCCGAATTATTGCATTCGAATGCATGAGATTTCGATTAGCGAATACTACTACTAGTGAGTGACAGTATCGAGAACTTGAATTCCAATGCATGAGATTTCGGTTAGTGAATACTACTACTAGTGAGTGACAGTATCCGAATTATTGCATTCGAATGCAAGAGATTTCGATTAGCGAATACTACTACTAGTGAGTGACAGAATCCGAGAACTTCCATTCGAATGCATGAGATTTCGATGAGCGAATACTACTACTAGTGAGTGACAGTATCCAAATTATTGCATTCGAATGCATGAAATTTCGATTAGCAAATACTACTACTAGTGAGTGACAGTATCCGAATTATTGCATTCGAATGCATGAAATTTCGATTAGCGAATACTACTACTAGTGAGTGACAGTATCCGAACTATTGCATTCGAATGCATGAAATTTCGATTACCGAATACTACTACTAGTGAGTGACAGTATCCGAATTATTGCATTCGAATGCATGAAATTTCGTTTAGCGAATACTACTACTAGTGAGTGACAGTATCCCAGAACTTGCATTCGAATGCATGAGATTTCGATTAGCGAATACTACTACTAGTGAGTGGCAGTATCCGGATTATTGCATTCGAATGCATGAGATTTCGATTAGCGAATACTACTACTAGTGAGTGACAGTATCCGAGAACCTGCATTCGATTGCATGAGATTTCGATTAGCGAATACTACTACTAGTGAGTGACAGTATCCGAGAACTTGAATTCGAATGCATGAGATTTCGATTAGTGAATACTATTACTAGTGAGTGACAGTATCCGAATTATTGCATTCGAATGCAAGAGATTTCGATTTGCGAATACTACTACTAGTGAGTGACAGTATCCGAGAACTTGCATACGAATGCATGAGATTTTGATTAGCGAATGCTACTACTAGTGAGTGACAGTATCCGAGAACTTGCATTCGAATGCATGAGATTTCGATTAGCGAATACTACTAGTGTGTGACAGTATCCCAGTACTTGCATTCTAATGCATGAAAATTCGATTAGCGAATACTACTACAAGTGAGTGACAGTATCCCAGAACTTGCATTCGAATGCATGAAATTTCGATTAGCGAATACTATTACTAGTGAGTGACAGTATCCGAATTTTTGCATTCGAATGCATGAAATTTCGATTAGCGAATACTACTACTAGTGAGTGACAGTATCCGAATTATTGCATTGGAATGCATGAAATTTCGATTACCGATTACTACTACTAGTGAGTGACAGTATCCCAGAACTTGCATTCGAATGCATGAAATTTCGATTAGCGAATACTACTACTAGTGAGTGACAGTATCCGGATTATTGCATTCGAATGCATGAGATTTCGATTAGCGAATACTACTACTAGTGAGTGACACTATCCGAGAACTTGAATTCCAATGCATGAGATTTCGGTTAGTGAATACTACTACTAGTGAGTGACAGTATCCGAATTATTGCATTCGAATGCAAGAGATTTCGATTAGCGAATACTACTACTAATGAGTGGCAGTATCCGAGAACTTGCATTCAAATGCAT
The DNA here is from genome assembly GCA_030765045.1 of Tenodera sinensis. NCBI lineage: Eukaryota > Metazoa > Arthropoda > Insecta > Mantodea > Mantidae > Tenodera > Tenodera sinensis. Next base: position 1,627,923 of record JAUKNM010000016.1, read on the forward strand.
GAGATTTCGATTAGCGAATACTACTACTAGTAAGTGACAGTATCCGAATTATTGCATTCGAATGCATGAGATTTCGATTAGCGAATACTACTACTAGTGAGTGACAGTATCGAGAACTTGCATTCGAATGCATGAGATTTCGATTAGCGAATACTACTACTAGTGAGAGACAGTATCCAAATTATTGCATTCGAATGCATGAGATTTCGATTAGCGAATACTACTACTAGTGAGTGACAGTATCCGAATTATTGCATTCGAATGCATGAGATTTCGATTAGCGAATACTACTACTAGTAAGTGACAGTATCCGAATTATTGCATTCGAATGCATGAGATTTCGATTAGCGAATACTACTACTAGTGAGTGACAGTATCGAGAACTTGAATTCCAATGCATGAGATTTCGGTTAGTGAATACTACTACTAGTGAGTGACAGTATCCGAATTATTGCATTCGAATGCAAGAGATTTCGATTAGCGAATACTACTACTAGTGAGTGACAGAATCCGAGAACTTCCATTCGAATGCATGAGATTTCGATGAGCGAATACTACTACTAGTGAGTGACAGTATCCAAATTATTGCATTCGAATGCATGAAATTTCGATTAGCAAATACTACTACTAGTGAGTGACAGTATCCGAATTATTGCATTCGAATGCATGAAATTTCGATTAGCGAATACTACTACTAGTGAGTGACAGTATCCGAACTATTGCATTCGAATGCATGAAATTTCGATTACCGAATACTACTACTAGTGAGTGACAGTATCCGAATTATTGCATTCGAATGCATGAAATTTCGTTTAGCGAATACTACTACTAGTGAGTGACAGTATCCCAGAACTTGCATTCGAATGCATGAGATTTCGATTAGCGAATACTACTACTAGTGAGTGGCAGTATCCGGATTATTGCATTCGAATGCATGAGATTTCGATTAGCGAATACTACTACTAGTGAGTGACAGTATCCGAGAACCTGCATTCGATTGCATGAGATTTCGATTAGCGAATACTACTACTAGTGAGTGACAGTATCAGAGAACTTGAATTCGAATGCATGAGATTTCGATTAGTGAATACTATTACTAGTGAGTGACAGTATCCGAATTATTGCATTCGAATGCAAGAGATTTCGATTTGCGAATACTACTACTAGTGAGTGACAGTATCCGAGAACTTGCATACGAATGCATGAGATTTTGATTAGCGAATGCTACTACTAGTGAGTGACAGTATCCGAGAACTTGCATTCGAATGCATGAGATTTCGATTAGCGAATACTACTAGTGTGTGACAGTATCCCAGTACTTGCATTCTAATGCATGAAAATTCGATTAGCGAATACTACTACAAGTGAGTGACAGTATCCCAGAACTTGCATTCGAATGCATGAAATTTCGATTAGCGAATACTATTACTAGTGAGTGACAGTATCCGAATTTTTGCATTCGAATGCATGAAATTTCGATTAGCGAATACTACTACTAGTGAGTGACAGTATCCGAATTATTGCATTGGAATGCATGAAATTTCGATTACCGATTACTACTACTAGTGAGTGACAGTATCCCAGAACTTGCATTCGAATGCATGAAATTTCGATTAGCGAATACTACTACTAGTGAGTGACAGTATCCGGATTATTGCATTCGAATGCATGAGATTTCGATTAGCGAATACTACTACTAGTGAGTGACACTATCCGAGAACTTGAATTCCAATGCATGAGATTTCGGTTAGTGAATACTACTACTAGTGAGTGACAGTATCCGAATTATTGCATTCGAATGCAAGAGATTTCGATTAGCGAATACTACTACTAATGAGTGGCAGTATCCGAGAACTTGCATTCAAATGCATGAGATTTCGATTAGCGAATACTACTACTAGTAAGTGACAGTATCCGAATTATTGCATTCGAATGCATGAGATTTCGATTAGCGAATACTACTACTAGTGAGTGACAGTATCGAGAACTTGCATTCGAATGCATGAGATTTCGATTAGCGAATACTACTACTAGTGAGAGACAGTATCCAAATTATTGCATTCGAATGCATGAGATTTCGATTAGCGAATACTACTACTAGTGAGTGACAGTATCCGAATTATTGCATTCGAATGCATGAGATTTCGATTAGCGAATACTACTACTAGTAAGTGACAGTATCCGAATTATTGCATTCGAATGCATGAGATTTCGATTAGCGAATACTACTACTAGTGAGTGACAGTATCGAGAACTTGAATTCCAATGCATGAGATTTCGGTTAGTGAATACTACTACTAGTGAGTGACAGTATCCGAATTATTGCATTCGAATGCAAGAGATTTCGATTAGCGAATACTACTACTAGTGAGTGACAGAATCCGAGAACTTCCATTCGAATGCATGAGATTTCGATGAGCGAATACTACTACTAGTGAGTGACAGTATCCAAATTATTGCATTCGAATGCATGAAATTTCGATTAGCAAATACTACTACTAGTGAGTGACAGTATCCGAATTATTGCATTCGAATGCATGAAATTTCGATTAGCGAATACTACTACTAGTGAGTGACAGTATCCGAACTATTGCATTCGAATGCATGAAATTTCGATTACCGAATACTACTACTAGTGAGTGACAGTATCCGAATTATTGCATTCGAATGCATGAAATTTCGTTTAGCGAATACTACTACTAGTGAGTGACAGTATCCCAGAACTTGCATTCGAATGCATGAGATTTCGATTAGCGAATACTACTACTAGTGAGTGGCAGTATCCGGATTATTGCATTCGAATGCATGAGATTTCGATTAGCGAATACTACTACTAGTGAGTGACAGTATCCGAGAACCTGCATTCGATTGCATGAGATTTCGATTAGCGAATACTACTACTAGTGAGTGACAGTATCAGAGAACTTGAATTCGAATGCATGAGATTTCGATTAGTGAATACTATTACTAGTGAGTGACAGTATCCGAATTATTGCATTCGAATGCAAGAGATTTCGATTTGCGAATACTACTACTAGTGAGTGACAGTATCCGAGAACTTGCATACGAATGCATGAGATTTTGATTAGCGAATGCTACTACTAGTGAGTGACAGTATCCGAGAACTTGCATTCGAATGCATGAGATTTCGATTAGCGAATACTACTAGTGTGTGACAGTATCCCAGTACTTGCATTCTAATGCATGAAAATTCGATTAGCGAATACTACTACAAGTGAGTGACAGTATCCCAGAACTTGCATTCGAATGCATGAAATTTCGATTAGCGAATACTATTACTAGTGAGTGACAGTATCCGAATTTTTGCATTCGAATGCATGAAATTTCGATTAGCGAATACTACTACTAGTGAGTGACAGTATCCGAATTATTGCATTGGAATGCATGAAATTTCGATTACCGATTACTACTACTAGTGAGTGACAGTATCCCAGAACTTGCATTCGAATGCATGAAATTTCGATTAGCGAATACTACTACTAGTGAGTGACAGTATCCCAGAACTTGCATTCGAATGCATGAGATTTCGATTAGCGAATACTACTACTAATGAGTGACAGAATCCGAGAACTTGCATTCGAATGCAAGAGATTTCGATTAGCGAATACTACTACTAGTGAGTGACAGTATCCGAGAACTTGCATTCGAATGCATGAGATTTCGATTAGCGAATACTGCTACTAGTCAGTGACAGTATCCGAATTATTGCATTCGAATGCAAGAGATTTCGATTAGCGAATACTACTACTAGTGAGTAACAGTATCCGAGAACTTGCATACGAATGCATGAGATTTTGATTAGCGAATGCTACTACTAGTGAGTGACAGTATCCGAGAACTTGCATTCGAATGCATGAGATTTCGATTAGCGAATACTACTACTAGTGAGTTACAGTATCCGAGAGCTTGCATTCGAATGCATGAGATTTCGATTAGCGAACACTACTACTAGTGAGCGACAGTATCCGAGAACTTGCATTCGAATGCATGAGATTTCGATTAGCGAATACTACTACTAGTGAGTGACAGTATCCGAGAACTTGCATTCGAATGCATGAGATTTCGATTAGCGAATACTACTACTAATGAGTGACGGTATCCGAATTATTGCATTCGAATGCATGAAATTTCGATTAGCGAATACTACTATTAATGAGTGACAGTATCCGAATTATTGCATTGGAATGCATGAAATTTCGATTAGCGAATACTACTACTAGTGAGTGACAGTATCCGAATTATTGCATTCGAATGCAAGAGATTTCGATTAGCGAATACTATTACTAGTGAGTGAGAGTATCCGAATTATTGCATTCGAATGCATGAAATTTCGATTAGCGAATACTACTACTAGTGAGTGACAGTATCCGAATTATTGCATTCGAATGCATGAGATTTCAATTAGCGAATACTACTACTAGTGAGTGACAGTATCCGAGAACTTGCATTCGAATGCAAGAGATTTCGATTAGCGAATACTACTACTAGTAAGTGACAGTATCCGAGAACTTGCATTCGAATGCATGAGATTTCGATTTGCGAATACTACTACTAGTGAGTGACAGTATCCGAATTATTGCATTCGAATGCATGAAATTTCGATTAGCAAATACTATTACTAGTGAGTGACAGTATCCCAGTACTTCCATTCTAATGCATGAAAATTCGATTAGCGAATACTACTACTAGTGAGTGACTGTACCCCAGAACTTGCATTCGAATGCATGAAATTTCGATTAGCGAATACTACTACTAGTGAGTGACAGTATCCGAATTATTGCATTCGAATGCATGAAATTTCGATTAGCGAATACTACTCCTAGTGAGTGACAGTATCCGAATTATTGCATTCGAATGCATGAAATTTCGATTAGCGATTACTACTACTAGTCAGTGACAGTATCCGAATTATTGCATTCGAATGCATGAAATTTCGATTAGCGTTTACTACTACTAGTGAGTGACAGTATCCCAGAACTTGCATTCCAATGCATGAGATTTCGATTAGCGAATACTACTACTAGTAAGTGACAGTATCCGGATTATTGCATTCGAATGCATGAGATTTCGATTAGCGAATACTACTACTAGTGAGTGACAGTATCCGAGAACTTGCATTCGAATGCATGAGATTTCGATTAGCGAATACTACTACTAGTGAGTGACACTATCCGAGAACTTGAATTCCAATGCATGAGATTTCGGTTAGTGAATACTACTACTAGTGAGTGACAGTATCCGAATTATTGCATTCGAATGCAAGAGATTTCGATTAGCGAATACTACTACTAGTGAGTGACAGTATCCGAGAACTTGCATTCAAATGCATGAGATGCCGATTAGCGAATACTACTACTAGTAAGTGACAGTATCCGAATTATTGCATTCGAATGCATGAGATTTCGATTAGCGAATACTACTACTAGTGGGTTACAGTATCCGAGAGCTTGCATTCGAATGCATGAGATTTCGATTAGCGAATACTACTACTAGTGAGTGACAGTATCCGAGAACTTGCATTCGAATGCATGAGATTTCGATTAGCGAATACTACTACTAGTGAGTGACAGTATCCGAGAACTTGCATTCGAATGCATGAGATTTCGATTAGCGAATACTACTACTAATGAGTGACAGTATCCGAATTATTGCATTCGAATGCATCAAATTTCGATTAGCGAATAGTACTACTAGTGAGTGACAGTATCCGAATTATTGCATTCGAATGCAAGAGATTTCGATTAGCGAATACTATTACTAGTGAGTAAGAGTATCCGAATTATTGCATTCGAATGCATGAAATTTCGATTAGCGAATACTACTACTAGTGAGTGACAGTATCCGAATTATTGCATTCGAATGCATGAGATTTCAATTAGCGAATACTACTACTAGTGAGTGACAGTATCCGAGAACTTGCATTCGAATGCAAGAGATTTCGATTAGCGAATACTACTACTAGTGAGAGACAGTATCCAAATTATTGCATTCGAATGCATGAGATTTCGATTAGCGATTACTACTACTAGTGAGTGACAGTATCCGAATTATTGCATTCGAATGCATGAGATTTCGATTAGCGAATACTACTACTAGTGAGTGACAGTATCCGAATTATTGCATTCGAATACAAGAAATTTCGATTAGAGAATACTACTACTAGTGAGTGACAGTATCCGAATTATTGCATTCGAATGCAAGAAATTTCGATTAGCGAATACCACTACTAGTGAGTGACAGTATCCGAGAACTTGCATTCAACTGCATGAGATTTCGATTAGCGAATACTACTACTAGTGAGTGACAGTATCCCAGAACTTGCATTTGAATGCATGAGATTTCGATTAGCGAATACTACTACTAGTGAGTGACAGAATCCGAGAACTTGCATTCGAATGCATGAGATTTCGATTAGCGAATACTACTACTAGTGAGTGACAGTATCCAAATTATTGCATTCGAATGAATGAAATTTCGATTAGCAAATACTACTACTAGTGAGTGACAGTATCCGAATTATTGCATTCGAATGCATGAAATTTCGATTAGCGAATACTACTACTAGTGAGTGACAGTATCCGAATTATTGCATTCGAATGCATGAAATTTCGATTACCGAATACTACTACTAGTGAGTGACAGTATCCGAATTATTGCATTCGAATGCATGAAATTTCGATTAGCGAATACTACTACTAGTGAGTGACAGTATCCCAGAACTTGCATTCGAATGCATGAGATTTCGATTAGCGAATACTACTACTAGTGAGTGACAGTATCCGGATTATTGCATTCGAATGCATGAGATTTCGATTAGCGAATACTACTACTAGTGAGTGACAGTATCCGAGAACTTGCATTCGAATGCATGAGATTTCGATTGGCGAATACTACTACTAGTGAGTGAAAGTATCCGAGAACTTGAATTCGAATGCATGAGATTTCGATTAGTGAATACTATTACTAGTGAGTGACAGTATCCGAATTATTGCATTCGAATGCAAGAGATTTCGATTAGCGAATACTACTACTAGTGAGTGACAGTATCCGAGAACTTGCATTCAAATGCATGAGATTTCGATTAGCGAATACTACTACTAGTGAGTGACAGTATCCGAATTATTGCATTCGAATGCATGAAATTTCGATTAGCAAATACTACTACTAGTGAGTGACAGTATCCCAGTACTTGCATTCTAATGCATGAAAATTCGATTAGCGAATACTACTACAAGTGAGTGACAGTATCCCAGAACTTGCATTCGAATGCATGAGATTTCGATTAGCGAATACTACTACTAGTGAGTGACAGTATCCCAGAACTTGCATTTGAATGCATGAGATTTCGATTAGCGAATACTACTACTAGTGAGTGAGAGAATCCGAGAACTTGCATTCGAATGCATGAGATTTCGATTAGCGAATACTACTACTAGTGAGTGACAGTATCCGAGAACTTGCATTCGAATGCAAGAGATTTCGATTAGCGAATACTACTACTAGTGAGTGACAGAATCCGAGAACTTGCATTCGAATGCAAGAGATTTCGATTAGCGAATACTACTACTAGTGAGTGACAGTATCCGAGAACTTGCATTCGAATGCATGAGATTTCCATTAGCGAATACTGCTACTAGTCAGTGACAGTATCCGAATTATTGCATTCGAATGCAAGAGATTTCGATTAGCGAATACTACTACTAGTGAGTAACAGTATCCGAGAACTTGCATACGAATGCATGAGATTTTGATTAGCGAATACTACTACTAGTGAGTGACAGTATCCGAGAACTTGCATTCGAATGCATGAGATTTCGATTAGCGAATACTACTACTAGTGAGTTACAGTATCCGAGAGCTTGCATTCGAATGCATGAGATTTCGATTAGCGAATACTACTACTAGTGAGTGACAGTATCCGAGAACTTGCATTCGAATGCATGAGATTTCGATTAGCGAACACTACTACTAGTGAGCGACAGTATCCGAGAACTTGCATTCGAATGCATGAGATTTCGATTAGCGAATACTACTACTAGTGAGTGACAGTATCCGAGAACTTGCATTCGAATGCATGAGATTTCGATTAGCGAATACTACTACTAATGAGTGACAGTATCCGAATTATTGCATTCGAATGCATCAAATTTCGATTAGCGAATACTACTACTAGTGAGTGACAGTATCCGAATTATTGCATTCGAATGCAAGAGATTTCGATTAGCGAATACTATTACTAGTGAGTAAGAGTAATCGAATTATTGCATTCGAATGCATGAAATTTCGATTAGCGAATACTACTACTAGTGAGTGACAGTATCCGAATTATTGCATTCGAATGCATGAGATTTCAATTAGCGAATACTACTACTAGTGAGTGACAGTATCCGAGAACTTGCATTCGAATGCAAGAGATTTCGATTAGCGAATACTACTACTAGTGAGAGACAGTATCCAAATTATTGCATTCGAATGCATGAGATTTCGATTAGCGAATACTACTACTAGTGAGTGACAGTATCCGAATTATTGCATTCGAATGCATGAGATTTCGATTAGCGAATACTACTACTAGTGAGTGACAGTATCCGAATTATTGCATTCGAATACAAGAAATTTCGATTAGAGATTACTACTACTAGTGAGTGACAGTATCCGAATTATTGCATTCGAATGCAAGAAATTTCGATTAGCGAATACCACTACTAGTGAGTGACAGTATCCGAGAACTTGCATTCAACTGCATGAGATTTCGATTAGCGAATACTACTACTAGTGAGTGACAGTATCCCAGAACTTGCATTTGAATGCATGAGATTTCGATTAGCGAATACTACTACTAGTGAGTGACAGAATCCGAGAACTTGCATTCGAATGCATGAGATTTCGATTAGCGAATACTACTACTAGTGAGTGACAGTATCCAAATTATTGCATTCGAATGAATGAAATTTCGATTAGCAGATACTACTACTAGTGAGTGACAGTATCCGAATTATTGCATTCGAATGCATGAAATTTCGATTAGCGAATACTACTACTAGTGAGTGACAGTATCCGAATTATTGCATTCGAATGCATGAAATTTCGATTACCGAATACTACTACTAGTGAGTGACAGTATCCGAATTATTGCATTCGAATGCATGAAATTTCGATTAGCGAATACTACTACTAGTGAGTGACAGTATCCCAGAACTTGCATTCGAATGCATGAGATTTCGATTAGCGAATACTACTACTAGTGAGTGACAGTATCCGGATTATTGCATTCGAATGCATGAGATTTCGATTAGCGAATACTACTACTAGCGAGTGACAGTATCCGAGAACTTGCATTCGAATGCATGAGATTTCGATTAGCGAATACTACTACTAGTGAGTGACAGTATCCGAGAACTTGAATTCGAATGCATGAGATTTCGATTAGTGAATACTATTACTAGTGAGTGACAGTATCCGAATTATTGCATTCGAATGCAAGAGATTTCGATTAGCGAATACTACTACTAGTGAGTGACAGTATCCGAGAACTTGCATTCGAATGCATGAGATTTCGATTAGCGAATACTACTACTAGTGAGTGACAGTATCCGAATTATTGCATTCGAATGCATGAAATTTCGATTAGCAAATACTACTACTAGTGAGTGACAGTGTCCCAGTACTTGCATTCTAATGCATGAAAATTCGATTAGCGAATACTACTACAAGTGAGTGACAGTATCCCAGAACTTGCATTCGAATGCATGAAATTTCGATTAGCGAATACTACTACTAGTGAGTGACAGTATCCGAATTATTGCATTCGAATGCATGAAATTTCGATTAGCGAATACTACTACTAGTGAGTGACAGTATCCGAATTATTGCATTCGAATGCATGAAATTTCGATTAGCGAATACTACTACTAGTCAGTGACAGTATCCGAATTATTGCATTCGAATGCATGAAATTTCGATTAGCGTTTACTACTACTAGTGAGTGAAAGTATCCCAGAACTTGCATTCCAATGCATGAGATTTCGATTAGCGAATACTACTACTAGTGAGTGACAGTATCCGGATTATTGCATTCGAATGCATGAGATTTCGATTAGCGAATACTACTACTAGTGAGTGACACTATCCGAGAACTTGAATTCCAATGCATGAGATTTCGGTTAGTGAATACTACTACTAGTGAGTGACAGTATCCGAATTATTGCATTCGAATGCAAGAGATTTCGATTAGCGAATACTACTACTAATGAGTGGCAGTATCCGAGAACTTGCATTCAAATGCATGAGATTTCGATTAGCGAATACTACTACTAGTAAGTGACAGTATCCGAATTATTGCATTCGAATGCATGAGATTTCGATTAGCGAATACTACTACTAGTGAGTGACAGTATCGAGAACTTGCATTCGAATGCATGAGATTTCGATTAGCGAATACTACTACTAGTGAGAGACAGTATCCAAATTATTGCATTCGAATGCATGAGATTTCGATTAGCGAATACTACTACTAGTGAGTGACAGTATCCGAATTATTGCATTCGAATGCATGAGATTTCGATTAGCGAATACTACTACTAGTGAGTGACAGTATCCGAATTATTGCATTCGAATGCATGAGATTTCGATTAGCGAATACTACTACTAGTGAGTGACAGTATCGAGAACTTGAATTCCAATGCATGAGATTTCGGTTAGTGAATACTACTACTAGTGAGTGACAGTATCCGAATTATTGCATTCGAATGCAAGAGATTTCGATTAGCGAATACTACTACTAGTGAGTGACAGAATCCGAGAACTTCCATTCGAATGCATGAGATTTCGATGAGCGAATACTACTACTAGTGAGTGACAGTATCCAAATTATTGCATTCGAATGCATGAAATTTCGATTAGCAAATACTACTACTAGTGAGTGACAGTATCCGAATTATTGCATTCGAATGCATGAAATTTCGATTAGCGAATACTACTACTAGTGAGTGACAGTATCCGAACTATTGCATTCGAATGCATGAAATTTCGATTACCGAATACTACTACTAGTGAGTGACAGTATCCGAATTATTGCATTCGAATGCATGAAATTTCGATTAGCGAATACTACTACTAGTGAGTGACAGTATCCCAGAACTTGCATTCGAATGCATAAGATTTCGATTAGCGAATACTACTACTAGTGAGTGGCAGTATCCGGATTATTGCATTCGAATGCATGAGATTTCGATTAGCGAATACTACTACTAGTGAGTGACAGTATCCGAGAACTTGCATTCGAATGCATGAGATTTCGATTAGCGAATACTACTACTAGTGAGTGACAGTATCCGAGAACTTGAATTCGAATGCATGAGATTTCGATTAGTGAATACTATTACTAGTGAGTGACAGTATCCGAATTATTGCATTCGAATGCAAGAGATTTCGATTTGCGAATACTACTACTAGTGAGTGACAGTATCCGAGAACTTGCATACGAATGCATGAGATTTTGATTAGCGAATGCTACTACTAGTGAGTGACAGTATCCGAGAACTTGCATTCGAATGCATGAGATTTCGATTAGCGAATACTACTACTAGTGAGTGACAGTATCCCAGTACTTGCATTCTAATGCATGAAAATTCGATTAGCGAATACTACTACAAGTGAGTGACAGTATCCCAGAACTTGCATTCGAATGCATGAAATTTCGATTAGCGAATACTATTACTAGTGAGTGACAGTATCCGAATTTTTGCATTCGAATGCATGAAATTTCGATTAGCGAATACTACTACTAGTGAGTGACAGTATCCGAATTATTGCATTGAAATGCATGAAATTTCGATTACCGATTACTACTACTAGTGAGTGACAGTATCCCAGAACTTGCATTCGAATGCATGAAATTTCGATTAGCGAATACTACTACTAGTGAGTGACAGTATCCCAGAACTTGCATTCGAATGCATGAGATTTCGATTAGCGAATACTACTACTAATGAGTGACAGAATCCGAGAACTTGCATTCGAATGCAAGAGATTTCGATTAGCGAATACTACTACTAGTGAGTGACAGTATCCGAGAACTTGCATTCGAATGCATGAGATTTCGATTAGCGAATACTGCTACTAGTCAGTGACAGTATCCGAATTATTGCATTCGAATGCAAGAGATTTCGATTAGCGAATACTACTACTAGTGAGTAACAGTATCCGAGAACTTGCATACGAATGCATGAGATTTTGATTAGCGAATGCTACTACTAGTGAGTGACAGTATCCGAGAACTTGCATTCGAATGCATGAGATTTCGATTAGCGAATACTACTACTAGTGAGTTACAGTATCCGAGAGCTTGCATTCGAATGCATGAGATTTCGATTAGCGAACACTACTACTAGTGAGCGACAGTATCCGAGAACTTGCATTCGAATGCATGAGATTTCGATTAGCGAATACTACTACTAGTGAGTGACAGTATCCGAGAACTTGCATTCGAATGCATGAGATTTCGATTAGCGAATACTACTACTAATGAGTGACGGTATCCGAATTATTGCATTCGAATGCATGAAATTTCGATTAGCGAATACTACTATTAATGAGTGACAGTATCCGAATTATTGCATTCGAATGCATGAAATTTCGATTAGCGAATACTACTACTAGTGAGTGACAGTATCCGAATTATTGCATTCGAATGCAAGAGATTTCGATTAGCGAATACTATTACTAGTGAGTGAGAGTATCCGAATTATTGCATTCGAATGCATGAAATTTCGATTAGCGAATACTACTACTAGTGAGTGACAGTATCCGAATTATTGCATTCGAATGCATGAGATTTCAATTAGCGAATACTACTACTAGTGAGTGACAGTATCCGAGAACTTGCATTCGAATGCAAGAGATTTCGATTAGCGAATACTACTACTAGTAAGTGACAGTATCCGATAACTTGCATTCGAATGCATGAGATTTCGATTTGCGAATACTACTACTAGTGAGTGACAGTATCCGAATTATTGCATTCGAATGCATGAAATTTCGATTAGCAAATACTATTACTAGTGAGTGACAGTATCCCAGTACTTCCATTCTAATGCATGAAAATTCGATTAGCGAATACTACTACTAGTGAGTGACAGTACCCCAGAACTTGCATTCGAATGCATGAAATTTCGATTAGCGAATACTACTACTAGTGAGTGACAGTATCCGAATTATTGCATTCGAATGCATGAAATTTCGATTAGCGAATACTACTCCTAGTGAGTGACAGTATCCGAATTATTGCATTCGAATGCATGAAATTTCGATTAGCGATTACTACTACTAGTCAGTGACAGTATCCGAATTATTGCATTCGAATGCATGAAATTTCGATTAGCGTTTACTACTACTAGTGAGTGACAGTATCCCAGAACTTGCATTCCAATGCATGAGATTTCGATTAGCGAATACTACTACTAGTAAGTGACAGTATCCGGATTATTGCATTCGAATGCATGAGATTTCGATTAGCGAATACTACTACTAGTGAGTGACAGTATCCGAGAACTTGCATTCGAATGCATGAGATTTCGATTAGCGAATACTACTACTAGTGAGTGACACTATCCGAGAACTTGAATTCCAATGCATGAGATTTCGGTTAGTGAATACTACTACTAGTGAGTGACAGTATCCGAATTATTGCATTCGAATGCAAGAGATTTCGATTAGCGAATACTACTACTAGTGAGTGACAGTATCCGAGAACTTGCATTCAAATGCATGAGATGCCGATTAGCGAATACTACTACTAGTAAGTGACAGTATCCGAATTATTGCATTCGAATGCATGAGATTTCGATTAGCGAATACTACTACTAGTGAGTGACAGTATCCGAGAACTTGCATTCGAATGCATGAGATTTCGATTAGCGAATACTACTACTAGTGAGAGACAGTATCCAAATTATTGCATTCGAATGCATGAGATTTCGATTAGCGAATACTACTACTAGTGAGTGACAGTATCCGAATTATTGCATTCGAATGCATGAGATTTCGATTAGCGAATACTACTACTAGTGAGTGACAGTATCCGAATTATTGCATTCGAATACAAGAAATTTCGATTAGCGAATACTACTACTAGTGAGTGACAGTATCCGAATTATTGCATTCGAATGCAAGAAATTTGGATTAGCGAATACCACTACTAGTGAGTGACAGTATCCGAGAACTTGCATTCAACTGCATGAGATTTCGATTAGCGAATACTACTACTAGTGAGTGACAGTATCCCAGAACTTGCATTTGAATGCATGAGATTTCGATTAGCGAATACTACTACTAGTGAGTGACAGAATCCGAGAACTTGCATTCGAATGCATGAGATTTCGATTAGCGAATACTACTACTAGTGAGTGACAGTATCCAAATTATTGCATTCGAATGCATGAAATTTCGATTACCGAATACTACTACTAGTGAGTGACAGTATCCGAATTATTGCATTCGAATGCATAAAATTTCGATTAGCGAATACTACTACTAGTGAGTGACAGTATCCGAATTATTGCATTCGAATGCATGAAATTTCGATTACCGAATACTACTACTAGTGAGTGACAGTATCCGAATTATTGCATTCGAATGCATGAAATTTCGATTAGCGAATACTACTACTAGTGAGTGACAGTATCCCAGAACTTGCATTCGAATGCATGAGATTTCGATTAGCGAATACTACTACTAGTGAGTGACAGTATCCGGATTATTGCATTCGAATGCATGAGATTTCGATTAGCGAATACTAATACTAGTGAGTGACAGTATCCGAGAACTTGCATTCGAATGCATGAGATTTCGATTAGCGAATACTACTACTAGTGAGTGACAGTATCCGGGAACTTGAATTCGAATGCATGAGATTTCGATTAGTGAATACTATTACTAGTGAGTGACAGTATCCGAATTATTGCATTCGAATGCAAGAGATTTCGATTAGCGTATACTACTACTAGTGAGTTACAGTATCCGAGAACTTGCATTCGAATGCATGAGATTTCGATTAGCGAATACTACTACTAGTGAGTGACAGTATCCGAATTATTGCAATCGAATGCATGAAATTTCGATTAGCAAATACTACTACTAGTGAGTGACAGTATCCCAGTACTTGCATTCTAATGCATGAAAATTCGATTAGCGAATACTACTACAAGTGAGTGACAGTATCCCAGAACTTGCATTCGAATGCATGAAATTTCGATTAGCGAATACTATTACTAGTGAGTGACAGTATCCGAATTATTGCATTCGAATGCATGAAATTTCGATTAGCAAATACTACTACTAGTGAGTGACAGTATCCGAATTATTGCATTCGAATGCATGAAATTTCGATTAGCGAATACTACTACTAGTGAGTGACAGTATCCGAATTATTGCATTGGAATGCATGAAATTTCGATTACCGATTACTACTACTAGTTAGTGACAGTATCCCAGAACTTGCATTCGAATGCATGAGATTTCGATTAGCGAATACTACTACTAGTGAGTTACAGTATCCGAGAGCTTGCATTCGAATGCATCAGATTTCGCTTAGCGAATACTACTACTAGTGAGTGACAGTATCCGAGAACTTGCATTCGAATGCATGAGATTTCGATTAGCGAACACTACTACTAGTGAGCGACAGTATCCGAGAACTTGCATTCGAATGCATGAGATTTCGATTAGCGAATACTACTACTAGTGAGTGACAGTATCCGAGAACTTGCATTCGAATGCATCAAATTCCGATTAGCGAATACTACTACTAGTGAGTGACAGTATCCGAATTATTGCATTCGAATGCAAGAGATTTCGATTAGCGAATACTACTACTAGTGAGTGAGAGTATCCGAATTATTGCATTCGAATGCATGAAATTTCGATTAGCCAATACTACTACTAGTGAGTGACAGTATCCGAATTATTGCATTCCAATGCATGAGAGTTCAATTAGCGAATACTACTACTAATGAGTGACAGTATCCGAGAACTTGCATTCGAATGCAAGAGATTTCGATTAGCGAATACTACTACTAGTAAGTGACAGTATCCGAGAACTTGCATTCGAATGCATGAGATTTCGATTAGCGAATACTAGTACTAGTGAGTGACAGTATCCGAGAACTTGCATTCGAATGCATGAGATTTCGATTAGCGAATACTACTACTAGTGAGAGACAGAATCCGAGAACTTGCATTCGAATGCATGAGATGTCGATTAACGAATACTACTACTAGTGAGTGACAGTATCCGAATTATTGCATTCGAATGCATGAAATTTCGATTAGCAAATACTATTACTAGTGAGTGACAGTATCCCAGTACTTCCATTCTAATGCATGAAAATTCGATTAGCGAATACTACTACTAGTGAGTGACAGTACCCCAGAACTTGCATTCGAATGCATGAAATTTCGATTAGCGAATACTGCTACTAGTGAGTGACAGTATCCGAATTATTGCATTCGAATGCATGAAATTTCGATTAGCGAATACTACTACTAGTGAGTGACAGTATCCGAATTATTGCATTCGAATGCATGAAATTTCGATTAGCGTTTACTACTACTAGTGAGTGACAGTATCCCAGAACTTGCATTCCAATGCATGAGATTTCGATTAGCGAATACTACTACTAGTGAGTGACAGTATCCGGATTATTGCATTCGAATGCATGAGATTTCGATTAGAGAATACTACTACTAGTGAGTGACAGTATCCGAGAACTTGCATTCGAATGCATGAGATTTCGATTAGCGAATACTACTACTAGTGAGTGACACTATCCGAGAACTTGAATTCCAATGCATGAGATTTCGATTAGTGAATACTACTACTAGTGAGTGACAGTATCCGAATTATTGCATTCGAATGCAAGAGATTTCGATTAGCGAATACTACTACTAGTGATAGACAGTATCCGAGAACTTGCATTCGAATGCATGAGATTTCGATTAGCGAATACTACTACTAGTGAGTGACACTATCCGAGAACTTGAATTCCAATGCATGAGATCTCGATTAGTGAATACTACTACTAGTGAGTGACAGTATCCGAATTATTGCATTCAAATGCAAGAGATTTCGATTAGCGAATACTACTACTAGTGAGTGACAGTATCCGAGAACTTGCATTCAAATGCATGAGATTTCGATTAGCGAATACTACTACTAGTAAGTGACAGTATCCGAATTATTGCATTCGAATGCATGAGATTTGGATTAGCGAATACTACTACTAGTGAGTGACAGTAACCGAGAACTTGCATTCGAATGCATGAGATTTCGATTAGCGAATACTACTACTACTAGTGAGAGACAGTATCCAAATTATTGCATTCGAATGCATGAGATTTCGATTAGCGAATACTACTACTAGTGAGTGACAGTATCCGAATTATTGCATTCGAATGCATGAGATTTCGATTAGCGAATACTACTACTAGTGAGTGACGGTATCCGAATTATTGCATTCGAATACAAGAAATTTCGTTAGCGAATACTACTACTAGTGAGTGACAGTATCCGAATTATTGCATTCGAATGCAAGAAATTTCGATTAGCGAATACTACTACTAGTGAGTGACAGTATCCGAGAACTTGCATTCAACTGCATGAGATTTCGATTAGCGAATACTACTACTAGTGAGTGACTGTATCCCAGAACTTGCATTTGAATGCATGAGATTTCGGTTAGCGAATACTACTACTAGTGAGTGACAGAATCCGAGAACTTGCATTCCAATGCATGAGATTTCGATTAGCGAATACTACTACTAGTGAGTGACAGTATCCAAATTATTGCATTCGAATGCATGAAATTTCGATTAGCAAATACTAATACTAGTGAGTGACAGTATCCGAATTATTGCATTCGAATGCATGAAATTTCGATTAGCGAATACTACTACTAGTGAGTGACAGTATCCGAATTATTGCATTCGAATGCATGAAATTTCGATTAGCGAATACCACTACTAGTGAGTGACAGTATCCGAATTATTGCATTCGAATGCATGAAATTTCGATTAGCGAATACTATTACAAGTGAGTGACAGTAACCCAGAACTTGCATTCGAATGCATGAGATTTCGATTAGCGAATACTACTACTAGTGAGTGACAGTATCCGGATTATTGCATTCGAATGCATGAGATTTCGATTAGCGAATACTACTACTAGTGAGTGACAGTATCCGAGAACTTGAATTCGAATGCATGAGATTTCGATTAGTGAATACTATTACTAGTGAGTGACAGTATCCGAATTATTGCATTCGAATGCAAGAGATTTCGATTAGCGAATACTACTACTAGTGAGTGACAGTATCCGAGAACTTGCATTCGAATGCATGAGATTTCGATTAGCGAATACTACTACTAGTGAGTGACAGTATCCGAATTATTGCATTCGAATGCATGAAATTTCGATTAGCAAATACTACTACTAGTGAGTGACAGTATCCCAGTACTTGAATTCTAATGCATGAAAATTCGATTAGCGAATGCTACTACAAGTGAGTGACAGTATCCCAAAACTTGCATTCGAATGCATGAAATTTCGATTAGCAAATACTATTACTAGTGAGTGACAGTATCCGAATAATTGCATTCGAATGCATGAAATTTCGATTAGCGAATACTACTACTAGTGAGTGACAGTATCCGAATTATTGCATTCGAATGCATGAAATTTCGATTAGCGAATACTACTACTAGTGAGTGACAGTATCCGAATTATTTCATTGGAATGCATGAAATTTCGATTAGCGATTACTACTACTAGTGAGTGACAGTATCCCAGAACTTGCATTCGAATGCATGAGATTTCGATTAGCGAATACTACTACTAGTGAGTGACAGTATCCGAGAACTTGCATTCATATGCATGAGATTTCGATTAGCGAATACTACTACTAGTGAGTGACAGTATCCGAGAACTTGCATTTGAATGCATGAGATTTCGATTAGCGAATACTACTACTAGTGAGTGACAGAATCGGAGAACTTGCATTCGAATGCAAGAGATTTCGATTAGCGAATACTACTACTAGTGAGTGACAGTATCCGAGAACTTGCATTCGAATGCAAGAGATTTCGATTAGCGAATACTGCTACTAGTCAGTAACAGTATCCGAATTATTGCATTCGAATGCAAGAGATTTCGATTAGCGAATACTACTACTAGTGAGTGACAGTATCCGAGAACTTGCATTCGAATGCATGAGATTTCGATTAGCGAATACTACTACTAGTGAGTGACAGTATCCGAGAACTTGCATTCGAATGTAAGAGATTTCGATTAGCGAATACTACTACTAGTGAGTGACAGTATCCGAATTATTGCATTCGAATGCAAGAGATTTCGATTAGCGAATACTACTACTAGTGAGTGACAGTACCCGAGAACTATCATTCGAATGCAAGAGATTTCGATTAGCGAATACTACTACTAGTGAGGACAGTATCCGAATTATTGCATTCGAATGCATGAGATTTCGATTAGCGAATACTACTACTAGTGAGTGACAGTATCCGAGAACTTGCATTCGAATGCAAGAGATTTCGATTAGCGAATACTACTACTAGTGAGTGACAGTATCCGAGAACTTGCACTGGAATGCATGAGATTTCGATTAGCGAATGCTACTACTAGTGAGTGACAGTATCCGAATTATTGCATTCGAATGCATGAGATTTCGATTAGCGAATACTACTACTAGTGAGTGACAGAATCCGAGAACTTGCATTCGAATGCATGAGATTTCGATTAGCGAATACTACTACTAGTGAGTGACAGTATCCGAGAACTTGCATTCGAATGCATGAGATTTCGATTAGCGAATACTACTACTAGTGAGTGACAGTATCCGAGAACTTGCATTCGAAGGCATGAGATTTCGATTAGCGAAATCTACAACTAATGAGTGACAGTATCCAAATTATTGCATTCGAATGCATGAAATTTCGATTAGCGAATACTTCTGCTAGTGAGTGACAGTATCCGAATTATTGCATTCGAATGCATGAGATTTCGATTAGCGAATACTACAACTAGTGAGTGACAGTATCCGAATTATTGCATTCGAATGCATCAAATTTTGACTAGCGAATACTACTACTAGTGAGTGACAGTATCCGAATTATTGCATTCGAATGCATGAAATTTCGATTAGCGAATACTACTTCTAGTGAGTGACAGTATCCCAGAACTTGCATTCGAATGCATGAAATTTCGATTAGCGAATACTACTACTAGTGAGTGACAGTATCCGAGAACTTGCATTCGAATGCATGAGATTTCAATTAGCGAATACTACTACTGGTGAGTGACAGTATCCGAATTATTGCATTCGAATGCAAGAGATTTCGATTAGCGAATACTACTACTAGTGAGTGACAGTATCCGAATTATTGCATTCGAATGCATGAAATTTCGATTAGCAAATACTACTACTAGTGAGTGACAGTATCCCAGTACTAGCATTCTAATGCATGAAAATTCGATTAGCGAATACTACTACTAGTGAGTGACAGTATCCCAGAACTTGCATTCGAATGCATGAAATTTCGATTAGCGAATACTACTACTAGTGAGTGACAGTATCCGAATTATTGCATTCGAATGCATGAAATTTCGATTAGCGAATACTACTACTAGTAAGTGACAGTATCCGAATTATTGCATTCGAATGCATGAAATTTCGATTAGTGAATACTACTACTAGTGAGTGACAGTATCCGAATTATTGCATTCGAATGCATGAAATTTCGATTAGCGAATACTACTACTAGTGAGTGACAGTATCCCAGAACTTGCATTCGAATGCATGAGATTTCGATTAGCGAATACTACTACTAGTGAGTGACAGTATCCGAGAACTTGCATTCGAATGCATGAGATTTCGATTAGCGAATACTACTACTAGTGAGTGATAGTATCCGAGAACTTGCATTCGAATGCATGAGATTTCGATTAGCGAATACTACTACTAGTGAGTGACAGTATCCGAGAACTTGAATTCGAATGAATGAGATTTCGATTAGTGAATACTACTACTAGTGAGTGACAGTATCCGAATTATTGCATTCGAATGCAAGAGATTTCGAATATCGAATACTACTACTAGTGAGTGACAGTATCCGAGAACTTGCATTCAAATGCATGAGATTTCGATTAGCGAATACTACTACTAGTGAGTGACAGTATCCGAATTATTGCATTCGAATGCATGAGATTTCGATTAGCGAATACTACTACTAGTGAGTGACAGTATCCGAATTATTGCATTCGAATGCATGAAATTTCGATTAGCGAATACTACTACTAGTGAGTGACAGTATCCGAATTATTGCATTCGAATGCATGAAATTTCGATTAGCGAATACTACTACTAGTGAGTGACAGTATCCCAGAACTTGCATTCGAATGCATGAGATTTCGATTAGCGAATACTACTACTAGTGAGTGACAGTATCCGGATTATTGCATTCGAATGCATGAGATTTCGATTAGCGAATACTACTACTAGTGAGTGACAGTATCCGAGAACTTGCATTCGAATGCATGAGATTTCGATTAGCGAATACTACTACTTTTTTTTTCTATTTGTTTAAATTAGATAAAAGAAGCAATACATTGCAATTACAATCGGGTGTACAATACTAAACCATTTCTGCATTTTGTAATGTTCTTTCATTTGGTAAAGCATATTGCTGTTCATTGCATGAGGTCAGTTACCTTTGCTGGTCCTCCATTTGGTTTCATCTGGCAACTGGGCGATGACACTTCCGAGATGGTGATACCTCCATCCAGCTGGCATAATCCTTTGCTGGTCCTCCATTTGGTTTCATCTGGCAACTGAGCGATGACACTTCCGAGATGGTGATATCTCCATCCAGCTGGCATAATCCTTTGCTGGTCCTCCATTTGGTTTCATCTGGCAACTGGGCGATGACACTTCCGAGATGGTGATATCTCCATCCAGCTGGCATAATCCTTTGCTGGTCCTCCATTTGGTTTCATCTATCAACTGGGCGATGACACTTCCGAGATGGTGATATCTCCATCCAGCTGGCATAATCCTTTGCTGGTCCTCCATTTGGTTTCATCTATCAACTGGGCGATGACACTTCCGAGATGGTGATATCTCCATCCAGCTGGCATAATCCTTTGCTGGTCCTCCATTTGGTTTCATCTGGCAACTGGGCGATGACACTTCCGAGATGGTGATATCTCCATCCAGCTGGCATAATCCTTTGCTGGTCCTCCATTTGGTTTCATCTATCAACTGGGCGATGACACTTCCGAGATGGTGATATCTCCATCCAGCTGGCATAATCCTTTACACAGAAAGGACATCTATGTTAGGGAAGCATCAAGAGAAAGTCACGTTTTTTCCTTTTGAGGCGCGTCCTATGTTCTGTTAAAAATCTCTCCAGGCCACGGACACTAGGAGATGGATCCTGCAACATATAGTGGATATAGCCCATGATAAGCCATATTTGGGCAAAGACGTGTTTTTTCACCTGGATATCTAGCTGCAGGATTGCCCTGCGAATGGTATTTGGGTTATCTGCCCTGGTAATGCAGCGGATTTTATTTTGTATCCACTGCCAAGTTTCGGGAATGCACGTTGTAAGACGGTGTTGAAGGGTGTCAAGGTTGTGGCATCGAGAACAATGCGGTGAATTGCAGATGTTGTGGCGATATTGTTTTTCTGCTGTGGGTACTATGGCATTGAGCATCTTGTAGGCAGAGGCCTTCCAGTCCGTCGGGATATCAGCGTAGCGAAAAACTCTCCAGATATTCTTCCAAGGAATATTGGGATATTTAACCTCTATTGTGGGAGTAGAAGGAATACGTAACAGCAGATGACGGTAGAGGATCTTTGTAGTTGGAATTGGATCCCCAGAGACGAAATTCACAGGTAAAGTGGTAATACATTTCACCATCCGGCGATAAATGGCATGGTTCATTAATGTTCCAGTGCTGGAGTGAAGTTGTTTGTTGTCCTTGAATTGTCCTATCTGTAAAGAAGTTCTAATTAACAGTGCTGAACTTTTTTCGGAGACCTTAATGAGTCCTAGGCCTCCATTCATGATGGGACGCCACAGCTGAGATTTTGCCACTTTATATACATGTCCATTCCACAAATAATATGACACTGCCAGCTCGATGCGCTGGGAAATCTCTAACGGGATGGGCAGAATTTGGGCCAAATACCAAATCTTGGATAATCCCATGAGGTTAACATACCAAACTCTCTGGAGAATGTTAAGGTTTCTACTCAAGTTGCGCTGTAGGGAGTAACGGATGCGATTGAGTAAAGATGTCCAATTTATGTTTACCATTTCTGTGACGTTCGTGGTGATTTGGAGGCCTAGAATAGTGACGTGGTCTTTAATGGGCACATCATCCACCGTTAACGTCCGAGGCCAGGTCCCAAAAGGTATCAATGAGGACTTCTGATAATTAATCTTCGCGCAAGATGCCTGTTCATGAAACTGTAATATGTGCGGAAGTAGGAAAACTTGATGATGGTAGCGGAGTAGCAGAGTCATGTCATCGGCATAAGTCTTTATGGTGAGCAGTCTTGACGGCACTGTAGGTGAAAATAAGTGTTTCTTCATCAATCGCACCAGAGGTTCGGTGCAAACTGTAAACAATAACATTGATAATGGGCAACCTTGTCGTATACCACTCAAAATGGGTATTGGCCTAGTAAAATATCCATTGATTTGGATTCTGGAGTATGCAGACTTGTACACTAGTTTAATGGTTTGTAGGATACGATCAGAAATACCCATGTGCTGCAAGACACCAAAAATGTAATTATGGTCAATATTGTCGAATGCTCTCTCGAGGTCCAATGACAACAAGGCCGCTTCTTCCTCAGGATGTTCCTCGAGATATACCACAGCATCCCTTAATTGTATCAAATTGTGCGAGATTTTCCTGTCTGGAAGTCCACAAGTTTGTTCCGGTCCAATCAAGGCTGGCAGTACTTTACGCAATCTGTTGGCTAAAATCTTTGTAAAAATTTTAAAATCAGTATTCA
This sequence comes from Tenodera sinensis, assembly GCA_030765045.1. Taxonomy (NCBI): domain Eukaryota; kingdom Metazoa; phylum Arthropoda; class Insecta; order Mantodea; family Mantidae; genus Tenodera; species Tenodera sinensis. The sequence goes on from JAUKNM010000016.1 coordinate 1,652,045, forward strand.
GTAGTGTTATCGGCCTAAAGCTGTTAAAATGGTGTGGTTTTATACATTTTGGAATTAAAATTACAATTCCTTCATTAAACCCTGACAAGTGGTCGCTCATGGCAAAAGTGGCGTTCATCAGTTGTAGCAGACGGTCTTTAATGATCGTCCAAAATACTTTGTAAAAAGTATAGCTAATACCATCTGGTCCTGGTGCAGAATTGTTGCTGGCTTTAAAAATCACGTCCCGAAGTTCATCCATGGTGATAGGTGCGTCCAATTCATCCTTATCAGTAGGATTCACAGTTTTATTGATAGCCTCAAAAAGTACTCTTTTTGAGGAATCAAGAGTAGGATGTTCACCATATTGCTGTCTGAAGTGTTCCTCTGCCCCTCGGAGAATTTCAGGCGTTGTGCGTAGGAGAGTAGCATTGGTAGTGGAAATACCACATATGAATTTACGTTGGTGTCGTTTCTTCTCCGAAGCTACATGGTACAAAGCAGCACGTTCATCATCAGTAATTGAGAGGGCACGAGAACGCACCCGTATACCGTCTAAAATGGACTCCTGAATTTTACGAATTTTTAATTTTATCGCAGTTATCCTGCCACTGACGTCGTTGCCGGTGCTCTGTTGATTAGTTAAATCATGTAACAGGGCGTAATAATAGTGTTGGCTATTAGCTCGTTCGGCATCCTTAGCCTTACCAATACATTTGAAGAAGGACTGTATCGCTGGTTTATAAATCAAAAGCCACTGTTGAAGCTCCTGGTAGCAAGACCTGGACGCTCGTACGTTAAGGCTTTCCCAAGTTTCACGAAACTGTTGTTGTACGTCCTCATAATATAATAGAGCATTATTTAATTTCCAGTAGCTTCTACCAAGGATGGGTAAAGGAGTGGATGCTTTCATCTTCACCATTACGGCATGATGGTCGCTTATTGCGGCAGGTACAACAAGGACATTCCGGATGTTGGTTCGATGAAGGCCATTAACATAAATCCTATCAATTCGTGAAGCGGAGGTAGCACGACAGAAAGTGTAGCGAACTTCGTTTCCATGTAGATATTCCCAAGTGTCAGTTAACTGCAATTCCGAAGACAGGCGTTGTAGTGCGGGTGACGGATTATAAGTTCCTCGTTGGTCCTTGGCATGTAACACGCAGTTAAAGCCACCACCCAGCAACAAGTAATTATAGCTGTGACGAAAGAAATATGGCATTTCATCTGCAATGAGAGATTCACGGTCTCGTCGTTTATTGGAGCCAGATGGCAAGTACACATTCACCACTAAGATGTCATTGTCTATTATCATAGCTAAAATGCGTCCACTAGGATGTTCCTCATGATGGGTAATTCTCAACGTCGATCTGTATATTATTGCTGTGCCCCTATTGTCAATGCCTACATTGCAAATGTAGTTATACTGAGGACCAAGGAAGTTTAAATTAACGGTGTTCACCTCTTGCAGGAGTAGGATGTCAATATCATGGCTGAAAATGAAATTATTGAGAAGTTGTTGTTTAGCAGTACTGCGTATACCATTGACATTTAAGGTGGCATAAATACGGGTATAAGTCATGCAAATTAAGTAGATGAGGTAGAATAGGAACAGCCAAGAAGAAACATCAGGCATTATGATAGCGGTGTGGGAGTACCCGGGTCATTTTCGAATGATTCTTCAGTTTTCTCTTTCTTTCGGTTACCCTTGCTACTCTCCGTACGTCTCTTTTTCACGCGTGGGTCGCGGTTTCTACTATTATTGGAAATTGTGGGCACTACTTCCATATCTGTCGTTATTGGAGCGAATGCACATGTTTCTGAAGTTATATTTGAAGTTTCTGGTGTCACCTCGGAGGGTTCCTCTGCCATTGGAATAGTGGTAAAGTTCGTTATCGGGGCATCACTTTGTGCATCATCATCATCCATTAGTAAATTTTCCGCCTGTTCAGGATTGATTACAGTTTCCCTCTGTGTTTCTAACACGGTATCTTTTCCTGAAAACTGAGCTGCAGTTACTTGTTCTTTATCAGTAGTCGTCATTTCTGCCGAGGTCATAGCTGTGTCTTGTGGCAAATCCACCGGTACCCGTCTAATGCGGAAGTCTCCCTGCACTAGTTTAGACCATGTGGGCGGGTCTGTTAGACGTGGTGTCTGCGTGATTACCCTCCGTCTGGGACAGTTGTTTCGTAAACGTCCTGTTTCAGTACACACCGCACATGTAATTGGTTGACCTTCATAGCTTATAAAGCTTTTATATCCGGCAATATCTATATATGAGGGAATATGCTTTTTTAAATCTATCTTTGCAGTGCGTACTCCGTTACTGATTTTGTATCGAAGCGTGGGCCCCCAAGTATCCATTGATAGTGCTAGTACTGTGCCGTAGTTTCCTAGATGTTGTCGTACAATTTCTTGGTTTAAATCTTTGGGTAAGTGGTATAATTTCACAATACGAAACCCTAGACCTGCCGTTGTTATTGTTACTTTACTTCTTTGTCCATTACTATAGGTAAAAATTGACTCACCGTTTGTGTCATCTATGGCCCTTTTTACTCGCAGCGCTTCCTTACACTGGATGTATATTTGCCGGGTGTAATTGTTGATCTGTATCATTTCCAGTTCCTCTTCTTCAAATCGGAATATATCGTGAATCCATTCATGTAGTTCGTATGGAGACGGTTTCGGCACCTCACGATCCACAAACGTTAGTACTAATGTGTTCTTTCGTTCTATATACATTTTTACGTTACTAGAAAATCACACTTATTTAACACACAAAAATGTGTAATGAAAACCAGCGAGTTATAGCTGGTGCAAAGTCACGTAAGTTGAAGGTCGAACCAAGCGAACAAGCTCTCACCAAAACAACCTCTCCTTACACACGCTGCTGCGCGACTGTGACTACTAGTGAGTGACAGTATCCGAGAACTTGAATTCGAATGCATGAGATTTCGATTAGTGAATACAATTACTAGTGAGTGACAGTATCCGAATTATTGCATTCGAATGCAAGAGATTTCGATTAGCGAATACTACTACTAGTGAGTGACAGTATCCGAGAACTTGCATTCGAATGCATGAGATTCCGATTAGCGAATACTACTACTAGTGAGTGACAGTATCCGAATTATTGCATTCGAATGCATGAAATTTCGATTAGCAAATACTACTACTAGTGAGTGACAGTATCCCAGTACTTGCATTCTAATGCATGAAAATTCGATTAGCGAATACTACTACAAGTGAGTGACAGTATCCCAGAACTTGCATTCGAATGCATGAAATTTCGATTAGCGAATACTACTACTAGTGAGTGACAGTATCCGAATTATTGCATTCGAATGCATGAAATTTCGATTAGCGAATACTACTACTAGTGAGTGACAGTATCCGAATTATTGCATTCGAATGCATGAAATTTCGATTAGCGAATACTACTACTAGTGAAAATCACACTTATTTAACACACAAAAATGTGTAATGAAAACCAGCGAGTTATAGCTGGTGCAAAGTCACGTAAGTTGAAGGTCGAACCAAGCGAACAAGCTCTCGCCAAAACAACCTCTCCTTACACACGCTGCTGCGCGACTGTGACTACTAGTGAGTGACAGTATCCGAGAACTTGAATTCGAATGCATGAGATTTCGATTAGTGAATACAATTACTAGTGAGTGACAGTATCCGAATTATTGCATTCGAATGCAAGAGATTTCGATTAGCGAATACTACTACTAGTGAGTGACAGTATCCGAGAACTTGCATTCGAATGCATGAGATTTCGATTAGCGAATACTACTACTAGTGAGTGACAGTATCCGAATTATTGCATTCGAATGCATGAAATTTCGATTAGCAAATACTACTACTAGTGAGTGACAGTATCCCAGTACTTGCATTCTAATGCATGAAAATTCGATTAGCGAATACTACTACAAGTGAGTGACAGTATCCCAGAACTTGCATTCGAATGCATGAAATTTCGATTAGCGAATACTACTACTAGTGAGTGACAGTATCCGAATTATTGCATTCGAATGCATGAAATTTCGATTAGCGAATACTACTACTAGTGAGTGACAGTATCCGAATTATTGCATTCGAATGCATGAAATTTCGATTAGCGAATACTACTACTAGTGAGTGACAGTATCCGAATTATTGCATTCGAATGCATGAAATTTCGATTAGCGATTACTACTACTAGTGAGTGACAGTATCCCAGAACTTGCATTCGAATGCATGAGATTTCGATTAGCGAATACTACTACTAGTGAGTGACAGTATCCGGATTATTGCATTCGAATGCATGAGATTTCGATTAGCGAATACTACTACTAGTGAGTGACAGTATCCGAGAACTTGCATTCGAATGCATGAGATTTCGATTAGCGAATACTACTACTAGTGAGTGACAGTATCCGAGAACTTGAATTCGAATGCATGAGATTTCGATTAGTGAATACTACTACTAGTGAGTGACAGTATCCGAATTATTGCATTCGAAAGCAAGAGATTTCGATTAGCGAATACTACTACTAGTGAGTGACAGTATCCGAGAACTTGCATTTATATGCATGAGATTTCGATTAGCGAATACTACTACTAGTGAGTGACAGTATCCGAGAACTTGCATTTGAATGCATGAGATTTCGATTAGCGAATACTACTACTAGTGAGTGACAGAATCCGAGAACTTGCATTCGAATGCAAGGGATTTCGATTAGCGAATACTACTACTGGTGAGTGACAGTATCCGAGAACTTGCATTCGAATGCATGAGATTTCGATTAGCGAATACTGCTACTAGTCAGTGACAGTATCCGAATTATTGCATTTGAATGCAAGAGATTTGGATTAGCGAATACTACTACTAGTGAGTGACAGTATCCGAGAACTTGCATTCGGATGCATGAGATTTCGATTAGCGAATACTACTACTAGTGAGTGACAGTATCCGAGAACTTGCATTCGAATGCAAGAGATTTCGATTAGCGAATACTATTACTACTGAGTGACAGTATCCGAATTATTGCATTCGAATGCAAGAGATTTCGATTAGCGAATACTACTACTAGTGAGTGACAGTACCCGAGAACTTGCATACGAATGCAAGAGATTTCGATTAGCGAATACTACTACTAGTGAGGACAGTATCCGAATTATTGCATTCGAATGCATGAGATTTCGATTAGCGAATACTACTACTAGTGAGTGACAGTATCCGAGAACTTGCATTCGAATGCAAGAGATTTCGATTAGCGAATACTACTACTAGTGAGTGACATTATCCGAGAACTTGCATTCGAATGCAAGAGATTTCAATTAGCGAATACTACTACTAGTGAGTGACAGTATCCGAGAACTTGCATTCGAATGCATGAGATTTCGATTAGCGAATACTACTACTAGTGAGTGACAGTATCCGAGAACTTGCATTCGAATGCATGAGATTTCGATTAGCGAATACTACTACTAGTGAGTGACAGAATCCGAGAACTTGCATTCGAATGCATGAGATTTCGATTAGCGAATACTACTACTAGTGAGTGACAGTATCCGATAACTTGCATTCGAATGCATGAGATTTCGATTAGCGAATACTACTACTAATGAGTGACAGTATCCAAATTATTGCATTCGAATGCATGAAATTTCGATTAGCGAATACTACTACTAGTGAGTGACAGTATCCGAATTATTGCATTCGAATGCATGAAATTTCGATTAGCGAGTACTACTACTAGTGAGTGACAGTATCCGAATTATTGCATTCGAATGCATGAAATTTCGATTAGCGAATACTACTACTAGTGAGTGACAGTATCCGAATTATTGCATTCGAATGCATGAAATTTCGATTAGCGAATACTACTACTAGTGAGTGACAGTATCCCAGAACTTGCATTCGAATGCATGAGATTTCGATTAGCGAATACTACTACTAGTGAGTGACAGTATCCGGATTATTGCATTCGAAGGCATAAGATTTCGATTAGCGAATACCACTACTAGTGAGTGACAGTATCCGAGAACTTGCATTCGAATGCATGAGATTTCGTTTAGCGAATACTACTACTAGTGAGTGACAGTATCCGAGAACTTGAATTCGAATGCATGAGATTTCGATTAGTGAATACTATTGCTAGTGAGTGACAGTATCCGAATTATTGCATTCGAGTGCATGAAATTTCGATTAGCGAGTACTACTACTAGTGAGTGACAGTATCCGAATTATTGCATTCGAATGCATGAGATTTCGATTAGCGAATACTACTACTAGTGAGTGACAGTATCCGAAATATTGCATTCGAATGCATGAAATTTCGATTAGCGAATACTACAACTAGTGAGTGACAGTAGCCGAATTATTGCATTCGAATGCATCAAATTTCGATTAGCGAATACTACTACTAGTGAGTGACAGTATCCGAATTATTGCATTGGAATGCATGAAATTTCGATTAGCGAATACTACTACTAGTGAGTGACAGTATCCCAGAACTTGCATTCGAATGCATGAAATTTCGATTAGCGAATACTACTACTAGTGAGCGACAGTATCCGAGAACTTGCATTCGAATGCATGAGATTTCGATTAGCGAATACTACTACTAGTGAGTGACAGTATCCGAATTATTGCATTCGAATGCAAAAGATTTCGATTAGCGAATACTACTACTAGTGAGTGACAGTATCCGAATTATTGCATTCGAATGCATGAAATTTCGATTAGCAAATACTACTACTAGTGAGTGACAGTATCCCAGTACAAGCATTCTAATGCATGAAAATTCGATTAGCGAATACTACTACTAGTGAGTGACAGTATCCCAGAACTTGCATTCGAATGCATGAAATTTCGATTAGCGAATACTACTACTAGTGAGTGACAGTATCCGAATTATTGCATTCGAATGCATGAAATTTCGATTAGCAAATACTACTACTAGTGAGTGACAGTATCCCAGTACTAGCATTCTAATGCATGAAAATTCGATTAGCGAATACTACTACTAGTGAGTGACAGTATCCCAGAACTTGCATTCGAATGCATGAGATTTCGATTAGCGAATACTACTACTGTGAGTGACAGTATCCGAGTACTTGCATTCGGATGCATGAGATTTCGATTAGCGAATACTACTACTAGTGAGTGACAGTATCCGAGAACTTGCATTCGAATGCAAGAGATTTCGATTAGCGAATACTATTACTACTGAGTGACAGTATCCGAATTATTGCATTCGAATGCAAGAGATTTCGATTAGCGAATACTACTACTAGTGAGTGACAGTACCCGAGAACTTGCATTCGAATGCAAGAGATTTCGATTAGCGAATACTACTACTAGTGAGGACAGTATCCGAATTATTGCATTCGAATGCATGAGATTTCGATTAGCGAATACTACTACTAGTGAGTGACAGTATCCGAGAACTTGCATTCGAATGCAAGAGATTTCGATTAGCGAATACTACTACTAGTGAGTGACATTATCCGAGAACTTGCATTCGAATGCAAGAGATTTCAATTAGCGAATACTACTACTAGTGAGTGACAGTATCCGAGAACTTGCATTCGAATGCATGAGATTTCGATTAGCGAATACTACTACTAGTGAGTGACAGTATCCGAGAACTTGCATTCGAATGCATGAGATTTCGATTAGCGAATACTACTACTAGTGAGTGACAGAATCCGAGAACTTGCATTCGAATGCATGAGATTTCGATTAGCGAATACTACTACTAGTGAGTGACAGTATCCGATAACTTGCATTCGAATGCATGAGATTTCGATTAGCGAATACTACTACTAATGAGTGACAGTATCCAAATTATTGCATTCGAATGCATGAAATTTCGATTAGCGAATACTACTACTAGTGAGTGACAGTATCCGAATTATTGCATTCGAATGCATGAAATTTCGATTAGCGAGTACTACTACTAGTGAGTGACAGTATCCGAATTATTGCATTCGAATGCATGAAATTTCGATTAGCGAATACTACTACTAGTGAGTGACAGTATCCGAATTATTGCATTCGAATGCATGAAATTTCGATTAGCGAATACTACTACTAGTGAGTGACAGTATCCCAGAACTTGCATTCGAATGCATGAGATTTCGATTAGCGAATACTACTACTAGTGAGTGACAGTATCCGGATTATTGCATTCGAAGGCATGAGATTTCGATTAGCGAATACCACTACTAGTGAGTGACAGTATCCGAGAACTTGCATTCGAATGCATGAGATTTCGTTTAGCGAATACTACTACTAGTGAGTGACAGTATCCGAGGACTTGAATTCGAATGCATGATATTTCGATTAGTGAATACTATTACTAGTGAGTGACAGTATCCGAATTATTGCATTCGAGTGCATGAAATTTCGATTAGCGAGTACTACTACTAGTGAGTGACAGTATCCGAATTATTGCATTCCAATGCATGAGATTTCGATTAGCGAATACTACTACTAGTGAGTGACAGTATCCGAAATATTGCATTCGAATGCATGAAATTTCGATTAGCGAATACTACAACTAGTGAGTGACAGTAGCCGAATTATTGCATTCGAATGCATCAAATTTCGATTAGCGAATACTACTACTAGTGAGTGACAGTATCCGAATTATTGCATTGGAATGCATGAAATTTCGATTAGCGAATACTACTACTAGTGAGTGACAGTATCCCAGAACTTGCATTCGAATGCATGAAATTTCGATTAGCGAATACTACTACTAGTGAGCGACAGTATCCGAGAACTTGCATTCGAATGCATGAGATTTCGATTAGCGAATACTACTACTAGTGAGTGACAGTATCCGAATTATTGCATTCGAATGCAAAAGATTTCGATTAGCGAATACTACTACTAGTGAGTGACAGTATCCGAATTATTGCATTCGAATGCATGAAATTTCGATTAGCAAATACTACTACTAGTGAGTGACAGTATCCCAGTACAAGCATTCTAATGCATGAAAATTCGATTAGCGAATACTACTACTAGTGAGTGACAGTATCCCAGAACTTGCATTCGAATGCATGAAATTTTGATTAGCGAATACTACTACTAGTGAGTGACAGTATCCGAATTATTGCATTCGAATGCATGAAATTTCGATTAGCAAATACTACTACTAGTGAGTGACAGTATCCCAGTACTAGCATTCTAATGCATGAAAATTCGATTAGCGAATACTACTACTAGTGAGTGACAGTATCCCAGAACTTGCATTCGAATGCATGAGATTACGATTAGCGAATACTACTACTAGTGAGTGACAGTATCCGAGAACTTGAATTCGAATGCATGAGATTTCGATTAGTGAATACTACTACTAGTGAGTGACAGTATCCGAATTATTGCATTCGAATGCAAGAGATTTCGATTATCGAATACTACTACTAGTGAGTGACAGTATCCGAGAACTTGCATTCAAATGCATGAGATTTCGATTAGCGAATACTACTACTAGTGAGTGACAGTATCCGAATTATTGCATTCGAATGCATGAGATTTCGATTAGCGAATACTACTACTAGTGAGTGACAGTATCCGAGAACTTGCATTCGAATGCATGAGATTTCATTAGCGAATACTACTACTAGTGAGTGACAGTATCCAAATTATTGCATTCGAATGCATGAAATTTCGATTAGCGAATACTACTACTAGTGAGTGACAGTATCCGAATTATTGCATTTGAATGCATGAAATTTCGATTAGCGAATACTACTACTAGTGAGTGACAGTATCCGAATTATTGCATTCGAATGCATGAAATTTCGATTAGCGAATACTACTACTAGTGAGTGACAGTATCCGAATTATTGCATTCGAATGCATGAAATTTCGATTAGCGAATACTACTACTAGTGAGTGACAGTATCCCAGAACTTGCATTCGAATGCATGAGATTTCGATTAGCGAATACTACTACTAGTGAGTGACAGTATCCGGATTATTGCATTCGAATGCATGAGATTTCGATTAGCGAATACTACTACTAGTGAGTGACAGTATCCGAGAACTTGCATTCAAATGCATGAGATTTCGATTAGCGAATACTACTACTAGTGAGTGACAGTATCCGTGAACTTGAATTCGAATGCATGAGATTTCGATTAGTGAATACTATTACTAGTGAGTGACAGTATCCGAATTATTGCATTCGAATGCAAGAGATTTCGATTAGCGAATACTACTACTAGTGAGTGACAGTATTAGAGATCTTGCATTCGAATGCATGAGATTTCGATTAGCGAATACTACTACTAGTGAGTGACAGTATCCGAATTATTGCATTCGAGTGCATGAAATTTCGATTAGCAAATACTACTACTAGTGAGTGACAGTATCCCAGTACTTGCATTCTAATGCATGAAAATTCGATTAGCGAATACTACTACTAGTGAGTGACAGTATCCCTGAACTTGCTTTCGAATGCATGAAATTTCGATTAGCGAATACTACTACTAGTGAGTGACAGAATCCGAGAACTTGCATTCGAATGCATGAGATTTCGATTAGCGAATACTACTACTAGTGAGTGACAGTATCCGAGAACTTGCATTCGAATGCATGAGATTTCGATTAGCGAATACTACTACTAGTGAGAGACAGAATCAGAGAACTTGCATTCGAATGCATGAGATTTCGATTAGCGAATACTACTACTATTGACTGACAGTATCCCAGAACTTGCATTCGAATGCATGAGATTTCGATTAGCGAATACTACTACTAGTGAGTGACAATATCCAAATTATTGCATTCGAATGCATGAGATTTCGATTAGCGAATACTACTACTAGTGAGTGACAGTATCCGAATTATTGCATTCGAATGCATGAGATTTCGATTAGCGAATACTACTACTAGTGAGTGACAGTATCCGAATTATTGCATTCGAATGCAAGAAATTTCGATTAGCGAATACTACTACAAGTGAGTGACAGTATCCCAGAACTTGCATTCGAATGCATGAAATTTCGATTAGCGAATACTACTACTAGTGAGTGACAGTATCCGAATTATTGCATTCGAATGCATGAAATTTCGATTAGCGAATACTACTACTAGTGAGTGACAGTATCCGAATTATTGCATTCGAATGCATGAAATTTCGATTAGCGAATACTACTACTAGTGAGTGACAGTATCCGAATTATTGCATTCGAATGCATGAAATTTCGATTAGCGAATACTACAACTAGTGAGTGACAGTAGCCGAATTATTGCATTCGAATGCATCAAATTTCGATTAGCGAATACTACTACTAGTGAGTGACAGTATCCGAATTATTGCATTGGAATGCATGAAATTTCGATTAGCGAATACTACTACTAGTGAGTGACAGTATCCCAGAACTTGCATTCGAATGCATGAAATTTGGATTAGCGAATACTACTACTAGTGAGCGACAGTATCCCAGTACTAGCATTCTAATGCATGAAAATTCGATTAGCGAATACTACTACTAGTGAGTGACAGTATCCCAGAACTTGCATTCGAATGCATGAAATTTCGATTAGCGAATACTACTACTAGTGAGTGACACTATCCGAATTATTGCATTCGAATGCATGAAATTTCGCTTAGCGAATACTACTACCAGTAAGTTGCAGTATCCGAATTATTGAATTCGAATGCATGAAATTTCGATTAGCGAATACCACTACTAGTGAGTGACAGTATCCGAATTATTGCATTCGAATGCATGAAATTTTGATTAGCGAATACTACTACTAGTGAGTGACAGTATCCCAGAACTTGCATTCGAATGCATGAGATTTCGATTAGCGAATACTACTACTAGTGAGTGACAGTATCCGAGAACTTGAATTCGAATGCATGAGATTTCGATTAGTGAATAGTACTACTAGTGAGTGACAGTATCCGAATTATTGCATTCGAATGCAAGAGATTTCGATTATCGAATACTACTACTAGTGAGTGACAGTATCCGAGAACTTGCATTCAAATGCATGAGATTTCGATTAGCGAATACTACTACTAGTGAGTGACAGTATCCGAATTATTGCATTCGAATGCATAAGATTTCGATTAGCGAATACTACTACTAGTGAGTGGCAGTATCCGAGAACTTGCATTCGAATGCATGAGATTTCATTAGCGAATACTACTACTAGTGAGTGACAGTATCCAAATTATTGCTTTCGAATGCATGAAATTATGATTAGCGAATACTACTACTAGTGAGTGACAGTATCCGAATTATTGCATTTGAATGCATGAAATTTCGATTAGCGAATACTACTACTAGTGAGTGACAGTATCCGAATTATTGCATTCGAATGCAAGAAATTTCGATTAGCGAATACTACTACTAGTGAGTGACAGTATCCGAATTATTGCATTCGAATGCATGAAATTTCGATTAGCGAATACTACTACTAGTGAGTGACAGTATCCCAGAGCTTGCATTCGAATGCATGAGATTTCGATTAGCGAATACTACTACTAGTGAGTGACAGTATCCGGATTATTGCATTCGAATGCATGAGATTTCGATTAGCGAATACTACTACTAGTGAGTGACAGTATCCGAGAACTTGCATTCGAATGCATGAGATTTCGATTAGCGAATACTACTACTAGTGAGTGACAGTATTAGAGATCTTGCATTCGAATGCATGAGATTTCGATTAGCGAATACTACTACTAGTGAGTGACAGTATCCGAATTATTGCATTCGAATGCATGAAATTTCGATTAGCAAATACTACTACTAGTGAGTGACAGTATCCCAGTACTTGCATTCTAATGCATGAAAATTCGATTAGCGAATACTACTACTAGTGAGTGACAGTATCCCTGAACTTGCATTCGAATGCATGAAATTTCGATTAGCGAATACTACTACTAGTGAGTGACAGAATCCGAGAACTTGCATTCGAATGCATGAGATTTCGATTAGCGAATACTACTACTAGTGAGTGACAGTATCCGAGAACTTGCATTCGTATGCATGAGATTTCGATTAGCGAATACTACTACTAGTGAGTGACAGTATCCGAGAACTTGAATTCGAATGCATGAGATTTCGATTAGTGAATACTATTACTAGTGAGTGACAGTATCCGAAATATTGCATTCGAATGCAAGAGATTTCGATTAGCGAATACTACTACTAGTGAGTGACAGTATCCCAGTACTTGCATTCTAATGCATGAAAATTCGATTAGCGAATACTACTACTAGTGAGTGACAGTATCCCTGAACTTGCATTCGAATGCATGAAATTTCGATTAGCGAATACTACTACTAGTGAGAGACAGAATCCGAGAACTTGCATTCGAATGCATGAGATTTCGATTAGCGAATACTACTACTATTGAGTGACAGTATCCCAGAACTTGCATTCGAATGCATGAGATTTCGATTAGCGAATACTACTACTAGTGAGTGACAGTATCCAAATTATTGCATTCGAATGCATGAGATTTCGATTAGCGAATACTACTACTAGTGAGTGACAGTATCCGTATTATTGCATTCGAATGCATGAGATTTCGATTAGCGAATACTACAACTAGTGAGTGACAGTATCCGAATTATTGTGTTCGAATGCATCAAATTTTGACTAGCGAATACTACTACTAGTGAGTGACAGTATCCGAATTATTGCATTCGAATGCATGAAATTTCGATTAGCGAATACTACTACTAGTGAGTGACAGTATCCCAGAACTTGCATTCGAATGCATGAAATTTCGATTAGCGAATACTACTACTAGTGAGTGACAGTATCCGAGAATTTGCATTCGAATGCATGAGATTTCAATTAGCGAATACTACTACTGGTGAGTGACAGTATCCGAATTATTGCATTCGAATGCAAGAGATTTCGATTAGCGAATACTACTACTAGTGAGTGACAGTATCCGAATTATTGCATTCGAATGCATGAAATTTCGATTAGCAAATACTACTACTAGTGAGTGACAGTATCCCAGTACTAGCATTCTAATGCATGAAAATTCGATTAGCGAATACTACTACTAGTGAGTGACAGTATCCCAGAACTTGCATTCGAATGCATGAAATTTCGATTAGCGAATACTACTACTAGTGAGTGACAGTATCCGAATTATTGCATTCGAATGCATGAAATTTCGATTAGCGAATACTACTACTAGTAAGTGACAGTATCCGAATTATTGCATTCGAATGCATGAAATTTCGATTAGTGAATACTACTACTAGTGAGTGACAGTATCCGAATTATTGCATTCGAATGCATGAAATTTCGATTAGCGAATACTACTACTAGTGAGTGACAGTATCCCAGAACTTGCATTCGAATGCATGAGATTTCGATTAGCGAATACTACTACTAGTGAGTGACAGTATCCGAATTATTGCATTCGAATGCATGAGATTTCGATTAGCGAATACTACTACTAGTGAGTGACAGTATCCGAATTATTGCATTCGAATGCAAGAAATTTCGATTAGCGAATACTACTACAAGTGAGTGACAGTATCCCAGAACTTGCATTCGAATGCATGAAATTTCGATTAGCGAATACTACTACTAGTGAGTGACAGTATCCGAATTATTGCATTCGAATGCATGAAATTTCGATTAGCGAATACTACTACTAGTGAGTGACAGTATCCGAATTATTGCATTCGAATGCATGAAATTTCGATTAGCGAATACTACTACTAGTGAGTGACAGTATCCGAATTATTGCATTCGAATGCATGAAATTTCGATTAGCGAATACTACAACTAGTGAGTGACAGTAGCCGAATTATTGCATTCGAATGCATCAAATTTCGATTAGCGAATACTACTACTAGTGAGTGACAGTATCCGAATTATTGCATTGGAATGCATGAAATTTCGATTAGCGAATACTACTACTAGTGAGTGACAGTATCCCAGAACTTGCATTCGAATGCATGAAATTTGGATTAGCGAATACTACTACTAGTGAGCGACAGTATCCCAGTACTAGCATTCTAATGCATGAAAATTCGATTAGCGAATACTACTACTAGTGAGTGACAGTATCCCAGAACTTGCATTCGAATGCATGAAATTTCGATTAGCGAATACTACTACTAGTGAGTGACACTATCCGAATTATTGCATTCGAATGCATGAAATTTCGCTTAGCGAATACTACTACCAGTAAGTTGCAGTATCCGAATTATTGAATTCGAATGCATGAAATTTCGATTAGCGAATACCACTACTAGTGAGTGACAGTATCCGAATTATTGCATTCGAATGCATGAAATTTTGATTAGCGAATACTACTACTAGTGAGTGACAGTATCCCAGAACTTGCATTCGAATGCATGAGATTTCGATTAGCGAATACTACTACTAGTGAGTGACAGTATCCGAGAACTTGAATTCGAATGCATGAGATTTCGATTAGTGAATAGTACTACTAGTGAGTGACAGTATCCGAATTATTGCATTCGAATGCAAGAGATTTCGATTATCGAATACTACTACTAGTGAGTGACAGTATCCGAGAACTTGCATTCAAATGCATGAGATTTCGATTAGCGAATACTACTACTAGTGAGTGACAGTATCCGAATTATTGCATTCGAATGCATAAGATTTCGATTAGCGAATACTACTACTAGTGAGTGGCAGTATCCGAGAACTTGCATTCGAATGCATGAGATTTCATTAGCGAATACTACTACTAGTGAGTGACAGTATCCAAATTATTGCTTTCGAATGCATGAAATTATGATTAGCGAATACTACTACTAGTGAGTGACAGTATCCGAATTATTGCATTTGAATGCATGAAATTTCGATTAGCGAATACTACTACTAGTGAGTGACAGTATCCGAATTATTGCATTCGAATGCAAGAAATTTCGATTAGCGAATACTACTACTAGTGAGTGACAGTATCCGAATTATTGCATTCGAATGCATGAAATTTCGATTAGCGAATACTACTACTAGTGAGTGACAGTATCCCAGAGCTTGCATTCGAATGCATGAGATTTCGATTAGCGAATACTACTACTAGTGAGTGACAGTATCCGGATTATTGCATTCGAATGCATGAGATTTCGATTAGCGAATACTACTACTAGTGAGTGACAGTATCCGAGAACTTGCATTCGAATGCATGAGATTTCGATTAGCGAATACTACTACTAGTGAGTGACAGTATTAGAGATCTTGCATTCGAATGCATGAGATTTCGATTAGCGAATACTACTACTAGTGAGTGACAGTATCCGAATTATTGCATTCGAATGCATGAAATTTCGATTAGCAAATACTACTACTAGTGAGTGACAGTATCCCAGTACTTGCATTCTAATGCATGAAAATTCGATTAGCGAATACTACTACTAGTGAGTGACAGTATCCCTGAACTTGCATTCGAATGCATGAAATTTCGATTAGCGAATACTACTACTAGTGAGTGACAGAATCCGAGAACTTGCATTCGAATGCATGAGATTTCGATTAGCGAATACTACTACTAGTGAGTGACAGTATCCGAGAACTTGCATTCGTATGCATGAGATTTCGATTAGCGAATACTACTACTAGTGAGTGACAGTATCCGAGAACTTGAATTCGAATGCATGAGATTTCGATTAGTGAATACTATTACTAGTGAGTGACAGTATCCGAAATATTGCATTCGAATGCAAGAGATTTCGATTAGCGAATACTACTACTAGTGAGTGACAGTATCCCAGTACTTGCATTCTAATGCATGAAAATTCGATTAGCGAATACTACTACTAGTGAGTGACAGTATCCCTGAACTTGCATTCGAATGCATGAAATTTCGATTAGCGAATACTACTACTAGTGAGAGACAGAATCCGAGAACTTGCATTCGAATGCATGAGATTTCGATTAGCGAATACTACTACTATTGAGTGACAGTATCCCAGAACTTGCATTCGAATGCATGAGATTTCGATTAGCGAATACTACTACTAGTGAGTGACAGTATCCAAATTATTGCATTCGAATGCATGAGATTTCGATTAGCGAATACTACTACTAGTGAGTGACAGTATCCGTATTATTGCATTCGAATGCATGAGATTTCGATTAGCGAATACTACAACTAGTGAGTGACAGTATCCGAATTATTGTGTTCGAATGCATCAAATTTTGACTAGCGAATACTACTACTAGTGAGTGACAGTATCCGAATTATTGCATTCGAATGCATGAAATTTCGATTAGCGAATACTACTACTAGTGAGTGACAGTATCCCAGAACTTGCATTCGAATGCATGAAATTTCGATTAGCGAATACTACTACTAGTGAGTGACAGTATCCGAGAATTTGCATTCGAATGCATGAGATTTCAATTAGCGAATACTACTACTGGTGAGTGACAGTATCCGAATTATTGCATTCGAATGCAAGAGATTTCGATTAGCGAATACTACTACTAGTGAGTGACAGTATCCGAATTATTGCATTCGAATGCATGAAATTTCGATTAGCAAATACTACTACTAGTGAGTGACAGTATCCCAGTACTAGCATTCTAATGCATGAAAATTCGATTAGCGAATACTACTACTAGTGAGTGACAGTATCCCAGAACTTGCATTCGAATGCATGAAATTTCGATTAGCGAATACTACTACTAGTGAGTGACAGTATCCGAATTATTGCATTCGAATGCATGAAATTTCGATTAGCGAATACTACTACTAGTAAGTGACAGTATCCGAATTATTGCATTCGAATGCATGAAATTTCGATTAGTGAATACTACTACTAGTGAGTGACAGTATCCGAATTATTGCATTCGAATGCATGAAATTTCGATTAGCGAATACTACTACTAGTGAGTGACAGTATCCCAGAACTTGCATTCGAATGCATGAGATTTCGATTAGCGAATACTACTACTAGTGAGTGACAGTATCCGAGAACTTGCATTCGAATGCATGAGATTTCGATTAGCGAATACTACTACTAGTGAGTGATAGTATCCGAGAACTTGCATTCGAATGCATGAGATTTCGATTAGCGAATACTACTACTAGTGAGTGACAGTATCCGAGAACTTGAATTCGAATGAATGAGATTTCGATTAGTGAATACTACTACTAGTGAGTGACAGTATCCGAATTATTGCATTCGAATGCAAGAGATTTCGAATATCGAATACTACTACTAGTGAGTGACAGTATCCGAGAACTTGCATTCAAATGCATGAGATTTCGATTAGCGAATACTACTACTAGTGAGTGACAGTATCCGAATTATTGCATTCGAATGCATGAGATTTCGATTAGCGAATACTACTACTAGTGAGTGACAGTATCCGAATTATTGCATTCGAATGCATGAAATTTCGATTAGCGAATACTACTACTAGTGAGTGACAGTATCCGAATTATTGCATTCGAATGCATGAAATTTCGATTAGCGAATACTACTACTAGTGAGTGACAGTATCCCAGAACTTGCATTCGAATGCATGAGATTTCGATTAGCGAATACTACTACTAGTGAGTGACAGTATCCGGATTATTGCATTCGAATGCATGAGATTTCGATTAGCGAATACTACTACTAGTGAGTGACAGTATCCGAGAACTTGCATTCGAATGCATGAGATTTCGATTAGCGAATACTACTACTTTTTTTTTCTATTTGTTTAAATTAGATAAAAGAAGCAATACATTGCAATTACAATCGGGTGTACAATACTAAACCATTTCTGCATTTTGTAATGTTCTTTCATTTGGTAAAGCATATTGCTGTTCATTGCATGAGGTCAGTTACCTTTGCTGGTCCTCCATTTGGTTTCATCTGGCAACTGGGCGATGACACTTCCGAGATGGTGATACCTCCATCCAGCTGGCATAATCCTTTGCTGGTCCTCCATTTGGTTTCATCTGGCAACTGAGCGATGACACTTCCGAGATGGTGATATCTCCATCCAGCTGGCATAATCCTTTGCTGGTCCTCCATTTGGTTTCATCTGGCAACTGGGCGATGACACTTCCGAGATGGTGATATCTCCATCCAGCTGGCATAATCCTTTGCTGGTCCTCCATTTGGTTTCATCTATCAACTGGGCGATGACACTTCCGAGATGGTGATATCTCCATCCAGCTGGCATAATCCTTTGCTGGTCCTCCATTTGGTTTCATCTATCAACTGGGCGATGACACTTCCGAGATGGTGATATCTCCATCCAGCTGGCATAATCCTTTGCTGGTCCTCCATTTGGTTTCATCTGGCAACTGGGCGATGACACTTCCGAGATGGTGATATCTCCATCCAGCTGGCATAATCCTTTGCTGGTCCTCCATTTGGTTTCATCTATCAACTGGGCGATGACACTTCCGAGATGGTGATATCTCCATCCAGCTGGCATAATCCTTTACACAGAAAGGACATCTATGTTAGGGAAGCATCAAGAGAAAGTCACGTTTTTTCCTTTTGAGGCGCGTCCTATGTTCTGTTAAAAATCTCTCCAGGCCACGGACACTAGGAGATGGATCCTGCAACATATAGTGGATATAGCCCATGATAAGCCATATTTGGGCAAAGACGTGTTTTTTCACCTGGATATCTAGCTGCAGGATTGCCCTGCGAATGGTATTTGGGTTATCTGCCCTGGTAATGCAGCGGATTTTATTTTGTATCCACTGCCAAGTTTCGGGAATGCACGTTGTAAGACGGTGTTGAAGGGTGTCAAGGTTGTGGCATCGAGAACAATGCGGTGAATTGCAGATGTTGTGGCGATATTGTTTTTCTGCTGTGGGTACTATGGCATTGAGCATCTTGTAGGCAGAGGCCTTCCAGTCCGTCGGGATATCAGCGTAGCGAAAAACTCTCCAGATATTCTTCCAAGGAATATTGGGATATTTAACCTCTATTGTGGGAGTAGAAGGAATACGTAACAGCAGATGACGGTAGAGGATCTTTGTAGTTGGAATTGGATCCCCAGAGACGAAATTCACAGGTAAAGTGGTAATACATTTCACCATCCGGCGATAAATGGCATGGTTCATTAATGTTCCAGTGCTGGAGTGAAGTTGTTTGTTGTCCTTGAATTGTCCCATCTGTAAAGAAGTTCTAATTAACAGTGCTGAACATTTTTCGGAGACCTTAATGAGTCCTAGGCCTCCATTCATGATGGGACGCCACAGCTGAGATTTTGCCACTTTATATACATGTCCATTCCACAAATAATATGACACTGCCAGCTCGATGCGCTGGGAAATCTCTAACGGGATGGGCAGAATTTGGGCCAAATACCAAATCTTGGATAATCCCATGAGGTTAACATACCAAACTCTCTGGAGAATGTTAAGGTTTCTACTCAAGTTGCGCTGTAGGGAGTAACGGATGCGATTGAGTAAAGATGTCCAATTTATGTTTACCATTTCTGTGACGTTCGTGGTGATTTGGAGGCCTAGAATAGTGACGTGGTCTTTAATGGGCACATCATCCACCGTTAACGTCCGAGGCCAGGTCCCAAAAGGTATCAATGAGGACTTCTGATAATTAATCTTCGCGCAAGATGCCTGTTCATGAAACTGTAATATGTGCGGAAGTAGGAAAACTTGATGATGGTAGCGGAGTAGCAGAGTCATGTCATCGGCATAAGTCTTTATGGTGAGCAGTCTTGACGGCACTGTAGGTGAAAATAAGTGTTTCTTCATCAATCGCACCAGAGGTTCGGTGCAAACTGTAAACAATAACATTGATAATGGGCAACCTTGTCGTATACCACTCAAAATGGGTATTGGCCTAGTAAAATATGCATTGATTTGGATTCTGGAGTATGCAGACTTGTACACTAGTTTAATGGTTTGTAGGATACGATCAGAAATACCCATGTGCTGCAAGACACCAAAAATGTAATTATGGTCAATATTGTCGAATGCTCTCTCGAGGTCCAATGACAACAAGGCCGCTTCTTCCTCAGGATGTTCCTCGAGATATACCACAGCATCCCTTAATTGTATCAAATTGTGCGAGATTTTCCTGTCTGGAAGTCCACAAGTTTGTTCCGGTCCAATCAAGGCTGGCAGTACTTTACGCAATCTGTTGGCTAAAATCTTTGTAAAAATTTTAAAATCAGTATTCAGTAGTGTTATCGGCCTAAAGCTGTTAAAATGGTGTGGTTTTATACATTTTGGAATTAAAATTACAATTCCTTCATTAAACCCTGACAAGTGGTCGCTCATGGCAAAAGTGGCGTTCATCAGTTGTAGCAGACGGTCTTTAATGATCGTCCAAAATACTTTGTAAAAAGTATAGCTAATACCATCTGGTCCTGGTGCAGAATTGTTGCTGGCTTTAAAAATCACGTCCCGAAGTTCATCCATGGTGATAGGTGCGTCCAATTCATCCTTATCAGTAGGATTCACAGTTTTATTGATAGCCTCAAAAAGTACTCTTTTTGAGGAATCAAGAGTAGGATGTTCACCATATTGCTGTCTGAAGTGTTCCTCTGCCCCTCGGAGAATTTCAGGCGTTGTGCGTAGGAGAGTAGCATTGGCAGTGGAAATACCACATATGAATTTACGTTGGTGTCGTTTCTTCTCCGAAGCTACATGGTACAAAGCAGCACGTTCATCATCAGTAATTGAGAGGGCACGAGAACGCACCCGTATACCGTCTAAAATGGACTCCTGAATTTTACGAATTTTTAATTTTATCGCAGTTATCCTGCCACTGACGTCGTTGCCGGTGCTCTGTTGATTAGTTAAATCATGTAACAGGGCGTAATAATAGTGTTGGCTATTAGCTCGTTCGGCATCCTTAGCCTTACCAATACATTTGAAGAAGGACTGTATCGCTGGTTTATAAATCAAAAGCCACTGTTGAAGCTCCTGGTAGCAAGACCTGGACGCTCGTACGTTAAGGCTTTCCCAAGTTTCACGAAACTGTTGTTGTACGTCCTCATAATATAATAGAGCATTATTTAATTTCCAGTAGCTTCTACCAAGGATGGGTAAAGGAGTGGATGCTTTCATCTTCACCATTACGGCATGATGGTCGCTTATTGCGGCAGGTACAACAAGGACATTCCGGATGTTGGTTCGATGAAGGCCATTAACATAAATCCTATCAATTCGTGAAGCGGAGGTAGCACGACAGAAAGTGTAGCGAACTTCGTTTCCATGTAGATATTCCCAAGTGTCAGTTAACTGCAATTCCGAAGACAGGCGTTGTAGTGCGGGTGACGGATTATAAGTTCCTCGTTGGTCCTTGGCATGTAACACGCAGTTAAAGCCACCACCCAGCAACAAGTAATTATAGCTGTGACGAAAGAAATATGGCATTTCATCTGCAATGAGAGATTCACGGTCTCGTCGTTTATTGGAGCCAGATGGCAAGTACACATTCACCACTAAGATGTCATTGTCTATTATCATAGCTAAAATGCGTCCACTAGGATGTTCCTCATGATGGGTAATTCTCAACGTCGATCTGTATATTATTGCTGTGCCCCTATTGTCAATGCCTACATTGCAAATGTAGTTATACTGAGGACCAAGGAAGTTTAAATTAACGGTGTTCACCTCTTGCAGGAGTAGGATGTCAATATCATGGCTGAAAATGAAATTATTGAGAAGTTGTTGTTTAGCAGTACTGCGTATACCATTGACATTTAAGGTGGCATAAATACGGGTATAAGTCATGCAAATTAAGTAGATGAGGTAGAATAGGAACAGCCAAGAAGAAACATCAGGCATTATGATAGCGGTGTGGGAGTACCCGGGTCATTTTCGAATGATTCTTCAGTTTTCTCTTTCTTTCGGTTACCCTTGCTACTCTCCGCACGTCTCTTTTTCACGCGTGGGTCGCGGTTTCTACTATTATTGGAAATTGTGGGCACTACTTCCATATCTGTCGTTATTGGAGCGAATGCACATGTTTCTGAAGTTATATTTGAAGTTTCTGGTGTCACCTCGGAGGGTTCCTCTGCCATTGGAATAGTGGTAAAGTTCGTTATCGGGGCATCACTTTGTGCATCATCATCATCCATTAGTAAATTTTCCGCCTGTTCAGGATTGATTACAGTTTCCCTCTGTGTTTCTAACACGGTATCTTTTCCTGAAAACTGAGCTGCAGTTACTTGTTCTTTATCAGTAGTCGTCATTTCTGCCGAGGTCATAGCTGTGTCTTGTGGCAAATCCACCGGTACCCGTCTAATGCGGAAGTCTCCCTGCACTAGTTTAGACCATGTGGGCGGGTCTGTTAGACGTGGTGTCTGCGTGATTACCCTCCGTCTGGGACAGTTGTTTCGTAAACGTCCTGTTTCAGTACACACCGCACATGTAATTGGTTGACCTTCATAGCTTATAAAGCTTTTATATCCGGCAATATCTATATATGAGGGAATATGCTTTTTTAAATCTATCTTTGCAGTGCGTACTCCGTTACTGATTATGTATCGAAGCGTGGGCCCCCAAGTATCCATTGATAGTGCTAGTACTGTGCCGTAGTTTCCTAGATGTTGTCGTACAATTTCTTGGTTTAAATCTTTGGGTAAGTGGTATAATTTCACAATACGAAACCCTAGACCTGCCGTTGTTATTGTTACTTTACTTCTTTGTCCATTACTATAGGTAAAAATTGACTCACCGTTTGTGTCATCTATGGCCCTTTTTACTCGCAGCGCTTCCTTACACTGGATGTATATTTGCCGGGTGTAATTGTTGATCTGTATCATTTCCAGTTCCTCTTCTTCAAATCGGAATATATCGTGAATCCATTCATGTAGTTCGTATGGAGACGGTTTCGGCACCTCACGATCCACAAACGTTAGTACTAATGTGTTCTTTCGTTCTATATACATTTTTACGTTACTAGAAAATCACACTTATTTAACACACAAAAATGTGTAATGAAAACCAGCGAGTTATAGCTGGTGCAAAGTCACGTAAGTTGAAGGTCGAACCAAGCGAACAAGCTCTCGCCAAAACAACCTCTCCTTACACACGCTGCTGCGCGACTGTGACTACTAGTGAGTGACAGTATCCGAGAACTTGAATTCGAATGCATGAGATTTCGATTAGTGAATACAATTACTAGTGAGTGACAGTATCCGAATTATTGCATTCGAATGCAAGAGATTTCGATTAGCGAATACTACTACTAGTGAGTGACAGTATCCGAGAACTTGCATTCGAATGCATGAGATTTCGATTAGCGAATACTACTACTAGTGAGTGACAGTATCCGAATTATTGCATTCGAATGCATGAAATTTCGATTAGCAAATACTACTACTAGTGAGTGACAGTATCCCAGTACTTGCATTCTAATGCATGAAAATTCGATTAGCGAATACTACTACAAGTGAGTGACAGTATCCCAGAACTTGCATTCGAATGCATGAAATTTCGATTAGCGAATACTACTACTAGTGAGTGACAGTATCCGAATTATTGCATTCGAATGCATGAAATTTCGATTAGCGAATACTACTACTAGTGAGTGACAGTATCCGAATTATTGCATTCGAATGCATGAAATTTCGATTAGCGAATACTACTACTAGTGAAAATCACACTTATTTAACACACAAAAATGTGTAATGAAAACCAGCGAGTTATAGCTGGTGCAAAGTCACGTAAGTTGAAGGTCGAACCAAGCGAACAAGCTCTCGCCAAAACAACCTCTCCTTACACACGCTGCTGCGCGACTGTGACTACTAGTGAGTGACAGTATCCGAGAACTTGAATTCGAATGCATGAGATTTCGATTAGTGAATACAATTACTAGTGAGTGACAGTATCCGAATTATTGCATTCGAATGCAAGAGATTTCGATTAGCGAATACTACTACTAGTGAGTGACAGTATCCGAGAACTTGCATTCGAATGCATGAGATTTCGATTAGCGAATACTACTACTAGTGAGTGACAGTATCCGAATTATTGCATTCGAATGCATGAAATTTCGATTAGCAAATACTACTACTAGTGAGTGACAGTATCCCAGTACTTGCATTCTAATGCATGAAAATTCGATTAGCGAATACTACTACAAGTGAGTGACAGTATCCCAGAACTTGCATTCGAATGCATGAAATTTCGATTAGCGAATACTACTACTAGTGAGTGACAGTATCCGAATTATTGCATTCGAATGCATGAAATTTCGATTAGCGAATACTACTACTAGTGAGTGACAGTATCCTTTTGGATTTGGTTTAAGGGCGCTCAACTTCTAGGTCATTAGCGCCCTTAAGAGACTCATGGCAATAGCCAGATATAAATTTCACTCAAAAAATAAAAATACTAGCAACAAGAAAAATATACAAAGGTAAAAAGCAGTGGCAATAGCCAGATATGAAACAAAGTGATAAATATGTCCAAAATCAGAAACAGATAATTAAAATTTTTAAATCCTCAAATTTATATTGCACTGCGCTAAAAAATTAAAAACTCTATCAACCGCTGTTTTGTCGTCCGCTAAGACCTCTGCAAGTCTGGCAGGCAGCTGCAGAGAATCCCGAAGGTGCGCTAGAGAGTAACACTCTAGGAGCACGTGGCGAACCGACAAAACGTTGTCACACAGCGGACATAGAGGCGCAGGGTCCCTTTTAAATAGGTAACCATGCGAAAAATTGCAGTGCCCTATTCTTAATCGAGCCAAACTAACCTCCTCGCGACGAGATGTGCGACAGGAAGTTACCCAGTTTATCGGAAGTTCTTTCACTTCTCTAAGCTTATTACCGCGGAGAGCTGACCACTCGTCGTGCCAGGACGACAGCACCGCTCTCCGCACTTCAAGCCTAAAGTCTTCCGAAGTAACACGTGAGATGATAATTCTGGGTTCTGTAGTTGCCGTCTTTGCTGCTAAATCTGCCATTTCATTCCCAGGCAAACCTACGTGACCAGGAATCCATGCACACACCACATCAACACCAGAAGCGTGTAAAACATGGAGGGCATCCTGGATACGTTGTACAATAGGGTGGGGGTTGTACAACTGACAAAGGCTCTGCAGTGCACTAAGGGAATCGCTCAAAATCAGGCAGTCACCTAATTTACGACGGCGAACATACAAAACGGCTCGATAAATTGCATAAAGCTCTGCAGTAAAAATGGAAGTGCTATTTGGAAAACCGAATGTATATGGTTCGGTTCCATAAACATAAGCACATCCAACACCGTTGGTGTTCTTTGATCCATCGGTGTAAATATGCCTACGGTCAGAGTAACCTGACAAAAATTCTAAGAAACACGTGCGGATACTTGAAATAGGCATCGTGGACTTCTGGTGTATGGTCATCCCAAGATCTACATGGGGCGTACCAGATAGCCAAGGGGGGTAAAGTCTCTCACCCTTGGCGAACATCACAGGCAGTTCCACTCCAAGCTTCACTAGGAGCTCTTGGAAACGGAACCCCGCAGGCTTTGGACTAAGGGAGCTATTTCTATATCGTTCTCTTAGCGTGGTGGTGAAAAAAGAAACGAACGTTGGGTGCTTAGCCATACATCTAAGCGCACAACCATAATTTGCCAAGAGAATCTCACGCCGATATTGCAGAGGAGCTTCTGCGGACTCGGCGTAAAGGCTCACCACTGGGCTTGTTGGAAAAGCTCCTGTTGCAATGCGGATGCCCCGATTGTGGACCACGTCTAATCTTCTCAGCACAGATGGTCGTGCTGACGAATAAACAATACACCCATAGTCTAGCTTGGATCGGACCAATGCGCGATATATTCGCAACAAAATTGTCCGATCCGCTCCCCACGATTTGCCATTCAGTACTCGCATAATATTTAGGGAACGGTCACATCTCGCTCTTAGCTGTGCAATATGCGACGACCAACTAAGCTTCCTGTCTAAGATCAAACCCAGGAAGCGCGTCTCTTCTGCGAAGGGAAGTGAATCTGGACCAAATCGGAGCGAAGGTGGTAATCGTCTCCTACGGCGCCAGAAATTAACGCAGATTGTCTTCTCAGTTGAGAAACGGAAGCCGTTTTTCACGCTCCATTCTCTGAGGTTGTCCAAACATTGCTGCAGGCGCCGTTGTAAAAACGCCGTGCGCTGAGAAGTGCAATAGACAGCGAAGTCGTCTACGAATAGGCATGACGAAACTCCAGGTGGAACACATTTCCAGATGGAGTTAATTGCTATAGCAAAGAGCGTGACACTTAGCACCGAACCCTGAGGTACTCCCTCCTCCTGAACAAAAGAATTAGAAAAAACCGAGCCGACCCTTACTCGGAAAAAGCGGTCCTTCATAAACTCCTGAATGAAAAGTGGTAGGCGTCCACGTATGTTCCAGGCATACAGGGAACGTAGAATCCCTGCTCGCCAGCACGTATCATAAGCCTTCTCAAGATCGAAAAATATGCCAACGGTTTGACAGTTCTTCATAAAGCCGTCCATTATCTGTGTCGATATTGACACAAGATGGTCAACAGTTGAACGGCGTCGTCGAAAACCACACTGGATGTTAGTCAGTAGGTTACGACTTTCTAACCACCATACCAATCGTCCATTGATCATGCGTTCCATCACCTTGCAAACGCAACTGGTGAGGGAAATAGGACGATAGCTGGAGGGAAGATGACGGTCCTTCCCAGCCTTCAAGATGGGAATAACGGTGGCCTCCCGCCAATTTTCTGGGAGTATACTGTCAACCCAAACACGGTTATAGACCTCGAGCAGGAATGCCTTACCTTCAGGAGAGAGCTGTTGTAACATTTGTACATGAATACCGTCCGGTCCTGGTGCTGAACATCGCGAAGATTTCAGGGAATACTCCAGCTCTGCCATGGTGAAAAGGCGATTGTAATCTTCTACGTTTCTAGAACGAAACGAGAAGCCTTGAGATTCCACCTGAGTTTTAATTGGAAGGAACTCAGGGGAGTAGTTTTCCGAGCTAGACACTTGTGCGAAAGCACTGCCAAAGGTATTGGCCACTTCAAATGAATCAACAACAGCTCCTGTGGCTGTTTTTAGTCCCGCTATTGGTATTTGGGTCGTTTTAGCTGCAACACGCCTTAATCTATCCCACACAACCGAGGAAGGTGTGTGTCGGTTAAATGAAGCTACAAATTTGCTCCATGATGACTTTTTGCTATCCTTAATGACTTGTCTGGACCTGGCGCGCATTTTCTTGTACTCGATTAGGTTTTCCAAAGTAGGGTGACGTTGGAAAACCCTAAGTGCACGCCTTCGAGCACGAATGGCATTCCGACATTCTTCCGTCCACCAGGGAACGGGAAATCGACGGGGGTGTGTAGTCGACCGCGGAATCGATTGTTCAGCAGCAGAGAGAATCGTCTCCGTGAGATGCTGCGCCAAATTATTTACTGAGTCATGCTCGTTGTAGGTAAAGACAGCCAACTGGGTGTAAAGGTTCCAGTTGGCATGGTCCAAACGCCATCTGGGCATACGAGTGGAAAATGTATGTTGCGTCAAGAGACTAATAAGACATGGGAAGTGGTCACTAGAGTGTAAATCAGAGATGACATTCCATTGTAAGGAGACTGCCAACTGAGGTGAACAAACTGCAAGATCGAGGTGTGAGAAGGTGCTGTGCGAGTCAGAAATGAATGTAGGCTCTCCAGTGTTGAGGAGAGCTAGGTTGTGACTGTCCAAAAAATCGGAAATGAGTGTACCTCTCGCACAAGCGCGACTTGAACCCCAAAGTGGGTGGTGCGCATTGAAGTCTCCCACCAACAGAAACGGTGTTGGCAACTGGGAAACTAGATCTTCTAAATCAATGTGCGAGAAGTCATGGGACGGAGGCAAATATATATTGCAGATGGTGAAATGGATGTCTGGCAGTATAATCCTTATTGCAACTGATTGGATATCAGACTGTATTGGTACAGATTGCATATATATGTCATCTCTCACAAGTATCATAGCGCCGCCATGTGCCGGAACACCCTCTTCTGGTATAACATCACACCGTACTGGGGTGTATCGCCTTAGATGGAAAGCGTCTTGAGGACGCAGCTTAGTCTCTTGCAAACATGCGACCAGAGGTTCGTTTTCTTTGAGCAAGAGCTCAAGTTCTGGTCTTTGAGTTCGAATTCCACGTATGTTCCATTGTAGGATAGTCATATTGCATTGTGTATGGGATAGGTAATTCCAAGGTAACTCTTCATTACTTTGGAGTAGGCGGTTGGCGAACTAATTTCGCCCGTTTCTTTTCTCTTGGGCTTATTGTTTTGTCAGACGCTTTTTCGCGTCTCTTTTCCACTGGGGGTCTCCCAGTGTGGGCAGATTCTAGTTCCATGTCCTCTGCCGAGGACGTGCGTTTTCCCATAGCAAACTTGGGTTCGAGTGTCTCGAACCGGTTGCTAATGGGGACCGGCGAAGATGAAAGACGCCGGTCTGAGTCCACCCCTGAAGATTCTCCAGAAGAAGATTTTCGGGATCTTCGAGGAGATGTTCGGGGACTTCTATATCCCTTCGATGTACTGGGATCGGACGTACCATTTTCCTTGAGGAAGTCGTTTCTTGTATAGGTCTTCTTGAACTTAATCGGTGAGGCATCATATCTTACGGGCTTGCTTCTATCTTGTGTTGATCTTGATGCTTTTGATGGTGATGTAGAGCTGATGTTCTTTGCACTTACGGACGTTGTAGACGTTGACACAGATTTGCGTGCCGATGTAGAAGGCTTTGGAATTGAGCTACGGGGTACGAGTGTCTTTTCTGATATTGTTGCCCCATTTATATCGCTGGTTTGTGTTGCGATTTCTCGTTTCGGTACCGTTTTAGCTGTAACTGAGCTATAGGTACCGGATCTTGGAACAGAGGGTTGGCGTAGACGCAAGAGCTTCCGGGCTTCTGAGAAGGGCACCTTCTCTCTAACCCGTATCTCTTGGATCGCTCTTTCCTCTATAAAACGGGGACAATCTCGGGAACTGGATGCATGTTCACCCTTGCAGTTTACGCATGACGGCGCTGCAGCACAATCACCATCATGAAATGCATCCCCACAGTTATTACAAGTAGGTATTCCCTTGCAAAACTCGTTTGTATGCCCAAAGCGCTGGCATTTAAAACATCTCAGCGGGTTCGGGATGAACGGCCTAACTTCGATGGACTCATACCCTGCCTTAATCCTTTGCGGGAGATCTACCCGATCAAAGGTCAGGAACAGGGTACGTGTTGACTTCAGTTCACCACCTTCTTTGCGTTGAACCCGGTAAACATTAGTTACGCCTTGTTCCGTAAGATTTTCTTGAATCTCCTCATTGCTTAAATCATCCAATGCACGGGTGTTTATCACGCCGCGCGAGGAGTTCAAAGTTCTGTGCATCTGAACGCTGACAGGATAACTTGCTAGCATATTCGCTTTCAGTATCTTAGCTGCCTGGGTAGCTGAATGTGCTTCAACCAGGAGCGTGCCATTGCGAGATCTAGTGCATGACTTTACTGGACCAGCAATGTTATCCAAACCCTTTTGAATGGTAAATGGGCTCACCGATAAAAATTTCTTATCTCCCTCAGTTCGAGATATAACTAAGTAGCGAGGACCACTCGACTCAGCTACTTCCTTTACACTAGCTTTAAAATTTTTTTTGTTGTGAGTTTTTTGTGAACTCATGGCGATGTCATCCTCCACCATTGCAGATGTCTCCGATGGCATGCTCACATCCTGGGCGCCACCCCGGCTTAGGTGAGAGTCCTGGCCTGGACCTTGCTCACCCTAGGGTCTCACCTCCCAATGTATAGACAGAGGGACCCAATCGCCTTCAGGAGTGCATCAGCTCATGCAATGGCCCCTCCCCGGGACTGACCTTTATCAGCGGATACGTACACAGATCCTACATGATAACCAGGGGCTGGGACTTACGCGATTACCCAGTCACCCCTTGCGTCACCCCATCCTCCAACCCGCGCGTAGGTTATCCGTCAGACTGTGTACAGGGAGGTAATAGGTGGGAGGTCAAACACAAAAGTGGACCAAAGTTTATTGGGCGTTTGGCATGTGCCCTCTCACCTCTTGGAGGAACCCAGTCGAGAGTATGGCTCGGGGCCCCGGGTACGCCAAACCCGTACCTACCATAGTAGGAGCCCCTGGGGGAGTTTGATTTCGGAGTCCTCTTCTCCTAGATGAGTCGTCAACCAAGACTAACGAGCCCCATCTACCCGTTTGGAATGTTCTTTGCTTCCCCTCACCTCTTGCCTACCAGTAGTCAAAATGACACTTAGTAGGCCGTCTGGTTCAGGTACTGAGCCCCTCCGCCACGACAAGGCGACACTCCTTCGGAGGGGTGTGACAGTATCCGAATTATTGCATTCGAATGCATGAAATTTCGATTAGCGAATACTACTACTAGTGAGTGACAGTATCCGAATTATTGCATTCGAATGCATGAAATTTCGATTAGCGATTACTACTACTAGTGAGTGACAGTATCCCAGAACTTGCATTCGAATGCATGAGATTTCGATTAGCGAATACTACTACTAGTGAGTGACAGTATCCGGATTATTGCATTCGAATGCATGAGATTTCGATTAGCGAATACTACTACTAGTGAGTGACAGTATCCGAGAACTTGCATTCGAATGCATGAGATTTCGATTAGCGAATACTACTACTAGTGAGTGACAGTATCCGAGAACTTGAATTCGAATGCATGAGATTTCGATTAGTGAATACTACTACTAGTGAGTGACAGTATCCGAATTATTGCATTCGAAAGCAAGAGATTTCGATTAGCGAATACTACTACTAGTGAGTGACAGTATCCGAGAACTTGCATTTATATGCATGAGATTTCGATTAGCGAATACTACTACTAGTGAGTGACAGTATCCGAGAACTTGCATTTGAATGCATGAGATTTCGATTAGCGAATACTACTACTAGTGAGTGACAGAATCCGAGAACTTGCATTCGAATGCAAGGGATTTCGATTAGCGAATACTACTACTGGTGAGTGACAGTATCCGAGAACTTGCATTCGAATGCATGAGATTTCGATTAGCGAATACTGCTACTAGTCAGTGACAGTATCCGAATTATTGCATTTGAATGCAAGAGATTTCGATTAGCGAATACTACTACTAGTGAGTGACAGTATCCGAGAACTTGCATTCGGATGCATGAGATTTCGATTAGCGAATACTACTACTAGTGAGTGACAGTATCCGAGAACTTGCATTCGAATGCAAGAGATTTCGATTAGCGAATACTATTACTACTGAGTGACAGTATCCGAATTATTGCATTCGAATGCAAGAGATTTCGATTAGCGAATACTACTACTAGTGAGTGACAGTACCCGAGAACTTGCATTCGAATGCAAGAGATTTCGATTAGCGAATACTACTACTAGTGAGGACAGTATCCGAATTATTGCATTCGAATGCATGAGATTTCGATTAGCGAATACTACTACTAGTGAGTGACAGTATCCGAGAACTTGCATTCGAATGCAAGAGATTTCGATTAGCGAATACTACTACTAGTGAGTGACATTATCCGAGAACTTGCATTCGAATGCAAGAGATTTCAATTAGCGAATACTACTACTAGTGAGTGGCAGTATCCGAGAACTTGCATTCGAATGCATGAGATTTCGATTAGCGAATACTACTCTTAGTGAGTGACAGTATCCGAGAACTTGCATTCGAATGCATGAGATTTCGATTAGCGAATACTACTACTAGTGAGTGACAGAATCCGAGAACTTGCATTCGAATGCATGAGATTTCGATTAGCGAATACTACTACTAGTGAGTGACAGTATCCGATAACTTGCATTCGAATGCATGAGATTTCGATTAGCGAATACTACTACTAATGAGTGACAGTATCCAAATTATTGCATTCGAATGCATGAAATTTCGATTAGCGAATACTACTACTAGTGAGTGACAGTATCCGAATTATTGCATTCGAATGCATGAAATTTCGATTAGCGAGTACTACTACTAGTGAGTGACAGTATCCGAATTATTGCATTCGAATGCATGAAATTTCGATTAGCGAATACTACTACTAGTGAGTGACAGTATCCGAATTATTGCATTCGAATGCATGAAATTTCGATTAGCGAATACTACTACTAGTGAGTGACAGTATCCCAGAACTTGCATTCGAATGCATGAGATTTCGATTAGCGAATACTACTACTAGTGAGTGACAGTATCCGGATTATTGCATTCGAAGGCATGAGATTTCGATTAGCGAATACCACTACTAGTGAGTGACAGTATCCGAGAACTTGCATTCGAATGCATGAGATTTCGTTTAGCGAATACTACTACTAGTGAGTGACAGTATCCGAGAACTTGAATTCGAATGCATGAGATTTCGATTAGTGAATACTATTACTAGTGAGTGACAGTATCCGAATTATTGCATTCGAGTGCATGAAATTTCGATTAGCGAGTACTACTACTAGTGAGTGACAGTATCCGAATTATTGCATTCGAATGCATGAGATTTCGATTAGCGAATACTACTACTAGTGAGTGACAGTATCCGAAATATTGCATTCGAATGCATGAAATTTCGATTAGCGAATACTACAACTAGTGAGTGACAGTAGCCGAATTATTGCATTCGAATGCATCCAATTTCGATTAGCGAATACTACTACTAGTGAGTGACAGTATCCGAATTATTGCATTGGAATGCATGAAATTTCGATTAGCGAATACTACTACTAGTGAGTGACAGTATCCCAGAACTTGCATTCGAATGCATGAAATTTCGATTAGCGAATACTACTACTAGTGAGCGACAGTATCCGAGAACTTGCATTCGAATGCATGAGATTTCGATTAGCGAATACTACTACTAGTGAGTGACAGTATCCGAATTATTGCATTCGAATGCAAAAGATTTCGATTAGCGAATACTACTACTAGTGAGTGACAGTATCCGAATTATTGCATTCGAATGCATGAAATTTCGATTAGCAAATACTACTACTAGTGAGTGACAGTATCCCAGTACAAGCATTCTAATGCATGAAAATTCGATTAGCGAATACTACTACTAGTGAGTGACAGTATCCGAGAACTTGCATTTATATGCATGAGATTTCGATTAGCGAATACTACTACTAGTGAGTGACAGTATCCGAGAACTTGCATTTGAATGCATGAGATTTCGATTAGCGAATACTACTACTAGTGAGTGACAGAATCCGAGAACTTGCATTCGAATGCAAGGGATTTCGATTAGCGAATACTACTACTGGTGAGTGACAGTATCCGAGAACTTGCATTCGAATGCATGAGATTTCGATTAGCGAATACTGCTACTAGTCAGTGACAGTATCCGAATTATTGCATTTGAATGCAAGAGATTTCGATTAGCGAATACTACTACTAGTGAGTGACAGTATCCGAGAACTTGCATTCGGATGCATGAGATTTCGATTAGCGAATACTACTACTAGTGAGTGACAGTATCCGAGAACTTGCATTCGAATGCAAGAGATTTCGATTAGCGAATACTATTACTACTGAGTGACAGTATCCGAATTATTGCATTCGAATGCAAGAGATTTCGATTAGCGAATACTACTACTAGTGAGTGACAGTACCCGATAACTTGCATTCGAATGCAAGAGATTTCGATTAGCGAATACTACTACTAGTGAGGACAGTATCCGAATTATTGCATTCGAATGCATGAGATTTCGATTAGCGAATACTACTACTAGTGAGTGACAGTATCCGAGAACTTGCATTCGAATGCAAGAGATTTCGATTAGCGAATACTACTACTAGTGAGTGACATTATCCGAGAACTTGCATTCGAATGCAAGAGATTTCAATTAGCGAATACTACTACTAGTGAGTGACAGTATCCGAGAACTTGCATTCGAATGCATGAGATTTCGATTAGCGAATACTACTCTTAGTGAGTGACAGTATCCGAGAACTTGCATTCGAATGCATGAGATTTCGATTAGCGAATACTACTACTAGTGAGTGACAGAATCCGAGAACTTGCATTCGAATGCATGAGATTTCGATTAGCGAATACTACTACTAGTGAGTGACAGTATCCGATAACTTGCATTCGAATGCATGAGATTTCGATTAGCGAATACTACTACTAATGAGTGACAGTATCCAAATTATTGCATTCGAATGCATGAAATTTCGATTAGCGAATACTACTACTAGTGAGTGACAGTATCCGAATTATTGCATTCGAATGCATGAAATTTCGATTAGCGAGTACTACTACTAGTGAGTGACAGTATCCGAATTATTGCATTCGAATGCATGAAATTTCGATTAGCGAATACTACTACTAGTGAGTGACAGTATCCGAATTATTGCATTCGAATGCATGAAATTTCGATTAGCGAATACTACTACTAGTGAGTGACAGTATCCCAGAACTTGCATTCGAATGCATGAGATTTCGATTAGCGAATACTACTAATAGTGAGTGACAGTATCCGGATTATTGCATTCGAAGGCATGAGATTTCGATTAGCGAATACCACTACTAGTGAGTGACAGTATCCGAGAACTTGCATTCGAATGCATGAGATTTCGTTTAGCGAATACTACTACTAGTGAGTGACAGTATCCGAGAACTTGAATTCGAATGCATGAGATTTCGATTAGTGAATACTATTACTAGTGAGTGACAGTATCCGAATTATTGCATTCGAGTGCATGAAATTTCGATTAGCGGGTACTACTACTAGTGAGTGACAGTATCCGAATTATTGCATTCTAATGCATGAGATTTCGATTAGCGAATACTACTACTAGTGAGTGACAGTATCCGAAATATTGCATTCGAATGCATGAAATTTCGATTAGCGAATACTACAACTAGTGAGTGACAGTAGCCGAATTATTGCATTCGAATGCATCAAATTTCGATTAGCGAATACTACTACTAGTGAGTGACAGTATCCGAATTATTGCATTGGAATGCATGAAATTTCGATTAGCGAATACTACTACTAGTGAGTGACAGTATCCCAGAACTTGCATTCGAATGCATGAAATTTCGATTAGCGAATACTACTACTAGTGAGTGACAGTATCCGAGAACTTGCATTTATATGCATGAGATTTCGATTAGCGAATACTACTACTAGTGAGTGACAGTATCCGAGAACTTGCATTTGAATGCATGAGATTTCGATTAGCGAATACTACTACTAGTGAGTGACAGAATCCGAGAACTTGCATTCGAATGCAAGGGATTTCGATTAGCGAATACTACTACTGGTGAGTGACAGTATCCGAGAACTTGCATTCGAATGCATGAGATTTCGATTAGCGAATACTGCTACTAGTCAGTGACAGTATCCGAATTATTGCATTTGAATGCAAGAGATTTCGATTAGCGAATACTACTACTAGTGAGTGACAGTATCCGAGAACTTGCATTCGGATGCATGAGATTTCGATTAGCGAATACTACTACTAGTGAGTGACAGTATCCGAGAACTTGCATTCGAATGCAAGAGATTTCGATTAGCGAATACTATTACTACTGAGTGACAGTATCCGAATTATTGCATTCGAATGCAAGAGATTTCGATTAGCGAATACTACTACTAGTGAGTGACAGTACCCGATAACTTGCATTCGAATGCAAGAGATTTCGATTAGCGAATACTACTACTAGTGAGGACAGTATCCGAATTATTGCATTCGAATGCATGAGATTTCGATTAGCGAATACTACTACTAGTGAGTGACAGTATCCGAGAACTTGCATTCGAATGCAAGAGATTTCGATTAGCGAATACTACTACTAGTGAGTGACATTATCCGAGAACTTGCATTCGAATGCAAGAGATTTCAATTAGCGAATACTACTACTAGTGAGTGACAGTATCCGAGAACTTGCATTCGAATGCATGAGATTTCGATTAGCGAATACTACTCTTAGTGAGTGACAGTATCCGAGAACTTGCATTCGAATGCATGAGATTTCGATTAGCGAATACTACTACTAGTGAGTGACAGAATCCGAGAACTTGCATTCGAATGCATGAGATTTCGATTAGCGAATACTACTACTAGTGAGTGACAGTATCCGATAACTTGCATTCGAATGCATGAGATTTCGATTAGCGAATACTACTACTAATGAGTGACAGTATCCAAATTATTGCATTCGAATGCATGAAATTTCGATTAGCGAATACTACTACTAGTGAGTGACAGTATCCGAATTATTGCATTCGAATGCATGAAATTTCGATTAGCGAGTACTACTACTAGTGAGTGACAGTATCCGAATTATTGCATTCGAATGCATGAAATTTCGATTAGCGAATACTACTACTAGTGAGTGACAGTATCCGAATTATTGCATTCGAATGCATGAAATTTCGATTAGCGAATACTACTACTAGTGAGTGACAGTATCCCAGAACTTGCATTCGAATGCATGAGATTTCGATTAGCGAATACTACTAATAGTGAGTGACAGTATCCGGATTATTGCATTCGAAGGCATGAGATTTCGATTAGCGAATACCACTACTAGTGAGTGACAGTATCCGAGAACTTGCATTCGAATGCATGAGATTTCGTTTAGCGAATACTACTACTAGTGAGTGACAGTATCCGAGAACTTGAATTCGAATGCATGAGATTTCGATTAGTGAATACTATTACTAGTGAGTGACAGTATCCGAATTATTGCATTCGAGTGCATGAAATTTCGATTAGCGGGTACTACTACTAGTGAGTGACAGTATCCGAATTATTGCATTCTAATGCATGAGATTTCGATTAGCGAATACTACTACTAGTGAGTGACAGTATCCGAAATATTGCATTCGAATGCATGAAATTTCGATTAGCGAATACTACAACTAGTGAGTGACAGTAGCCGAATTATTGCATTCGAATGCATCAAATTTCGATTAGCGAATACTACTACTAGTGAGTGACAGTATCCGAATTATTGCATTGGAATGCATGAAATTTCGATTAGCGAATACTACTACTAGTGAGTGACAGTATCCCAGAACTTGCATTCGAATGCATGAAATTTCGATTAGCGAATACTACTACTAGTGAGCGACAGTATCCGAGAACTTGCATTCGAATGCATGAGATTTCGATTAGCGAATACTACTACTAGTGAGTGACAGTATCCGAATTATTGCATTCGAATGCAAAAGATTTCGATTAGCGAATACTACTACTAGTGAGTGACAGTATCCGAATTATTGCATTCGAATGCATGAAATTTCGATTAGCAAATACTACTACTAGTGAGTGACAGTATCCCAGTACAAGCATTCTAATGCATGAAAATTCGATTAGCGAATACTACTACTAGTGAGTGACAGTATCCCAGAACTTGCATTCGAATGCATGAAATTTCGATTAGCGAATACTACTACTAGTGAGTGACAGTATCCGAATTATTGCATTCGAATGCATGAAATTTCGATTAGCAAATACTACTACTAGTGAGTGACAGTATCCCAGTACTAGCATTCTAATGCATGAAAATTCGATTAGCGAATACTACTACTAGTGAGTGACAGTATCCCAGAACTTGCATTCGAATGCATGAGATTTCGATTAGCGAATACTACTACTAGTGAGTGACAGTATCCGAGAACTTGAATTCGAATGCATGAGATTTCGATTAGTGAATACTACTACTAGTGAGTGACAGTATCCGAATTATTGCATTCGAATGCATGAGATTTCGATTAGCGAATACTACTACTAGTGAGTGACAGTATCCGAGAACTTGCATTCGAATGCATGAGATTTCATTAGCGAATACTACTACTAGTGAGTGACAGTATCCAAATTATTGCATTCGAATGCATGAAATTTCGATTAGCGAATACTACTACTAGTGAGTGACAGTATCCGAATTATTGCATTTGAATGCATGAAATTTCGATTAGCGAATACTACTACTAGTGAGTGACAGTATCCGAATTATTGCATTCGAATGCATGAAATTTCGATTAGCGAATACTACTACTAGTGAGTGACAGTATCCGAATTATTGCATTCGAATGCATGAAATTTCGATTAGCGAATACTACTACTAGTGAGTGAGAGTATCCCAGAACTTGCATTCGAATGCATGAGATTTCGATTAGCGAATACTACTACTAGTGAGTGACAGTATCCGGATTATTGCATTCGAATGCATGAGATTTCGATTAGCGAATACTACTACTAGTGAGTGACAGTATCCGAGAACTTGCATTCAAATGCATGAGATTTCGATTAGCGAATACTACTACTAGTGAGTGACAGTATCCGAGAACTTGAATTCGAATGCATGAGATTTCGATTAGTGAATACTATTACTAGTGAGTGACAGTATCCGAATTATTGCATTCGAATGCAAGAGATTTCGATTAGCGAATACTACTACTAGTGAGTGACAGTATTAGAGATCTTGCATTCGAATGCATGAGATTTCGATTAGCGAATACTACTACTAGTGAGTGACAGTATCCGAATTATTGCATTCGAGTGCATGAAATTTCGATTAGCAAATACTACTACTAGTGAGTGACAGTATCCCAGTACTTGCATTCTAATGCATGAAAATTCGATTAGCGAATACTACTACTAGTGAGTGACAGTATCCCTGAACTTGCTTTCGAATGCATTAAATTTCGATTAGCGAATACTACTACTAGTGAGTGACAGAATCCGAGAACTTGCATTCGAATGCATGAGATTTCGATTAGCGAATACTACTACTAGTGAGTGACAGTATCCGAGAACTTGCATTCGAATGCATGAGATTTCGATTAGCGAATACTACTACTAGTGAGAGACAGAATCCGAGAACTTGCATTCGAATGCATGAGATTTCGATTAGCGAATACTACTACTATTGAGTGACAGTATCCCAGAACTTGCATTCGAATGCATGAGATTTCGATTAGCGAATACTACTACTAGTGAGTGACAATATCCAAATTATTGCATTCGAATGCATGAGATTTCGATTAGCGAATACTACTACTAGTGAGTGACAGTATCCGAATTATTGCATTCGAATGCATGAGATTTCGATTAGCGAATACTACTACTAGTGAGTGACAGAATCCGAATTATTGCATTCGAATGCAAGAAATTTCGATTAGCGAATACTACTACAAGTGAGTGACAGTATCCCAGAACTTGCATTCGAATGCATGAAATTTCGATTAGCGAATACTACTACTAGTGAGTGACAGTATCCGAATTATTGCATTCGAATGCATGAAATTTCGATTAGCGAATACTACTACTAGTGAGTGACAGTATCCGAATTATTGCATTCGAATGCATGAAATTTCGATTAGCGAATACTACTACTAGTGAGTGACAGTATCCGAATTATTGCATTCGAATGCATGAAATTTCGATTAGCGAATACTACAACTAGTGAGTGACAGTAGCCGAATTATTGCATTCGAATGCATCAAATTTCGATTAGCGAATACTACTACTAGTGAGTGACAGTATCCGAATTATTGCATTCGAATGCATGAAATTTCGATTAGCGAATACTACTACTAGTGAGTGACAGTATCCCAGAACTTGCATTCGAATGCATGAAATTTCGATTAGCGAATACTACTACTAGTGAGCGACAGTATCCCAGTACTAGCATTCTAATGCATGAAAATTCGATTAGCGAATACTACTACTAGTGAGTGACAGTATCCCAGAACTTGCATTCGAATGCATGAAATTTCGATTAGCGAATACTACTACTAGTGAGTGACACTATCCGAATTATTGCATTCGAATGCATGAAATTTCGCTTAGCGAATACTACTACCAGTAAGTTGCAGTATCCGAATTATTGAATTCGAATGCATGAAATTTCGATTAGCGAATACCACTACTAGTGAGTGACAGTATCCGAATTATTGCATTCGAATGCATGAAATTTTGATTAGCGAATACTACTACTAGTGAGTGACAGTATCCCAGAACTTGCATTCGAATGCATGAGATTTCGATTAGCGAATACTACTACTAGTGAGTGACAGTATCCGAGAACTTGAATTCGAATGCATGAGATTTCGATTAGTGAATACTACTACTAGTGAGTGACAGTATCCGAATTATTGCATTCGAATGCAAGAGATTTCGATTATCGAATACTACTACTAGTGAGTGACAGTATCCGAGAACTTGCATTCAAATGCATGAGATTTCGATTAGCGAATACTACTACTAGTGAGTGACAGTATCCGAATTATTGCATTCGAATGCATAAGATTTCGATTAGCGAATACTACTACTAGTGAGTGACAGTATCCGAGAACTTGCATTCGAATGCATGAGATTTCATTAGCGAATACTACTACTAGTGAGTGACAGTATCCAAATTATTGCATTCGAATGCATGAAATTATGATTAGCGAATACTACTACTAGTGAGTGACAGTATCCGAATTATTGCATTTGAATGCATGAAATTTCGATTAGCGAATACTACTACTAGTGAGTGACAGTATCCGAATTATTGCATTCGAATGCAAGAAATTTCGATTAGCGAATACTACTACTAGTGAGTGACAGTATCCGAATTATTGCATTCGAATGCATGAAATTTCGATTAGCGAATACTACTACTAGTGAGTGACAGTATCCCAGAACTTGCATTCGAATGCATGAGATTTCGATTAGCGAATACTACTACTAGTGACAGTATCCGGATTATTGCATTCGAATGCATGAGATTTCGATTAGCGAATACTACTACTAGTGAGTGACAGTATCCGAGAACTTGCATTCGAATGCATGAGATTTCGATTAGCGAATACTACTACTAGTGAGTGACAGTATTAGAGATCTTGCATTCGAATGCATGAGATTTCGATTAGCGAATACTACTACTAGTGAGTGACAGTATCCGAATTATTGCATTCGAATGCATGAAATTTCGATTAGCAAATACTACTACTAGTGAGTGACAGTATCCCAGTACTTGCATTCTAATGCATGAAAATTCGATTAGCGAATACTACTACTAGTGAGTGACAGTATCCCTGAACTTGCATTCGAATGCATGAAATTTCGATTAGCGAATACTACTACTAGTGAGTGACAGAATCCGAGAACTTGCATTCGAATGCATGAGATTTCGATTAGCGAATACTACTACTAGTGAGTGACAGTATCCGAGAACTTGCATTCGTATGCATGAGATTTCGATTAGCGAATACTACTACTAGTGAGTGACAGTATCCGAGAACTTGAATTCGAATGCATGAGATTTCGATTAGTGAATACTATTACTAGTGAGTGACAGTATCCGAAATATTGCATTCGAATGCAAGAGATTTCGATTAGCGAATACTACTACTAGTGAGTGACAGTATCCCAGTACTTGCATTCTAATGCATGAAAATTCGATTAGCGAATACTACTACTAGTGAGTGACAGTATCCCTGAACTTGCATTCGAATGCATGAAATTTCGATTAGCGAATACTACTACTAGTGAGAGACAGAATCCGAGAACTTGCATTCGAATGCATGAGATTTCGATTAACGAATACTACTACTAGTGAGTGACAGTATCCGTATTATTGCATTCGAATGCATGAGATTTCGATTAGCGAATACTACTACTAGTGAGTGACAGTATCCCAGAACCTGCATTCGAATGCATGAAATTTCGATTAGCGAATACTACTACTAATGAGTGACAGTATCCGAATTATTGCATTCGAATGCATGAAATTTTGATTAGCGAATACTACTACTAGTGAGTGACAGTAGCCGAATTATTGCATTCGAATGCATCAAATTTCGATTAGCGAATACTACAACTAGTGAGTGACAGTAGCCGAATTATTGCATTCGAATGCATGAAATTTCGATTAGCGAATTCTACTACTAGTGAGTGACAGTAGCCGAATTATTGCATTCGAATGCATGAAATTTCGATTAGCGAATACTACAACTAGTGAGTTACAGTAGCCGAATTATTGCATTCGAATGCATCAAATTTCGATTAGCGAATACTACTACTAGTGAGTGACAGTATCCGAATTATTGCATTGGAATGCATGAAATTTCGATTAGCGAATACTACTACTAGTGAGTGACAGTATCCCAGAACTTGCATTCGAATGCATGAAATTTCGATTAGCGAATACTACTACTAGTGAGCGACAGTATCCGAGAACTTGCATTCGAATGCATGAGATTTCGATTAGCGAATACTACTACTAGTGAGTGACAGTATCCGAATTATTGCATTCGAATGCAAGAGACTTCGATTAGCGAATACTACTACTAGTGAGTGACAGTATCCCAGTACTAGCATTCTAATGCATGAAAATTCGATTAGCGAATACTACTACTAGTGAGTGACAGTATCCCAGAACTTGCATTCGAATGCATGAATTTTCGATTAGCGAATACTACTACTAGTGAGTGACAGTATCCGAATTATTGCATTCGAATGCATGAAATTTCGCTTAGCGAATACTACTACTAGTAAGTTGCAGTATCCGAATTATTGAATTCGAATGCATGAAATTTCGATTAGCGAATACCACTACTAGTGAGTGACAGTATCCGAATTAATGCATTCGAATGCATGAAATTTTGATTAGCGAATACTACTACTAGTGAGTGACAGTATCCCAGAACTTGCATTCGAATGCATGAGATTTCGATTAGTGAATACGGCTACTAGTGAGTGACAGTATCCGAATTATTGCATTCGAATGCAAGAGATTTCGATTATCGAATACTACTACTAGTGAGTGACAGTATCCGAGAACTTGCATTCAAATGCATGAGATTTCGATTAGCGAATACTACTACTAGTGAGTGACAGTATCCGAATTATTGCATTCGAATGCATGAGATTTCGATTAGCGAATACTACTACTAGTGAGTGACAGTATCCGAGAACTTGCATTCGAATGCATGAGATTTCGATTAGCGAATACTACTACTATTGAGTGACAGTATCCCAGAACTTGCATTCGAATGCATGAGATTTCGATTAGCGAATACTACTACTAGTGAGTGACAGTATCCAAATTATTGCATTCGAATGCATGAGATTTCGATTAGCGAATACTACTACTAGTGAGTGACAGTATCCGAATTATTGCATTCGAATGCATGAGATTTCGATTAGCGAATACTACTACTAGTGAGTGACAGTATCCGAATTATTGCATTCGAATGCAAGAAATTTCGATTAGCGAATATTACTACAAGTGAGTGACAGTATCCCAGAACTTGCATTCGAATGCATGAAATTTCGATTAGCGAATACTACTACTAGTGAGTGACAGTATCCGAATTATTGCATTTGAATGCATGAAATTTCGATTAGCGAATACTACTACTAGTGAGTGACAGTATCCGAATTATTGCATTCGAATGCATGAAATTTCGATTAGCGAATACTACTACTAGTGAGTGACAGTATCCGAATTATTGCATTCGAATGCATGAAATTTCGATTAGCGATTACTACTACTAGTGAGTGACAGTATCCCAGAACTTGCATTCGAATGCATGAGATTTCGATTAGCGAATACTACTACTAGTGAGTGACAGTATCCGAATTATTGCATTCGAATGCATGAGATTTCGATTAGCGAATACTACTACTAGTGAGTGACAGTATCCGAATTATTGCATTCGAATGCAAGAAATTTCGATTAGCGAATACTACTACAAGTGAGTGACAGTATCCCAGAACTTGCATTCGAATGCATGAAATTTCGATTAGCGAATACTACTACTAGTGAGTGACAGTATCCGAATTATTGCATTCGAA
Organism: Tenodera sinensis; assembly: GCA_030765045.1. NCBI lineage: Eukaryota > Metazoa > Arthropoda > Insecta > Mantodea > Mantidae > Tenodera > Tenodera sinensis. The sequence goes on from JAUKNM010000016.1 coordinate 1,696,774, forward strand.
TGCATGAAATTTCGATTAGCGAATACTACTACTAGTGAGTGACAGTATCCGAATTATTGCATTCGAATGCATGAAATTTCGATTAGCGAATACTACTACTAGTGAGTGACAGTATCCGAATTATTGCATTCGAATGCATGAAATTTCGATTAGCGATTACTACTACTAGTGAGTGACAGTATCCCAGAACTTGCATTCGAATGCATGAGATTTCGATTAGCGAATACTACTACTAGTGAGTGACAGTATCCGGATTATTGCATTCGAATGCATGAGATTTCGATTAGCGAATACTACTACTAGTGAGTGACAGTATCCGAGAACTTGCATTCGAATGCATGAGATTTCGATTAGCGAATACTACTACTAGTGAGTGACAGTATCCGAGAACCTGAATTCGAATGCATGAGATTTCGCTTAGTGAATACTACTACTAGTGAGTGACAGTATCCGAATTATTGCATTCGAAAGCAAGAGATTTCGAATAGCGAATACTACTACTAGTGAGTGACAGTATCCGAGAACTTGCATTCATATGCATGAGATTTCGATTAGCGAATACTACTACTAGTGAGTGACAGTATCCGAGAACTTGCATTTGAATGCATGAGATTTCGATTAGCGAATACTACTACTAGTGAGTGACAGAATCCGAGAACTTGCATTCGAATGCAAGAGATTTCGATTAGCGAATACTACTACTGGTGAGTGACAGTATCCGAGAACTTGCATTCGAATGCATGAGATTTCGATTAGCGAATACTGCTACTAGTCAGTGACAGTATCCGAATTATTGCATTTGAATGCAAGAGATTTCGATTAGCGAATACTACTACTAGTGAGTGACAGTATCCGAGAACTTGCATTCGGATGCATGAGATTTCGATTAGCGAATACTACTACTAGTGAGTGACAGTATCCGAGAACTTGCATTCGAATGCAAGAGATTTCGATTAGCGAATACTACTACTACTGAGTGACAGTATCCGAATTACTGCATTCGAATGCAAGAGATTTCGATTAGCGAATACTACTACTAGTGAGTGACAGTACCCGAGAACTTGCATTCGAATGCAAGAGATTTCGATTAGCGAATACTACTACTAGTGAGGACAGTATCCGAATTATTGCATTCGAATGCATGAGATTTCGATTAGCGAATACTACTACTAGTGAGTGACAGTATCCGAGAACTTGCATTCGAATGCAAGAGATTGCGATTAGCGAATACTACTACTAGTGAGTGACATTATCCGAGACCTTGCATTCGAATGCAAGAGATTTCAATTAGCGAATACTACTACTAGTGAGTGACAGAATCCGAGAACTTGCATTCGAATGCATGAGATTTCGATTAGCGAATACTACTACTAGTGAGTGACAGTATCCGAGAACTTGCATTCGAATGCATGAGATTTCGATTAGCGAATACTACTACTAGTGAGTGACAGAATCCGAGAACTTGCATTCGAATGCATGAGATTTCGATTAGCGAATACTACTACTAGTGAGTGACAGTATCCGATAACTTGCATTCGAATGCATGAGATTTCGATTAGCGAATACTACTACTAATGAGTGACAGTATCCAAATTATTGCATTCGAATGCATGAAATTTCGATTAGCGAATACTACTACTAGTGACTGACAGTATCCGAGAACTTGAATTCGAATGCATGAGATTTCGATTAGTGAATACTATTACTAGTGAGAGACAGTATCCGAAATATTGCATTCGAATGCAAGAGATTTCGATTAGCGAATACTACTACTAGTGAGTGACAGTATCCCAGTACTTGCATTCTAATGCATGAAAATTCGATTAGCGAATACTACTACAAGTGAGTGACAGTATCCCAGAACTTGCATTCGAATGCATGAAATTTCGATTAGCGAATACTACTACTAGTGAGTGACAGTATCCGTTTTATTGCATTCGAATGCATGAAATTTCGATTAGCGAATACTACACCTAGTGAGTGACAGTTTCCGAATTATTGCATTCGAATGCATGAAATTTCGATTAGCGAATACTACTACTAGTGGGTGACAGTATCCGAATTATTGCATTCGAATGCATGAAATTTCGATTAGCGATTGCTACTACTAGTGAGTGACAGTATCCCAGAACTTGCATTCGAATGCATGAGATTTCGATTAGCGAATACTACTACTAGTGAGTGACAGTATCCGATTTATTGCATTCGAATGCAAGAAATTTCGATTAGCGAATACTACTACAAGTGAGTGACAGTATCCCAGAACCTGCATTCGAATGCATGAAATTTCGATTAGCGAATACTACTACTAATGAGTGACAGTATCCGAATTATTGCATTCGAATGCATGAAATTTTGATTAGCGAATACTACTACTAGTGAGTGACAGTAGCCGAATTATTGCATTCGAATGCATCAAATTTCGATTAGCGAATACTACAACTAGTGAGTGACAGTAGCCGAATTATTGCATTCGAATGCATGAAATTTCGATTAGCGAATTCTACTACTAGTGAGTGACAGTAGCCGAATTATTGCATTCGAATGCATGAAATTTCGATTAGCGAATACTACAACTAGTGAGTTACAGTAGCCGAATTATTGCATTCGAATGCATCAAATTTCGATTAGCGAATACTACTACTAGTGAGTGACAGTATCCGAATTATTGCATTGGAATGCATGAAATTTCGATTAGCGAATACTACTACTAGTGAGTGACAGTATCCCAGAACTTGCATTCGAATGCATGAAATTTCGATTAGCGAATACTACTACTAGTGAGCGACAGTATCCGAGAACTTGCATTCGAATGCATGAGATTTCGATTAGCGAATACTACTACTAGTGAGTGACAGTATCCGAGAACTTGCATTCGAATGCAAGAGATTTCGATTAGCGAGTACTCCTACTAGTGAGTGACAGTATCCGAATTATTGCATTCGAATGCAAGAGATTTCGATTAGCGAATACTACTACTAGTGAGAGACAGAATCCGAGAACTTGCATTCGAATGCATGAGATTTCGATTAGCGAATACTACTACTGTTGAGTGACAGTATCCCAGAACTTGCATTCGAATGCATGAGATTTCGATTAGCGAATACTACTACTAGTGAGTGACAGTATCCAAATTATTGCATTCGAATGCATGAGATTTCGATTAGCGAATACTACTACTAGTGAGTGACAGTATCCGAATTATTGCATTCGAATGCTTGAGATTTCGATTAGCGAATACTACTACTAGTGAGTGACAGTATCCGAATTATTGCATTCGAATGCAAGAAATTTCGATTAGCGAATACTACTATAAGTGAGTGACAGTATCCCAGAACGTGCATTCGAATGCATGAAATTTCGATTAGTGAATCCTACTACTAGTGAGTGACAGTATCCGAATTATTGCATTCGAATGCATGAAATTTCGATTAGCGAATACTACTACTAGTGAGTGACAGTATCCGAATTATTGCATTCGAATGCATGAAATTTCGATTAGCGAATACTACTCCTAGTGAGTGACAGTATCCGAATTATTGCATTCGAATGCATGAAATTTTGATTAGCGATTACTACTACTAGTGAGTGACAGTATCCCAGAACTTGCATTCGAATGCATGAGATTTCGATTAGCGAATACTACTACTAGTGAGTGACAGTATCCGGATTATGGCATTCGAATGCATGAGATTTCGATTAGCGAATACTACTACTAGTGAGTGACAGTATCCGAGAACTTGCATTCGAATGCATGAGATTTCGATTAGCGAATACTACTACAAGTGAGTGACAGTATCCGAGAACTTGAATTCGAATGCATGAGATTTCGCTTAGTGAATACTACTACTAGTGAGTGACAGTATCCGAATTATTGCATTGGAAAGCAAGAGATTTCGATTAGCGAATACTACTACTAGTGAGTGACAGTATCCGAGAACTTGCATTCATATGCATGAGATTTCGATTAGCGAATACTACTACTAGTGAGTGACAGTATCCGAATTATTGCATTCGAATGCAAGAGATTTCGATTAGCGAATAGTACTACTAGTGAGAGACAGAATCCGAGAACTTGCATTCGAATGCATGAGATTTCGATTAGCGAATACTACTACTATTGAGTGACAGTATCCCAGAACTTGCATTCGAATGCATGAGATTTCGATTAGCGAATACTACTACTAGTGAGTGACAGTATCCGAATTATTGCATTCGAATGCATGAGATTTCGATTAGCGAATACTCCTACTAGTGAGTGACAGTATCCGAATTATTGCATTCGAATGCAAGAAATTTCGATTAGCGAATACTACTACAAGTGAGTGACAGTATCCCAGAACTTGCATTCGAATGCATGAAATTTCGATTAGCGAATACTACTACTAGTGAGTGACAGTATCCGAATTATTGCATTCGAATGCATGAAATTTCGATTAGCGAATACTACTACTAGTGAGTGACAGTATCCGAATTATTGCATTCGAATGCATGAAATTTCGATTAGCGAATACTACTACTAGTGAGTGACAGTATCCGAATTATTGCTTTCGAATGCATGAAATTTCGATTAGCGATTACTACTACTAGTGAGTGACAGTATCCCAGAACTTGCATTCGAATGCATGAGATTTCGATTAGCGAATACTACTACTAGTGAGTGACAGTATCCGGATTATTGCATTCGAATGCATGAGATTTCGATTAGCGAATACTACTACTAGTGAGTGACAGTATCCGAGAACTTGCATTCGAATGCATGAGATTTCGATTAGCGAATACTACTACTAGTGAGTGACAGTATCCGAGAACCTGAATTCGAATGCATGAGATTTCGCTTAGTGAATACTACTACTAGTGAGTGACAGTATCCGAATTATTGCATTCGAAAGCAAGAGATTTCGAATAGCGAATACTACTACTAGTGAGTGACAGTATCCGAGAACTTGCATTCATATGCATGAGATTTCGATTAGCGAATACTACTACTAGTGAGTGACAGTATCCGAGAACTTGCATTTGAATGCATGAGATTTCGATTAGCGAATACTACTACTAGTGAGTGACAGAATCCGAGAACTTGCATTCGAATGCAAGAGATTTCGATTATCGAATACTACTACTGATGAGTGACAGTATCCGAGAACTTGCATTCGAATGCATGAGATTTCGATTAGCGAATACTGCTACTAGTCAGTGACAGTATCCGAATTATTGCATTCTAATGCAAGAGATTTCGATTAGCGAATACTACTACTAGTGAGTGACAGTATCCGAGAACTTGCATTCGGATGCATGAGATTTCGATTAGCGAATACTACTACTAGTGAGTGACAGTATCCGAGAACTTGCATTCGAATGCAAGAGATTTGGATTAGCGAATACTACTACTACTGAGTGACAGTATCCGAATTACTGCATTCGAATGCAAGAGATTTCGATTAGCGAATACTACTACTAGTGAGTGACAGTACCCGAGAACTTGCATTCGAATGCAAGAGATTTCGATTAGCGAATACTACTACTAGTGAGGACAGTATCCGAATTATTGCATTCGAATGCATGAGATTTCGATTAGCGAATACTACTACTAGTGAGTGACAGTATCCGAGAACTTGCATTCGAATTCAAGAGATTTCGATTAGCGAATACTACTACTAGTGAGTGACATTATCCGAGAACTTGCATTCGAATGCAAGAGATTTCAATTAGCGAATACTACTACTAGTGAGTGACAGTATCCGAGAACTTGCATTCGAATGCATGAGATTTCGATTAGCGAATACTACTACTAGTGAGTGACAGTATCCGAGAACTTGCATTCGAATGCATGAGATTTCGATTAGCGAATACTACTACTAGTGAGTGACAGAATCCGAGAACTTGCATTCGAATGCATGAGATTTCGATTAGCGAATACTACTACTAGTGAGTGACAGTATCCGATAACTTGCATTCGAATGCATGAGATTTCGATTAGCGAATACTACTACTAATGAGTGACAGTATCCAAATTATTGCATTCGAATGCATGAAATTTCGATTAGCGAATACTACTACTAGTGAGTGACAGTATCCGAATTATTAGATTCGAATGCATGAAATTTCGATTAGCGAGTACTACTACTAGTGAGTGACAGTATCCGAATTATTGCATTCGAATGCATGAAATTTCGATTAGCGAATACTACAACTAGTGAGTGACAGTATCCGAATTATTGCATTCGAATGCATGAAATTTCGATTAGCGAATACTACTACTAGTGAGTGACAGTATCCCAGAACTTGCATTCGAATGCATGAGATTTCGATTAGCGAATACTACTACTAGTGAGTGACAGCATCCGGATTATTGCATTCGAATGCATGAGATTTCTATTAGCGAATACCACTACTAGTGAGTGACAGTATCCGAGAACTTGCATTCGAATGCATGAGATTTCGATTAGCGAATACTACTACTAGTGAGTGACAGTATCCGAGAACTTGAATTCGAATGCATGAGATTTCGATTAGTGAATACTATTACTAGTGAGTGACAGTATCCGAATTATTGCATTCGAGAGCATGAAATTTCGATTAGCGAGTACTACTACTAGTGAGTGACAGTATCCGAATTATTGCATTCGAATGCATGAGATTTCGATTAGCGAATACTACTACTAGTGAGTGACAGTATCCGAATTATTGCATTCGAATGCATGAAATTTCGATTAGCGATTACTACAACTAGTGAGCGACAGTAGCCGAATTATTGCATTCGAATGCATCAAATTTCGATTAGCGAATACTACTACTAGTGAGTGACAGTATCCGAATTATTGCATTCGAATGCATGAAATTTCGATTAGCGAATACTACTACTAGTGAGTGACAGTATCCCAGAACTTGCATTCGAATGCATGAATTTTCGATTAGCGAATACTACTACTAATGCGCGACAGTATCCGAGAACTTGCATTCGAATGCATGAGATTTCGATTAGCGAATACTACTACTAGTGAGTGACAGTATCCGAATTATTGCATTCGAATGCAAGAGATTTCGATTAGCGAATACTACTACTAGTGAGTGACAGTATCCGAATTATTGCATTCGAATGCATGAAATTTTGATTAGCAAATACTACTACTAGTGAGTGACAGTATCCCAGTACTAGCATTCTAATGCATGAAAATTCGATTAGCGAATACTACTACTAGTGAGTGACAGTATCCCAGAACTTGCATTCGAATGAATGAAATTTCGATTAGCGAATACTACTACTAGTGAGTGACAGTATCCGAATTATTGCATTCGAATGCATGAAATTTCGCTTAGCGAATACTACTACTAGTAAGTTGCAGTATCCGAATTATTGCATTCGAATGCATGAAATTTCGATTAGCGAATACCACTACTAGTGAGTGACAGTCTCCGAATTATTGCATTCGAATGCATGAAATTTTGATTAGCGAGTACTACGACTAGTGAGTGACAGTATCCCAGAACTTGCATTCGAATGCATGAGATTTCGATTAGCGAATACTACTACTAGTGAGTGACAGTATCCGAGAACTTGAATTCGAATGCATGAGATTTCGATTAGTGAATACTACTACTAGTGAGTGACAGTATCCGAATTATTGCATTCGAATGCAAGAGATTTCGATTATCGAATACTACTACTAGTGAGTGACAGTATCCGAGAACTTGCATTCAAATGCATGAGATTTCGATTAGCGAATACTACTACTAGTGAGTGACAGTATCCGAATTATTGCATTCGAATGCATGAGATTTCGATTAGCGAATACTACTACTAGTGAGTGATAGTATCCGAGAACTTGCATTCGAATGCATGAGATTTCGATTAGCGAATACTACTACTAGTGAGTGACAGTATCCAAATTATTGCATTCGAATGCATGAAATTTCGATTAGCGAATACTACTACTAGTGAGTGACAGTATCCGAATTATTGCATTTGAATGCATGAAATTTCGATTAGCGAATACTACTACTAGTGAGTGACAGTATCCGAATTATTGCATTCGAATGCATGAAATTTCGATTAGCGAATACTACTACTAGTGAGTGACAGTATCCGAATTATTGCATTCGAATGCATGAAATTTCGATTAGCGAATACTACTACTAGTGAGTGACAGTATCCCAGAACTTGCATTCGAATGCATGAGATTTCGATTAGCGAATACTACTACTAGTGAGTGACAGTATCCGGATTATTGCATTCGAATGCATGAGATTTCGATTAGCGAATACTACTACTAGTGAGTGACAGTATCCGAGAACTTGAATTCGAATGCATGAGATTTCGATTAGTGAATACTATTACTAGTGAGTGACAGTATCCGAATTATTGCACTCGAATGCAAGAGATTTCGATTAGCGAATACTACTACTAGTGAGTGACAGTATTAGAGAACTTGCATTCGAATGCATGAGATTTCGATTAGCGAATACTACTACTAGTGAGTGACAGTATCCGAATTATTGCATTCGAATGCATGAAATTTCGATTAGCAAATACTACTACTAGTGAGTGACAGTATCCCAGTACTTGCATTCTAATGGATGAAAATTCGATTAGCGAATACTACTACTAGTGAGTGACAGTATCCCTGAACTTGCATTCGAATGCATGAAATTTCGATTAGCGAATACTACTACTAGTGAGTGACAGTATCCGAGAACTTGCACTCGAATGCATGAGATTTCGATTAGCGAATACTACTACTAGTGAGTGACAGTATCCGAGAACTTGCATTCGAATGCATGAGATTTCGATTAGCGAATACTACTACTAGTGAGAGACAGAATCCGAGAACTTGCATTCGAATGCATGAGATTTCGATTAGCGAATACTACTACTATTGAGTGACAGTATCCCAGAACTTGCATTCGAATGCATGAGATTTCGATTAGCGAATACTACTACTAGTGAGTGACAGTATCCAAATTATTGCATTCGAATGAATGAGATTTCGATTAGCGAATACTACTACTAGTGAGTGACAGTATCCGAATTATTGCATTCGAATGCATGAGATTTCGATTAGCGAATACTACTACTAGTGAGTGACAGTATCCGAATTATTGCATTCGAATGCAAGAAATTTCGATTAGCGAATACTACTACTAGTGAGTGACAGTATCCGAGAACTTGCATTCGAATGCATGAGATTTCGATTAGCGAATACTACTACTAGTGAGTGACAGTATCCGAATTATTGTATTCGAATGCATGAAATTTCGATTAGCAAATACTACTACTAGTGAGTGACAGTATCCCAGTACTTGCATTCTAATGCATGAAAATTCGATTAGCGAAAATTACTACAAGTGAGTGACAGTATCCCAGAACTTGCATTCGAATGCATGAAATTTCGATTAGCGAATACTACTACTAGTGAGTGACAGTATCCGTTTTATTGCATTCGAATGCATGAAATTTCGATTAGCGAATACTACACCTAGTGAGTGACAGTTTCCGAATTATTGCATTCGAATGCATGAAATTTCGATTAGCGAATACTACTACTAGTGAGTGACAGTATCCGAATTATTGCATTCGAATGCATGAAATTTCGATTAGCGATTGCTACTACTAGTGAGTGACAGTATCCCAGAACTTGCATTCGAATGCATGAGATTTCGATTAGCGAATACTACTACTAGTGAGTGACAGTATCCGGATTATTGCATTCGAATGCATGAGATTTCGATTAGCGAATACTACTACTAGTGAGTGACAGTATCCGAGAACTTGCATTCGAATGCATGAGATTTCGATTAGCGAATACTACTACTAGTGAGTGACAGTATCCGGATTATTGCATTTGAATGCATGAGATTTCGATTAGCGAATACTACTACTAGTGAGTGACAGAATCCGAGAACTTGCATTCGAATGCAAGAGATTTCGATTAGCGAATACTACTACTAGTGAGTGACAGTATCCTAGAACTTGCATTCGAATGCATGATATTTCGATTAGCGAATACTGCTACTAGTCAGTGACAGTATCCGAATTATTGCATTCGAATGCAAGACATTTCGATTAGCGAATACTACTACTAGTGAGTGACAGTATCCGAGAACTTGCATTCGGATGCATGAGATTTCGATTAGCGAATACTACTACTAGTGAGTGACAGTATCCGAGAACTTGCATTCGAATGCAAGAGATTTCGATTAGCGAGTACTCCTACTAGTGAGTGACAGTATCCGAATTATTGCATTCGAATGCAAGAGATTTCGATTAGCGAATACTACTACTAGTGAGAGACAGAATCCGAGAACTTGCATTCGAATGCATGAGATTTCGATTAGCGAATACTACTACTGTTGAGTGACAGTATCCCAGAACTTGCATTCGAATGCATGAGATTTCGATTAGCGAATACTACTACTAGTGAGTGACAGTATTCAAATTATTGCATTCGAATGCATGAGATTTCGATTAGCGAATACTACTACTAGTGAGTGACAGTATCCGAATTATTGCATTCGAATGCATGAGATTTCGATTAGCGAATACTACTACTAGTGAGTGACAGTATCCGAATTATTGCATTCGAATGCAAGAAATTTCGATTAGCGAATACTACTATAAGTGAGTCACAGTATCCCAGAACGTGCATTCGAATGCATGAAATTTCGATTAGTGAATCCTACTACTAGTGAGTGACAGTATCCGAATTATTGCATTCGAATGCATGAAATTTCGATTAGCGAATACTACTACTAGTGAGTGACAGTATCCGAATTATTGCATTCGAATGCATGAAATTTCGATTAGCGAATACTACTACTAGTGAGTGACAGTATCCGAATTATTGCATTCGAATGCATGAAATTTCGATTAGCGATTACTACTACTAGTGAGTGACAGTATCCCAGAACTTGCATTCGAATGCATGAGATTTCGATTAGCGAATACTACTACTAGTGAGTGACAGTATCCGGATTATTGCATTCGAATGCATGAGATTTCGATAAGCGAATACTACTACTAGTGAGTGACAGTATCCGAGAACTTGCATTCGAATGCATGAGATTTCGATTAGCGAATACTACTACTAGTGAGTGACAGTATCCGAGAACTTGAATTCGAATGCATGAGATTTCGCTTAGTGAATACTACTACTAGTGAGTGACAGTATCCGAATTATTGCATTCGAAAGCAAGAGATTTCGATTAGCGAATACTACTACTAGTGAGTGACAGGATCCGAGAACTTGCATTCATATGCATGAGATTTCGATTAGCGAATACTACTACTAGTGAGTGACAGTATCCCAGAACTTGCATTCGAATGCATGAAATTTCGATTAGCGAATACTACTACTAGTGCGCGACAGTATCCGAGAACTTGCATTCGAATGCATGAGATTTCGATTAGCGAATACTACTACTAGAGAGTGACAGTATCCGAATTATTGCATTCGAATGCAAGAGATTTCGATTAGCGAATACTACTACTAGTGAGTGACAGTATCCGAATTATTGCATTCGAATGCATGAAATTTCGATTAGCAAATACTACTACTAGTGAGTGACAGTATCCCAGTACTAGCATTCTAATGCATGAAAATTCGATTAGCGAATACTACTACTAGTGAGTGACAGTATCCCAGAACTTGCATTCGAATGCATGAAATTTCGATTAGCGAATACTACTACTAGTGAGTGACAGTATCCGAATTATTGCATTCGAATGCATGAAATTTCGCTTAGCGAATACTACTACTAGTAAGTTGCAGTATCCAAATTATTGAATTCGAATGCATGAAATTTCGATTAGCGAATACCACTACTAGTGAGTGACAGTATCCGAATTATTGCATTCGAGTGCATGAAATTTTGATTAGCGAATACTACTACTAGTGAGTGACAGTATTAGAGAACTTGCATTCGAATGCATGAGATTTCGATTAGCGAATACTACTACTAGTGAGTGACAGTATCCGAATTATTGCATTCGAATGCATGAAATTTCGATTAGCAAATACTACTACTAGTGAGTGACAGTATCCCAGTACTTGCATTCTAATGCATGAAAATTCGATTAGCGAATACTACTACTAGTGAGTGACAGTATCCCTGAACTTGCATTCGAATGCATGAAATTTCGATTAGCGAATACTACTACTAGTGAGTGACAGTATCCGAGAACTTGCATTCGAATGCATGAGATTTCGATTAGCGAATACTACTACTAGTGAGTGACAGTATCCGAGAACTTGCATTCGAATGCACGAGATTTCGATTAGCGAATACTACTACTAGTGAGAGACAGAATCCGAGAACTTGCATTCGAATGCATGAGATTTCGATTAGCGAATACTACTACTATTGAGTGACAGTATCCCAGAACTTGCATTCGAATGCATGAGATTTCGATTAGCGAATACTACTACTAGTGAGTGACAGTATCCAAATTATTGCATTCGAATGAATGAGATTTCGATTAGCGAATACTACTACTAGTGAGTGACAGTATCCGAATTATTGCATTCGAATGCATGAGATTTCGATTAGCGAATACTACTACTAGTGAGTGACAGTATCCGAATTATTGCATTCGAATGCAAGAAATTTCGATTAGCGAATACTACTACTAGTGAGTGACAGTATCCGAGAACTTGCATTCGAATGCATGAGATTTCGATTAGCGAATACTACTACTAGTGAGTGACAGTATCCGAATTATTGTATTCGAATGCATGAAATTTCGATTAGCAAATACTACTACTAGTGAGTGACAGTATCCCAGTACTTGCATTCTAATGCATGAAAATTCGATTAGCGAATATTACTACAAGTGAGTGACAGTATCCCAGAACTTGCATTCGAATGCATGAAATTTCGATTAGCGAATACTACTACTAGTGAGTGACAGTATCCGTTTTATTGCATTCGAATGCATGAAATTTCGATTAGCGAATACTACACCTAGTGAGTGACAGTTTCCGAATTATTGCATTCGAATGCATGAAATTTCGATTAGCGAATACTACTACTAGTGAGTGACAGTATCCGAATTATTGCATTCGAATGCATGAAATTTCGATTAGCGATTGCTACTACTAGTGAGTGACAGTATCCCAGAACTTGCATTCGAATGCATGAGATTTCGATTAGCGAATACTACTACTAGTGAGTGACAGTATCCGGATTATTGCATTCGAATGCATGAGATTTCGATTAGCGAATACTACTACTAGTGAGTGACAGTATCCGAGAACTTGCATTCGAATGCATGAGATTTCGATTAGCGAATACTACTACTAGTGAGTGACAGTATCCGGATTATTGCATTTGAATGCATGAGATTTCGATTAGCGAATACTACTACTAGTGAGTGACAGAATCCGAGAACTTGCATTCGAATGCAAGAGATTTCGATTAGCGAATACTACTACTAGTGAGTGACAGTATCCTAGAACTTGCATTCGAATGCATGATATTTCGATTAGCGAATACTGCTACTAGTCAGTGACAGTATCCGAATTATTGCATTCGAATGCAAGACATTTCGATTAGCGAATACTACTACTAGTGAGTGACAGTATCCGAGAACTTGCATTCGGATGCATGAGATTTCGATTAGCGAATACTACTACTAGTGAGTGACAGTATCCGAGAACTTGCATTCGAATGCAAGAGATTTCGATTAGCGAGTACTCCTACTAGTGAGTGACAGTATCCGAATTATTGCATTCGAATGCAAGAGATTTCGATTAGCGAATACTACTACTAGTGAGAGACAGAATCCGAGAACTTGCATTCGAATGCATGAGATTTCGATTAGCGAATACTACTACTGTTGAGTGACAGTATCCCAGAACTTGCATTCGAATGCATGAGATTTCGATTAGCGAATACTACTACTAGTGAGTGACAGTATCCAAATTATTGCATTCGAATGCATGAGATTTCGATTAGCGAATACTACTACTAGTGAGTGACAGTATCCGAATTATTGCATTCGAATGCATGAGATTTCGATTAGCGAATACTACTACTAGTGAGTGACAGTATCCGAATTATTGCATTCGAATGCAAGAAATTTCGATTAGCGAATACTACTATAAGTGAGTCACAGTATCCCAGAACGTGCATTCGAATGCATGAAATTTCGATTAGTGAATCCTACTACTAGTGAGTGACAGTATCCGAATTATTGCATTCGAATGCATGAAATTTCGATTAGCGAATACTACTACTAGTGAGTGACAGTATCCGAATTATTGCATTCGAATGCATGAAATTTCGATTAGCGAATACTACTACTAGTGAGTGACAGTATCCGAATTATTGCATTCGAATGCATGAAATTTCGATTAGCGATTACTACTACTAGTGAGTGACAGTATCCCAGAACTTGCATTCGAATGCATGAGATTTCGATTAGCGAATACTACTACTAGTGAGTGACAGTATCCGGATTATTGCATTCGAATGCATGAGATTTCGATAAGCGAATACTACTACTAGTGAGTGACAGTATCCGAGAACTTGCATTCGAATGCATGAGATTTCGATTAGCGAATACTACTACTAGTGAGTGACAGTATCCGAGAACTTGAATTCGAATGCATGAGATTTCGCTTAGTGAATACTACTACTAGTGAGTGACAGTATCCGAATTATTGCATTCGAAAGCAAGAGATTTCGATTAGCGAATACTACTACTAGTGAGTGACAGTATCCGAGAACTTGCATTCATATGCATGAGATTTCGATTAGCGAATACTACTACTAGTGAGTGACAGTATCCCAGAACTTGCATTCGAATGCATGAAATTTCGATTAGCGAATACTACTACTAGTGCGCGACAGTATCCGAGAACTTGCATTCGAATGCATGAGATTTCGATTAGCGAATACTACTACTAGAGAGTGACAGTATCCGAATTATTGCATTCGAATGCAAGAGATTTCGATTAGCGAATACTACTACTAGTGAGTGACAGTATCCGAATTATTGCATTCGAATGCATGAAATTTCGATTAGCAAATACTACTACTAGTGAGTGACAGTATCCCAGTACTAGCATTCTAATGCATGAAAATTCGATTAGCGAATACTACTACTAGTGAGTGACAGTATCCCAGAACTTGCATTCGAATGCATGAAATTTCGATTAGCGAATACTACTACTAGTGAGTGACAGTATCCGAATTATTGCATTCGAATGCATGAAATTTCGCTTAGCGAATACTACTACTAGTAAGTTGCAGTATCCAAATTATTGAATTCGAATGCATGAAATTTCGATTAGCGAATACCACTACTAGTGAGTGACAGTATCCGAATTATTGCATTCGAGTGCATGAAATTTTGATTAGCGAATACTACGACTAGTGAGTGACAGTATCCCAGAACTTGCATTCGAATGCATGAGATTTCGATTAGCGAATACTACTACTAGTGAGTGACAGTATCCGAGAACTTGAATTCGAATGCATGAGATTTCGATTAGTGAATACTACTACTAGTGAGTGACAGTATCCGAATTATTGCATTCGAATGCAAGAGATTTCTATTATCGAATACTACTACTAGTGAGTGACAGTATCCGAGAACTTGCATTCAAATGCATGAGATTTCGATTAGCGAATACTACTACTAGTGAGTGACAGTATCCGAATTATTGCATTAAAATGCATGAGATTTCGATTAGCGAATACTACTACTAGTGAGTGACAGTATCCGAGAACTTGCATTCGAATGCATGAGATTTCGATTAGCGAATACTACTACTAGTGAGTGACAGTATCCAAATTATTGCATTCGAATGCATGAAATTTCGATTAGCGAATACTACTACTAGTGAGTGACAGTATCCGAATTATTGCATTTGAATGCATGAAATTTCGATTAGCGAATACTACTACTAGTGAGTGACAGTATCCAAATTATTGCATTCGAATGCATGAAATTTCGATTAGCGAATACTACTACTAGTGAGTGACAGTATCCCAGAACTTGCATTCGAATGCATGAGATTTCAATTAGCGAATACTACTACTAGTGAGTGACAGTATCCGGATTATTGCATTCGAATGCATGAGATTTCGATTAGCGAATACTACTACTAGTGAGTGACAGTATCCGAGAACTTGCATTCGAATGCATGAGATTTCGATTAGCGAATACTACTACTAGTGAGTGACAGTATCCGAGAACTTGAATTCGAATGCATGAGATTTCGATTAGTGAATACTATTACTAGTGAGTGACAGTATCCGAATTATTGCACTCGAATGCAAGAGATTTCGATTAGCGAATACTACTACTAGTGAGTGACAGTATTAGAGAACTTGCATTCGAATGCATGAGATTTCGATTAGCGAATACTACTACTAGTGAGTGACAGTATCCGAATTATTGCATTCGAATGCATGAAATTTCGATTAGCAAATACTACTACTAGTGAGTGACAGTATCCCAGTACTTGCATTCTAATGCATGAAAATTCGATTATCGAATACTACTACTAGTGAGTGACAGTATCCCTGAACTTGCATTCGAATGCATGAAATTTCGATTAGCGAATTCTACTACTAGTGAGTGACAGTATCCGAGAACTTGCATTCGAATGCATGAGATTTCGATTAGCGAATACTACTACTAGTGAGTGACAGTATCCGAGAACTTGCATTCGAATGCATGAGATTTCGATTAGCGAATACTACTACTAGTGAGAGACAGAATCCGAGAACTTGCATTCGAATGCATGAGATTTCGATTAGCGAATACTACTACTATTGAGTGACAGTATCCCAGAACTTGCATTCGAATGCATGAGATTTCGATTAGCGAATACTACTACTAGTGAGTGACAGTATCCAAATTATTGCATTCGAATGCATGAGATTTCGATTAGCGAATACTACTACTAGTGAGTGACAGTATCCGAATTATTGCATTCGAATGCACGAGATTTCGATTAGCGAATACTACTACTAGTGAGTGACAGTATCCGAATTATTGCATTCGAATGCAAGAAATTTCGATTAGCGAATACTACTACTAGTGAGTGACAGTATCCGAGAACTTGCATTCGAATGCATGAGATTTCGATTAGCGAATACTACTACTAGTGAGTGACAGTATCCGAATTATTGTATTCGAATGCATGAAATTTCGATTAGCAAATACTACTACTAGTGAGTGACAGTATCCCAGTACTTGCATTCTAATGCATGAAATTTCGATTAGCGAATACTACTACTAGTGAGTGACAGTATCCCAGTACTTGCATTCGAATGCATGAAATTTCGATTAGCAAATACTACAACTAGTGAGTGACAGTATCCCAGTACTTGCATTCTAATGCATGAAATTTCGATTAGCGAATACTACTACTAGTGAGTGACAGTGTCCGTTTTATTGATTTGGAATGCATGAAATTTCGATTAGCGAATACTACAACTAGTGAGTGACAGTTTCCGAATTATTGCATTCGAATGCATGAAATTTCGATTAGCGAATACTACTACTAGTGAGTGACAGTATCCGAATTATTGCATTCGAATGCATGAAATTTCGATTAGCGAATACTACTACTAGTGAGTGACAGTATCCGAATTATTGCATTCGAATGCATGAAATTTCGATTAGCGATTGCTACTACTAGTGAGTGACAGTATCCCAGAACTTGCATTCGAATGCATGAGATTTCGATTAGCGAATACTACTACTAGTGAGTGACAGTATCCGGATTATTGCATTCGAATGCATGAGATTTCGATTAGCGAATACTACTACTAGTGAGTGACAGTAACCGGATTATTGCATTCGAATGCATGAGATTTCGATTAGCGAATACTACTACTAGTGAGTGACAGTATCCGAGAACTTGCATTTGAATGCATGAGATTTCGATTAGCGAATACTACTACAAGTGAGTGACAGTATCCGAGAACTTAAATTCGAATGCATGAGATTTCGATTAGTGAATACTACTACTAGTGAGTGACAGTATCCGAATTATTGCATTCGAAAGCAAGAGATTTCGATTAGCGAATACTACTACTAGTGAGTGACAGTATCCGAGAACTTGCATTCATATGCATGAGATTTCGATTAGCGAATACCACTACTAATGAGTGACAGTATCCGAGAACTTGCATTTGAATGCATGAGATTTCGATTAGCGTATACTACTACTAGTGAGTGACAGACTCCGAGAACTTGCATTCGAATGCAAGAGATTTCGATTAGCGAATACTACTACTAGTGAGTGACAGTATCCGAGAACTTGCATTCGAATGCATGAGATTTCGATTAGCGAACACTGCTACTAGTCAGTGACAGTATCCGAATTATTGCATTCGAATGCAAGAGATTTCGATTAGCGAATACTACTACTAGTGAGTGACAGTATCCGAGAACTTGCATTCGGATGCATGAGATTTCGATTAGCGAATACTACTACTAGTGAGTGACAGTATCCGAGAACTTGCATTCGAATGCAAGAGATTTCGATTAGCGAATACTACTACTAGTGAGTGACAGTATCCGAATTATTGCATTCGAATGCAAGAGATTTCGATTAGCGAATACTACTACTAGTGAGAGACAGAATCCGAGAACTTGCATTCGAATGCATGAGATTTCGATTAGCGAATACTAATACTATTGAGTGACAGTATCCCAGAACTTGCATTCGAATGCATGAGATTTCGATTAGCGAATACTACTACTAGTGAGTGACAGTATCCAAATTATTGCATTCGAATGCATGAGATTTCGATTAGCGAATACTACTACTAGTGAGTGACAGTATCCGAATTATTGCATTCGAATGCATGAGATTTCGATTAGCGAATACTACTACTAGTGAGTGACAGTATCCGAATTATTGCATTCGAATGCAAGAAATTTCGATTAGCGAATACTACTATAAGTGAGTGACAGTATCCCAGAACTTGCATTCGAATGCATGAAATTTCGATTAGCGAATACTACTACTAGTGAGTGACAGTATCCGAATTATTGCATTCGAATGCATGAAATTTCGATTAGCGAATACTACTACTAGTGAGTGACAGTATCCGAATTATTGCATTCGAATGGATGAAATTTCGATTAGCGAATACTACTACTAGTGAGTGACAGTATCCGAATTATTGCATTCGAATGCATGAAATTTCGATTAGCGATTACTACTACTAGTGAGTGACAGTATCCCAGAACTTGCATTCGAATGCATGAGATTTCGATTAGCGAATACTACCACTAGTGAGTGACAGTATCCGAATTATTGCATTCGAATGCATGAAATTTCGATTAGCAAATACTACTACTAGTGAGTGACAGTATCCCAGTACTTGCATTCTAATGCATGAAAATTCGATTAGCGAATATTACTACAAGTGAGTGACAGTATCCCAGAACTTGCATTCGAATGCATGAAATTTCGATTAGCGAATACTACTACTAGTGAGTGACGGTATCCGTTTTATTGCATTCGAATGCATGAAATTTCGATTAGCGAATACTACAACTAGTGAGTGACAGTTTCCGAATCATTGCATTCGAATGCATGAAATTTCGATTAGCGAATACTACTACTAGTGAGTGACAGTATCCGAATTATTGCATTCGAATGCATGAAATTTCGATTAGCGATTACTACTACTAGTGAGTGACAGTATCCCAGAACTTGCATTCGAATGCATGAGATTTCGATTAGCGAATACTACTACTAGTGAGTGACAGTATCCGGATTATTGCATTCGAATGCATGAGATTTCGATTAGCGAATACTACTACTAGTGAGTGACAGTATCCGAGAACTTGCATTCGAATGCATGAGATTTCGATTAGCGAATACTACTACAAGTGAGTGACAGTATCCGAGAACTTAAATTCGAACGCATGAGATTTCGATTAGTGAATACTACTACAAGTGAGTGACAGTATCCGAATTATTGCATTCGAAAGCAAGAGATTTCGATTAGCGAATACTACTACTAGTGAGTGACAGTATCCGAGAACTTGCATTCATATGCATGAGATTTCGATTAGCGAATACTACTACTAATGAGTGACAGTATCCGAGAACTTGCATTTGAATGCATGAGATTTCGATTAGCGAATACTACTACTAGTGAGTGACAGAATCCGAGAACTTGCATTCGAATGCAAGAGATTTCGATTAGCGAATACTACTACTAGTGAGTGACAGTATCCGAGAACTTGCATTCGAATGCATGAGATTTCGATTAGCGAATCCTGCTACTAGTCAGTGACAGTATCCGAATTATTGCATTCGAATGCAAGAGATTTCGATTAGCGAATACTACTACTAGTGAGTGACAGTATCCGAGAACTTGCATTCGGATGCATGAGATTTCGATTAGCGAATACTACTACTAGTGAGTGACAGTATCCGAGAACTTGCATTCGAATGCAAGAGATTTCGATTAGCGAATACTACTACTAGTCAGTGACAGTATCCGAATTATTGCATTCGAATGCAAGAGATTTCGATTAGCGAATACTACTACTAGTGAGTGACAGTACCCGAGAACTTGCATTCGAATGCAAGAGATTTCGATTAGCGAATACTACTACTAGTGAGAACAGCATCCGAATTATTGCATTCGAATGCATGAGATTTCGATTAGCGAATACTACTACTAGTGAGTGACAGTATCCGAGAACGTGCATTCGAATGCAAGAGATTTCGATTAGCGAATACTACTACTAGTGAGTGACATTATCCGAGAACTTGCATTCGAATGCAAGAGATTTCAATTAGCGAATACTACTACTAGTGAGTGACAGTATCCGAGAACTTGCATTCGAATGCATGAGATTTCGATTAGCGAATACTACTACTAGTGAGTGACAGTATCCGAGATCTTGCATTCGAATGCATGAGATTTCGATTAGCGAATACTACTACTAGTGAGTGACAGAATCCGAGAACTTGCATTCGAATGCATGAGATTTCGATTAGCGAATACTACTACTACTAGTGAGTGACAGTATCCGAGAACTTGCATTCGAATGCATGAGATTTCGATTAGCGAATACTACTACTAGTGAGTGACAGTATCCGATAACTTGCATTCGAATGCATGAGATTTCGATTAGCGAATACTACTACTAATGAGTGACAGTAACCAAATTATTGCATTCGAATGCATGAAATTTCGATTAGCGAATACTACTACTAGTGAGTGACAGTATCCGAGAACTTGCATTCGAATGCATGAGATTTCGATTAGCGAATACTACTACTAGTGAGTGACAGTATCCAAGAACTTGCATTCGAATGCATGAGATTTCGATTAGCGAATACTACTACTAGTGAGAGACAGAATCCGAGAACTTGCATTCAAATGCATGAGATTTCGATTAGCGAATACTACTACTATTGAGTGACAGTATCCCAGAACTTGCATTCGAATGCATGAGATTTCGATTAGCGAATACTACTACTAGTGAGTGACAGTATCCGAGAACTTGCATTCGAATGCATGAGGTTTCGATTAGCGAATACTACTACTAGTGAGAGACAGAATCCGAGAACTTGCATTCGAATGCATGAGATTTCGATTAGCGAATACTACTACTAGTGAGTGACAGTATCCAAATTATTGCATTCGAATGCATGAGATTTCGATTAGCGAATACTACTACTAGTGAGTGACAGTATCCGAATTATTGCATTCGAATGCATGAGATTTCGATTAGCGAATACTACTACTAGTGAGTGACAGTATCCGAATTATTGCATTCGAATGCAAGAAATTTCGATTAGCGAATACTACTACTAGTGAGTGACAGTATCCGAGAACTTGCATTTGAATGCATGAGATTTCAATTAGCGAATACTACTACTAGTGAGTGACAGTATCCGAATTATTGCATTCGAATGCATGAAATTTCGATTAGCAAATACTACTACTAGTGAGTGACAGTATCCCAGTACTTGCATTCGAATGCATGAAATTTCGATTAGCGAATACTACTACTAGTGAGTGACAGTATCCGTTTTATTGCATTCGAATGCATGAAATTTCGATTAGCGAATACTACAACTAGTGAGTGACAGTTTCCGAATCATTGCATTCGAATGCATGAAATTTCGATTAGCGAATACTACTACTAGTGAGTGACAGTATCCGAATTATTGCATTCGAATGCATGAAATTTCGATTAGCGATTACTACTACTAGTGAGTGACAGTATCCCAGAACTTGCATTCGAATGCATGAGATTTTGATTAGCGAATACTACTACTAGTGAGTGACAGTATCCGAGAACTTGCATTCGAATGCATGAGATTTCGATTAGCGAATACTACTACAAGTGAGTGACAGTATCCGAGAACTTAAATTCGAATGCATGAGATTTCGATTAGTGAATACTACTACTAGTGAGTGACAGTATCCGAATTATTGCATTCGAAAGCAAGAGATTTCGATTAGCGAATACTACTACTAGTGAGTGACAGTATCCGAGAACTTGCATTCATATGCATGAGATTTCGATTAGCGAATACTACTACTAATGAGTGACAGTATCCGAGAACTTGCATTTGAATGCATGAGATTTCGATTAGCGAATACTACTACTAGTGAGTGACAGAATCCGAGAACTTGCATTCGAATGCAAGAGATTTCGATTAGCGAATACTACTACTAGTGAGTGACAGTATCCGAGATCTTGCATTCGAATGCATGAGATTTCGATTAGCGAATACTGCTACTAGTCAGTGACAGTATCCGAATTATTGCATTCGAATGCAAGAGATTTCGATTAGCGAATACTACTACTAGTGAGTGACAGTATCCGAGAACTTGCATTCGGATGCATGAGATTTCGATTAGCGAATACTACTACTAGTGAGTGACAGTATCCGAGAACTTGCATTCGAATGCAAGAGATTTCGATTAGCGAATACTACTACTAGTCAGTGACAGTATCCGAATTATTGCATTCGAATGCAAGAGATTTCGATTAGCGAATACTACTACTAGTGAGTGACAGTACCCGAGAACTTGCATTCGAATGCAAGAGATTTCGATTAGCGAATACTACTACTAGTGAGAACAGTATCCGAATTATTGCATTCGAATG
The DNA here is from genome assembly GCA_030765045.1 of Tenodera sinensis. Taxonomy (NCBI): domain Eukaryota; kingdom Metazoa; phylum Arthropoda; class Insecta; order Mantodea; family Mantidae; genus Tenodera; species Tenodera sinensis. The sequence continues at coordinate 1,719,890 of JAUKNM010000016.1, forward strand.
CATGAGATTTCGATTAGCGAATACTACTACTAGTGAGTGACAGTATCCGAGAACGTGCATTCGAATGCAAGAGATTTCGATTAGCGAATACTACTACTAGTGAGTGACATTATCCGAGAACTTGCATTCGAATGCAAGAGATTTCAATTAGCGAATACTACTACTAGTGAGTGACAGTATCCGAGAACTTGCATTCGAATGCATGAGATTTCGATTAGCGAATACTACTACTAGTGAGTGACAGTATCCGAGATCTTGCATTCGAATGCATGAGATTTCGATTAGCGAATACTACTACTAGTGAGTGCCAGAATCCGAGAACTTGCATTCGAATGCATGAGATTTCGATTAGCGAATACTACTACTACTAGTGAGTGACAGTATCCGAGAACTTGCATTCGAATGCATGAGATTTCGATTAGCGAATACTACTACTAGTGAGTGACAGTATCCGATAACTTGCATTCGAATGCATGAGATTTCGATTAGCGAATACTACTACTAATGAGTGACAGTAACCAAATTATTGCATTCGAATGCATTAAATTTCGATTAGCGAATACTACTACTAGTGAGTGACAGTATCCGAGAACTTGCATTCGAATGCATGAGATTTCGATTAGCGAATACTACTACTAGTGAGTGACAGTATCCAAGAACTTGCATTCGAAGGCATGAGATTTCGATTAGCGAATACTACTACTATTGAGAGACAGAATCCGAGAACTTGCATTCGAATGCATGAGATTTCGATTAGCGAATACTACTACTATTGAGTGACAGTATCCCAGAACTTGCATTCGAATGCATGAGATTTCGATTAGCGAATACTACTACTAGTGAGTGACAGTATCCGAGAACTTGCATTCGAATGCATGAGATTTCGATTAGCGAATACTACTACTAGTGAGAGACAGAATCCGAGAACTTGCATTCGAATGCATGAGATTTCGATTAGCGAATACTACTACTAGTGAGTGACAGTATCCAAATTATTGCATTCGAATGCATGAGATTTCGATTAGCGAATACTACTACTAGTGAGTGACAGTATCCGAATTATTGCATTCGAATGCATGAGATTTCGATTAGCGAATACTACTACTAGTGAGTGACAGTATCCGAATTATTGCATTCGAATGCAAGAAATTTCGATTAGCGAATACTACTACTAGTGAGTGACAGTATCCGAGAACTTGCATTCGAATGCATGAGATTTCGATTAGCGAATACTACTACTAGTGAGTGACAGTATCCGAATTATTGCATTCGAATGCATGAAATTTCTATTAGCAAATACTACTACTAGTGAGTGACAGTATCCCAGTACTTGCATTCTAATGCATGAAAATTCGATTAGCGAATATTACTACAAGTGAGTGACAGTATCCCAGAACTTGCATTCGAATGCATGAAATTTCGATTAGCGAATACTACTACTAGTGAGTGACAGTATCCGTTTTATTGCATTCGAATGCATGAAATTTCGATTAGCGAATACTACAACTAGTGAGTGACAGTTTCCGAATCATTGCATTCGAATGCATGAAATTTCGATTAGCGAATACTACTACTAGTGAGTGACAGTATCCGAATTATTGCATTCGAATGCATGAAATTTCGATTAGCGATTACTACTACTAGTGAGTGACAGTATCCCAGAACTTGCATTCGAATGCATGAGATTTCGATTAGCGAATACTACTACTAGTGAGTGACAGTATCCGAGAACTTGCATTCGAATGCATGAGATTTCGATTAGCGAATACTACTACAAGTGAGTGACAGTATCCGAGAACTTAAATTCGAATGCATGAGATTTCGATTAGTGAATACTACTACTAGTGAGTGACAGTATCCGAATTATTGCATTCGAAAGCAAGAGATTTCGATTAGCGAATACTACTACTAGTGAGTGACAGTATCCGAGAACTTGCATTCATATGCATGAGATTTCGATTAGCGAATACTACTACTAATGAGTGACAGTATCCGAGAACTTGCATTTGAATGCACGAGATTTCGATTAGCGAATACTACTACTAGTGAGTGACAGAATCCGAGAACTTGCATTCGAATGCAAGAGATTTCGATTAGCGAATACTACTACTAGTGAGTGACAGTATCCGAGAACTTGCATTCGAATGCATGAGATTTCGATTAGCGAATACTGCTACTAGTCAGTGACAGTATCCGAATTATTGCATTCGAATGCAAGAGATTTCGATTAGCGAATACTACTACTAGTGAGTGACAGTATCCGAGAACTTGCATTCGGATGCATGAGATTTCGATTAGCGAATACTACTACTAGTGAGTGACAGTATCCGAGAACTTGCATTCGAATGCAAGAGATTTCGATTAGCGAATACTACTACTAGTCAGTGACAGTATCCGAATTATTGCATTCGAATGCAAGAGATTTCGATTAGCGAATACTACTACTAGTGAGTGACAGTACCCGAGAACTTGCATTCGAATGCAAGAGATTTCGATTAGCGAATACTACTACTAGTGAGAACAGTATCCGAATTATTGCATTCGAATGCATGAGATTTCGATTAGCGAATACTACTACTAGTGAGTGACAGTACCCGAGAACTTGCATTCGAATGCAAGAGATTTCGATTAGCGAATACTACTACTAGTGAGAACAGTATCCGAATTATTGCATTCGAATGCAAGAGATTTCGATTAGCGAATACTACTACTAGTGAGTGACAGTACCCGAGAACTTGCATTCGAATGCAAGAGATTTCGATTAGCGAATACTACTACTAGTGAGAACAGTATCCGAATTATTGCATTCGAATGCATGAGATTTCGATTAGCGAATACTACTACTAGTGAGTGACAGTATGCGAGAACTTGCATTCGAATGCAAGAGATTTCGATTAGCGAATACTACTACTAGTGAGTGACATTATCCGAGAACTTGCATTCGAATGCAAGAGATTTCAATTAGCGAATACTACTACTAGTGAGTGACAGTATCCGAGAACTTGCATTCGAATGCATGAGATTTCGATTAGCGAATACTACTACTAGTGAGTGACAGTATCCGAGATCTTGCATTCGAATGCATGAGATTTCGATTAGCGAATACTACTACTAGTGAGTGCCAGAATCCGAGAACTTGCATTCGAATGCATGAGACTTCGATTAGCGAATACTACTACTACTAGTGAGTGACAGTATCCGAGAACTTGCATTCGAATGCATGAGATTTCGATTAGCGAATACTACTACTAGTGAGTGACAGTATCCGATAACTTGCATTCGAATGCATGAGATTTCGATTAGCGAATACTACTACTAATGAGTGACAGTAACCAAATTATTGCATTCGAATGCATGAAATTTCGATTAGCGAATACTACTACTAGTGAGTGACAGTATCCGAGAACTTGCATTCGAATGCATGAGATTTCGATTAGCGAATACTACTACTAGTGAGTGACAGTATCCAAGAACTTGCATTCGAAGGCATGAGATTTCGATTAGCGAATACTACTACTATTGAGAGACAGAATCCGAGAACTTGCATTCGAATGCATGAGATTTCGATTAGCGAATACTACTACTATTGAGTGACAGTATCCCAGAACTTGCATTCGAATGCATGAGATTTCGATTAGCGAATACTACTACTAGTGAGTGACAGTATCCGAGAACTTGCATTCGAATGCATGAGATTTCGATTAGCGAATACTACTACTAGTGAGAGACAGAATCCGAGAACTTGCATTCGAATGCATGAGATTTCGATTAGCGAATACTACTACTAGTGAGTGACAGTATCCAAATTATTGCATTCGAATGCATGAGATTTCGATTAGCGAATACTACTACTAGTGAGTTACAGTATCCGAATTATTGCATTCGAATGCATGAGATTTCGATTAGCGAATACTACTACTAGTGAGTGACAGTATCCGAATTATTGCATTCGAATGCAAGAAATTTCGATTAGCGAATACTACTACTAGTGAGTGACAGTATCCGAGAACTTGCATTCGAATGCATGAGATTTCGATTAGCGAATACTACTACTAGTGAGTGACAGTATCCGAATTATTGCATTCGAATGCATGAAATTTCGATTAGCAAATACTACTACTAGTGAGTGACAGTATCCCAGTACTTGCATTCTAATGCATGAAAATTCGATTAGCGAATATTACTACAAGTGAGTGACAGTATCCCAGAACTTGCATTCGAATGCATGAAATTTCGATTAGCGAATACTACTACTAGTGAGTGACAGTATCCGTTTTATTGCATTCGAATGCATGAAATTTCGATTAGCGAATACTACAACTAGTGAGTGACAGTTTCCGAATCATTGCATTCGAATGCATGAAATTTCGATTAGCGAATAGTACTACTAGTGAGTGACAGTATCCGAATTATTGCATTCGAATGCATGAAATTTCGATTAGCGATTACTACTACTAGTGAGTGACAGTATCCCAGAACTTGCATTCGAATGCATGAGATTTCGATTAGCGAATACTACTACTAGTGAGTGACAGTATCCGAGAACTTGCATTCGAATGCATGAGATTTCGATTAGCGAATACTACTACAAGTGAGTGACAGTATCCGAGAACTTAAATTCGAATGCATGAGATTTCGATTAGTGAATACTACTACTGGTGAGTGACAGTATCCGAATTATTGCATTCGAAAGCAAGAGATTTCGATTAGCGAATACTACTACTAGTGAGTGACAGTATCCGAGAACTTGCATTCATATGCATGAGATTTCGATTAGCGAATACTACTACTAATGAGTGACAGTATCCGAGAACTTGCATTTGAATGCACGAGATTTCGATTAGCGAATACTACTACTAGTGAGTGACAGAATCCGAGAACTTGCATTCGAATGCAAGAGATTTCGATTAGCGAATACTACTACTAGTGAGTGACAGTATCCGAGAACTTGCATTCGAATGCATGAGATTTCGATTAGCGAATACTACTACTAGTGAGTGACAGTATCCGAGAACTTGCATTCGGATGCATGAGATTTCGATTAGCGAATACTACTACTAGTGAGTGACAGTATCCGAGAACTTGCATTGGAATGCAAGAGATTTCGATTAGCGAATACTACTACTAGTGAGTGACAGTATCCGAATTATTGCATTCGAATGCAAGAGATTTCGATTAGCGAATACTACTACTAGTGAGTGACAGTACCCGAGAACTTGCATTCGAATGCAAGAGATTTCGATTAGCGAATACTACTACTAGTGAGAACAGTATCCGAATTATTGCATTCGAATGCATGAGATTTCGATTAGCGAATACTACTACTAGTGAGTGACAGTATCCGAGAACGTGCATTCGAATGCAAGAGATTTCGATTAGCGAATACTACTACTAGTGAGTGACATTATCCGAGAACTTGCATTCGAATGCAAGAGATTTCAATTAGCGAATACTACTACTAGTGAGTGACAGTATCCGAGAACTTGCATTCGAATGCATGAGATTTCGATTAGCGAATACTACTACTAGTGAGTGACAGTATCCGAGAACTTGCATTCGAATGCATGAGATTTCGATTAGCGAATACTACTACTAGTGAGTGACAGAATCCGAGAACTTGCATTCGAATGCATGAGATTTCGATTAGCGAATACTACTACTAGTGAGTGACAGTATCCGAGAACTTGCATTCGAATGCATGAGATTTCGATTAGCGAATACTACTACTAGTGAGTGACAGTATCCGATAACTTGCATTCGAATGCATGAGATTTCGATTAGCGAATACTACTACTAATGAGTGACAGTAACCAAATTATTGCATTCGAATGCATGAAATTTCGATTAGCGAATACTACTACTAGTGAGTGACAGTATCCGAATTATTGCATTCGAATGCATGAAATTTCGATTAGCGAGTACTACTACTAGTGAGTGACAGTATCCGAATTATTGAATTCGAATGCATGAAATTTCGATTAGCGAATACCACTACTAGTGAGTGACAGTATCCGAATTATTGCATTCGAATGCATGAAATTTTGATTAGCGAATACTACTACTAGTGAGTGACAGTATCCCAGAACTTGCATTCGAATGCATGAGATTTCGATTAGCGAATACTACTACTAGTGAGTGACAGTATCCGAGAACTTGAATTCGAATGCATGAGATTTCGATTAGTGAATACTACTACTAGTGAGTGACAGTATCCGAATTATTGCATTCGAATGCAAGAGATTTCGATTATCGAATACTACTACTAGTGAGTGACAGTATCCGAGAACTTGCATTCAAATGCATGAGATTTCGATTAGCGAATGCTACTACCAGTGAGTGACAGTATCCGAATTATTGCATTCGAATGCATGAGATTTCGATTAGCGAATACTACTACTAGTGAGTGACAGTATCCGAGAACTTGCATTCGAATGCATGAGATTTCGATTAGCGAATACTACTACTAGTGAGTGACAGTATCCCAATTATTGCATTCGAATGCATGAAACTTCGATTAGCGAATACTACTACTAGTGAGTGACAGTATCCGAATTATTGCATTTGAATGCATGAAATTTCGATTAGCGAATACTACTACTAGTGAGTGACAGTAACCGAATTATTGCATTCGAATGCATGAAATTTCGATTAGCGAATACTACTACTAGTGAGTGACAGTATCCGAATTATTGCATTCGAATGCATGAGATTTCGATTAGCGAATACTACTACTAGTGAGTGACAGTATCCCAGAACTTGCATTCGAATGCATGAGATTTCGATTAGCGAATACTACTACTAGTGAGTGACAGTATCCGGATTATTGCATTCGAATGCATGAAATTTCGATTAGCGAATACTACTACTAGTGAGTGACAGTATCCGAGAACTTGCATTCGAATGCATGAGATTTCGATTAGCGAATACTACTACTAGTGAGTGACAGTATCCGAGAACTTGAATTCGAATGCATGAGATTTCGATTAGTGAATACTATTACTAGTGAGTGACAGTATCCGAATTATTGCACTCGAATGCAAGAGATTTCGATTAGCGAATACTACTACTAGTGAGTGACAGTATTAGAGAACTTGCATTCGAATGCATGAGATTTCTATTTGCGAATACTACTACTAGTGAGTGACAGTATCCGAATTATTGCATTCGAATGCATGAAATTTCGATTAGCAAATACTACTACTAGTGAGTGACAGTATCCCAGTACTTGCATTCTAATGCATGAAAATTCGATTAGCGAATACTACTACTAGTGAGTGACAGTATCCCTGAACTTGCATTCGAATGCATGAAATTTCGATTAGCGAATACTACTACTAGTGAGTGACAGTATACGAGAACTTGCATTCGAATGCATGAGATTTCGATTAGCGAATACTACTACTAGTGAGTGACAGTATCCGAGAACTTGCATTCGAATGCATGAGATTTCGATTAGCGAATACTACTACTAGTGAGAGACAGAATCCGAGAACTTGCATTCGAATGCATGAGATTTCGATTAGCGAATACTACTACTATTGAGTGACAGTATCCCAGAACTTGCATTCGAATGCATGAGATTTCGATTAGCGAATACTACTACTAGTGAGTGACAGTATCCAAATTATTGCATTCGAATGCATGAGATTTCGATTAGCAAATACTACTACTAGTGAGTGACAGTATCCGAATTATTGCATTCGAATGCATGAGATTTCGATTAGCGAATACTACTACTAGTGAGTGACAGTATCCGAATTATTGCATTCGAATGCAAGAAATTTCGATTAGCGAATACTACTACTAGTGAGTGACAGTATCCGAGAACTTGCATTCGAATGCATGAGATTTCGATTAGCGAATACTACTACTAGTGAGTGACAGTATCCGAATTATTGCATTCGAATGCATGAAATTTCGATTAGCAAATACTACTACTAGTGAGTGACAGTATCCCAGTACTTGCATTCTAATACATGAAAATTACATTAGCGAATATTACTACAAGTGAGTGACAGTATCCCAGAACTTGCATTCGAATGCATGAAATTTCGATTAGCGAATACTACTACTAGTGAGTGATAGTATCCGTTTTATTGCATTCGAATGCATGAAATTTCGATTAGCGAATACTACAACTAGTGAGTGACAGTTTCCGAATCATTGCATTCGAATGCATGAAATTTCGATTAGCGAATACTACTACTAGTGAGAGATAGTATCCGAATTGTTGCATTCGAATGCATGAAATTTCGATTAGCGATTACTACTACTAATGAGTGACAGTATCCCAGAACTTGCATTCGAATGCATGAGATTTCGATTAGCGAATACTACCACTAGTGAGTGACAGTATCCGGATTATTGCATTCGAATGCATGAGATTTCGATTAGCGAATACTACTACTAGTGAGTGACAGTATCCGAATTATTGCATTCGAATGCATGAAATTTCGATTAGCGAATACTACTACTAGTGAGTGACAGTATCCCAGAACTTGCATTCGAATGCATGAGATTTCGATTAGCGAATACTACTACTAGTGAGTGACAGCATCCGGATTATTGCATTCGAATGCATGAGATTTCCATTAGCGAATACCACTACTAGTGAGTGACAGTATCCGAGAACTTGCATTCGAATGCATGAGATTTCGATTAGCGAATACTACTACTAGTGAGTGACAGTATCCGAGAACTTGAATTCGAATGCATGAGATTTCGATTAGTGAATACTATTACTAGTGAGTGACAGTATCCGAATTATTGCATTCGAGTGCATGAAATTTCGATTAGCGAGTACTACTACTAGTGAGTGACAGTATCCGAGAACTTGCATTCGAATGCATGAGATTTCGATTAGCGAATACTGCTACTAGTCAGTGACAGTATCCGAATTATTGCATTCGAATGCAAGAGATTTCGATTAGCGAATACTACTACTAGTGAGTGACAGTATCCGAGAACTTGCATTCGGATGCATGAGATTTCGATTAGCGAATACTACTACTACTGAGTGACAGTATCCGAGAACTTGCATTCGAATGCAAGAGATTTCGATTAGCGAATACTACTACTAGTGAGTGACAGTATCCGAATTATTGCATTCGAATGCATGAGATTTCGATTAGCGAATACTACTACTAGTGAGTGACAGTACCCGAGAACTTGCATTCGAATGCAAGAGATTTCGATTAGCGAATACTACTACTAGTGAGAACAGTATCCGAATTATTGCATTCGAATGCATGAGATTTCGATTAGCGAATACTACTACTAGTGAGTGACAGTATCCGAGAACGTGCATTCGAATGCAAGAGATTTCGATTAGCGAATACTACTACTAGTGAGTGACATTATCCGAGAACTTGCATTCGAATGCAAGAGATTTCAATTAGCGAATACTACTACTAGTGAGTGACAGTATCCGAGAACTTGCATTCGAAAGCATGAGATTTCGATTAGCGAATACTACTACTAGTGAGTGACAGTATCCGATAACTTGCATTCGAATGCATGAGATTTCGATTAGCGAATACTACTACTAATGAGTGACAGTATCCAAATTATTGCATTCGAATGCATGAAATTTCGATTAGCGAATACTACTACTAGTGAGTGACAGTATCCGAATTATTGCATTCGAATGCATGAAATTTCGATTAGCGAGTACTACTACTAGTGAGTGACAGTATCCGAATTATTGCATTCGAATGCATGAAAATTCGATTAGCGAATACTACTACTAGTGAGTGACAGTATCCGAATTATTGCATTCGAATGCATGAAATTTCGATTAGCGAATACTACTACTAGTGAGTGACAGTATCCCAGAACTTGCATTCGAATGCATGAGATTTCGATTAGCGAATACTACTACTAGTGAGTGACAGCATCCGGATTATTGCATTCGAATGCATGAGATTTCGATTAGCGAATACCACTACTAGTGAGTGACAGTATCCGAGAACTTGCATTCGAATGCATGAGATTTCGATTAGCGAATACTACTACTAGTGAGTGACAGTATCCGAGAACTTGAATTCGAATGCATGAGATTTCGATTAGTGAATACTATTACTAGTGAGTGACAGTATCCGAATTATTGCATTCGAGTGCATGAAATTTCGATTAGCGAGTACTACAACTAGTGAGTGACAGTATCCGAATTATTGCATTCGAATGCATGAGATTTCGATTAGCGAATACTACTACTAGTGAGTGACAGTATCCGAATTATTGCATTCGAATGCATGAAATTTCGATTAGCGAATACTACAACTAGTGAGTGACAGTAGCCGAATTATTGCATTCGAATGCATCAAATTTCGATTTGCGAATACTACTACTAGTGAGTGACAGTATCCGAATTATTGCATTCGAATGCATGAAATTTCGATTAGCGAATACTACTACTAGTGAGTGACAGTATCCCAGAACTTGCATTCGAATGCATGAAATTTCGATTAGCGAATACTACTACTAGTGCGCGACAGTATCCGAGAACTTGCATTCGAATGCATGAGATTTCGATTAGCAAATACTACTACTAGTGAGTGACAGTATCCGAATTATTGCATTCGAATGCAAGAGATTTCGATTAGCGAATACTACTACTAGTGAGTGACAGTATCCGAATTATTGCATTCGAATGCATGAAATTTCGATTAGCAAATACTACTACTAGTGAGTGACAGTATCCCAGTACTAGCATTCTAATGCATGAAAATTCGATTAGCGAATACTACTACTAGTGAGTGACAGTATCCCAGAACTTGCATTCGAATGCATGAAATTTCGATTAGCGAATACTACTACTAGTGAGTGACAGTATCCGAATTATTGCATTCGAATGCATGAAATTTCGCTTAGCGAATACTACTACTAGTAAGTTGCAGTATCCAAATTATTGAATTCGAATGCATGAAATTTCGATTAGCGAATACCACTACTAGTGAGTGACAGTATCCGAATTATTGCATTCGAATGCATGAAATTTTGATTAGCGAATACTACTACTAGTGAGTGACAGTATCCCAGAACTTGCATTCGAATGCATGAGATTTCGATTAGCGAATACTACTACTAGTGAGTGACAGTATCCGAGAACTTGAATTCGAATGCATGAGATTTCGATTAGTGAATACTACTACTAGTGAGTGACAGTATCCGAATTATTGCATTCGAATGCAAGAGATTTCGATTATCGAATACTACTACTAGTGAGTGACAGTATCCGAGAACTTGCATTCAAATGCATGAGATTTCGATTAGCGAATACTACTACTAGTGAGTGACAGTATCCGAATTATTGCATTCGAATGCATGAGATTTCGATTAGCGAATACTACTACTAGTGAGTGACAGTATCCGAGAACTTGCATTCGAATGCATGAGATTTCGATTAGCGAATACTACTACTAGTGAGTGACAGTATCCAAATTATTGCATTCGAATGCATGAAATTTCGATTAGCGAATACTACTACTAGTGAGTGACAGTATCCGAATTATTGCATTTGAATGCATGAAATTTCGATTAGCGAATACTACTACTAGTGAGTGACAGTATCCGAATTATTGCATTCGAATGCATGAAATTTCGATTAGCGAATACTACTACTAGTGAGTGACAGTACCCGAATTATTGCATTCGAATGCATGAAATTTCGATTAGCGAATACTACTACTAGTGAGTGACAGTATCCCAGAACTTGCATTCGAATGCATGAGATTTCGATTAGCGAATACTACTACTAGTGAGTGACAGTATCCGTTTTATTGCATTCGAATGCATGAAATTTCGATTAGCGAATACTACAACTAGTGAGTGACAGTTTCCGAATTATTGCATTCGAATGCATGAGATTTCGATTAGCGAATACTACTACTAGTGAGTGACAGTATCCGAATTATTGCATTCGAATGCATGAAATTTCGATTAGCGATTACTACTACTAGTGAGTGACAGTATCCCAGAACTTGCATTCGAATGCATGAGATTTCGATTAGCGAATACTACTACTAGTGAGTGACAGTATCCGGATTATTGCATTCGAATGCATGAGATTTCGATTAGCGAATACTACTACTAGTGAGTGACAGTATCCGAGAACTTGCATTCGAATGCATGAGATTTCGATTAGCGAATACTACTACAAGTGAGTGACAGTATCCGAGAACTTAAATTCGAATGCATGAGATTTCGATTTGTGAATACTACTACTAGTGAGTGACAGTATCCGAATTATTGCATTCGAAAGCAAGAGATTTCGATTAGCGAATACTACTACTAGTGAGTGACAGTATCCGAGAACTTGCATTCATATGCATGAGATTTCGATCAGCGAATACTACTACTAATGAGTGAGAGTATCCGAGAACTTGCATTTGAATGCATGAGATTTCGATTAGCGAATACTACTACTAATGAGTGACAGAATCCGAGAACTTGCATTCGAATGCAAGAGATTTCGATTAGCGAATACTACTACTAGTGAGTGACAGTATCCGAGAACTTGCATTCGAATGCATGAGATTTCGATTAGCGAATACTGCTACTAGTCAGTGACAGTATCCGAATTATTGCATTCGAATGCAAGAGATTTCGATTAGCGAATACTACTACTAGTGAGTGACAGTATCCGAGAACTTGCATTCGCATGCATGAGATTTCGATTAGCGAATACTACTACTAGTGAGTGACAGTATCCGAGAACTTGCATTCGAATGCAAGAGATTTCGATTAGCGAATACTACTACTAGTGAGTGACAGTATCCGAATTATTGCATTCGAATGCAAGAGATTTCGATTAGCGAATACTACTACTAGTGAGAGACAGAATCCGAGAACTTGCATTCGAATGCATGAGATTTCGATTAGCGAATACTACTACTATTGAGTGACAGTATCCCAGAACTTGCATTCGAATGCATGAGATTTCGATTAGCGAATACTACTACTAGTGAGTGACAGTATCCAAATTAATTCATTCGAATGCATGAGATTTCGATTACCGAATACTACTACTAATGAGTGACAGTATCCGAATTATTGCATTCGAATGCATGAGATTTCGATTAGCGAATACTACTACTAGTGAGTGACAGTATCCGAATTATTGCATTCGAATGCAAGAAATTTCGATTAGCGAATACTACTACAAGTGAGTGACAGTATCCCAGAACTTGCATTCGAATGCATGAAATTTCGATTAGCGAATACTACTACTAGTGAGTGACAGTATCCGAATTATTGCATTCGAATGCATGAAATTTCGATTAGCGAATACTACTACTAGTGAGTGACAGTATCCGAATTATTGCATTCGAATGCATGAAATTTCGATTAGCGAATACTACTACTAGTGAGTGACAGTATCCGAATTATTGCATTCGAATGCATGAAATTTCGATTAGCGATTACTACTACTAGTGAGTGACAGTATCCCAGAACTTGCATTCGAATGCATGAGATTTCGATTAGCGAATACTACTACTAGTGAGTGACAGTATCCGGATTATTGCATTCGAATGCATGAGATTTCGATTAGCGAATACTACTCCTAGTGAGTGACAGTTTCCGAGAACTTGCATTCGAATGCATGAGATTTCGATTAGCGAATACTACTACTAGTGAGTGACAGTATCCGAGAACTTGAATTCGAATGCATGAGATTTCGCTTAGTGAATACTACTACTAGTGAGTGACAGTATCCGAATTATTGCATTCGAAAGCAAGAGATTTCAATTAGCGAATACTACTACTAGTGAGTGACAGTATCCGAGAACTTGCATTCATATGCATGAGATTTCGATTAGCGAATACTACTACTAGTGAGTGACAGTATCCGAGAACTTGCATTTGAATGCATGAGATTTCGATTAGCGAATACTACTACTAGTGAGTGACAGAATCCGAGAACTTGCATACGAATGCAAGAGATTTCGATTAGCGAATACTACTACTGGTGAGTGACAGTATCCGAGAACTTGCATTCGAATGCATGAGATTTCGATTAGCGAATACTACAACTAGTGAGTGACAGTTTCCGAATTATTGCATTCGAATGCATGAAATTTCGATTAGCGAATACTACTACTAGTGAGTGACAGTATCCGAATTATTGCATTCGAATGCATGAAATTTCGATTAGCGATTACTACTACTAGTGAGTGACAGTATCCCAGAACTTGCATTCGAATGCATGAGATTTCGATTTGTGAATACTACTACTAGTGAGTGACAGTATCCGAATTATTGCATTCGAAAGCAAGAGATTTCGATTAGCGAATACTACTACTAGTGAGTGACAGTATCCGAGAACTTGCATTCATATGCATGAGATTTCGATTGGCGAATACTACTACTAATGAGTGACAGTATCCGAGAACTTGCATTTGAATGCATGAGATTTCGATTAGCGAATACTACTACTAGTGAGTGACAGAATCCGAGAACTTGCATTCGAATGCAAAAGATTTCGATTAGCGAATACTACTACTAGTGAGTGACAGTATCCGAGAACTTGCATTCGAATGCATGAGATTTCGATTAGCGAATACTGCTACTAGTCAGTGACAGTATCCGAATTATTGCATTCGAATGCAAGAGATTTCGATTAGCGAATACTACTACTAGTGAGTGACAGTATCCGAGAACTTGCATTCGGATGCATGAGATTTCGATTAGCGAATACTACTACTAGTGAGTGACAGTATCCGAGAACTTGCATTCGAATGCAAGAGATTTCAATTAGCGAATACTACTACTAGTGAGTGACAGTATCCGAATTATTGCATTCGAATGCAAGAGATTTCGATTAGCGAATACTACTACTAGTGAGAGACAGAATCCGAGAACTTGCATTCGAATGCATGAGATTTCGATTAGCGAATACTACTACTATTGAGTGACAGTATCCCAGAACTTGCATTCGAATGCATGAGATTTCGATTAGCGAATACTACTACTAGTGAGTGACAGTATCCAAATTATTGCATTCGAATGCATGAGATTTCGATTAGCGAATACTACTACTAGTGAGTGACAGTATCCGAATTATTGCATTCGAATGCATGAGATTTCGATTAGCGAATACTACTACTAGTGAGTGACAGTATCCGAATTATTGCAATTCGAATGCAAGAAATTTCGATTATCGAATACTACTACAAGTGAGTGACAGTATCCCAGAACTTGCATTCGAATGCATGAAATTTCGATTAGCGAATACTACTACTAGTGAGTGACAGTATCCGAATTATTGCATTCGAATGCATGAAATTTCGATTAGCGAATACTACTACTAGTGAGTGACAGTATCCGAGAACTTGCATTCGAATACATGAGATTTCGATTAGCGAATACTACTACTAGTGAGTGACAGTATCCGAGAACTTGAATTCGAATGCATGAGATTTCGCTTAGTGAATACTACTACTAGTCAGTGACAGTATCCGAATTATTGCATTTGAATGCAAGAGATTTCGATTAGCGAATACTACTACTAGTGAGTGACAGTATCCGAGAACTTGCATTCGGATGCATGAGATTTCGATTAGCGAATACTACTACTAGTGAGTGACAGTATCCGAGAACTTGCATTCGAATGCAAGAGATTTCGATTAGCGAATACTACTACTACTGAGTGACAGTATCCGAATTATTGCATTCGAATGCAAGAGTATTCGATTAGCGAATACTACTACTAGTGAGTGACAGTACCCGAGAACTTGCATTCGAATGCAAGAGATTTCGATTAGCGAATACTACTACTAGTGAGGACAGTATCCGAATTATTGCATTCGAATGCATGAGATTTCGATTAGCGAATACTACTACTAGTGAGTGACAATATCCGAGAACTTGCATTCGAATGCAAGAGATTTCGATTAGCGAATACTACTACTAGTGAGTGACATTATCCGAGAACTTGCATTCGAATGCAAGAGATTTCAATTAGCGAATACTATTACTAGTGAGTGACAGTATCCGAGAACTTGCATTCGAATGCATGAGATTTCGATTAGCGAATACTACTACTAGTGAGTGACAGTATCCGAGAACTTGCATTCGAATGCATGAGATTTCGATTAGCGAATACTACTACTAGTGAGTGACAGAATCCGAGAACTTGCATTCGAATGCATGAGATTTCGATTAGCGAATACTACTACTAGTGAGTGACAGTATCCGATAACTTGCATTCGAATGCATGAGATTTCGATTAGCGAATACTACTACTAATGAGTGACAGTATCCAAATTATTGCATTCGAATGCATGAAATTTCGATTAGCGAATACTACTACTAGTGAGTGACAGTATCCGAATTATTGCATTCGAATGCATGAAATTTCGATTAGCGAGTACTACTACTAGTGAGTGACAGTATCCGAATTATTGCATTCGAATGCATGAAATTTCGATTAGCGAATACTACTACTAGTGAGTGACAGTATCCGAATTATTGCATTCGAATGCATGAAATTTCGATTAGCGAATACTACTACTAGTGAGTGACAGTATCCCAGAACTTGCATTCGAATGCATGAGATTTCGATTAGCGAATACTACTACTAGTGAGTGACAGTATCCGAGAACTTGAATTCGAATGCATGAGATTTCGATTAGTGAATACTATTACTAGTGAGTGACAGTATCCGGATTATTGCATTCGAATGCATGAGATTTCGATTAGCGAATACCACTACTAGTGAGTGACAGTATCCGAGAACTTGCATTCGAATGCATGAGATTTCGATTAGCGAATACTACTACTAGTGAGTGACAGTATCCGAGAACTTGAATTCGAATGCATGAGATTTCGATTAGTGAATACTATTACTAGTGAGTGACAGTATCCGAATTATTGCATTCGAGTGCATGAAATTTCGATTAGCGAGTACTACTACTAGTGGGTGACAGTATCCGAATTATTGCATTCGAATGCATGAGATTTCGATTAGGGAATACTACTACTAGTGAGTGACAGTATCCGAATTATTGCATTCGAATGCATGAAATTTCGATTAGCGAATACTACAACTAGTGAGTGACAGTAGCCGAATTATTGCATTCGAATGCATCAAATTTCGATTAGCGAATACTACTACTAGTGAGTGACAGTATCCGAATTATTGCATTCGAATGCCTGAAATTTCGATTAGCGAATACTACTACTAGTGAGTGACAGTATCCCAGAACTTGCATTCGAATGCATGAAATTTCGATTAGCGAATACTACTACTAGTGAGCGACAGTATCCGAGAACTTGCATTCGAATGCATGAGATTTCGATTAGCGAATACTACTACTAGTGAGTGACAGTATCCGAATTATTGCATTCGAATGCAAGAGATTTCGATTAGCGAATACTACTACTAGTGAGTGACAGTATCCGAATTATTGCATTCGAATGCATGAAATTTCGATTAGAAAATCCTACTACTAGTGAGTGACAGTATCCCAGTACTAGCATTCTAATGCATGAAAATTCGATTAGCGAATACTACTGCTATGAGTGACAGTATCCCAGAACTTGCATTCGAATGCATGAAATTTCGATTAGCGAATACTACTACTAGTGAGTCACAGTATCCGAGAACTTGCATTCGAATGCATGAGATTTCGATTAGCGAATACTACTACTAGTGAGTGACAGTATCCGAATTATTGCATTCGAATGGATGAGATTTCGATTAGCGAATACTACTACTAGTGAGTGACAGTATCCGAGAACTTGCATTCGAATGGATGAGATTTCGATTAGCGAATACTACTACTAGTGAGTGACAGTATCCAAATTATTGCATTCGAATGCATGAAGTTTCGATTAGCGAATACTACTACTAGTAAGTGACAGTATCCGAATTATTGCATTTGAATGCATGAAATTTCGATTAGCGAGTACTACTACTAGTGAGTGACAGTATCCGAATTATTGCATTCGAATGCATGAAATTTCGATTAGCGAATACTACTACTAGTGAGTGACAGTATCCGAATTATTGCATTCGAATGCATGAAATTTCAATTAGCGAATACTACTACTAGTGAGTGACAGTATCCGAGAACTTGCATTCAAATGCATGAGATTTCGATTAGCGAATACTACTACTAGTGAGTGACAGTATCCAAGAACTTGAATTCGAATGCATGAGATTTCGATTAGTGAATACTATTACTAGTGAGTGACAGTATCCGAATTATTGCACTCGAATGCAAGAGATTTCGATTAGCGAATACTACTACTAGTGAGTGACAGTATTAGAGAACTTGCATTCGAATGCATGAGATTTCGATTAGCGAATACTACTACTAGTGAGTGACAGTATCCGAATTATTGCATTCGAATGAATGAAATTTCGATTAGCAAATACTACTACTAGTGAGTGACAGTATCCCAGTACTTGCATTCTAATGCATGAAAATTCGATTAGCGAATACTACTACTAGTGAGTGACAGTATCCCTGAACTTGCATTCGAATGCATGAAATTTCGATTAGCGAATACTACTACTAGTGAGTCACAGTATCCGAGAACTTGCATTCGAATGCATGAGATTTCGATTAGCGAATACTACTACTAGTGAGTGATTGTATCCGAGAACTTGCATTCGAATGCATGAGATTTCGATTAGCGAATACTACTACTAGTGAGAGACAGAATCCGAGAACTTGCATTCGAATGCATGAGATTTCGATTAGCGAATACTACTACTATTGAGTGTCAGTATCCCAGAACTTGCATTCGAATGCATGAGATTTCGATTAGCGAATACTACTACTAGTGAGTGACAGTATCCAAATTATTGCATTCGAATGCATGAGATTTCGATTAGCGAATACTACTACTAGTGAGTGACAGTATCCGAATTATTGCATTCGAATGCATGAGATTTCGATTAGCGAATACTACTACTAGTGAGTGACAGTATCCGAATTATTGCATTCGAATGCAAGAAATTTCGATTAGCGAATACTACTACTAGTGAGTGACAGTATCCGAGAACTTGCATTCGAATGCATGAGATTTCGATTAGCGAATACTACTACTAGTGAGTGACAGTATCCGAATTATTGCATTCGAATGCATGAAATTTCGATTAGCAAATACTACTACTAGTGAGTGACAGTATCCCAGTACTTGCATTCTAATGCATGAAAATTCGATTAGCGAATATTACTACAAGTGAGTGACAGTATCCCAGAACTTGCATTCGAATGCATGAAATTTCGATTAGCGAATACTACTACTAGTGAGTGACAGTATCCGAGAACTTGCATTCGAATGCATGAGATTTCGATTAGCGAATACTACTACTAGTGAGTGACAGTATCCGAATTATTGCATTCGAATGCAAGAGATTTCGATTAGCGAATACTACTACTAGTGAGTGACAGTATCCGAGAACTTGCATTCGAATGCAAGAGATTTCGATTAGCGAATACTACTACTAGTGAGTGACAGTATCCGAGAACTTGCATTCGAATGCAAGAGATTTCGATTAGCGAATACTACTACTAGTGAGTGACAGTATCCGAGAACTTGCATTCGAATGCAAGAGATTTCGATAAGCGAATACTACTACTAGTGAGTGACAGTATCCGAGAACTTGCATTCCAATGCAAGAGATTTCGATTACTCAATACTACTACTAGTGAGTGCCAGTATCCGAGAACTTGCATTCGAAGGCATGAGATTTCGATTAGCGAATACTACTACTAGTGAGTGACAGTGTCCGAGAACTTGCATTCGATGCATGAGAGTTCGATTAGCTAATACTACTACTAGTGAGTGACAGTATCCGAGAACTTGCATTCGAATGCATGAAATTTCGATTAGCGAATACTACTACTAGTGAGTGACAGTATCCGAGAACTTGCATTCGAATGCATGAAATTTCGATTAGCGAATACTACTACTAGTGAGTGACAGTATCCAAGAACTTGCATTCGAATGCATGAAATTTCGATTAGCGAATACTACTACTAGTGAGTGACAGTATCCGAATTATTGCATTCGAATGCATGAAATTTCGATTAGCGATTACTACTACTAGTGAGTGACAGTATCCCAGAACTTGCATTCGAATGCATGAGATTTCGATTAGCGAATACTACTACTAGTGAGTGACAGAATCCGAGAACTTGCATTCGAATGCATGAGATTTCGATTAGCGAATACTGCTACTAGTGAGTGACAGTATCCGAGAACTTGCATTCGAATGCATGAGATTTCGATTAGCGAATACTACTACAAGTGAGTGACAGTATCCGAGAACTTAAATTCAAATGCATGAGACTTCGATTAGTGAATACTACTACTAGTGAGTGACAGTATCCGAATTATTGCATTCGAAAGCAAGAGATTTCGATTAGCGAATACTACTACTAGTGAGTGACAGTATCCGAGAACTTGCATTCATATGCATGAGATTTCGATTAGCGAATACTACTACTAATGAGTGACAGTATCCGAGAACTTGCATTTGAATGCATGAGATTTCGATTAGCGAATACTACTACTAGTGAGTGACAGAATCCGAGAACTTGCATTCGAATGCAAGAGATTTCGATTAGCGAATACTACTACTAGTGAGTGACAGTATCCGAGAACTTGCATTCGAATGCATGAGATTTCGATTAGCGAATACTGCTACTAGTCAGTGACAGTATCCGAATTATTGCATTCGAATGCAAGAGATTTCGATTAGCGAATACTACTACTAGTGAGTGACAGTATCCGAGAACTTGCATTCGGATGCATGAGATTTCGATTAGCGAATACTACTACTAGTGAGTGACAGTATCCGAGAACTTGCATTCGAATGCAAGAGATTTCGATTAGCGAATACTACTACTAGTGAGTGACAGTACCCGAGAACTTGCATTCGAATGCAAGAGATTTCGATTAGCGAATACTACTACTAGTGAGGACATTATCCGAATTATTGCATTCGAATGCATGAGATTTCGATTAGGGAATACTACTACTAGTGAGTGACAGTATCCGAGAACGTGCATTCGAATGCAAGAGATTTCGATTAGCGAATACTACTACAAGTGAGTGACATTATCCGAGAACTTGCATTCGAATGCAAGAGATTTCAATTAGCGAATACTACTACTAGTGAGTGACAGTATCCGAGAACTTGCATTCGAATGCATGAGATTTCGATTGGCGAATACTACTACTAGTGAGTGACAGTATCCGAGAACTTGCATTCGAATGCATGAGATTTCGATTAGCGAATACTACTACTAGTGAGTGACAGAATCCGAGAACTTGCATTCGAATGCATGAGATTTCGATTAGCGAATACTACTACTAGTGAGTGACAGTATCCGAATTATTGCATTGGAATGCATGAAATTTCGATTAGCGAATACTACTACTAGTGAGTGACAGTATCCCAGAACTTGCATTCGAATGCATGAAATTTCGATTAGCGAATACTACTACTAGTGAGCGACAGTATCCGAGAACTTGCATTCGAATGCATGAGATTTCAATTAGCGAATACTACTACTAGTGAGTGACAGTATCCGAATTATTGCATTCGAATGCAAGAGATTTCGATTAGCGAATACTACTACTAGTGAGTGACAGTATCCGAGAACTTGCATTCGAATGCAAGAGATTTCGATAAGCGAATACTACTACTAGTGAGTGACAGTATCCGAGAACTTGCATTCCAATGCAAGAGATTTCGATTACTCAATACTACTACTAGTGAGTGCCAGTATCCGAGAACTTGCATTCGAAGGCATGAGATTTCGATTAGCGAATACTACTACTAGTGAGTGACAGTGTCCGAGAACTTGCATTCGATGCATGAGAGTTCGATTAGCTAATACTACTACTAGTGAGTGACAGTATCCGAGAACTTGCATTCGAATGCATGAAATTTCGATTAGCGAATACTACTACTAGTGAGTGACAGTATCCGAGAACTTGCATTCGAATGCATGAAATTTCGATTAGCGAATACTACTACTAGTGAGTGACAGTATCCAAGAACTTGCATTCGAATGCATGAAATTTCGATTAGCGAATACTACTACTAGTGAGTGACAGTATCCGAATTATTGCATTCGAATGCATGAAATTTCGATTAGCGATTACTACTACTAGTGAGTGACAGTATCCCAGAACTTGCATCGAATGCATGAGATTTCGATTAGCGAATACTACTACTAGTGAGTGACAGAATCCGAGAACTTGCATTCGAATGCATGAGATTTCGATTAGCGAATACTGCTACTAGTGAGTGACAGTATCCGAGAACTTGCATTCGAATGCATGAGATTTCGATTAGCGAATACTACTACAAGTGAGTGACAGTATCCGAGAACTTAAATTCAAATGCATGAGACTTCGATTAGTGAATACTACTACTAGTGAGTGACAGTATCCGAATTATTGCATTCGAAAGCAAGAGATTTCGATTAGCGAATACTACTACTAGTGAGTGACAGTATCCGAGAACTTGCATTCATATGCATGAGATTTCGATTAGCGAATACTACTACTAATGAGTGACAGTATCCGAGAACTTGCATTTGAATGCATGAGATTTCGATTAGCGAATACTACTACTAGTGAGTGACAGAATCCGAGAACTTGCATTCGAATGCAAGAGATTTCGATTAGCGAATACTACTACTAGTGAGTGACAGTATCCGAGAACTTGCATTCGAATGCATGAGATTTCGATTAGCGAATACTGCTACTAGTCAGTGACAGTATCCGAATTATTGCATTCGAATGCAAGAGATTTCGATTAGCGAATACTACTACTAGTGAGTGACAGTATCCGAGAACTTGCATTCGGATGCATGAGATTTCGATTAGCGAATACTACTACTAGTGAGTGACAGTATCCGAGAACTTGCATTCGAATGCAAGAGATTTCGATTAGCGAATACTACTACTAGTGAGTGACAGTACCCGAGAACTTGCATTCGAATGCAAGAGATTTCGATTAGCGAATACTACTACTAGTGAGGACATTATCCGAATTATTGCATTCGAATGCATGAGATTTCGATTAGGGAATACTACTACTAGTGAGTGACAGTATCCGAGAACGTGCATTCGAATGCAAGAGATTTCGATTAGCGAATACTACTACTAGTGAGTGACATTATCCGAGAACTTGCATTCGAATGCAAGAGATTTCAATTAGCGAATACTACTACTAGTGAGTGACAGTATCCGAGAACTTGCATTCGAATGCATGAGATTTCGATTGGCGAATACTACTACTAGTGAGTGACAGTATCCGAGAACTTGCATTCGAATGCATGAGATTTCGATTAGCGAATACTACTACTAGTGAGTGACAGAATCCGAGAACTTGCATTCGAATGCATGAGATTTCGATTAGCGAATACTACTACTAGTGAGTGACAGTATCCGAATTATTGCATTGGAATGCATGAAATTTCGATTAGCGAATACTACTACTAGTGAGTGACAGTATCCCAGAACTTGCATTCGAATGCATGAAATTTCGATTAGCGAACACTACTACTAGTGAGCGACAGTATCCGATAACTTGCATTCGAATGCATGAGATTTCAATTAGCGAATACTACTACTAGTGAGTGACAGTATCCGAATTATTGCATTCGAATGCAAGAGATTTCGATTAGCGAATACTACTACTAGTGAGTGACAGTATCCGAATTATTGCATTCGAATGCATGAGATTTCGATTAGGGAATACTACTACTAGTGAGTGACAGTATCCGAATTATTGCATTCGAATGCATGAAATTTCGATTAGCGAATACTACAACTAGTGAGTGACAGTAGCCGAATTATTGCATTCGAATGCATCAAATTTCGATTAGCGAATACTACTACTAGTGAGTGACAGTATCCGAATTATTGCATTGGAATGCATGAAATTTCGATTAGCGAATACTACTACTAGTGAGTGACAGTATCCCAGAACTTGCATTCGAATGCATGAAATTTCGATTAGCGAACACTACTACTAGTGAGCGACAGTATCCGATAACTTGCATTCGAATGCATGAGATTTCAATTAGCGAATACTACTACTAGTGAGTGACAGTATCCGAATTATTGCATTCGAATGCAAGAGATTTCGATTAGCGAATACTACTACTAGTGAGTGACAGTATCCGAATTATTGCATTCGAATGCATGAAATTTCGATTAGAAAATCCTACTACTAGTGAGTGACAGTATCCCAGTACTAGCATTCTAATGCATGAAAATTCGATTAGCGAATACTACTACTAGTGAGTGACAGTATACCAGAACTTGCATTCGAATGCATGAAATTTCGATTAGCGAATACTACTACTAGTGAGTGACAGTATCCGAATTATTGCATTCGAATGCATGAAATTTCGCTTAGCGAATACTACTACTAGTAAGTTGCAGTATCCGAATTATTTAATTCGAATGCATGAAATTTCGATTAGCGAATACCACTACTAGTGAGTGACAGTATCCGAATTATTGCATTCGAATGCATGAAATTTTGATTAGCGAATACTACTACTAGTGAGTGACAGTATCCCAGAACTTGCATTCGAATGCATGAGATTTCGATTAGCGAACACTACTACTAGTGAGTGACAGTATCCGAGAACTTGAATTCGAATGCATGAGATTTCGATTAGTGAATACTACTACTAGTGAGTGACAGTATCCGAATTATTGCATTCGAATGCAAGAGATTTCGATTATCGAATACTACTACTAGTGAGTGACAGTATCCGAGAACTTGCATTCAAATGCATGAGATTTCGATTAGCGAATACTACTACTAGTGAGTGACAGTATCCGAATTATTGCATTCGAATGCATGAGATTTCGATTAGCGAATACTACTACTAGTGAGTGACAGTATCCGAGAACTTGCATTCGAATGCATGAGATTTCGATTAGCGAATACTACTACTAGTGAGTGACAGTATCCAAATTATTGCATTCGAATGCATGAAGTTTCGATTAGCGAATACTACTACTAGTGAGTGACAGTATCCGAATTATTGCATTTGAATGCATGAAATTTCGATTAGCGAATACTACTACTAGTGAGTGACAGTATCCGAATTATTGCATTCGAAAACATGAAATTTCGATTAGCGAATACTACTACTAGTGAGTGACAGTATCCGAATTATTGCATTCGAATGCATGAAATTTCGATTAGCGAATACTACTACTAGTGAGTGACAGTATCCCAGAACTTGCATTCGAATGCATGAGATTTCGATTAGCGAATACTTCTACTAGTGAGTGACAGTATCCGGATTATTGCATTCGAATGCATGAGATTTCGATTAGCGAATACTACTACTAGTGAGTGACAGTATCCGAGAACTTGCATTCAAATGCATGAGATTTCGATTAGCGAATACTACTACTAGTGAGTGACAGTATCCGAGAACTTGAATTCGAATACATGAGATTTCGATTAGTGAATACTATTACTAGTGAGTGACAGTATCCGAATTATTGCACTCGAATGCAAGAGATTTCGATTAGCGAATACTACTACTAGTGAGTGACAGTATTAGAGAACTTGCATTCGAATGCATGAGATTTCGATTAGCGAATACTACTACTAGTGAGTGACAGTATCCGAATTATTGCATTCGAATGCATGAAATTTCGATTAGCAAATACTACTACTAGTGAGTGACAGTATCCCAGTACTTGCATTCTAATGCATGAAAATTCGATTAGCGAATACTACTACTAGTGAGTGACAGTATCCCTGAACTTGCATTCGAATGCATGAAATTTCGATTAGCGAATACTACTACTAGTGAGTGACAGTATCCGAGAACTTGCATTCGAATGCATGAGATTTCGATTAGCGAATACTACTACTAGTGAGTGACAGTATCCGAGAACTTGCATTCGAATGCATGAGATTTCGATTAGCGAATACTACTACTAGTGAGAGACAGAATCCGAGAACTTGCATTCGAATGCATGAGATTTCGATTAGCGAATACTACTACTATTGAGTGTCAGTATCCCAGAACTTGCATTCGAATGCATGAGATTTCGATTAGCGAATACTACTACTAGTGAGTGACAGTATCCAAATTATTGCATTCGAATGCATGAGATTTCCATTAGCGAATACTACTACTAGTGAGTGACAGTATCCGAATTATTGCATTCGAATGCATGAGATTTCGATTAGCGAATACTACTACTAGTGAGTGACAGTATCCGAATTATTGCATTCGAATGCAATAAATTTCGATTAGCGAATACTACTACTAGTGAGTGACAGTATCGGAGAACTTGCATTCGAATGCATGAGATTTCGATTAGCGAATACTACTACTAGTGAGTGACAGTATCCGAATTATTGCATTCGAATGCATGAAATTTCGATTAGCAAATACTACTACTAGTGAGTGACAGTATCCCAGTACTTGCATTCTAATGCATGAAAATTCGATTAGCGAATATTACTACAAGTGAGTGACAGTATCCCAGAACTTGCATTCGAATGCATGAAATTTCGATTAGCGAATACTACTACTAGTGAGTGACAGTATCCGTTTTATTGCATTCGAATGCATGAAATTTCGATTAGCGAATACTACAACTAGTGAGTGACAGTTTCCGAATTATTGCATTCGAATGCATGAAATTTCGATTAGCGAATACTACTACTAGTGAGTGACAGTATCCGAATTATTGCATTCGAATGCATGAAATTTCGATTAGCGATTACTACTACTAGTGAGTGACAGTATCCCAGAACTTGCATTCGAATGCATGAGATTTCGATTAGCGAATACTACTACTAGTGAGTGACAGTATCCGGATTATTGCATTCGAATGCATGAGATTTCGATTAGCGAATACTACTACTAGTGAGTGACAGTATCCGAGAACTTGCATTCGAATGCATGAGATTTCGATTAGCGAATACTACTACAAGTGAGTGACAGTATCCGAGAACTTAAATTCAAATGCATGAGATTTCGATTAGTGAATACTACTACTAGTGAGTGACAGTATCCGAATTATTGCATTCGAAAGCAAGAGATTTCGATTAGCGAATACTACTACTAGTGAGTGACAGTATCCGAGAACTTGCATTCATATGCATGAGATTTCGATTAGCGAATACTACTACTAATGAGTGACAGTATCCGAGAACTTGCATTTGAATGCATGAGATTTCGATTAGCGAATACTACTACTAGTGAGTGACAGAATCCGAGAACTTGCATTCGAATGCAAGAGATTTCGATTAGCGAATACTACTACTAGTGAGTGACAGTATCCGAGAACTTGCATTCGAATGCATGAGATTTCGATTAGCGAATACTGCTACTAGTCAGTGACAGTATCCGAATTATTGCATTCGAATGCAAGAGATTTCGATTAGCGAATACTACTACTAGTGAGTGACAGTATCCGAGAACTTGCATTCGGATGCATGAGATTTCGATTAGCGAATACTACTACTAGTGAGTGACAGTATCCGAGAACTTGCATTCGAATGCAAGAGATTTCGATTAGCGAATACTACTACTAGTGAGTGACAGTATCCGAATTATTGCATTCGAATGCAAGAGATTTCGATTAGCGAATACTACTACTAGTGAGTGACAGTACCCGAGAACTTGCATTCCAATGCAAGAGATTTCGATTAGCGAATACTACTACTAGTGAGGACAGTATCCGAATTATTGCATTCGAATGCATGAGATTTCGATTAGCGAATACTACTACTAGTGAGTGACAGTATCCGAGAACGTGCATTCGAATGCAAGAGATTTCGATTAGCGAATACTACTACTAGTGAGTGACATTATCCGAGAACTTGCATTCGAATGCAAGAGATTTCAATTAGCGAATACTACTACTAGTGAGTGACAGTATCCGAGAACTTGCATTCGAATGCATGAGATTTCGATTAGCGAATACTACTACTAGTGAGTGACAGTATCCGAGAACTTGCATTCGAATGCATGAGATTTTGATTAGCGAATACTACTACTAGTGAGTGACAGAATCCGAGAACTTGCAATCGAATGCATGAGATTTCGATTAGCGAATACTACTACTAGTGAGTGACAGTATCCAAATTATTGCATTCGAATGCATGAAATTTCGATTAGCGAATACTACTACTAGTGAGTGACAGTATCCGAATTATTGCATTCGAATGCCTGAAATTTCGATTAGCGAGTACTACTACTAGTGAGTGACAGTATCCGAATTATTGCATTCGAATGCATGAAATTTCGATTAGCGAATACTACTACTAGTGATTGACAGTATCCCAGAACTTGCATTCGAATGCATGAGATTTCGATTAGCGAATACTACTACTAGTGAGTGACAGTATCCGGATTATTGCATTCGAATGCATGAGATTTCGATTAGCGAATACCACTACTAGTGAGTGACAGTATCCGAGAACTTGCATTCGAATGCATGAGATTTCGATTAGCGAATACTACTGCTAGTGAGTGACAGTATCCGAATTATTGCATTCGAATGCAAGAGATTTCGATTAGCGAATACTACTACTAGTGAGGACAGTATCCGAATTATTGCATTCGAATGCATGAGATTTCGATTAGCGAATACTACTACTAGTGAGTGACAGTATCCGAGAACGTGCATTCGAATGCAAGAGATTTCGATTAGCGAATACTACTACTAGTGAGTGACATTATCCGAGAACTTGCATTCGAATGCAAGAGATTTCAATTAGCGAATACTACTACTAGTGAGTGACAGTATCCGAGAACTTGCATTCGAATGCATGAGATTTCGATTAGCGAATACTACTACTAGTGAGTGACAGTATCCGAGAACTTGCATTCGAATGCATGAGATTTCGATTAGCGAATACTACTACTAGTGAGTGACAGAATCCGAGAACTTGCATTCGAATGCATGAGATTTCGATTAGCGAATACTACTACTAGTGAGTGACAGTATCCGAGAACTTGCATTCGAATGCATGAGATTTCGATTAGCGAATACTACTACTAGTGAGTGACAGTATCGAAATTATTGCATTCGAATGCATGAAATTTCGATTAGCGAATACTACTACTAGTGAGTGACAGTATCCGAATTATTGCAATCGAATGCATGAAATTTCGATTAGCGAGTACAACTACTAGTGAGTGACAGTATCCGAATTATTGCATTCGAATGCATGAAATTTCGATTAGCGAATACTACTACTAGTGAGTGACAGTATCCCAGAACTTGCATTCGAATGCATGAGATTTCGATTAGCGAATACTACTACTAGTGAGTGACAGTATCCGGATTATTGCATTCGAATGCATGAGATTTCGATTAGCGAATACCACTACTAGTGAGTGACAGTATCCGAGAACTTGCATTCGAATGCATGAGATTTCGATTAGCGAATACTACTACTAGTGAGTGACAGTATCCGAGAACTTGAATTCGAATGCATGAGATTTCGATTAGTGAATACTATTACTAGTGAGTGACAGTATCCGAATTATTGCATTCGAGTGCATGAAATTTCGATTAGCGAGTACTACTACTAGTGAGTGACAGTATCCGAATTATTGCATTCGAATGCATGAGATTTCGATTAGCGAATACTACTACTAGTGAGTGACAGTATCCGAATTATTGCATTCGAATGCATGAAATTTCGATTAGCGAATACTACAACTAGGGAGTGACAGTAGCCGAATTATTGCATTCGAATGCATCAAATTTCGATTAGCGAATACTACTACTAGTGAGTGACAGTATCCGAATTATTGCATTCGAATGCATGAAATTTCGATTAGCGAATACTACTACTAGTGAGTGACAGTATCCCAGAACTTGCATTCGAATGCATGAAATTTCGATTAGCGAATACTACTACTAGTGAGCGACAGTATCCGAGAACTTGCATTCGAATGCATGAGATTTCGATTAGCGAATACTATTACTAGTGAGTGACAGTATCCGAATTATTGCATTCGAATGCAAGAGATTTCGATTAGCGAATACTACTACTAGTGAGTGACAGTATCCAAATTATTGCATTCGAATGCATGAAATTTCGATTAGCAAATACTACTACTAGTGAGTGACAGTATCCCAGTACTAGCATTCTGATGCATGAGATTTCGATTAGCGAATACTACTACTAGTGAGTGACAGTATCCAAATTATTGCATTCGAATGCATGAAATTTCGATTAGCAAATACTACTACTAGTGAGTAACAGTATCCCAGTACTAGCATTCTAATGCATGAAAATTCGATTAGCGAATACTACTACTAGTGAGGACAGTATCCGAATTATTGCATTCGAATGCATGAGATTTCGATTAGCGAATACTACTACTAGTGAGTGACAGTATCCGAGAACGTGCATTCGAATGCATGAGATTTCGATTAGCGAATACTACTACTAGTGAGTGACAGTATCCGAGAACTTGCATTCGAATGCATGAGATTTCGATTAGCGAATACTACTACTAGTGAGTGACAGAATCCGAGAACTTGCATTCGAATGCATGAGATTTCGATTAGCGAATACTACTACTAGTGAGTGACAGTATCCGAGAACTTGTATTCGAATGCATGAGATTTCGATTAGCGAATACTACTACTAGTGAGTGACAGTATCGAAATTATTGCATTCGAATGCATGAAATTTCGATTAGCGAATACTACTACTAGTGAGTGACAGTATCCGAGAACGTGCATTCGAATGCATGAGATTTCGATTAGCGAATACTACTACTAGTGAGTGACAGTATCCGAGAACTTGCATTCGAATGCAAGAGATTTCAATTAGCGAATACTACTACTAGTGAGTGGCAGTATCCGAGAACTTGTATTCGAATGCATGAGATTTCGATTAGCGAATACTACTACTAGTGAGTGACAGAATCCGAGAACTTGCATTCGAATGCATGAGATTTCGATTAGCGAATACTACTACTAGTGAGTGACAGTATCCGAGAACTTGTATTCGAATGCATGAGATTTCGATTAGCGAATACTACTACTAGTGAGTGACAGTATCGAAATTATTGCATTCGAATGCATGAAATTTCGATTAGCGAATACTACTACTAGTGAGTGACAGTATCCGAATTATTGCATTCGAATGCATGAAATTTCGATTAGCGAGTACTACTACTAGTAAGTGACAGTATGCGAATTATTGCATTCGAATGCATGAAATTTCGATTAGCGAATACTACTACTAGTGAGTGACAGTATCCCAGAACTTGCATTCGAATGCATGAGATTTCGATTAGCGAATACTACTACTAGTGAGTGACAGTATCCGGATTATTGCATTCGAATGCATGAGATTTCGATTAGCGAATACCACTACTAGTGAGTGACAGTATCCGAGAACTTGCATTCGAATGCATGAGATTTCGATTAGCGAATACTACTACTAGTGAGTGACAGTATCCGGATTATTGCATACGAATGCATGAGATTTCGATTAGCGAATACCACTACTAGTGAGTGACAGTATCCGAGAACTTGCATTCGAATGCATGAGATTTCGATTAGCGAATACTACTACTAGTGAGTGACACTATCCGAGAACTTGAATTCGATTGCATGAGATTTCGATTAGTGAATACTATTACTAGTGAGTGACAGTATCCGAATTATTGCATTCGAGTGCATGAAATTTCGATTAGCGAGTACTACTACTAGTGAGTGACAGTATCCGAATTATTGCATTCGAATGCATGAGATTTCGATTAGCGAATACTACTACTAGTGAGTGACAGTATCCGAATTATTGCATTCGAATGCATGAAATTTCGATTAGCGAATACTACAACTAGTGAGTGACAGTAGCCGAATTATTGCATTCGAATGCATCAAATTTCGATTAGCGAATACTACTACTAGTGAGTGACAGTATCCGAATTATTGCATTCGAATGCATGAAATTTCGATTAGCGAATACTACTACTAGTGAGTGACAGTATCCCAGAACTTGCATTCGAATGCATGAAATTTCGATTAGCGAATACTACTACTAGTGAGCGACAGTATCCGAGAACTTGCATTTGAATGCATGAGATTTCGATTAGCGAATACTACTACTAGTGAGTGACAGTATCCGAATTATTGCATTCGAATGCAAGAGATTTCGATTAGCGAATACTACTACTAGTGAGTGACAGTATCCGAATTATTGAATTCGAATGCATGAAATTTTGATTAGCGAATACCACTACTAGTGAGTGACAGTATCCGAATTATTGCATTCGAATGCATGAAATTTTGATTAGCGAATACTACTACTAGTGAGTGACAGTATCCCAGAACTTGCATTCGAATGCATGAGATTTCGATTAGCGAATACTACTACTAGTGAGTGACAGTATCCGAGAACTTGAATTCGAATGCATGAGATTTCGATTAGTGAATACTACTACTAGTGAGTGACAGTATCCGAATTATTGCATTCGAATGCAAGAGATTTCGATTATCGAATACTACTACTAGTGAGTGACAGTATCCAAGAACTTGCATTCAAATGCATGAGATTTCGATTAGCGAATACTACTACTAGTGAGTGACAGTATCCGAGAACTTGCATTCGAATGCATGAGATTTCGATTAGCGAATACTACTACTAGTGAGTGACAGTATCCAAATTATTGCATTCGAATGCATGAAAATTCGATTAGCGAATACTACTACTAGTGAGTGACAGTATCCCTGAACTTGCATTCGAATGCATGAAATTTCGATTAGCGAATACTACTACTAGTGAGTGACAGTATCCGAGAACTTGCATTCGAATGCATGAGATTTCGATTAGCGAATACTACTACTAGTGAGTGACAGTATCCGAGAACTTGCATTCGAATGCATGAAATTTCGATTAGCGAATACTACTACTAGTGAGTGACAGTATCCCAGAACTTGCATTCGAATGCATGAGATTTCGATTAGCGAATACTACTACTAGTGAGTGACAGTATCCGGATTATTGCATTCGAATGCATGAGATTTCGATTAGCGAATACTACTACTAGTGAGTGACAGTATCCGAGAACTTGCATTCGAATGCATGAGATTTCGATTAGCGAATACTACTACTAGTGAGTGACAGTATCCGAGAACTTGAATTCGAATGCATGAGATTTCGATTAGTGAATACTATTACTAGTGAGTGACAGTATCCGAATTATTGCACTCGAATGCAAGAGATTTCGATTAGCGAATACTACTACTAGTGAGTGACAGTATTAGAGAACTTGCATTCGAATGCATGAGATTTCGATTAGCGAATACTACTACTAGTGAGTGACAGTATCCGAATTATTGCATTCGAATGCATGAAATTTCGACTAGCAAATACTACTACTAGTGAGTGACAGTATCCCAGTACTTGCATTCTAATGCATGAAAATTCGATTAGCGAATACTACTACTAGTGAGTGACAGTATCCCTGAACTTGCATTCGAATGCATGAAATTTCGATTAGCGAATACTACTACTAGTGAGTGACAGTATCCGAGAACTTGCATTCGAATGCATGAGATTTCGATTAGCGAATACTACTACTAGTGAGTGACAGTATCCGAGAACTTGCATTCGAATGCATGAGATTTCGATTAGCGAATACTACTACTAGTGAGAGACAGAATCCGAGAACTTGCATTCGAATGCATGAGATTTCGATTAGCGAATACTACTACTATTGAGTGACAGTATCCCAGAACTTGCATTCGAATGCATGAGATTTTGATTAGCGAATACTACTACTAGTGAGTGACATTATCCAAATTATTGCATTCGAATGCATGAGATTTCGATTAGCAAATACTACTACTAGTGAGTGACAATATCCGAATTATTGCATTCGAATGCATGAGATTTCGATTAGCGAATACTACTACTAGTGAGTGACAGTATCCGAGTTATTGCATTCGAATGCAAGAAATTTCGATTAGCGAATACTACTACTAGTGAGTGACAGTATCCGAGAACTTGCATTCGAATGCATGAGATTTCGATTAGCGAATACTACTACTAGTGAGTGACAGTATCCGAATTATTGCATTCGAATGCATGAAATTTCGATTAGCAAATACTACTACTAGTGAGTGACAGTATCCCAGAACTTGCATTGGAATGCATGAAATTTCGATTAGCGAATACTACTACTAGTGAGCGACAGTATCCGAGAACTTGCATTCGAATGCATGAGATTTCGATTAGCGAATACTACTACTAGTGAGTGACAGTATCCGAATTATTGCATTCGGATGCAAGAGATTTCGATTTGCGAATACTACTACTAGTGAGTGACACTATCCAAATTATTGCATTCGAATGCATGAAATTTCGATTAGCAAATACTACTACTAGTGAGTGACAGTATCCCAGTACTAGCATTCTAATGCATGAAAATTCGATTAGCGAATACTACTACTAGTGAGTGACAGTATCCCAGAACTTGCATTCGAATGCATGAAATTTCGATTAGCGAATACTACTACTAGTGAGTGACAGTATCCGAATTATTGCATTCGAATGCATGAAATTTCGCTTAGCGAATACTACTACTAGTAAGTTGCAGTATCCGAATTATTGAATTCGAATGCATGAAATTTCGATTAGCGAATACCACTACTAGTGAGTGACAGTATCCGAATTATTGCATTCGAATGCATGAAATTTTGATTAGCGAATACTACTACTAGTGAGTGACAGTATCCCAGAACTTGCATTCGAATGCATGAGATTTCGATTAGCGAATACTACTACTAGTGAGTGACAGTATCCGAGAACTTGAATTCGAATGCATGAGATTTCGATTAGTTAATACTACTACTAGTGAGTGACAGTATCCGAATTATTGCATTCGAATGCAAGAGATTTCGATTATCGAATACTACTACTAGTGAGTAACAGTATCCAAGAACTTGCATTCAAATGCATGAGATTTCGATTAGCGAATACTACTACTAGTGAGTGACAGTATCCGAGAACTTGCATTCGAATGCATGAGATTTCAATTAGCGAATACTACTACTAGTGAGTGACAGTATCTAAATTATTGCATTCGAATGCATGAAATTTCGATTAGCGAATACTACTACTAGTGAGTGACAGTATCCGAATTATTGCATTTGAATGCATGAAATTTCGATTAGCGAATACTACTACTAGTGAGTGACAGTATCCGAATTATTGCATTCGAATGCATGAAATTTCGATTAGCGAATACTACTACGAGTGAGTGACAGTATCTGAATTATTGCATTCTAATGCATGAAATTTCGATTAGCGAATACTACTACTAGTGAGTGACAGTATCCCAGAACTTGCATTCGAATGCATGAGATTTCGATTAGCGAATACTACTACTAGTGAGTGACAGTATCCGGATTATTGCATTCGAATGCATGAGATTTCGATTAGCGAATACTACTACTAGTGAGTGACAGTATCCGAGAACTTGCATTCGAATGCATGACATTTCGATTAGCGAATACTACTACTAGTGAGTGACAGTATCCGAGAACTTGAATTCGAATGCATGAGATTTCGATTAGTGAATACTATTACTAGTGAGTGACAGTATCCGAATTATTGCACTCGAATGCAAGAGATTTCGATTAGCGAATACTACTACTAGTGAGTGACAGTATTAGAGAACTTGCATTCGAATGCATGAGATTTCGATTAGCGAATACTACTACTAGTGAGTGACAGT
The DNA here is from genome assembly GCA_030765045.1 of Tenodera sinensis. NCBI lineage: Eukaryota > Metazoa > Arthropoda > Insecta > Mantodea > Mantidae > Tenodera > Tenodera sinensis. The sequence continues at coordinate 1,755,637 of JAUKNM010000016.1, forward strand.
ATCCGAATTATTGCATTCGAATGCATGAAATTTCGATTAGCAAATACTACTACTAGTGAGTGACAGTATCCCAGTACTTGCATTCTAATGCATGAAAATTCGATTAGCGAATACTACCACTAGTGAGTGACAGTATCCCTGAACTTGCATTCGAATGCATGAAATTTCGATTAGCGAATACTACTACTATTGAGTGACAGTATCCGAGAACTTGCATTCGAATGCATGAGATTTCGATTAGCGAATACTACTACTAGTGAGTGACAGTATCCGAGAACTTGCATTCGAATGCATGAGATTTCGATTAGCGAATACTATTACTAGTGAGAGACAGAATCCGAGAACTTGCATTCGAATGCATGAGATTTCGATTAGCGAATACTACTACTATTGAGTGACAGTATCCCAGAACTTGCATTCGAATGCATGAGATTTCGATTAGCGAATACTACTACTAGTGAGTGACAGTATCCAAATTATTGCATTCGAATGCATGAGATTTCGATTAGCGAATACTACTACTAGTGAGTGACAGTATCCGAATTATTGCATTCGAATGCATGAGATTTCGATTAGCGAATACTACTACTAGTGAGTGACAGTATCCGAGTTATTGTATTCGAATGCAAGAAATTTCGATTAGCGAATACTACTACTAGTGAGTGACAGTATCCGAGAACTTGCATTCGAATGCATGAGATTTCGATTAGCGAATACTACTACTAGTGAGTGACAGTATCCGAATTATTGCATTCGAATGCATGAAATTTCGATTAGCAAATACTACTACTAGTGAGTGACAGTATCCCAGTACTTGCATTCTAATGCATGAAAATTCGATTAGCGAATATTACTACAAGTGAGTGACAGTATCCCAGAACTTGCATTCGAATGCATGAAATTTCGATTAGCGAATACTACTACTAGTGAGTGACAGTATCCGTTTTATTGCATTCGAATGCATGAAATTTCGATTAGCGAATACTACAACTAGTGAGTGACAGTTTCCGAATTATTGCATTCGAATGCATGAAATTTCGATTAGCGATTACTACTACTAGTGAGTGACAGTATCCCAGAACTTGCATTCGAATGCATGAGATTTCGATTAGCGAATACTACTACTAGTGAGTGACAGTATCCGGATTATTGCATTCGAATGCATGAGATTTCGATTAGCGAATACTACTACTAGTGAGTGACAGTATCCGAGAACTTGCATTCGAATGCATGAGATTTCGATTAGCGAATACTACTACTAGTGAGTGACAGTATCCGAGAACTTAAATTCGAATGCATGAGATTTCGATTAGTGAATACTACTACTAGTGAGTGACAGTATCCGAGAACTTGCATTCGAATGCATGAGATTTCGATTAGCGAATACTACTACTAGTGAGTGACAGTATCCGAGAACTTGCATTCGAATGCATGAGATTTCGATTAGCGAATACTACTACTAGTGAGAGACAGAATCCGAGAACTTGCATTCGAATGCATGAGATTTCGATTAGCGAATACTACTACTATTGAGTGACAGTATCCCAGAACTTGCATTCGAATGCATGAGATTTTGATTAGCGAATACTACTACTAGTGAGTGAAATTATCCAAATTATTGCATTCGAATGCATGAGATTTCGATTAGCAAATACTACTACTAGTGAGTGACAATATCCGAATTATTGCATTCGAATGCATGAGATTTCGATTAGCGAATACTACTACTAGTGAGTGACAGTATCCGAGTTATTGCATTCGAATGCAAGAAATTTCGATTAGCGAATACTACTACTAGTGAGTGACAGTATCCGAGAACTTGCATTCGAATGCATGAGATTTCGATTAGCGAATACTACTACTAGTGCGTGACAGTATCCGAATTATTGCATTCGAATGCATGAAATTTCGATTAGCAAATACTACTACTAGTGAGTGACAGTATCCCAGAACTTGCATTGGAATGCATGAAATTTCGATTAGCGAATACTACTACTAGTGAGCGACAGTATCCGAGAACTTGCATTCGAATGCATGAGATTTCGATTAGCGAATACTACTACTAGTGAGTGACAGTATCCGAATTATTGCATTCGGATGCAAGAGATTTCGATTTGCGAATACTACTACTAGTGAGTGACACTATCCAAATTATTGCATTCGAATGCATGAAATTTCGATTAGCAAATACTACTACTAGTGAGTGACAGTATCCCAGTACTAGCATTCTAATGCATGAAAATTCGATTAGCGAATACTACTACTAGTGAGTGACAGTATCCCAGAACTTGCATTCGAATGCATGAAATTTCGATTAGCGAATACTACTACTAGTGAGTGACAGTATCCGAATTATTGCATTCGAATGCATGAAATTTCGCTTAGCGAATACTACTACTAGTAAGTTGCAGTATCCGAATTATTGAATTCGAATGCATGAAATTTCGATTAGCGAATACCACTACTAGTGAGTGACAGTATCCGAATTATTGCATTCGAATGCATGAAATTTTGATTAGCGAATACTACTACTAGTGAGTGACAGTATCCCAGAACTTGCATTCGAATGCATGAGATTTCGATTAGCGAATACTACTACTAGTGAGTGACAGTATCCGAGAACTTGAATTCGAATGCATGAGATTTCGATTAGTTAATACTACTACTAGTGAGTGACAGTATCCGAATTATTGCATTCGAATGCAAGAGATTTCGATTATCGAATACTACTACTAGTGAGTAACAGTATCCAAGAACTTGCATTCAAATGCATGAGATTTCGATTAGCGAATACTACTACTAGTGAGTGACAGTATCCGAGAACTTGCATTCGAATGCATGAGATTTCAATTAGCGAATACTACTACTAGTGAGTGACAGTATCTAAATTATTGCATTCGAATGCATGAAATTTCGATTAGCGAATACTACTACTAGTGAGTGACAGTATCCGAATTATTGCATTTGAATGCATGAAATTTCGATTAGCGAATACTACTACTAGTGAGTGACAGTATCCGAATTATTGCATTCGAATGCATGAAATTTCGATTAGCGAATACTACTACGAGTGAGTGACAGTATCTGAATTATTGCATTCTAATGCATGAAATTTCGATTAGCGAATACTACTACTAGTGAGTGACAGTATCCCAGAACTTGCATTCGAATGCATGAGATTTCGATTAGCGAATACTACTACTAGTGAGTGACAGTATCCGGATTATTGCATTCGAATGCATGAGATTTCGATTAGCGAATACTACTACTAGTGAGTGACAGTATCCGAGAACTTGCATTCGAATGCATGACATTTCGATTAGCGAATACTACTACTAGTGAGTGACAGTATCCGAGAACTTGAATTCGAATGCATGAGATTTCGATTAGTGAATACTATTACTAGTGAGTGACAGTATCCGAATTATTGCACTCGAATGCAAGAGATTTCGATTAGCGAATACTACTACTAGTGAGTGACAGTATTAGAGAACTTGCATTCGAATGCATGAGATTTCGATTAGCGAATACTACTACTAGTGAGTGACAGTATCCGAATTATTGCATTCGAATGCATGAAATTTCGATTAGCAAATACTACTACTAGTGAGTGACAGTATCCCAGTACTTGCATTCTAATGCATGAAAATTCGATTAGCGAATACTACCACTAGTGAGTGACAGTATCCCTGAACTTGCATTCGAATGCATGAAATTTCGATTAGCGAATACTACTACTATTGAGTGACAGTATCCGAGAACTTGCATTCGAATGCATGAGATTTCGATTAGCGAATACTACTACTAGTGAGTGACAGTATCCGAGAACTTGCATTCGAATGCATGAGATTTCGATTAGCGAATACTATTACTAGTGAGAGACAGAATCCGAGAACTTGCATTCGAATGCATGAGATTTCGATTAGCGAATACTACTACTATTGAGTGACAGTATCCCAGAACTTGCATTCGAATGCATGAGATTTCGATTAGCGAATACTACTACTAGTGAGTGACAGTATCCAAATTATTGCATTCGAATGCATGAGATTTCGATTAGCGAATACTACTACTAGTGAGTGACAGTATCCGAATTATTGCATTGGAATGCATGAGATTTCGATTAGCGAATACTACTACTAGTGAGTGACAGTATCCGAGTTATTGTATTCGAATGCAAGAAATTTCGTTTAGCGAATACTACTACTAGTGAGTGACAGTATCCGAGAACTTGCATTCGAATGCATGAGATTTCGATTAGCGAATACTACTACTAGTGAGTGACAGTATCCGAATTATTGCATTCGAATGCATGAAATTTCGATTAGCAAATACTACTACTAGTGAGTGACAGTATCCCAGTACTTGCATTCTAATGCATGAAAATTCGATTAGCGAATATTACTACAAGTGAGTGACAGTATCCCAGAACTTGCATTCGAATGCATGAAATTTCGATTAGCGAATACTACTACTAGTGAGTGACAGTATCCGTTTTATTGCATTCGAATGCATGAAATTTCGATTAGCGAATACTACAACTAGTGAGTGACAGTTTCCGAATTATTGCATTCGAATGCATGAAATTTCGATTAGCGATTACTACTACTAGTGAGTGACAGTATCCCAGAACTTGCATTCGAATGCATGAGATTTCGATTAGCGAATACTACTACTAGTGAGTGACAGTATCCGGATTATTGCATTCGAATGCATGAGATTTCGATTAGCGAATACTGCTACTAGTGAGTGACAGTATCCGAGAACTTGCATTCGAATGCATGAGATTTCGATTAGCGAATACTACTACTAGTGAGTGACAGTATCCGAGAACTTAAATTCGAATGCATGAGATTTCGATTAGTGAATACTACTACTAGTGAGTGACAGTATCCGAATTATTGCATTCGAAAGCAAGAGATTTCGATTAGCGAATACTACTACTAGTGAGTGACAGTATCCGAGAACTTGCATTCATATGCATGAGATTTCGATTAGCGAATACTACTACTAATGAGTGACAGTATCCGAGAACTTGCATTTGAATGCATCAGATTTCGATTAGCGAATACTACTACTAGTGAGTGACAGAATCCGAGAACTTGCATTCGAATGCAAGAGATTTCGATTAGCGAATACTACTACTAGTGAGTGACAGTATCCGAGAACTTGCATTCGAATGCATGAGATTTCGATTAGCGAATACTGCTACTAGTCAGTGACAGTATCCGAATTATTGCATTCGAATGCAAGAGATTTCGATTAGCGAATACTACTACTAGTGAGTGACAGTATCCGAGAACTTGCATTCGGATGCATGAGATTTCGATTAGCGAATACTACTACTAGTGAGTGACAGTATCCGAGAACTTGCATTCGAATGCAAGAGATTTCAATTAGCGAATACTACTACTAGTGAGTGACAGTATCCGAATTATTGCATTCGAATGCAAGAGATTTCGATTAACGAATACTACTACTAGTGAGGACAGTATCCGTATTATTGCATTCGAATGCATGAGATTTCGATTAGCGAATACTACTACTAGTGAGTGACATTATCCGAGAACTTGCATTCGAATGCAAGAGATTTCGATTAACGAATACTACTACTAGTGAGGACAGTATCCGTATTATTGCATTCGAATGCATGAGATTTCGATTAGCGAATACTACTACTAGTGAGTGACAGTACCCGAGAACTTGCATTCGAATGCAAGAGATTTCGATTAGCGAATACTACTACTAGTGAGTGACATTATCCGAGAACTTGCATTCGAATGCAAGAGATTTCAATTAGCGAATACTACTACTAGTGAGTGACAGTATCCGAGAACTTGCATTCGAATGCATGAGATTTCGATTAGCGAATAATACTACTAGTGAGTGACAGAATCCGAGAACTTGCATTCGAATGCATGAGATTTCGATTAGCGAATACTACTACTAGTGAGTGACAGTATCCGAGAACTTGCATTCGAATGCATGAGATTTCGATTAGCGAATACTACTACTAGTGAGTGACAGTATCCAAATTATTGCATTCGAATGCATGAAATTTCGATTAGCGAATACTACTACTAGTGAGTGACAGTATGCGAATTATTGCATTCGAATGCATGAAATTTCGATTAGCGAGTACTACTACTAGTGAGTGACAGTATCCGAATTATTGCATTCGAATGCATGAAATTTCGATTAGCGAATACTACTACTAGTGAGTGACAGTATCCGAATTATTGCATTCGAATGCATGAAATTTCGATTAGCGAATACTACTACTAGTGAGTGACAGTATCCCAGAACTTGCATTCGAATGCATGAGATTTCGATTAGCGAATACTACTACTAGTGAGTGACAGTATCCGGATTATTGCATTCGAATGCATGAGATTTCGATTAGCGAATACTACTACTAGTGAGTGACAGTATCCGAGAACTTGCATTCGAATGCATGAGATTTCGATTAGCGAATACTACTACTAGTGAGTGACAGTATCCGAGAACTTGAATTCGAATGCATGAGATTTCGATTAGTGAATACTATTACTAGTGAGTGACAGTATCCGAATTATTGCATTCGAGTGCATGAAATTTCGATTAGCGAGTACTACTACTAGTGAGTGACAGTATCCGAATTATTGCAGTCGAATGAATGAGATTTCGATTAGCGAATACTACTACTAGTGAGTGACAGTATCCCAGAACTTGCATTCGAATGCATGAAATTTCGATTAGCGAATACTACTACTAGTGAGCGACAGTATCCGAGAACTTGCATTCGAATGTATGAAATTTCGATTAGCGAATACTACTACTAGTGAGTGACAGTATCCCAGAACTTGCATTCGAATGCATGAGATTTCGATTAGCGAATACTACTACTAGTGAGTGACAGTATCCGGATTATTGCATTCGAATGCATGAGATTTCGATTAGCGAATACTACTACTAGTGAGTGACAGTATCCGAGAACTTGCATTCGAATGCATGACATTTCGATTAGCGAATACTACTACTAGTGAGTGACAGTATCCGAGAACTTGAATTCGAATGCATGAGATTTCGATTAGTGAATACTATTACTAGTGAGTGACAGTATCCGAATTATTGCACTCGAATGCAAGAGATTTCGATTAGCGAATACTACTACTAGTGAGTGACAGTATTAGAGAACTTGCATTCGAATGCATGAGATTTCGATTAGCGAATACTACTACTAGTGAGTGACAGTATCCGAATTATTGCATTCGAATGCATGAAATTTCGATTAGCAAATACTACTACTAGTGAGTGACAGTATCCCAGTACTTGCATTCTAATGCATGAAAATTCGATTAGCGAATACTACCACTAGTGAGTGACAGTATCCCTGAACTTGCATTCGAATGCATGAAATTTCGATTAGCGAATACTACTACTATTGAGTGACAGTATCCGAGAACTTGCATTCGAATGCATGAGATTTCGATTAGCGAATACTACTACTAGTGAGTGACAGTATCCGAGAACTTGCATTCGAATGCATGAGATTTCGATTAGCGAATACTATTACTAGTGAGAGACAGAATCCGAGAACTTGCATTCGAATGCATGAGATTTCGATTAGCGAATACTACTACTATTGAGTGACAGTATCCCAGAACTTGCATTCGAATGCATGAGATTTCGATTAGCGAATACTACTACTAGTGAGTGACAGTATCCAAATTATTGCATTCGAATGCATGAGATTTCGATTAGCGAATACTACTACTAGTGAGTGACAGTATCCGAATTATTGCATTGGAATGCATGAGATTTCGATTAGCGAATACTACTACTAGTGAGTGACAGTATCCGAGTTATTGTATTCGAATGCAAGAAATTTCGTTTAGCGAATACTACTACTAGTGAGTGACAGTATCCGAGAACTTGCATTCGAATGCATGAGATTTCGATTAGCGAATACTACTACTAGTGAGTGACAGTATCCGAATTATTGCATTCGAATGCATGAAATTTCGATTAGCAAATACTACTACTAGTGAGTGACAGTATCCCAGTACTTGCATTCTAATGCATGAAAATTCGATTAGCGAATATTACTACAAGTGAGTGACAGTATCCCAGAACTTGCATTCGAATGCATGAAATTTCGATTAGCGAATACTACTACTAGTGAGTGACAGTATCCGTTTTATTGCATTCGAATGCATGAAATTTCGATTAGCGAATACTACAACTAGTGAGTGACAGTTTCCGAATTATTGCATTCGAATGCATGAAATTTCGATTAGCGATTACTACTACTAGTGAGTGACAGTATCCCAGAACTTGCATTCGAATGCATGAGATTTCGATTAGCGAATACTACTACTAGTGAGTGACAGTATCCGGATTATTGCATTCGAATGCATGAGATTTCGATTAGCGAATACTGCTACTAGTGAGTGACAGTATCCGAGAACTTGCATTCGAATGCATGAGATTTCGATTAGCGAATACTACTACTAGTGAGTGACAGTATCCGAGAACTTAAATTCGAATGCATGAGATTTCGATTAGTGAATACTACTACTAGTGAGTGACAGTATCCGAATTATTGCATTCGAAAGCAAGAGATTTCGATTAGCGAATACTACTACTAGTGAGTGACAGTATCCGAGAACTTGCATTCATATGCATGAGATTTCGATTAGCGAATACTACTACTAATGAGTGACAGTATCCGAGAACTTGCATTTGAATGCATCAGATTTCGATTAGCGAATACTACTACTAGTGAGTGACAGAATCCGAGAACTTGCATTCGAATGCAAGAGATTTCGATTAGCGAATACTACTACTAGTGAGTGACAGTATCCGAGAACTTGCATTCGAATGCATGAGATTTCGATTAGCGAATACTGCTACTAGTCAGTGACAGTATCCGAATTATTGCATTCGAATGCAAGAGATTTCGATTAGCGAATACTACTACTAGTGAGTGACAGTATCCGAGAACTTGCATTCGGATGCATGAGATTTCGATTAGCGAATACTACTACTAGTGAGTGACAGTATCCGAGAACTTGCATTCGAATGCAAGAGATTTCAATTAGCGAATACTACTACTAGTGAGTGACAGTATCCGAATTATTGCATTCGAATGCAAGAGATTTCGATTAACGAATACTACTACTAGTGAGGACAGTATCCGTATTATTGCATTCGAATGCATGAGATTTCGATTAGCGAATACTACTACTAGTGAGTGACATTATCCGAGAACTTGCATTCGAATGCAAGAGATTTCGATTAACGAATACTACTACTAGTGAGGACAGTATCCGTATTATTGCATTCGAATGCATGAGATTTCGATTAGCGAATACTACTACTAGTGAGTGACAGTACCCGAGAACTTGCATTCGAATGCAAGAGATTTCGATTAGCGAATACTACTACTAGTGAGTGACATTATCCGAGAACTTGCATTCGAATGCAAGAGATTTCAATTAGCGAATACTACTACTAGTGAGTGACAGTATCCGAGAACTTGCATTCGAATGCATGAGATTTCGATTAGCGAATAATACTACTAGTGAGTGACAGAATCCGAGAACTTGCATTCGAATGCATGAGATTTCGATTAGCGAATACTACTACTAGTGAGTGACAGTATCCGAGAACTTGCATTCGAATGCATGAGATTTCGATTAGCGAATACTACTACTAGTGAGTGACAGTATCCAAATTATTGCATTCGAATGCATGAAATTTCGATTAGCGAATACTACTACTAGTGAGTGACAGTATGCGAATTATTGCATTCGAATGCATGAAATTTCGATTAGCGAGTACTACTACTAGTGAGTGACAGTATCCGAATTATTGCATTCGAATGCATGAAATTTCGATTAGCGAATACTACTACTAGTGAGTGACAGTATCCGAATTATTGCATTCGAATGCATGAAATTTCGATTAGCGAATACTACTACTAGTGAGTGACAGTATCCCAGAACTTGCATTCGAATGCATGAGATTTCGATTAGCGAATACTACTACTAGTGAGTGACAGTATCCGGATTATTGCATTCGAATGCATGAGATTTCGATTAGCGAATACTACTACTAGTGAGTGACAGTATCCGAGAACTTGCATTCGAATGCATGAGATTTCGATTAGCGAATACTACTACTAGTGAGTGACAGTATCCGAGAACTTGAATTCGAATGCATGAGATTTCGATTAGTGAATACTATTACTAGTGAGTGACAGTATCCGAATTATTGCATTCGAGTGCATGAAATTTCGATTAGCGAGTACTACTACTAGTGAGTGACAGTATCCGAATTATTGCAGTCGAATGAATGAGATTTCGATTAGCGAATACTACTACTAGTGAGTGACAGTATCCCAGAACTTGCATTCGAATGCATGAAATTTCGATTAGCGAATACTACTACTAGTGAGCGACAGTATCCGAGAACTTGCATTCGAATGTATGAAATTTCGATTAGCGAATACTACTACTAGTGAGTGACAGTATCCCAGAACTTGCATTCGAATGCATGAGATTTCGATTAGCGAATACTACTACTAGTGAGTGACAGTATTCGGATTATTGCATTCGAATGCATGAGATTTCGATTAGCGAATACTACTACTAGTGAGTGACAGTATCCGAGAACTTGCATTCGAATGCATGAGATTTCGATTAGCGAATACTACTACTAGTGAGTGACAGTATCCGAGAACTTGAATTCGAATGCATGAGATTTCGATTAGTGAATACTATTACTAGTGAGTGACAGTATCCGAATTATTGCATTCGAATGCAAGAGATTTCGATTAGCGAATACTACTACTAGTGAGTGACAGTATTAGAGAACTTGCATTCGAATGCATGAGATTTCGATTAGCGAATACTACTACTAGTGAGGGACAGTATCCGAATTATTGCATTCGAATGCATGAAATTTCGATTAGCAAATACTACTACTAGTGAGTGACAGTATCCCAGTACTTGCATTCTAATGCATGATAATTCGATTAGCGAATACTACTACTAGTGAGTGACAGTATCCCTGAACTTGCATTCGAATGCATGAAATTTCGATTAGCGAATACTACTACTAGTGAGTGACAGTATCGGAGAACTTGCATTCGAATGCATGAGATTTCGATTAGCGAATACTACTACTAGTGAGTGACAGTATCCGAGAACTTGCATTCGAATGCATGAGATTTCGATTAGCGAATACTACTACTAGTGAGAGCCAGAATCCGAGAACTTGCATTCGAATGCATGAGATTTCGATTAGCGAATACTACTACTATTGAGTGACAGTATCCAAATTATTGCATTCGAATGCATGAGATTTCGATTAGCGAATACTACTACTAGTGGGTAACAGTATCCAAATTATTGCATTCGAATGCATGAGATTTCGATTAGCGAATACTACTACTAGTGAGTGACAGTATCCGAATTATTGCATTCGAATGCATGAGATTTCGATTAGCGAATGCTACTACTAGTGAGTGACAGTATCCGAATTATTGCATTCGAATGCAAGAAATTTCGATTAGCGAATACTACTACTAGTGAGTGACAGTATCCGAGAACTTGCATTCGAATGCATGAGATTTCGATTAGCGAATACTACTACAAGTGAGTGACAGTATCCCAGAACTTGCATTCGAATGCATGAAATTTCGATTAGCGAATACTACTACTAGTGAGTGACAGTATCCGTTTTATTGCATTCGAATGCATGAAATTTCGATTAGCGAATACTACAACTAGTGAGTGACAGTTTCCGAATTATTGCATTCGAATGCATGAAATTTCGATTAGCGAATACTACTACTAGTGAGTGACAGTATCCGAATTATTGCATTCGAATGCATGAAATTTCGATTAGCGATTACTAGTACTAGTGAGTGACAGTATCCCAGAACTTGCATTCGAATGCATGAGATTTCGATTAGCGAATACTACTACTAGTGAGTGACAGTATCCGGATTATTGCATTCGAATGCATGAGATTTCGATTAGCGAATACTACTACTAGTGAGTGACAGTATCCGAGAACTTGCATTCGAATGCATGAGATTTCGATTAGCGAATACTACTACTAGTGAGAGACAGTATCCGAATTATTGCATTCGAAAGCAAGAGATTTCGGTTAGCGAATACTATTACTAGTGAGTGACAGAATACGAGAACTTGCATTCGAATGCAAGAGATTTCGATTAGCGAATACTACTACTAGTGAGTGACAGTATCCGAGAACTTGTATTCGAATGCATGAGATTTCGATTAGCGAATACTGCTACTAGTCAGTGACAGTATCCGAATTATTGCATTCGAATGCAAGAGATTTCGATTAGCGAATATTACTACTAGTGAGTGACAGTATCCGAGAACTTGCATTCGGATGCATGAGATTTCGATTAGCGAATACTACTACTAGTGAGTGACAGTATCCGAGAACTTGCATTCGAATGCAAGAGATTTCGATTAGCGAATACTACTACTAGTGAGTGACAGTATCCGAATTATTGCATTCGAATGCAAGAGATTTCGATTAGCGAATACTACTACTAGTGAGTGACAGTACCCGAGAACTTGCATTCGAATGCAAGAGATTTCGATTAGCGAATACTACTACTAGGGAGGACAGTATCCGAATTATTGCATTCGAATGCATGAGATTTCGATTAGCGAATACTACTACTAGTGAGTGACAGTATCCGAGAACTTGCATTCGAATGCAAGAGATTTCGATTAGCGAATACTACTACTAGTGAGTGACATTATCCGAGAACTTGCATTCGAATGCAAGAGATTTCAATTAGCGAATACTACTACTAGTGAGTGCCAGTATCCGAGAACTTGCATTCGAATGCATGAGATTTCGATTTGCGAATACTACTACTAGTGAGTGACAGTATCCGAGAACTTGCATTCGAATGCATCAGATTTCGATTAGCGAATACTACTACTAGTGAGTGACAGTATCCGAATTATTGCATTCGAATGCATGAAATTTCGATTAGCGAATACTACTACTAGTGAGTGACAGTATCCCAGAACTTGCATTCGAATGCATGAGATTTCGATTAGCGAATACTACTACTAGTGAGTGACAGTATCCGGATTATTGCATTCGAATGCATGAGATTTCGATTAGCGAATACCACTACTAGTGAGTGACAGTATCCGAGAACTTGCATTCGAATGCATGAGATTTCGATTAGCGAATACTACTACTAGTGAGTGACAGTATCCGAGAACTTGAATTCGAATGCATGAGATTTCGATTAGTGAATACTATTACTAGTGAGTGACAGTATCCGAATTATTGCATTCGAGTGCATGAAATTTCGATTAGCGAGTACTACTACTAGTGAGTGACAGTATCCGAATTATTGCATTCGAATGCATGAGATTTCGATTAGCGAATACTGCTACTAGTGAGTGACAGTATCCGAATTATTGCATTCGAATGCATGAAATTTCGATTAGCGAATACTACAACTAGTGAGTGACAGTAGCCGAATTATTGCATTCGAATGCATCAAATTTCGATTAGCGAATACTACTACTAGTGAGTGACAGTATCCGAATTATTGCATTCGAATGCATGAAATTTCGATTAGCAAATACTACTACTAGTGAGTGACAGTATCCCAGTACTAGCATTCTAATGCATGAAAATTGGATTAGCGAATACTACTACTAGTGAGTGACAGTATCCCAGAACTTGCATTCGAATGCATGAAATTTCGATTAGCGAATACTACTACTAGTGGGTGACAGTATTCGAATTATTGCATTCGAATGCATGAAATTTCGCTTAGCGAATACTACTACTAGTAAGTTGCAGTATCCGAATTATTGAATTCGAATGCATGAAATTTCGATTAGCGAATACCACTACTAGTGAGTGACAGTATCCGAATTATTGCATTCGAATGCATGAAATTTTGATTAGCGAATACTACTACTAGTGAGTGAAAGTATCCCAGAACTTGCATTCGAATGCATGAGATTTCGATTAGCGAATACTACTACTAGTGAGTGACAGTATCCGAAAACTTGCATTCAAATGCATGAGATTTCGATTAGCGAATACTACTACTAGTGAGTGACAGTATCCGAATTATTGCATTCGAATGCATGAGATTTCGATTAGCGAATACTACTACTAGTGAGTGACAGTATCCGAGAACTTGCATTCGAATGCATGAGATTTCGATTAGCGAATACTACTACTAGTGAGTGACAGTATCCAAATTATTGCATTCGAATGCATGAAATTTCGATTAGCGAATACTACTACTAGTGAGTGACAGTATCCGAATTATTGCATTTGAATGCATGAAATTTCGATTAGCGAATACTACTACTAGTGAGTGACAGTATCCGAATTATTGCATTCGAATGCATGAAATTTCGATTAGCGAATACTACTACTAGTGAGTGACAGTATCCGAATTATTGCATTCGAATGCATGAAATTTGATTAGCGAATACTACTACTAGTGAGTGACAGTATCCCAGAACTTGCATTCGAATGCATGAGATTTCGATTAGCGAATACTACTACTAGTGAGTGACAGTATCCGGATTATTGCATTCGAATGCATGAGATTTCGATTAGCGAATACTACTACTAGTGAGTGACAGTATCCGAGAACTTGCATTCGAATGCATGAGATTTCGATTAGCGAATACTACTAATAGTGAGTGACAGTATCCGAGAACTTGAATTCGAATGCATGAGATTTCGATTAGTGAATACTATTACTAGTGAGTGACAGTATCGAATTATTGCATTCGAATGCAAGAGATTTCGATTAGCGAATACTACTACTAGTGAGTGACAGTATTAGAGAACTTGCATTCGAATGCATGAGATTTCGATTAGCGAATACTACTACTAGTGAGTGACAGTATCCGAATTATTGCATTCGAATGCATGCAATTTCGATTAGCAAATACTACCACTAGTGAGTGACAGTATCCCAGTACTTGCATTCTAATGCATGAAAATTCGATTAGCGAATACTACTACTAGTGAGTGACAGTATCCCTGAACTTGCATTCGAATGCATGAAATTTCGATTAGCGAATACTACTACTAGTGAGTGACAGTATCTGAGAACTTGCATTCGAATGCATGAGATTTCGATTAGCCAATACTACTACTAGTGAGTGACAGTATCCGAGAACTTGCATTCGAATGCATGAGATTTCGATTAGCGAATACTACTACTAGTGAGAGACAGAATCCGAGAACTTGCATTCGAATGCATGACATTTCGATTAGCGAATACTACTACTATTGAGTGACAGTATCCCAGAACTTGCATTCGAATGCATGAGATTTCGATTAGCGAATACTACTACTAGTGAGTGACAGTATCCAAATTATTGCATTCGAATGCATGAGATTTCGATTAGCGAATACTACTACTAGTGAGTGACAGTATCCGAATTATTGCATTCGAATGCATGAGATTTCGATTAGCGAATACCACTACTAGTGAGTGACAGTATCCGAATTATTGCATTCGAATGCAAGAAATTTCGATTAGCGAATACTACTACCAGTGAGTGACAGTATCCGAATTATTGCATTCGAAAGCATGAAATTTCGATTAGCAAATACTACTACTAGTGAGTGACAGTATCCCAGTACTTGCATTCTAATGCATGAAAATTCGATTAGCGAATACTACTACAAGTGAGTGACAGTATCCCAGAACTTGCATTCGAATGCATGAAATTTCGATTAGCGAATACTACTACTAGTGAGTGACAGTATCCGTTTTATTGCATTCGAATGCATGAAATTTCGATTAGCGAATACTACAACTAGTGAGTGACAGTTTCCGAATTATTGCATTCGAATGCATGAAATTTCGATTAGCGAATACTACTACTAGTGAGTGACAGTATCCGAATTATTGCATTCGAATGCATGAAATTTCGATTAGCGATTACTACTACTAGTGAGTGACAGTGTCCCAGAACTTGCATTCGAATGCATGAGATTTCGATTAGCGAATACTACTACTAGTGAGTGACAGTATCCGGATTATTGCATTCGAATGCATGAGATTTCGATTAGCGAATACTACTACTAGAGAGTGACAGTATCCGAGAACTTGCATTCGAATGCATGAGATTTCGATTAGCGAATACTACTACTTGTGAGTGACAGTATCCGAGAACTTAAATTCGAATGCATGAGATTTCGATTAGTGAATACTACTACTAGTGAGTGACAGTATCCGAATTATTGCATTCGAAAGCCAGAGATTTCGATTAGCGAATACTACTACTAGTGAGTGACAGTATCCGAGAACTTGCATTCATATGCATGAGATTTCGATTAGCGAATACTACTACTAATGAGTGACAGTATCCAAGAACTTGCATTTGAATGCATGAGATTTCGATTAGCGAATACTACTACTAGTGAGTGACAGAATCCGAGAACTTGCATTCGAATGCAAGAGATTTCGATTAGCGAATACTACTACTAGTGAGTGACAGTATCCGAGAACTTGCATTCGAATGCATGAGATTTCGATTAGCGAATACTGCTACTAGTCAGTGACAGTATCCGAATTATTGCATTCGAATGCAAGAGATTTCGATTAGCGAATACTACTACTAGTGAGTGACAGTATCCGAGAACTTGCATTCGGATGCATGAGATTTCGATTAGCGAATACTACTACTAGTGAGTGACAGTATCCGAGAACTTGCATTCGAATGCAAGAGATTTCGATTAGCGAATACTACTACTAGTGAGTGACAGTATCCGAATTATTGCATTCGAATGCAAGATATTTGGATTAGCGAATACTACTACTAGTGAGTGACAGTACCCGAGAACTTGCATTCGAATGCAAGAGATTTCGATTAGCGAATACTACTACTAGTGAGGACAGTATCCGAATTATTGCATTCGAATGCATGAGATTTCGATTAGCGAATACTACTACTAGTGAGTGACAGTATCCGAGAACTTGCATTCGAATGCAAGAGATTTCGATTAGCGAATACTACTACTAGTGTGTGACATTATCCGAGAACTTGCATTCGAATGCAAGAGATTTCAATTAGCGAATACTACTACTAGTGAGTGACAGTATCCGAGAACTTGCATTCGAATGCATGAGATTTCGATTAGCGAATACTACTACTAGTGAGTGACAGTATCCGAGAACTTGCATTAGAATGCATGAGATTTCGATTAGCGAATACTACTACTAGTGAGTGACAGAATCCGAGAACTTGCATTCGAATGCATGAGATTTTGATTAGCGAATACTACTACTACTGAGTGACAGTATCCGAGAACTTGCATTCGAATGCATGAGATTTCGATTAGCGAATACTACTACTATTGAGTGACAGTATCCAAATTATTGCATTCGAATGCATGAAATTTCGATTAGCGAATACTACTACTAGTGAGTGACAGTATCCGAATTATTGCATTCGAATGCATGAAATTTCGATTAGCGAGTACTACTACTAGTGAGTGACAGTATCCGAATTATTGCATTCGAATGCATGAAATTTCGAATAGCGAATACTACTACTAGTGAGTGACAGTATCCGAATTATTGCATTCGAATGCATGAAATTTCGATTAGCGAATACTACTACTAGTGAGTGACAGTATCCCAGAACTTGCATTCGAATGCATGAGATTTCGATTAGCGATTACTACTACTAGTGAGTGACAGTATCCGGATTATTGCATTCGAATGCATGAGATTTCGATTAGCGAATACTACTACTAGTGAGTGACAGTATCCGAGAACTTGCATTCGAATGCATGAGATTTCGATTAGCGAATACTACTACTAGTGAGTGACAGTATCCGAGAACTTGAATTCGAATGCATGAGATTTCGATTAGTGAATACTATTACTAGTGAGTGACAGTATCCGAATTATTGCATTCGAGTGCATGAAATTTCGATTAGCGAGTACTACTACTAGTGAGTGACAGTATCCGAATTATTGCATTCGAATGCATGAGATTTCGATTAGCGAATACTACTACTAGTGAGTGACAGTATCCGAATTATTGCATTCAAATGCATGAAATTTCGATTAGCGAATACTACAACTAGTGAGTGACAGTATCCGAATTATTGCATTCGAATGCATTATATTTCGATTAGTGAATACTACTACTAGTGAGTGACAGTATCCGAATTATTGCATTCGAATGCATGAAACTTCGATTAGCGAATACTACTACTAGTGAGTGACAGTATCCCAGAACTTGCATTCGAATGCATGAAATTTCGATTAGCGAATACTACTACTAGTGAGCGACAGTATCCGAGAACTTGCATTCGAATGCATGAGATTTCGATTAGCGAATACTACTACTATAGAGTGACAGTATCCGAATTATTGCATTCGAATGCAAGAGTTCTCGATTAGCGAATACTACTACTAGTGAGTGACAGTAACCGAATTATTGCATTCGAATGCATGAAATTTCGATTAGCGAATACTACTACTAGTGAGTGACAGTATCCCAGAACTTGCATTCGAATGCATGAGATTTCGATTAGCGAATACTACTACTAGTGAGTGACAGTATCCGGATTATTGCATTCGAATGCATGAGATTTCGATTAGCGAATACTACTACTAGTGAGTGACAGTATCCGAGAACTTGCATTCGAATGCATGAGATTTCGATTAGCGAATACTACTACTAGTGAGTGACAGTATCCGAGAACTTGAATTCGAATGCATGAGATTTTGATTAGTGAATACTATTACTAGTGAGTGACAGTATCCGAATTATTGCATTCGAATGCAAGAGATTTCGATTAGCGAATACTACTACTAGTGAGTGACAGTATTAGAGAACTTGCATTCGAATGCATGAGATTTCGATTAGCGAATACTACTACTAGTGAGTGACAGTATCCGAATTATTGCATTCGAATGCATGAAATTTCGATTAGCAAATACTACTACTAGTGAGTGACAGTATCCCAGTACTTGCATTCTAATGCATGAAAATTCGATTAGCGAATACTACTACTAGTGAGTGACAGTATCCCTGAACTTGCATTCGAATGCATGAAATTTCGATTAGCGAATACTACTACTAGTGAGTGACAGTATCCGAGAACTTGCATTCGAATGCATGAGATTTCGATTAGCGAATACTACTACTAGTGAGTGACAGTATCCGGATTATTGCATTCGAATGAATGAGATTTCGATTAGCGAATACTACTACTAGTGAGTGACAGTATCCGAATTATTGCATTTGAATGCATGAAATTTCGATTAGCGATCACTACTACTAGTGAGTGACAGTATCCCAGAACTTGCATTCGAATGCATGAGATTTCGATTAGCGAATACTGCTACTAGTCAGTGACAGTATCCGAATTATTGCATTCGAATGCAAGAGATTTCGATTAGCGAATACTACTACTAGTGAGTGACAGTATCCGAGAACTTGCATTCGGATGCATGAGATTTCGATTAGCGAATACTACTACTAGTGAGTGACAGTATCCGAGAACTTGCATTCGAATGCAAGAGATTTCGATTAGCGAATACTACTACTAGTGAGTGACAGTATCCGAATTATTGCATTCGAGTGCAAGAGATTTCGATTAGCGAATACTACTACTAGTGAGTGACAGTACCCGAGAACTTGCATTCGAATGCAAGAGATTTCGATTAGCGAATACTACTACTAGTGAGTGACAGTATCCGAGAACTTGCATTCGAATGCATGAGATTTTGATTAGCGAATACTACTACTAGTGAGTGACAGTATCCGAGAACTTGCATTCGAATGCAAGAGATTTCGATTAGCGAATACTACTACTAGTGAGTGACATTATCCGGGAACTTGCATTCGAATGCAAGAGATTTCAATTAGCGAATACTACTACTAGTGAGTGACAGTATCCGAGAACTTGCATACGAATGCATGAGATTTCGATTAGCGAATACTACTACTAGTGAGTGACAGTATCCGAGAACTTGCATTCGAATGCATGAGATTTCGATTAGCGAATACTACTACTAGTGAGTGACAGAATCCGAGTACTTGCATTCGAATGCATGAGATTTGGATTAGCGAATACTACTACTAGTGAGTGACAGTATCCGAGAACTTGCATTCGAATGCATGAGATTTCGATTAGCGAATACTACTACTAGTGAGTGACAGTATCCAAATTATTGCATTCGAATGCATGAAATTTCGATTAGCGAATACTACTACTAGTGAGTGACAGTATCCGAATTATTGCATTCGAAAGCATGAAATTTCGATTAGCGAGTACTACTACTAGTGAGTGACAGTATCCGAATTATTGCATTCGAATGCATGAAATTTCGATTAGCGAATACTACTACTAGTGAGTGACAGTATCCGAATTATTGCATTCGAATGCATGAAATTTCGATTAGCGAATACTACTACTAGTGAGTAACAGTATCCCAGAACTTGCATTCGAATGCATGAGATTTCGATTAGCGAATACTACTACTAGTGAGTGACAGTATCCGGATTATTGCATTCGTATGCATGAGATTTCGATTAGCGAATACTACTACTAGTGAGTGACAGTATCCGAGAACTTGCATTCGAATGCATGAGATTTCGATTAGCGAATACTACTACTAGTGAGTGACAGTATCCGAGAACTTGAATTCGAATGCATGAGATGTCGATTAGTGAATACTATTACTAGTGAGTGACAGTATCCGAATTATTGCATTCGAGTGCATGAAATTTCGATTAACGAGTACTACTACTAGTGAGTGACAGTATCCGAATTATTGCATTCCAATGCATGAGATTTCGATTAGCGAATACTACTACTAGTGAGTGACAGTATCCGAATTATTGCATTCGAATGCATGAAATTTCGATTAGCGAATACTACAATTAGTGAGTGACAGTATCCGAATTATTGCATTCGAATGCATCAAATTTCGATTAGTGAATACTACTACTAGTGAGTGACAGTATCCGACTTATTGCATTCGAATGCATGAAACTTCGATTAGCGAATACTACTACTAGTGAGTGACAGTATCCCAGAACTTGCATTCGAATGCCTGAAATTTCGATTAGCGAATACTACTACTAGTGAGCGACAGTATCCGAGAACTTGCATTCGAATTCATGAAATTTCGCTTAGCGAATACTACTACTAGTAAGTTACAGTATCCGAATTATTGAATTCGAATGTCTGAAATTTCGATTAGCGAATACCACTACTAGTGAGTGACAGTATCCGAATTATTGCATTCGAATGCATGAAATTTTGATTAGCGAATACTACTACTAGTGAGTGACAGTATCCCAGAACTTGCATTCGAATGCATGAGATTTCGATTAGTGAATACTACTACTAGTGAGTGACAGTATGCGGATTATTGCATTCGAATGCATGAGATTTCGATTAGCGAATACTACTACTAGTGAGTGATAGTATCCGAGAACTTGCATTCCAATGCATGAGATTTCGATTAGCGAATACTACTACTAGTGAGTGACAGTATCCGAGAACTTGAATTCGAATGCATGAGATTTCGATTAGTGAATACTACTACTAGTGAGTGACAGTATCCGAATTATTGCATTCGAATGCAAGAGATTTCGATTATCGAATACTACTACTAGTGAGTGACAGTATCCGGGAACTTGCATTCAAATGCATGAGATTTCAATTAGCGAATACTACTACTAGTGAGTGACAGTATCCGAATTATTGCATTCGAATGCATGAGATTTCGATTAGCGAATACTACTACTAGTGGGTGACAGTATCCGAGAACTTGCATTCGAATACATGAGATTTCGATTAGCGAATACTACGACTAGTGAGTGACAGTATCCAAATTATTGCATTCGAATGCATGAAATTTCGATTAGCGAATACTACTACTAGTGAGTGACAGTATCCGAATTATTGCATTCGAATGCATGAAATTTCGATTAGCGAATACTACTACTAGTGAGTGACAGTATCCGAGAACTTGCATTCGAATGCATGAGATTTCGATTAGCGAATACTACTACTAATGAGTGACAGTATCCGAGAACTTGAATTCGAATGCATGAGATTTCGATTAGTGAATACTATTACTAGTGAGTGACAGTATCCGAATTATTGCATTCAAATGCAAGAGATTTCGATTAGCGGATACTACTACTAGTGAGTGACAGTATTAGAGAACTTGCATTCGAATGCATTAGATTTCGATTAGCGAATACTACTACTAGTGAGTGACAGTATCCGAATTATTGCATTCGAATGCATGAAATTTCGATTAGCAAATACTACTACTAGTGAGTGACAGTATCCCAGTACTTGCATTCGAATGCATGAGATTTCGATTAGCGAATACTACTACTACTGAGTGACAGTATCCGAGAACTTGCATTCGAATGCATGAGATTTCGATTAGCGAATACTACTACTAGTGAGAGACAGAATCCGAGAACTTGCTTTCGAATGCATGAGATTTCGATTAGCGAATACTACTACTATTGAGTGACAGTATCCCAGAACTTGCATTCGAATGCATGAGATTTCGATTAGCGAATACTACTACTAGTGAGTGACAGTATCCAAATTATTGCATTCGAATGCATGAGATTTCGATTAGCGAATACTACTACTAGTGAGTGACAGTATCCGAATTATTGCATTCGAATGCAAGAGATTTCGATTACCGAATACTACTACTAGTGAGTGACAGTACCCGAGAACTTGCATTCGAATGCAAGAGATTTCGATTAGCGAATACTACTACTAGTGAGGACAGTATCCGAATTATTGCATTCGAATGCATGAGATTTCGATTAGCGAATACTACTACTAGTGAGTGACAGTATCCGAGAACTTGCATTCGAATGCAAGAGATTTCGATTAGCGAATACTACTACTAGTGAGTGACATTATCCGAGAACTTGCTTTCGAATGCAAGAGATTTCAATTAGCGAATACTACTACTAGTGACTGACAGTATCCGAGAACTTGCATTCGAATGCATGAGATTTCGATTAGCGAATACTACTACTAGTGAGTGACAGTATCCGAGAACTTGCATTCGAATGCATGAGATTTCGATTAGCGAATACTACTACTAGTGAGTGACAGAATCCGAGAACTTGCATTCGAATGCATGAGATTTCGATTAGCGAATACTACTACTAGTGAGTGACAGTATCCGATAACTTGCATTCGAATGCATGAGATTTCGATTAGCGAATACTACTACTAGTGAGTGACAGTATCCAAATTATTGCATTCGAATGCATGAAATTTCGATTAGCGAATACTACTACTAGTGAGTGACAGTATCCGAATTATTGCATTCGAATGCATGAAATTTCGATTAGCGAGTACTACTACTAGTGAGTGACAGTATCCGAATTATTGCATTCGAATGCATGAAATTTCGATTAGCGAATACTACTACTAGTGAGTGACAGTATCCGAATTATTGCATTCGAATGCATGAAATTTCGATTAGCGAATACTTCTACTAGTGAGTGACAGTATCCCAGAACTTGCATTCGAATGCATGAGATTTCGATTAGCGAATACTACTACTGGTGAGTGACAGTATCCGGATTATTGCATTCGAATGCATGAGATTTCGATTAGCGAATACTACTACTAGTGAGTGACAGTATCCGAGAACTTGCATACGAATGCATGAGATTTCGATTAGCGAATACTACTACTAGTGAGTGACAGTATCCGAGAACTTGAATTCGAATGCATGAGATTTCGATTAGTGAATACTATTACTAGTGAGTGACAGTATCCGAATTATTGCATTCGAGTGCATGAAATTTCGATTAGCGAGTACTACTACTAGTGAGTGACAGTATCCGAATTATTGCATTCGAATGCATGAGATTTCGATTAGCGAATACTACTACTAGTGAGTGACAGTATCCGAATTACTGCATTCGAATGCATGAAATTTCGGTTAGCGAATACTACAACTAGTGAGTGACAGTATCCGAATTATTGCATTCGAATGCATCAAATTTCGATTAGTGAATACTACTACTAGTGAGTGACAGTATCCGAATTATTGCATTCGAATGCATGAAACTTCGATTAGCGAATACTACTACTAGTGAGTGACAGTATCCCAGAACTTGCATTCGAATGCATGAAATTTCGATTAGCGAATACTATTACTAGTGAGCGACAGTATCCGAGAACTTGCATTCGAATGCATGAGATTTCGATTAGTGAATACTACTACTAGTGAGTGACAGTATCCGAATTATTGCATTCGAATGCAAGAGATTTCGATTAGCGAATACTACTACTAGTGAGTGACAGTATCCGAATTATTGCATCCGAATGCATGAAATTTCGATTAGCGAATACTACTACTAGTGAATGACAGTATCCCAGAACTTGCATTCGAATGCATGAAATTTCGATTAGCGAATACTACTACTAGTGAGCGACAGTATCCGAGAACTTGCATTCGAATGCATGAGATTTCGATTAGTGAATACTACTACTAGTGAGTTACAGTATCCGAATTATTGGATTCGAATGCAAGAGATTTCGATTAGCGAATACTACTACTAGTGAGTGATAGTATCCGAGAACTTGCATTCCAATGCATGAGATTTCGATTAGCGAATACTACTACTAGTGAGTGACAGTATCCGAGAACTTGAATTCGAATGCATGAGATTTCGATTAGTGAATACTACTACTAGTGAGTGACAGTATCCGAGAACTTGAATTCGTATGCATGAAATTTCGCTTAGCGAATACTACTACTAGTAAGTTACAGTATCCGAATTATTGAATTCGAATGCATGAAATTTCGATTAGCGAATACCACTACTAGTAAGTTACAGTATCCGAATTATTGAATTCGAATGCATGAAATTTCGATTAGTGAATACCACTACTAGTGAGTGACAGTATCCGAATTATTGCATTCGAATGCATGAAATTTTGATTAGCGAATACTACTACTAGTGAGTGACAGTATCCCAGAACTTGCATTCGAATGCATGAGATTTCTATTAGTGAATACTACTACTAGTGAGTGACAGTATGCGGATTATTGCATTCGAATGCATGAGATTTCGATTAGCGAATACTACTACTAGTGAGTGATAGTATCCGAGAACTTGCATTCCAATGCATGAGATTTCGATTAGCGAATACTACTACTAGTGAGTGACAGTATCCGAGAACTTGAATTCGAATGCATGAGATTTCGATTAGTGAATACTACTACTAGTGAGTGACAGTATCCGAATTATTGCATTCGAATGCAAGAGATTTCGATTATCGAATACTACTACTAGTGAGTGACAGTATCCGAGAACTTGCATTCAAATGCATGAGATTTCGATTAGCGAATACTACTACTAGTGAGTGACAGTATCCGAATTATTGCATTAGAATGCATGAGATTTCGATTAGCGAATACTACTACTAGTGAGTGACAGTATCCAAATTATTGCATTCGAATGCATGAAATTTCGATTAGCGAATACTACTACAAGTGAGTGACAGTATCCGAATTATTGCATTCGAATGCATGAAATTTCAATTTGCGCATACTACTACTAGTGAGTGACAGTATCCGAGAACTTGCATTCGAATGCATGAGATTTCGATTAGCGAATACTACTACTAGTGAGTGACAGTATCCGAGAACTTGAATTCGAATGCATGAGATTTCGATTAGCGAATACTACTACTAGTGAGTGACAGTATCCGAGAACTTGAATTCGAATGCATGAGATTTCGATTAGTGAATACTATTACTAGTGAGTGACAGTATCCGAATTATTGCATTCGAATGCAAGAGGTTTCGATTAGCGAATACTACTACTAGTGAGTGACAGTATTACAGAACTTGCATTAGAATGCATTAGATTTCGATTAGCGAATACTACTACTAGTGAGTGACAGTATCCGAATTATTGCATTCGAATGCATGAAATTTCGATTAGCAAATACTACTACTAGTGAGTGACAGTATCCGAGAACTTGCATTCGAATGCATGAGATTTCGATTAGCGAATACTACTACTACTGAGGGACAGTATCCGAGAACTTGCATTCGAAAGCATGAGATTTCGATTACCGATTACTACTACTAGTGAGAGACAGAATCCGAGAACTTGCATTCGAATGCATGAGATTTCGATTAGCGAATACTACTACTATTGAGTGACAGTATCCCAGAACTTGCATTCGAATGCATGAGATTTGATTAGCGAATACTACTACTAGTGAGTGACAGTATCCAAATTATTGCATTCGAATGCATGAGATCTCGATTAGCGAATACTACTACTAGTGAGTGACAGTATCCGAATTATTGCATTCGAATGCATGAGATTTCGATTAGCGAATACTACTACTAGTGAGTGACAGTATCCGAAATATTGCATTCGAATGCAAGAAATTTCGATTAGCGAATACTACTACCAGTGAGTGACAGTATCCGAGAACTTGCATTCGAATGCATGAGATTTCGATTAGCGAATACTACTACAAGTGAGTGACAGTATCCCAGAACTTGCATTCGAATGCATGAAATTTCGATTAGCGAATACTACTACTAGTGAGTGACAGTATCCGAATTATTGCATTCGAATGCATGAAATTTCGATTAGCGAATACTACTACTAGTGAGTGACAGTATCCGAATTATTGCATTCGAATGCATGAAATTTCGATTAGCGAATACTACTACTAGTGAGTGACAGTATCCGAATTATTGCATTCGAATGCATGAAATTTCGATTAGCGATTACTACTACTAGTGAGTGACAGTATCCCAGAACTTGCATTCGAAAGCATGAGATTTCGATTAGCGAATACTACTACTAGTGAGTGACAGTATCCGGATTATTGCATTCGTATGCATGAGATTTCGATTAGCGAATACTACTACTAGTGAGTGACAGTATCCGAGAACTTACATTCCAATGCATGAGATTTCGATTAGCGAATACTACTACTAGTGAGTGACAGTATCCGAGAACTTGAATTCGAATGCATGAGATTTCGATTAGTGAATACTACTACTAGTGAGTGACAGTATCCGAATTATTGCATTCGAAAGCAAGAGATTTCGATTTGCGAATACTACTACTAGTGAGTGACAGTATCCGAGAACTTGCATTCATATGCATGAGATTTCGATTAGCGAATACTACTACTAGTGAGTGACAGTATCCGAGATCTTGCATTTATATGCATGAGATTTCGATTAGCGAATACTACTACTAGTGAGTGACAGAATCCGAGAACTTGCATTCGAATGCAAGAGATTTCGATTAGCGAATACTACTACTAGTGAGTGACAGTATCCGAGAACTTGCATTCGAATGCATGAGATTTCGATTAGCGAATACTGCTACTAGTCAGTGACAGTATCCGAATTATTGCATTCGAATGCAAGAGATTTCGATTAGCGAATACTACTACTAGTGAGTGACAGTATCCGAGAACTTGCATTCGGATGCATGAGATTTCGATTAGCGAATACTACTACTAGTGAGTGACAGTATCCGAGAACTTGCATTCGAATGCAAGAGATTTCGATTAGCGAATACTACTACTAGTGAGTGACAGTATCCGAATTATTGCATTCGAATGCAAGAGATTTCGATTAGCGAATACTACTACTAGTGAGTGACAGTATCCGAGAACTTGCATTCGAATGCAAGAGATTTCGATTAGCGAAAACTACTACTAGTGAGGACAGTATCCGAATTATTGCATTCGAATGCATGAGATTTCGATTAGCGAAGACTACTACTAGTGAGTGACAGTATCCGAGAACTTGCATTCGAATGCAAGAGATTTCGATTAGCGAATACTACTACTAGTGAGTGACATTATCCGAGAACTTGCATTCGAATGCAAGAGATTTAAATTAGCGAATACTACTACTAGTGAGTGACAGTATCCGAGAACTTGCATTCGAATGCATGAGATTTCGATTAGCGAATACTACTACTAGTGAGTGACAGTATCCGAGAACTTGCATTCGAATGCATGAGATTTCGATTAGCGAATACTACTACTATTGAGTGACAGTATCCCAGAACTTGCATTCGAATGCATGAGATTTGATTAGCGAATACTACTACTAGTGAGTGACAGTATCCAAATTATTGCATTCGAATGCATGAGATCTCGATTAGCGAATACTACTACTAGTGAGTGACAGTATCCGAATTATTGCATTCGAATGCATGAGATTTCGATTAGCGAATACTACTACTAGTGAGTGACAGTATCCGAAATATTGCATTCGAATGCAAGAAATTTCGATTAGCGAATACTACTACCAGTGAGTGACAGTATCCGAGAACTTGCATTCGAATGCATGAGATTTCGATTAGCGAATACTACTACAAGTGAGTGACAGTATCCCAGAACTTGCATTCGAATGCATGAAATTTCGATTAGCGAATACTACTACTAGTGAGTGACAGTATCCGAATTATTGCATTCGAATGCATGAAATTTCGATTAGCGAATACTACTACTAGTGAGTGACAGTATCCGAATTATTGCATTCGAATGCATGAAATTTCGATTAGCGAATACTACTACTAGTGAGTGACAGTATCCGAATTATTGCATTCGAATGCATGAAATTTCGATTAGCGATTACTACTACTAGTGAGTGACAGTATCCCAGAACTTGCATTCGAAAGCATGAGATTTCGATTAGCGAATACTACTACTAGTGAGTGACAGTATCCGGATTATTGCATTCGTATGCATGAGATTTCGATTAGCGAATACTACTACTAGTGAGTGACAGTATCCGAGAACTTACATTCCAATGCATGAGATTTCGATTAGCGAATACTACTACTAGTGAGTGACAGTATCCGAGAACTTGAATTCGAATGCATGAGATTTCGATTAGTGAATACTACTACTAGTGAGTGACAGTATCCGAATTATTGCATTCGAAAGCAAGAGATTTCGATTTGCGAATACTACTACTAGTGAGTGACAGTATCCGAGAACTTGCATTCATATGCATGAGATTTCGATTAGCGAATACTACTACTAGTGAGTGACAGTATCCGAGATCTTGCATTTATATGCATGAGATTTCGATTAGCGAATACTACTACTAGTGAGTGACAGAATCCGAGAACTTGCATTCGAATGCAAGAGATTTCGATTAGCGAATACTACTACTAGTGAGTGACAGTATCCGAGAACTTGCATTCGAATGCATGAGATTTCGATTAGCGAATACTGCTACTAGTCAGTGACAGTATCCGAATTATTGCATTCGAATGCAAGAGATTTCGATTAGCGAATACTACTACTAGTGAGTGACAGTATCCGAGAACTTGCATTCGGATGCATGAGATTTCGATTAGCGAATACTACTACTAGTGAGTGACAGTATCCGAGAACTTGCATTCGAATGCAAGAGATTTCGATTAGCGAATACTACTACTAGTGAGTGACAGTATCCGAATTATTGCATTCGAATGCAAGAGATTTCGATTAGCGAATACTACTACTAGTGAGTGACAGTATCCGAGAACTTGCATTCGAATGCAAGAGATTTCGATTAGCGAAAACTACTACTAGTGAGGACAGTATCCGAATTATTGCATTCGAATGCATGAGATTTCGATTAGCGAAGACTACTACTAGTGAGTGACAGTATCCGAGAACTTGCATTCGAATGCAAGAGATTTCGATTAGCGAATACTACTACTAGTGAGTGACATTATCCGAGAACTTGCATTCGAATGCAAGAGATTTAAATTAGCGAATACTACTACTAGTGAGTGACAGTATCCGAGAACTTGCATTCGAATGCATGAGATTTCGATTAGCGAATACTACTACTAGTGAGTGACAGTATCCGAGAACTTGCATTCGAATGCATGAGATTTCGATTAGCGAATACTAATACTAGTGAGTGACAGAATCCGAGAACTTGCATTCGAATGCATGAGATTTCGATTAGCGAATACTACTACTAGTGAGTGACAGTATCCGATAACTTGCACTCGAATGCATGAGATTTCGATTAGCGAATGCTACTACTAGTGAGTGACAGTATCCAAATTATTGCATTCGAATGCATGAAATTTCGATTAGCGAATACTACTACTAGTGAGTGACAGTATCCGAATTATTGCATTCGAATGCATGAAATTTCGATTAGCGAGTACTACTACTAGTGAGTGACAGTATCCGAATTATTGCATTCGAATGCATGAAATTTCGATTAGCGAATACTACTACTCGTGAGTGACAGTATCCGAATTATTGCATTCGAATGCATGAAATTTCGATTAGCGAATACTACTACTAGTGAGTGACAGTATCCCAGAACTTGCATTCGAATGCATGAGATTTCGATTAGCGAATACTACTACTAGTGAGTGACAGTATCCGAATTATTGCATTCGAATGCAAGAAATTTCGATTAGCGAATACTACTACTAGTGAGTGACAGTATCCGAGAACTTGCATTCGAATGCATGAGATTTCGATTAGCGAATACTACTACTAGTGAGTGACAGTATCCGAATTATTGCATTCGAATGAATGAAATTTCGATTAGCAAATACTACTACTAGTGAGTGACAGTATCCCAGTACTTGCATTCTAATGCATGAAAATTCGATTAGCGAAAACTACTACAAGTGAGTGACAGTATCCCAGAACTTGCATTCGAATGCATGAAATTTCGATTAGCGAATACTACTACTAGTAAGCGACAGTATCCGAATTATTGCATTCTAATGCATGAAATTTCGATTAGCGAATTCTACTACTAGTGAGTGACAGTATCCGAATTATTGCATTCGAATGCATGAAATTTCGATTAGCGAATACTACTACTAGTGAGTGACAGTATCCGAATTATTGCATTCGAATGCATGAAATTTCGATTAGCGATTACTACTACTAGTGAGTGACAGTATCCCAGAACTTGCATTCGAATGCATGAGATTTCGATTAGCGAATACTACTACTAGTGAGTGACAGTATCCGGATTATTGCATTCGAATGCATGAGATTTCGATTAGCGAATACTACTACTAGTGAGTGACAGTATCCAAGAACTTGAATTCGAATGCATGAGATTTCGATTAGTGAATACTACTACTAGTGAGTGACAGTATCCGAATTATTGCATTCGAAAGCAAGAGATTTCGATTAGCGAATACTACTACTAGTGAGTGACAGTATCCGAGAACTTGCATTCATGTGCATGAGATTTCGATTAGCGAATACTACTACTAGTGAGTGACAGTATCCGAGAACTTGCATTTGAATGCATGAGATTTCGATTAGCGAATACTACTACTAGTGAGTGACAGAATCCGAGAACTTGCATTCGAATGCAAGAGATTTCGATTAGCGAATACTACTACTAGTGAGTGACAGTATCCGAGAACTTGCATTCTAATGCATGAGATTTCGATTAGCGAATACTGCTACTAGTCAGTGACAGTATCCGAATTATTGCATTCGAATGCAAGAGATTTCGATTAGCGAATACTACTACTAGTGAGTGACAGTATCCGAGAACTTGCATTCGGATGCATGAGATTTCGATTAGCGAATACTACTACTAGTGAGTGACAGTATCCAAGAACTTGCATTCGAATGCAAGAGATTTCGATTAGCGAATACTACTACTAGTGAGTGACAGTATCCGAATTATTGCATTCGAATGCAAGAGATTTCGATTAGCGAATACTACTACTAGTGAGTGACAGTACCCGAGAACTTGCATTCGAATGCAAGAGATTTCGATTAGCGAATACTACTACTAGTGAGGACAGTATCCGAATTATTGCATTCGAATGCATGAGATTTCGATTAGCGAATACTACTACTAGTGAGTGACAGTATCCGAGAACTTGCATTCGAATGCAAGAGATTTCGATTAGCGAATACTACTACTAGTGAGTGACATTATCCGAGAACTTGCATTCGAATGCAAGAGATTTCAATTAGCGAATACTACTACTAGTGAGTGACAGTATCCGAGAACTTGCATTCGAATGCATGAGATTTCGATTAGCGAATACTACTACTAGTGAGTGACAGTATCCGAGAACTTGCATTCGAATGCATGAGATTTCGATTAGCGAATACTACTACTAGTGAGTGACAGAATCCGAGAACTTGCATTCGAATGCATGAGATTTCGAATAGCGAATACTACTACTAGTGAGTGACAGTATCCGATAACTTGCATTAGAATGCATGAGATTTCGATTAGCGAATACTACTACTAGTGAGTGACAGTATCCAAATTATTGCATTCGAATGCATGAAATTTCGATTAGCGAATACTACTACTAGTGAGTGACAGTATCCGAATTATTGCATTCGAATGCAGGAAATTTCGATTAGCGAGTACTACTACTAGTGAGTGACAGTATCCGAATTATTGCATTCGAATGCATGAAATTTCGATTAGCGAATACTACTACTAGTAAGTGACAGTATCCGAATTATTGCATTCGAATGCATGAAATTTCGATTAGCGAATACTACTACTATTGAGTGACAGTATCCCAGAACTTGCATTCGAATGCATGAGATTTCGATTAGCGAATACTACTACTAGTGAGTGACAGTATCCGAGAACTTGCATTCGAATGCATGAGATTTCGATTAGCGAATACTACTACTAGTGAGTGACAGTATCCGAGAACTTGAATTCGAATGCATGAGATTTCGATTAGTGAATACTATTACTAGTGAGTGACAGTATCCGAATTATTGCATTCGAGTGCATGAAATTTCAATTAGCGAGTACTACTACTAGTGAGTGACAGTATCCGAATTATTGCATTCGAATGCATGAGATTTCGATTAGCGAATACTACTACTAGTGAGCGACAGTATCCGAATTATTGCATTCGAATGCATGAAATTTCGATTAGCGAATACTACAACTAGTGAGTGACAGTATCCGAATTATTGCATTCGAATGCATCAAATTTCGATTAGCGAATACTACTACTAGTGAGTGACAGTATCCTAATTATTGCATTCGAATGCATGAAATTTCGATTTGCGAATACTACTACTAGTGAGTGACAGTATCCCAGAACTTGCATTCGAATGCATGAAATTTCGATTAGCGAATACTACTACTAGTGAGCGACAGTATCCGAGAACTTGCATTCGAATGCATGAGATTTCGATTAGCGAATACTACAACTATAGAGTAACAGTATCCGAATTATTGCATTCGAATGCAAGAGATTTCGATTAGCGAATACTACTACTAGTGAGTGACAGTATTCGAATTATTGCATTCGAATGCATGAAATATCGATTAGCAAATACTACTACTAGTGAGTGACAGTATCCCAGTACTAGCATTCTAATGCATGAAAATTCGATTAGCGAATACTACTACTAGTGAGTGACAGTATCCCAGAACTTGCATTCGAATGCATGAAATTTCGATTAGCGAATACTACTACTAGTGAGTGAGTATCCGAATTATTGCATTCGAATGCATGAAATTTCGCTTAGCGAATACTACTACTAGTAAGTTACAGTATCCGAATTATTGAATTCGAATGCATGAAATTTCGATTAGCGAATACCACTACTAGTGAGTGACAGTATCCGAATTATTGCATTCGAATGCATGAAATTTTGATTAGCGAATACTACTACTAGTGAGTGACAGTATCCCAGAACTTGCATTCGAATGCATGAGATTTCGATTGGTGAATACTACTACTAGTGAGTGACAGTATGCGGATTATTGCATTCGAATGCATGAGATTTCGATTAGCGAATACTACTACTAGTGAGTGATAGTATCCGAGAACTTGCATTCGAATGCATGAGATTTCGATTAGCGAATACTACTACTAGTGAGTGACAGTATCCCAGAACTTGCATTCGAATGCAAGAGATTTCGATTAGCGAATACTACTACTAGTGAGTGACAGTATCCGAATTATTGCATTCGAATGCAAGAGATTTCGATTATCGAATACTACTACTAGTGAGTGACAGTATCTGAGAACTTGCATTCATGTGCATGAGATTTCGATTAGCGAATACTACTACTAGTGAGTGACAGAATCCGAGAACTTGCATTCGAATGCAAGAGATTTCGATTAGCGAATACTACTACTAGTGAGTGACAGTACCCGAGAACTTGCATTCGAATGCAAGAGATTTCGATTAGAGAATACTACTACTAGTGAGGACAGTATCCGAATTATTGCATTCGAATGCATGAGATTTCGATTAGCGAATACTACTACTAGTGAGTGATAGTATCCGAGAACTTGCATTCGAATGCAAGAGATTTCGATTAGCGAATACTACTACTAGTGAGTGACATTATCCGAGAACTTGCATTCGAATGCAAGAGATTTCAATTAGCGAATACTACTACCAGTGAGTGACAGTATCCGAGAACTTGCATTCGAATGCATGAGATTTCGATTAGCGAATACTACTACTAGTGAGTGACAGTATCCGAGAACTTGCATTCGAATGCATGAGATTTCGATTAGCGAATACTACTACTAGTGAGTGACAGAATCCGAGAACTTGCATTCGAATGCATGAGATTTCGATTAGCGAATACTACTACTAGTGAGTGACAGTATCCGATAACTTGCATTCGAATGCATGAGATTTCGATTAGCGAATACTACTACTAGTGAGTGACAGTATCCAAATTATTGCATTCGAATGCATGAAATTTCGATTAGCGAATACTACTACTAGTGAGTGACAGTATCCGAATTATTGCATTCGAATGCATGAAATTTCGATTAGCGAGTACTACTACTAGTGAGTGACAGTATCCGAATCATTGCATTCGAATGCATGAAATTTCGATTAGCGAATACTACTACTAGTGAGTGACATATCCCAGAACTTGCATTCGAATGCATGAGATTTCGATTAGCGAATACTACTACTAGTGAGTGACAGTATCCGAGAACTTGCATTCGAAAGCATGAGATTTCGATTAGCGAATACTACTACTAGTGAGTGACAGTATCCGAGAACTTGAATTCGAATGCATGAGATTTCGATTAGTGAATACTATTACTAGTGAGTGACAGTATTCGAATTATTGCATTCGAGTGCATGAAATTTCGATTAGCGAGTACTACTACTAGTGAGTGACAGTATCCGAATTATTGCATTCGAGTGCATGAGATTTCGATTAGCGAATACTACTACTAGTGAGTGACAGTATCCGATAACTTGCATTCGAATGCATGAGATTTCGATTAGCGAATACTACTACTAGTGAGTGACAGTATCCAAATTATTGCATTCGAATGCATGAAATTTCGATTAGCGAATACTACTACTAGTGAGTGACAGTATCCGAATTATTGCATTCGAATGCATGAAATTTCGATTAGCGAGTACTACTACTAGTGAGTGACAGTATCCGAATCATTGCATTCGAATGCATGAAATTTCGATTAGCGAATACTACTACTAGTAAGTGACAGTATCCGAATTATTGCATTCGAATGCATGAAATTTCGATTAGCGAATACTACTACTAGTGAGTGACATATCCCAGAACTTGCATTCGAATGCATGAGATTTCGATTAGCGAATACTACTACTAGTGAGTGACAGTATCCGGATTATTGCTTTCGAATGCATGAGATTTCGATTAGCGAATACTACTACTAGTGAGTGACAGTATCCGAGAACTTGCATTCGAAAGCATGAGATTTCGATTAGCGAATACTACTACTAGTGAGTGACAGTATCCGAGAACTTGAATTCGAATGCATGAGATTTCGATTAGTGAATACTATTACTAGTGAGTGAGAGTATCCGAATTATTGCATTCGAGTGCATGAAATTTCGATTAGCGAGTACTACTACTAGTGAGTGACAGTATCCGAATTATTGCATTCGAATGCATGAGATTTCGATTTGCGAATACTACTACTAGTGAGTGACAGTATCCGAGTTATTGCATTCGAATGCATGAAATTTCGATTAGCGAATACTACAACTAGTGAGTGACAGTATCCGAATTATTGCATTCGAATGCATCAAATTTCGATTAGCGAATACTACTACTAGTGAGTGACAGTATCCTAATTATTGCATTCGAATGCATGAAATTTCGATTAGCGAATACTACTACTAGTGAGTGACAGTATCCCAGAACTTGCATTCGAATGCATGAAATTTCGATTAGCGAATACTACTACTAGTGAGCGACAGTATCCGAGAATTGCATTCGAATGCATGAGATTTCGATTAGCGAATACTACAACTATAGAGTGACAGTATCCGAATTATTGCATTCGAATGCAAGAGATTTCGATTAGCGAATACTACTACTAGTGAGTGACAGTATTCGAATTATTGCATTCGAATGCATGAAATTTCGATTAGCAAATACTACTACTAGTGAGTGACAGTATCCCAGTACTAGCATTCTAATGCATGAAAATTCGATTAGCGAATACTACTACTAGTGAGTGACAGTATCCCAGAACTTGCATTCGAATGCATGAAATTTCGATTAGCGAATACTATTACTAGTGAGTGACAGTATCCGAATTATTGCATTCGAATGCATGAAATTTCGCTTAGCGAATACTACTACTAGTAAGTTACAGTATCCGAATTATTGAATTCGAATGCATGAAATTTCGATTAGCGAATACCACTACTAGTGAGTGACAGTATCCGAATTATTGCATTCGAATGCATGAAATTTTGATTAGCGAATACTACTACTAGTAAGTGACAGTATCCCAGAACTTGCATTCGAATGCATGAGATTTCGATTAGTAAATACTACTACTAGTGAGTGACAGTATGCGGATTATTGCATTCGAATGCATGAGATTTCGATTAGCGAATACTACTACTAGTGAGTGATAGTATCCGAGAACTTGCATTCGAATGCATGAGATTTCGATTAGCGAATACTACTACTAGTGAGTGACAGTATCCGAGAACTTGAATTCGAATGCATGAGATTTCGATTAGTGAATACTACTACTAGTGAGTGACAGTATCCGAATTATTGCATTCGAATGCAAGAGATTTCGATTAGCGAATACTACTACTAGTGAGTGACAGTATCCGAGATCTTGCATTTATATGCATGAGATTTCGATTAGCGAATACTACTACTAGTGAGTGACAGAATCCGAGAACTTGCATTCGAATGCAAGAGATTTCGATTAGCGAATACTACTACTAGTGAGTGACAGTATCCGAGAACTTGCATTCGAATGCATGAGATTTCGATTAGCGAATACTGCTACTAGTCAGTGACAGTATCCGGATTATTGCATTCGAATGCATGAGATTTCGATTAGCGAATACTACTACTAGTGAGTGACAGTATCCGAGAACTTACATTCCAATGCATGAGATTTCGATTAGCGAATACTACTACTAGTGAGTGACAGTATCCGAGAACTTGAATTCGAATGCATGAGATTTCGATTAGTGAATACTACTACTAGTGAGTGACAGTATCCGAATTATTGCATTCGAAAGCAAGAGATTTCGATTTGCGAATACTACTACTAGTGAGTGACAGTATCCGAGAACTTGCATTCATATGCATGAGATTTCGATTAGCGAATACTACTACTAGTGAGTGACAGTATCCGAGATCTTGCATTTATATGCATGAGATTTCGATTAGCGAATACTACTACTAGTGAGTGACAGAATCCGAGAACTTGCATTCGAATGCAAGAGATTTCGATTAGCGAATACTACTACTAGTGAGTGACAGTATCCGAGAACTTGCATTCGAATGCATGAGATTTCGATTAGCGAATACTGCTACTAGTCAGTGACAGTATCCGAATTATTGCATTCGAATGCAAGAGATTTCGAGTAGCGAATACTACTACTAGTGAGTGACAGTATCCGAGAACTTGCATTCGGATGCATGAGATTTCGATTAGCGAATACTACTACTAGTGAGTGACAGTATCCGAGAACTTGCATTCGAATGCAAGAGATTTCGATTAGCGAATACTACTACTAGTGAGTGACAGTATCCGCATTATTGCATTCGAATGCAAGAGATTTCGATTAGCGAATACTACTACTAGTGAGTGACAGTATCCGAGAACTTGCATTCGAATGCAAGAGATTTCGATTAGCGAAAACTACTACTAGTGAGGACAGTATCCGAATTATTGCATTCGAATGCATGAGATTTCGATTAGCGAAGACTACTACTAGTGAGTGACAGTATCCGAGAACTTGCATTCGAATGCAAGAGATTTCGATTAGCGAATACTACTACTAGTGAGTGACATTATCCGAGAACTTGCATTCGAATGCAAGAGATTTAAATTAGCGAATACTACTACTAGTGAGTGACAGTATCCGAGAACTTGCATTCGAATGCATGAGATTTCGATTAGCGAATACTACTACTAGTGAGTGACAGTATCCGAGAACTTGCATTCGAATGCATGAGATTTCGATTAGCGAATACTAATACTAGTGAGTGACAGAATCCGAGAACTTGCATTCGAATGCATGAGATTTCGATTAGCGAATACTACTACTAGTGAGTGACAGTATCCGATAACTTGCACTCGAATGCATGAGATTTCGATTAGCGAATGCTACTACTAGTGAGTGACAGTATCCAAATTATTGCATTCGAATGCATGAAATTTCGATTAGCGAATACTACTACTAGTGAGTGACAGTATCCGAATTATTGCATTCGAATGCATGAAATTTCGATTAGCGAGTACTACTACTAGTGAGTGACAGTATCCGAATTATTGCATTCGAATGCATGAAATTTCGA
This sequence comes from Tenodera sinensis, assembly GCA_030765045.1. Lineage (NCBI taxonomy): Eukaryota > Metazoa > Arthropoda > Insecta > Mantodea > Mantidae > Tenodera > Tenodera sinensis. Next base: position 1,794,512 of record JAUKNM010000016.1, read on the forward strand.
TTAGCGAATACTACTACTCGTGAGTGACAGTATCCGAATTATTGCATTCAAATGCATGAAATTTCGATTAGCGAATACTACTACTAGTGAGTGACAGTATCCCAGAACTTGCATTCGAATGCATGAGATTTCGATTAGCGAATACTACTACTAGTGAGTGACAGTATCCGAATTATTGCATTCGAATGCAAGAAATTTCGATTAGCGAATACTACTACTAGTGAGTGACAGTATCCGAGAACTTGCATTCGAATGCATGAGATTTCGATTAGCGAATACTACTACTAGTGAGTGACAGTATCCGAATTATTGCATTCGAATGAATGAAATTTCGATTAGCAAATACTACTACTAGTGAGTGACAGTATCCCAGTACTTGCATTCTAATGCATGAAAATTCGATTAGCGAAAACTACTACAAGTGAGTGACAGTATCCCAGAACTTGCATTCGAATGCATGAAATTTCGATTAGCGAATACTACTACTAGTAAGCGACAGTATCCGAATTATTGCATTCTAATGCATGAAATTTCGATTAGCGAATTCTACTACTAGTGAGTGACAGTATCCGAATTATTGCATTCGAATGCATGAAATTTCGATTAGCGAATACTACTACTAGTGAGTGACAGTATCCGAATTATTGCATTCGAATGCATGAAATTTCGATTAGCGATTACTACTACTAGTGAGTGACAGTATCCCAGAACTTGCATTCGAATGCATGAGATTTCGATTAGCGAATACTACTACTAGTGAGTGACAGTATCCGGATTATTGCATTCGAATGCATGAGATTTCGATTAGCGAATACTACTACTAGTGAGTGACAGTATCCAAGAACTTGAATTCGAATGCATGAGATTTCGATTAGTGAATACTACTACTAGTGAGTGACAGTATCCGAATTATTGCATTCGAAAGCAAGAGATTTCGATTAGCGAATACTACTACTAGTGAGTGACAGTATCCGAGAACTTGCATTCATGTGCATGAGATTTCGATTAGCGAATACTACTACTAGTGAGTGACAGTATCCGAGAACTTGCATTTGAATGCATGAGATTTCGATTAGCGAATACTACTACTAGTGAGTGACAGAATCCGAGAACTTGCATTCGAATGCAAGAGATTTCGATTAGCGAATACTACTACTAGTGAGTGACAGTATCCGAGAACTTGCATTCTAATGCATGAGATTTCGATTAGCGAATACTGCTACTAGTCAGTGACAGTATCCGAATTATTGCATTCGAATGCAAGAGATTTCGATTAGCGAATACTACTACTAGTGAGTGACAGTATCCGAGAACTTGCATTCGGATGCATGAGATTTCGATTAGCGAATACTACTACTAGTGAGTGACAGTATCCGAGAACTTGCATTCGAATGCAAGAGATTTCGATTAGCGAATACTACTACTAGTGAGTGACAGTATCCGAATTATTGCATTCGAATGCAAGAGATTTCGATTAGCGAATACTACTACTAGTGAGTGACAGTTCCCGAGAACTTGCATTCGAATGCAAGAGATTTCGATTAGCGAATACTACTACTAGTGAGGACAGTATCCGAATTATTGCATTCGAATGCATGAGATTTCGATTAGCGAATACTACTACTAGTGAGTGACAGTATCCGAGAACTTGCATTCGAATGCAAGAGATTTCGATTAGCGAATACTACTACTAGTGAGTGACATTATCCGAGAACTTGCATTCGAATGCAAGAGATTTCAATTAGCGAATACTACTACTAGTGAGTGACAGTATCCGAGAACTTGCATTCGAATGCATGAGATTTCGATTAGCGAATACTACTACTAGTGAGTGACAGTATCCGAGAACTTGCATTCGAATGCATGAGATTTCGATTAGCGAATACTACTACTAGTGAGTGACAGAATCCGAGAACTTGCATTCGAATGCATGAGATTTCGATTAGCGAATACTACTACTAGTGAGTGACAGTATCCGATAACTTGCATTAGAATGCATGAGATTTCGATTAGCGAATACTACTACTAGTGAGTGACAGTATCCAAATTATTGCATTCGAATGCATGAAATTTCGATTAGCGAATACTACTACTAGTGAGTGACAGTATCCGAATTATTGCATTCGAATGCAGGAAATTTCGATTAGCGAGTACTACTACTAGTGAGTGACAGTATCCGAATTATTGCATTCGAATGCATGAAATTTCGATTAGCGAATACTACTACTAGTAAGTGACAGTATCCGAATTATTGCATTCGAATGCATGAAATTTCGATTAGCGAATACTACTACTATTGAGTGACAGTATCCCAGAACTTGCATTCGAATGCATGAGATTTCGATTAGCGAATACTACTACTAGTGAGTGACAGTATCCGAGAACTTGCATTCGAATGCATGAGATTTCGATTAGCGAATACTACTACTAGTGAGTGACAGTATCCGAGAACTTGAATTCGAATGCATGAGATTTCGATTAGTGAATACTATTACTAGTGAGTGACAGTATCCGAATTATTGCATTCGAGTGCATGAAATTTCAATTAGCGAGTACTACTACTAGTGAGTGACAGTATCCGAATTATTGCATTCGAATGCATGAGATTTCGATTAGCGAATACTACTACTAGTGAGCGACAGTATCCGAATTATTGCATTCGAATGCATGAAATTTCGATTAGCGAATACTACAACTAGTGAGTGACAGTATCCGAATTATTGCATTCGAATGCATCAAATTTCGATTAGCGAATACTACTACTAGTGAGTGACAGTATCCTAATTATTGCATTCGAATGCATGAAATTTCGATTTGCGAATACTACTACTAGTGAGTGACAGTATCCCAGAACTTGCATTCGAATGCATGAAATTTCGATTAGCGAATACTACTACTAGTGAGCGACAGTATCCGAGAACTTGCATTCGAATGCATGAGATTTCGATTAGCGAATACTACAACTATAGAGTAACAGTATCCGAATTATTGCATTCGAATGCAAGAGATTTCGATTAGCGAATACTACTACTAGTGAGTGACAGTATTCGAATTATTGCATTCGAATGCATGAAATATCGATTAGCAAATACTACTACTAGTGAGTGACAGTATCCCAGTACTAGCATTCTAATGCATGAAAATTCGATTAGCGAATACTACTACTAGTGAGTGACAGTATCCCAGAACTTGCATTCGAATGCATGAAATTTCGATTAGCGAATACTACTACTAGTGAGTGAGTATCCGAATTATTGCATTCGAATGCATGAAATTTCGCTTAGCGAATACTACTACTAGTAAGTTACAGTATCCGAATTATTGAATTCGAATGCATGAAATTTCGACTAGCGAATACCACTACTAGTGAGTGACAGTATCCGAATTATTGCATTCGAATGCATGAAATTTTGATTAGCGAATACTACTACTAGTGAGTGACAGTATCCCAGAACTTGCATTCGAATGCATGAGATTTCGATTGGTGAATACTACTACTAGTGAGTGACAGTATGCGGATTATTGCATTCGAATGCATGAGATTTCGATTAGCGAATACTACTACTAGTGAGTGATAGTATCCGAGAACTTGCATTCGAATGCATGAGATTTCGATTAGCGAATACTACTACTAGTGAGTGACAGTATCCCAGAACTTGCATTCGAATGCAAGAGATTTCGATTAGCGAATACTACTACTAGTGAGTGACAGTATCCGAATTATTGCATTCGAATGCAAGAGATTTCGATTAGCGAATACTACTACTAGTGAGTGACAGTTCCCGAGAACTTGCATTCGAATGCAAGAGATTTCGATTAGCGAATACTACTACTAGTGAGGACAGTATCCGAATTATTGCATTCGAATGCATGAGATTTCGATTAGCGAATACTACTACTAGTGAGTGACAGTATCCGAGAACTTGCATTCGAATGCAAGAGATTTCGATTAGCGAATACTACTACTAGTGAGTGACATTATCCGAGAACTTGCATTCGAATGCAAGAGATTTCAATTAGCGAATACTACTACTAGTGAGTGACAGTATCCGAGAACTTGCATTCGAATGCATGAGATTTCGATTAGCGAATACTACTACTAGTGAGTGACAGTATCCGAGAACTTGCATTCGAATGCATGAGATTTCGATTAGCGAATACTACTACTAGTGAGTGACAGAATCCGAGAACTTGCATTCGAATGCATGAGATTTCGATTAGCGAATACTACTACTAGTGAGTGACAGTATCCGATAACTTGCATTAGAATGCATGAGATTTCGATTAGCGAATACTACTACTAGTGAGTGACAGTATCCAAATTATTGCATTCGAATGCATGAAATTTCGATTAGCGAATACTACTACTAGTGAGTGACAGTATCCGAATTATTGCATTCGAATGCAGGAAATTTCGATTAGCGAGTACTACTACTAGTGAGTGACAGTATCCGAATTATTGCATTCGAATGCATGAAATTTCGATTAGCGAATACTACTACTAGTAAGTGACAGTATCCGAATTATTGCATTCGAATGCATGAAATTTCGATTAGCGAATACTACTACTATTGAGTGACAGTATCCCAGAACTTGCATTCGAATGCATGAGATTTCGATTAGCGAATACTACTACTAGTGAGTGACAGTATCCGAGAACTTGCATTCGAATGCATGAGATTTCGATTAGCGAATACTACTACTAGTGAGTGACAGTATCCGAGAACTTGAATTCGAATGCATGAGATTTCGATTAGTGAATACTATTACTAGTGAGTGACAGTATCCGAATTATTGCATTCGAGTGCATGAAATTTCAATTAGCGAGTACTACTACTAGTGAGTGACAGTATCCGAATTATTGCATTCGAATGCATGAGATTTCGATTAGCGAATACTACTACTAGTGAGCGACAGTATCCGAATTATTGCATTCGAATGCATGAAATTTCGATTAGCGAATACTACAACTAGTGAGTGACAGTATCCGAATTATTGCATTCGAATGCATCAAATTTCGATTAGCGAATACTACTACTAGTGAGTGACAGTATCCTAATTATTGCATTCGAATGCATGAAATTTCGATTTGCGAATACTACTACTAGTGAGTGACAGTATCCCAGAACTTGCATTCGAATGCATGAAATTTCGATTAGCGAATACTACTACTAGTGAGCGACAGTATCCGAGAACTTGCATTCGAATGCATGAGATTTCGATTAGCGAATACTACAACTATAGAGTAACAGTATCCGAATTATTGCATTCGAATGCAAGAGATTTCGATTAGCGAATACTACTACTAGTGAGTGACAGTATTCGAATTATTGCATTCGAATGCATGAAATATCGATTAGCAAATACTACTACTAGTGAGTGACAGTATCCCAGTACTAGCATTCTAATGCATGAAAATTCGATTAGCGAATACTACTACTAGTGAGTGACAGTATCCCAGAACTTGCATTCGAATGCATGAAATTTCGATTAGCGAATACTACTACTAGTGAGTGAGTATCCGAATTATTGCATTCGAATGCATGAAATTTCGCTTAGCGAATACTACTACTAGTAAGTTACAGTATCCGAATTATTGAATTCGAATGCATGAAATTTCGACTAGCGAATACCACTACTAGTGAGTGACAGTATCCGAATTATTGCATTCGAATGCATGAAATTTTGATTAGCGAATACTACTACTAGTGAGTGACAGTATCCCAGAACTTGCATTCGAATGCATGAGATTTCGATTGGTGAATACTACTACTAGTGAGTGACAGTATGCGGATTATTGCATTCGAATGCATGAGATTTCGATTAGCGAATACTACTACTAGTGAGTGATAGTATCCGAGAACTTGCATTCGAATGCATGAGATTTCGATTAGCGAATACTACTACTAGTGAGTGACAGTATCCCAGAACTTGCATTCGAATGCAAGAGATTTCGATTAGCGAATACTACTACTAGTGAGTGACAGTATCCGAATTATTGCATTCGAATGCAAGAGATTTCGATTATCGAATACTACTACTAGTGAGTGACAGTATCTGAGAACTTGCATTCATGTGCATGAGATTTCGATTAGCGAATACTACTACTAGTGAGTGACAGTATCCGAGAACTTGCATTTGAATGCATGAAATTTCGATTAGCGAATACTACTACTAGTGAGTGACAGAATCCGAGAACTTGCATTCGAATGCAAGAGATTTCGATTAGCGAATACTACTACTAGTGAGTGACAGTACCCGAGAACTTGCATTCGAATGCAAGAGATTTCGATTAGAGAATACTACTACTAGTGAGGACAGTATCCGAATTATTGCATTCGAATGCATGAGATTTCGATTAGCGAATACTACTACTAGTGAGTGATAGTATCCGAGAACTTGCATTCGAATGCAAGAGATTTCGATTAGCGAATACTACTACTAGTGAGTGACATTATCCGAGAACTTGCATTCGAATGCAAGAGATTTCAATTAGCGAATACTACTACCAGTGAGTGACAGTATCCGAGAACTTGCATTCGAATGCATGAGATTTCGATTAGCGAATACTACTACTAGTGAGTGACAGTATCCGAGAACTTGCATTCGAATGCATGAGATTTCGATTAGCGAATACTACTACTAGTGAGTGACAGAATCCGAGAACTTGCATTCGAATGCATGAGATTTCGATTAGCGAATACTACTACTAGTGAGTGACAGTATCCGATAACTTGCATTCGAATGCATGAGATTTCGATTAGCGAATACTACTACTAGTGAGTGACAGTATCCAAATTATTGCATTCGAATGCATGAAATTTCGATTAGCGAATACTACTACTAGTGAGTGACAGTATCCGAATTATTGCATTCGAATGCATGAAATTTCGATTAGCGAGTACTACTACTAGTGAGTGACAGTATCCGAATCATTGCATTCGAATGCATGAAATTTCGATTAGCGAATACTACTACTAGTGAGTGACATATCCCAGAACTTGCATTCGAATGCATGAGATTTCGATTAGCGAATACTACTACTAGTGAGTGACAGTATCCGAGAACTTGCATTCGAAAGCATGAGATTTCGATTAGCGAATACTACTACTAGTGAGTGACAGTATCCGAGAACTTGAATTCGAATGCATGAGATTTCGATTAGTGAATACTATTACTAGTGAGTGACAGTATTCGAATTATTGCATTCGAGTGCATGAAATTTCGATTAGCGAGTACTACTACTAGTGAGTGACAGTATCCGAATTATTGCATTCGAGTGCATGAGATTTCGATTAGCGAATACTACTACTAGTGAGTGACAGTATCCGATAACTTGCATTCGAATGCATGAGATTTCGATTAGCGAATACTACTACTAGTGAGTGACAGTATCCAAATTATTGCATTCGAATGCATGAAATTTCGATTAGCGAATACTACTACTAGTGAGTGACAGTATGGGAATTATTGCATTCGAATGCATGAGATTTCGATTAGCGAGTACTACTACTAGTGAGTGACAGTATCCGAATCATTGCATTCGAATGCATGAAATTTCGATTAGCGAATACTACTACTAGTAAGTGACAGTATCCGAATTATTGCATTCGAATGCATGAAATTTCGATTAGCGAATACTACTACTAGTGAGTGACATATCCCAGAACTTGCATTCGAATGCATGAGATTTCGATTAGCGAATACTACTACTAGTGAGTGACAGTATCCGGATTATTGCTTTCGAATGCATGAGATTTCGATTAGCGAATACTACTACTAGTGAGTGACAGTATCCGAGAACTTGCATTCGAAAGCATGAGATTTCGATTAGCGAATACTACTACTAGTGAGTGACAGTATCCGAGAACTTGAATTCGAATGCATGAGATTTCGATTAGTGAATACTATTACTAGTGAGTGAGAGTATCCGAATTATTGCATTCGAGTGCATGAAATTTCGATTAGCGAGTACTACTACTAGTGAGTGACAGTATCCGAATTATTGCATTCGAATGCATGAGATTTCGATTTGCGAATACTACTACTAGTGAGTGACAGTATCCGAATTATTGCATTCGAATGCATGAAATTTCGATTAGCGAATACTACAACTAGTGAGTGACAGTATCCGAATTATTGCATTCGAATGCATCAAATTTCGATTAGCGAATACTACTACTAGTGAGTGACAGTATCCTAATTATTGCATTCGAATGCATCAAATTTCGATTAGCGAATACTACTACTAGTGAGTGACAGTATCCTAATTATTGCATTCGAATGCATGAAATTTCGATTAGCGAATACTACTACTAGTGAGCGACAGTATCCGAGAATTGCATTCGAATGCATGAGATTTCGATTAGCGAATACTACAACTATAGAGTGACAGTATCCGAATTATTGCATTCGAATGCAAGAGATTTCGATTAGCGAATACTACTACTAGTGAGTGACAGTATTCGAATTATTGCATTCGAATGCATGAAATTTCGATTAGCAAATACTACTACTAGTGAGTGACAGTATCCCAGTACTAGCATTCTAATGCATGAAAATTCGATTAGCGAATACTACTACTAGTGAGTGACAGTATCCCAGAACTTGCATTCGAATGCATGAAATTTCGATTAGCGAATACTATTACTAGTGAGTGACAGTATCCGAATTATTGCATTCGAATGCATGAAATTTCGCTTAGCGAATACTACTACTAGTAAGTTACAGTATCCGAATTATTGAATTCGAATGCATGAAATTTCGATTAGCGAATACCACTACTAGTGAGTGACAGTATCCGAATTATTGCATTCGAATGCATGAAATTTTGATTAGCGAATACTACTACTAGTAAGTGACAGTATCCCAGAACTTGCATTCGAATGCATGAGATTTCGATTAGTAAATACTACTACTAGTGAGTGACAGTATGCGGATTATTGCATTCGAATGCATGAGATTTCGATTAGCGAATACTACTACTAGTGAGTGATAGTATCCGAGAACTTGCATTCGAATGCATGAGATTTCGATTAGCGAATACTACTACTAGTGAGTGACAGTATCCGAGAACTTGAATTCGAATGCATGAGATTTCGATTAGTGAATACTACTACTAGTGAGTGACAGTATCCGAATTATTGCATTCGAATGCAAGAGATTTCGATTATCGAATACTACTACTAGTGAGTGACAGTATCTGAGAACTTGCATTCATGTGCATGAGATTTCGATTAGCGAATACTACTACTAGTGAGTGACAGTATCCGAGAACTTGCATTTGAATGCATGAAATTTCGATTAGCGAATACTACTACTAGTGAGTGACAGAATCCGAGAACTTGCATTCGAATGCAAGAGATTTCGATTAGCGAATACTACTACTAGTGAGTGACAGTACCCGAGAACTTGCATTCGAATGCAAGAGATTTCGATTAGCGAATACTACTACTAGTGAGGACAGTATCCGAATTATTGCATTCGAATGCATGAGATTTCAATTAGCGAATACTACTACTAGTGAGTGACAGTATCCGAGAACTTGCATTCGAATGCAAGAGATTTCGATTAGCGAATACTACTACTAGTGAGTGACATTATCCGAGAACTTGCATTCGAATGCAAGAGATTTCAATTAGCGAATACTACTACCAGTGAGTGACAGTATCCGAGAACTTGCATTCGAATGCATGAGATTTCGATTAGCGAATACTACTACCAGTGAGTGACAGTATCCGAGAACTTGCATTCGAATGCATGAGATTTCGATTAGCGAATACTACTACTAGTGAGTGACAGAATCCGAGAACTTGCATTCGAATGCATGAGATTTCGATTAGCGAATACTACTACTAGTGAGTGACAGTATCCGATAACTTGCATTCGAATGCATGAGATTTCGATTAGCGAATACTACTACTAGTGAGTGACAGTATCCAAATTATTGCATTCGAATGCATGAAATTTCGATTAGCGAATACTACTACTAGTGAGTGACAGTATCCGAATTATTGCATTCGAATGCATGAAATTTCGATTAGCGAGTACTACTACTAGTGAGTGACAGTATCCGAATCATTGCATTCGAATGCATGAAATTTCGATTAGCGAATACTACTACTAGTAAGTGACAGTATCCGAATTATTGCATTCGAATGCATGAAATTTCGATTAGCGAATACTACTACTAGTGAGTGACATATCCCAGAACTTGCATTCGAATGCATGAGATTTCGATTAGCGAATACTACTACTAGTGAGTGACAGTATCCGGATTATTGCTTTCGAATGCATGAGATTTCGATTAGCGAATACTACTACTAGTGAGTGACAGTATCCGAGAACTTGCATTCGAAAGCATGAGATTTCGATTAGCGAATACTACTACTAGTGAGTGACAGTATCCGAGAACTTGAATTCGAATGCATGAGATTTCGATTAGTGAATACTATTACTAGTGAGTGACAGTATCCGAATTATTGCATTCGAGTGCATGAAATTTCGATTAGCGAGTACTACTACTAGTGAGTGACAGTATCCGAATTATTGCATTCGAATGCATGAGATTTCGATTAGCGAATACTACTACTAGTGAGTGACAGTATCCGAATTATTGCATTCGAATGCATGAAATTTCGATTAGCGAATACTACAACTAGTGAGTGACAGTATCCGAATTATTGCATTCGAATGCATCAAATTTCGATTAGCGAATACTACTACTAGTGAGTGACAGTATCCTAATTATTGCATTCGAATGCATGAAATTTCGATTAGCGAATACTACTACTAGTGAGTGACAGTATCCCAGAACTTGCATTCGAATGCATGAAATTTCGATTAGCGAATACTACTACTAGTGAGCGACAGTATCCGAGAATTGCATTCGAATGCATGAGATTTCGATTAGCGAATACTACAACTATAGAGTGACAGTATCCGAATTATTGCATTCGAATGCAAGAGATTTCGATTAGCGAATACTACTACTAGTGAGTGACAGTATTCGAATTATTGCATTCGAATGCATGAAATTTCGATTAGCAAATACTACTACTAGTGAGTGACAGTATCCCAGTACTAGCATTCTAATGCATGAAAATTCGATTAGCGAATACTACTACTAGTGAGTGACAGTATCCCAGAACTTGCATTCGAATGCATGAAATTTCGATTAGCGAATACTATTACTAGTGAGTGACAGTATCCGAATTATTGCATTCGAATGCATGAAATTTCGCTTAGCGAATACTACTACTAGTAAGTTACAGTATCCGAATTATTGAATTCGAATGCATGAAATTTCGATTAGCGAATACCACTACTAGTGAGTGACAGTAGCCGAATTATTGCATTCGAATGCATGAAATTTTGATTAGCGAATACTACTACTAGTGAGTGACAGTATCCCAGAACTTGCATTCGAATGCATGAGATTTCGATTAGTAAATACTACTACTAGTGAGTGATAGTATCCGAGAACTTGCATTCGAATGCATGAGATTTCGATTAGCGAATACTACTACTAGTGAGTGACAGTATCCGAGAACTTGAATTCGAATGCATGAGATTTCGATTAGTGAATACTACTACTAGTGAGTGACAGTATCCGAATTATTGCATTCGAATGCAAGAGATTTCGATTATCGAATACTACTACTAGTGAGTGACAGTATTCGAATTATTGCATTCGAGTGCATGAAATTTCGATTAGCGAGTACTACTACTAGTGAGTGACAGTATCCGAATTATTGCATTCGAGTGCATGAGATTTCGATTAGCGAATACTACTACTAGTGAGTGACAGTATCCGATAACTTGCATTCGAATGCATGGGATTTCGATTAGCGAATACTACTACTAGTGAGTGACAGTATCCAAATTATTGCATTCGAATGCATGAAATTTCGATTAGCGAATACTACTACTAGTGAGTGACAGTATCCGAATTATTGCATTCGAATGCATGAAATTTCGATTAGCGAGTACTACTACTAGTGAGTGACAGTATCCGAATCATTGCATTCGAATGCATGAAATTTCGATTAGCGAATACTACTACTAGTAAGTGACAGTATCCGAATTATTGCATTCGAATGCATGAAATTTCGATTAGCGAATACTACTACTAGTGAGTGACATATCCCAGAACTTGCATTCGAATGCATGAGATTTCGATTAGCGAATACTACTACTAGTGAGTGACAGTATCCGGATTATTGCTTTCGAATGCATGAGATTTCGATTAGCGAATACTACTACTAGTGAGTGACAGTATCCGAGAACTTGCATTCGAAAGCATGAGATTTCGATTAGCGAATACTACTACTAGTGAGTGACAGTATCCGAGAACTTGAATTCGAATGCATGAGATTTCGATTAGTGAATACTATTACTAGTGAGTGAGAGTATCCGAATTATTGCATTCGAGTGCATGAAATTTCGATTAGCGAGTACTACTACTAGTGAGTGACAGTATCCGAATTATTGCATTCGAATGCATGAGATTTCGATTTGCGAATACTACTACTAGTGAGTGACAGTATCCGAATTATTGCATTCGAATGCATGAAATTTCGATTAGCGAATACTACAACTAGTGAGTGACAGTATCCGAATTATTGCATTCGAATGCATCAAATTTCGATTAGCGAATACTACTACTAGTGAGTGACAGTATCCTAATTATTGCATTCGAATGCATGAAATTTCGATTAGCGAATACTACTACTAGTGAGTGACAGTATCCCAGAACTTGCATTCGAATGCATGAAATTTCGATTAGCGAATACTACTAATAGTGAGCGACAGTATCCGAGAATTGCATTCGAATGCATGAGATTTCGATTAGCGAATACTACAACTATAGAGTGACAGTATCCGAATTATTGCATTCGAATGCAAGAGATTTCGATTAGCGAATACTACTACTAGTGAGTGACAGTATTCGAATTATTGCATTCGAATGCATGAAATTTCGATTAGCAAATACTACTACTAGTGAGTGACAGTATCCCAGTACTAGCATTCTAATGCATGAAAATTCGATTAGCGAATACTACTACCAGTGAGTGACAGTATCCCAGAACTTGCATTCGAATGCATGAAATTTCGATTAGCGAATACTATTACTAGTGAGTGACAGTATCCGAATTATTGCATTCGAATGCATGAAATTTCGCTTAGCGAATACTACTACTAGTAAGTTACAGTATCCGAATTATTGAATTCGAATGCATGAAATTTCGATTAGCGAATACCACTACTAGTGAGTGACAGTATCCGAATTATTGCATTCGAATGCATGAAATTTTGATTAGCGAATACTACTACTAGTAAGTGACAGTATCCCAGAACTTGCATTCGAATGCATGAGATTTCGATTAGTAAATACTACTACTAGTGAGTGACAGTATGCGGATTATTGCATTCGAATGCATGAGATTTCGATTAGCGAATACTACTACTAGTGAGTGATAGTATCCGAGAACTTGCATTCGAATGCATGAGATTTCGATTAGCGAATACTACTACTAGTGAGTGACAGTATCCGAGAACTTGAATTCGAATGCATGAGATTTCGATTAGTGAATACTACTACTAGTGAGTGACAGTATCCGAATTATTGCATTCGAATGCAAGAGATTTCGATTATCGAATACTACTACTAGTGAGTGACAGTATCTGAGAACTTGCATTCATGTGCATGAGATTTCGATTAGCGAATACTACTACTAGTGAGTGACAGTATCCGAGAACTTGCATTTGAATGCATGAAATTTCGATTAGCGAATACTACTACTAGTGAGTGACAGAATCCGAGAACTTGCATTCGAATGCAAGAGATTTCGATTAGCGAATACTACTACTAGTGAGTGACAGTACCCGAGAACTTGCATTCGAATGCAAGAGATTTCGATTAGCGAATACTACTACTAGTGAGGACAGTATCCGAATTATTGCATTCGAATGCATGAGATTTCAATTAGCGAATACTACTACTAGTGAGTGACAGTATCCGAGAACTTGCATTCGAATGCAAGAGATTTCGATTAGCGAATACTACTACTAGTGAGTGACATTATCCGAGAACTTGCATTCGAATGCAAGAGATTTCAATTAGCGAATACTACTACCAGTGAGTGACAGTATCCGAGAACTTGCATTCGAATGCATGAGATTTCGATTAGCGAATACTACTACCAGTGAGTGACAGTATCCGAGAACTTGCATTCGAATGCATGAGATTTCGATTAGCGAATACTACTACTAGTGAGTGACAGAATCCGAGAACTTGCATTCGAATGCATGAGATTTCGATTAGCGAATACTACTACTAGTGAGTGACAGTATCCGATAACTTGCATTCGAATGCATGAGATTTCGATTAGCGAATACTACTACTAGTGAGTGACAGTATCCAAATTATTGCATTCGAATGCATGAAATTTCGATTAGCGAATACTACTACTAGTGAGTGACAGTATCCGAATTATTGCATTCGAATGCATGAAATTTCGATTAGCGAGTACTACTACTAGTGAGTGACAGTATCCGAATCATTGCATTCGAATGCATGAAATTTCGATTAGCGAATACTACTACTAGTAAGTGACAGTATCCGAATTATTGCATTCGAATGCATGAAATTTCGATTAGCGAATACTACTACTAGTGAGTGACATATCCCAGAACTTGCATTCGAATGCATGAGATTTCGATTAGCGAATACTACTACTAGTGAGTGACAGTATCCGGATTATTGCTTTCGAATGCATGAGATTTCGATTAGCGAATACTACTACTAGTGAGTGACAGTATCCGAGAACTTGCATTCGAAAGCATGAGATTTCGATTAGCGAATACTACTACTAGTGAGTGACAGTATCCGAGAACTTGAATTCGAATGCATGAGATTTCGATTGGTGAATACTATTACTAGTGAGTGACAGTATCCGAATTATTGCATTCGAGTGCATGAAATTTCGATTAGCGAGTACTACTACTAGTGAGTGACAGTATCCGAATTATTGCATTCGAATGCATGAGATTTCGATTAGCGAATACTACTACTAGTGAGTGACAGTATCCGAATTATTGCATTCGAATGCATGAAATTTCGATTAGCGAATACTACAACTAGTGAGTGACAGTATCCGAATTATTGCATTCGAATGCATCAAATTTCGATTAGCGAATACTACTACTAGTGAGTGACAGTATCCTAATTATTGCATTCGAATGCATGAAATTTCGATTAGCGAATACTACTACTAGTGAGTGACAGTATCCCAGAACTTGCATTCGAATGCATGAAATTTCGATTAGCGAATACTACTACTAGTGAGCGACAGTATCCGAGAATTGCATTCGAATGCATGAGATTTCGATTAGCGAATACTACAACTATAGAGTGACAGTATCCGAATTATTGCATTCGAATGCAAGAGATTTCGATTAGCGAATACTACTACTAGTGAGTGACAGTATTCGAATTATTGCATTCGAATGCATGAAATTTCGATTAGCAAATACTACTACTAGTGAGTGACAGTATCCCAGTACTAGCATTCTAATGCATGAAAATTCGATTAGCGAATACTACTACTAGTGAGTGACAGTATCCCAGAACTTGCATTCGAATGCATGAAATTTCGATTAGCGAATACTATTACTAGTGAGTGACAGTATCCGAATTATTGCATTCGAATGCATGAAATTTCGCTTAGCGAATACTACTACTAGTAAGTTACAGTATCCGAATTATTGAATTCGAATGCATGAAATTTCGATTAGCGAATACCACTACTAGTGAGTGACAGTAGCCGAATTATTGCATTCGAATGCATGAAATTTTGATTAGCGAATACTACTACTAGTGAGTGACAGTATCCCAGAACTTGCATTCGAATGCATGAGATTTCGATTAGTAAATACTACTACTAGTGAGTGATAGTATCCGAGAACTTGCATTCGAATGCATGAGATTTCGATTAGCGAATACTACTACTAGTGAGTGACAGTATCCGAGAACTTGAATTCGAATGCATGAGATTTCGATTAGTGAATACTACTACTAGTGAGTGACAGTATCCGAATTATTGCATTCGAATGCAAGAGATTTCGATTATCGAATACTACTACTAGTGAGTGACAGTATCCGAGAACTTGCATTCAAATGCATGAGATTTCGATTAGCGAATACTACTACTAGTGAGTGACAGTATCCGAATTATTGCATTCGAATGCATGAGATTTCGATTAGCGAATACTACTACTAGTGAGTGACAGTATCCGAGAACTTGCATTCGAATGCATGAGATTTCGATTAGCGAATACTACTACTAGTGAGTGACAGTATCCAAATTATTGCATTCGAATGCATGAAATTTCGATTAGCGAATACTACTACTAGTGAGTGACAGTATCCGAATTATTGCATTCGAATGCATGAAATTTCGATTAGCGAATACTACTACTAGTGGGTGACAGTATCCGAATTATTGCATTCGAATGCATGAAATTTCGATCAGCGAATACTACTACTAGTGAGTGACAGTATCCCAGAACTTGCATTCGAATGCATGAGATTTCGATTAGCGAATACTACTACTAGTGAGTGACAGTATCCGGATTTTTGCATTCGAATGCATGAGATTTCGATTAGCGAATACTACTACTAGTGAGTGACAGTATCCGAGAACTTGCATTCGAATGCATGAGATTTCGATTAGCGAATACTGCTACTAGTGAGTGACAGTATCCGAGAACTTGAATTCGAATGCATGAGATTTCGATTAGTGAATACTATTAATAGTGAGTGACAGTATCCGAATTATTGCATTCGAATGCAAGAGATTTCGATTAGCGAATACTACTACCACTGAGGGACAGTATTAGAGAACTTGCATTCGAATGCATGAGATTTCGATTAGCGAATACTACTACTAGTGAGTGACAGTATCTGAATTATTGCATTCGAATGCATGAAATTTCGATTAGCAAATACTACTACTAGTGAGTGACAGTATCCCAGTACTTGCATTCTAATGCATGAAAATTCGATTAGCGAATACTACTATTAGTGAGTGACAGTATCCCAGAACTTGCATTCGAATGCATGAAATTTCGATTAGCGAATACTACTACTAGTGAGCGACAGTATCCGAGAACTTGCATTCGAATGCATGAGATTTCGATTAGCGAATACTACAACTATAGAGTGACAGTATCCGAATTATTGCATTCGAATGCATGAAATTTCGATTAGCGAATACTACTACTAGTGAGTGACAGTATCCCAGAACTTGCATTCGAATGCATGAAATTTCGATTAGCGAATACTACTACTAGTGAGCGACAGTATCCGAGAATTGCATTCGAATGCATGAGATTTCGATTAGCGAATACTACAACTATAGAGTGACAGTATCCGAATTATTGCATTCGAATGCAAGAGATTTCGATTAGCGAATACTACTACTAGTGAGTGACAGTATTCGAATTATTGCATTCGAATGCATGAAATTTCGATTAGCAAATACTACTACTAGTGAGTGACAGTATCCCAGTACTAGCATTCTAATGCATGAAAATTCGATTAGCGAATACTACTACTAGTGAGTGACAGTATTACAGAACTTGCATTCGAATGCATGAAATTTCGATTAGCGAATACTACTACTAGTGAGTGACAGTATCCGAATTATTGCATTCGAATGCATGAAATTTCGCTTAGCGAATACTACTACCAGTAAGTTACAGTATCCGAATTATTGAATTCGAATGCATGAAATTTCGATTAGCGAATACCACTACTAGTGAGTGACAGTATCCGAATTATTGCATTCGAATGCATGAAATTTTGATTAGCGAATACTACTACTAGTGAGTGACAGTATCCCAGAACTTGCATTCGAATGCATGAGATTTCGATTAGTGAATACTACTACTAGTGACTGACAGTATGCGGATTATTGCATTCGTATGCATGAGATTTCGATTAGCGAATACTACTACTAGTGAGTGATAGAATCCGAGAACTTGCATTCGAATGCATGAGATTTCGATTAGCGAATACTACTACTAGTGAGTGACAGTATCCGAGAACTTGAATTCGAATGCATGAGATTTCGATTAGTGAATACTACTACTAGTGAGTGACAGTATCCGAATTATTGCATTCGAATGCAAGAGAATTCGATTATCGAATACTACTACTAGTGAGTGACAGTATCCGAGAACTTGCATTCAAATGCATGAGATATCGATTAGCGAATACTACTACTAGTGAGTGACAGTATCCGAATTATTGCATTCGAATGCATGAGATTTCGATTAGCGAATACTACTACTAGTGAGTGACAGTATCCGAGAACTTGCATTCGAATGTATGAGATTTCGATTAGCGAATACTACTACTAGTGAGTGACAGTATCCAAATTATTGCATTCGAATGCATGAAATTTCGATTAGCGAATACTACTACTAGTGAGTGACAGTATCCGAATTATTGCATTCGAATGCATGAAATTTCGATTAGCGAATACTACTACTAGTGAGTGACAGTATCCGAATTATTGCATTCGAATGCATGAAATTTCGATTAGCGAATACTACTACTAGTGAGTGACAGTATCCGAATTATTGCATTCGAATGCATGAAATTTCGATTAGCGAATACTACTACTAGTGAGTGACAGTATCCCAGAACTTGCATTTGAATGCATGAGATTTCGATTAGCGAATACTACTACTAGTGAGTGACACTATCCGGATTTTTGCATTCGAATGCATGAGATTTCGATTAGCGAATACTACTACTAGTGAGTGACAGTATCCGAGAACTTGCATTCGAATGCATGAGATTTCGATTAGCGAATACTACTACTAGTGAGTGACAGTATCCGAGAACTTGAATTCGAATGCATGAGATTTCGATTAGTGAATACTATTAATAGTGAGTGACAGTATCCGAATTATTGCATTCGAATGCAAGAGATTTCGATTATCGAATACTACTACCAGTGAGTGACAGTATTAGAGAACTTGCATTCGAATGCATGAGATTTCGATTAGCGAATACTACTACTAGTGAGTGACAGTATCCGAATTATTGCATTCGAATGCATGAAATTTCGATTAGCAAATACTACTACTAGTGAGTGACAGTATCCCAGTACTTGCATTCTAATGCATGAAAATTCGATTAGCGAATACTACCACTAGTGAGTGACAGTATCCCAGAACTTGCATTCGAATGCATGAAATTTCGATTAGCGAATACTACTACTAGTGAGTGACAGTATCCGAATTATTGCATTCGAATGCATGAAATTTCGATTAGCGAATACTACTACTAGTGAGTGACAGTATCCGAATTATTGCATTCGAATGCATGAAATTTCGATTAGCGAATACTACTACTAGTGAGTGACAGTATCCCAGAACTTGCATTCGAATGCATGAGATTTCGATTAGCGAATACTACTACTAGTGAGTGACAGTATCCGGATTATTGCATTCGAATGCATGAGATTTCGATTAGCGAATACTACTACTAGTGAGTGACAGTATCCGAGAACTTGCATTCGAATGCATAACATTTCGATTAGCGAATACTACTACTAGTGAGTGACAGTATCCGAGAACTTGAATTCGAATGCATGAGATTTCGATTAGTGAATACTATTAATAGTGAGTGCCAGTATCCGAATTATTGCATTCGAATGCAAGAGATTTCGATTAGCGAATTCTACTACTAGTGAGTGACAGTATTAGAGAACTTGCATTCGAATGCAAGAGATTTCGATTAGCGAATACTACTGCTAGTGAGTGACAGTATCCGAGAACTTGCATTCGAATGCATGAGATTTCGATTAGCGAATACTACTACTAGTGAGAGACAGAATCCGAGAACTTGCATTCGAATGCATGAGACTTCGATTAGCGAATACTACTACTATTGAGTGACAGTATCCCAGAACTTGCATTCGAATGCATGAGATTTCGATTAGCGAATACTACTACTAGTGAGTGACAGTATCCAAATTATTGCATTCGAATGCATGAGATTTAGATTAGCGAATACTACTACTAGTGAGTGACAGTATCCGAATTATTGCATTCGAATGCATGAGATTTCGATTAGCGAATACTACTACTAGTGAGTGACAGTATCCGAATTATTGCATTCGAATGCAAGAAATTTCGATTAGCGAATACTACTACTGGTGAGTGACAGTATCCGAATTATTGCATTCGAATGCAAGAAATTTCGATTAGCGAATACTACTACTAGTGAGTGACAGTATCCGAGAACTTGCATTCAAATGCATGAGATTTCGATTAGCGAATACTACTACCAGTGAGTGACAGTATCCGAGAACTTGCATTCGAATGCATGAGTTTTCGATTAGTGAATACTACTACTAGTGAGTGACAGTATCCGAGAACTTGAATTCGAATGCATGAGATTTCGATTAGTGAATACTACTACTAGTGAGTGACAGTATCCGAATTATTGCATTCGAAAGCAAGAGATTTCGATTAGCGAATACTACTACTAGTGAGTGACAGTATCCGAGAACTTGCATTCATGTGCATGAGATTTCGATTAGCGAATACTACTACTAGTGAGTGACAGTATCCGAGAACTTGCATTTGAATGCATGAGATTTCGATTAGCGAATACTACTACTAGTGAGTGACTGAATCCGAGAACTTGCATTCGAATGCAAGAGATTTCGATTAGCGAATACTACTACTAGTGAGTGACATTATCCGAGAACTTGCATTCGAATGCATGAGATTTCAATTAGCGAATACTACTACTAGTGAGTGACAGTATCCGAGAACTTGCATTCGAATGCATGAGATTTCGATTAACGAATACTACTACTAGTGAGTGACAGTATCCGAGAACTTGCATTCGAATGCATGAGATTTCGATTAGCGAATACTACTACTAGTGAGTGACAGAATCCGAGAACTTGCATTCGAATGCATGAGATTTCGATTAGCGAATACTACTACTAGTGAGTGACAGTATCCGATAACTTGCATTCGAATGCATGAGATTTCGATTAGCGAATACTACTACTAGTGAGTGACAGTATCCAAATTATTGCATTCGAATGCATGAAATTTCGATTAGCGAATACTACTACTAGTGAGTGACAGTATCCGAATTATTGCATTCGAATGCATGAAATTTCGATTAGCGAGTACTACTACTAGTGAGTGACAGTATCCGAATTATTGCATTCGAATGCATGAAATTTCGATTAGCGAATACTACTACTAGTAAGTGACAGTATCCGAATTATTGCATTCGAATGCATGAAATTTCGATTAGCGAATACTACTACTAGTGAGTGACAGTATCCCAGAACTTGCATTCGAGTGCATGAAATTTCGATTAGCGAATACTACTACTAGTGAGCGACAGTATCCGAGAACTTGCATTCGAATGCATGAGATTTCGATTAGCGAATACTACAACTATAGAGTGACAGTATCCGAATTATTGCATTCGAATGCAAGAGATTTCGATTAGCGAATACTACTACTAGTGAGTGACAGTATTCGAATTATTGCATTCGAATGCATGAAATTTCGATTAGCAAATACTACTACTAGTGAGTGACAGTATCCCAGTACTAGCATTCTAATGCATGAAAATTCGATTAGCGAATACTACTACTAGTGAGTGACAGTATCCCAGAACTTGCATTCGAATGCATGAAATTTCGATTAGCGAATACTACTACTAGTGAGTGACAGTATCCGAATTATTGCATTCCCATGCATGAAATTTCGCTTAGCGAATACTACTACTAGTAAGTTACAGTATCCGAATTATTGAATTCGAATGCATGAAATTTCGATTAGCGAATACCACTACTAGTGAGTGACAGTATCCGAATTGTTGCATTCGAATGCATGAAATTTTGATTAGCGAATACTACTAATAGTGAGTGACAGTATCCCAGAACTTGCATTCGAATGCATGAGATTTCGATTAGTGAATACTACTACTAGTGAGTGACAGTATGCGGATTATTGCATTCGAATGCATGAGATTTCGATTAGCGAATACTACTACTAGTGAGTGATAGTATCCGAGAACTTGCATTCGAATGCATGAGATTTCGATTAGCGAATACTACTACTAGTGAGTGACAGTATCCGAGAACTTGAATTCGAATGCATGAGATTTCGATTAGTGAATACTACTACTAGTGAGTGACAGTATCCGAATTATTGCATTCGAATGCAAGAGATTTCGATTATCGAATACTACTACTAGTGAGTGACAGTATCCGAGAACTTGCATTCATGTGCATGAGATTTCGATTAGCGAATACTACTACTAGTGAGTGACAGTATCCGAGAACTTGCATTTGAATGCATGAGATTTCGATTAGCGAATACTACTACTAGTGAGTGACAGTATCCGAATTATTGCATTCGAATGCAAGAGATTTTGATTAGCGAATACTACTACTAGTGAGTGACAGTACCCGAGAACTTGCATTCGAATGCAAGAGATTTCGATTAGCGAATACTACTACTAGTGAGGACAGTATCCGAATTATTGCATTCGAATGCATGAGATTTCGATTAGCGAATACTACTACTAGTGAGTGACAGTATCCGAGAACTTGCATTCGAA
This sequence comes from Tenodera sinensis, assembly GCA_030765045.1. NCBI lineage: Eukaryota > Metazoa > Arthropoda > Insecta > Mantodea > Mantidae > Tenodera > Tenodera sinensis. The sequence goes on from JAUKNM010000016.1 coordinate 1,817,190, forward strand.
TGCAAGAGATTTCGATTAGCGAATACTACTACTAGTGAGTGACATTATCCGAGAACTTGCATTCGAATGCAAGAGATTTCAATTAGCGAATACTACTACTAGTGAGTGACAGTATCCGAGAACTTGCATTCGAATGCATGAGATTTCGATTAGCGAATACTACTACTAGAGAGTGACAGAATCCGAGAACTTGCATTCGAATGCATGAGATTTCGATTAGCGAATACTACTACTAGAGAGTGACAGTATCCGATAACTTGCATTCGAATGCATGAGATTTCGATTAGCGAATACTACTACTAGTGAGTGACAGTATCCAAATTATTGCATTCGAATGCATGAAATTTCGATTAGCGAATACTACTACTAGTGAGTGACAGTATCCGAATTATTGCATTCGAATGCATGAAATTTCGATTAGCGAATACTACTACTAGTAAGTGACAGTATCCGAATTATTGCATTCGAATGCATGAAATTTCGATTAGCGAATACTACTACTAGTGAGTGACAGTATCCCAGAACTTGCATTCGAATGCATGAGATTTCGATTAGCGAATACTACTACTAGTGAGTGACAGTATCCGGATTGTTGCTTTCGAATGCATGAGATTTCGATTAGCGAATACTACTACTAGTGAGTGACAGTATCCGAGAACTTGCATTCGAATGCATGAGATTTCGATTAGCGAATACTACTACTAGTGAGTGACAGTATCCGAGAACTTGAATTCGAATGCATGAGATTTCGATTAGTGAATACTATTACTAGTGAGTGACAGTATCCGAATTATTGCATTCGAGTGCATGAAATTTCGATTAGCGAGTACTACTACTAGTGAGTGACAGTATCCGAATTATTGCATTCGAATGCATGAGATTTCGATTAGCGAATACTACTACTAGTGAGTGACAGTATCCGAATTATTGCATTCGAATGCATGAAATTTCGATTAGCGAATACTACAACTAGTGAGTGACAGTATCCGAATTATTGCATTCGAATGCATCAAATTTCGATTAGCGAATACTACTACTAGTGAGTGACAGTATCCTAATTATTGCATTCGAATGCATGAAATTTCGATTAGCGAATACTACTACTAGTGAGCGACAGTATCCGAGAACTTAGATTCGAATGCATGAGATTTTGATTAGCGAATACTACAACTATAGAGTGACAGTATCCGAATTATTGCATTCGAATGCAAGAGATTTCGACTAGCGAATACTACTACTAGTGAGTGACAGTATTCGAATTATTGCATTCGAATGCATGAAATTTCGATTAGCAAATACTACTACTAGTGAGTGACAGTATCCGAATTATATCATTCGAATGCATGAAATTTCGATTAGCGAGTACTACTACTAGTGAGTGACAGTATCCGAATTATTGCATTCGAACGCATGAAATTTTGATTAGCGAATACTACTACTAGTAAGTGACAGTATCCGAATTATTGCATTCGAATGCATGAAATTTCGATTAGCGAATACTACTACTAGTGAGTGACAGTATCCCAGAACTTGCATTCGAGTGCATGAAATTTCGATTAGCGAATACTACTACTAGTGAGCGACAGTATCCGAGAACTTGCATTCGAATGCATGAGATTTCGATTAGCGAATACTACAACTATAGAGTGACAGTATCCGAATTATTGCATTCGAATGCAAGAGATTTCGATTAGCGAATACTACTACTAGTGAGTGACAGTATTCGAATTATTGCATTCGAATGCATGAAATTTCGATTAGCAAATACTACTACTAGTGAGTGACAGTATCCCAGTACTAGCATTCTAATGCATGAAAATTCGATTAGCGAATACTACTACTAGTGAGTGACAGTATCCCAGAACTTGCATTCGAATGCATGAAATTTCGATTAGCGAATACTACTACTAGTAAGTTACAGTATCCGAATTATTGAATTCGAATGCATGAAATTTCGATTAGCGAATACCACTACTAGTGAGTGACAGTATCCGAATTATTGCATTCGAATGCAAGAAATTTCGATTAGCGAACACCACTACTAGTGAGTGACAGTATCCGAATTATTGCATTCGAATGCATGAAATTTCGATTAGCGAATACTACCACTAGTGAGTGACAGTATCCGAATTATTGCATTCGAATGCATGAAATTTCGATTAGCGAATACTACTACTAGTGAGTGACAGTAACCCAGAACTTGCATTCAAATGCATGAGATTTCGATTAGCGAATACTACTACTAGTGAGTGACAGTATCCGAGAACTTGCATTCGAATGCATGACATTTCGATTAGCGAATACTACTACTAATGAGTGACAGTATCCGAATTATTGCATTCGAATGCATGAAACTTCGATTAGCAAATACTACTACTAGTGAGTGACAGTATCCGAATTATTGCATTCGAATGCATGAGATTTAAAGTAGCGAATACTACTACTAGTGAGTGACAGTATCCAAGAACTTGCATTCGAATGCAAGAGATCTCGATTAGCGAATACTACTACTAGTGAGTGACAGTATCCGAGAACTTGCATTCGAATGCATGAGATTTCGATTAGCGAATACTACTACTAGTGAGTGACAGTATCCGAGAACTTGCATTCGAATGCATGAGATTTCGATTAGCGAATACTACTACTAGTAGGTGACAGTATCCGAATTATTGCATTCGAATGCATGAAATTTCGATTAGCAAATACTACTACCAGTGAGTGACAGTATCCCAGAACTTGCATTCGAATGCATGAGATTTCGATTTGCGAATACTACTACTAGTGAGTGGCAGTATCCGAATTATTGCATTCGAATGCATGAAATTTCGATTAGCGAATACTACTACTAGTGAGTGACAGTATCCGAATTATTGCATTCGAATTCATGAAATTTCGATTAGCGATTACTACTACTAGTGAGTGACAGTATCCCAGAACTAGCATTCGAATGCATGAGATTTCGATTAGCGAATACTACTACTAGTGAGTGACAGTATCTCAGAACTAGCATTCGAATGCATGAGATTTCGATTAGCGAATACTACTACTAGTGAGTGACAGAATCCGAGAACTTGCATTCGAATGCATGAGATTTCGATTAGCGAATAGTACTACTAGTGAGTGACAGTATCCGAGAACTTGCATTCGAATGCATGAGATTTCGATTAGCGAATACTACTACTAGTGAGTGACAGTATCCAAATTATTGCATTCGAATGCAACAAATTTCGATTAGCGAACACCACTACTAGTGAATGACAGTATCCGAATTATTGCATTCGAATGCATGAGATTTCGATTAGCGAATACTACCACTAGTGAGTGACAGTATCCGAATTATTGCATTCGAATGCATGAAATTTCGATTAGCGAATACTACTACTAGTGAGTGACAGTATCCCAGAACTTGCATTCGAATGCATGAGATTTCGATTAGCGAATACTACTACTAGTGAGTGACAGTATCCGAGAACTTGCATTCGAATGCATGACATTTCGATTAGCGAATACTACTACTAATGAGTGACAGTATCCGAATTATTGCATTCGAATGCATGAAATTTCGATTAGCAAATACTACTACTAGTGAGTGACAGTATCCGAATTATTGCATTCGAATGCATGAGATTTAAAGTAGCGAATACTACTACTAGTGAGTGACAGTATCCGAGAACTTGCATTCGAATGCAAGAGATCTCGATTAGCGAATACTACTACTAGTGAGTGACAGTATCCGCGAACTTGCATTCGAATGCATGAGATTTCGATTAGCGAATACTACTACTAGTGAGTGACAGTATCCGAGAACTTGCATTCGAATGCATGAGATTTCGATTAGCGAATACTACTACTAGTGAGAGACAGAATCCGAGAACCTGCATTCGAATGCATTAGATTTCGATTAGCGAATACTACTACTAGTAGGTGACAGTATCCGAGAACTTGCATTCGAATGCATGAGATTTCGATTAGCGAATACTACTACTAGTGAGAGACAGAATCCGAGAACCTGCATTCGAATGCATGAAATTTCGATTAGCAAATACTACTACCAGTGAGTGACAGTATCCCAGAACTTGCATTCGAATGCATGAGATTTCGATTTGCGAATACTACTACTAGTGAGTGGCAGTTTCCGAATTATTGCATTCGAATGCATGAAATTTCGATTAGCGAATACTACTACTAGTGAGTGACAGTATCCGAATTATTGCATTCGAATTCATGAAATTTCGATTAGCGATTACTACTACTAGTGAGTGACAGTATCCCAGAACTAGCATTCGAATGCATGAGATTTCGATTAGCGAATACTACTACTAGTGAGTGACAGAATCCGAGAACTTGCATTCGAATGCAAGAGATCTCGATTAGCGAATACTACTACTAGTGAGTGACAGTATCCGAGAACTTGCATTCGAATGCATGAGATTTCGATTAGCGAATACTACTACTAGTAAGTGACAGTATCCGAGAACTTGCATTCGAATGCATGAGATTTCGATTAGCGAATACTACTACTAGTGAGTGACAGTATCCGAGAACTTGCATTCGAATGCATGAGATTTCGATTAGCGAATACTACTACTAGTGAGTGACAGTATCCGAGAACTTGCATTCGAATGCATGAGATTTCGATTAGCGAATACTACTACTAGTGAGTGACAGTATCCGAGAACTTGCATTCGAATGCATGAGATTTCGATTAGCGAATACTACTACTAGTGAGTGACAGTATCCAAATTATTGCATTCGAATGCAAGAAATTTCGATTAGCGAACACCACTACTAGTGAGTGACAGTATCCGAATTATTGCGTTCGAATGCATGAAATTTCGATTAGCGAATACTACCACTAGTGAGTGACAGTATCCGAATTATTGCATTCGAATGCATGAAATTTCGATTAGCGAATACTACTACTAGTGAGTGACAGTATCCCAGAACTTGCATTCGAATGCATGAGATTTCGATTAGCGAATACTACTACTAGTGAGTGACAGTATCCGAGAACTTGCATTCGAATGCATGACATTTCGATTAGCGAATACTACTACTAATGAGTGACAGTATCCGAATTATTGCATTCGAATGCATGAAATTTCGATTAGCAAATACTACTACTAGTGAGTGACAGTATCCGAATTATTGCATTCGAATGCATGAGATTTAAAGTAGCGAATACTACTACTAGTGAGTGACAGTATCCGAGAACTTGCATTCGAATGCAAGAGATCTCGATTAGCGAATACTACTACTAGTGAGAGACAGAATCCGAGAACCTGCATTCGAATGCATTAGATTTCGATTAGCGAATACTACTACTAGTAGGTGACAGTATCCGAATTATTGCATTCGAATGCATGAAATTTCGATTAGCAAATACTACTACCAGTGAGTGACAGTATCCAAATTATTGCATTCGAATGCAAGAAATTTCGATTAGCGAACACCACTACTAGTGAATGACAGTATCCGAATTATTGCATTCGAATGCAAGAAATTTCGATTAGCGAACACCACTACTAGTGAATGACAGTATCCGAATTATTGCATTCGAATGCCTGAGATTTCGATTAGCGAACACCACTACTAGTGAATGACAGTATCCGAATTATTGCATTCGAATGCATGAGATTTCGACTAGCGAATACTACTACTAGTGAGTGACAGTATCCGAGAACTTGCATTCGAATGCAAGAGATCTCGATTAGCGAATACTACTACTAGTGAGTGACAGTATCCGAGAACTTGCATTCGAATGCATGAGATTTCGATTAGCGAATACTACTACTAGTGGGTGACAGTATCCGGATTATTGCATTCGAATGCATGAGATTTCGATTAGCGAATACCACTACTAGTGAGTGACAGAATCCGAGAACTTGCATTCGAATGCATGAGATTTCGATTAGCGAATACTACTACTAGTGAGTGACAGTATCCGAGAACTTGCATTCGAATGCATGAGATTTCGATTAGCGAATACTACTGCTAGTGAGTGACAGTATCCAAATTATTGCATTCGAATGCATGAAATTTCGATTAGCGAATACTACTACTAGTGAGTGACAGTATCCGAATTATTGCATTCGAAGGCATGAAATTTCGATTAGCGAATACTACTACCAGTGAGTGACAGTATCCGAATTATTGCATTCGAATGCATGAAACTTCGATTAGCGAATACTACTACTAGTGAGTGACAGCATCCGAATTATTGCATTCGAATGCATGAAATTTCGATTAGCGAATACTACTGCTAGAGAGTGACAGTATCCCAGAACTTGCATTCGAATGCATGAGATTTCGATTAGCGAATACTACTACTAGTGAGTGACAGGATCCGAGAACTTGCATTCGAATGCATGAGATTTCGATTAGCGAATACTACTACTAGTGAGTGACAGTATCCGAATTATTGCATTCGAATGCAAGAGATTTCGATTAGTGAATACTACTACTAGTGAGTAACAGTATCCGAGAACTTGCATTCGAATGCATGAAATTTCGATTAGCGAATACTACTACTAGTGAGTGACAATATCCGAGAACTTGCATTCGAATGCAAGAGATTTCGATTAGCGAATACTACTACTAGTGAGTGACAGTATCCGAGAACTTGCATTCGAATGCATGAGATTTCGATTAGCGAATACTACCACTAGTGATTGACAGTATCCGAGAACTTGCATTCGAATGAATGAGACTTCGATTAGCGAATACTACTACTAGTGAGTGACAGTATCCGAGAACTTGCATTCGAATGCAAGAGATTTCGATTAGCGAATACTACTACTAGTGAGTGACAGTATCCCAGTACTAGCATTCTAATGCATGAAAATTCGATTAGCGAATACTACTACTAGTGAGTGACAGTATCCCAGAACTTGCATTCGAATGCATGAAATTTCGATTAGCGAATACTACTACTAGTGAGTGACAGTATCCGAATTATTGCATTCCCATGCATGAAATTTCGCTTAGCGAATACTACTACTAGTAAGTTACAGTATCCGAATTATTGAATTCGAATGCATGAAATTTCGATTAGCGAATACCACTACTAGTGAGTGACAGTATCCGAATTATTGCATTCGAATGCAAGAAATTTCGATTAGCGAACACCACTACTAGTGAGTGACAGTATCCGAATTATTGCATTCGAATGCATGAAATTTCGATTAGCGAATACTACCACTAGTGAGTGACAGTATCCGAATTATTGCATTCGAATGCATGAAATTTCGATTAGCGAATACTACTACTAGTGAGTGACAGTATCCCAGAACTTGCATTCGAATGCATGAGATTTCGATTAGCGAATACTACTACTAGTGAGTGACAGTATCCGAGAACTTGCATTCGAATGCATGACATTTCGATTAGCGAATACTACTACTAATGAGTGACAGTATCCGAATTATTGCATTCGAATGCATGAAACTTCGATTAGCAAATACTACTACTAGTGAGTGACAGTATCCGAATTATTGCATTCGAATGCATGAGATTTAAAGTAGCGAATACTACTACTAGTGAGTGACAGTATCCGAGAACTTGCATTCGATAGCAAGAGATCTCGATTAGCGAATACTACTACTAGTGAGTGACAGTATCCGAGAACTTGCATTCGAATGCATGAGATTTCGATTAGCGAATACTACTACTAGTGAGTGACAGTATCCGAGAACTTGCATTCGAATGCATGAGATTTCGATTAGCGAATACTACTACTAGTGAGAGACAGAATCCGAGAACCTGCATTCGAATGCATTAGATTTCGATTAGCGAATACTACTACTAGTAGGTGACAGTATCCGAATTATTGCATTCGAATGCATGAAATTTCGATTAGCAAATACTACTACCAGTGAGTGACAGTATCCCAGAACTTGCATTCGAATGCATGAGATTTCGATTTGCGAATACTACTACTAGTGAGTGGCAGTATCCGAATTATTGCATTCGAATGCATGAAATTTCGATTAGCGAATACTACTACTAGTGAGTGACAGTATCCGAATTATTGCATTCGAATTCATGAAATTTCGATTAGCGATTACTACTACTAGTGAGTGACAGTATCCCAGAACTAGCATTCGAATGCATGAGATTTCGATTAGTGAATACTACTACTAGTGAGTGACAGTATCCCAGAACTAGCATTCGAATGCATGAGATTTCGATTAGCGAATACTACTACTAGTGAGTGACAGAATCCGAGAACTTGCATTCGATTGCATGAGATTTCGATTAGCGAATACTACTACTAGTGAGTGACAGTATCCGAGAACTTGCATTCGAATGCATGAGATTTCGATTAGCGAATACTACTACTAGTGAGTGACAGTATCCCAGAACTTGCATTCGAATGCATTAGATTTCGATTAGCGAATACTACTACTAGTAGGTGACAGTATCCGAATTATTGCATTCGAATGCATGAAATTTCGATTAGCAAATACTACTACTAGTGAGTGACAGTATCCCAGAACTTGCATTCGAGTGCATGAGATTTCGATTTGCGAATACTACTACTAGTGAGTGGCAGTATCCGAATAATTGCATTCGAATGCATGAAATTTCGATTAGCGAATACTACTACTAGTGAGTGACAGTATCCGAATTATTGCATTCGAATTCATGAAATTTCGATTAGCGATTACTACTACTAGTGAGTGACAGTATCCCAGAACTAGCATTCGAATGCATGAGATTTCGATTAGCGAATACTACTACTAGTGAGTGACAGAATCCGAGAACTTGCATTCGAATGCCTGAGATTTCGATTAGCGAATACTACTACTAGTGAGTGACAGTATCCGAGAACTTGCATTCGAATGCATGAGATTTCGATTAGCGAATACTACTACTAGTGAGTGACAGTATCCAAATTATTGCATTCGAATGCAAGAAATTTCGATTAGCGAACACCACTACTAGTGAATGACAGTATCCGAATTATTGCATTCGAATGCATGAGATTTCGACTAGCGAATACTACTACTAGTGAGTGACAGTATCCGAGAACTTGCATTCGAATGCATGAGAATTCGATTAGCGAATACTACTACTAGTGAGTGACAGTATCCGAGAACTTGCATTCGAATGCAAGAGATTTCGATTAGCGAATACTACTACTAGTGAGTGACAGTATCCGAGTTATTGCATTCGAATGCCTGAGATTTCGATTAGCGAATACTACTACTAGTGAGTGACAGTATCCGAATTATTGCATTCGAATGCAAGAAATTTCGATTAGCGAATACTACTACTAGTGAGTAACAGTATCCGAGAACTTGCATTCGAATGCAAGAGATTTCGATTAGCGAATACTACTACTAGTGACTGACAGTATCCGAGAGCTTGCATTCGAATGCAAGAGATTTCGATTAGCGAATACTACTACTAGTGAGTGACAGTATCCGAATTATTGCATTCGAATGCATGAGATTTCGATTAGCGAATACTACTACTAGTGAGTGACAGTATCCGAGAACTTGCATTCGAATGCAAGAGATTTCGATTAGCGAATACTACTACTAGTGAGTGACAGTATCCGAGAACTTGCATTCGAATGCAAGAGATTTCGATTAGCGAATACTACTACTAGTGAGTGACAGTATCCGAGAACTTGCATTCGAATGCAAGAGATTTCGATTAGCGAATACTACTACTAGTGAGTGACAGTATCCGAATTATTGCATTAGAATTCATGAAATTTCGATTAGCGATTACTACTACTAGTGAGTGACAGTATCCCAGAGCTTGCATTCGAATGCATGAGATTTCGATTAGCGAATACTACTACTAGTGGGTGACAGTATCCGGATTATTGCATTCGAATGCATGAGATTTCGATTAGCGAATACTACTACTAGTGAGTAACAGAATCCGAGAACTTGCATTCGAATGCATCAGATTTCGATTAGCGAATACTACTACTAGTGAGTGACAGTATCCGAGAACTTGCATTCGAATGCATGAGATTTCGATTAGCGAATACTACTACTAGTGAGTGACAGTATCCAAATTATTGCATTCGAATGCATGAAATTTCGATTAGCGAATACTACTACTAGTGAGTGACAGTATCCGAATTATTGCATTCGAATGCATGAAATTTCGATTAGCGAATACTACTACTAGTGAGTGACAGTATCCGAATTATTGCATTCGAATGCATGAAACTTCGATTAGCGAATACTACTACTAGTGAGTGACAGTATCCGAATTATTGCATTCGAATGCATGAAATTTCGATTAGCGAATACTACTACTAGTGAGTGACAGTATCCCAGAACTTGCATTCGAATGCATGAGATTTCGATTAGCGAATACTACGACTAGTGAGTGACAGTATCCGAGAACTTGCATTCGAATGCATGAGATTTCGATTAGCGAATACTATTACTAATGAGTGACAGTATCCGAATTATTGCATTCGAATGCATGAAATTTCGATTAGCGAATACTACTACTAGTGGGTGACAGTATCCAAATTATTGCATTCGAATGCAAGAAATTTCGATTAGCGAACACCACTACTAGTGAGTGACAGTATCCGAATTATTGCGTTCGAATGCATGAAATTTCGATTAGCGAATACTACCACTAGTGAGTGACAGTATCCGAATTATTGCATTCGAATGCATGAAATTTCGATTAGCGAATACTACTACTAGTGAGTGACAGTATCCCAGAACTTGCATTCGAATGCATGAGATTTCGATTAGCGAATACTACTACTAGTGAGTGACAGTATCCGAGAACTTGCATTCGAATGCATGACATTTCGATTAGCGAATACTACTACTAATGAGTGACAGTATCCGAATTATTGCATTCGAATGCATGAAATTTCGATTAGCAAATACTACTACTAGTGAGTGACAGTATCCGAATTATTGCATTCGAATGCATGAGATTTAAAGTAGCGAATACTACTACTAGTGAGTGACAGTATCCGAGAACTTGCATTCGAATGCAAGAGATCTCGATTAGCGAATACTACTACTAGTGAGAGACAGAATCCAAGAACCTGCATTCGAATGCATTAGATTTCGATTAGCGAATACTACTACTAGTAGGTGACAGTATCCGAATTATTGCATTCGAATGCATGAAATTTCGATTAGCAAATACTACTACCAGTGAGTGACAGTATCCAAATTATTGCATTCGAATGCAAGAAATTTCGATTAGCGAACACCACTACTAGTGAATGACAGTATCCGAATTATTGCATTCGAATGCAAGAAATTTCGATTAGCGAACACCACTACTAGTGAATGACAGTATCCGAATTATTGCATTCGAATGCATGAGATTTCGACTAGCGAATACTACTACTAGTGAGTGACAGTATCCGAGAACTTGCATTCGAATGCAAGAGATCTCGATTAGCGAATACTACTACTAGTGAGTGACAGTATCCGAGAACTTGCATTCGAATGCATGAGATTTCGATTAGCGAATACTACTACTAGTGGGTGACAGTATCCGGATTATTGCATTCGAATGCATGAGATTTCGATTAGCGAATACTACTACTAGTGAGTGACAGAATCCGAGAACTTGCATTCGAATGCATGAGATTTCGATTAGCGAATACTACTACTAGTGAGTGACAGTATCCGAGAACTTGCATTCGAATGCATGAGATTTCGATTAGCGAATACTACTGCTAGTGAGTGACAGTATCCAAATTATTGCATTCGAATGCATGAAATTTCGATTAGCGAATACTACTACTAGTGAGTGACAGTATCCGAATTATTGCATTCGAAGGCATGAAATTTCGATTAGCGAATACTACTACCAGTGAGTGACAGTATCCGAATTATTGCATTCGAATGCATGAAACTTCGATTAGCGAATACTACTACTAGTGAGTGACAGCATCCGAATTATTGCATTCGAATGCATGAGATTTCGATTAGCGAATACTACTACTAGTGAGTGACAGTATCCGAATTATTGCATTCGAATGCAAGAGATTTCGATTAGTGAATACTACTACTAGTGAGTAACAGTATCCGAGAACTTGCATTCGAATGCATGAAATTTCGATTAGCGAATACTACTACTAGTGAGTGACAGTATCCGAGAACTTGCATTCGAATGCAAGAGATTTCGATTAGCGAATACTACTACTAGTGAGTGACAGTATCCGAGAACTTGCATTCGAATGCATGAGATTTCGATTAGCGAATACTACCACTAGTGATTGACAGTATCCGAGAACTTGCATTCGAATGAATGAGACTTCGATTAGCGAATACTACTACTAGTGAGTGACAGTATCCGAGAACTTGCATTCGAATGCAGGAGATTTCGATTAGCGAATACTACTACTAGTGAGTGACAGTATCCGAGAACTTGCATTCGAATGCATGAGATTTCGATTAGCGAATACTACTACTAGTGAGTGACAGTATCCGAATTATTGCATTCGAATGCAAGAGATTTCGATTAGCGAATACTACTACTAGTGAGTGACAGTATCCGAGAACTTGCATTCGAATGCATGAGATTTCGATTAGCGAATACTACTACTAGTGAGTGACAGTATCCGAATTATTGCATTCGAATGCATGAGATTTCAATTAGCGAATACTACTACTAGTGAGTGACAGTATCCGAGAACTTGCATTCGAATGCAAGAGATTTCGATTAGCGAATACTACTACTAGTGAGTGACAGTATCCGAGAACTTGCATTCGAATGCATGAGATTTCGATTAGCGAATACTACTACTAGTGAGTGACAGTATCCAAATTATTGCATTCGAATGCATGAAATTTCGATTAGCGAATACTACTACTAGTGAGTGACAGTATCCGAATTATTGCATTCGAATGAATGAAATTTCGATTAGCGAATACTACTACTAGTGAGTGACAGTATCCGAATTATTGCATTCGAATGCATGAGATTTCGATTAGCGAATACTACCACTAGTGAGTGACAGTATCCGAATTATTGCATTCGAATGCATGAAATTTCGATTAGCGAATACTACTACTAGTGAGTGACAGTATCCCAGAACTTGCATTCGAATGCATGAGATTTCTATTAGCGAATACTACTACTAGTGACTGACAGTATCCGAGAACTTGCATTCGAATGCATGACATTTCGATTAGCGAATACTACTACTAATGAGTGACTGTATCCGAGAACTTGCATTCGAATGCAAGAGATTTCGATTAGCGAATACTACTACTAGTGAGTGACAGTATCCGAGAACTTGCATTCGAATGCAAGAGATTTCGATTAGCGAATACTACTACTAGTGAGTGACAGTATCCGAATTATTGCATTAGAATTCATGAAATTTCGATTAGCGATTACTACTACTAGTGAGTGACAGTATCCCAGAGCTTGCATTCGAATGCATGAGATTTCGATTAGCGAATACTACTACTAGTGGGTGACAGTATCCGGATTATTGCATTCGAATGCATGAGATTTCGATTAGCGAATACTACTACTAGTGAGTAACAGAATCCGAGAACTTGCATTCGAATGCATCAGATTTCGATTAGCGAATACTACTACTAGTGAGTGACAGTATCCGAGAACTTGCATTCGAATGCATGAGATTTCGATTAGCGAATACTACTACTAGTGAGTGACAGTATCCAAATTATTGCATTCGAATGCATGAAATTTCGATTAGCGAATACTACTACTAGTGAGTGACAGTATCCGAATTATTGCATTCGAATGCATGAAATTTCGATTAGCGAATACTACTACTAGTGAGTGACAGTATCCGAATTATTGCATTCGAATGCATGAAACTTCGATTAGCGAATACTACTACTAGTGAGTGACAGTATCCGAATTATTGCATTCGAATGCATGAAATTTCGATTAGCGAATACTACAACTAGTGAGTGACAGTATCCCAGAACTTGCATTCGAATGCATGAGATTTCGATTAGCGAATACTACGACTAGTGAGTGACAGTATCCGAGAACTTGCATTCGAATGCATGAGATTTCGATTAGCGAATACTATTACTAATGAGTGACAGTATCCGAATTATTGCATTCGAATGCATGAAATTTCGATTAGCGAATACTACTACTAGTGGGTGACAGTATCCAAATTATTGCATTCGAATGCAAGAAATTTCGATTAGCGAACACCACTACTAGTGAGTGACAGTATCCGAATTATTGCGTTCGAATGCATGAAATTTCGATTAGCGAATACTACCACTAGTGAGTGACAGTATCCGAATTATTGCATTCGAATGCATGAAATTTCGATTAGCGAATACTACTACTAGTGAGTGACAGTATCCCAGAACTTGCATTCGAATGCATGAGATTTCGATTAGCGAATACTACTACTAGTGTTGACAGTATCCGAGAACTTGCATTCGAATGCATGACATTTCGATTAGCGAATACTACTACTAATGAGTGACAGTATCCGAATTATTGCATTCGAATGCATGAAATTTCGATTAGCAAATACTACTACTAGTGAGTGACAGTATCCGAATTATTGCATTCGAATGCATGAGATTTAAAGTAGCGAATACTACTACTAGTGAGTGACAGTATCCGAGAACTTGCATTCGAATGCAAGAGATCTCGATTAGCGAATACTACTACTAGTGAGAGACAGAATCCGAGAACCTGCATTCGAATGCATTAGATTTCGATTAGCGAATACTACTACTAGTAGGTGACAGTATCCGAATTATTGCATTCGAATGCATGAAATTTCGATTAGCAAATACTACTACCAGTGAGTGACAGTATCCAAATTATTGCATTCGAATGCAAGAAATTTCGATTAGCGAACACCACTACTAGTGAATGACAGTATCCGAATTATTGCATTCGAATGCAAGAAATTTCGATTAGCGAACACCACTACTAGTGAATGACAGTATCCGAATTATTGCATTCGAATGCATGAGATTTCGACTAGCGAATACTACTACTAGTGAGTGACAGTATCCGAGAACTTGCATTCGAATGCAAGAGATCTCGATTAGCGAATACTACTACTAGTGAGTGACAGTATCCGAGAACTTGCATTCGAATGCATGAGATTTCGATTAGCGAATACTACTACTAGTGGGTGACAGTATCCGGATTATTGCATTCGAATGCATGAGATTTCGATTAGCGAATACTACTACTAGTGAGTGACAGAATCCGAGAACTTGCATTCGAATGCATGAGATTTCGATTAGCGAATACTACTACTAGTGAGTGACAGTATCCGAGAACTTGCATTCGAATGCATGAGATTTCGATTAGCGAATACTACTGCTAGTGAGTGACAGTATCCAAATTATTGCATTCGAATGCATGAAATTTCGATTAGCGAATACTACTACTAGTGAGTGACAGTATCCGAATTATTGCATTCGAAGGCATGAAATTTCGATTAGCGAATACTACTACCAGTGAGTGACAGTATCCGAATTATTGCATTCATTGCATGAAACTTCGATTAGCGAATACTACTACTAGTGAGTGACAGCATCCGAATTATTGCATTCGAATGCATGAAATTTCGATTAGCGAATACTACTGCTAGTGAGTGACAGTATCCCAGAACTTGCATTCGAATGCATGAGATTTCGATTAGCGAATACTACTACTAGTGAGTGACAGTATCCGAGAACTTGCATTCGAATGCATGAGATTTCGATTAGCGAATACTACTACTAGTGAGTGACAGTATCCGAATTATTGCATTCGAATGCAAGAGATTTCGATTAGTGAATACTACTACTAGTGAGTAACAGTATCCGAGAACTTGCATTCGAATGCATGAAATTTCGATTAGCGAATACTACTAGTAGTGAGTGACAGTATCCGAGAACTTGCATTCGAATGCAAGAGATTTCGATTAGCGAATACTACTACTAGTGAGTGACAGTATCCGAGAACTTGCATTCGAATGCATGAGATTTCGATTAGCGAATACTACCACTAGTGATTGACAGTATCCGAGAACTTGCATTCGAATGAATGAGACTTCGATTAGCGAATACTACTACTAGTGAGTGACAGTATCCGAGAACTTGCATTCGAATGCAAGAGATTTCGATTAGCGAATACTACTACTAGTGAGTGACAGTATCCGAGAACTTGCATTCGAATGCATGAGATTTCGATTAGCGAATACTACTACTAGTGAGTGACAGTATCCGAATTATTGCATTCGAATGCAAGAGATTTCGATTAGCGAATACTACTACTAGTGAGTGACAGTATCCGAGAACTTGCATTCGAATGCATGAGATTTCGATTAGCGAATACTATTACTAATGAGTGACAGTATCCGAATTATTGCATTCGAATGCATGAAATGTCGATTAGCGAATACTACTACTAGTGAGTGACAGTATCCGAATTATTGCATTCGAATGCATGAGATTTCAATTAGCGAATACTACTACTAGTGAGTGACAGTATCCGAGAACTTGCATTCGAATGCAAGAGATTTCGATTAGCGAATACTACTACTAGTGAGTGACAGTATCCGAGAACTTGCATTCGAATGCATGAGATTTCGATTAGCGAATACTACTACTAGTGAGTGACAGTATCCAAATTATTGCATTCGAATGCATGAAATTTCGATTAGCGAATACTACTACTAGTGAGTGACAGTATCCGAATTATTGCATTCGAATGAATGAAATTTCGATTAGCGAATACTACTACTAGTGAGTGACAGTATCCGAATTATTGCATTCGAATGCATGAAATTTCGATTAGCGAATACTACCACTAGTGAGTGACAGTATCCGAATTATTGCATTCGAATGCATGAAATTTCGATTAGCGAATACTACTACTAGTGAGTGACAGTATCCGAGAACTTGCATTCGAATGCAAGAGATTTCGATTAGCGAATACTACTACTAGTGAGTGACAGTATCCGAGAACTTGCATTCGAATGCAAGAGATTTCGATTAGCGAATACTACTACTAGTGAGTGACAGTATCCGAATTATTGCATTAGAATTCATGAAATTTCGATTAGCGATTACTACTACTAGTGAGTGACAGTATCCCAGAGCTTGCATTCGAATGCATGAGATTTCGATTAGCGAATACTACTACTAGTGGGTGACAGTATCCGGATTATTGCATTCGAATGCATGAGATTTCGATTAGCGAATACTACTACTAGTGAGTAACAGAATCCGAGAACTTGCATTCGAATGCATCAGATTTCGATTAGCGAATACTACTACTAGTGAGTGACAGTATCCGAGAACTTGCATTCGAATGCATGAGATTTCGATTAGCGAATACTACTACTAGTGAGTGACAGTATCCAAATTATTGCATTCGAATGCATGAAATTTCGATTAGCGAATACTACTACTAGTGAGTGACAGTATCCGAATTATTGCATTCGAATGCATGAAATTTCGATTAGCGAATACTACTACTAGTGAGTGACAGTATCCGAATTATTGCATTCGAATGCATGAAACTTCGATTAGCGAATACTACTACTAGTGAGTGACAGTATCCGAATTATTGCATTCGAATGCATGAAATTTCGATTAGCGAATACTACAACTAGTGAGTGACAGTATCCCAGAACTTGCATTCGAATGCATGAGATTTCGATTAGCGAATACTACGACTAGTGAGTGACAGTATCCGAGAACTTGCATTCGAATGCATGAGATTTCGATTAGCGAATACTATTACTAATGAGTGACAGTATCCGAATTATTGCATTCGAATGCATGAAATTTCGATTAGCGAATACTACTACTAGTGGGCGACAGTATCCAAATTATTGCATTCGAATGCAAGAAATTTCGATTAGCGAACACCACTACTAGTGAGTGACAGTATCCGAATTATTGCGTTCGAATGCATGAAATTTCGATTAGCGAATACTACCACTAGTGAGTGACAGTATCCGAATTATTGCATTCGAATGCATGAAATTTCGATTAGCGAATACTACTACTAGTGAGTGACAGTATCCCAGAACTTGCATTCGAATGCATGAGATTTCGATTAGCGAATACTACTACTAGTGTTGACAGTATCCGAGAACTTGCATTCGAATGCATGACATTTCGATTAGCGAATACTACTACTAATGAGTGACAGTATCCGAATTATTGCATTCGAATGCATGAAATTTCGATTAGCAAATACTACTACTAGTGAGTGACAGTATCCGAATTATTGCATTCGAATGCATGAGATTTAAAGTAGCGAATACTACTACTAGTGAGTGACAGTATCCGAGAACTTGCATTCGAATGCAAGAGATCTCGATTAGCGAATACTACTACTAGTGAGAGACAGAATCCGAGAACCTGCATTCGAATGCATTAGATTTCGATTAGCGAATACTACTACTAGTAGGTGACAGTATCCGAATTATTGCATTCGAATGCATGAAATTTCGATTAGCAAATACTACTACCAGTGAGTGACAGTATCCAAATTATTGCATTCGAATGCAAGAAATTTCGATTAGCGAACACCACTACTAGTGAATGACAGTATCCGAATTATTGCATTCGAATGCAAGAAATTTCGATTAGCGAACACCACTACTAGTGAATGACAGTATCCGAATTATTGCATTCGAATGCATGAGATTTCGACTAGCGAATACTACTACTAGTGAGTGACAGTATCCGAGAACTTGCATTCGAATGCAAGAGATCTCGATTAGCGAATACTACTACTAGTGAGTGACAGTATCCGAGAACTTGCATTCGAATGCATGAGATTTCGATTAGCGAATACTACTACTAGTGGGTGACAGTATCCGGATTATTGCATTCGAATGCATGAGATTTCGATTAGCGAATACTACTACTAGTGAGTGACAGAATCCGAGAACTTGCATTCGAATGCATGAGATTTCGATTAGCGAATACTACTACTAGTGAGTGACAGTATCCGAGAACTTGCATTCGAATGCATGAGATTTCGATTAGCGAATACTACTGCTAGTGAGTGACAGTATCCAAATTATTGCATTCGAATGCATGAAATTTCGATTAGCGAATACTACTACTAGTGAGTGACAGTATCCGAATTATTGCATTCGAAGGCATGAAATTTCGATTAGCGAATACTACTACCAGTGAGTGACAGTATCCGAATTATTGCATTCAATTGCATGAAACTTCGATTAGCGAATACTACTACTAGTGAGTGACAGCATCCGAATTATTGCATTCGAATGCATGAAATTTCGATTAGCGAATACTACTGCTAGTGAGTGACAGTATCCCAGAACTTGCATTCGAATGCATGAGATTTCGATTAGCGAATACTACTACTAGTGAGTGACAGTATCCGAGAACTTGCATTCGAATGCATGAGATTTCGATTAGCGAATACTACTACTAGTGAGTGACAGTATCCGAATTATTGCATTCGAATGCAAGAGATTTCGATTAGTGAATACTACTACTAGTGAGTAACAGTATCCGAGAACTTGCATTCGAATGCATGAAATTTCGATTAGCGAATACTACTAGTAGTGAGTGACAGTATCCGAGAACTTGCATTCGAATGCAAGAGATTTCGATTAGCGAATACTACTACTAGTGAGTGACAGTATCCGAGAACTTGCATTCGAATGCATGAGATTTCGATTAGCGAATACTACCACTAGTGATTGACAGTATCCGAGAACTTGCATTCGAATGAATGAGACTTCGATTAGCGAATACTACTACTAGTGAGTGACAGTATCCGAGAACTTGCATTCGAATGCAAGAGATTTCGATTAGCGAATACTACTACTAGTGAGTGACAGTATCCGAGAACTTGCATTCGAATGCATGAGATTTCGATTAGCGAATACTACTACTAGTGAGTGACAGTATCCGAATTATTGCATTCGAATGCAAGAGATTTCGATTAGCGAATACTACTACTAGTGAGTGACAGTATCCGAGAACTTGCATTCGAATGCATGAGATTTCGATTAGCGAATACAATTACTAATGAGTGACAGTATCCGAATTATTGCATTCGAATGCATGAAATGTCGATTAGCGAATACTACTACTAGTGAGTGACAGTATCCGAATTATTGCATTCGAATGCATGAGATTTCAATTAGCGAATACTACTACTAGTGAGTGACACTATCCGAGAACTTGCATTCGAATGCAAGAGATTTCGATTAGCGAATACTACTACTAGTGAGTGACAGTATCCGAGAACTTGCATTCGAATGCATGAGATTTCGATTAGCGAATACTACTACTAGTGAGTGACAGTATCCAAATTATTGCATTCGAATGCATGAAATTTCGATTAGCGAATACTACTACTAGTGAGTGACAGTATCCGAATTATTGCATTCGAATGAATGAAATTTCGATTAGCGAATACTACTACTAGTGAGTGACAGTATCCGAATTATTGCATTCGAATGCATGAAATTTCGATTAGCGAATACTACCACTAGTGAGTGACAGTATCCGAATTATTGCATTCGAATGCATGAAATTTCGATTAGCGAATACTACTACTAGTGAGTGACAGTATCCCAGAACTTGTATTCGAATGCATGAGATTTCGATTAGCGAATACTACTACTAGTGAGTGACAGTATCCGAGAACTTGCATTCGAATGCATGACATTTCGATTAGCGAATACTACTACTAATGAGTGACAGTATCCGAATTATTGCATTCGAATGCATGAAATTTCGATTAGCAAACACTACTACTAGTGAGTGACAGTATCCGAATTATTGCATTCGAATGCATGAGATTTAAAGTAGCGAATACTACTACTAGTGAGTGACAGTATCCGAGAACTTGCATTCGAATGCAAGAGATCTCGATTAGCGAATACTACTACTAGTGAGTGACAGTATCCGAGAACTTGCATTCGAATGCATGAGATTTCGATTAGCGAATACTACTACTAGTGAGTGACAGTATCCGAATTATTGCATTCGAATGCAAGAAATTTCGATTAGCGAATACTACTACTAGTGAGTGACAGTATCCGAATTATTGCATTCGAATGCCTGAGATTTCGATTAGCGAATACTACTACTAGTGAGTGACAGTATCCGAATTATTGCATTCGAATGCAAGAAATTTCGATTAGCGAATACTACTACTAGTGAGTGACAGTATCCGAGAACTTGCATTCGAGTGCAAGAGATTTCGATTACTCAATACTACTACGAGTGAGTGACAGTATCCGAGAACTTGCATTCGAATGCATGAGAATTCGATTAGCGAATACTACTACTAGTGAGTGACAGTATCCGAGAACTTGCATTCGAATGCAAGAGATTTCGATTAGCGACTACTACTACTAGTGACTGACAGTATCCGAGAGCTTGCATTCGAATGCAAGAGATTTCGATTAGCGAATACTACTACTAGTGAGTGACAGTATCCGAATTATTGCATTCGAATGCATGAGATTTCGATTAGCGAATACTACTACTAGTGAATGACAGTATCCGAGAACTTGCATTCGAATGCAAGAGATTTCGATTAGCGAATACTACTACTAGTGAGTGACAGTATCCGAGAACTTGCATTCGAATGCAAGAGATTTCGATTAGCGAATACTACTATTAGTGAGTGACAATATCCAAATTATTGCATTCGAATGCATGAGATTTCGATTAGCGAATACTACTACTAGTGAGTGACAGTATCCGAGAACTTGCATTCGAATGCAAGAGATTTCGATTAGCGAATACTACTACTAGTGAGTGACAGTATCCGAGAACTTGCATTCGAATGCATGAGATTTCGATTAGCGAATACTACTACTAGTGAGTGACAGTATCCCAGAACTTGCATTCGAATGCATGAGATTTCGATTAGCGAATACTACTACTAGTGAGTGACAGTATCCGAATTATTGCATTCGAATGCAAGAGACTTCGATTAGTGAATACTACTACTAGTGAGTAGCAGTATCCGAGAACTTTTATTCGAATGCATGAAATTTCGATTAGCGAATACTACTACTAGTGAGTGACAGTATCCGAGAACTTGCATTCGAATGCAAGAGATTTCGATTAGCGAATACTACTACTAGTGAGTGACAGTATCCGAGAACTTGCATTCGAATGCATGAGGTTTCGATTAGCGAATACTACCACTAGGGAGTGACAGTATCCGAGAACTTGTATTCGAATGAATGAGACTTCGATTAGCGAATACTACTACTAGTGAGTGACAGTATCCGAGAACTTGCATTCGAATGCAAGAGATTTCGATTAGCGAATACTACTACTAGTGAGTGACAGTATCCGAGAACTTGCATTCGAATGCATGAGATTTCGATTAGCGAATACTACTACTAGTGAGTGACAGTATCCGAATTATTGCATTCGAATGCAAGAGATTTCGATTAGCGAATACTACTACTAGTGAGTGACAGTATCCGAGAACTTGCATTCGAATGCATGAGATTTCGATTATGGAATACTATTACTAATGAGTGAGAGTATCCGAATTATTGCATTCGAATGCATGAAATGTCGATTAGCGAATACTACTACTAGTGAGTGACAGTATCCGAATTATTGCATTCGAATGCATGAGATTTCAATTAGCGAATACTACTACTAGTGAGTGACAGTATCCGAGAACTTGCATTCGAATGCAAGAGATTTCGATTAGCGAATACTACTACTAGTGAGTGACAGTATCCGAGAACTTGCATTCGAATGCATGAGATTTCGATTAGCGAATACTACTACTAGTGAGTGACAGTATCCAAATTATTGCATTCGAATGCATGAAATTTCGATTAGCGAATACTACTACTAGTGAGTGACAGTATCCGAATTATTGCATTCGAATGAATGAAATTTCGATTAGCGAATACTACTACTAGTGAGTGACAGTATCCGAATTATTGCATTCGAATGCATGAAATTTCGATTAGCGAATACTACCACTAGTGAGTGACAGTATCCGAATTATTGCATTCGAATGCATGAAATTTCGATTAGCGAATACTACTACTAGTGAGTGACAGTATCCCAGAACTTGCATTCGAATGCATGAGATTTCGATTAGCGAATACTACTACTAGTGAGTGACAGTATCCGAGAACTTGCATTCGAATGCATGACATTTCGATTAGCGAATACTACTACTAATGAGTGACAGTATCCGAATTATTGCATTCGAATGCATGAAATTTCGATTAGCAAATACTACTACTAGTGAGTGACAGTATCCGAATTATTGCATTCGAATGCATGAGATTTAAAGTAGCGAATACTACTACTAGTGAGTGACAGTATCCGAGAACTTGCATTCGAATGCAAGAGATCTCGATTAGCGAATACTACTACTAGTGAGTGACAGTATCCGAGAACTTGCATTCGAATGCATGAGATTTCGATTAGCGAATACTACTACTAGTGAGTGACAGTATCCGAGAACTTGCATTCGAATGCATGAGATTTCGATTAGCGAATACTACTACTAGTGAGAGACAGAATCCGAGAACCTGCATTCGAATGCATTAGATTTCGATTAGCGAATACTACTACTAGTAGGTGACAGTATCCGAATTATTGCATTCGAATGCATGAAATTTCGATTAGCAAATACTACTACTAGTGAGTGACAGTATCCCAGAACTTGCATTCGAGTGCATGAGATTTCGATTTCCGAATACTACTACTAGTGAGTGGCAGTATCCGAATAATTGCATTCGAATGCATGAAATTTCGATTAGCGAATACTACTACTAGTGAGTGACAGTATCCGAATTATTGCATTCGAATTCATGAAATTTCGATTAGCGATTACTACTACTAGTGAGTGACAGTATCCCAGAACTAGCATTCGAATGCATGAGATTTCGATTAGCGAATACTACTACTAGTGAGTGACAGAATCCGAGAACTTGCATTCGAATGCATGAGATTTCGATTAGCGAATACTACTACTAGTGAGTGACAGTATCCGAGAACTTGCATTCGAATGCATGAGATTTCGATTAGCGAATACTACTACTAGTGAGTGACAGTATCCAAATTATTGCATTCGAATGCAAGAAATTTCGATTAGCGAACACCACTACTAGTGAATGACAGTATCCGAATTATTGCATTCGAATGCATGAGATTTCGACTAGCGAATACTACTACTAGTGAGTGACAGTATCCGAGAACTTGCATTCGAATGCATGAGAATTCGATTAGCGAATACTACTACTAGTGAGTGACAGTATCCGAGAACTTGCATTCGAATGCAAGAGATTTCGATTAGCGAATACTACTACTAGTAAGTGACAGTATCCGAGTTATTGCATTCGAATGCCTGAGATTTCGATTAGCGAATACTACTACTAGTGAGTGACAGTATCCGAATTATTGCATTCGAATGCAAGAAATTTCGATTAGCGAATACTACTACTAGTGAGTAACAGTATCCGAGAACTTGCATTCGAATGCAAGAGATTTCGATTAGCGAATACTACTACTAGTGACTGACAGTATCCGAGAGCTTGCATTCGAATGCAAGAGATTTCGATTAGCGAATACTACTACTAGTGAGTGACAGTATCCGAATTATTGCATTCGAATGCATGATATTTCGATTAGCGAATACTACTACTAGTGAGTGACAGTATCCGAGAACTTGCATTCGAATGCAAGAGATTTCGATTAGCGAATACTACTACTAGTGAGTGACAGTATCCGAGAACTTGCATTCGAATGCAAGAGATTTCGATTAGCGAATACTACTACTAGTGAGTGACAGTATCCGAGAACTTGCATTCGAATGCAAGAGATTTCGATTAGCGAATACTACTACTAGTGAGTGACAGTATCCGAATTATTGCATTAGAATTCATGAAATTTCGATTAGCGATTACTACTACTAGTGAGTGACAGTATCCCAGAGCTTGCATTCGAATGCATGAGATTTCGATTAGCGAATACTACTACTAGTGGGTGACAGTATCCGGATTATTGCATTCGAATGCATGAGATTTCGATTAGCGAATACTACTACTAGTGAGTAACAGAATCCGAGAACTTGCATTCGAATGCATCAGATTTCGATTAGCGAATACTACTACTAGTGAGTGACAGTATCCGAGAACTTGCATTCGAATGCATGAGATTTCGATTAGCGAATACTACTACTAGTGAGTGACAGTATCCAAATTATTGCATTCGAATGCATGAAATTTCGATTAGCGAATACTACTACTAGTGAGTGACAGTATCCGAATTATTGCATTCGAATGCATGAAATTTCGATTAGCGAATACTACTACTAGTGAGTGACAGTATCCGAATTATTGCATTCGAATGCATGAAACTTCGATTAGCGAATACTACTACTAGTGAGTGACAGTATCTGAATTATTGCATTCGAATGCATAAATTTCGATTAGCGAATACTACTACTAGTGAGTGACAGTATCCCAGAACTTGCATTCGAATGCATGAGATTTCGATTAGCGAATACTACGACTAGTGAGTGACAGTATCCGAGAACTTGCATTCGAATGCATGAGATTTCGATTAGCGAATACTATTACTAATGAGTGACAGTATCCGAATTATTGCATTCGAATGCATGAAATTTCGATTAGCGAATACTACTACTAGTGGGTGACAGTATCCAAATTATTGCATTCGAATGCAAGAAATTTCGATTAGCGAACACCACTACTAGTGAGTGACAGTATCCGAATTATTGCGTTCGAATGCATGAAATTTCGATTAGCGAATACTAGCACTAGTGAGTGACAGTATCCGAATTATTGCATTCGAATGCATGAAATTTCGATTAGCGAATACTACTACTAGTGAGTGACAGTATCCCAGAACTTGCATTCGAATGCATGAGATTTCGATTAGCGAATACTACTACTAGTGAGTGACAGTATCCGAGAACTTGCATTCGAATGCATGACATTTCGATTAGCGAATACTACTACTAATGAGTGACAGTATCCGAATTATTGCATTCGAATGCATGAAATTTCGATTAGCAAATACTACTACTAGTGAGTGACAGTATCCGAATTATTGCATTCGAATGCATGAGATTTAAAGTAGCGAATACTACTACTAGTGAGTGACAGTATCCGAGAACTTGCATTCGAATGCAAGAGATCTCGATTAGCGAATACTACTACTAGTGAGAGACAGAATCCGAGAACCTGCATTCGAATGCATTAGATTTCGATTAGCGAATACTACTACTAGTAGGTGACAGTATCCGAATTATTGCATTCGAATGCATGAAATTTCGATTAGCAAATACTACTACCAGTGAGTGACAGTATCCAAATTATTGCATTCGAATGCAAGAAATTTCGATTAGCGAACACCACTACTAGTGAATGACAGTATCCGAATTATTGCATTCGAATGCAAGAAATTTCGATTAGCGAACACCACTACTAGTGAATGACAGTATCCGAATTATTGCATTCGAATGCATGAGATTTCGACTAGCGAATACTACTACTAGTGAGTGACAGTATCCGAGAACTTGCATTCGAATGCAAGAGATCTCGATTAGCGAATACTACTACTAGTGAGTGACAGTATCCGAGAACTTGCATTCGAATGCATGAGATTTCGATTAGCGAATACTACTACTAGTGGGTGACAGTATCCGGATTATTGCATTCGAATGCATGAGATTTCGATTAGCGAATACTACTACTAGTGAGTGACAGAATCCGAGAACTTGCATTCGAATGCATGAGATTTCGATTAGCGAATACTACTACTAGTGAGTGACAGTATCCGAGAACTTGCATTCAAATGCATGAGATTTCGATTAGCGAATACTACTGCTAGTGAGTGACAGTATCCAAATTATTGCATTCGAATGCATGAAATTTCGATTAGCGAATACTACTACTAGTGAGTGACAGTATCCGAATTATTGCATTCGAAGGCATGAAATTTCGATTAGCGAATACTACTACCAGTGAGTGACAGTATCCGAATTATTGCATTCGAATGCATGAAACTTCGATTAGCGAATACTACTACTAGTGAGTGACAGCATCCGAATTATTGCATTCGAATGCATGAAATTTCGATTAGCGAATACTACTGCTAGTGAGTGACAGTATCCCAGAACTTGCATTCGAATGCATGAGATTTCGATTAGCGAATACTACTACTAGTGAGTGACAGTATCCGAGAACTTGCATTCGAATGCATGAGATTTCGATTAGCGAATACTACTACTAGTGAGTGACAGTATCCGAATTATTGCATTCGAATGCAAGAGATTTCGATTAGTGAATACTACTACTATTGAGTGACAGTATCCGAGAACGTGCATTCGAATGCATGAGATTTCGATTGGCGAATACTACTACTAGTGAGTGACAGTATCCAAATTATTGCATTCCAATGCTTGAGATTTCGATTAGCGAATGCTACTACTAGTGAGTGACAGTATTCGAATTATTGCATTCGAATGCATGAGATTTCGATTAGCGAACACTAATACTAGTGAGTGACAGTATCCGAATTATTGCATTCGAATGCAAGAGATTTCGATTAGCGAATACTACTACTAGTGAGTGACAGTATCCGAGAACTTGCTTTCGAAAGCAAGAGATTTCGATTAGCGAATACTACTACTAGTGAGTAACAGTATCCGAGAACTTGCATTCGAATGCATGAGATTTCGATTAGCGAATACTACTACTAGTGAGTTACAGTATCCGAGAACTTGCATTCGAATGCATGAGATTTCGATTAGCGAATACTACTACTAGTGAGTGACAGTATCCGAGAACTTGCATTCGAATTCATGAGATTTCGTTTAGCGAATACTACTAGTAGTGAGTGACAGTATCCGAGAACTTGCATTCGAATGCATGAGATTTCGATTAGCGAATACTACTACTAGTGAGTGACAGTATCCGAGAACTTGCATTCGAATGCATGAGATTTCGATTAGCGAATACTACTACTAATGAGTGACAGTATCCGAATTATTGCATTCGAATGCATGAAATTTCGATTAGCGAATACTACTACTAGTGAGTGACAGTATCCGAATTATTGCATTCGAATGCAAGAAATTTCGATTAGCGAATACTACTACTAGTGAGTGACAGTATCCGAATTATTGCATTCGAATGCATGAAATTTCGATTAGCGAATACTACCACTAGTGAGTGACAGTATCCGAATTATTGCATTTGAATGCATGAAATTTCGATTAGCGAATACTACTACTAGTGAGTGACAGTACCCCAGAACTTGCATTCGAATGCATGAGATTTCGATTAGCGAATACTACTACTAGTGAGTGACAGTATTCGAGAACTTGCATTCGAATGCATGACATTTCGATTAGCGAATACTACTACTAATGAGTGACAGTATCCGAATTATTGCATTCGAATGCATGAAATTTCGATTAGCAAACACTACTACTAGTGAGTGACAGTATCCGAATTATTGCATTCGAATGCATGAGATTTAAAGTAGCGAATACTACTACTAGTGAGTGACAGTATCCGAGAACTTGCATTCGAATGCAAGAGATCTCGATTAGCGAATACTACTACTAGTGAGTGACAGTATCCGAGAACTTGCATTCGAATGCATGAGATTTCGATTAGCGAATACTACTACTAGTGAGTGACAGTATCCGAGAACTTGCATTCGAATGCATGAGATTTCGATTAGCGAATACTACTACTAGTGAGAGACAGAATCCGAGAACCTGCATTCGAATGCATTAGATTTCGATTAGCGAATACTACTACTAGTGAGTGACAGTATCCGAGAACTTGCATTCGAATGCATGAGATTTCGATTAGCGAATACTACTACTAGTGAGTGACAGTATCCAAATTATTGCATTCGAATGCATGAAATTTCGATTAGCGAATACTACTACTAGTGAGTGACAGTATCCGAATTATTGCATTCGAATGCATGAAATTTCGATTAGCGAATACTACTACTAGTGAGTGACAGTATCCGAATTATTGCATTCGAATTCATGAAACTTCGATTAGCGAATACTACTACTAGTGAGTGAGAGTATCCGAATTATTGCATTCGAATGCATGAAATTTCGATTAGCGAATACTACTACTAGTGAGTGACAGTATCCCAGAACTTGCATTCGAATGCATGAGATTTCGATTAGCGAATACTACTACTAGTGAGTGACAGTATCCGAGAACTTGTATTCGAATGCATGAGATTTCGATTAGCGAATACTACTACTAGTGAGTGACAGTATCCAAATTATTGCATTCGAATGCAAGAAATTTCGATTAGCGAACACCACTACTAGTGAATGACAGTATCCGAATTATTGCATTCGAATGCATGAGATTTCGACTAGCGAATACTACTACTAGTGAGTGACAGTATCCGAGAACTTGCATTCGAATGCATGAGAATTCGATTAGCGAATACTACTACTAGTGAGTGACAGTATCCGAGAACTTGCATTCGAATGCAAGAGATTTCGATTAGCGAATACTACTACTAGTGAGTGACAGTATCCGAATTATTGCATTCGAATGCAAGAAATTTCGATTAGCGAATACTACTACTAGTGAGTGACAGTATCCGAATTATTGCATTCGAATGCCTGAGATTTCGATTAGCGAATACTACTACTAGTGAGTGACAGTATCCGAATTATTGCATTCGAATGCAAGAAATTTCGATTAGCGAATACTACTACTAGTGAGTGACAGTATCCGAGAACTTGCATTCGAGTGCAAGAGATTTCGATTACTCAATACTACTACGAGTGAGTGACAGTATCCGAGAACTTGCATTCGAATGCATGAGAATTCGATTAGCGAATACTACTACTAGTGAGTGACAGTATCCGAGAACTTGCATTCGAATGCAAGAGATTTCGATTAGCGAATACTACTACTAGTGACTGACAGTATCCGAGAGCTTGCATTCGAATGCAAGAGATTTCGATTAGCGAATACTACTACTAGTGAGTGACAGTATCCGAATTATTGCATTCGAATGCATGAGATTTCGATTAGCGAATACTACTACTAGTGAATGACAGTATCCGAGAACTTACATTCGAATGCAAGAGATTTCGATTAGCGAATACTACTACTAGTGAGTGACAGTATCCGAGAACTTGCATTCGAATGCAAGAGATTTCGATTAGCGAATACTACTATTAGTGAGTGACAATATCCAAATTATTGCATTCGAATGCATGAGATTTCGATTAGCGAATACTACTACTAGTGAGTGACAGTATCCGAGAACTTGCATTCGAATGCAAGAGATTTCGATTAGCGAATACTACTACTAGTGAGTGACAGTATCCGAGAACTTGCATTCGAATGCATGAGATTTCGATTAGCGAATACTACTACTAGTGAGTGACAGTATCCCAGAACTTGCATTCGAATGCATGAGATTTCGATTAGCGAATACTACTACTAGTGAGTGACAGTATCCGAATTATTGCATTCGAATGCAAGAGACTTCGATTAGTGAATACTACTACTAGTGAGTAACAGTATCCGAGAACTTGCATTCGAATGCATGAAATTTCGATTAGCGAATACTACTACTAGTGAGTGACAGTATCCGAGAACTTGCATTCGAATGCAAGAGATTTCGATTAGCGAATACTACTACTAGTGAGTGACAGTATCCGAGAACTTGCATTCGAATGCATGAGATTTCGATTAGCGAATACTACCACTAGTGAGTGACAGTATCCGAGAACTTGTATTCGAATGAATGAGACTTCGATTAGCGAATACTACTACTAGTGAGTGACAGTATCCGAGAACTTGCATTCGAATGCATGAGATTTCGATTAGCGAATACTACTACTAGTGAGTGAAAGTATCCGAGAACTTGCATTCGAATGCAAGAGATTTCGATTAGCGAATACTACTACTAGTGAGTGACAGTATCCGAGAACTTGTATTCGAATGAATGAGACTTCGATTAGCGAATACTACTACTAGTGAGTGAAAGTATCCGAGAACTTGCATTCGAATGCAAGAGATTTCGATTAGCGAATACTACTACTAGTGAGTGACAGTATCCGAGAACTTGTATTCGAATGAATGAGACTTCGATTAGCGAATACTACTACTAGTGAGTGAAAGTATCCGAGAACTTGCATTCGAATGCATGAGATTTCGATTAGCGAATACTACTACTAGTGAGTGACAGTATCCGAATTATTGCATTCGAATGCAAGAGATTTCGATTAGCGAATACTACTACTAGTGAGTGACAGTATCCGAGAACTTGCATTCGAATGCATGAGATTTCGATTAGCGAATACTATTACTAATGAGTGAGAGTATCCGAATTATTGCATTCGAATGCATGAAATGTCGATTAGCGAATACTACTACTAGTGAGTGACAGTATCCGAATTATTGCATTCGAATGCATGAGATTTCAATTAGCGAATACTACTACTAGTGAGTGACAGTATCCGAGAACTTGCATTCGAATGCAAGAGATTTCGATTAGCGAATACTACTACTAGTGAGTGACAGTATCCGAGAACTTGCATTCGAATGCATGAGATTTCGATTAGCGAATACTACTACTAGTGAGTGACAGTATCCAAATTATTGCATTCGAATGCATGAAATTTCGATTAGCGAATACTACTACTAGTGAGTGACAGTATCCGAATTATTGCATTCGAATGAATGAAATTTCGATTAGCGAATACTACTAGTAGTGAGTGACAGTATCCGAGAACTTGCATTCGAATGCATGAAATTTCGATTAGCGAATACTACCACTAGTGAGTGACAGTATCCGAATTATTGCATTCGAATGCATGAAATTTCGATTAGCGAATACTACTACTAGTGAGTGACAGTATCCCAGAACTTGCATTCGAATGCATGAGATTTCGATTAGCGAATACTACTACTAGTGAGTGACAGTATCCGAGAACTTGCATTCGAATGCATGACATTTCGATTAGCGAATACTACTACTAATGAGTGACAGTATCCGAATTATTGCATTCGAATGCATGAAATTTCGATTAGCAAATACTACTACTAGTGAGCGACAGTATCCGAATTATTGCATTCGAATGCATGAGATTTAAAGTAGCGAATACTACTACTAGTGAGTGACAGTATCCGAGAACTTGCATTCGAATGCAAGAGATCTCGATTAGCGAATACTACTACTAGTGAGTGACAGTATCCGAGAACTTGCATTCGAATGCATGAGATTTCGATTAGCGAATACTACTACTAGTGAGTGACAGTATCCGAGAACTTGCATTCGAATGCATGAGATTTCGATTAGCGAATACTACTACTAGTGAGAGACAGAATCCGAGAACCTGCATTCGAATGCATTAGATTTCGATTAGCGAATACTACTACTAGTAGGTGACAGTATCCGAATTATTGCATTCGAATGCATGAAATTTCGATTAGCAAATACTACTACTAGTGAGTGACAGTATCCCAGAACTTGCATTCGAGTGCATGAGTTTTCGATTTGCGAATACTACTACTAGTGAGTGGCAGTATCCGAATAATTGCATTCGAATGCATGAAATTTCGATTAGCGAATACTACTACTAGTGAGTGACAGTATCCGAATTATTGCATTCGAATTCATGAAATTTCGATTAGCGATTACTACTACTAGTGAGTGACAGTATCCCAGAACTAGCATTCGAATGCATGAGATTTCGATTAGCGAATACTACTACTAGTGAGTGACAGAATCCGAGAACTTGCATTCGAATGCATGAGATTTCGATTAGCGAATACTACTACTAGTGAGTGACAGTATCCGAGAACTTGCATTCGAATGCATGAGATTTCGATTAGCGAATACTACTACTAGTGAGTGACAGTATCCAAATTATTGCATTCGAATGCAAGAAATTTCGATTAGCGAACACCACTACTAGTGAATGACAGTATCCGAATTATTGCATTCGAATGCATGAGATTTCGACTAGCGAATACTACTACTAGTGAGTGACAGTATCCGAGAACTTGCATTCGAATGCATGAGAATTCGATTAGCGAAT
Source organism: Tenodera sinensis (assembly GCA_030765045.1). Classification (NCBI taxonomy): domain Eukaryota; kingdom Metazoa; phylum Arthropoda; class Insecta; order Mantodea; family Mantidae; genus Tenodera; species Tenodera sinensis. Next base: position 1,850,241 of record JAUKNM010000016.1, read on the forward strand.
ACTACTACTAGTGAGTGACAGTATCCGAGAACTTGCATTCGAATGCAAGAGATTTCGATTAGCGAATACTACTATTAGTGAGTGACAATATCCAAATTATTGCATTCGAATGCATGAGATTTCGATTAGCGAATACTACTACTAGTGAGTGACAGTATCCGAGAACTTGCATTCGAATGCAAGAGATTTCGATTAGCGAATACTACTACTAGTGAGTGACAGTATCCGAGAACTTGCATTCGAATGCATGAGATTTCGATTAGCGAATACTACTACTAGTGAGTGACAGTATCCCAGAACTTGCATTCGAATGCATGAGATTTCGATTAGCGATTACTACTACTAGTGAGTGACAGTATCCCAGAACTAGCATTCGAATGCATGAGATTTCGATTAGCGAATACTACTACTAGTGAGTAACAGTATCCGGATTATTGCATTCGAATGCATGAGATTTCGATTAGCGAATACTACTACTAGTGAGTGACAGAATCCGAAAACTTGCATTCGAATGCATGAGATTTCGATTAGCGAATACTACTACTAGTGAGTGACAGTATCCGAGAACTTGCATTCGAATGCATGAGATTTCGATTAGCGAATACTACTACTAGTGAGTGACAGTATCCAAATTATTGCATTCAAATGCATCAAATTTCGATTAGCGAATACTACTACTAGTGGGTGACAGTATCCGAATTATTGCATTCGAATGCATGAAATTTCGATTAGCGAATACTACCACTAGTGAGTGACAGTATCCGAATTATTGCATTCGAATGCATGAAATTTCAATTAGCGAATACTACTACTAGTGAGTGACAGTATCCGAATTATTGCATTCGAATGCATGAAATTTCGATTAGCGAATACTACTACTAGTGAGTGACAGTATCCCAGAACTTGCATTCGAATGCATGAGATTTCGATTAGCGAATACTACTACTAGTGAGTGACAGTATCCGGATTATTGCATTCGAATGCATGAGATTTCGATTAGCGAATACTTCTACTAATGAGTGACAGTATCCGAGAACTTGCATTCGAATGCATGAGATTTCGATTAGCGAATACTACTACTAGTGAGTGACAGTATCCGAGAACTTGAATTCGAATGCATGAGATTTCGATTAGTGAATACTATTACTAGTGAGTGACAGTATCCGAATTATTGCATTCGAATGCAAGAGATTTCGATTAGCGAATACTACCACTAGTGAGTGACAGTATCCGAGAACTTGCATTCGAATGCATGAGATTTCGATTAGCGAATACTACTACTAGTGAGTGACAGTATCCGAATTATTGCATTCGAATGCATGAGATTTAATTTACGAATACTACTACTAGTGAGTGACAGTATCCGAATTATTGCATTCGAATGCATGAGATTTCGATTAGCGAATACTTCTACTAATGAGTGACAGTATCCGAGAACTTGCATTCGAATGCATGAGATTTCGATTAGCGAATACTACTACTAGTGAGTGACAGTATCCGAGAACTTGAGTTCGAATGCATGAGATTTCGATTAATGAATACTATTACTAGTGAGTGACAGTATCCGAATTATTGCATTCGAATGCAAGAGATTTCGATTAGCGAATACTACCACTAGTGAGTGACAGTATCCGAGAACTTGCATTCGAATGCATGAGATTTCGATTAGCGAATACTACTACTATTGAGTGACAGTATCCGAGAACGTGCATTCGAATGCATGAGATTTCGATTGGCGAATACTACTACTAGTGAGTGACAGTATCCAAATTATTGCATTCCAATGCTTGAGATTTCGATTAGCGAATGCTACTACTAGTGAGTGACAGTATTCGAATTATTGCATTCGAATGCATGAGATTTCGATTAGCGAACACTACTACTAGTGAGTGACAGTATCCGAATTATTGCATTCGAATGCAAGAGATTTCGATTAGCGAATACTACTACTAGTGAGTGACAGTATCCGAGAACTTGCTTTCGAAAGCAAGAGATTTCGATTAGCGAATACTACTACTAGTGAGTAACAGTATCCGAGAACTTGCATTCGAATGCATGTGATTTCGATTAGCGAATACTACTACTAGTGAGTTACAGTATCCGAGAACTTGCATTCGAATGCATGAGATTTCGATTAGCGAATACTACTACTAGTGAGTGACAGTATCCGAGAACTTGCATTCGAATTCATGAGATTTCGTTTAGCGAATACTACTAGTAGTGAGTGACAGTATCCGAGAACTTGCATTCGAATGCATGAGATTTCGATTAGCGAATACTACTACTAGTGAGTGACAGTATCCGAGAACTTGCATTCGAATGCATGAGATTTCGATTAGCGAATACTACTACTAATGAGTGACAGTATCCGAATTATTGCATTCGAATGCATGAAATTTCGATTAGCGAATACTACTACTAGTGAGTGACAGTATCCGAATTATTGCATTCGAATGCAAGAAATTTCGATTAGCGAATACTACTACTAGTGAGTGACAGTATCCGAATTATTGCATTCGAATGCATGAGATTTCGATTAGCGAATACTACTACTAGTGAGTGACAGTATCCGAATTATTGAATTCGAATGCAAGAAATTTCGATTAGCGAATACTACTACTAGTGAGTGACAGAATCCGAGAACTTGCATTCGAATGCAAGAGATTTCGATTACTCAATACTACTACGAGTGAGTGACAGTATCCGAGAACTTGCATTCGAATGCATGAGAATTCGATTAGCGAATACTACTACTAGTGAGTGACAGTATCCGAGAACTTGCATTCGAATGCAAGAGATTTCGATTAGCGAATACTACTACTAGTGAGTGACAGTATCCGAGAGCTTGCATTCGAATGCAAGAGATTTCGATTAGAGAATACTACTACTAGTGAGTGACAGTATCCGAATTATTGCATTCGAATGCATGAAATTTCGATTAGCGAATACTACTACTAGTGAGTGACAGTATCCGAGAACTTGCATTCGAATGCAAGAGATTTCGATTAGCGAATACTACTACTAGTGAGTGACAGTATCCGAATTATTGCATTCGAATGCAAGAGATTTCGATTAGCGAATACTACTACTAGTGAGCGACAGTATCCGAGAACTTACATTCGAATGCAAGAGATTTCGATTAGCGAATACTACTACTAGTGAGTGACAGTATCCAAATTATTGCATTCGAATGCATGAGATTTCGATTAGCGAATACTACTACTAGTGGGTGACAGTATCCGAGAACTTGCATTCGAATGCAAGAGATTTCGATTAGCGAATACTACTACTAGTGAGTGACACTATCCGAGAACTTGCATTCGAATGCAAGAGATTTCAATTAGCGAATACTACTACTAGTGAGTGACAGTATCCGAATTATTGCATTCGAATTCATGAAATTTCGATTAGCGATTACTACTACTAGTGAGTGACAGCATCCCAGAACTTGCATTCGAATGCATGAGATTTCCATTAGCGAATACTACTACTAGTGGGTGACAGTGTCCGGATTATTGCATTCGAATGCATGAGATTTCGATTAGCGAATACTACTACTAGTGAGTGACAGAATCCGAGAACTTGCATTCGAGTGCATGAGATTTCGATTAGCGAATACTACTACTAGTGAGTGACAGTATCCGAGAACTTGCATTCGAATGCATGAGATTTCGATTAGCGAATAATACTACTAGTGAGTGACAGTATCCAAATTATTGCATTCGAATGCATGAAATTTCGATTAGCGAATACTACTACTAGTGAGTGACAGTATCCGAATTATTGCATTCGAATGCATGAAATTTCGATTAGCGAATACTACTACTAGTGAGTGACAGTATCCGAATTATTGCATTTGAATGCATGAGATTTCAATTAGCGAATACTACTACTAGTGAGTGACAGTATCCGAGAACTTGCATTCGAATGCATGAGATTTCGATTAGCGAATACTACTACTAGTGAGTGACAGTATCCGAGAACTTGCATTCGAATGCATGAGATTTCGATTAGCGAATACTATTACTAATGAGTGACAGTATCCGAATTATTGCATTCGAATGCATGAAATTTCGATTAGCGAATACTACTACTAGTGAGTGATAGTATCCGAGAACTTGCATTCGAATGCAAGAGATTTCGATTAGCGAATACTACTACTAGTGAGTGACAGTATCCGAGAACTTGCATTCGAATGCATGAGATTTCGATTAGCGAATACTACTACTAGTGAGTGACAGTATCCAAATTATTGCATTCGAATGCATGAAATTTCGATTAGCGAATACTACTACTAGTGAGTGACAGTATCCGAATTATTGCATTCGAATGCATGAAATTTCGATTAGCGAATACTACTACTAGTGAGTGACAGTATCCGAATTATTGCATTCGAATGCATGAAATTTCGATTAGCGAATACTACCACTAGTGAGTGACAGTATCCGAATTATTGCATTCGAATGCATGAAATTTCGATTAGCAAATACTACTACTAGTGAGTGACAGTATCCGAGAACTTGCATTCGAATGCATGAGATTTCGATTAGCGAATACTACTACTAGTGAGTGACAGTATCCGAGAACTTGCATTCGGATGCATGAGATTTCGATTAGCGAATACTACTACTAATGAGTGACAGTATCCGAATTATTGCATTCGAATGCATGAAATTTCGATTAGCGAATACTACTACTAGTTAGTAACAGTATCCGAATTATTGCAATCGAATGCATGAAATTTCGATTAGCGAATACTACTACTAGTGAGTGACAGTATCCGAATTATTGCATTCGAATGCATGAAATTTCGATTAGCGAATACTACCACTAGTGAGTGACAGTATCCGAATTATTGCATTCGAATGCATGAAATTTCGATTAGCGAATACTACTACTAGTGAATGACAGTATCCGAGAACTTGCATTCGAATGCATGAGATTTCAATTAGCGAATACTACTACTAGTGAGTGACAGTATCCGAGAACTTGCATTCGGTTGCATGAGATTTCAATTAGCGAATAGTACTACTAATGAGTGACAGTATCCGAATTATTGCATTCGAATGCATAAAATTTCGATTAGCGAATACTACTACTAGTGAGTGACAGTATCCGAATTATTGCATTCGAATGCATGAGATTTCAAGTAGCGAATACTACTACTAGTGAGTGTCAGTATCCGAGAACTTGCATTCGAATGCAAGAGATCTCGATCAGCGAATACTACTACTAGTGAGTGACAGTATCCGAGAACTTGCATTCAAATGCATGAGATTTCGATTAGCGAATACTACTACTAATGAGTGACAGTATCCGAATTATTGCATTCGAATGCATGAAATTTCGATTAGCGAATACTACTACTAGTGAGTGACAGTATCCGAATTATTGCATTCGAATGCATGAGATTTCAAGTAGCGAATACTACTACTAGGAGTGACAGTATCCGAGAACTTGCATTCGAATGCAAGAGATCTCGATTAGCGAATACTACTACTAGTGAGTGACAGTATCCGAGAACCTGCATTCGAATGCATTAGATTTCGATTAGCGAATACTACTACTAGTAGGTGACAGTATCCGAATTATTGCATTCGAATGCATGAAATTTCGATTAGCAAATACTACTACTAGTGAGTGACAGTATCCCAGATTTTGCATTCGAATGCATGAGATTTCGATTTGTGAATACTACTACTAGTGAGTGACAGTATCCGAATTATTGCATTCGAATGCATGAAATTTCGATTAGCGAATACTACTACTAGTGAGTGACAGTATCCGAATTATTGCATTCGAATTCATGAAATTTCGATTAGCGATTACTACTACTAGTGAGTGACAGTATTCCAGAACTAGCATTCGAATGCATGAAATTTCGACTAGTGAATACTACCACTAGTGAGTGACAGTATCCGGATTATTGCATTCGAATGCATGAGATTTCGATTAGCGAATACTACTACTAGTGAGTGACAGAATCCGAGAACTTGCATTCGAATGCATGAGATTTCGATTAGCGAATACTGCTACTAGTGAGTGACAGTATCCGAGAACTTGCATTCGAATGCATGAGATTTCGATTAGCGAATACTACTACTAGTGAGTGACAGTATCCAAATTATTGCATTCGAATGCATCAAATTTCGATTAGCGAATACTACTACTAGTGAGTGACAGTATCCGAATTATTGCATTCGAATGCATGAAATTTCGATTAGCGAATACTACCACTAGTGAGTGACAGTATCCGAATTATTGCATTCGAATGCATGAAATTTCGATTAACGAATACTACTACTAGTGAGTGACAGTATCCGAATTATTGCATTCGAATGCATGAAATTTCGATTAGCGAATACTACTACTAGTGAGTGACACTATCCGAGAACTTGCATTCGAATGCAAGAGATTTCAATTAGCGAATACTACTACTAGTGAGTGACAGTATCCGAATTATTGCATTCGAATTCATGAAATTTCGATTAGCGATTACTACTACTAGTGAGTGACAGCATCCCAGAACTTGCATTCGAATGCATGAGATTTCCATTAGCGAATACTACTACTAGTGGGTGACAGTGTCCGGATTATTGCATTCGAATGCATGAGATTTCGATTAGCGAATACTACTACTAGTGAGTGACAGAATCCGAGAACTTGCATTCGAGTGCATGAGATTTCGATTAGCGAATACTACTACTAGTGAGTGACAGTATCCGAGAACTTGCATTCGAATGCATGAGATTTCGATTAGCGAATAATACTACTAGTGAGTGACAGTATCCAAATTATTGCATTCGAATGCATGAAATTTCGATTAGCGAATACTACTACTAGTGAGTGACAGTATCCGAATTATTGCATTCGAATGCATGAAATTTCGATTAGCGAATACTACTACTAGTGAGTGACAGTATCCGAATTATTGCATTTGAATGCATGAGATTTCAATTAGCGAATACTACTACTAGTGAGTGACAGTATCCGAGAACTTGCATTCGAATGCATGAGATTTCGATTAGCGAATACTACTACTAGTGAGTGACAGTATCCGAGAACTTGCATTCGAATGCATGAGATTTCGATTAGCGAATACTATTACTAATGAGTGACAGTATCCGAATTATTGCATTCGAATGCATGAAATTTCGATTAGCGAATACTACTACTAGTGAGTGATAGTATCCGAGAACTTGCATTCGAATGCAAGAGATTTCGATTAGCGAATACTACTACTAGTGAGTGACAGTATCCGAGAACTTGCATTCGAATGCATGAGATTTCGATTAGCGAATACTACTACTAGTGAGTGACAGTATCCAAATTATTGCATTCGAATGCATGAAATTTCGATTAGCGAATACTACTACTAGTGAGTGACAGTATCCGAATTATTGCATTCGAATGCATGAAATTTCGATTAGCGAATACTACTACTAGTGAGTGACAGTATCCGAATTATTGCATTCGAATGCATGAAATTTCGATTAGCGAATACTACCACTAGTGAGTGACAGTATCCGAATTATTGCATTCGAATGCATGAAATTTCGATTAGCAAATACTACTACTAGTGAGTGACAGTATCCGAGAACTTGCATTCGAATGCATGAGATTTCGATTAGCGAATACTACTACTAGTGAGTGACAGTATCCGAGAACTTGCATTCGGATGCATGAGATTTCGATTAGCGAATACTACTACTAATGAGTGACAGTATCCGAATTATTGCATTCGAATGCATGAAATTTCGATTAGCGAATACTACTACTAGTTAGTAACAGTATCCGAATTATTGCAATCGAATGCATGAAATTTCGATTAGCGAATACTACTACTAGTGAGTGACAGTATCCGAATTATTGCATTCGAATGCATGAAATTTCGATTAGCGAATACTACCACTAGTGAGTGACAGTATCCGAATTATTGCATTCGAATGCATGAAATTTCGATTAGCGAATACTACTACTAGTGAATGACAGTATCCGAGAACTTGCATTCGAATGCATGAGATTTCGATTAGCGAATACTACTACTAGTGAGTGACAGTATCCGAGAACTTGCATTCGGTTGCATGAGATTTCAATTAGCGAATAGTACTACTAATGAGTGACAGTATCCGAATTATTGCATTCGAATGCATAAAATTTCGATTAGCGAATACTACTACTAGTGAGTGACAGTATCCGAATTATTGCATTCGAATGCATGAGATTTCAAGTAGCGAATACTACTACTAGTGAGTGTCAGTATCCGAGAACTTGCATTCGAATGCAAGAGATCTCGATCAGCGAATACTACTACTAGTGAGTGACAGTATCCGAGAACTTGCATTCAAATGCATGAGATTTCGATTAGCGAATACTACTACTAATGAGTGACAGTATCCGAATTATTGCATTCGAATGCATGAAATTTCGATTAGCGAATACTACTACTAGTGAGTGACAGTATCCGAATTATTGCATTCGAATGCATGAGATTTCAAGTAGCGAATACTACTACTAGGAGTGACAGTATCCGAGAACTTGCATTCGAATGCAAGAGATCTCGATTAGCGAATACTACTACTAGTGAGTGACAGTATCCGAGAACCTGCATTCGAATGCATTAGATTTCGATTAGCGAATACTACTACTAGTAGGTGACAGTATCCGAATTATTGCATTCGAATGCATGAAATTTCGATTAGCAAATACTACTACTAGTGAGTGACAGTATCCCAGATTTTGCATTCGAATGCATGAGATTTCGATTTGTGAATACTACTACTAGTGAGTGACAGTATCCGAATTATTGCATTCGAATGCATGAAATTTCGATTAGCGAATACTACTACTAGTGAGTGACAGTATCCGAATTATTGCATTCGAATTCATGAAATTTCGATTAGCGATTACTACTACTAGTGAGTGACAGTATTCCAGAACTAGCATTCGAATGCATGAAATTTCGACTAGTGAATACTACCACTAGTGAGTGACAGTATCCGGATTATTGCATTCGAATGCATGAGATTTCGATTAGCGAATACTACTACTAGTGAGTGACAGAATCCGAGAACTTGCATTCGAATGCATGAGATTTCGATTAGCGAATACTGCTACTAGTGAGTGACAGTATCCGAGAACTTGCATTCGAATGCATGAGATTTCGATTAGCGAATACTACTACTAGTGAGTGACAGTATCCAAATTATTGCATTCGAATGCATCAAATTTCGATTAGCGAATACTACTACTAGTGAGTGACAGTATCCGAATTATTGCATTCGAATGCATGAAATTTCGATTAGCGAATACTACCACTAGTGAGTGACAGTATCCGAATTATTGCATTCGAATGCATGAAATTTCGATTAACGAATACTACTACTAGTGAGTGACAGTATCCGAATTATTGCATTCGAATGCATGAAATTTCGATTAGCGAATACTACTACTAGTGAGTGACAGTACCGCAGAACTTGCATTCGAATGCATGAGATTTCGATTAGCGAATACTACTACTAGTGAGTGACAGTATCCGGATTATTGCATTCGAATGCATGAAATTTCGATTAGCGAATACTACTACTAGTGAGTGACAGTATCCGAATTATTGCATTCGAATGCATGAGATTTCAATTAGCGAATACTACTACTAGTGAGTGACAGTATCCGAGAACTTGCATTCGAATGCATGAGATTTCGATTAGCGAATACTACTACTAGTGAGTGACAGTATCCGAGAACTTGCATTCGAATGCATGAGATTTCGATTAGCGAATACTACTACTAGTGAGTGACAGTATCCAAATTATTGCATTCGAATGCATGAGATTTCGATTAGCGAATACTACTACTAGTGGGTGACAGTATCCGAGAACTTGCATTCGAATGCAAGAGATTTCGATTAGCGAATACTACTACTAGTGAGTGACAGTATCCGAGAACTTGCATTCGAATGCAAGAGATTTCAATTAGCGAATACTACTACTAGTGAGTGACAGTATCCGAATTATTGCATTCGAATTCATGAAATTTCGATTAGCGATTACTACTACTAGTGAGTGACAGTATCCCAGAACTTGCATTCGAATGCATGAGATTTCCATTAGCGAATACTACTACTAGTGGGTGACAGTATCCGGATTATTGCATTCGAATGCATGAGATTTCGATTAGCGAATACTACTACTAGTGAGTGACAGAATCCGAGAACTTGCATTCGAGTGCATGAGATTTCGATTAGCGAATACTACTACTAGTGAGTGACAGTATCCGAGAACTTGCATTCGAATGCATGAGATTTCGATTAGCGAATAATACTACTAGTGAGTGACAGTATCCAAATTATTGCATTCGAATGCATGAAATTTCGATTAGCGAATACTACTACTAGTGAGTGACAGTATCCGAATTATTGCATTCCAATGCATGAAATTTCGATTAGCGAATACTACTACTAGTGAGTGACAGTATACGAATTATTGCATTCGAATGCATGAGATTTCAATTAGCGAATACTACTACTAGTGAGTGACAGTATCCGAGAACTTGCATTCGAATGCATGAGATTTCGATTAGCGAATACTACTACTAGTGAGTGACAGTATCCGAGAACTTGCATTCGAATGCATGAGATTTCGATTAGCGAATACTATTACTAATGAGTGACAGTATCCGAATTATTGCATTCGAATGCATGAAATTTCGATTAGCGAATACTACTACTAGTGAGTGATAGTATCCGAGAACTTGCATTCCAATGCATGAGATTTCGATTAGCGAATACTACTACTAGTGAGTGACAGTATCCGAGAACTTGCATTCGAATGCAAGAGATTTCGATTAGCGAATACTACTACTAGTGAGTGACAGTATCCGAGAACTTGCATTCGAATGCATGAGATTTCGATTAGCGAATACTACTACTAGTGAGTGACAGTATCCAAATTATTGCATTCGAATGCATGAAATTTCGATTAGCGAATACTACTACTAGTGAGTGACAGTATCCGAATTATTGCATTCGAATGCATGAAATTTCGATTAGCGAATACTACTACTAGTGAGTGACAGTATCCGAATTATTGCATTCGAATGCATGAAATTTCGATTAGCGAATACTACCACTAGTGAGTGACAGTATCCGAATTATTGCATTCGAATGCATGAAATTTCGATTAGCGAATACTACTACTAGTGAGTGACAGTATCCGAGAACTTGCATTCGAATGCATGAGATTTCGATTAGCGAATACTACTACTAGTGAGTGACAGTATCCGAGAACTTGCATTCGGATGCATGAGATTTCGATTAGCGAATACTACTACTAATGAGTGACAGTATCCGAATTATTGCATTCGAATGCATGAGATTTCGATTAGCGAATACTACTACTAGTGAGTGACAGTATCCGAGAACTTGCATTCGGTTGCATGAGATTTCAATTAGCGAATAGTACTACTAATGAGTGACAGTATCCGAATTATTGCATTCGAATGCATGAAATTTCGATTAGCGAATACTACTACTAGTGAGTGACAGTATCCGAATTATTGCATTCGAATGCATGAGATTTCAAGTAGCGAATACTACTACTAGTGAGTGTCAGTATCCGAGAACTTGCATTCGAATGCAAGAGATCTCGATCAGCGAATACTACTACTAGTGAGTGACAGTATCCGAGAACTTGCATTCAAATGCATGAGATTTCGATTAGCGAATACTACTACTAATGAGTGACAGTATCCGAATTATTGCATTCGAATGCATGAAATTTCGATTAGCGAATACTACTACTAGTGAGTGACAGTATCCGAATTATTGCATTCGAATGCATGAGATTTCAAGTAGCGAATACTACTACTAGGTGTGACAGTATCCGGGAACTTGCATTCGAATGCAAGAGATCTCGATTAGCGAATACTACTACTAGTGAGTGACAGTATCGGAGAACCTGCATTCGAATGCATTAGATTTCGATTAGCGAATACTACTACTAGTAGGTGACAGTATCCGAATTATTGCATTCGAATGCATGAAATTTCGATTAGCAAATACTACTACTAGTGAGTGACAGTATCCCAGAACTTGCATTCGAATGCATGAGATTTCGATTTGCGAATACTACTACTAGTGAGTGACAGTATCCGAATTATTGCATTCGAATGCATGAAATTTCGATTAGCGAATACTACTACTAGTGAGTGACAGTATCCGAATTATTGCATTCGAATTCATGAAATTTCGATTAGCGATTACTACTACTAGTGAGTGACAGTATTCCAGAACTAGCATTCGAATGCATGAAATTTCGACTAGTGAATACTACCACTAGTGAGTGACAGTATCCGGATTATTGCATTCGAATGCATGAGATTTCGATTAGCGAATACTACTACTAGTGAGTGACAGAATCCGAGAACTTGCATTCGAATGCATGAGATTTCGATTAGCGAATACTGCTACTAGTGAGTGACAGTATCCGAGAACTTGCATTCGAATGCATGAGATTTCGATTAGCGAATACTACTACTAGTGAGTGACAGTATCCAAATTATTGCATTCGAATGCATCAAATTTCGATTAGCGAATACTACTACTAGTGAGTGACAGTATCCGAATTATTGCATTCGAATGCATGAAATTTCGATTAGCGAATACTACCACTAGTGAGTGACAGTATCCGAATTATTGCATTCGAATGCATGAAATTTCGATTAACGAATACTACTACTAGTGAGTGACAGTATCCGAATTATTGCATTCGAATGCATGAAATTTCGATTAGCGAATACTACTACTAGTGAGTGACAGTACCCCAGAACTTGCATTCGAATGCATGAGATTTCGATTAGCGAATACTACTACTAGTGAGTGACAGTATCCGGATTATTGCATTCGAATGCATGAGATTTCGATTAGCGAATACTTCTACTAGTGAGTGAGAGTATCCCAGAATTTGCATTCGAATGCATGAGATGTCGATTAGCGAATACTACTACTAGTGAGTGACAGTATCCGAGAACTTGAATTCGAATGCATGAGATTTCGATTAGTGAATACTATTACTAGTGAGTGACAGTATCCGAATTATTGCATTCGAATGCAAGAGATTTCGATTAGCGAATACTACCACTAGTGAGTGACAGTATCCGAGAACTTGCATTCGAATGCATGAGATTTCGATTAGCGAATACTACTACTAGTGAGTGACAGTATCCGAATTATTGCATTCGAATGCATGAGATTTCGATTAGCGAATACTACTACTAGTGAGTGACAGTATCCGAGAACGTGCATTCGAATGCATGAGATTTCGATTAGCGAATACTACTACTAGTGAGTGACAGTATCCAAATTATTGCATTCCAATGCTTGAGATTTCGATTAGCGAATACTACTACTAGTGAGTGACAGTATCCGAATTATTGCATTCGAATGCATGAGATTTCGATTAGCGAACACTACTACTAGTGAGTGACAGTATCCGAATTATTGCATTCGAATGCAAGAGATTTCGATTAGCGAATACTACTACTAATGAGTGACAGTATCCGAGAACTTGCTTTCGAATGCAAGAGATTTCGATTAGCGAATACTACTAATAGTGAGTAAGAGTATCCGAGAACTTGCATACGAATGCATGAGATTTCGATTAGCGAATACTACTACTAGTGAGTGACAGTATCCGAGAACTTGCATTCGAATGCATGAGATTTCGATTAGCGAATACTACTACTAGTGAGTTACAGTATCCGAGAACTTGCATTCGAATGCATGAGATTTCGATTAGCGAATACTACTACTAGTGAGTGACAGTATCCGAGAACTTGCATTCGAATTCATGAGATTTCGATTAGCGAATACTACTAGTAGTAAGTGACAGTATCCGAGAACCTGCATTCGAATGCATGAGATTTCGATAAGCGAATACTACTACTAGTGAGTGACAGTATCCGAGAACTTGCATTAGAATGCATGAGATTTCGATTAGCGAATACTACTACTAATGGGTGACAGTATCCGAATTATTGCATTCGAATGCATGAAATTTCGATTAGCGAATACTACTACTAGTGAGTGACAGTATCCGAATTATTGCATTCGAATGCATGAGATTTCAATTAGCGAATACTACTACTAGTGAGAGACAGTATCCGAGAACTTGCATTCGAATGCAAGAGACTTCAATTAGCGAATACTACTACTAGTGAGTGACAGTATGCGAGAACTTGCATTCGAATGCATGAGATTTCGATTAGCGAATACTACTACTAGTGAGTGACAGTATCCGAGAACTTGCATTCGAATGCATGAGATTTCGATTAGCGAATACTACTACTAGTGAGAGACAGAATCCGAGAACTTGCATTCGAATGTATGAGATTTCGATTAGGGAATACTACTACTAGTGAGTGACAGTATCCGAATTATTGCATTCGAATTCATGAAATTTCGATTAGCGATTACTACTACTAGTGAGTGACAGTATCCCAGAACTTGCATTCGAATGCATGAGATTTCGATTAGCGAATACTACTACTAGTGAGTGACAGTATCCGGATTATTGCATTCGAATGCATGAGATTTCGATTAGCGAATACTACTACTAGTGAGTGACAGAATCCGAGAACTTGCATTCGAATGCATGAGATTTCGATTAGCGAATACTACTACTAGTGAGTGACAGTATCCGAGAACTTGCATTCGAATGCATGAGATTTCGATTAGCGAATACTACTACTAGTGAGTGACAGTATCCGAGAACTTGCATTCGAATGCATGAGATTTCGATTAGCGAATACTACTACTAGTGAGAGACAGAATCCGAGAACTTGCATTCGAATGCATTAGATTTCGATTAGCGAATACTACTACTAGTGAGTGACAGTATCCAAATTATTGCATTCGAATGCATCAAATTTCGATTAGCGAATACTACTACTAGTGAGTGACAGTATCCGAATTATTGCATTCGAATGCATGAAATTTCGATTAGCGAATACTACCACTAGTGAGTGACAGTATCCGAATTATTGCATTCGAATGCATGAAATTTCGATTAGCGAATACTACTACTACTGAGTGACAGTATCCCAGAACTTGCATTCGAATGCATGAGATTTCGATTAGCGAATACTACTACTAGTGAGTGACAGTATCCGGATTATTGCATTCGAATGCATGAGATTTCGATTAGCGAATACTTCTACTAGTGAGTGAGAGTATCCGAGAATTTGCATTCGAATGCATGAGATGTCGATTAGCGAATACTACTACTAGTGAGTGACAGTATCCGAATTATTGCATTCGAATGCATGAGATTTCGATTAGCGAATACTACTACTAGTGAGTGACAGTATCCGAGAACTTGCATTCGAATGCATGAGATTTCGATTAGCGAATACTACTACTAGTGAGTGACAGTATCCGAATTATTGCATTCGAATGCATGAGATTTCGATTAGCGAATACTACTACTAGTGAGTGACAGTATCCGAGAACGTGCATTCGAATGCATGAGATTTCGATTAGCGAATACTACTACTAATGAGTGACAGTATCCGAATTATTGCATTCGAATGCATGAAATTTCGATTAGCGAATACTACTACTAGTGAGTGACAGTATCCGAATTATTGCATTCGAATGCATGAGATTTCAATTAGCGAATACTACTACTAGTGAGTGACAGTATCCGAGAACTTGCATTCGAATGCAAGAGATTTCGATTAGCGAATACTACTACTAGTGAGTGACAGTATCCGAGAACTTGCATTCGAATGCATGAGATTTCGATTAGCGAATACTACTACTAGTGAGAGACAGAATCCGAGAACTTGCATTCGAATGTATGAGATTTCGATTAGGGAATACTACTACTAGTGAGTGACAGTATCCGAATTATTGCATTCGAATTCATGAAATTTCGATTAGCGATTACTACTTCTAGTGAGTGACAGTATCCCAGAACTTGCAATCGAATGCATGAGATTTCGATTAGCGATTACTACTACTAATGAGTGACAGTATCCCAGAACTTGCATTCGAATGCATGAGATTTCGATTAGCGAATACTACTTCTAGTGAGTGACAGTATCCGAATTATTGCATTCGAATTCTTGAAATTTCGATTAGCGATTACTGCTACTAGTGAGTGACAGTATCCCAGAACTTGCGTTCGAATGCATGAGATTTCGATTAGCGAATACTACTACTAGTGAGTGACAGTATCCGGATTATTGCATTCGAATGCATGAGATTTCGATTAGCGAATTCTACTACTAGTGAGTGACAGAATCCGAGAACTTGCATTCGAATGCATGAGATTTCGATTAGCGAATACTACTACTAGTGAGTGACAGTATCCGAGAACTTGCATTCGAATGCATGAGATTTCGATTAGCGAATACTACTACTAGTGAGTGACAGTATCCGAGAACTTGCATTCGAATGCATGAGATTTCGATTAGCGAATACTACTACTAGTGAGAGACAGAATCCGAGAACTTGCATTCGAATGCATTAGATTTCGATTAGCGAATACTACTACTAGTGAGTGACAGTATCCGAATTATTGCATTCGAATGCATGAAATTTCGATTAGCAAATACTACTACTAGTGAGTGACAGTATCCCAGAACTTGCATTCGAATGCATATGATTTCGATTTGCGAATACTACTACTAGTGAGTGACAGTATCCGAATTATTGCATTCGAATGCATGAAATTTCGATTAGCGAATACTACTACTAGTGAGTGACAGTATCCGAATTATTGCATTCGAATTCATGAAACTTCGATTAGCGATTACTACTACTAGTGAGTGAAAGTATCCCAGAACTTGCATTCGAATGCATGAGATTTCGATTAGCGAATACTACTACTAGTGAGTGACAGTATCCGGATTATTGCATTCGAATGCATGAGATTTCGATTAGCGAATACTACTACTAGTGAGTGACAGAATCCGAGAACTTGCATTCGAATGCATGAGATTTCGATTAGCGAATACTACTACTAGTGAGTGACAGTATCCGAGAACTTGCATTCGAATGCATGAGATTTCGATTAGCGAATACTACTACTAGTGAGTGACAGTATCCGAGAACTTGCATTCGAATGCATGAGATTTCGATTAGCGAATACTACTACTAGTGAGAGACAGAATCCGAGAACTTGCATTCGAATGCATTAGATTTCGATTAGCGAATACTACTACTAGTGAGTGACAGTATCCAAATTATTGCATTCGAATGCATCAAATTTCGATTAGCGAATACTACTACTAGTGAGTGACAGTATCCGAATTATTGCATTCGAATGCATGAAATTTCGATTAGCGAATACTACCACTAGTGAGTGACAGTATCCGAATTATTGCATTCGAATGCATGAAATTTCGATTAGCGAATACTACTACTACTGAGTGACAGTATCCCAGAACTTGCATTCGAATGCATGAGATTTCGATTAGCGAATACTACTACTAGTGAGTGACAGTATCCGGATTATTGCATTCGAATGCATGAGATTTCGATTAGCGAATACTTCTACTAGTGAGTGAGAGTATCCGAGAATTTGCATTCGAATGCATGAGATGTCGATTAGCGAATACTACTACTAGTGAGTGACAGTATCCGAGAACTTGAATTCGAATGCATGAGATTTCGATTAGTGAATACTATTACTAGTGAGTGACAGTATCCGAATTATTGCATTCGAATGCAAGAGATTTCGATTAGCGAATACTACCACTAGTGAGTGACAGTATCCGAGAACTTGCATTCGAATGCATGAGATTTCGATTAGCGAATACTACTACTAGTGAGTGACAGTATCCGAATTATTGCATTCGAATGCATGAGATTTCGATTAGCGA
This sequence comes from Tenodera sinensis, assembly GCA_030765045.1. Taxonomy (NCBI): domain Eukaryota; kingdom Metazoa; phylum Arthropoda; class Insecta; order Mantodea; family Mantidae; genus Tenodera; species Tenodera sinensis. The sequence goes on from JAUKNM010000016.1 coordinate 1,868,124, forward strand.
ATACTACTACTAGTGAGTGACAGTATCCGAGAACGTGCATTCGAATGCATGAGATTTCGATTAGCGAATACTACTACTAGTGAGTGACAGTATCCAAATTATTGCATTCCAATGCTTGAGATTTCGATTAGCGAATACTACTACTAGTGAGTGACAGTATCCGAATTATTGCATTCGAATGCATGAGATTTCGATTAGCGAACACTACTACTAGTGAGTGACAGTATCCGATTTATTGCATTCGAATGCAAGAGATTTCGATTAGCGAATACTACTACTAATGAGTGACAGTATCCGAGAACTTGCTTTCGAATGCAAGAGATTTCGATTAGCGAATACTACTACTAGTGAGTAACAGTATCCGAGAACTTGCATACGAATGCATGAGATTTCGATTAGCGAATACTACTACTAGTGAGTGACAGTATCCGAGAACTTGCATTCGAATGCATGAGATTTCGATTAGCGAATACTACTACTAGTGAGTTACAGTATCCGAGAACTTGCATTCGAATGCATGAGATTTCGATTAGCGAATACTACTACTAGTGAGTGACAGTATCCGAGAACTTGCATTCGAATTCATGAGACTTCGATTAGCGAATACTACTAGTAGTAAGTGACAGTATCCGAGAACCTGCATTCGAATGCATGAGATTTCGATTAGCGAATACTACTACTAGTGAGTGACAGTATCCGAGTAGTTGCATTCGAATGCATGAGATTTCGATTAGCGAATACTACTACTAATGAGTGACAGTATCCGAATTATTGCATTCGAATGCATGAAATTTCGATTAGCGAATACTACTACTAGTGAGTGACAGTATCCGAATTATTGCATTCGAATGCATGAGATTTCAATTAGCGAATACTACTACTAGTGAGTGACAGTATCCGAGAACTTGCATTCGAATGCAAGAGATTTCGATTAGCGAATACTACTACTAGTGAGTGACAGTATCCGAGAACTTGCATTCGAATGCATGAGATTTCGATTAGCGAATACTACTACTAGTGAGAGACAGAATCCGAGAACTTGCATTCGAATGTATGAGATTTCGATTAGGGAATACTACTACTAGTGAGTGACAGTATCCGAATTATTGCATTCGAATTCATGAAATTTCGATTAGCGAATACTACTACTAGTGAGTGACAGTATCCGAATTATTGCATTCGAATGCATGAAATTTCGATTAGCGAATACTACCACTAGTGAGTGACAGTATCCGAATTATTGCATTCGAATGCATGAAATTTCGATTAGCGAATACTACTACTACTGAGTGACAGTATCCCAGAACTTGCATTCGAATGCATGAGATTTCGATTAGCGAATACTACTACTAGTGAGTGACAGTATCCGGATTATTGCATTCGAATGCATGAGATTTCGATTAGCGAATACTTCTACTAGTGAGTGAGAGTATCCGAGAATTTGCATTCGAATGCATGAGATGTCGATTAGCGAATACTACTACTAGTGAGTGACAGTATCCGAGAACTTGAATTCGAATGCATGAGATTTCGATTAGTGAATACTATTACTAGTGAGTGACAGTATCCGAATTATTGCATTCGAATGCAAGAGATTTCGATTAGCGAATACTACCACTAGTGAGTGACAGTATTCGAGAACTTGCATTCGAATGCATGAGATTTCGATTAGCGAATACTACTACTAGTGAGTGACAGTATCCGAATTATTGCATTCGAATGCATGAGATTTCGATTAGCGAATACTACTACTAGTGAGTGACAGTATCCGAGAACGTGCATTCGAATGCATGAGATTTCGATTAGCGAATACTACTACTAGTGAGTGACAGTATCCAAATTGTTGCATTCCAATGCTTGAGATTTCGATTAGCGAATACTACTACTAGTGAGTGACAGTATCCGAATTATTGCATTCGAATGCATGAGATTTCGATTAGCGAACACTACTACTAGTGAGTGACAGTATCCGATTTATTGCATTCGAATGCAAGAGATTTCAATTAGCGAATACTACTACTAATGAGTGACAGTATCCGAGAACTTGCTTTCGAATGCAAGAGATTTCGATTAGCGAATACTACTACTAGTGAGTAACAGTATCCGAGAACTTGCATACGAATGCATGAGATTTCGATTAGCGAATACTACTACTAGTGAGTGACAGTATCCGAGAACTTGCATTCGAATGCATGAGATTTCGATTAGCGAATACTACTACTAGTGAGTTACAGTATCCGAGAACTTGCATTCGAATGCATGAGATTTCGATTAGCGAATACTACTAGTAGTAAGTGACAGTATCCGAGAACCTGCATTCGAATGCATGAGATTTCGATTAGCGAATACTACTACTAGTGAGTGACAGTATCCGAGAAGTTGCATTCGAATGCATGAGATTTCGATTAGCGAATACTACTACTAATGAGTGACAGTATCCGAATTATTGCATTCGAATGCATGAAATTTCGATTAGCGAATACTACTACTAGTGAGTGACAGTATCCGAATTATTGCATTCGAATGCATGAGATTTCAATTAGCGAATACTACTACTAGTGAGTGACAGTATCCGAGAACTTGCATTCGAATGCAAGAGATTTCGATTAGCGAATACTACTACTAGTGAGTGACAGTATCCGAGAACTTGCATTCGAATGCATGAGATTTCGATTAGCGAATACTACTACTAGTGAGAGACAGAATCCGAGAACTTGCATTCGAATGTATGAGATTTCGATTAGGGAATACTACTACTAGTGAGTGACAGTATCCGAATTATTGCATTCGAATTCATGAAATTTCGATTAGCGATTACTACTACTAGTGAGTGACAGTATCCCAGAACTTGCAATCGAATGCATGAGATTTCGATTAGCGATTACTACTACTAGTGAGTGACAGTATCCCAGAACTTGCATTCGAATGCATGAGATTTCGATTAGCGAATACTACTTCTAGTGAGTGACAGTATCCGAATTATTGCATTCGAATTCATGAAATTTCGATTAGCGATTACTGCTACTAGTGAGTGACAGTATCCCAGAACTTGCGTTCGAATGCATGAGATTTCGATTAGCGAATACTACTACTAGTGAGTGACAGTATCCGGATTATTGCATTCGAATGCATGAGATTTCGATTAGCGAATTCTACTACTAGTGAGTGACAGAATCCGAGAACTTGCATTCGAATGCATGAGATTTCGATTAGCGAATACTACTACTAGTTAGTGACAGTATCCGAGAACTTGCATTCGAATGCATGAGATTTCGATTAGCGAATACTACTACTAGTGAGTGACAGTATCCGAGAACTTGCATTCGAATGCATGAGATTTCGATTAGCGAATACTACTACTAGTGAGAGACAGAATCCGAGAACTTGCATTCAAATGCATTAGATTTCGATTAGCGAATACTACTACTAGTGAGTGACAGTATCCGAATTATTGCATTCGAATGCATGAAATTTCGATTAGCAAATACTACTACTAGTGAGTGACAGTATCCCAGAACTTGCATTCGAATGCATATGATTTCGATTTGCGAATACTACTACTAGTGAGTGACAGTATCCGAATTATTGCATTCGAATGCATGAAATTTCGATTAGCGAATACTACTACTAGTGAGTGACAGTATCCGAATTATTGCATTCGAATTCATGAAACTTCGATTAGCGATTACTACTACTAGTGAGTGAAAGTATCCCAGAACTTGCATTCGAATGCATGAGATTTCGATTAGCGAATACTACTACTAGTGAGTGACAGTATCCGGATTATTGCATTCGAATGCATGAGATTTCAATTAGCGAATACTACTACTAGTGAGTGACAGTATCCGAGAACTTGCATTCGAATGCATGATATTTCGATTAGCGAATACTACTACTAGTGAGTGACAGTATCCGAATTATTGCATTCGAATTCATGAAATTTCGATTAGCGATTACTACTACTAGTGAGTGACAGTATCCCAGAACTTGCAATCGAATGCATGAGATTTCGATTAGCGATTACCACTACTAGTGAGTGACAGTATCCCAGAACTTGCATTCGAATGCATGAGATTTTTATTAGCGAATACTACTACTAGTGAGTGACAGTATCCAAATTATTGCATTCGAATGCATCAAATTTCGATTAGCGAATACTACTACTAGTGAGTGACAGTATCCGAATTATTGCATTCGAATGCATGAAATTTCGATTAGCGAATACTACCACTAGTGAGTGACAGTATCCGAATTATTGCATTCGAATGCATGAAATTTCGATTAGCGAATACTACTACTACTGAGTGACAGTATCCCAGAACTTGCATTCGAATGCATGAGATTTCGATTAGCGAATACTACTACTAGTGAGTGACAGTATCCGGATTATTGCATTCGAATGCATGAGATTTCGATTAGCGAATACTTCTACTAGTGAGTGAGAGTATCCGAGAATTTGCATTCGAATGCATGAGATGTCGATTAGCGAATACTACTACTAGTGAGTGACAGTATCCGAGAACTTGAATTCGAATGCATGAGATTTCGATTAGTGAATACTATTACTAGTGAGTTTCAGTATCCGAATTATTGCATTCGAATGCAAGAGATTTCGATTAGCGAATACTACCACTAGTGAGTGACAGTATCCGAGAACTTGCATTCGAATGCATGAGATTTCGATTAGCGAATACTACTACTAGTGAGTGACAGTATCCGAATTATTGCATTCGAATGCATGAGATTTCGATTAGCGAATACTACTACTAGTGAGTGACAGTATCCGAGAACGTGCATTCGAATGCATGAGATTTCGATTAGCGAATACTACTACTAGTGAGTGACAGTATCCAAATTATTGCATTCCAATGCTTGAGATTTCGATTAGCGAATACTACTACTAGTGAGTGACAGTATCCGAATTATTGCATTCGAATGCATGAGATTTCGATTAGCGAACACTACTACTAGTGAGTGACAGTATCCGATTTATTGCATTCGAATGCAAGAGATTTCGATTAGCGAATACTACTACTAATGAGTGACAGTATCCGAGAACTTGCTTTCGAATGCAAGAGATTTCGATTAGCGAATACTACTACTAGTGAGTAACAGTATCCGAGAACTTGCATACGAATGCATGAGATTTCGATTAGCGAATACTACTACTAGTGAGTGACAGTATCCGAGAACTTGCATTCGAATGCATGAGATTTCGATTAGCGAATACTACTACTAGTGAGTTACAGTATCCGAGAACTTGCATTCGAATGCATGAGATTTCGATTAGCGAATACTACTAGTAGTAAGTGACAGTATCCGAGAACCTGCATTCGAATGCATGAGATTTCGATTAGCGAATACTACTACTAGTGAGTGACAGTATCCGAGAAGTTGCATTCGAATGCATGAGATTTCGATTAGCGAATACTACTACTAATGAGTGACAGTATCCGAATTATTGCATTCGAATGCATGAAATTTCGATTAGCGAATACTACTACTAGTGAGTGACAGTATCCGAATTATTGCATTCGAATGCATGAGATTTCAATTAGCCAATACTACTACTAGTGAGTGACAGTATCCCAGAACTTGCATTCGAATGCAAGAGATTTCGATTAGCGAATACTACTACAAGTGAGTGACAGTATCCGAGAACTTGCATTCGAATGCATGAGATTTCGATTAGCGAATACTACTACTAGTGAGAGACAGAATCCGAGAACTTGCATTCGAATGTATGAGATTTCGATTAGGGAATACTACTACTAGTGAGTGACAGTATCCGAATTATTGCATTCGAATTCATGAAATTTCGATTAGCGATTACTACTACTAGTGAGTGACAGTATCCCAGAACTTGCAATCGAATGCATGAGATTTCGATTAGCGATTACTACTACTAGTGAGTGACAGTATCCCAGAACTTGCATTCGAATGCATGAGATTTCGATTAGCGAATACTACTTCTAGTGAGTGACAGTATCCGAATTATTGCATTCGAATTCATGAAATTTCGATTAGCGATTACTGCTACTAGTGAGTGACAGTATCCCAGAACTTGCGTTCGAATGCATGAGATTTCGATTAGCGAATACTACTACTAGTGAGTGACAGTATCCGGATTATTGCATTCGAATGCATGAGATTTCGATTAGCGAATTCTACTACTAGTGAGTGACAGAATCCGAGAACTTGCATTCGAATGCATGAGATTTCGATTAGCGAATACTACTACTAGTGAGTGACAGTATCCGAGAACTTGCATTCGAATGCATGAGATTTCGATTAGCGAATACTACTACTAGTGAGTGACAGTATCCGAGAACTTGCATTCGAATGCATGAGATTTCGATTAGCGAATACTACTACTAGTGAGAGACAGAATCCGAGAACTTGCATTCGAATGCATTAGATTTCGATTAGCGAATACTACTACTAGTGAGTGACAGTATCCGAATTATTGCATTCGAATGCATGAAATTTCGATTATCAAATACTACTACTAGTGAGTGACAGTATCCCAGAACTTGCATTCGAATGCATATGATTTCGATTTGCGAATACTACTACTAGTGAGTGACAGTATCCGAATTATTGCATTCGAATGCATGAAATTTCGATTAGCGAATACTACTACTAGTGAGTGACAGTATCCGAATTATTGCATTCGAATTCATGAAACTTCGATTAGCGATTACTACTACTAGTGAGTGAAAGTATCCCAGAACTTGCATTCGAATGCATGAGATTTCGATTAGCGAATACTACTACTAGTGAGTGACAGTATCCGGATTATTGCATTCGAATGCATGAGATTTCAATTAGCGAATACTACTACTAGTGAGTGACAGTATCCGAGAACTTGCATTCGAATGCATGATATTTCGATTAGCGAATACTACTACTAGTGAGTGACAGTATCCGAATTATTGCATTCGAATTCATGAAATTTCGATTAGCGATTACTACTACTAGTGAGTGAAAGTATCCCAGAACTTGCAATCGAATGCATGAGATTTCGATTAGCGATTACTACTACTAGTGAGTGACAGTATCCCAGAACTTGCATTCGAATGCATGAGATTTTTATTAGCGAATACTACTTCTAGTGAGTGACAGTATCCGAATTATTGCATTCGAATTCATGAAATTTCGATTAGCGATTACTACTACTAGTGAGTGACAGTATCCCAGAACTTGCATTCGAATGCATGAGATTTCGATTAGCGAATACTACTACTAGTGAGTGACAGTATCCGGATTATTGCATTCGAATGCATGAGATTTCGATTAGCGAATACTACTACTAGTGAGTGACAGAATCCGAGAACTTGCATTCGAATGCATGAGATTTCGATTAGCGAATACTACTACTAGTGAGTGACAGTATCCGAGAACTTGCATTCGAATGCATGAGATTTCGATTAGCGAATACTACTACTAGTGAGTGACAGTATCCGAGAACTTGCATTCGAATGCATGAGATTTCGATTAGCGAATACTACTACTAGTGAGAGACAGAATCCGAGAACTTGCATTCGAATGCATTAGATTTCGATTAGCGAATACTACTACTAGTGAGTGACAGTATCCAAATTATTGCATTCGAATGCATCAAATTTCGATTAGCGAATACTACTACTAGTGAGTGACAGTATCCGAATTATTGCATTCGAATGCATGAAATTTCGATTAGCGAATACTACTACTACTGAGTGACAGTATCCCAGAACTTGCATTCGAATGCATGAGATTTCGATTAGCGAATACTACTACTAGTGAGTGACAGTATCCGGATTATTGCATTCGAATGCATGAGATTTCGATTAGCGAATACTTCTACTAGTGAGTGAGAGTATCCGAGAATTTGCATTCGAATGCATGAGATGTCGATTAGCGAATACTACTACTAGTGAGTGACAGTATCCGAGAACTTGAATTCGAATGCATGAGATTTCGATTAGTGAATACTATTACTAGTGAGTGACAGTATCCGAATTATTGCATTCGAATGCAAGAGATTTCGATTAGCGAATACTACCACTAGTGAGTGACAGTATCCGAGAACTTGCATTCGAATGCATGAGATTTCGATTAGCGAATACTACTACTAGTGAGTGACAGTATCCGAATTTTTTGCATTCGAATGCATGAGATTTCGATTAGCGAATACTACTACTAGTGAGTGACAGTATCCGAGAACGTGCATTCGAATGCATGAGATTTCGATTAGCGAATACTACTACTAGTGAGTGACAGTATCCAAATTATTGCATTCCAATGCTTGAGATTTCGATTAGCGAATACTACTACTAGTGAGTGACAGTATCCGAATTATTGCATTCGAATGCATGAGATTTCGATTAGCGAACACTACTACTAGTGAGTGACAGTATCCGATTTATTGCATTCGAATGCAAGAGATTTCGATTAGCGAATACTACTACTAATGAGTGACAGTATCCGAGAACTTGCTTTCGAATGCAAGAGATTTCGATTAGCGAATACTACTACTAGTGAGTAACAGTATCCGAGAACTTGCATACGAATGCATGAGATTTCGATTAGCGAATACTACTACTAGTGAGTGACAGTATCCGAGAACTTGCATACGAATGCATGAGATTTCGATTAGCGAATACTACTACTAGTGAGTTACAGTATCCGAGAACTTGCATTCGAATGCATGAGATTTCGATTAGCGAATACTACTACTAGTGAGTGACAGTATCCGAGAACTTGCATTCGAATTCATGAGACTTCGATTAGCGAATACTACTAGTAGTAAGTGACAGTATCCGAGAACCTGCATTCGAATGCATGAGATTTCGATTAGCGAATACTACTACTAGTGAGTGACAGTATCCGAGAAGTTGCATTCGAATGCATGAGATTTCGATTAGCGAATACTACTACTAATGAGTGACAGTATCCGAATTATTGCATTCGAATGCATAAAATTTCGATTAGCGAATACTACTACTAGTGGGTGACAGTATCCGAATTATTGCATTCGAATGCATGAGATTTCAATTAGCGAATACTACTACTAGTGAGTGACAGTATCCGAGAACTTGCATTCGAATGCAAGAGATTTCGATTAGCGAATACTACTACTAGTGAGTGACAGTATCCGAGAACTTGCATTCGAATGCATGAGATTTCGATTAGCGAATACTACTACTAGTGAGAGACAGAATCCGAGAACTTGCATTCGAATGTATGAGATTTCGATTAGGGAATACTACTACTAGTGAGTGACAGTATCCGAATTATTGCATTCGAATTCATGAAATTTCGATTAGCGATTACTACTACTAGTGAGTGACAGTATCCCAGAACTTGCAATCGAATGCATGAGATTTCGATTAGCGATTACTACTACTAGTGAGTGACAGTATCCCAGAACTTGCATTCGAATGCATGAGATTTCGATTAGCGAATACTACTTCTAGTGAGTGACATTATCCGAATTATTGCATTCGAATTCATGAAATTTCGATTAGCGATTACTGCTACTAGTGAGTGACAGTATCCCAGAACTTGCGTTCGAATGCATGAGATTTCGATTAGCGAATACTACTACTAGTGAGTGACAGTATCCGGATTATTGCATTCGAATGCATGAGATTTCGATTAGCGAATACTACTACTAGTGAGTGACAGAATCCGAGAACTTGCATTCGAATGCATGAGATTTCGATTAGCGAATACTACTACTAGTGAGTGACAGTATCCGAGAACTTGCATTCGAATGCATGAGATTTCGATTAGCGAATACTACTACTAGTGAGTGACAGTATCCGAGAACTTGCATTCGAATGCATGAGATTTCGATTAGCGAATACTACTACTAGTGAGAGACAGAATCCGAGAACTTGCATTCGAATGCATTAGATTTCGATTAGCGAATACTACTACTAGTGAGTGACAGTATCCGAATTATTGCATTCGAATGCATGAAATTTCGATTAGCAAATACTACTACTAGTGAGTGACAGTATCCCAGAACTTGCATTCGAATGCATATGATTTCGATTTGCGAATACTACTACTAGTGAGTGACAGTATCCGAATTATTGCATTCGAATGCATGAAATTTCGATTAGCGAATACTACTACTAGTGAGTGACAGTATCCGAATTATTGCATTCGAATTCATGAAACTTCAATTAGCGATTACTACTACTAGTGAGTGAAAGTATCCCAGAACTTGCATTCGAATGCATGAGATTTCGATTAGCGAATACTACTACTAGTGAGTGACAGTATCCGGATTATTGCATTCGAATGCATGAGATTTCAATTAGCGAATACTACTACTAGTGAGTGACAGTATCCGAGAACTTGCATTCGAATGCATGATATTTCGATTAGCGAATACTACTACTAGTGAGTGACAGTATCCAAATTATTGCATTCGAATGCATGAGATTTCGATTAGCGAATACTACTACTAGTGAGTGACAGTATCCGAGAACTTGCATTCGAATGCATGAGATTTCGATTAGCGAATACTACTACTAATGAGTGACAGTATCCGAATTATTGCATTCGAATGCATGAAATTTCGATTAGCGAATACTACTACTAGTGAGTGACAGTATCCGAAATATTGCATTCGAATGCATGAGATTTCAATTAGCGAATACTACTACTAGTGAGTGACAGTATCCGAGAACTTGCATTCGAATGCAAGAGACTTCAATTAGCGAATACTACTACTAGTGAGTGACAGTATCCGAGAACTTGCATTCGAATGCATGAGATTTCGATTAGCGAATACTACTACTAGTGAGTGACAGTATCCGAGAACTTGCATTCGAATGCATGAGATTTCGATTAGCGAATACTACTACTAGTGAGAGACAGAATCCGAGAACTTGCATTCGAATGTATGAGATTTCGATTAGGGAATACTACTACTAGTGAGTGACAGTATCCGAATTATTGCATTCGAATTCATGAAATTTCGATTAGCGATTACTATTACTAGTGAGTGACAGTATCCCAGAACTTGCATTCGAATGCATGAGATTTTTATTAGCGAATACTACTTCTAGTGAGTGACAGTATCCGAATTATTGCATTCGAATTCATGAAATTTCGATTAGCGATTACTACTACTAGTGAGTGACAGTATCCCAGAACTTGCATTCGAATGCATGAGATTTCGATTAGCGAATACTACTACTAGTGAGTGACAGTATCCGGATTATTGCATTCGAATGCATGAGATTTCGATTAGCGAATACTACTACTAGTGAGTGACAGAATCCGAGAACTTGCATTCGAATGCATGAGATTTCGATTAGCGAATACTACTACTAGTGAGTGACAGTATCCGAGAACTTGCATTCGAATGCATGAGATTTCGATTAGCGAATACTACTACTAGTGAGTGACAGTATCCGAGAACTTGCATTCGAATGCATGAGATTTCGATTAGCGAATACTACTACTAGTGAGAGACAGAATCCGAGAACTTGCATTCGAATGCATTAGATTTCGATTAGCGAATACTACTACTAGTGAGTGACAGTATCCAAATTATTGCATTCGAATGCATCAAATTTCGATTAGCGAATACTACTACTAGTGAGTGACAGTATCCGAATTATTGCATTCGAATGCATGAAATTTCGATTAGCGAATACTACCACTAGTGAGTGACAGTATCCGAATTATTGCATTCGAATGCATGAAATTTCGATTAGCGAATACTACTACTACTGAGTGACAGTATCCCAGAACTTGCATTCGAATGCATGAGATTTCGATTAGCGAATACTACTACTAGTGAGTGACAGTATCCGGATTATTGCATTCGAATGCATGAGATTTCGATTAGCGAATACTTCTACTAGTGAGTGAGAGTATCCGAGAATTTGCATTCGAATGCATGAGATGTCGATTAGCGAATACTACTACTAGTGAGTGACAGTATCCGAGAACTTGAATTCGAATGCATGAGATTTCGATTAGTGAATACTATTACTAGTGAGTGACAGTATCCGAATTATTGCATTCGAATGCAAGAGATTTCGATTAGCGAATACTACCACTAGTTAGTGACAGTATCCGAGAACTTGCATTCGAATGCATGAGATTTCGATTAGCGAATACTACTACTAGTGAGTGACAGTATCCGAATTATTGCATTCGAATGCATGAGATTTCGATTAGCGAATACTACTACTAGTGAGTGACAGTATCCGAGAACGTGCATTCGAATGCATGAGATTTCGATTAGCGAATACTACTACTAGTGAGTGACAGTATCCAAATTATTGCATTCCAATGCTTGAGATTTCGATTAGCGAATACTACTACTAGTGAGTGACAGTATCCGAATTATTGCATTCGAATGCATGAGATTTCGATTAGCGAACACTACTACTAGTGAGTGACAGTATCCGATTTATTGCATTCGAATGCAAGAGATTTCGATTAGCGAATACTACTACTAATGAGTGACAGTATCCGAGAACTTGCTTTCGAATGCAAGAGATTTCGATTAGCGAATACTACTACTAGTGAGTAACAGTATCCGAGAACTTGCATACGAATGCATGAGATTTCGATTAGCGAATACTACTACTAGTGAGTGACAGTATCCGAGAACTTGCATTCGAATGCATGAGATTTCGATTAGCGAATACTACTACTAGTGAGTTACAGTATCCGAGAACTTGCATTCGAATGCATGAGATTTCGATTAGCGAATACTACTACTAGTGAGTGACAGTATCCGAGAACTTGCATTCGAATTCATGAGACTTCGATTAGCGAATACTACTAGTAGTAAGTGACAGTATCCGAGAACCTGCATTCGAATGCATGAGATTTCGATTAGCGAATACTACTACTAGTGAGTGACAGTATCCGAGAAGTTGCATTCGAATGCATGAGATTTCGATTAGCGAATACTACTACTAATGAGTGACAGTATCTGAATTATTGCATTCGAATGCATGAAATTTCGATTAGCGAATACTACTACTAGTGAGTGACAGTATCCGAATTATTGCATTCGAATGCATGAGATTTCAATTAGCGAATACTACTACTAGTGAGTGACAGTATCCGAGAACTTGCATTCGAATGCAAGAGATTTCGATTAGCGAATACTACTACTAGTGAGTGACAGTATCCGAGAACTTGCATTCGAATGCATGAGATTTCGATTAGCGAATACTACTACTAGTGAGAGACAGAATCCGAGAACTTGCATTCGAATGTATGAGATTTCGATTAGGGAATACTACTACTAGTGAGTGACAGTATCCGAATTATTGCATTCGAATTCATGAAATTTCGATTAGCGAATACTACTACTAGTGAGTGACAGTATCCGAGAACTTGCATTCGAATGCATGAGATTTCGATTAGCGAATACTACTACTAGTGAGTGACAGTATCCGAATTATTGCATTCGAATTCATGAAATTTCGATTAGCGATTACTGCTACTAGTGAGTGACAGTATCCCAGAACTTGCGTTCGAATGCATGAGATTTCGATTAGCGAATACTACTACTAGTGAGTGACAGTATCCGGATTATTGCATTCGAATGCATGAGATTTCGATTAGCGAATACTACTACTAGTGAGTGACAGAATCCGAGAACTTGCATTCGAATGCATGAGATTTCGATTAGCGAATACTACTACTAGTGAGTGACAGTATCCGAGAACTTGCATTCGAATGCATGAGATTTCGATTAGCGAATACTACTACTAGTGAGTGACAGTATCCGAGAACTTGCATTCGAATGCATGAGATTTCGATTAGCGAATACTACTACTAGTGAGAGACAGAATCCGAGAACTTGCATTCGAATGCATTAGATTTCGATTAGCGAGTACTACTACTAGTGAGTGACAGTATCCGAATTATTGCATTCGAATGCATGAAATTTCGATTAGCAAATACTACTACTAGTGAGTGACAGTATCCCAGAACTTGCATTCGAATGCATATGATTTCGATTTGCGAATACTACTACTAGTGAGTGACAGTATCCGAATTATTGCATTCGAATGCATGAAATTTCGATTAGCGAATACTACTACTAGTGAGTGACAGTATCCGAATTATTGCATTCGAATTCATGAAACTTCGATTAGCGATTACTACTACTAGTGAGTGAAAGTATCCCAGAACTTGCATTCGAATGCATGAGATTTCGATTAGCGAATACTACTACTAGTGAGTGACAGTATCCGGATTATTGCATTCGAATGCATGAGATTTCAATTAGCGAATACTACTACTAGTGAGTGACAGTATCCGAGAACTTGCATTCGAATGCATGATATTTCGATTAGCGAATACTACTACTAGTGAGTGACAGTATCCAAATTATTGCATTCGAATGCATGAAATTTCGATTAGCGAATACTACTACTAGTGAGTGACAGTATCCGAATTATTGCATTCGAATGCATGAAATTTAGATTAGCGAATACTACTACTAGTGAGTGACAGTATCCGAATTATTGCATTCGAATGCATGAAATTTCGATTAGCGAATACTACTACTAGTGAGTGACAGTATCCGAATTATTGCATTCGAATGCATGAAATTTCGATTAGCGAATACTACTACTAGTGAGTGACAGTATCCCAGAACTTGCATTCGAATACATCAGATTTCGATTAGCGAATACTACTACTACTAGTGAGTGACAGTATCCGGATTATTGCATTCGAATGCATGAGATTTCGATTAGCGAATACTTCTACTAGTGAGTGACAGTATCCGAGAACTTGCATTCGAATGCATGAGATTTCGATTAGCGAATACTACTACTAGTGAGTGACAGTATCCGAGAACTTGAATTCGAATGCATGAGATTTCGATTAGTGAATACTATTACTAGTGAGTGACAGTATCCGAATTATTGCATTCGAATGCAAGAGATTTCGATTAGCGAATACTACCACTAGTGAGTGACAGTATCCGAGAACTTGCATTCGAATGCATGAAATTTCGATTAGCGAATACTACTACTAGTGAGTGACAGTATCCGAATTATTGCATTCGAATTCATGAAATTTCGATTAGCGATTACTACTACTAGTGAGTGACAGTATCCCAGAACTTGCATTCGAATGCATGAGATTTCGATTAGCGAATACTACTACTAGTGAGTGACAGTATCCGGATTATTGCATTCGAATGCATGAGATTTCGATTAGCAAATACTACTACTAGTGAGTGACAGTATCCGAGAACTTGCATTCGAATGCATGAGATTTCGATTAGCGAATACTACTACTAGTGAGTGACAGTATCCGAGAACTTGCATTCGAATGCATTAGATTTCGATTAGCGAATACTACTACTAGTGAGAGACAGAATCCGAGAACTTGCATTCGAATGCATTAGATTTCGATTAGCGAATACTACTACTAGTGAGTGACAGTATCCGAATTATAGCATTCGAATGCATGAAATTTCGATTAGCAAATACTACTACTAGTGAGTGACAGTATCCGAGAACTTGCATTCGAATGCAAGAGATCTCGATTAGCGAATACTACTACTAGTGAGTGACAGTATCCGAGAACCTGCATTCGAATGCATTAGATTTCGATTAGCGAATACTACTACTAGTAGGTGACAGTATCCGAATTATTGCATTCGAATGCATGAAATTTCGATTAGCAAATACTACTACTAGTGAGTGACAGTATCCGAGAACTTGCATTCGAATTCATGAGATTTCGATTAGCGAATACTACTAGTAGTGAGTGACAGTATCCGAGAACCTGCATTCGAATGCATGAGATTTCGATTAGCGAATACTACTACTAGTGAGTGACAGTATCCGAGAACTTGCATTCGAATGCATGAGATTTCGATTAGCGGATACTACTACTAATGAGTGACAGTATCCGAATTATTGCATTCGAATGCATGAAATTTCGATTAGCGAATACTACTACTAGTGAGTGACAGTATCCGAATTATTACATTCGAATGCATGAGATTTCAATTAGCGAATACTACTACTAGTGAGTGACAGTATCCGAGAACTTGCATTCGAATGCAAGAGACTTCGATTAGCGAATACTACTACTAGTGAGTGACAGTATCCCAGAACTTGCATTCGAATGCATGAGATTTCGATTAGCGAATACTAC
Source organism: Tenodera sinensis (assembly GCA_030765045.1). Classification (NCBI taxonomy): domain Eukaryota; kingdom Metazoa; phylum Arthropoda; class Insecta; order Mantodea; family Mantidae; genus Tenodera; species Tenodera sinensis. The sequence goes on from JAUKNM010000016.1 coordinate 1,884,282, forward strand.
TACTAGTGAGTGACAGTATCCGAGAACTTGCATTCGAATGCATGAGATTTCGATTAGCGAATACTACTACTAGTGAGAGACAGAATCCGAGAACTTGCATTCGAATGCATGAGATTTCGATTAGGGAATACTACTACTAGTGAGTGACAGTATCCGAATTATTGCATTCGAATTCATGAAATTTCGATTAGCGATTACTACTACTAGTGAGTGACAGTATCCCAGAACTTGCAATCGAATGCATGAGATTTCGATTAGCGATTACTACTACTAGTGAGTGACAGTATCCCAGAACTTGCATTCGAATGCATGAGATTTCGATTAGCGAATACTACTTCTAGTGAGTGACAGTATCCGAATTATTGCATTCGAATTCATGAAATTTCGATTAGCGATTACTACTACTAGTCAGTGACAGTATCCCAGAACTTGCATTCGAATGCATGAGATTTCGATTAGCGAATACTACTACTAGTGAGTGACAGTATCCGGATTATTGCATTCGAATGCATGAGATTTCGATTAGCGAATACTACTACTAGTGAGTGACAGAATCCGAGAACTTGCATTCGAATGCATGAGATTTCGATTACCAAAAACTACTACTAGTGAGTGACAGTATCCGAGAACTTGCATTCGAATGCATGAGATTTCGATTAGCGAATACTACTACTAGTGAGTGACAGTATCCGAGAACTTGCATTCGAATGCATGAGATTTCGATTAGCGAATACTACTACTAGTGAGAGACAGAATCCGAGAACTTGCATTCGAATGCATTAGATTTCGATTAGCGAATACTACTACTAGTGAGTGACAGTATCCGAATTATTGCATTCGAATGCATGAAATTTCGATTAGCAAATACTACTACTAGTGAGTGACAGTATCCCAGAACTTGCATTCGAATGCATGAGATTTCGATTTGCGAATACTACTACTAGTGAGTGACAGTATCCGAATTATTGCATTCGAATGCATGAAATTTCGATTAGCGAATACTACTACTAGTGAGTGACAGTATCCGAATTATTGCAATCGAATTCATGAAACTTCGATTAGCGATTACTACTACTAGTGAGTGAAAGTATCCCAGAACTTGCATTCGAATGCATGAGATTTCGATTAGCGAATACTACTACTAGTGAGTGACAGTATCCGGATTATTGCATTCGAATGCATGAGATTTCGATTAGCGAATACTACTACTAGTGAGTGACAGAATCCGAGAACTTGCATTCGAATGCATGAGATTTCGATTAGCGAATACTACTACTAGTGAGTGACAGTATCCGAGAACTTGCATTCGAATGCATGAGATTTCGATTAGCGAATACTACTACTAGTGAGTGACAGTATCCAAATTATTGCATTCGAATGCATGAAATTTCGATTAGCGAATACTACTACTAGTGAGTGACAGTATCCGAATTATTGCATTCGAATGCATGAAATTTCGATTAGCGAATACTACTACTAGTGAGTGACAGTATCCGAATTATTGCATTCGAATGCATGAAATTTCGATTAGCGAATACTACTACTAGTGAGTGACAGTATCCGAATTATTGCATTCGAATGCATGAAATTTCGATTAGCGAATACTACTACTAGTGAGTGACAGTATCCCAGAACTTGCATTCGAATACATCAGATTTCGATTAGCGAATACTACTACTACTAGTGAGTGACAGTATCCGGATTATTGCATTCGAATGCATGAGATTTCGATTAGCGAATACTTCTACTAGTGAGTGACAGTATCCGAGAACTTGCATTCGAATGCATGAGATTTCGATTAGCGAATACTACTACTAGTGAGTGACAGTATCCGAGAACTTGAATTCGAATGCATGACATTTCGATTAGTGAATACTATTACTAGTGAGTGACAGTATCCGAATTATTGCATTCGAATGCAAGAGATTTCGATTAGCGAATACTACCACTAGTGAGTGACAGTATCCGAGAACTTGCATTCGAATGCATGAAATTTCGATAGCGAATACTACTACTAGTGAGTGACAGTATCCGAATTATTGCATTCGAATTCATGAAATTTCGATTAGCGATTACTACTACTAGTGAGTGACAGTATCCCAGGACTTGCATTCGAATGCATGAGATTTCGATTAGCGAATACTACTACTAGTGAGTGACAGTATCCGGATTATTGCATTCGAATGCATGAGATTTCGATTAGCAAATACTACTACTAGTGAGTGACAGAATCCGAGAACTTGCATTCGAATGCATGAGATTTCGATTAGCGAATACTACTACTAGTGAGTGACAGTATCCGAGAACTTGCATTCGAATGCATGAGATCTCGATTAGCGAATACTACTACTAGTGAGTGACAGTATCCGAGAACTTGCATTCGAATGCATGAGATTTCGATTAGCGAATACTACTACTAGTGAGAGACAGAATCCGAGAACTTGCATTCGAATGCATTAGATTTCGATTAGCGAATACTACTACTAGTGAGTGACAGTATCCGAATTATAGCATTCGAATGCATGAAATTTCGATTAGCAAATACTACTACTAGTGAGTGACAGTATCCCAGAACTTGCATTGGAATGCATGAGATTTCGATTAGCGAATACTACTACTAGTGAGTGACAGTATCCGAATTATTGCATTCGAATGCATGAAATTTCGATTAGCGAATACTACTACTAGTGAGTGACAGTATCCGAATTATTGCATTCGAATTCATGAAACTTCGATTAGCGATTACTACTACTAGTGAGTGACAGTATCCCAGAACTTGCATTCGAATGCATGAGATTTTGATTAGCGAATACTACTACTAGTGAGTGACAGTATCCGGATTATTGCATTCGAATGCATGAGATTTCGATTAGCGAATACTACTACTAGTGAGTGACAGAATCCGAGAACTTGCATTCGAATGCATGAGATTTCGATTAGCGAATACTACTACTAGTGAGTGACAGTATCCGAGAACTTGCATTCGAATGAATGAGATTTCGATTAGCGAATACTACTACCAGTGAGTGACAGTATCCAAATTATTGCATTCGAATGCATGAAATTTCGATTAGCGAATACTACTACTAGTGAGTGACAGTATCCGAATTATTGCATTCGAATGCATGAAATTTCGATTAGCGAATACTACTACTAGTGAGTGACAGTATCCGAATTATTGCATTCGAATGCATGAAATTTCGATTAGCGAATACTACTACTAGTGAGTGACAGTATCCGAATTATTGCATTCGAATGCATGAAATTTCGATTAGCGAATACTACTACTAGTGAGTGACAGTATCCCAGAACTTGCATTCGAATGCATGAGATTTCGATTAGCGAATACTATTACTAGTGAGTGACAGTGTACGGATTATTGCATTCGAATGCATGAGATTTCGATTAGCGAATACTTCTACTAGTGAGTGACAGTATCCGAGAACTTGCATTCGAATGCATGAGATTTCGATTAGCGAATACTACAACTAGTTAGTGACAGTATCCGAGAACTTGAATTCGAATGCATGAGATTTCGATTAGCGAATACTACTACTCATGAGTGACAGTATCCGAATTATTGCATTCGAATGCATGAGATTTCGATTAGCGAATACTAGTACTAGTGAGTGACAGTATCCGAGAACTTGCATTCGAATGCATGAGATTTCGATTAGCGAATACTACTACTAGTGAGTTACAGTATCCGAGAACTTGCATTCGAATGCATGAGATTTCGATTAGCGAATACTACTACTAGTGAGTGACAGTATCCAAATTATTGCATTCGAATGCATGAAATTTCGATTAGCGAATACTACTACTAGTGAGTTACAGTATCCGAGAACTTGCATTCGAATGCATGAGATTTCGATTAGCGAATACTACTACTAGTGAGTTACAGTATCCGAGAACTTGCATTCGAATGCATGAGATTTCGATTAGCGAATACTACTACTAGTGTGTGACAGTATCCAAATTATTGCATTCGAATGCATGAAATTTCGATTAGCGAATACTACTACTAGTGAGTGACAGAATCCGAATTATTGCATTCGAATGCTTGAAATTTCGATTAGCGAATACTACTACTAGTGAGTGACAGTATCCGAATTATTGCATTCGAAAGCATGAAATTTCGATTAGCGAATACTACCACTAGTGAGTGACAGTATCCGAATTATTGCATTCGAATGCATGAAATTTCGATTAGCGAATACTACTACTAGTGAGTGACAGTATCCCAGAACTTGCATTCAAATGCATGAGATTTTGATTAGCGAATACTACTGCTAGTGAGTGACAGTATCCGAGAACTTGCATTCGAATGCATGAGATTTCGATTAGCGAATACTACTACTAATGAGTGACAGTATCCGAATTATTGCATTCGAATGCATGAAATTTCGATTAGCGAATACTACTACTAGTGAGTGACAGTATCCGAATTATTGCATTCGAATGCATGAAATTTCGATTAGCAAATACTACTACTAGTGAGTGACAGTATCCCAGAACTTGCATTCGAATGCATGAGATTTCGATTTGCGAATACTACTACTAGTGAGTGACAGTATCCGAATTATTGCATTCGCATGCATGAAATTTCGATTAGCGAATACTTCTACTAGTGAGTGACAGTATCCGAGAACTTGCATTCGAATGCATGAGATTTCGTTTAGCGAATACTACTACTAGTGAGTGACAGTATCCGAGAACTTGAATTCGAATGCATGAGATTTCGATTAGTGAATACTATTACTAGTGAGTGACAGTATCCGAATTATTGCATTCGAATGCAAGAGATTTCTATTAGCGAATACTACCACTAGTGAGTGACAGTATCCGAGAACTTGCATTCGAATGAATGAGATTTCGATTAGCGAATACTACTACTAGTGAGTGACAGTATCCGAATTATTGCATTCGAATGCATGAGATTTCGATTAGCGAATACTACTACTAGTGAGTGACAGTATCCGAGAACTTGCATTCGAATGCAAGAGATTTCGATTAGCGAATACTACTACTAGTGAGTGACAGTATCCAAATTATTGCATTCCAATGCTTGAGATTTCGATTAGCGAATACTACTACTAGTGAGTGACAGTATCCGAATTATTGCATTCGAATGCATGAGATTTCGATTAGCGAACACTACTACTAGTGAATGACAGTATCCGAATTAATTCATTCGAATGCAAGAGATTTCGATTAGCGAATACTACTACTAGTGAGTGACAGTATCCGAGAACTTGCTTTCGAATGCAAGAGATTTCGATTAGCGAATACTACTACTAGTGAGTAACAGTATCCGAGAACTTGCATACGAATGCATGAGATTTCGATTAGCGAATACTAGTACTAGTGAGTGACAGTATCCGAGAACTTGCATTCGAATGCATGAGATTTCGATTAGCGAATACTACTACTAGTGAGTTACAGTATCCGAGAACTTGCATTCGAATGCATGAGATTTCGATTAGCGAATACTACTACTAGTGAGTGACAGTATCCAAATTATTGCATTCGAATGTATGAAATTTCGATTAGCGAATACTACTACTAGTGAGTGACAGTATCCGAATTATTGCATTCGAATGCATGAAATTTCGATTAGCGAATACTACTACTAGTGAGTGACGGTATCCGAATTATTGCATTCGAAAGCATGAAATTTCGATTAGCGAATACTACTACTAGTGAGAGACAGAATCCGAATTATTGCATTCGAATGCATGAAATTTCGATTAGCGAATACTACTACTAGTGAGTGACAGTATCCGAATTATTGCATTCGAATGCATGAAATTTCGATTAGCGAATACTACTACTAGTGTGTGACAGTATCCCAGAACTTGCATTCGAATACATCAGATTTCGATTAGCGAATACTACTACTACTAGTGAGTGACAGTATCCGGATTATTGCATTCGAATGCATGAGATTTCGATTAGCGAATACTTCTACTAGTGAGTGACAGTATCCGAGAACTTGCATTCGAATGCATGAGATTTCGATTAGCGAATACTACTACTAGTGAGTGACAGTATCCGAGAACTTGAATTCGAATGCATGACATTTCGATTAGTGAATACTATTACTAGTGAGTGACAGTATCCGAATTATTGCATTCGAATGCAAGAGATTTCGATTAGCGAATACTACCACTAGTGAGTGACAGTATCCGAGAACTTGCATTCGAATGCATGAAATTTCGATAGCGAATACTACTACTAGTGAGTGACAGTATCCGAATTATTGCATTCGAATTCATGAAATTTCGATTAGCGATTACTACTACTAGTGAGTGACAGTATCCCAGGACTTGCATTCGAATGCATGAGATTTCGATTAGCGAATACTACTACTAGTGAGTGACAGTATCCGGATTATTGCATTCGAATGCATGAGATTTCGATTAGCAAATACTACTACTATTGAGTGACAGAATCCGAGAACTTGCATTCGAATGCATGAGATTTCGACTAGCGAATACTACTACTAGTGAGTGACAGTATCCGAGAACTTGCATTCGAATGCATGAGATCTCGATTAGCGAATACTACTACTAGTGAGTGACAGTATCCGAGAACTTGCATTCGAATGCATGAGATTTCGATTAGCGAATACTACTACTAGTGAGAGACAGAATCCGAGAACTTGCATTCGAATGCATTAGATTTCGATTAGCGAATACTACTACTAGTGAGTGACAGTATCCGAATTATAGCATTCGAATGCATGAAATTTCGATTAGCAAATACTACTACTAGTGAGTGACAGTATCCCAGAACTTGCATTGGAATGCATGAGATTTCGATTAGCGAATACTACTACTAGTGAGTGACAGTATCCGAATTATTGCATTCGAATGCATGAAATTTCGATTAGCGAATACTACTACTAGTGAGTGACAGTATCCGAATTATTGCATTCGAATTCATGAAACTTCGATTAGCGATTACTACTACTAGTGAGTGACAGTATCCCAGAACTTGCATTCGAATGCATGAGATTTTGATTAGCGAATACTACTACTAGTGAGTGACAGTATCCGGATTATTGCATTCGAATGCATGAGATTTCGATTAGCGAATACTACTACTAGTGAGTGACAGAATCCGAGAACTTGCATTCGAATGCATGAGATTTCGATTAGCGAATACTACTACTAGTGAGTGACAGTATCCGAGAACTTGCATTCGAATGCATGAGATTTCGATTAGCGAATACTACTACCAGTGAGTGACAGTATCCAAATTATTGCATTCGAATGCATGAAATTTCGATTAGCGAATACTACTACTAGTGAGTGACAGTATCCGAATTATTGCATTCGAATGCATGAAATTTCGATTAGCGAATACTACTACTAGTGAGTGACAGTATCCGAATTATTGCATTCGAATGCATGAAATTTCGATTAGCGAATACTACTACTAGTGAGTGACAGTATCCGAATTATTGCATTCGAATGCATGAAATTTCGATTAGCGAATACTACTACTAGTGAGTGACAGTATCCCAGAACTTGCATTCGAATGCATGAGATTTCGATTAGCGAATACTATTACTAGTGAGTGACAGTGTACGGATTATTGCATTCGAATGCATGAGATTTCGATTAGCGAATACTTCTACTAGTGAGTGACAGTATCCGAGAACTTGCATTCGAATGCATGAGATTTCGATTAGCGAATACTACAACTAGTTAGTGACAGTATCCGAGAACTTGAATTCGAATGCATGAGATTTCGATTAGCGAATACTACTACTCATGAGTGACAGTATCCGAATTATTGCATTCGAATGCATGAGATTTCGATTAGCGAATACTAGTACTAGTGAGTGACAGTATCCGAGAACTTGCATTCGAATGCATGAGATTTCGATTAGCGAATACTACTACTAGTGAGTTACAGTATCCGAGAACTTGCATTCGAATGCATGAGATTTCGATTAGCGAATACTACTACTAGTGAGTGACAGTATCCAAATTATTGCATTCGAATGCATGAAATTTCGATTAGCGAATACTACTACTAGTGAGTTACAGTATCCGAGAACTTGCATTCGAATGCATGAGATTTCGATTAGCGAATACTACTACTAGTGAGTTACAGTATCCGAGAACTTGCATTCGAATGCATGAGATTTCGATTAGCGAATACTACTACTAGTGTGTGACAGTATCCAAATTATTGCATTCGAATGCATGAAATTTCGATTAGCGAATACTACTAATAGTGAGTGACAGAATCCGAATTATTGCATTCGAATGCTTGAAATTTCGATTAGCGAATACTACTACTAGTGAGTGACAGTATCCGAATTATTGCATTCGAAAGCATGAAATTTCGATTAGCGAATACTACCACTAGTGAGTGACAGTATCCGAATTATTGCATTCGAATGCATGAAATTTCGATTAGCGAATACTACTACTAGTGAGTGACAGTATCCCAGAACTTGCATTCAAATGCATGAGATTTTGATTAGCGAATACTACTACTAGTGAGTGACAGTATCCGAGAACTTGCATTCGAATGCATGAGATTTCGATTAGCGAATACTACTACTAATGAGTGACAGTATCCGAATTATTGCATTCGAATGCATGAAATTTCGATTAGCGAATACTACTACTAGTGAGTGACAGTATCCGAATTATTGCATTCGAATGCATGAAATTTCGATTAGCGAATACTACTACTAGTGAGTGACAGTATCCGAATTATTGCATTCGAATGCAAGAGATTTCGATTAGCGAATACTACCACTAGTGAGTGACAGTATCCGAGAACTTGCATTCGAATGCATGAAATTTCGATAGCGAATACTACTACTAGTGAGTGACAGTATCCGAATTATTGCATTCGAATTCATGAAATTTCGATTAGCGATTACTACTACTAGTGAGTGACAGTATCCCAGGACTTGCATTCGAATGCATGAGATTTCGATTAGCGAATACTACTACTAGTGAGTGACAGTATCCGGATTATTGCATTCGAATGCATGAGATTTCGATTAGCAAATACTACTACTATTGAGTGACAGAATCCGAGAACTTGCATTCGAATGCATGAGATTTCGACTAGCGAATACTACTACTAGTGAGTGACAGTATCCGAGAACTTGCATTCGAATGCATGAGATCTCGATTAGCGAATACTACTACTAGTGAGTGACAGTATCCGAGAACTTGCATTCGAATGCATGAGATTTCGATTAGCGAATACTACTACTAGTGAGAGACAGAATCCGAGAACTTGCATTCGAATGCATTAGATTTCGATTAGCGAATACTACTACTAGTGAGTGACAGTATCCGAATTATAGCATTCGAATGCATGAAATTTCGATTAGCAAATACTACTACTAGTGAGTGACAGTATCCCAGAACTTGCATTGGAATGCATGAGATTTCGATTAGCGAATACTACTACTAGTGAGTGACAGTATCCGAATTATTGCATTCGAATGCATGAAATTTCGATTAGCGAATACTACTACTAGTGAGTGACAGTATCCGAATTATTGCATTCGAATTCATGAAACTTCGATTAGCGATTACTACTACTAGTGAGTGACAGTATCCCAGAACTTGCATTCGAATGCATGAGATTTTGATTAGCGAATACTACTACTAGTGAGTGACAGTATCCGGATTATTGCATTCGAATGCATGAGATTTCGATTAGCGAATACTACTACTAGTGAGTGACAGAATCCGAGAACTTGCATTCGAATGCATGAGATTTCGATTAGCGAATACTACTACTAGTGAGTGACAGTATCCGAGAACTTGCATTCGAATGCATGAGATTTCGATTAGCGAATACTACTACCAGTGAGTGACAGTATCCAAATTATTGCATTCGAATGCATGAAATTTCGATTAGCGAATACTACTACTAGTGAGTGGCAGTATCCGAATTATTGCATTCGAATGCATGAAATTTCGATTAGCGAATACTACTACTAGTGAGTGACAGTATCCGAATTATTGCATTCGAATGCATGAAATTTCGATTAGCGAATACTACTACTAGTGAGTGACAGTATCCGAATTATTGCATTCGAATGCATGAAATTTCGATTAGCGAATACTACTACTAGTGAGTGACAGTATCCCAGAACTTGCATTCGAATGCATGAGATTTCGATTAGCGAATACTATTACTAGTGAGTGACAGTGTACGGATTATTGCATTCGAATGCATGAGATTTCGATTAGCGAATACTTCTACTAGTGAGTGACAGTATCCGAGAACTTGCATTCGAATGCATGAGATTTCGATTAGCGAATACTACAACTAGTTAGTGACAGTATCCGAGAACTTGAATTCGAATGCATGAGATTTCGATTAGCGAATACTACTACTCATGAGTGACAGTATCCGAATTATTGCATTCGAATGCATGAGATTTCGATTAGCGAATACTAGTACTAGTGAGTGACAGTATCCGAGAACTTGCATTCGAATGCATGAGATTTCGATTAGCGAATACTACTACTAGTGAGTTACAGTATCCGAGAACTTGCATTCGAATGCATGAGATTTCGATTAGCGAATACTACTACTAGTGAGTGACAGTATCCAAATTATTGCATTCGAATGCATGAAATTTCGATTAGCGAATACTACTACTAGTGAGTTACAGTATCCGAGAACTTGCATTCGAATGCATGAGATTTCGATTAGCGAATACTACTACTAGTGAGTTACAGTATCCGAGAACTTGCATTCGAATGCATGAGATTTCGATTAGCGAATACTACTACTAGTGTGTGACAGTATCCAAATTATTGCATTCGAATGCATGAAATTTCGATTAGCGAATACTACTACTAGTGAGTGACAGAATCCGAATTATTGCATTCGAATGCTTGAAATTTCGATTAGCGAATACTACTACTAGTGAGTGACAGTATCCGAATTATTGCATTCGAAAGCATGAAATTTCGATTAGCGAATACTACCACTAGTGAGTGACAGTATCCGAATTATTGCATTCGAATGCATGAAATTTCGATTAGCGAATACTACTACTAGTGAGTGACAGTATCCCAGAACTTGCATTCAAATGCATGAGATTTTGATTAGCGAATACTACTACTAGTGAGTGACAGTATCCGAGAACTTGCATTCGAATGCATGAGATTTCGATTAGCGAATACTACTACTAATGAGTGACAGTATCCGAATTATTGCATTCGAATGCATGAAATTTCGATTAGCGAATACTACTACTAGTGAGTGACAGTATCCGAATTATTGCATTCGAATGCATGAAATTTCGATTAGCAAATACTACTACTAGTGAGTGACAGTATCCCAGAACTTGCATTCGAATGCATGAGATTTCGATTTGCGAATACTACTACTAGTGAGTGACAGTATCCGAATTATTGCATTCGCATGCATGAAATTTCGATTAGCGAATACTTCTACTAGTGAGTGACAGTATCCGAGAACTTGCATTCGAATGCATGAGATTTCGTTTAGCGAATACTACTACTAGTGAGTGACAGTATCCGAGAACTTGAATTCGAATGCATGAGATTTCGATTAGTGAATACTATTACTAGTGAGTGACAGTATCCGAATTATTGCATTCGAATGCAAGAGATTTCTATTAGCGAATACTACCACTAGTGAGTGACAGTATCCGAGAACTTGCATTCGAATGAATGAGATTTCGATTAGCGAATACTACTACTAGTGAGTGACAGTATCCGAATTATTGCATTCGAATGCATGAGATTTCGATTAGCGAATACTACTACTAGTGAGTGACAGTATCCGAGAACTTGCATTCGAATGCATGAGATTTCGATTAGCGAATACTACTACTAGTGAGTGACAGTATCCAAATTATTGCATTCCAATGCTTGAGATTTCGATTAGCGAATACTACTACTAGTGAGTGACAGTATCCGAATTATTGCATTCGAATGCATGAGATTTCGATTAGCGAACACTACTACTAGTGAATGACAGTATCCGAATTAATTCATTCGAATGCAAGAGATTTCGATTAGCGAATACTACTACTAGTGAGTGACAGTATCCGAGAACTTGCTTTCGAATGCAAGAGATTTCGATTAGCGAATACTACTACTAGTGAGTAACAGTATCCGAGAACTTGCATACGAATGCATGAGATTTCGATTAGCGAATACTAGTACTAGTGAGTGACAGTATCCGAGAACTTGCATTCGAATGCATGAGATTTCGATTAGCGAATACTACTACTAGTGAGTTACAGTATCCGAGAACTTGCATTCGAATGCATGAGATTTCGATTAGCGAATACTACTACTAGTGAGTGACAGTATCCAAATTATTGCATTCGAATGTATGAAATTTCGATTAGCGAATACTACTACTAGTGAGTGACAGTATCCGAATTATTGCATTCGAATGCATGAAATTTCGATTAGCGAATACTACTACTAGTGAGTGACGGTATCCGAATTATTGCATTCGAAAGCATGAAATTTCGATTAGCGAATACTACTACTAGTGAGAGACAGAATCCGAGAACCTGCATTCGAATGCATTAGATTTCGATTAGCGAATACTACTACTAGTAGGTGACAGTATCCGAATTATTGCATTCGAATGCATGAAATTTCGATTAGCAAATACTACTACTAGTGAGTGACAGTATCCCAGAACTTGCATTCGAATGCATGAGATTTCGATTTGCGAATACTACTACTAGTGAGTGACAGTATCCGAATTATTGCATTCGAATGCATGAAATTTCGATTAGCGAATACTACTACTAGTGAGTGACAGTATCCGAATTATTGCATTCGAATTCATGAAACTTCGATTAGCGATTACTACTACTACTAGTGAGTGACAGTATCCCAGAACTTGCATTCGAATGCATGAGATTTCGATTAGCGAATACTACTACTAGTGAGTGACAGTATCCGGATTATTGCATTCGAATGCATGAGATTTCGATTAGCGAATACTACTACTAGTGAGTGACAGAATACGAGAACTTGCATTCGAATGCATGAGATTTCGATTAGCGAATACTACTACTAGTGAGTGACAGTATCCGAGAACTTGCATTCGAATGCATGAGATTTCGATTAGCGAATACTACTACCAGTGAGTGACAGTATCCAAATTATTGCATTCGAATGCATGAAATTTCGATTAGCGAATACTACTACTAGTGAGTGACAGTATCCGAATTATTGCATTCGAATGCATGAAATTTCGATTAGCGAATACTACTACTAGTGAGTGACAGTATCCGAATTATTGCATTCGAATGCATGAAATTTCGATTAGCGAATACTACTACTAGTGAGTGACAGTATGCGAATTATTGCATTCGAATGCATGAAATTTCGATTAGCGAATACTACTACTAGTGAGTGACAGTATCCGAGAACTTGCATTCGAATGCATGAGATTTCGATTAGTGAATACTATTACTAGTGAGTGACAGTATCCGAATTATTGCATTCGAATGCAAGAGATTTCGATTAGCGAATACTACCACTAGTGAGTGACAGTATCCGAGAACTTGCATTCGAATGAATGAGATTTCGATTAGCGAATACTACTACTAGTAAGTGACAGTATCCGAATTATTGCATTCGAATGCATGAGATTTCGATTAGGGAATACTACTACTAGTGAGTGACAGTATCCGAGAACTTGCATTCGAATGCATGAGATTTCGACTAGCGAATACTACTACTAGCGAGTGACAGTATACAAATTATTGCATTCGAATGCATGAGATTTCGATTAGCGAACACTACTACTAGTGAATGACAGTATCCGAATTATTGCATTCGAATGCAAGAGATTTCGATTAGCGAATACTACTACTAGTGAGTGACAGTATCCGAATTATTGCATTCGAATGCAAGAGATTTCGATTAGCGAATACTACTACTAGCGAGTGACAGTATCCGAATTATTGCATTCGAATGCATGAGATTTCGATTAGCGAAAACTACTACTAGTGAATGACAGTATCCGAATTATTGCATTCGAATGCAAGAGATTTCGATTAGCGAATACTACTACTAGTGAGTGACAGTATCCGAGAACTTGCTTTCGAATGCAAGAGATTTCGATTAGCGAATACTACTACTAGTGAGTAACAGTATCCGAGAACTTGCATACGAATGCATGAGATTTCGATTAGCGAATACTAGTACTAGTGAGTGACAGTATCCGAGAACTTGCATTCGAATGCATGAGATTTCGATTAGCGAATACTACTACTAGTGAGTTACAGTATCCGAGAACTTGCATTCGAATGCATGAGATTTCGATTAGCGAATACTACTACTAGTGAGTGACAGTATCCAAATTATTGCATTCGAATGCATGAAATTTCGATTAGCGAATACTACTACTAGTGAGTGACAGAATCCGAATTATTGCATTCGAATGCATGAAATTTCGATTAGCGAATACTACTACTAGTGAGTGACAGTATCCGAATTATTGCATTCGAAAGCATGAAATTTCGATTAGCGAATACTACCACTAGTGAGTGACAGTATCCGAATTATTGCATTCGAATGCATGAAATTTCGATTAGCGAATACTACTACTAGTGAGTGACAGTATCCCAGAACTTGCATTCAAATGCATGAGATTTTGATTAGCGAATACTACTACTAGTGAGTGACAGTATCCGAGAACTTGCATTCGAATGCAAGAGACTTCGATTAGCGAATACTACTACTAGTGAGTGACAGTATCCGAGAACTTGCATTCGAATGCATGAGATTTCGATTAGCGAATACTACTACTAGTGAGTGACAGTATCCGAGAACTTGCATTCGAATGCATGAGATTTCGATTAGCGAATACTACTACTAGTGAGTGACAGTATCCCCGAACTTGCATTCGAATGCATGAGATTTCGATTAGCGAATACTACTTCTAGTGAGTGACAGTATCCGAATTATTGCATTCGAATTCATGAAATTTCGATTAGCGATTACTACTACTAGTGAGTGACAGTATCCCAGAACTTGCATTCGAATGCATGAGATTTCGATTAGCGAATACTACTACTAGTGAGTGACAGTATCCGGATTATTGCATTCGAATGCATGAGATTTCGATTAGCGAATACTACTACTACTGAGTGACAGAATCCGAGAACTTGCATTCGAATGCATGAGATTTCGATTAGCGAATACTACTACTAGTGAGTGACTGTATCCGAGAACTTGCATTCGAATGCATGAGATTTCGATTAGCGAATACTACTACTAGTGAGAGACAGAATCCGAGAACTTGCATTCGAATGCATTAGATTTCGATTAGCGAATACTACTACTAGTGAGTGACAGTATCCGAATTACTGCATTCGAATGCATGAAATTTCGATTAGTAAATACTACTACTAGTGAGTGACAGTATCCCAGAACTTGCATTCGAATGCATGAGATTTCGATTTGCGAATTCTACTACTAGTGAGTGACAGTATCCGAATTATTGCATTCGAATGCATGAAATTTCGATTAGCGAATACTACTACTAGTGAGTGACAGTATCCGAATTATTGCATTCGAATTCATGAAACTTCGATTAGCGATTACTACTACTAGTGAGTGAAAGTATCCCAGAACTTGCATTCGAATGCATGAGATTTCGATTAGCGAATACTACTACTAGTGAGTGACAGTATCCGGATTATTGCATTCGAATGCATGAGATTTCGATTAGCGAATACTACTACTAGTGAGTGACAGAATCCGAGAACTTGCATTCGAATGCATGAGATTTCGATTAGCGAATACTACTACTAGTGAGTGACAGTATCCGAGAACTTGCATTCGAATGCATGAGATTTCGATTAGCGAATACTACTACTAGTGAGTGACAGTATCCAAATTATTGCATTCGAATGCATGAAATTTCGATTAGCGAATACTACTACTAGTGAGTGACAGTATCCGAATTATTGCATTCGAATGCATGAAATTTCGATTAGCGAATACTACTACTAGTGAGTGACAGTATCCGAATTATTGCATTCGAATGCATGAAATTTCGATTAGCGAATACTACTACTAGTGAGTGACAGTATCCGAATTATTGCATTCGAATGCATGAAATTTCGATTAGCGAATACTACTACTAGTGAGTGACAGTATCCCAGAACTTGCATTCGAATACATCAGATTTCGATTAGCGAATACTACTACTACTAGTGAGTGACAGTATCCGGATTATTGCATTCGAATGCATGAGATTTCGATTAGCGAATACTTCTACTAGTGAGTGACAGTATCCGAGAACTTGCATTCGAATGCATGAGATTTCGATTAGCGAATACTACTACTAGTGAGTGACAGTATCCGAGAACTTGAATTCGAATGCATGAGATTTCGATTAGTGAATACTATTACTAGTGAGTGACAGTAACCGAATTATTGCATTCGAATGCAAGAGATTTCGATTAGCGAATACTACCACTAGTGAGTGACAGTATCCGAGAACTTGCATTCGAAAGCATGAAATTTCGATTAGCGAATACTACCACTAGTGAGTGACAGTATCCGAATTATTGCATTCGAATGCATGAAATTTCGATTAGCGAATACTACTACTAGTGAGTGACAGTATCCCAGAACTTGCATTCAAATGCATGAGATTTTGATTAGCGAATACTACTACTAGTGAGTGACAGTATCCGAGAACTTGCATTCGAATGCAAGAGACTTCGATTAGCGAATACTACTACTAGTGAGTGACAGTATCCGAGAACTTGCATTCGAATGCATGAGATTTCGATTAGCGAATACTACTACTAGTGAGTGACAGTATCCGAGAACTTGCATTCGAATGCATGAGATTTCGATTAGCGAATACTACTACTAGTGAGAGACAGAATCCGAGAACTTGCATTCGAATGCATGAGATTTCGATTAGGGAATACTACTACTAGTGAGTGACAGTATCCGAATTATTGCATTCGAATTCATGAAATTTCGATTAGCGATTACTACTACTAGTGAGTGACAGTATCCCAGAACTTGCAATCGAATGCATGAGATTTCGATTAGCGATTACTACTACTAGTGAGTGACAGTATCCCCGAACTTGCATTCGAATGCATGAGATTTCGATTAGCGAATACTACTTCTAGTGAGTGACAGTATCCGAATTATTGCATTCGAATTCATGAAATTTCGATTAGCGATTACTACTACTAGTGAGTGACATTATCCCAGAACTTGCATTCGAATGCATGAGATTTCGATTAGCGAATACTACTACTAGTGAGTGACAGTATCCGGATTATTGCATTCGAATGCATGAGATTTCGATTAGCGAATACTACTACTACTGAGTGACAGAATCCGAGAACTTGCATTCGAATGCATGAGATTTCGATTAGCGAATACTACTACTAGTGAGTGACAGTATCCGAGAACTTGCATTCGAATGCATGAGATTTCGATTAGCGAATACTACTACTAGTGAGTGACTGTATCCGAGAACTTGCATTCGAATGCATGAGATTTCGATTAGCGAATACTACTACTAGTGAGAGACAGAATCCGAGAACTTGCATTCGAATGCATTAGATTTCGATTA
Source organism: Tenodera sinensis (assembly GCA_030765045.1). Taxonomy (NCBI): domain Eukaryota; kingdom Metazoa; phylum Arthropoda; class Insecta; order Mantodea; family Mantidae; genus Tenodera; species Tenodera sinensis. The sequence continues at coordinate 1,901,901 of JAUKNM010000016.1, forward strand.
GCGAATACTACTACTAGTGAGTGACAGTATCCGAATTACTGCATTCGAATGCATGAAATTTCGATTAGCAAATACTACTACTAGTGAGTGACAGTATCCCAGAACTTGCATTCGAATGCATGAGATTTCGATTTGCGAATACTACTACTAGTGAGTGACAGTATCCGAATTATTGCATTCGAATGCATGAAATTTCGATTAGCGAATACTACTACTAGTGAGTGACAGTATCCGAATTATTGCATTCGAATTCATGAAACTTCGATTAGCGATTACTACTACTAGTGAGTGAAAGTATCCCAGAACTTGCATTCGAATGCATGAGATTTCGATTAGCGAATACTACTACTAGTGAGTGACAGTATCCGGATTATTGCATTCGAATGCATGAGATTTCGATTAGCGAATACTACTACTAGTGAGTGACAGAATCCGAGAACTTGCATTCGAATGCATGAGATTTCGATTAGCGAATACTACTACTAGTGAGTGACAGTATCCGAGAACTTGCATTCGAATGCATGAGATTTCGATTAGCGAATACTACTACTAGTGAGTGACAGTATCCAAATTATTGCATTCGAATGCATGAAATTTCGATTAGCGAATACTACTACTAGTGAGTGACAGTATCCGAATTATTGCATTCGAATGCATGAAATTTCGATTAGCGAATACTACTACTAGTGAGTGACAGTATCCGAATTATTGCATTCGAATGCATGAAATTTCGATTAGCGAATACTACTACTAGTGAGTGACAGTATCCGAATTATTGCATTCGAATGCATGAAATTTCGATTAGCGAATACTACTACTAGTGAGTGACAGTATCCCAGAACTTGCATTCGAATACATCAGATTTCGATTAGCGAATACTACTACTACTAGTGAGTGACAGTATCCGGATTATTGCATTCGAATGCATGAGATTTCGATTAGCGAATACTTCTACTAGTGAGTGACAGTATCCGAGAACTTGCATTCGAATGCATGAGATTTCGATTAGCGAATACTACTACTAGTGAGTGACAGTATCCGAGAACTTGAATTCGAATGCATGAGATTTCGATTAGTGAATACTATTACTAGTGAGTGACAGTAACCGAATTATTGCATTCGAATGCAAGAGATTTCGATTAGCGAATACTACCACTAGTGAGTGACAGTATCCGAGAACTTGCATTCGAATGCATGAAATTTCGATTAGCGAATACTACTACTAGTGAGTGACAGTATCCGAATTATTGCATTCGAATTCATGAAATTTCGATTAGCGATTACTACTACTAGTGAGTGACAGTATCCCAGAACTTGCATTCGAAAGCATGTGATTTCGATTAGCGAATACTACTACTAGTGAGTGACAGTATCCGGATTATTGCATTCGAATGCATGAGATTTCGATTAGCAAATACTACTACTAGTGAGTGGCAGAATCCGAGAACTTGCATTCGAATGCATGAGATTTCGATTAGCGAATACTACTACTAGTGAGTGACAGTATCCGAGAACTTGCATTCGAATGCATGAGATTTCGATTAGCGAATACTACTACTAGTGAGTGACAGTATCCGAGAACTTGCATTCGAATGCATGAGATTTCGATTAGCGAATACTACTACTAGTGAGAGACAGAATCCGAGAACTTGCATTCGAATGCATTAGATTTCGATTAGCGAATACTACTACTAGTGAGTGACAGTATCCGAATTATAGCATTCGAATGCATGAAATTTCGATTAGCAAATACTACTACTAGTGAGTGACAGTATCCGAGAACTTGCATTCGAATGCAAGAGATCTCGATTAGCGAATACTACTACTAGTGAGTGACAGTATCCGAGAACCTGCATTCGAATGCATTAGATTTCGATTAGCGAATACTACTACTAGTAGGTGACAGTATCCGAATTATTGCATTCGAATGCATGAAATTTCGATTAGCAAATACTACTACTAGTGAGTGACAGTATCCCAGAACTTGCATTCGAATGCATGAGATTTCGATTTGCGAATACTACTACTAGTGAGTGACAGTATCCGAATTATTGCATTCGAATGCATGAAATTTCGATTAGCGAATACTACTACTAGTGAGTGACAGTATCCGAATTATTGCATTCGAATTCATGAAATTTCGATTAGCGATTACTACTACTAGTGAGTGACAGTATTCCAGAACTAGCATTCGAATGCATGAAATTTCGATTAGTGAATACTACCACTAGTGAGTGACAGTATCCGGATTATTGCATTCGAATGCATGAGATTTCGATTAGCGAATACTACTACTAGTGAGTGACAGAATCCGAGAACTTGCATTCGAATGCATGAGATTTCGATTAGCGAATACTGCTACTAGTGAGTGACAGTATCCGAGAACTTGCATTCGAATGCATGAGATTTCGATTAGCGAATACTACTACTAGTGAGTGACAGTATCCAAATTATTGCATTCGAATGCATCAAATTTCGATTAGCGAATACTACTACTAGTGAGTGACAGTATCCGAATTATTGCATTCGAATGCATGAAATTTCGATTAGCGAATACTACCACTAGTGAGTGACAGTATCCGAATTATTGCATTCGAATGCATGAAATTTCGATTAGCGAATACTACTACTAGTGAGTGACAGTATCCGAATTATTGCATTCGAATGCATGAAATTTCGATTAGCGAATACTACTACTAGTGAGTGACAGTATCCCAGAACTTGCATTCGAATGCATGAGATTTCGATTAGCGAATACTACTACTAGTGAGTGACAGTATCCGGATTATTGCATTCGAATGCATGAGACTTCGATTAGCGAATACTTCTACTAGTGAGTGACAGTATCCGAGAATTTGCATTCGAATGCATGAGATGTCGATTAGCGAATACTACTACTAGTGAGTGACAGTATCCGAGAACTTGAATTCGAATGCATGAGATTTCGATTAGTGAATACTATTACTAGTGAGTGACAGTATCCGAATTATTGCATTCGAATGCAAGAGATTTCGATTAGCGAATACTACCACTAGTGAGTGGCAGTATCCGAGAACTTGCATTGGAATGCATGAGATTTCGATTAACGAATACTACTACTAGTGAGTGACAGTATCCGAATTATTGCATTCGAATGCATGAGATTTCGATTAGCGAATACTACTACTAGTGAGTGACAGTATCCGAGAACGTGCATTCGAATGCATGAGATTTCGATTAGCGAATACTACTACTAGTGAGTGACAGTATCCAAATTATTGCATTCCAATGCTTGAGATTTCGATTAGCGAATACTACTACTAGTGAGTGACAGTATCCGAATTATTGCATTCGAATGCATGAGATTTCGATTAGCGAACACTACTACTAGTGAGTGACAGTATCCGAATTATTGCATTCGAATGCAAGAGATTTCGATTAGCGAATACTACTACTAATGAGTGACAGTATCCGAGAACTTGCTTTCGAATGCAAGAGATTTCGATTAGCGAATACTACTACTAGTGAGTAACAGTATCCGAGAACTTGCATACGAATGCATGAGATTTCGATTAGCGAATACTACTACTAGTGAGTGACAGTATCCGAGAACTTGCATTCGAATGCATGAGATTTCGATTGGCGAATACTACTACTAGTGAGTTACAGTATCCGAGAACTTGCATTCGAATGCATGAGATTTCGATTAGCGAATACTACTACTAGTGAGTGACAGTATCCGAGAACTTGCATTCGAATTCATGAGATTTCGATTAGCGAATACTACTAGTAGTGAGTGACAGTATCCGAGAACCTGCATTCGAATGCATGAGATTTCGATTAGCGAATACTACTACTAGTGAGTGACAGTATCCGAGAACTTGCATTCGAATGCATGAGATTTCGATTAGCGAATACTACTACTAATGAGTGACAGTATCCGAATTATTGCATTCGAATGCATGAAATTTCGATTAGCGAATACTACTACTAGTGAGTGACAGTATCCGAATTATTGCATTCGAATGCATGAGATTTCAATTAGCGAATACTACTACTAGTGACTGACAGTATCCGAGAACTTGCATTCGAATGCAAGAGACTTCGATTAGCGAATACTACTACTAGTGAGTGACAGTATCCGAGAACTTGCATTCGAATGCATGAGATTTCGATTAGCGAATACTACTACTAGTGAGTGACAGAATCCGAGAACTTGCATTCGAATGCATGAGATTTCGATTAGCGAATACTGCTACTAGTGAGTGACAGTATCCGAGAACTTGCATTCGAATGCATGAGATTTCGATTAGCGAATACTACTACTAGTGAGTGACAGTATCCAAATTATTGCATTCGAATGCATCAAATTTCGATTAGCGAATACTACTACTAGTGAGTGACAGTATCCGAATTATTGCATTCGAATGCATGAAATTTCGATTAGCGAATACTACCACTAGTGAGTGACAGTATCCGAATTATTGCATTCGAATGCATGAAATTTCGATTAGCGAATACTACTACTAGTGAGTGACAGTATCCGAATTATTGCATTCGAATGCATGAAATTTCGATTAGCGAATACTACTACTAGTGAGTGACAGTATCCCAGAACTTGCATTCGAATGCATGAGATTTCGATTAGCGAATACTACTACTAGTGAGTGACAGTATCCGGATTATTGCATTCGAATGCATGAGACTTCGATTAGCGAATACTTCTACTAGTGAGTGACAGTATCCGAGAATTTGCATTCGAATGCATGAGATGTCGATTAGCGAATACTACTACTAGTGAGTGACAGTATCCGAGAACTTGAATTCGAATGCATGAGATTTCGATTAGTGAATACTATTACTAGTGAGTGACAGTATCCGAATTATTGCATTCGAATGCAAGAGATTTCGATTAGCGAATACTACCACTAGTGAGTGGCAGTATCCGAGAACTTGCATTGGAATGCATGAGATTTCGCTTAACGAATACTACTACTAGTGAGTGACAGTATCCGAATTATTGCATTCGAATGCATGAGATTTCGATTAGCGAATACTACTACTAGTGAGTGACAGTATCCGAGAACGTGCATTCGAATGCATGAGATTTCGATTAGCGAATACTACTACTAGTGAGTGACAGTATCCAAATTATTGCATTCCAATGCTTGAGATTTCGATTAGCGAATACTACTACTAGTGAGTGACAGTATCCGAATTATTGCATTCGAATGCATGAGATTTCGATTAGCGAACACTACTACTAGTGAGTGACAGTATCCGAATTATTGCATTCGAATGCAACAGATTTCGATTAGCGAATACTACTACTAGTGAGTAACAGTATCCGAGAACTTGCATACGAATGCATGAGATTTCGATTAGCGAATACTACTACTAGTGAGTGACAGTATCCGAGAACTTGCATTCGAATGCATGAGATTTCGATTAGCGAATACTACTACTAGTGAGTTACAGTATCCGAGAACTTGCATTCGAATGCATGAGATTTCGATTAGCGAATACTACTACTAGTGAGTGACAGTATCCGAGAACTTGCATTCGAATTCATGAGATTTCGTTTAGCGAATACTACTAGTAGTGAGTGACAGTATCCGAGAACCTGCATTCGAATGCATGAGATTTCGATTAGCGAATACTACTACTAGTGAGTGACAGTATCCGAGAACTTGCATTCGAATGCATGAGATTTCGATTAGCGAATACTACTACTAATGAGTGACAGTATCCGAATTATTGCATTCGAATGCATGAAATTTCGATTAGCGAATACTACTACTAGTGAGTGACAGTATCCGAATTATTGCATTCGAATGCATGAGATTTCAATTAGCGAATACTACTACTAGTGACTGACAGTATCCGAGAACTTGCATTCGAATGCAAGAGACTTCGATTAGCGAATACTACTACTAGTGAGTGACAGTATCCGAGAACTTGCATTCGAATGCATGAGATTTCGATTAGCGAATACTACTACTAGTGAGTGACAGTATCCGAGAACTTGCATTCGAATGCATGCGATTTCGATTAGCGAATACTACTACTAGTGAGAGACAGAATCCGAGAACTTGCATTCGAATGCATGAGATTTCGATTAGGGAATACTACTACTAGTGAGTGACAGAATCCGAATTATTGCATTCGAATTCATGAAATTTCGATTAGCGATTACTACTACTAGTGAGTGACAGTATCCCAGAACTTGCAATCGAATGCATGAGATTTCGATTAGCGATTACTACTACTAGTGAGTGACAGTATCCCAGAACTTGCATTCGAATGCATGAGATTTCGATTAGCGAATACTACTTCTAGTGAGTGACAGTATCCGAATTATTGCATTCGAATTCATGAAATTTCGATTAGCGATTACTACTACTAGTGAGTGACAGTATCCCAGAACTTGCATTCGAATGCATGAGATTTCGATTAGCGAATACTACGACTAGTGAGTGACAGAATCCGAGAACTTGCATTCGAATGCATGAGATTTCGATTAGCGAATACTACTACTAGTGAGTGACAGTATCCGAGAACTTGCATTCGAATGCATGAGATTTCGATTAGCGAATACTACTACTAGTGAGTGACAGTATCCGAGAACTGGCATTCGAATGCATGAGATTTCGATTAGCGAATACTACTACTAGTGAGAGACAGAATCCGAGAACTTGCATTCGAATGCATTAGATTTCGATTAGCGAATACTACTACTAGTGAGTGACAGTATCGGAATTATTGCATTCGAATGCATGAAATTTCGATTAGCAAATACTACTACTAGTGAGTGACAGTATCCCAGAACTTGCATTCGAATGCATGAGATTTCGATTTGCGAATACTACTACTAGTGAGTGACAGTATCCGGATTATTGCATTCGAATGCATGAAATTTCGATTAGCGAGTACTACTACTAGTGAGTGACAGTATCCGAATTATTGCATTCGAATTCATGAAACTTCGATTAGCGATTACTACTACTAGTGAGTGAAAGTATCCCAGAACTTGCATTCGAATGCATGAGATTTCGATTAGCGAATACTACTACTAGTGAGTGACAGTATCCGGATTATTGCATTCGAATGCATGAGATTTCGATTAGCGAATACTACTACTAGTGAGTGACAGAATCCGAGAAATTGCATTCGAATGCATGAGATTTCGATTAGCGAATACTACTACTAGTGAGTGACAGTATCCGAGAACTTGCATTCGAATGCATGAGATTTCGATTAGCGAATACTACTACTAGTGAGTGACAGTATCCAAATTATTGCATTCGAATGCATGAAATTTCGATTAGCGAATACTACTACTAGTGAGTGACAGTATCCGAATTATTGCATTCGAATGCATGAAATTTCGATTAGCGAATACTACTACTAGTGAGTGACAGTATCCGAATTATTGCATTCGAATGCATGAAATTTCGATTAGCGAATACTACTACTAGTGAGTGACAGTATCCCAATTATTGCATTCGAATGCATGAAATTTCGATTAGCGAATACTACTACTAGTGAGTGACAGTATCCCAGAACCTGCATTCGAATACATCAGATTTCGATTAGCGAATACTACTACTACTAGTGAGTGACAGTATCCGGATTATTGCATTCGAATGCATGAGATTTCGATTAGCGAATACTTCTACTAGTGAGTGACAGTATCCGAGAACTTGCATTCGAATGCATGAGATTTCGATTAGCGAATACTACTACTAGTGAGTGACAGTATCCGAGAACTTGAATTCGAATGCATGAGATTTCGATTAGTGAATACTATTACTAGTGAGTGACAGTATCCGAATTATTGCATTCGAATGCAAGAGATTTCGATTAGCGAATACTACCACTAGTGAGTGACAGTATCCGAGAACTTGCATTCGAATGCATGAAATTTCGATTAGCGAATACTACTACTAGTGAGTGACAGTATCCGAATTATTGCATTCGAATTCATGAAATTTCCATTAGCGATTACTACTACTAGTGAGTGACAGTATCCCAGAACTTGCATTCGAATGCATGAGATTTCGATTAGCGAATACTACTACTAGTGAGTGACAGTATCCGGATTATTGCATTCGAATGCATGAGATTTCGATTAGCAAATACTACTACTAGTGAGTGACAGTATCCGAGAACTTGCATTCGAATGCATGAGATTTCGATTAGCGAATACTACTACTAGTGAGAGACAGAATCCGAGAACTTGCATTCGAATGCATTAGATTTCGATTAGCGAATACTACTACTAGTGAGTGACAGTATCCGAATTATAGCATTCGAATGCATGAAATTTCGATTAGCAAATACTACTACTAGTGAGTGACAGTATCCCAGAACTTGCATTGGAATGCATGAGATTTCGATTTGCGAATACTACTACTAGTGAGTGACAGTATCCGAATTATTGCATTCGAATGCATGAAATTTCGATTAGCGAATACTACTACTAGTGAGTGACAGTATCCGAATTATTGCATTCGAATTCATGAAACTTCGATTAGCGATTACTACTACTAGTGAGTGACAGTATCCCAGAACTTGCATTCGAATGCATGAGATTTCGATTAGCGAATACTACTACTAGTGAGTGACAGTATCCGGATTATTGCATTCGAATGCATGAGATTTCGATTAGCGAATACTACTACTAGTGCGTGACAGAATCCGAGAACTTGCATTCGAATGCATGAGATTTCGATTAGCGAATACTACTACTAGTGAGTGACAGTATCCGAGAACTTGCATTCGAATGCATGAGATTTCGATTAGCGAATACTACTACCAGTGAGTGACAGTATCCAAATTATTGCATTCGAATGCATGAAATTTCGATTAGCGAATACTACTACTAGTGAGTGACAGTATCCGAATTATTGCATTCGAATGCATGAAATTTCGATTAGCGAATACTACTACTAGGGAGTGACAGTATCCGAATTATTGCATTCGAATGCATGAAATTTCGATTAGCGAATACTACTACTAGTGAGAGACAGAATCCGAGAACTTGAGTTCGAATGCATTAGATTTCGATTAGCGAATACTACTACTAGTGAGTGACAGTATCCGAATTATAGCATTCGAATGCATGAAATTTCGATTAGCAAATACTACTACTAGTGAGTGACAGTATCCCAGAACTTGCATTGGAATGCATGAGATTTCGATTTGCGAATACTACTACTAGTGAGTGACAGTATCCGAATTATTGCATTCGAATGCATGAAATTTCGATTAGCGAATACTACTACTAGTGAGTGACAGTATCCGAGAACTTGCATTCGAATTCATGAAACTTCGATTAGCGATTACTACTACTAGTGAGTGACAGTATCCCAGAACTTGCATTCGAATGCATGAGATTTCGATTAGCGAATACTACTACTAGTGAGTGACAGTATCTGGATTATTGCTTTCGAATGCATGAGATTTCGATTAGCGAATACTACTACTAGTGCGTGACAGAATCCGAGAACTTGCATTCGAATGCATGAGATTTCGATTAGCGAATACTACTACTAGTGAGTGACAGTATCCGAGAACTTGCATTCGAATGCATGAGATTTCGATTAGCGAATACTACTACCAGTGAGTGACAGTATCCAAATTATTGCATTCGAATGCATGAAATTTCGATTAGCGAATACTACTACTAGTGAGTGACAGTATCCGAATTATTGCATTCGAATGCATGAAATTTCGATTAGCGAATACTACTACTAGGGAGTGACAGTATCCGAATTATTGCATTCGAATGCATGAAATTTCGATTAGCGAATACTACTACTAGTGAGTGACAGTATCCGAATTATTGCATTCGAATGCATGAAATTTCGAAAAGCGAATACTACTACTAGTGAGTGACAGTATCCCAGAACTTGCATTCGAATGCATGAGATTTCGATTAGCGAATACTACTACTAGTGAGTGACAGTGTCCGGATTATTGCATTCGAATGCATGAGATTTCGATTAGCGAATACTTCTACTAGTGAGTGACAGTATCCGAGAACTTGCATTCGAATGCATGAGATTTCGTTTAGCGAATACTACTACTAGTGAGTGACAGTATCCGAGAACTTGAATTCGAATGCATGAGATTTCGATTAGTGAATACTATTACTAGTGAGTGACAGTATCCGAATTATTGCATTCGAATGCAAGAGATTTCTATTAGCGAGTACTACCACTAGTGAGTGACAGTATCCGAGAACTTGCATTCGAATGAATGAGATTTCGATTAGCGAATACTACTACTAGTGAGTGACAGTATCCGAATTATTGCATTCGAATGCATGAGATTTCGATTAGCGAATACTACTACTAGTGAGTGACAGTATCCGAGAACTTGCATTCGAATGCATGAGATTTCGATTAGCGAATACTACTACTAGTGAGTGACAGTATCCAAATTATTGCATTCCAATGCTTGAGATTTCGTTTAGCGAATACTACTACTAGTGAGTGACAGTATCCGAATTATTGCATTCGAATGCATGAGATTTCGATTAGCGAACACTACTACTAGTGAATGACGGTATCCGAATTATTATATTCGAATGCAAGAGATTTCGATTAGCGAATACTACTACTAGTGAGTGACAGTATCCGAGAACTTGCTTTCGAATGCAAGAGATTTCGATTAGCGAATACTACTACTAGTGAGTAACAGTATCCGAGAACTTGCATACGAATGCATGAGATTTCGATTAGCGAATACTAGTACTAGTGAGTGACAGTATCCGAGAACTTGCATTCGAATGCATGAGATTTCGATTAGCGAATACTACTACTAGTGAGTTACAGCATCCGAGAACTTGCATTCGAATGCATGAGATTTCGATTAGCGAATACTACTACTAGTGAGTGACAGTATCCAAATTATTGCATTCGAATGCATGAAATTTCGATTAGCGAATACCACTACTAGTGAGTGACAGTATCCGAATTATTGCATTCGAATGCATGAAATTTCGATTAGCGAATACTACTACTAGTGAGTGACGGTATCCGAATTATTGCATTCGAAAGCATGAAATTTCGATTAGCGAATACTACTACTAGTGAGAGGCAGAATCCGAGAACCTGCATTCGAATGCATTAGATTTCGATTAGCGAATACTACTACTAGTAGGTGACAGTATCCGAATTATTGCATTCGAATGCATGAAATTTCGATTAGCAAATACTACTACTAGTGAGTGACAGTATCCCAGAACTTGCATTCGAATGCATGAGATTTCGATTTGCGAATACTACTACTAGTGAGTGACAGTATCCGAATTATTGCATTCGAATGCATGAAATTTCGATTAGCGAATACTACTACTAGTGAGTGACAGTATCCGAATTATTGCATTCGAATTCATGAAATTTCGATTAGCGATTACTACTACTAGTGAGTGACAGTATCCCAGAACTAGGATTCGAATGCATGAGATTTCGATTAGCGAATACTACTACTAGTGAGTGACAGTATCCGGATTATTGCATTCGAATGCATGAGATTTCGATTAGCGAATACTACTACTAGTGAGTGACAGTATCCGAGAACTTGCATTCGAATGCAAGAGATCTCGATTAGCGAATACTACTACTAGTGAGTGACAGTATCCGAGAACTTGCATTCGAATGCATGAGATTTCGATTAGCGAATACTACTACTAATGAGTGACAGTATCCGAGAACTTGCATTCGAATGCATGAGATTTCGATTTGCGAATACTACTACTAGTGAGTGACAGTATCCGAATTATTGCATTCCAATGCATGAAATTTCGATTAGCGAATACTACTACTAGTGAGTGACAGTATCCGAATTATTGCATTCGAATTCATGAAATTTCGATTAGCGATTACTACTACTAGTGAGTGACAGTATCCCAGAACTAGCATTCGAGTGCATGAGATTTCGATTAGCGAATACTACTACTAGTGAGTGACAGTATCCGGATTATTGCATTCGAATGCATGAGATTTCGATTAGCGAATACTACTACTAGTGAGTGACAGAATCCGAGAACTTGCATTCGAATGCATGAGATTTCGATTAGCGAATACTACTACTAGTGAGTGACAGTATCCGAGAACTTGCATTCGAATGCATGGGATTTCGATTAGCGAATACTACTACTAGTGAGTGACAGTATCCAAATTATTGCATTCGAATGCATGAAATTTCGATTAGCGAATACTACTACTAGTGAGTGACAGTATCCGAATTATTGCATTCGAATGCATGAAATTTCGATTAGCGAATACTACCACTAGTGAGTGACAGTATCCGAATTATTGCATTCGAATGCATGAAATTTCGATTAGCGAATACTACTACTAGTGAGTGACAGTATCCGAATTATTGCATTCGAATGCATGAGATTTCGATTAGCGAGTACTTCTACTAGTGAGTGACAGTATCCGAGAACTTGCATTCGAATGCATGAGATTTCGATTAGCGAATACTACTACTAGTGAGTGACAGTATCCAAATTATTGCATTCCAATGCTTGAGATTACGATTAGCGAATACTACTACTAGTGAGTGACAGTATCCGAATTATTGCATTCGAATGCATGAGATTTCGATTAGCGAACACTACTACTAGTGAATGACAGTATCCGAATTATTGCATTCGAATGCAAGAGATTTCGATTAGCGAATACTACTACTAGTGAGTGACAGTATCCGAGAACTTGCTTTCGAATGCAAGAGATTTCGATTAGCGAATACTACTACTAGTGAGTAACAGTATCCGAGAACTTGCATACGAATGCATGAGATTTCGATTAGCGAATACTAGTACTAGTGAGTGACAGTATCCGAGAACTTGCATTCGAATGCATGAGATTTCGATTAGCGAATACTACTACTAGTGAGTTACAGTATCCGAGAACTTGCATTCGAATGCATGAGATTTCGATTAGCGAATACTACTACTAGTGAGTGACAGTATCCAAATTATTGCATTCGAATGCATGAAATTTCGATTAGCGAATACTACTACTAGTGAGTGACAGTATCCGAATTATTGCATTCGAATGCATGAAATTTCGATTAGCTAATACTACTACTAGTGAGTGACAGTATGCGAATTATTGCATTCGAAAGCATGAAACTTCGATTAGCGAATACTACCACTAGTGAGTGACAGTATCCGAATTATTGCATTCGAATGCATTAAATTTTGATTAGCGAATACTACTACTAGTGAGTGACAGTATCCCAGAACTTGCATTCGAATGCATGAGATTTCGATTAGCGAATACTACTACTAATGAGTGACAGTATCCGATTTATTGCATTCGAATGCATGAAATTTCGATTAGCGAATACTACTACTAGTGAGTGACAGTATCCGAATTATTGCATTCGAATGCATGAGATTTCAAGTAGCGAATACTACTACTAGTGAGTGACAGTATCCGAGAACTTGCATTCGAATGCAAGAGATCTCGATTAGCGAATACTACTACTAGTGAGTGACAGTATCCGAGAACTTGCATTCGAATGCATGAGATTTCGATTAGCGAATACTACTACTAGTGAGTGACAGTATCCGAGAACTTGCATTCGAATGCATGAGATTTCGATTAGCGAATACTACTACTAGTGAGAGACAGAATCCGAGAACCTGCATTCGAATGCATTAGATTTCGATTAGCGAATACTACTACTAGTAGGTGACAGTATCCGAATTATTGCATTCGAATGCATGAAATTTCGATTAGCAAATACTACTACTAGTGAGTGACAGTATCCCAGAACTTGCATTCGAATGCAAGAGATTTCGATTTGCGAATACTACTACTAGTGAGTGACAGTATCCGAATTATTGCATTCGAATGCATGAAATTTCGATTAGCGAATACTACTACTAGTGAGTGACAGTATCCGAATTATTGCATTCGAATTCATGAAATTTCGATTAGCGATTACTACTACTAGTGAGTGACAGTATCCCAGAACTAGCATTCGAATGCATGAGATTTCGATTAGCGAATACTACTACTAGTGAGTGACAGTATCCGGATTATTGCATTCGAATGCATGAGATTTCGATTAGTGAATACTACTACTAGTGAGTGACAGAATCCGAGAACTTGCATTCGAATGCATGAGATTTCGATTAGCGAATACTACTACTAGTGAGTGACAGTATCCGAGAACTAGCATTCGAATGCATGAGATTTCGATTAGCGAATACTACTACTAGTGAGTGACAGTATCCAAATTATTGCATTCGAATGCATGAAATTTCGATTAGCGAATACTACTACTAGTGAGTGACAGTATCCGAATTATTGCATTCGAATGCATGAAATTTCGATTAGCGAATACTACCACTAGTGAGTGACAGTATCCGAATTATTTCATTCGAATGCATGAAATTTCGATTAGCGAATACTACTACTAGTGAGTGACAGTATCCGAATTATTGCTTTCGAATGCATGAAATTTCGATTAGCGAATACTACTACTAGTGAGTGACAGTATCCCAGAACTTGCATTCGAATGCATGAGATTTCGATTAGCGAATACTACTACTAGTGAGTGACAGTATCCGGATTATTGCATTCGAATGCATGAGATTTCGATTAGCGAATACTTCTACTAGTGAGTGACAGTATCCGAGAACTTGCATTCGAATGCATGAGATTTCGATTAGCGAATACTACTACTAGTGAGTGGCAGTATCCGAGAACTTGAATTCGAATGCATGAGATTTCGATTAGTGAATACTATTACTAGTGAGTGACAGTATCCGAATTATTGCATTCGAATGCAAGAGATTTCGATTAGCGAATACTACCACTAGTGAGTGACAGATCCGAGAACTTGCATTCGAATGCATGAGATTTCGATTAGCGAATACTACTACTAGTGAGTGACAGTATCCGAATTATTGCATTCGAATGCATGAGATTTCGATTAGCGAATACTACTACTAGTGAGTGACAGTATCCGAGAACTTGCATTCGAATGCATGAGATTTCGATTAGCGAACACTACTACTAGTGAGTGACAGTATCCGAATTATTGCATTCGAATGCAAGAGATTTCGATTAGCGAATACTACTACTAGTGAGTGACAGTATCCGAGAACTTGCTTTCGAATGCAAGAGATTTCGATTAGCGAATACTACTACTAGTGAGTGACGGTATCCCAGAACTTGCATTCAAATGCATGAGATTTCGATTAGCGAATACTACTACTAGTGAGTGACAGTATCCGAGAACTTGCATTCGAATGCATGAGATTTCGATTAGCGAATACTACTACTAATGAGTGACCGTATCCGAATTATTGCATTCGAATGCATGAAATTTCGATTAGCGAATACTACTACTAGTGAGTGACAGTATCCGAATTATTGCATTCGAATGCATGAGATTTCATGTAGCGAATACTACTACTAGTGAGTGACAGTATCCGAGAACTTGCATTCGAATGCAAGAGATCTCGATTAGCGAATACTACTACTAGTGAGTGACAGTATCCGAGAACTTGCATTCGAATGCATGAGATTTCGATTAGCGAATACTACTACTAATGAGTGACAGTATCCGAGAACTTGCATTCGAATGCATGATATTTCGATTAGCGAATACTACTACTAGTGAGAGACAGAATCCGAGAACCTGCATTCAATTGCATTAGATTTCGATTAGCGAATACTACTACTAGTAGGTGACAGTATCCGAATTATTGCATTCGAATGCATGAAATTTCGATTAGCAAATACTACTACTAGTGAGTGACAGTATCCCAGAACTTGCATTCGAATGCATGAGATTTCGATTTGCGAATACTACTACTAGTGAGTGACAGTATCCGAATTATTGCATTCGAATGCATGAAATTTCGATTAGCGAATACTACTACTAGTGAGTGACAGTATCCGAATTATTGCATTCGAATTCATGAAATTTCGATTAGCGAATACTACTACTAGTGAGTGATAGTATCCGGATTATTGCATTCGAATGCATGAGATTTCGATTAGCGAATACTACTACTAGTGAGTGACAGTATCCGGATTATTGCATTCGAATGCATGAGATTTCGATTAGCGAATACTACTACTAGTGAGTGACAGAATCCGAGAACTTGCATTCGATTGCATGAGATTTCGATTAGCGAATACTACTACTAGTGAGTGACAGTATCCGAGAACTTGCATTCGAATGCATGAGATTTCGATTAGCGAATACTACTACTAGTGAGTGACAGTATCCAAATTATTGCATTCGAATGCATGAAATTTCGATTAGCGAATACTACTACTAGTGAGTGACAGTATCCGAATTATTGCATTCGAATGCATGAAATTTCGATTAGCGAAAACTACCACTAGTGAGTGACAGTATCCGAATTATTGCATTCGAATGCATGAAATTTCGATTAGCGAATACTACTACTAGTGAGTGACAGTATCCGAATTATTGCATTCGAATGCATGAAATTTCGATTAGCGAATACTACTACTAGTGAGTGACAGTATCCCAGAACTTGCATTCGAATGCATGAGATTTCGATTAGCGAATACTACTACTAGTGAGTGACAGTATCCGGATTATTGCATTCGAATGCATGAGATTTCGATTAGCGAATACTTCTACTAGTGAGTGACAGTATCCGAGAACTTGCATTCGAATGCATGAGATTTCGATTAGAGAATACTACTACTAGTGAGTGACAGTATCCGAGAACTTGAATTCGAATGCATGAGATTTCGATTAGTGAATACTATTACTAGTGAGTGACAGTATCCGAATTATTGCATTCGAATGCAAGAGATTTCGATTAGCGAATACTACTACTAGTGAGTGACAGTATCCGAGAACTTGCATTCGAATGCATGAGATTTCGATTAGCGAATACTACTACTAGTGAGTGACAGTATCCGAATTATTGCATTCGAATGCATGAGATTTCGATTAGCGAATACTACTACTAGTGAGTGACAGTATCCGAGAACTTGCATTCGAATGCATGAGATTTCGATTAGCGAATACTACTACTAGTGAGTGACAGTATCCAAATTATTGCATTCCAATGCTTGAGATTTCGATTAGCGAATACTACTACTAGTGAGTGACAGTATCCGAATTATTGCGTTCGAATGCATGAGATTTCGATTAGCGAACACTACTACTAGTGAGTGACAGTATCCGAATTATTGCATTCGAATGCAAGAGATTTCGATTAGCGAATACTATTACTAGTGAGTGACAGTATCCGAGAACTTGCTTTCGAATGCAAGAGATTTCGATTAGCGAATACTACTACTAGTGAGTAACAGTATCCGAGAACTTGCATACGAATGCATGAGATTTCGATTAGCGAATACTACTACTAGTGAGTGACAGTATCCGAGAACTTGCATTCGAATGCATGAGATTTCGATTAGCGAATACTACTACTAGTGAGTTACAGTATCCGAGAACTTGCTTTCGAATGCATGATTTTTCGATTAGCGAATACTACTACTAGTGAGTGACAGTATCAGAGAACTTGCATTCGAATGCAAGAGATTTCGATTAGCGAATACTACTACTAGTGAGTGACAGTATCCGAGAACTTGCATTCGAATGCATGAGATTTTGATTAGCGAATACTACTACTAGTGAGTGACAGTATCCGAGAACTTGCATTCGAATGCATGAGATTTCGATTAGCGAATACTACTACTAGTGAGAGACAGAATCCGAGAACTTGCATTCGAATGCATGAGATTTCGATTAGCGAATACTACTACTAGTGAGTGACAGTATCCGAATTATTGCATTCGAATGCATGAAATTTCGATTAGCAAGTACTACTACTAGTGAGTGACAGTATCCCAGAAATTGCATTCGAATGCATGAAATTTCGATTTGCGAATACTACTACTAGTGAGTGACAGTATCCGAATTATTGCATTCGAATGCATGAAATTTCGATTAGCGAATACTACTACTAGTGAGTGACAGTATCCGAATTATTGCATTCGAATTCATGAAATTTCGATTAGCGATTACTACTACTAGTGAGTGACAGTATCCCAGAACTTGCATTCGAATGCATGAGATTTCGATTAGCGAATACTACTACTAGTGAGTGACAGTATCCGGATTATTGCATTCGAATGCATGAGATTTCGATTAGCGAATACTACTACTAGTGAGTGACACTATCCGAATTATTGCATTCGAATGCATGAAATTTCGATTAGCGAATACTACTACTAGTGAGTGACAGTATCCGAGAACTTGCATTCGAATGCATGAGATTTCGATTAGCGAATACTACTACTAGTGAGTGACAGTATCCGAGAACTTGCATTCGAATGCATGAGATTTCGATTAGCGAATACTACTACTAGTGAGAGACAGAATCCGAGAACTTGCATTCGAATGCATTAGATTTCGATTAGCGAATACTACTACTAGTGAGTGACAGTATCCGAATTATTGCATTCGAATGCATGAAATTTCGATTAGCAAATACTACTTCTAGTGAGTGACAGTATCCCAGAACTTGCATTCGAATGCATGAGATTTCGATTTGCGAATACTACTACTAGTGAGTGACAGTATCCGAATTATTGCATTCGAATGCATGAAATTTCCATTAGCGAATACTGCTACTAGTGAGTGACAGTATCCGAATTATTGCATTCGAATTCATGAAACTTCGATTAGCGATCACTACTACTAGTGAGTGACAGTATCCCAGAACTTGCATTCGAATGCATGAGATTTCGATTAGCGAATACTACTACTAGTGAGTGACAGTATCCGGATTATTGCATTCGAATGCATGAGATTTCGATTAGCGAATACTACTACTAGTGAGTGACAGAATCCCAGAACTTGCATTCGAATGCATGAGATTTCGATTAGCGAATACTACTACTAGTGAGTGACAGTATCCGAGAACTTGCATTCGAATGCATGAGATTTCGATTAGCGAATACTACTACTAGTGAGTGACAGTATCCAAATTATTGCATTCGAATGCATGAAATTTCGATTAGTGAATACTACTACTAGTGAGTGACAGTATCCGAATTATTGCATTCGAATGCATGAAATTTCGATTAGCGAATACTACTACTAGTGAGTGACAGTATCCAAATTATTGCATTCGAATGCATGAAAGTTCGATTAGCGAATACTACTACTATTGAGTGACAGTATCCGAATTATTGCATTCGAATGCATGAAATTTCTATTAGCGAATACTACTACTAGTGAGTGACAGTATCCCAGAACTTGCATTCGAATGCATCAGATTTCGATTAGCGAATACTACTACTAGTGAGTGACAGTATCCGGATTATTGCATTCAAAATGCATGAGAATTCGATTAGCGAATACTTCTACTAGTGAGTGACAGTATCCGAGAACTTGCATTCGAATGCATGAGATTTCGATTAGCGAATACTACTACTAGTGAGTGACAGTATCCGAGAACTTGAATTCGAATGCATGAGATTTCGATTAGTGAATACTATTACTAGTGAGTGACAGTATCCGAATTATTGCATCGAATGCAAGAGATTTCGATTAGCGAATACTACCACTAGTGAGTGACAGTATCCGAGAACTTGCATTCGAATGCATGAAATTTCGATTAGCGAATACTACTACTAGTGAGTGACAGTATCCGAATTATTGCATTCGAATTCATGAAATTTCGATTAGCGATTACTACTACTAGTGAGTGACAGTATCCCAGAACTTGCATTCGAATGCATGAGATTTCGATTAGCGAATACTACTACTAGTGAGTGACAGTATCCGGATTATTGCATTCGAATGCATGAGATTTCGATTAGCGAATACTACTACTAGTGAGTGACAGAATCCGAGAACTTGCATTCGAATGCATGAGATTTCGATTAGCGAATACTACTACTAGTGAGTGACAGTATCCGAGAACTTGCATTCGAATGCATGAGATTTCGATTAGCGAATACTACTACTAGTAAGTGACAGTATCCGAGAACTTGCATTCGAATGCATGAGATTTCGATTAGCGAATACTACTACTAGTGAGAGACAGAATCCGAGAACTTGCATTCGAATGCATTAGATTTCGATGAGCGAATACTACTACTAGTGAGTGACAGTATCCGAATTATTGCATTCGAATGCATGAAATTTCGATTAGCAAATACTACTACTAGTGAGTGACAGTATCCCAGAACTTGCATTCGAATGCATGAGATTTCGATTTGCGAATACTACTACTAGTGAGTGACAGTATCCGAATTATTGCATTCGAATGCATGAAATTTCGATTAGCGAATACTACTACTAGTGAGTGACAGTATCCGAATTTTTGCATTCGAATTCATGAAACTTCGATTAGCGATTACTACTACTAGTGAGTGACAGTATCCCAGAACTTGCATTCGAATGCATGAGATTTCGATTAGCGAATACTACTACTAGTGAGTGACAGAATCCGAGAACTTGCATTCGAATGCATGAGATTTCGATTAGCGAATACTACTAGTAGTGAGTGACAGTATCCGAGAACTTGCATTCGAATGCATGACATTTCGATTAGCGAATACTACTACTAGTGAGTGACAGTATCCAAATTATTGCATTCGAATGCATGAAATTTCGATTAGCGAATACTACTACTAGTGAGTGACAGTATCCGAATTATTGCATTCGAATGCATGAAATTTCGATTAGCGAAAACTACCACTAGTGAGTGACAGTATCCGAATTATTGCATTCGAATGCATGAAATTTCGATTAGCGAATACTACTACTAGTGAGTGACAGTATCCGAATTATTGCATTCGAATGCATGAAATTTCGATTAGCGAATACTACTACTAGTGAGTGACAGTATCCCAGAACTTGCATTCGAATGCATGAGATTTCGATTAGCGAATACTACTACTAGTGAGTGACAGTATCCGGATTATTGCATTCGAATGCATGAGATTTCGATTAGCGAATACTTCTACTAGTGAGTGACAGTATCCGAGAACTTGCATTCGAATGCATGAGATTTCGATTAGAGAATACTACTACTAGTGAGTGACAGTATCCGAGAACTTGAATTCGAATGCATGAGATTTCGATTAGTGAATACTATTACTAGTGAGTGACAGTATCCGAATTATTGCATTCGAATGCAAGAGATTTCGATTAGCGAATACTACTACTAGTGAGTGACAGTATCCGAGAACTTGCATTCGAATGCATGAGATTTCGATTAGCGAATACTACTACTAGTGAGTGACAGTATCCGAATTATTGCATTCGAATGCATGAGATTTCGATTAGCGAATACTACTACTAGTGAGTGACAGTATCCGAGAACTTGCATTCGAATGCATGAGATTTCGATTAGCGAATACTACTACTAGTGAGTGACAGTATCCAAATTATTGCATTCCAATGCTTGAGATTTCGATTAGCGAATACTACTACTAGTGAGTGACAGTATCCGAATTATTGCGTTCGAATGCATGAGATTTCGATTAGCGAACACTACTACTAGTGAGTGACAGTATCCGAATTATTGCATTCGAATGCAAGAGATTTCGATTAGCGAATACTATTACTAGTGAGTGACAGTATCCGAGAACTTGCTTTCGAATGCAAGAGATTTCGATTAGCGAATACTACTACTAGTGAGTAACAGTATCCGAGAACTTGCATACGAATGCATGAGATTTCGATTAGCGAATACTACTACTAGTGAGTGACAGTATCCGAGAACTTGCATTCGAATGCATGAGATTTCGATTAGCGAATACTACTACTAGTGAGTTACAGTATCCGAGAACTTGCTTTCGAATGCATGATTTTTCGATTAGCGAATACTACTACTAGTGAGTGACAGTATCCGAGAACTTGCATTCGAATGCAAGAGATTTCGATTAGCGAATACTACTACTAGTGAGTGACAGTATCCGAGAACTTGCATTCGAATGCATGAGATTTTGATTAGCGAATACTACTACTAGTGAGTGACAGTATCCGAGAACTTGCATTCGAATGCATGAGATTTCGATTAGCGAATACTACTACTAGTGAGAGACAGAATCCGAGAACTTGCATTCGAATGCATGAGATTTCGATTAGCGAATACTACTACTAGTGAGTGACAGTATCCGAATTATTGCATTCGAATGCATGAAATTTCGATTAGCAAGTACTACTACTAGTGAGTGACAGTATCCCAGAAATTGCATTCGAATGCATGAAATTTCGATTTGCGAATACTACTACTAGTGAGTGACAGTATCCGAATTATTGCATTCGAATGCATGAAATTTCGATTAGCGAATACTACTACTAGTGAGTGACAGTATCCGAATTATTGCATTCGAATTCATGAAATTTCGATTAGCGATTACTACTACTAGTGAGTGACAGTATCCCAGAACTTGCATTCGAATGCATGAGATTTCGATTAGCGAATACTACTACTAGTGAGTGACAGTATCCGGATTATTGCATTCGAATGCATGAGATTTCGATTAGCGAATACTACTACTAGTGAGTGACACTATCCGAATTATTGCATTCGAATGCATGAAATTTCGATTAGCGAATACAACTACTAGTGAGTGACAGTATCCGAGAACTTGCATTCGAATGCATGAGATTTCGATTAGCGAATACTACTACTAGTGAGTGACAGTATCCGAGAACTTGCATTCGAATGCATGAGATTTCGATTAGCGAATACTACTACTAGTGAGAGACAGAATCCGAGAACTTGCATTCGAATGCATTAGATTTCGATTAGCGAATACTACTACTAGTGAGTGACAGTATCCGAATTATTGCATTCGAATGCATGAAATTTCGATTAGCAAATACTACTTCTAGTGAGTGACAGTATCCCAGAACTTGCATTCGAATGCATGAGATTTCGATTTGCGAATACTACTACTAGTGAGTGACAGTATCCGAATTATTGCATTCGAATGCATGAAATTTCCATTAGCGAATACTGCTACTAGTGAGTGACAGTATCCGAATTATTGCATTCGAATACATGAAACTTCGATTAGCGATCACTACTACTAGTGAGTGACAGTATCCCAGAACTTGCATTCGAATGCATGAGATTTCGATTAGCGTATACTACTACTAGTGAGTGACAGTATCCGGATTATTGCATTCGAATGCATGAGATTTCGATTAGCGAATACTACTACTAGTGAGTGACAGAATCCCAGAACTTGCATTCGAATGCATGAGATTTCGATTAGCGAATACTACTACTAGTGAGTGACAGTATCCGAGAACTTGCATTCGAATGCATGAGATTTCGATTAGCGAATACTACTACTAGTGAGTGACAGTATCCAAATTATTGCATTCGAATGCATGAAATTTCGATTAGTGAATACTACTACTAGTGAGTGACAGTATCCGAATTATTGCATTCGAATGCATGAAATTTCGATTAGCGAATACTACTACTAGTGAGTGACAGTATCCAAATTATTGCATTCGAATGCATGAAATTTCGATTAGCGAATACTACTACTAGTGAGTGACAGTATCCGAATTATTGCATTCGAATGCATGAAATTTCTATTAGCGAATACTACTACTAGTGAGTGACAGTATCCCAGAACTTGCATTCGAATGCATCAGATTTCGATTAGCGAATACTACTACTAGTGAGTGACAGTATCCGGATTATTGCATTCAAAATGCATGAGATTTCGATTAGCGAATACTTCTACTAGTGAGTGACAGTATCCGAGAACTTGCATTCGAATGCATGAGATTTCGATTAGCGAATACTACTACTAGTGAGTGACAGTATCCGAGAACTTGAATTCGAATGCATGAGATTTCGATTAGTGAATACTATTACTAGTGAGTGACAGTATCCGAATTATTGCATCGAATGCAAGAGATTTCGATTAGCGAATACTACCACTAGTGAGTGACAGTATCCGAGAACTTGCATTCGAATGCATGAAATTTCGATTAGCGAATACTACTACTAGTGAGTGACAGTATCCGAATTATTGCATTCGAATTCATGAAATTTCGATTAGCGATTACTACTACTAGTGAGTGACACTATCCCAGAACTTGCATTCGAATGCATGAGATTTCGATTAGCGAATACTACTACTAGTGAGTGACAGTATCCGGATTATTGCATTCGAATGCATGAGATTTCGATTAGCGAATACTACTACTAGTGAGTGACATTATCCGAGAACTTGCATTCGAATGCATGAGATTTCGATTAGCGAATACTACTACTAGTGAGTGACAGTATCCGAGAACTTGCATTCGAATGCATGAGATTTCGATTAGCGAATACTACTACTAGTAAGTGACAGTATCCGAGAACTTGCATTCGAATGCATGAGATTTCGATTAGCGAATACTACTACTAGTGAGAGACAGAATCCGAGAGCTTGCATTCGAATGCATTAGATTTCGATGAGCGAATACTACTACTAGTGAGTGACAGTATCCGAATTATTGCATTCGAATGCATGAAATTTCGATTAGCAAATACTACTACTAGTGAGTGACAGTATCCCAGAACTTGCATTCGAATGCATGAGATTTCGATTTGCGAATACTACTACTAGTGAGTGACAGTATCCGAATTATTGCATTCGAATGCATGAAATTTCGATTAGCGAATACTACTACTAGTGAGTGACAGTATCCGAATTATTGCATTCGAATTCATGAAACTTCGATTAGCGATTACTACTACTAGTGAGTGACAGTATCCCAGAACTTGCATTCGAATGCATGAGATTTCGATTAGCGAATACTACTACTAGTGAGTGACAGAATCCGAGAACTTGCATTCGAATGCATGAGATTTCGATTAGCGAATACTACTAGTAGTGAGTGACAGTATCCGAGAACTTGCATTCGAATGCATGACATTTCGATTAGCGAATACTATTACTAGTGAGTGACAGTATCCAAATTATTGCATTCGAATGCATGAAATTTCGATTAGCGAATACTACTACTAGTGAGTGACAGTATCCGAATTATTGCATTCGAATGCATGAAATTTCGATTAGCGAACACTACTACTAGTGAGTGACAGTATCCGAATTATTGCATTCGAATGCATGAAATTTCGATTAGCGAATACTACTACTACTGAGTGACAGTATCCGAGAACTTGCATTCGAATGCATGAGATTTCAATTAGCGAATACTACTACTAGTGAGAGACAGAATCCGAGAACTTGCAATCGAATGCATTAGATTTCGATTAGCGAATACTACTACTAGTGAGTGACAGTATCCGAATTATTGCATTCGAATGCATGAAATTTCGATTAGCAAATACTACTACTAGTGAGTGACAGTATCCCAGAACTTGCATTCGAATGCATGAGATTTCGATTTGCGAATACTACTACTAGTGAGTGACAGTATCCGAATTATTGCATTCGAATGCATGAAATTTCGATTAGCGAATACTACTACTAGTGAGTGACAGTATCCGAATTATTGCATTCGAATTCATGAAACTTCGATTAGCGATTACTACTACTAGTGAGTGACAGTATCCCAGAACTTGCATTCGAATGCATGAGATTTCGATTAGCGAATACTACTACTAGTGAGTGACAGTATCCGGATTATTGCATTCGAATGCATGAGATTTCGATTAGCGAATACTACTACTAGTGAGTGACAGAATCCGAGAACTTGCATTCGAATGCATGAGATTTCGATTAGCGAATACTACTACTAGTGAGTGACAGTATCCGAGAACTTGCATTCGAATGCATGAGATTTCGATTAGCGAATACTAGTACTAGTGAGTGACAGTATCCAAATTATTGCATTCGAATGCATGAAATTTCGATTAGCGAATACTACTACTAGTGAGTGACAGTATCCGAATTATTGCATTCGAATGCATGAAATTTCGATTAGCGAATACTAGTACTAGTGAGTGACAGTATCCGAATTATTGCATTCGAATGCATGAAATTTCGATTAGCGAATACTACTACTAGTGAGTGACAGTATCCCAATTATTGCATTCGAATGCATGAAATTTCGATTAGCGAATACTACTACTAGTGAGTGACAGTATCCCAGAACTTGCATTCGAATGCATGAGATTTTGATTAGCGAATATTACTACTAGTGAGTGACAGTATCCGAGAACTTGCATTCGAATGAATGAGATTTCGATTAGCGAATACTACTACTAGTGAGTGACAGTATCCGAGAACTTGAATTCGAATGCATGAGATTTCGATTAGTGAATACTATTACTAGTGAGTGACAGTATCCGAGAACTTGCTTTCGAATGCAAGAGGTTTCGATTAGCGAATACTACTACTAGTGAGTAACAGTATCCGCGAACTTGCATACGAATGCATGAGAATTCGATTAGCGAATACTACTACTAGTGAGTGACAGTATCCGAGAACTTGCATTCGAATGCATGAGATTTCGATTAGCGAATACTACTACTAGTGAGTTACAGTATCCGAGAACTTGCATTCGAATGCACGAGATTTCGATTAGCGAATACTACTACTAGTGAGTGAAGGTATCCGAGAACTTGCATTCGAATGCATTAGACTTCGATTAGCGAATACTACTACTAGTGAGTGACAGTATCCGAGAACTTGCATTCGAATGCATAAGATTTCGATTAGCGAATACTACTACTAGTGAGTGACAGTATCCAAGAACTTGCATTCGAATGCATGAGATTTCGATTAGCGAATACTACTACTAGTGAGAGACAGAATCCGAGAACTTGCATTCGAATGTATGAGATTTCGATTAGCGAATACTACTACTAGTGAGTGACAGTATCCGAATTATTGCATTCGAATGCATGAAATTTTGATTAGCAAATACTACTACTAGTGAGTGACAGTATCCCAGAACTTGCATTCGAATGCATGAAACTTCGATTTGCGAATACTACTACTAGTGAGTGACACTATCCGAATTATTGCATTCGAATGCATGAAATTTCGATTAGCGAATACTACTACTACTGAGTGACAGTATCCGAATTTTTGCATTCGAATGCATGAAATTTCGTTTAGCGAATACTACTACTAGTGAGTGACAGTATCCCAGAACTTTCATTCGAATGCATGAGATTTCGATTAGCGAATACTACTACTAGTGAGTGACAGTATCCTGATTATTGCATTCGAATGCATGAGATTTCGATTAGCGAATACTTCTACTAGTGAGTGACAGTATCCGAGAACTTGCATTCGAATGCATGAGATTTCGATTAGCGAATACTACTACTAGTGAGTGACAGTATCCGAGAACTTGAATTCGAATGCATGAGATTTCGATTAGTGGATACTATTACTAGTGAGTGACAGTATCCGAATTATTGCGTTCGAATGCAAGAGATTTCGATTAGCGAATACTACCACTAGTGAGTGACAGTATCCGAGAACTTGCATTCGAATGCATGAGATTTCGATTAGCGAATACTACTACTAGTGAGTGACAGCATCCGAATTATTGCATTCGAATGCATGAGATTTCGATTAGCGAATACTAATACTAGTGAGTGACAGTATCCGAGAACTTGCATTCGAATGCATGAGATTTCGATTAGCGAATACTACTACTAGTGAGTGACAGTATCCAAATTATTGCATTCCAATGCTTGAGATTTCGATTAGCGAATACTACTACTAGTGAGTGACAGTATCCGAATTATTGCATTCGAATTCATGAGATTTCGATTAGCGAACACTACTACTAGTGAGTGACAGTTTCCGAATTATTGCATTCGAATGCAAGAGATTTCGATTAGCGAATACTACTACTAGTGAGTGACAGTATCCGAGAACTTGCTTTCGAATGCAAGAGATTTCGATTAGCGAATACTACTACTAGTGAGTAACAGTATCCGAGAACTTGCATACGAATGCATGCGATTTCGATTAGCGAATACTACTACTAGTGAGTGACAGTATCCGAGAACTTGCATTCGAATGCATGAGATTTCGATTAGCGAATACTACCACTAGTGAGTTACAGTATCCGAGAACTTGCATTCGAATGCATGAGATTTCGATTAGCGAATACTACTACTAGTGAGTGACAGTATCCGAGAACTTGCATTCGAATTCATGAGATTTCGATTAGCGAATACTACTACTAGTGAGTGACACTATCCGAGAACTTGCATTCGAATGCATGAGATTTCGATTAGCGAATACTACTACTAGTGACTGACAGTATCCGAGAACTTGCATTCGAATGCATGAGATTTCCATTAGCGAATACTACTACTAATGAGTGACAGTATCCGAATTATTGCATTCGAATATATGAAATTTCGATTAGCGAATACTACTACTAGTGAGTGACAGTATCCGAATTATTGCATTCGAATGCATGAGATTTCAATTAGCGAATACTACTACTAGTGAGTGACAGTATCCGAGAGCTTGCATTCGAATGCAAGAGATTTCGATTAGCGAATACTACTACTAGTGAGTGACAGTATCCGAGAACTTGCATTCGAATGCATGAGATTTCGATTAGCGAATACTACTACTAGTGAGTGACAGTATCCGAGAACTTGCATTCGAATGCATGAGATTTCGATTAGCGAATACTACTACTAGTGAGAGACAGAATCCGAGAACTTGCATTCGAATGCATGAGATTTCGATTAGCGAATACTACTACTAGTGAGTGACAGTATCCGAATTATTGCATTCGAATGCATGAAATTTCGATTAGCAAATACTACTACTAGTGAGTGACAGTATCCCAGAAATTGCATTCGAATGCATGAAATTTCGATTTGCGAATACTACTACTAGTGAGTGACAGTATCCGAATTATTGCATTCGAATGCATGAAATTTCGATTAGCGAATACTACTACTAGTGAGTTACAGTATCCGAGAACTTGCATTCGAATGCATGAGATTTCGATTAGCGAATACTACCACTAGTGAGTTACAGTATCCGAGAACTTGCATTCGAATGCATGAGATTTCGATTAGCGAATACTACTACTAGTGAGTGACAGTATCCGAGAACTTGCATTCGAATTCATGAGATTTCGATTAGCGAATACTACTACTAGTGAGTGACACTATCCGAGAACTTGCATTCGAATGCATGAGATTTCGATTAGCGAATACTATTACTAGTGAGTGACAGTATCCGAGAACTTGCATTCGAATGCATGAGATTTCGATTAGCGAATACTACTACTAGTGAGAGACAGAATCCGAGAACTTGCATTCGAATGCATGAGATTTCGATTAGCGAATACTACTACTAGTGAGTGACAGTATCCGGATTATTGCACTCGAATGCATGAGATTTCGATTAGCGAATACTACTACTAGTGAGTGACAGAATCCGAGAACTTGCATTCGAATGCATGAGATTTCGATTAGCGAATACTACTACTAGTGAGTGACAGTATCCGAGAACTTGCATTCGAATTCATGAAACTTCGATTAGCGATTACTACTACTAGTGAGTGACAGTATCCCAGAACTTGCATTCGAATGCATGAGATTTCGATTAGCGAATACTACTACTAGTGAGTGACAGTATCCGGATTATTGCATTCGAATGCATGAGATTTCGATTAGCGAATACTACTACTAGTGAGTGACAGAATCCGAGAACTTGCATTCGAATGCATGAGATTTCGATTAGCGAATACTAGTACTAGTGAGTGACAGTATCCAAATTATTGCATTCGAATGCATGAAATTTCGATTAGCAAATACTACTACTAGTGAGTGACAGTATCCGAATTTTTGCATTCGAATGCATGAAATTTCGATTAGCGAATACTAGTACTAGTGATTGACAGTATCCGAATTATTGCATTCGAATGCATGAAATTTCGATTAGCGAATACTACTACTAGTGAGTGACAGTATCCGAATTATTGCATTCGAATGCATGAAATTTCGATTAGCGAATACTACTACTAGTGAGTGACAGTATCCCAGAACTTGCATTCGAATGCATGAGATTTTGATTAGCGAATATTACTACTAGTGAGTGACAGTATCCGGATTATTGCATTCGAATGCATGAGATTTCGATTAGCGAATACTTCTACTAGTGAGTGACAGTATCCGAGAACTTGCATTCGAATGCATGAGATTTCGATTAGCGAATACTACAACTAGTGAGTGACAGTATCCGAGAACTTGAATTCGAATGCATGAGATTTCGATTAGTGAATACTATTACTAGTGAGTGACAGTATCCGAGAACATGCTTTCGAATGCAAGAGATTTCGATTACCGAATACTACTACTAGTGAGTAACAGTATCCGAGAACTTGCATACGAATGCATGAGATTTCGATTAGCGAATACTACTACTAGTGAGTGACAGTATCCGAGAACTTGCATTCGAATGCATGAGATTTCGATTAGCGAATACTACTACTAGTGAGTTACAGTATCCGAGAACTTGCATTCGAATGCATGAGATTTCGATTAGCGAATACTACTACTAGTGAGTGAAGGTATCCGAGAACTTGCATTCGAATGCATTAGACTTCGGTTAGCGAATACTACTACTAGTGAGTGACAGTATCCGAGAACTTGCATTCGAATGCATGAGATTTCGATTAGCGAATACTACTACTAGTGAGTGACAGTATCCGAGAACTTGCATTCGAATGCATGAGATTTCGATTAGCGAATACTACTACTAATGAGTGACAGTATCCGAATTATTGCATTCGAATGCATGAAATTTCGATTAGCGAATACTACTACTAGTGAGTGACAGTATCCGAACTATTGCATTCGAATGCATGAGATTTCAATTAACGAATACTACTACTAGTGAGTGACAGTATCCGAGAACTTGCTTTCGAATGCGAGAGATTTCGATTAGCGAATACTACTACTAGTGAGTGACAGTATCCGAGAACTTGCATTCGAATGCATGAGATTTCGATTAGCGAATACTACTACAAGTGAGTGACAGTATCCAAGAACTTGCATTCGAATGCATGAGATTTCGATTAGCGAATACTACTACTAGTGAGAGACAGAATCCGAGAACTTGCATTCGAATGTATGAGATTTCGATTAGCGAATACTACTACTAGTGAGTGACAGTATCCGAATTATTGCATTCGAATAAATGAAATTTTGATTAGCAAATACTACTACTAGTGAGTGACAGTATCCCAGAACTTGCATTCGGATGCATGAAATTTCGATTTGCGAATACTACTACTAGTGAGTGACAGTATCCGAATTATTGCAATCGAATGCATGAAATTTCGATTAGCGAATACTACTACTAGTGAGTGACAGTATCCGAATTATTGCATTCGAATGCATGAAATTTCGATTAGCGAATACTACTACTAGTGAGTGACAGTATCCGAATTATTGCATTCGAATGCATGAAATTTCGATTAGCGAATACTACTACTAGTGAGTGAAAGTATCCCAGAACTTGCATTCGAATGCATGAGATTTCGATTAGCGAATACTACTACTAGTGAGTGACAGTATCCGGATTATTGCATTCGAATGTATGAGATTTCGATTAGCGAATACTTCTACTAGTGAGTGACAGTATCAGAGAACTTGCATTCGAATGCATGGGATTTCGATTAGCGAATACTACTACTAGTGAGTGACAGTATCCGAGAACTTGAATTCGAATGCATGAGATTTCGATTAGTGAATACTATTACTAGTGAGTGACAGTATCCGAATTATTGCATTCGAATGCAAGAGATTTCGATTAGCGAATACTACCACTAGTGAGTGACAGTATCCGAGAACTTGCATTCGAATGCATGAGATTTCGATTAGCGAATACTACTACTAGTGAGTGACAGTATCCGAATTATTGCATTCGAATGCATGAGATTTCGATTAGCGAATACTACTACTAGTGAAGGATAGTATCCGAGAACTTGCATTCGTATGCATGAGATTTCGATTAGCGAATACTACTACTAGTGAGTGACAGTATCCGAATTATTGCATTCCAATGCTTGAGATTTCGGTTAGCGAATACTACTACTAGTGAGTGACAGTATCCGAATTATGTCATTCGAATGCATGAGATTTCGATTAGCGAATACTACTACTAGTGAGTGACAGTATCCGAATTATTGCATTCGAATGCAAGAAATTTCGATTAGCGAATACTACTACTAGTGAATGACAGTATCCGAATTATTTCATTCGAATGCATGAGATTTCGACTAGCCAATACTACTTCTAGTGAGTGATAGTATCCGAGAACTTGCATTTGAATGCATGAGATTTCGATTAGCGAATACTACTACTAGTGCGTGACAGAATCCGAGAACTTGCATTCGAATGCATGAGATTTCGATTAGCGAATACTACTGCTAGTGAGTGACAGTATTCGAGAACTTGCATTCGAATGCATGAGATTTCGATTACCGAATACTGCTACTAGTCAGTGACAGTATGCGAATTATTGCATTCGAATGCAGGAGATTTCGATTAGCGAATACTACTACTAGTGAGTGACAGTATCCGAGAACTTGCATTCGAATGCAAGAGATTTCGATTACTCAATACTACTACTAGTGAGGGACAGTATCCGAGAACTTGCATTCGAATGCATGAGATTTCGATTAGCGAATACTACTACTAGTGAGTGACAGTATCCGAGAACTTGCATTCGAATGCAAGAGATTTCGATTAGCGAATACTACTACTGGTGAGTGACAGTATCCGAATTATTGCATTCGAATGCATGAGATTTCGATTAGCGAATACTAATACTAGTGAGTGACAGTATCCGACAACTTGCATTCGAATGCAAGAGATTTCGATTAGCGAATACTACTACTAGTGAGTGACAGTATCCGAGAACTTGCATTCGAATGCAAGAGATTTCGATTAGCGAATACTACTACTAGTGAGTGACAGTATCCAAATTATTGCATTCGAATGCATGAGATTTCGATTAGCGAATACTACTACTAGTGAGTGACAGTATCCGAGAACTTGCATTCGAATGCAAGAGATTTCGATTAGCGAATACTACTACTAGTGAGTGACAGTATCCGGATTATTGCATTCGAGTGCATGAGATTTCGATTAGCGAATACTGCTACTAGTGAGTGACAGAATCCGAGAACTTGCATTCGAATGCATGAGATTTCGATTAGCGAATACTACTACTAGTGAGTGACAGTATCCGAGAACTTGCATTCGAATGCATGAGATTTCGATTAGCGAATACTACTACTAGTGAGTGACAGTATCCGAATTATTGCATTCGAATGCATGAAATTTCGATTAGCGAATACTACTACTAGTGAGTGACAGTATCCGAATTATTGCATTCGAATGCATGAAATTTCGATTAGCGAATACTACTACTAGTGAGTGACAGTATCCGAATTATTGCATTCGAATGCATGAAATTTCGATTAGCGAATACTACTACTAGTGAGTGACAGTATCCCAGAACATGCATTCGAATGCATGAGATTTCGATTAGCGAATACTACTACTAGTGAGTGACAGTATCCGGATTATTGCATTCGAATGTATGAGATTTCGATTAGCGAATACTTCTACTAGTGAGTGACAGTATCCGAGAACTTGCATTCGAATGCATGGGATTTCGATTAGCGAATACTACTACTAGTGAGTGACAGTATCCGAGAACTTGAATTCGAATGCATGAGATTTTGATTAGTGAATACTATTACTAGTGAGTGACAGTATCCGAATTATTGCATTCGAATGCAAGAGATTTCGATTAGCGAATACTACTACTAGTGAGTGACAGTATCCGAGAACTTGCATTCGTATGCATGAGATTTCGATTAGCGAATACTACTACTAGTGAGTGACAGTATCCGAATTATTGCATTCGAATGCATGAGATTTCGATTAGCGAACACTACTACTAGTGAATGACAGTATCCGAATTATTGCATTCGAATGCATGAGATTTTGATTAGCGAATACTACTACTAGTGAGTGACAGTATCCGAATTATTGCATTCGAATGCAAGAAATTTCGATTAGCGAATACTACTGCTAGTGAATGACAGTATCCGAGAACTTGCATTCGTATGCATGAGATTTCGATTAGCGAATACTACTACTAGTGAGTGACAGTAAACGAATTATTGCATTCCAATGCTTGAGATTTCGGTTAGCGAATACTACTACTAGTGAGTGACAGTATCCGAATTATTGCATTCGAATGCATGAGATTTTGATGAGCGAATACTACTACTAGTGAGTGACAGTATCCGAATTATTGCATTCGAATGCAAGAAATTTCGATTAGTGAATACTACTACTAGTGAATGACAGTATCCGAATTATTTCATTCGAATGCATGAGATTTCGACTAGCGAATACTACTTCTAGTGAGTGACAGTATCCGAGAACTTGCATTTGAATGCATGAGATTTCGATTAGCGAATACTACTACTAGTGCGTGACAGAATCCGAGAACTTGCATTCGAATGCATGAGATTTCGATTAGCGAATACTACTACTAGTGAGTGACAGTATCCGAGAACTTGCATTCGAATGCATGAGATTTCGATTACCGAATACTGCTACTAGTCAGTGACAGTATGCGAATTATTGCATTCGAATGCAGGAGATTTCGATTAGCGAATACTACTACTAGCGAGGGACAGTATCCGAGAACTTGCATTCGAATGCATGAGATTTCGATTAGCGAATACTACTACTAGTGAGTGACAGTATCCAAAAACTTGCATTCGAATGCAAGAGATTTCGAGTAGCGAATACTACTACTAGTGGGTGACAGTATCCGAATTATTGCATTCGAATGCATGAGATTTCGATTAGCGAATACTAATACTAGTGAGTGACAGTATCCGACAACTTGCATTCGAATGCAAGAGATTTCGATTAGCGAATACTACTACTAGTGAGTGACAGTATCCGAGAACTTGCATTCGAATGCAAGAGATTTCGATTAGCGAATACTACTACTAGTGAGTGACAGTATCCAAATTATTGCATTCGAATGCATGAGATTTCGATTAGCGAATACTACTACTAGTGAGTGACAGTATCCGAGAACTTGCATTCGAATGCAAGAGATTTCGATTAGCGAATACTACTACTAGTGAGTGACAGTATCCGGATTATTGCATTCGAATGCATGAGCTTTCGATTAGCGAATATTGCTACTAGTGAGTGACAGAATCCGAGAACTTGCATTCGAATGCATGAGATTTCGATTAGCGAATACTACTACTAGTGAGTGACAGTATCCGAGAACTTGCATTCGAATGCATGAGATTTCGATTAGCGAATACTACTACTAGTGAGTGACAGTATCCGAGAACTTGCATTCGAATGCATGAGATTTCGATTAGCGAATACTACTACTAGTGAGAGACAGAATCCGAGAACTTGCATTCGAATGCATTAGATTTCGATTAGCGAATACTACTACTAGTGAGTGACAGTATCCGAATTATTGCATTCGAATGCATGAAATTTCGATTAGCAAATACTACTACTAGTGAGTGACAGCATCCCAGAACTTGCATTCGAATGCATGAGATTTCGATTTGCGAATACTACTACTAGTGAGTGACAGTATCCGAATTATTGCATTCGGATGCATGAAATTTCGATTAGCAAATACTACTACTAGTGAGTGACAGTATCCCAGATCTTGCATTCGAATGCATGAGATTTCGATTTGCGAATACTACTACTAGTGAGTGACAGTATCCGAATTATTGCATTCGAATGCAAGAGATTTCGATTAGCGAATACTACCACTAGTGAGTGACAGTATCCGAGAACTTGCATTCGAATGCATGAGATTTCGATTAGCGAATACTACTACTAGTGAGTGACAGTATCCGAATTATTGCATTCGAATGCATGAGATTTCGATTAGCGAATACTACTACTAGTGAGTGACAGTATCCGAGAACTTGCATTCGTATGCATGAGATTTCGATTAGCGAATACTACTATTAGTGAGTGACAGTATCCGAATTATTGCATTCCAATGCTTGAGATTTCGGTTAGCGAATACTACTACTAGTGAGTGACAGTATCCGAAATATTGCATTCGAATGCATGAGATTTCGATTAGCGAATACTACTACTAGTGAGTGACAGTATCCGAATTATTGCATTCGAATGCAAGAAATTTCGATTAGCGAATACTACTACTAGTGAATGACAGTATCCGAATTATTTCATTCGAATGCATGAGATTTCGACTAGCCAATACTACTTCTAGTGAGTGATAGTATCCGAGAACTTGCATTTGAATGCATGAGATTTCGATTAGCGAATACTACTACTAGTGCGTGACAGAATCCGAGAACTTGCATTCGAATGCATGAGATTTCGATTAGCGAATACTACTGCTAGTGAGTGACAGTATCCGAGAACTTGCATTCGAATGCATGAGATTTCGATTACCGAATACTGCTACTAGTCAGTGACAGTATGCGAATTATTGCATTCGAATGCAGGAGATTTCGATTAGCGAATACTACTACTAGTGAGTGACAGTATCCGAGAACTTGCATTCGAATGCAAGAGATTTCGATTACTCAATACTACTACTAGTGAGGGACAGTATCCGAGAACTTGCATTCGAATGCATGAGATTTCGATTAGCGAATACTACTACTAGTGAGTGACAGTATCCGAAAACTTGCATTCGAATGCAAGAGATTTCGATTAGCGAATACTACTACTAGTGAGTGACAGTATCCGAATTATTGCATTCGAATGCATGAGATTTCGATTAGCGAATACTAATACTAGTGAGTGACAGTATCCGACAACTTGCATTCGAATGCAAGAGATTTCGATTAGCGAATACTACTACTAGTGAGTGACAGTATCCGAGAACTTGCATTCGAATGCAAGAGATTTCGATTAGCGAATACTACTACTAGTGAGTGACAGTATCCAAATTATTGCATTCGAATGCATGAGATTTCGATTAGCGAATACTACTACTAGTGAGTGACAGTATCCGAGAACTTGCATTCGAATGCAAGAGATTTCGATTAGCGAATACTACTACTAGTGAGTGACAGTATCCGGATTATTGCATTCGAATGCATGAGATTTCGATTAGCGAATACTGCTACTAGTGAGTGACAGAATCCGAGAACTTGCATTCGAATGCATGAGATTTCGATTAGCGAATACTACTACTAGTGAGTGACAGTATCCGAGAACTTGCATTCGAATGCATGAGATTTCGATTAGCGAATACTACTACTAGTGAGTGACCGTATCCGAGAACTTGCATTCGAATGCATGAGATTTCGATTAGCGAATACTACTACTAGTGAGAGACAGAATCCGAGAACTTGCATTCGAATGCATTAGATTTCGATTAGCGAATACTACTACTAGTGAGTGACAGTATCCGAATTATTGCATTCGAATGCATGAAATTTCGATTAGCAAATACTACTACTAGTGAGTGACAGCATCCCAGAACTTGCATTCGAATGCATGAGATTTCGATTTGCGAATACTACTACTAGTGAGTGACAGTATCCGAATTATTGCATTCGGATGCATGAAATTTCGATTAGCAAATACTACTACTAGTGAGTGACAGTATCCGAGAACTTGCATTCGAATGCATGAGATTTCGATTAGCGAATACTACTACTAGTGAGTGACAGTATCCGAGAACTTGAATTCGAATGCATGAGATTTCGATTAGTGAATACTATTACTAGTGAGTGACAGTATCCGAGGACTTGCTTTCGAATGCAAGAGATTTCGATTAGCGAATACTACTACTAGTGAGTAACAGTATCCGAGAACTTGCATACGAATGCCTGAGATTTCGATTAGCGAATACTACTACTAGTGAGTGACAGTATCCGAGAACTTGCATTCGAATGCATGAGATTTCGATTAGCGAATACTACTACTAGTGAGTGACAGTATCCGAGAACTTGAATTCGAATGCATGAGATTTCGATTAGTGAATACTATTACTAGTGAGTGACAGTATCCGAATTATTGCATTCGAATGCAAGAGATTTCGATTAGCGAATACTACCACTAGTGAGTGACAGTATCCGAGAACTTGCATTCGAATGCATGAGATTTCGATTAGCGAATACTACTACTAGTGAGTGACAGTATCCGAATTATTGCATTCGAATGCATGAGATTTCGATTAGCGAATACTACTACTAGTGAGTGACAGTATCCGAGAACTTGCATTCGTATGCATGAGATTTCGATTAGCGAATACTACTACTAGTGAGTGACAGTATCCGAATTATTGCATTCCAATGCTTGAGATTTCGGTTAGCGAATACTACTACTAGTGAGTGACAGTATCCGAATTATTACATTCGAATGCATGAGATTTCGATTAGCGAATACTACTACTAGTGAGTGACAGTATCCGAATTATTGCATTCGAATGCAAGAAATTTCGATTAGCGAATACTACTACTAGTGAATGACAGTATCCGAATTATTTCATTCGAATGCATGAAATTTCGATTAGCGAATACTACTACTAGTGAGTGACAGTATCCCAGAACTTGCATTCGAATGCATGAGATTTCGATTAGCGAATACTACTACTAGTGCGTGACAGAATCCGAGAACTTGCATTCGAATGCATGAGATTTCGATTAGCGAATACTACTACTAGTGAGTGACAGTATCCGAGAACTTGCATTCGAATGCATGAGATTTCGATTACCGAATACTGCTACTAGTCAGTTACAGTATGCGAATTATTGCATTCGAATGCAGGAGATTTCGATTAGCGAATACTACTACTAGTGAGTGACAGTATCCGAGAACTTGCATTCGAATGCAAGAGATTTCGATTACTCAATATTACTACTAGTGAGTGACAGTATCCGAGAACTTGCATTCGAATGCATGAGATTTCGATTAGCGAATACTACTACTAGTGAGTGACAGTATCCGAGAACTTGCATTCGAATGCAAGAGATTTCGAGTAGCGAATACTACTACTAGTGAGTGACAGTATCCGAATTATTGCATTCGAATGCATGAGATTTCGATTAGCGAATACTAATACTAGTGAGTGACAGTATCCGACAACTTGCATTCGAATGCAAGAGATTTCGATTAGCGAATACTACTACTAGTGAGTGACAGTATCCGAGAACTTGCATTCGAATGCAAGAGATTTCGATTAGCGAATACTACTACTAGTGAGTGACAGTATCCAAATTATTGCATTCGAATGCATGAGATTTCGATTAGCGAATACTACTACTAGTGAGTGACAGTATCCGAGAACTTGCATTCGAATGCAAGAGATTTCGATTAGCGAATACTACTACTAGTGAGTGACAGTATCCGAATTATTGCATTCGAATGCATGAAATTTCGATTAGCAAATACTACTACTAGTTAGTGACAGTATCCCAGAACTTGCATTCGAATGCATGAGATTTCGATTAGCGAATACTACTACCAGTGAGTGACAGTATCCCAGAACTTGCATTCGAATGCATGAGATTTCGATTAGCGAATACTACTACTAGTGAGTGACAGTATCCGGATTATTGCATTCGAATGCATGAGATTTCGATTAGCGAATACTACTACTAGTGAGTGACAGTAACCGAATTATTGCATTCGAATGCATGAAATTTCGATTAGCGAATACTACTACTAGTGAGTGACAGTATCCGAATTATTGCATTCGAATGCATGAGATTTCGATTAGCGAATACTACTACTACTAGTGAGTGAAAGTATCCGAATTATTGCATTCGAATGCATGAAATTTCGATTAGCGAATACTACTACTAGTGAGTGACAGTATCCCAGAACTTGCATTCGAATGCATGAGATTTCGTTTAGCGAATACTACTACTAGTGAGTGACAGTATCCGGATTATTGCATTCGAATGCATGAGATTTCGATTAGCGAATACTTCTACTAGTGAGTGACAGTATCCGAGAACTTGCATTCGAATGCATGGGATTTCGATTAGCGAATACTACTACTAGTGAGTGACAGTATCCGAGAACTTGAATTCGAATGCATGAGACTTCGATTAGTGAATACTATTACTAGTGAGTGACAGTATCCGAATTATTGCATTCGAATGCAAGAGATTTCGATTAGCGAATACTACCACTAGTGAGTGACAGTATCCGAGAACTTGCATTCGAATGCATGAGATTTCGATTTGCGAATACTACTACTAGTGAGTGACAGTATCCGAATTATTGCATTCGAATGCATGAGATTTCGATTAGCGAATACTACTACTAGTGAGTGACAGTATCCGAGAACTTGCATTCGTATGCATGAGATTTCGATTAGCGAATACTACTACTAGTGAGTGACAGTATCCGAATTATTGCATTCCAATGCTTGAGATTTCGGTTAGCGAATACTACTACTAGTGAGTGACAGTATCCGAATTATTGCATTCGAATGCATGAGATTTCGATTAGCGAATACTACTACTAGTGAGTGACAGTATCCGAATTATTGCATTCGAATGCAAGAAATTTCGATTAGCGAATACTACTACTAGTGAATGACAGTATCCGAATTATTTCATTCGAATGCATGAGATTTCGACTAGCGAATACTACTTCTAGTGAGTGACAGTATCCGAGAACTTGCATTTGAATGCATGAGATTTCGATTAGCGAATACTACTACTAGTGCGTGACAGAATCCGAGAACTTGCATTCGAATGCATGAGATTTCGATTAGCGAATACTACTACTAGTGAGTGACAGTATCCGAGAACTTGCATTCGAATGCATGAGATTTCGATTAGCGAATACTACTACTAGTGAGTGACAGTATCCGAGAACTTGCATTCGAATGCATGAGATTTCGATTAGCGAATACTACTACTAGTGAGAGACAGAATCCGAGAACTTGCATTCGAATGCATTAGATTTTGATTAGCGAATACTACTACTAGTGAGTGACAGTATCCGAATTATTGCATTCGAATGCATGAAATTTCGATTAGCAAATACTACTACTAGTGAGTGACAGCATCCCAGAACTTGCATTCGAATGCATGAGATTTCGATTTGCGAATACTACTACTAGCGAGTGACAGTATCCGAATTATTGCATTCGGATGCATGAAATTTCGATTAGCAAATACTACTACTAGTGAGTGACAGTATCCCAGAACTTGCATTCGAATGCATGAGATTTCGATTTGCGAATACTACTACTAGTGAGTGACAGTATCCGAATTATTGCATTCGAATGCATGAAATTTCGATTAGCAAATACTACTACTAGTGAGTGACAGTATCCCAGAACTTGCATTCGAATGCATGAGATTTCGATTAGCGAATACTACTACCAGTGAGTGACAGTATCCGAGAACTTGCATTCGAATGCATGAGATTTCGATTAGCGAATACTACTACTAGTGAGTGACAGTATCCGAGAACTTGCATTCGAATGCATGAGATTTCGATTAGCGAATACTACTACTAGTGAGGGACAGTATCCCAGAACTTGCATTCGAATGCATGAGATTTCGATTAGCGAATACTACTACTAGTGAGTGACAGTATCCCAGAACTTGCATTCGAATGCATGAGATTTCGATTAGCGAATACTACTACTAGTGAGTGACAGTATCCCAGAACTTGCATTCGAATGCATGAGATTTCGATTAGCGAATACTACTACTAGTGAGTGACAGTATCCCAGAACTTGCATTCGAATGCATGAGATTTCGATTAGCGAATACTACTACTAGTGAGTGACAGTATCCCAGAACTTGCATTCGAATGCATGAGATTTCGATTAGCGAATACTACTACTAGTGAGTGACAGTATCCCAGAACTTGCATTCGAATGCATGAGATTTCGATTAGCGAATACTACTACTAGTGAGTGACAGTATCCCAGAACTTGCATTCGAATGCATGAGATTTCGATTAGCGAATACTACTACTAGTGAGTGACAGTATCCCAGAACTTGCATTCGAATGCATGAGATTTCGATTAGCGAATACTACTACTAGTGAGTGACTGTATCCGGATTATTGTATTCGAATGCATGAGATTTCGATTAGCGAATACTACTACTAGTGAGTGACAGTATCCGAATTATTGCATTCGAATGCATGAAATTTCGATTAGCGAATACTACTACTAGTGAGTGACAGTATCCGAATTATTGCATTCGAATGCATGAGATTTCGATTAGCGAATACTACTACTACTAGTGAGTGACAGTATCCGAATTATTGCATTCGAATGCATGAGATTTTGATTAGCGAATACTACTACTAGTGAGTGACAGTATCCGAATTATTGCATTCGAATGCAAGAAATTTCGATTAGCGAATACTACTGCTAGTGAATGACAGTATCCGAGAACTTGCATTCGTATGCATGAGATTTCGATTAGCGAATACTACTACTAGTGAGTGACAGTAAACGAATTATTGCATTCCAATGCTTGAGATTTCGGTTAGCGAATACTACTACTAGTGAGTGACAGTATCCGAATTATTGCATTCGAATGCATGAGATTTTGATGAGCGAATACTACTACTAGTGAGTGACAGTATCCGAATTATTGCATTCGAATGCAAGAAATTTCGATTAGTGAATACTACTACTAGTGAATGACAGTATCCGAATTATTTCATTCGAATGCATGAGATTTCGACTAGCGAATACTACTTCTAGTGAGTGACAGTATCCGAGAACTTGCATTTGAATGCATGAGATTTCGATTAGCGAATACTACTACTAGTGCGTGACAGAATCCGAGAACTTGCATTCGAATGCATGAGATTTCGATTAGCGAATACTACTACTAGTGAGTGACAGTATCCGAGAACTTGCATTCGAATGCATGAGATTTCGATTACCGAATACTGCTACTAGTCAGTGACAGTATGCGAATTATTGCATTCGAATGCAGGAGATTTCGATTAGCGAATACTACTACTAGCGAGGGACAGTATCCGAGAACTTGCATTCGAATGCATGAGATTTCGATTAGCGAATACTACTACTAGTGAGTGACAGTATCCAAAAACTTGCATTCGAATGCAAGAGATTTCGAGTAGCGAATACTACTACTAGTGGGTGACAGTATCCGAATTATTGCATTCGAATGCATGAGATTTCGATTAGCGAATACTAATACTAGTGAGTGACAGTATCCGACAACTTGCATTCGAATGCAAGAGATTTCGATTAGCGAATACTACTACTAGTGAGTGACAGTATCCGAGAACTTGCATTCGAATGCAAGAGATTTCGATTAGCGAATACTACTACTAGTGAGTGACAGTATCCAAATTATTGCATTCGAATGCATGAGATTTCGATTAGCGAATACTACTACTAGTGAGTGACAGTATCCGAGAACTTGCATTCGAATGCAAGAGATTTCGATTAGCGAATACTACTACTAGTGAGTGACAGTGTCCGGATTATTGCATTCGAATGCATGAGCTTTCGATTAGCGAATATTGCTACTAGTGAGTGACAGAATCCGAGAACTTGCATTCGAATGCATGAGATTTCGATTAGCGAATACTACTACTAGTGAGTGACAGTATCCGAGAACTTGCATTCGAATGCATGAGATTTCGATTAGCGAATACTACTACTAGTGAGTGACAGTATCCGAGAACTTGCATTCGAATGCATGAGATTTCGATTAGCGAATACTACTACTAGTGAGAGACAGAATCCGAGAACTTGCATTCGAATGCATTAGATTTCGATTAGCGAATACTACTACTAGTGAGTGACAGTATCCGAATTATTGCATTCGAATGCATGAAATTTCGATTAGCAAATACTA
The DNA here is from genome assembly GCA_030765045.1 of Tenodera sinensis. NCBI lineage: Eukaryota > Metazoa > Arthropoda > Insecta > Mantodea > Mantidae > Tenodera > Tenodera sinensis. The sequence continues at coordinate 1,945,740 of JAUKNM010000016.1, forward strand.
CTACTAGTGAGTGACAGCATCCCAGAACTTGCATTCGAATGCATGAGATTTCGATTTGCGAATACTACTACTAGTGAGTGACAGTATCCGAATTATTGCATTCGGATGCATGAAATTTCGATTAGCAAATACTACTACTAGTGAGTGACAGTATCCCAGATCTTGCATTCGAATGCATGAGATTTCGATTTGCGAATACTACTACTAGTGAGTGACAGTATCCGAATTATTGCATTCGAATGCAAGAGATTTCGATTAGCGAATACTACCACTAGTGAGTGACAGTATCCGAGAACTTGCATTCGAATGCATGAGATTTCGATTAGCGAATACTACTACTAGTGAGTGACAGTATCCGAATTATTGCATTCGAATGCATGAGATTTCGATTAGCGAATACTACTACTAGTGAGTGACAGTATCCGAGAACTTGCATTCGTATGCATGAGATTTCGATTAGCGAATACTACTACTAGTGAGTGACAGTATCCGAATTATTGCATTCCAATGCTTGAGATTTCGGTTAGCGAATACTACTACTAGTGAGTGACAGTATCCGAAATATTGCATTCGAATGCATGAGATTTCGATTAGCGAATACTACTACTAGTGAGTGACAGTATCCGAATTATTGCATTCGAATGCAAGAAATTTCGATTAGCGAATACTACTACTAGTGAATGACAGTATCCGAATTATTTCATTCGAATGCATGAGATTTCGACTAGCCAATACTACTTCTAGTGAGTGATAGTATCCGAGAACTTGCATTTGAATGCATGAGATTTCGATTAGCGAATACTACTACTAGTGCGTGACAGAATCCGAGAACTTGCATTCGAATGCATGAGATTTCGATTAGCGAATACTACTGCTAGTGAGTGACAGTATCCGAGAACTTGCATTCGAATGCATGAGATTTCGATTACCGAATACTGCTACTAGTCAGTGACAGTATGCGAATTATTGCATTCGAATGCAGGAGATTTCGATTAGCGAATACTACTACTAGTGAGTGACAGTATCCGAGAACTTGCATTCGAATGCAAGAGATTTCGATTACTCAATACTACTACTAGTGAGGGACAGTATCCGAGAACTTGCATTCGAATGCATGAGATTTCGATTAGCGAATACTACTACTAGTGAGTGACAGTATCCGAAAACTTGCATTCGAATGCAAGAGATTTCGATTAGCGAATACTACTACTAGTGAGTGACAGTATCCGAATTATTGCATTCGAATGCATGAGATTTCGATTAGCGAATACTAATACTAGTGAGTGACAGTATCCGACAACTTGCATTCGAATGCAAGAGATTTCGATTAGCGAATACTACTACTAGTGAGTGACAGTATCCGAGAACTTGCATTCGAATGCAAGAGATTTCGATTAGCGAATACTACTACTAGTGAGTGACAGTATCCAAATTATTGCATTCGAATGCATGAGATTTCGATTAGCGAATACTACTACTAGTGAGTGACAGTATCCGAGAACTTGCATTCGAATGCAAGAGATTTCGATTAGCGAATACTACTACTAGTGAGTGACAGTATCCGGATTATTGCATTCGAATGCATGAGATTTCGATTAGCGAATACTGCTACTAGTGAGTGACAGAATCCGAGAACTTGCATTCGAATGCATGAGATTTCGATTAGCGAATACTACTACTAGTGAGTGACAGTATCCGAGAACTTGCATTCGAATGCATGAGATTTCGATTAGCGAATACTACTACTAGTGAGTGACCGTATCCGAGAACTTGCATTCGAATGCATGAGATTTCGATTAGCGAATACTACTACTAGTGAGAGACAGAATCCGAGAACTTGCATTCGAATGCATTAGATTTCGATTAGCGAATACTACTACTAGTGAGTGACAGTATCCGAATTATTGCATTCGAATGCATGAAATTTCGATTAGCAAATACTACTACTAGTGAGTGACAGCATCCCAGAACTTGCATTCGAATGCATGAGATTTCGATTTGCGAATACTACTACTAGTGAGTGACAGTATCCGAATTATTGCATTCGGATGCATGAAATTTCGATTAGCAAATACTACTACTAGTGAGTGACAGTATCCGAGAACTTGCATTCGAATGCATGAGATTTCGATTAGCGAATACTACTACTAGTGAGTGACAGTATCCGAGAACTTGAATTCGAATGCATGAGATTTCGATTAGTGAATACTATTACTAGTGAGTGACAGTATCCGAGGACTTGCTTTCGAATGCAAGAGATTTCGATTAGCGAATACTACTACTAGTGAGTAACAGTATCCGAGAACTTGCATACGAATGCCTGAGATTTCGATTAGCGAATACTACTACTAGTGAGTGACAGTATCCGAGAACTTGCATTCGAATGCATGAGATTTCGATTAGCGAATACTACTACTAGTGAGTGACAGTATCCGAGAACTTGAATTCGAATGCATGAGATTTCGATTAGTGAATACTATTACTAGTGAGTGACAGTATCCGAATTATTGCATTCGAATGCAAGAGATTTCGATTAGCGAATACTACCACTAGTGAGTGACAGTATCCGAGAACTTGCATTCGAATGCATGAGATTTCGATTAGCGAATACTACTACTAGTGAGTGACAGTATCCGAATTATTGCATTCGAATGCATGAGATTTCGATTAGCGAATACTACTACTAGTGAGTGACAGTATCCGAGAACTTGCATTCGAATGCATGAGATTTCGATTTGCGAATACTACTACTAGTGAGTGACAGTATCCGAATTATTGCATTCGGATGCATGAAATTTCGATTAGCAAATACTACTACTAGTGAGTGACAGTATCCCAGATCTTGCATTCGAATGCATGAGATTTCGATTTGCGAATACTACTACTAGTGAGTGACAGTATCCGAATTATTGCATTCGAATGCAAGAGATTTCGATTAGCGAATACTACCACTAGTGAGTGACAGTATCCGAGAACTTGCATTCGAATGCATGAGATTTCGATTAGCGAATACTACTACTAGTGAGTGACAGTATCCGAATTATTGCATTCGAATGCATGAGATTTCGATTAGCGAATACTACTACTAGTGAGTGACAGTATCCGAGAACTTGCATTCGTATGCATGAGATTTCGATTAGCGAATACTACTACTAGTGAGTGACAGTATCCGAATTATTGCATTCCAATGCTTGAGATTTCGGTTAGCGAATACTACTACTAGTGAGTGACAGTATCCGAAATATTGCATTCGAATGCATGAGATTTCGATTAGCGAATACTACTACTAGTGAGTGACAGTATCCGAATTATTGCATTCGAATGCAAGAAATTTCGATTAGCGAATACTACTACTAGTGAATGACAGTATCCGAATTATTTCATTCGAATGCATGAGATTTCGACTAGCCAATACTACTTCTAGTGAGTGATAGTATCCGAGAACTTGCATTTGAATGCATGAGATTTCGATTAGCGAATACTACTACTAGTGCGTGACAGAATCCGAGAACTTGCATTCGAATGCATGAGATTTCGATTAGCGAATACTACTGCTAGTGAGTGACAGTATCCGAGAACTTGCATTCGAATGCATGAGATTTCGATTACCGAATACTGCTACTAGTCAGTGACAGTATGCGAATTATTGCATTCGAATGCAGGAGATTTCGATTAGCGAATACTACTACTAGTGAGTGACAGTATCCGAGAACTTGCATTCGAATGCAAGAGATTTCGATTACTCAATACTACTACTAGTGAGGGACAGTATCCGAGAACTTGCATTCGAATGCATGAGATTTCGATTAGCGAATACTACTACTAGTGAGTGACAGTATCCGAAAACTTGCATTCGAATGCAAGAGATTTCGATTAGCGAATACTACTACTAGTGAGTGACAGTATCCGAATTATTGCATTCGAATGCATGAGATTTCGATTAGCGAATACTAATACTAGTGAGTGACAGTATCCGACAACTTGCATTCGAATGCAAGAGATTTCGATTAGCGAATACTACTACTAGTGAGTGACAGTATCCGAGAACTTGCATTCGAATGCAAGAGATTTCGATTAGCGAATACTACTACTAGTGAGTGACAGTATCCAAATTATTGCATTCGAATGCATGAGATTTCGATTAGCGAATACTACTACTAGTGAGTGACAGTATCCGAGAACTTGCATTCGAATGCAAGAGATTTCGATTAGCGAATACTACTACTAGTGAGTGACAGTATCCGGATTATTGCATTCGAATGCATGAGATTTCGATTAGCGAATACTGCTACTAGTGAGTGACAGAATCCGAGAACTTGCATTCGAATGCATGAGATTTCGATTAGCGAATACTACTACTAGTGAGTGACAGTATCCGAGAACTTGCATTCGAATGCATGAGATTTCGATTAGCGAATACTACTACTAGTGAGTGACCGTATCCGAGAACTTGCATTCGAATGCATGAGATTTCGATTAGCGAATACTACTACTAGTGAGAGACAGAATCCGAGAACTTGCATTCGAATGCATTAGATTTCGATTAGCGAATACTACTACTAGTGAGTGACAGTATCCGAATTATTGCATTCGAATGCATGAAATTTCGATTAGCAAATACTACTACTAGTGAGTGACAGCATCCCAGAACTTGCATTCGAATGCATGAGATTTCGATTTGCGAATACTACTACTAGTGAGTGACAGTATCCGAATTATTGCATTCGGATGCATGAAATTTCGATTAGCAAATACTACTACTAGTGAGTGACAGTATCCGAGAACTTGCATTCGAATGCATGAGATTTCGATTAGCGAATACTACTACTAGTGAGTGACAGTATCCGAGAACTTGAATTCGAATGCATGAGATTTCGATTAGTGAATACTATTACTAGTGAGTGACAGTATCCGAGGACTTGCTTTCGAATGCAAGAGATTTCGATTAGCGAATACTACTACTAGTGAGTAACAGTATCCGAGAACTTGCATACGAATGCCTGAGATTTCGATTAGCGAATACTACTACTAGTGAGTGACAGTATCCGAGAACTTGCATTCGAATGCATGAGATTTCGATTAGCGAATACTACTACTAGTGAGTGACAGTATCCGAGAACTTGAATTCGAATGCATGAGATTTCGATTAGTGAATACTATTACTAGTGAGTGACAGTATCCGAATTATTGCATTCGAATGCAAGAGATTTCGATTAGCGAATACTACCACTAGTGAGTGACAGTATCCGAGAACTTGCATTCGAATGCATGAGATTTCGATTAGCGAATACTACTACTAGTGAGTGACAGTATCCGAATTATTGCATTCGAATGCATGAGATTTCGATTAGCGAATACTACTACTAGTGAGTGACAGTATCCGAGAACTTGCATTCGTATGCATGAGATTTCGATTAGCGAATACTACTACTAGTGAGTGACAGTATCCGAATTATTGCATTCCAATGCTTGAGATTTCGGTTAGCGAATACTACTACTAGTGAGTGACAGTATCCGAATTATTACATTCGAATGCATGAGATTTCGATTAGCGAATACTACTACTAGTGAGTGACAGTATCCGAATTATTGCATTCGAATGCAAGAAATTTCGATTAGCGAATACTACTACTAGTGAATGACAGTATCCGAATTATTTCATTCGAATGCATGAAATTTCGATTAGCGAATACTACTACTAGTGAGTGACAGTATCCCAGAACTTGCATTCGAATGCATGAGATTTCGATTAGCGAATACTACTACTAGTGCGTGACAGAATCCGAGAACTTGCATTCGAATGCATGAGATTTCGATTAGCGAATACTACTACTAGTGAGTGACAGTATCCGAGAACTTGCATTCGAATGCATGAGATTTCGATTACCGAATACTGCTACTAGTCAGTTACAGTATGCGAATTATTGCATTCGAATGCAGGAGATTTCGATTAGCGAATACTACTACTAGTGAGTGACAGTATCCGAGAACTTGCATTCGAATGCAAGAGATTTCGATTACTCAATACTACTACTAGTGAGTGACAGTATCCGAGAACTTGCATTCGAATGCATGAGATTTCGATTAGCGAATACTACTACTAGTGAGTGACAGTATCCGAGAACTTGCATTCGAATGCAAGAGATTTCGAGTAGCGAATACTACTACTAGTGAGTGACAGTATCCGAATTATTGCATTCGAATGCATGAGATTTCGATTAGCGAATACTAATACTAGTGAGTGACAGTATCCGACAACTTGCATTCGAATGCAAGAGATTTCGATTAGCGAATACTACTACTAGTGAGTGACAGTATCCGAGAACTTGCATTCGAATGCAAGAGATTTCGATTAGCGAATACTACTACTAGTGAGTGACAGTATCCAAATTATTGCATTCGAATGCATGAGATTTCGATTAGCGAATACTACTACTAGTGAGTGACAGTATCCGAGAACTTGCATTCGAATGCAAGAGATTTCGATTAGCGAATACTACTACTAGTGAGTGACAGTATCCGAATTATTGCATTCGAATGCATGAAATTTCGATTAGCAAATACTACTACTAGTTAGTGACAGTATCCCAGAACTTGCATTCGAATGCATGAGATTTCGATTAGCGAATACTACTACCAGTGAGTGACAGTATCCCAGAACTTGCATTCGAATGCATGAGATTTCGATTAGCGAATACTACTACTAGTGAGTGACAGTATCCGGATTATTGCATTCGAATGCATGAGATTTCGATTAGCGAATACTACTACTAGTGAGTGACAGTAACCGAATTATTGCATTCGAATGCATGAAATTTCGATTAGCGAATACTACTACTAGTGAGTGACAGTATCCGAATTATTGCATTCGAATGCATGAGATTTCGATTAGCGAATACTACTACTACTAGTGAGTGAAAGTATCCGAATTATTGCATTCGAATGCATGAAATTTCGATTAGCGAATACTACTACTAGTGAGTGACAGTATCCCAGAACTTGCATTCGAATGCATGAGATTTCGTTTAGCGAATACTACTACTAGTGAGTGACAGTATCCGGATTATTGCATTCGAATGCATGAGATTTCGATTAGCGAATACTTCTACTAGTGAGTGACAGTATCCGAGAACTTGCATTCGAATGCATGGGATTTCGATTAGCGAATACTACTACTAGTGAGTGACAGTATCCGAGAACTTGAATTCGAATGCATGAGACTTCGATTAGTGAATACTATTACTAGTGAGTGACAGTATCCGAATTATTGCATTCGAATGCAAGAGATTTCGATTAGCGAATACTACCACTAGTGAGTGACAGTATCCGAGAACTTGCATTCGAATGCATGAGATTTCGATTTGCGAATACTACTACTAGTGAGTGACAGTATCCGAATTATTGCATTCGAATGCATGAGATTTCGATTAGCGAATACTACTACTAGTGAGTGACAGTATCCGAGAACTTGCATTCGTATGCATGAGATTTCGATTAGCGAATACTACTACTAGTGAGTGACAGTATCCGAATTATTGCATTCCAATGCTTGAGATTTCGGTTAGCGAATACTACTACTAGTGAGTGACAGCATCCGAATTATTGCATTCGAATGCATGAGATTTCGATTAGCGAATACTACTACTAGTGAGTGACAGTATCCGAATTATTGCATTCGAATGCAAGAAATTTCGATTAGCGAATACTACTACTAGTGAATGACAGTATCCGAATTATTTCATTCGAATGCATGAGATTTCGACTAGCGAATACTACTTCTAGTGAGTGACAGTATCCGAGAACTTGCATTTGAATGCATGAGATTTCGATTAGCGAATACTACTACTAGTGCGTGACAGAATCCGAGAACTTGCATTCGAATGCATGAGATTTCGATTAGCGAATACTACTACTAGTGAGTGACAGTATCCGAGAACTTGCATTCGAATGCATGAGATTTCGATTAGCGAATACTACTACTAGTGAGTGACAGTATCCGAGAACTTGCATTCGAATGCATGAGATTTCGATTAGCGAATACTACTACTAGTGAGAGACAGAATCCGAGAACTTGCATTCGAATGCATTAGATTTTGATTAGCGAATACTACTACTAGTGAGTGACAGTATCCGAATTATTGCATTCGAATGCATGAAATTTCGATTAGCAAATACTACTACTAGTGAGTGACAGCATCCCAGAACTTGCATTCGAATGCATGAGATTTCGATTTGCGAATACTACTACTAGCGAGTGACAGTATCCGAATTATTGCATTCGGATGCATGAAATTTCGATTAGCAAATACTACTACTAGTGAGTGACAGTATCCCAGAACTTGCATTCGAATGCATGAGATTTCGATTTGCGAATACTACTACTAGTGAGTGACAGTATCCGAATTATTGCATTCGAATGCATGAAATTTCGATTAGCAAATACTACTACTAGTGAGTGACAGTATCCCAGAACTTGCATTCGAATGCATGAGATTTCGATTAGCGAATACTACTACCAGTGAGTGACAGTATCCGAGAACTTGCATTCGAATGCATGAGATTTCGATTAGCGAATACTACTACTAGTGAGTGACAGTATCCGAGAACTTGCATTCGAATGCATGAGATTTCGATTAGCGAATACTACTACTAGTGAGGGACAGTATCCCAGAACTTGCATTCGAATGCATGAGATTTCGATTAGCGAATACTACTACTAGTGAGTGACAGTATCCCAGAACTTGCATTCGAATGCATGAGATTTCGATTAGCGAATACTACTACTAGTGAGTGACAGTATCCTAGAACTTGCATTCGAATGCATGAGATTTCGATTAGCGAATACTACTACTAGTGAGTGACAGTATCCCAGAACTTGCATTCGAATGCATGAGATTTCGATTAGCGAATACTACTACTAGTGAGTGACAGTATCCCAGAACTTGCATTCGAATGCATGAGATTTCGATTAGCGAATACTACTACTAGTGAGTGACAGTATCCCAGAACTTGCATTCGAATGCATGAGATTTCGATTAGCGAATACTACTACTAGTGAGTGACAGTATCCCAGAACTTGCATTCGAATGCATGAGATTTCGATTAGCGAATACTACTACTAGTGAGTGACAGTATCCCAGAACTTGCATTCGAATGCATGAGATTTCGATTAGCGAATACTACTACTAGTGAGTGACTGTATCCGGATTATTGTATTCGAATGCATGAGATTTCGATTAGCGAATACTACTACTAGTGAGTGACAGTATCCGAATTATTGCATTCGAATGCATGAAATTTCGATTAGCGAATACTACTACTAGTGAGTGACAGTATCCGAATTATTGCATTCGAATGCATGAGATTTCGATTAGCGAATACTACTACTACTAGTGAGTGACAGTATCCGAATTATTGCATTCGAATGCATGAAATTTCGATTAGCGAATACTACTACTAGTGAGTGACAGTATCCGAATTATTGCATTCGAATGCATGAAATTTCGATTAGCGAATACTACTACTAGTGAGTGACAGTATCCCAGAACTTGCATTCGAATGCATGAGATTTCGATTAGCGAATACTACTACTAGTGAGTGACAGTATCCGGATTATTGCATTCGAATGCACGAGATTTCGATTGGCGAATACTTCTACTAGTGAGTGACAGAATCCGAGAACTTGCATTCGAATGCATGAGATTTCGATTTGCGAATACTACTACTAGTGAGTGACAGTATCCGAGAACTTGAATTCGAATGCATGAGATTTCGATTAGTGAATACTATTACTAGTGAGTGACAGTATCCGAATTATTGCATTCGAATGCCAGAGATTTCGATTAGCGAATACTACCACTAGTGAGTGACAGTATCCGAGAACTTGCATTCGAATGCATGAGATTTCGATTAGCGAACACTACTACTAGTGAGTGACAGTATCCGAGAACTTGCATTCGAATGCATGAGATTTCGATTAGCGAATACTACTACTAGTGAGTGACAGTATCCAAATTATTGCATTCCAATGCTTGAGATTTCGATTAGCGAATACTACTACTAGTGAGTGACAGTATCCGAAATATTGCATTCGAATGCATGAGATTTCGATTAGCGAATACTACTACTAGTGAGCGACAGTATCCGAAATATTGCATTCGAATGCAAGAAATTTCGATTAGCGAATACTACTACTAGTGAATGACAGTATCCGAATTATTGCATTCAAATGCATGAGATTTCGACTAGCGAATACTACTACTAGTGAGTGACAGTATCCGAGAACTTGCTTTCGAATGCAAGAGATTTCGATTAGCGAATACTACTACTAGTGAGTAACAGTATCCAAGAACTTGCATACGAATGCATGAGATTTCGATTAGCGAATACTACTACTAGTGAGTGACAGTATCCGAGAACTTGCATACGAGTGCATGAGATTTCGATTAGCGAATACTACTACTAGTGAGAGACAGAATCCGAGAACTTGCATTCGAATGCATGAGATTTCGATTAGCGAATACTACTACTAGTGAGTGACAGTATCCGAATTATTGCATTCGAATGCATGAAATTTCGATTAGCAAATACTACTACTAGTGAGTGACAGTATCCCAGAACTTGCATTCGAATGCATGAAATTTCGATTTGCGAATACTACTACTAGTGAGTGACAGTATCCGAATTATTGCATTCGAATGCATGAAATTTCGATTAGCGAATACTACTACTAGTGAGTGACAGTATCCGAATTATTGCATTCGAATTCATGAAATTTCGATTAGCAATTACTACTACTAGAGAGTGACAGTATCCCAGAACGTGCATTCGAATGCATGAGATTTCGATTAGCGAATACTACAACTAGTGAGTGACAGTATCCGGATTATTGCATTGGAATGCATGAGATTTCGATTAGCGAATACTACTACTAGTGAGTTACAGAATCCGAGAACTTGCATTCGAATGCATGAGATTTCGATTAGCGAAAACTACTATAGTGAGTGACAGTATCCGAGAACTTGCATTCGAATGCATGAGGTTTCGATTAGCGAATACTACTACTAGTGAGTGACAGTATCCAAATTATTGCATTCGAATGCATGAAATTTCGATTAGCGAATACTACTACTAGTGAGTGACAGTATCCGAATTATTGCATTCGAATGCATGAAATTTCGATTAGCGAATACTACTACTAGTGAGTGACAGTATCCGAATTATTGCATTAGAATGCATGAAATTTCGATTAGCGAATACTACTACTAGTGAGTGACAGTATCCGAATTATTGCATTCGAATGCATGAAATTTCGATTAGCGAATACTACTACTAGTGAGTGACAGTATCCCAGAACTTGCATTCGAATGCATGAGATTTCGATTAGCGAATACTACTACTAGTGAGTGACAGTATCCGGATTATTGCATTCGAATGCATGAGATTTCGATTAGCGAATACTTCTACTAGTGAGTGACAGTATCCGAGAACTTGCATTCGAATGCATGGGATTTCGATTAGCGAATACTACTACTAGTGAGTGACAGTATCCGAGAACTTGAATTCGAATGCATGAGATTTCGATTAGTGAATACTATTACTAGTGAGTGACAGTATCCGAATTATTGCATTCGAATGCAAGAGATTTCGATTAGCGAATACTACCACTAGTGAGTGACAGTATCCGAGAACTTGCATTCGAATGCATGAGATTTCGATTAGCGAATACTACTACTAGTGAGTGACAGTATCCGAATTATTGCATTCGAATGCATGAGATTTCGATTAGCGAATACTACTACTAGTGAGTGACAGTATCCGAGAACTTGCATTCGTATGCATGAGATTTCGATTAGCGAATACTACTACTAGTGAGTGACAGTATCCGAATTATTGCATTCCAATGCTTGAGATTTCGGTTAGCGAATACTACTACTAGTGAGTGACAGTATCCGAATTATTGCATTCGAATGCATGAGATTTCGATTAGCGAATACTACTACTAGTGAGTGACAGTATCCGAATTATTGCATTCGAATGCAAGAAATTTCGATTAGCGAATACTACTACTAGTGAATGTCAGTATCCGAATTATTTCATTCGAATGCATGAAATTTCGATTAGCGAATACTACTTCTAGTGAGTGACAGTATCCGAATTATTGCATTAGAATGCATGAAATTTCGATTAGCGAATACTACTACTAGTGAGTGACAGTATCCGAATTATTGCATTCGAATGCATGAAATTTCGATTAGCGAATACTACTACTAGTGAGTGACAGTATCCGAGAACTTGCATTTGAATGCATGAGATTTCGATTAGCGAATACTACTACTAGTGCGTGACAGAATCCGAGAACTTGCATTCGAATGCATGAGATTTCGATTAGCGAATACTACTACTAGTTTGTGACAGTATCCGAGAACTTGCATTCGAATGCATGAGATTTCGATTACCGAATACTGCTACTAGTCAGTGACAGTATGCGAATTATTGCATTCGAATGCAGGAGATTTCGATTAGCGAATACTACTACTAGTGAGTGACAGTATCCGAGAACTTGCATTCGAATGCAAGAGATTTCGATTACTCAATACTACTACTAGTGAGTGACAGTATCCGAGAACTTGCATTCGAATGCATGAGATTTCGATTAGCGAATACTACTACTAGTGAGTGACAGTATCCGAGAACTTGCATTCGAATGCATGAGATTTCGATTAGCGAATACTACTACCAGTGAGTGACAGTATCCGAATTATTGCATTCGAATGCATGAGATTTCGATTAGCGAATACTACTACTAGTGAGTGACAGTATCCGAGAACTTGCATTCGAATGCATGAGATTTCGATTAGCGAATACTACTACTAGTGAGTGACAGTATCCGAGAACTTGCATTCGAATGCATGAGATTTCGATTAGCGAATACTACTACTAGTGAGAGACAGAATCCGAGAACTTGCATTCGAATGCATTAGATTTTGATTAGCGAATACTACTACTAGTGAGTGACAGTATCCGAATTATTGCATTCGAATGCATGAAATTTCGATTAGCAAATACTACTACTAGTGAGTGACAGCATCCCAGAACTTGCATTCGAATGCATGAGATTTCGATTTGCGAATACTACTACTAGTGAGTGACAGTATCCGAATTATTGCATTCGAATGCATGAAATTTCGATTAGCAAATACTACTACTAGTGAGTGACAGTATCCCAGAACTTGCATTCGAATGCATGAGATTTCGATTAGCGAATACTACTACCAGTGAGTGACAGTATCCCAGAACTTGCATTCGAATGCATGAGATTTCGATTAGCGAATACTACTACTAGTGAGTGACAGTATCCGGATTATTGCATTCGAATGCATGAGATTTCGATTAGCGAATACTACTACTAGTGAGTGACAGTATCCCAGAACTTGCATTCGAATGCATGAGATTTCGATTAGCGAATACTACTACTAGTGAGTGACAGTATCCGGATTATTGTATTCGAATGCATGAGATTTCGATTAGCGAATACTACTACTAGTGAGTGACAGTATCCGAATTATTGCATTCGAATGCATGAAATTTCGATTAGCGAATACTACTACTAGTGAGTGACAGTATCCGAATTATTGCATTCGAATGCATGAGATTTCGATTAGCGAATACTACTACTACTAGTGAGTGACAGTATCCGAATTATTGCATTCGAATGCATGAAATTTCGATTAGCGAATACTACTACTAGTGAGTGACAGTATCCGAATTATTGCATTCGAATGCATGAAATTTCGATTAGCGAATACTACTACTAGTGAGTGACAGTATCCCAGAACTTGCATTCGAATGCATGAGATTTCGATTAGCGAATACTACTACTAGTGAGTGACAGTATCCGGATTATTGCATTCGAATGCACGAGATTTCGATTGGCGAATACTTCTACTAGTGAGTGACAGTATCCGAGAACTTGCATTCGAATGCATGAGATTTCGATTAGCGAATACTACTACTAGTGAGTGACAGTATCCGAGAACTTGAATTCGAATGCATGAGATTTCGATTAGTGAATACTATTACTAGTGAGTGACAGTATCCGAATTATTGCATTCGAATGCCAGAGATTTCGATTAGCGAATACTACCACTAGTGAGGGACAGTATCCGAGAACTTGCATTCGAATGCATGAGATTTCGATTAGCGAACACTACTACTAGTGAGTGACAGTATCCGAGAACTTGCATTCGAATGCATGAGATTTCGATTAGCGAATACTACTACTAGTGAGTGACAGTATCCAAATTATTGCATTCCAATGCTTGAGATTTCGATTAGCGAATACTACTACTAGTGAGTGACAGTATCCGAGAACTTGCATTCGAGTGCATGAGATTTCGATTAGCGAATACTACTACTAGTGAGAGACAGAATCCGAGAACTTGCATTCGAATGCATGAGATTTCGATTAGCGAATACTACTACTAGTGAGTGACAGTATCCGAATTATTGCATTCGAATGCATGAAATTTCGATTAGCAAATACTACTACTAGTGAGTGACAGTATCCCAGAACTTGCATTCGAATGCATGAAATTTCGATTTGCGAATACTACTACTAGTGAGTGACAGTATCCGAATTATTGCATTCGAATGCATGAAATTTCGATTAGCGAATACTACTACTAGTGAGTGACAGTATCCGAATTATTGCATTCGAATTCATGAAATTTCGATTAGCAATTACTACTACTAGAGAGTGACAGTATCCCAGAACGTGCATTCGAATGCATGAGATTTCGATTAGCGAATACTACAACTAGTGAGTGACAGTATCCGGATTATTGCATTGGAATGCATGAGATTTCGATTAGCGAATACTACTACTAGTGAGTTACAGAATCCGAGAACTTGCATTCGAATGCATGAGATTTCGATTAGCGAAAACTACTATAGTGAGTGACAGTATCCGAGAACTTGCATTCGAATGCATGAGGTTTCGATTAGCGAATACTACTACTAGTGAGTGACAGTATCCAAATTATTGCATTCGAATGCATGAAATTTCGATTAGCGAATACTACTACTAGTGAGTGACAGTATCCGAATTATTGCATTCGAATGCATGAAATTTCGATTAGCGAATACTACTACTAGTGAGTGACAGTATCCGAATTATTGCATTAGAATGCATGAAATTTCGATTAGCGAATACTACTACTAGTGAGTGACAGTATCCGAATTATTGCATTCGAATGCATGAAATTTCGATTAGCGAATACTACTACTAGTGAGTGACAGTATCCCAGAACTTGCATTCGAATGCATGAGATTTCGATTAGCGAATACTACTACTAGTGAGTGACAGTATCCGGATTATTGCATTCGAATGCATGAGATTTCGATTAGCGAATACTTCTACTAGTGAGTGACAGTATCCGAGAACTTGCATTCGAATGCATGGGATTTCGATTAGCGAATACTACTACTAGTGAGTGACAGTATCCGAGAACTTGAATTCGAATGCATGAGATTTCGATTAGTGAATACTATTACTAGTGAGTGACAGTATCCGAATTATTGCATTCGAATGCAAGAGATTTCGATTAGCGAATACTACCACTAGTGAGTGACAGTATCCGAGAACTTGCATTCGAATGCATGAGATTTCGATTAGCGAATACTACTACTAGTGAGTGACAGTATCCGAATTATTGCATTCGAATGCATGAGATTTCGATTAGCGAATACTACTACTAGTGAGTGACAGTATCCGAGAACTTGCATTCGTATGCATGAGATTTCGATTAGCGAATACTACTACTAGTGAGTGACAGTATCCGAATTATTGCATTCCAATGCTTGAGATTTCGGTTAGCGAATACTACTACTAGTGAGTGACAGTATCCGAATTATTGCATTCGAATGCATGAGATTTCGATTAGCGAATACTACTACTAGTGAGTGACAGTATCCGAATTATTGCATTCGAATGCAAGAAATTTCGATTAGCGAATACTACTACTAGTGAATGTCAGTATCCGAATTATTTCATTCGAATGCATGAAATTTCGATTAGCGAATACTACTTCTAGTGAGTGACAGTATCCGAATTATTGCATTAGAATGCATGAAATTTCGATTAGCGAATACTACTACTAGTGAGTGACAGTATCCGAATTATTGCATTCGAATGCATGAAATTTCGATTAGCGAATACTACTACTAGTGAGTGACAGTATCCGAGAACTTGCATTTGAATGCATGAGATTTCGATTAGCGAATACTACTACTAGTGCGTGACAGAATCCGAGAACTTGCATTCGAATGCATGAGATTTCGATTAGCGAATACTACTACTAGTTTGTGACAGTATCCGAGAACTTGCATTCGAATGCATGAGATTTCGATTACCGAATACTGCTACTAGTCAGTGACAGTATGCGAATTATTGCATTCGAATGCAGGAGATTTCGATTAGCGAATACTACTACTAGTGAGTGACAGTATCCGAGAACTTGCATTCGAATGCAAGAGATTTCGATTACTCAATACTACTACTAGTGAGTGACAGTATCCGAGAACTTGCATTCGAATGCATGAGATTTCGATTAGCGAATACTACTACTAGTGAGTGACAGTATCCGAGAACTTGCATTCGAATGCATGAGATTTCGATTAGCGAATACTACTACCAGTGAGTGACAGTATCCGAATTATTGCATTCGAATGCATGAGATTTCGATTAGCGAATACTACTACTAGTGAGTGACAGTATCCGAGAACTTGCATTCGAATGCATGAGATTTCGATTAGCGAATACTACTACTAGTGAGTGACAGTATCCGAGAACTTGCATTCGAATGCATGAGATTTCGATTAGCGAATACTACTACTAGTGAGAGACAGAATCCGAGAACTTGCATTCGAATGCATTAGATTTTGATTAGCGAATACTACTACTAGTGAGTGACAGTATCCGAATTATTGCATTCGAATGCATGAAATTTCGATTAGCAAATACTACTACTAGTGAGTGACAGCATCCCAGAACTTGCATTCGAATGCATGAGATTTCGATTTGCGAATACTACTACTAGTGAGTGACAGTATCCGAATTATTGCATTCGAATGCATGAAATTTCGATTAGCAAATACTACTACTAGTGAGTGACAGTATCCCAGAACTTGCATTCGAATGCATGAGATTTCGATTAGCGAATACTACTACCAGTGAGTGACAGTATCCCAGAACTTGCATTCGAATGCATGAGATTTCGATTAGCGAATACTACTACTAGTGAGTGACAGTATCCGGATTATTGCATTCGAATGCATGAGATTTCGATTAGCGAATACTACTACTAGTGAGTGACAGTATCCGAATTATTGCATTCGAATGCATGAAATTTCGATTAGCGAATACTACTACTAGTGAGTGACAGTATCCGAATTATTGCATTCGAATGCATGAGATTTCGATTAGCGAATACTACTACTACTAGTGAGTGACAGTATCCGAATTATTGCATTCGAATGCATGAAATTTCGATTAGCGAATACTACTACTAGTGAGTGACAGTATCCGAATTATTGCATTCGAATGCATGAAATTTCGATTAGCGAATACTACTACTAGTGAGTGACAGTATCCGAGAACTTGCATTCGAATGCATGAGATTTCGATTAGCGAATACTACTACTAGTGAGTGACAGTATCCGAGAACTTGAATTCGAATGCATGAGATTTCGATTAGTGAATACTATTACTAGTGAGTGACAGTATCCGAATTATTGCATTCGAATGCCAGAGATTTCGATTAGCGAATACTACCACTAGTGAGTGACAGTATCCGAGAACTTGCATTCGAATGCATGAGATTTCGATTAGCGAATACTACTACTAGTGAGTGACAGTATCCAAATTATTGCATTCCAATGCTTGAGATTTCGATTAGCGAATACTACTACTAGTGAGTGACAGTATCCGAATTATTGCATTCGAATGCATGAGATTTCGATTAGCGAATACTACTACTAGTGAGTGACAGTATCCGAAATATTGCATTCGAATGCAAGAAATTTCGATTAGCGAATACTACTACTAGTGAATGACAGTATCCGAATTATTGCATTCAAATGCATGAGATTTCGACTAGAGAATACTACTACTAGTGAGTGACAGTATCCGAGAACTTGCTTTCGAATGCAAGAGATTTCGATTAGCGAATACTACTACTAGTGAGTAACAGTATCCAAGAACTTGCATACGAATGCATGAGATTTCGATTAGCGAATACTACTACTAGTGAGTGACAGTATCCGAGAACTTGCATTCGAGTGCATGAGATTTCGATTAGCGAATACTACTACTAGTGAGAGACAGAATCCAAGAACTTGCATTCGAATGCATGAGATTTCGATTTGCGAATACTACTACTAGTGAGTGACAGTATCCGAATTATTGCATTCGAATGCATGAAATTTCGATTAGCAAATACTACTACTAGTGAGTGACAGTATCCCAGAACTTGCATTCGAATGCATGAGATTTCGATTAGCGAATACTACTACCAGTGAGTGACAGTATCCCTGAACTTGCATTCGAATGCATGAGATTTCGATTAGCGAATACTACTACTAGTGAGTGACAGTATCCGGATTATTGCATTCGAATGCATGAGATTTCGATTAGCGAATACTACTACTAGTGAGTGACAGTATCCCAGAACTTGCATTCGAATGCATGAGATTTCGATTAGCGAATACTACTACTAGTGAGTGACAGTATCCGGATTATTGTATTCGAATGCATGAGATTTCGATTAGCGAATACTACTACTAGTGAGTGACAGTATCCGAATTATTGCATTCGAATGCATGAAATTTCGATTAGCGAATACTACTACTAGTGAGTGACAGTATCCGAATTATTGCATTCGAATGCATGAGATTTCGATTAGCGAATACTACTACTACTAGTGAGTGACAGTATCCGAATTATTGCATTCGAATGCATGAAATTTCGATTAGCGAATACTACTACTAGTGAGTGACAGTATCCGAATTATTGCATTCGAATGCATGAAATTTCGATTAGCGAATACTACTACTAGTGAGTGACAGTATCCCAGAACTTGCATTCGAATGCATGAGATTTCGATTAGCGAATACTACTACTAGTGAGTGACAGTATCCGGATTATTGCATTCGAATGCACGAGATTTCGATTGGCGAATACTTCTACTAGTGAGTGACAGTATCCGAGAACTTGCATTCGAATGCATGAGATTTCGATTAGTGAATACTACTACTAGTGAGTGACAGTATCCGAGAACTTGAATTCGAATGCATGAGATTTCGATTAGTGAATACTATTACTAGTGAGTGACAGTATCCGAATTATTGCATTCGAATGCCAGAGATTTCGATTAGCGAATACTACCACTAGTGAGTGACAGTATCCGAGAACTTGCATTCGAATGCATGAGATTTCGATTAGCGAACACTACTACTAGTGAGTGACAGTATCCGAGAACTTGCATTCGAATGCATGAGATTTCGATTAGCGAATACTACTACTAGTGAGTGACAGTATCCAAATTATTGCATTCCAATGCTTGAGATTTCGATTAGCGAATACTACTACTAGTGAGTGACAGTATCCGAGAACTTGCATTCGAGTGCATGAGATTTCGATTAGCGAATACTACTACTAGTGAGAGACAGAATCCGAGAACTTGCATTCGAATGCATGAGATTTCGATTAGCGAATACTACTACTAGTGAGTGACAGTATCCGAATTATTGCATTCGAATGCATGAAATTTCGATTAGCAAATACTACTACTAGTGAGTGACAGTATCCCAGAACTTGCATTCGAATGCATGAAATTTCGATTTGCGAATACTACTACTAGTGAGTGACAGTATCCGAATTATTGCATTCGAATGCATGAAATTTCGATTAGCGAATACTACTACTAGTGAGTGACAGTATCCGAATTATTGCATTCGAATTCATGAAATTTCGATTAGCAATTACTACTACTAGAGAGTGACAGTATCCCAGAACGTGCATTCGAATGCATGAGATTTCGATTAGCGAATACTACAACTAGTGAGTGACAGTATCCGGATTATTGCATTGGAATGCATGAGATTTCGATTAGCGAATACTACTACTAGTGAGTTACAGAATCCGAGAACTTGCATTCGAATGCATGAGATTTCGATTAGCGAAAACTACTATAGTGAGTGACAGTATCCGAGAACTTGCATTCGAATGCATGAGGTTTCGATTAGCGAATACTACTACTAGTGAGTGACAGTATCCAAATTATTGCATTCGAATGCATGAAATTTCGATTAGCGAATACTACTACTAGTGAGTGACAGTATCCGAATTATTGCATTCGAATGCATGAAATTTCGATTAGCGAATACTACTACTAGTGAGTGACAGTATCCGAATTATTGCATTAGAATGCATGAAATTTCGATTAGCGAATACTACTACTAGTGAGTGACAGTATCCGAATTATTGCATTCGAATGCATGAAATTTCGATTAGCGAATACTACTACTAGTGAGTGACAGTATCCCAGAACTTGCATTCGAATGCATGAGATTTCGATTAGCGAATACTACTACTAGTGAGTGACAGTATCCGGATTATTGCATTCGAATGCATGAGATTTCGATTAGCGAATACTTCTACTAGTGAGTGACAGTATCCGAGAACTTGCATTCGAATGCATGGGATTTCGATTAGCGAATACTACTACTAGTGAGTGACAGTATCCGAGAACTTGAATTCGAATGCATGAGATTTCGATTAGTGAATACTATTACTAGTGAGTGACAGTATCCGAATTATTGCATTCGAATGCAAGAGATTTCGATTAGCGAATACTACCACTAGTGAGTGACAGTATCCGAGAACTTGCATTCGAATGCATGAGATTTCGATTAGCGAATACTACTACTAGTGAGTGACAGTATCCGAATTATTGCATTCGAATGCATGAGATTTCGATTAGCGAATACTACTACTAGTGAGTGACAGTATCCGAGAACTTGCATTCGTATGCATGAGATTTCGATTAGCGAATACTACTACTAGTGAGTGACAGTATCCGAATTATTGCATTCCAATGCTTGAGATTTCGGTTAGCGAATACTACTACTAGTGAGTGACAGTATCCGAATTATTGCATTCGAATGCATGAGATTTCGATTAGCGAATACTACTACTAGTGAGTGACAGTATCCGAATTATTGCATTCGAATGCAAGAAATTTCGATTAGCGAATACTACTACTAGTGAATGTCAGTATCCGAATTATTTCATTCGAATGCATGAAATTTCGATTAGCGAATACTACTTCTAGTGAGTGACAGTATCCGAATTATTGCATTAGAATGCATGAAATTTCGATTAGCGAATACTACTACTAGTGAGTGACAGTATCCGAATTATTGCATTCGAATGCATGAAATTTCGATTAGCGAATACTACTACTAGTGAGTGACAGTATCCGAGAACTTGCATTTGAATGCATGAGATTTCGATTAGCGAATACTACTACTAGTGCGTGACAGAATCCGAGAACTTGCATTCGAATGCATGAGATTTCGATTAGCGAATACTACTACTAGTTTGTGAAAGTATCCGAGAACTTGCATTCGAATGCATGAGATTTCGATTACCGAATACTGCTACTAGTCAGTGACAGTATGCGAATTATTGCATTCGAATGCAGGAGATTTCGATTAGCGAATACTACTACTAGTGAGTGACAGTATCCGAGAACTTGCATTCGAATGCAAGAGATTTCGATTACTCAATACTACTACTAGTGAGTGACAGTATCCGAGAACTTGCATTCGAATGCATGAGATTTCGATTAGCGAATACTACTACTAGTGAGTGACAGTATCCGAGAACTTGCATTCGAATGCATGAGATTTCGATTAGCGAATACTACTACCAGTGAGTGACAGTATCCGAATTATTGCATTCGAATGCATGAGATTTCGATTAGCGAATACTACTACTAGTGAGTGACAGTATCCGAGAACTTGCATTCGAATGCATGAGATTTCGATTAGCGAATACTACTACTAGTGAGTGACAGTATCCGAGAACTTGCATTCGAATGCATGAGATTTCGATTAGCGAATACTACTACTAGTGAGAGACAGAATCCGAGAACTTGCATTCGAATGCATTAGATTTTGATTAGCGAATACTACTACTAGTGAGTGACAGTATCCGAATTATTGCATTCGAATGCATGAAATTTCGATTAGCAAATACTACTACTAGTGAGTGACAGCATCCCAGAACTTGCATTCGAATGCATGAGATTTCGATTTGCGAATACTACTACTAGTGAGTGACAGTATCCGAATTATTGCATTCGAATGCATGAAATTTCGATTAGCAAATACTACTACTAGTGAGTGACAGTATCCCAGAACTTGCATTCGAATGCATGAGATTTCGATTAGCGAATACTACTACCAGTGAGTGACAGTATCCCAGAACTTGCATTCGAATGCATGAGATTTCGATTAGCGAATACTACTACTAGTGAGTGACAGTATCCGGATTATTGCATTCGAATGCATGAGATTTCGATTAGCGAATACTACTACTAGTGAGTGACAGTATCCGAATTATTGCATTCGAATGCATGAAATTTCGATTAGCGAATACTACTACTAGTGAGTGACAGTATCCGAATTATTGCATTCGAATGCATGAGATTTCGATTAGCGAATACTACTACTACTAGTGAGTGACAGTATCCGAATTATTGCATTCGAATGCATGAAATTTCGATTAGCGAATACTACTACTAGTGAGTGACAGTATCCGAATTATTGCATTCGAATGCATGAAATTTCGATTAGCGAATACTACTACTAGTGAGTGACAGTATCCGAGAACTTGCATTCGAATGCATGAGATTTCGATTAGCGAATACTACTACTAGTGAGTGACAGTAATCGAGAACTTGAATTCGAATGCATGAGATTTCGATTAGTGAATACTATTACTAGTGAGTGACAGTATCCGAATTATTGCATTCGAATGCCAGAGATTTCGATTAGCGAATACTACCACTAGTGAGTGACAGTATCCGAGAACTTGCATTCGAATGCATGAGATTTCGATTAGCGAATACTACTACTAGTGAGTGACAGTATCCAAATTATTGCATTCCAATGCTTGAGATTTCGATTAGCGAATACTACTACTAGTGAGTGACAGTATCCGAATTATTGCATTCGAATGCATGAGATTTCGATTAGCAAATACTACTACTAGTGAGTGACAGTATCCGAAATATTGCATTCGAATGCAAGAAATTTCGATTAGCGAATACTACTACTAGTGAATGACAGTATCCGAATTATTGCATTCAAATGCATGAGATTTCGACTAGAGAATACTACTACTAGTGAGTGACAGTATCCGAGAACTTGCTTTCGAATGCAAGAGATTTCGATTAGCGAATACTACTACTAGTGAGTAACAGTATCCAAGAACTTGCATACGAATGCATGAGATTTCGATTAGCGAATACTACTACTAGTGAGTGACAGTATCCGAGAACTTGCATTCGAGTGCATGAGATTTCGATTAGCGAATACTACTACTAGTGAGAGACAGAATCCAAGAACTTGCATTCGAATGCATGAGATTTCGATTAGCGAATACTACTACTAGTGAGTGACAGTATCCGAATTATTGCATTCGAATGCATGAAATTTCGATTAGCGAATACTACTACTAGTGAGTGACAGTATCCGAATTATTGCATTCGAATTCATGAAATTTCGATTAGCGATTACTACTACTAGAGAGTGACAGTATCCCAGAACTTGCATTCGAATGCATGAGATTTCGATTAGCGAATACTCCTACTAGTGAGTGACAGTATCCGGATTATTGCATTCGAATGCATGAGATTTCGATTAGCGAATACTACTACTAGTGAGTGACAGAATCCGAGAACTTGCATTCGAATGCATGAGATTTCGATTAGCGAAAACTACTATAGTGAGTGACAGTATCCGAGAACTTGCATGCGAATGCATGAGGTTTCGATTAGCGAATACTACTACTAGTGAGTGACAGTATCCAAATTATTGCATTCGAATGCATGAAATTTCGATTAGCGAATACTACTACTAGTGAGTGACAGTATCCGAATTATTGCATTCGAATGCATGAAATTTCGATTAGCGAATACTACTACTAGTGAGTGACAGTATCCGAATTATTGCATTAGAATGCATGAAATTTCGATTAGCGAATACTACTACTAGTGAGTGACAGTATCCCAGAACTTGCATTCGAATGCATGAGATTTCGATTAGCGAATACTACTACTAGTGAGTGACAGTATCCGAATTATTGCATTCGAATGCATGAAATTCGATTAGAGAATACTACTACTAGTGAGTGACAGTATCCGAATTATTGCATTAGAATGCATGAAATTTCGATTAGCGAATACTACTACTAGTGAGTGACAGTATCCGAATTATTGCATTCGAATGCATGAAATTTCGATTAGCGAATACTACTACTAGTGAGTGACAGTATCCCAGAACTTGCATTCGAATGCATGAGATTTCGATTAGCGAATACTATTACTAGTGAGTGACAGTATCCGGATTATTGCATTCGAATGCATGAGATTTCGATTAGCGAATACTTCTACTAGTGAGTGACAGTATCCGAGAACTTGCATTCGAATGCATGGGATTTCGATTAGCGAATACTACTACTAGTGAGTGACAGTATCCGAGAACTTGAATTCGAATGCAGGAGATTTCGATTAGTGAATACTATTACTAGTGAGTGACAGTATCCGAATTATTGCATTCGAATGCAAGAGATTTCGATTAGCGAATACTACCACTAGTGAGTGACAGTATCCGAGAACTTGCATTCGAATGCATGAGATTTCGATTAGCGAATACTACTACTAGTGAGTGACAGTATCTGAGAACTTGCATTCGTATGCATGAGATTTCGATTAGCGAATACTACTACTAGTGAGTGACAGTATCCGAATTATTGCATTCCAATGCTTGAGATTTCGGTTAGCGAATACTACTACTAGTGAGTGACAGTATCCGAATTACTGCATTCGAATGCATGAGATTTCGATTAGCGAATACTACTACTAGTGAGTGACAGTATCCGAATTATTGCATTCGAATGCAAGAAATTTCGATTAGCGAATACTACTACTAGTGAATGACAGTATCCGAATTATTTCATTCGAATGCATGAGATTTCGACTAGCGAATACTACTTCTAGTGAGTGACAGTATCCGAGAACTTGCATTTGAATGCATGAGATTTCGATTAGCGAATACTACTACTAGTGCGTGACAGAATCCGAGAACTTGCATTCGAATGCATGAGATTTCGATTAGCGAATACTACTACTAGTTTGTGACAGTATCCGAGAACTTGCATTCGAATGCATGAGATTTCGATTAGCGAATACTACTACTAGTGAGTGACAGTATCCGAGAACTTGCATTCGAATGCAAGAGATTTCGATTACTCAATACTACTACTAGTGAGTGACAGCATCCGAGAACTTGCATTCGAATGCATGAGATTTCGATTAGCGAATACTACTACTAGTGAGTGACAGTATCCGAGAACTTGCATTCGAATGCATGAGATTTCGATTAGCGAATACTACTACCAGTGAGTGACAGTATCCGAATTATTGCATTCGAATGCATGAGATTTCGATTAGCGAATACTACTACTAGTGAGTGATAGTATCCGAGAACTTGCATTCGAATGCATGAGATTTCGATTAGCGAATACTACTACTAGTGAGTGACAGTATCCGAGAACTTGCATTCGAATGCATGAGATTTCGATTAGCGAATACTACTACTAGTGAGAGACAGAATCCGAGAACTTGCATTCGAATGCATTAGATTTTGATTAGCGAATACTACTACTAGTGAGTGACAGTATCCGAATTATTGCATTCGAATGCATGAAATTTTGATTAGCAAATACTACTACTAGTGAGTGACAGCATCCCAGAACTTGCATTCGAATGCATGAGATTTCGATTTGCGAATACTACTACTAGTGAGTGACAGTATCCGAATTATTGCATTCGAATGCATGAAATTTCGATTAGCAAATACTACTACTAGTGAGTGACAGTATCCCAGAACTTGCATTCGAATGCATGAGATTTCGATTAGCGAATACTACTACCAGTGAGTGACAGTATCCCAGAACTTGCATTCGAATGCATGAGATTTCGATTAGCGAATACTACTACTAGTGAGTGACAGTATCCGGATTATTGCATTCGAATGCATGAGATTTCGATTAGCGAATACTACTACTAGTGAGTGACAGTATCCGAATTATTGCATTCGAATGCATGAAATTTCGATTAGCGAATACTACTACTAGTGAGTGACAGTATCCGAATTATTGCATTCGAATGCATGAGATTTCGATTAGCGAATACTACTACTACTAGTGAGTGACAGTATCCGAATTATTGCATTCGAATGCATGAAATTTCGATTAGCGAATACTACTACTAGTGAGTGACAGTATCCGAATTATTGCATTCGAATGCATGAAATTTCGATTAGCGAATACTACTACTAGTGAGTGACAGTATCCCAGAACTTGCATTCGAATGCATGAGATTTCGATTAGCGAATACTACTACTAGTGAGTGACAGTATCCGGATTATTGCATTCGAATGCACGAGATTTCGATTGGCGAATACTTCTACTAGTGAGTGACAGTATCCGAGAACTTGCATTCGAATGCATGAGATTTCGATTAGCGAATACTACTACTAGTGAGTGACAGTATCCGAGAACTTGAATTCGAATGCATGAGATTTCGATTAGTGAATACTATTACTAGTGAGTGACAGTATCCGAATTATTGCATTCGAATGCCAGAGATTTCGATTAGCGAATACTACCACTAGTGAGTGACAGTATCCGAGAACTTGCATTCGAATGCATGAGATTTCGATTAGCGAATACTACTACTAGTGAGTGACAGTATCCAAATTATTGCATTCCAATGCTTGAGATTTCGATTAGCGAATACTACTACTAGTGAGTGACAGTATCCGAATTATTGCATTCGAATGCATGAGATTTCGATTAGCGAATACTACTACTAGTGAGCGACAGTATCCGAAATATTGCATTCGAATGCAAGAAATTTCGATTAGCGAATACTACTACTAGTGAATGACAGTATCCGAATTATTGCATTCAAATGCATGAGATTTCGACTAGCGAATACTACTACTAGTGAGTGACAGTATCCGAGAACTTGCATTCGAATGCAAGAGATTTCGAGTAGCGAATACTACTACTAGTGAGTAACAGTATCCAAGAACTTGCATACGAATGCATGAGATTTCGATTAGCGAATACTACTACTAGTGAGTGACAGTATCCGAGAACTTGCATTCGAGTGCATGAGATTTCGATTAGCGAATACTACTACTAGTGAGAGACAGAATCAAAGAACTTTCATTCGAATGCATGAGATTTCGATTAGCGAATACTACTACTAGTGAGTGACAGTATCCGAATTATTGCATTCGAATGCATGAAATTTCGATTAGCAAATACTACTACTAGTGAGTGACAGTATCCCAGAACTTGCATTCGAATGCATGAAATTTCGATTTGCGAATACTACTACTAGTGAGTGACAGTATCCGAATTATTGCATTCGAATGAATGAAATTTCGATTAGCGAATACTACTACTAGTGAGTGACAGTATCCGAATTATTGCATTCGAATTCATGAAATTTCGATTAGCGATTACTACTACTAGAGAGTGACAGTATCCCAGAACTTGCATTCGAATGCATGAGATTTCGATTAGCGAATACTCCTACTAGTGAGTGACAGTATCCGGATTATTGCATTCGAAAGCATGAGATTTCGATTAGCGAATACTACTACTAGTGAGTGACAGAATCCGAGAACTTGCATTCGGATGCATGAGATTTCGATTAGCGAAAACTACTATAGTGACTGACAGTATCCGAGAACTTGCATTCGAATGCATGAGGTTTCGATTAGCGAATACTACTACTAGTGAGTGACAGTATCCAAATTATTGCATTCGAATGCATGAAATTTCGATTAGCGAATACTACTACTAGTGAGTGACAGTATCCGAATTATTGCATTCGAATGCATGAAATTTCGATTAGCGAATACTACTACTAGTGAGTGACAGTATCCGAATTATTGCATTAGAATGCATGAAATTTCGATTAGCGAATACTACTACTAGTGAGTGACAGTATCCGAATTATTGCATTCGAATGCATGAAATTTCGATTAGCGAATACTACTACTAGTGAGTGACAGTATCCGAGAACTTGCATTCGAATGCATGAGATTTCGATTAGCGAATACTACTACTAGTGAGTGACACTATCCGGATTATTGCATTCGAATGCAAGAGATTTCGATTAGCGAATACTTCTACTAGTGAGTGACAGTATCCGAGAACTTGCATTCGAATGCATGGGATTTCGATTAGCGAATACTACTACTAGTGAGTGACAGTATCCGAGAACTTGAATTCGAATGCATGAGATTTCGATTAGTGAATACTATTACTAGTGAGTGACAGTATCCGAATTATTGCATTCGAATGCAAGAGATTTCGATTAGCGAATACTACTACTAGTGAGTGACAGGATCCGAGAACTTGCATTCGTATGCATGAGATTTCGATTAGCCAATACTACTACTAGTGAGTGACAGTATCCGAATTATTGCATTCCAATGCTTGAGATTTCGGTTAGCGAATACTACTACTAGTGAGTGAGAGTATCCGAATTATTGCATTCGAATGCATGAGATTTCGATTAGCGAATACTACTACTAGTGAGTGACAGTATCCGAATTATTGCATTCGAATGCAAGAAATTTCGATTAGCGAATACTACTGCTAGTGAATGACAGTATCCGAATTATTTCATTCGAATGCATGAGATTTCGACTAGCGAATACTACTTCTAGTGAGTGACAGTATCCGAGAACTTGCATTTGAATGCATGAGATTTCGATTAGCGAATACTACTACTAGTGCGTGACAGAATCCGAGAACTTGCATTCGAATGCATGAGATTTCGATTAGCGAATACTACTACTAGTGAGTGACAGTATCCGAGAACTTGCATTCGAATGCATGAGATTTCGATTACCGAATACTGCTACTAGTCAGTGACAGTATGCGAATAATTGCATTCGAATGCAGGAGATTTCGATTAGCGAATACTACTACTAGTGAGTGACAGTATCCGAGAACTTGCATTCGAAAGCAAGAGATTTCGATTACTCAATACTACTACTAGTGAGTGACAGTATCCGAGAACTTGCATTCGAATGCATGAGATTTCGATAAGCGAATACTACTACTAGTTAGTGACAGTATCCGAGAACTTGCATTCGAATGCAAGAGATTTCGAGTAGCGAATACTACTACTAGTGAGTGACAGTATCCGAATTATTGCATTCGAATTCATGAGATTTCGATTAGCGAATACTAATACAAGTGAGTGACAGTATCCGACAACTTGCATTCGAATGCAAGAGATTTCAATTAGCGAATACTACTACTAGTGAGTGACAGTATCCGAGAACTTGCATTCGAATGCATGAGATTTCGATTAGCGAATACTACTACTAGTGAGTGACAGTATCCGAGAAATTGAATTCGAATGCATGAGATTTCGATTAGTGAATACTATTACTAGTGAGTGACAGTATCCCAGAACTTGCATTCGAATGCATGAGATTTCGATTAGCGAATACTACTACTAGTGAGTGACAGTATCCGGATTATTGCATTCGAATGCACGAGATTTCGATTGGCGAATACTTCTACTAGTGAGTGACAGTATCCGAGAACTTGCATTCGAATGCATGAGATTTCGATTAGCGAATACTACTACTAGTGAGTGACAGTATCCGAGAACTTGAATTCGAATGCATGAGATTTCGATTAGTGAATACTATTACTAGTGAGTGACAGTATCCGAATTATTGCATTCGAATGCCAGAGATTTCGATTAGCGAATACTACCACTAGTGAGTGACAGTATCCGAGAACTTGCATTCGAATGCATGAGATTTCGATTAGCGAATACCACTACTAGTGAGTGACAGAATCCGAGAACTTGCATTCGAATGCAGGAGATTTCGATTAGCGAATACTACTACTAGTGAGTGTCAGTATCCGAGAACTTGCATTCGAATGCATGAGATATATATTAGCGAATACTACTACTAGTGAGTGACAGTATCCGAATTATTGCATTCGAATGCAAGAGATTTCGATTAGCGAATACTACTTCTTGTGAGTGACAGTATCCGAGAACTTGCATTCGAATGCAAGAGATTTCGATTAGCGAATACTACTACTAGTGAGTGACAGTATCCGAGAACTTGCATTCGAATGCATGAGATTTCGATTAGCGAATACTACTACTAGTGAGTGACAGTATCCGAGAACTTGCATTCGTATGCAAGAGATTTCGATTAGGGAATACTACTAATAGTGAGTGACAGTATCCGAGAACTTGCATTCGAAATGCATGAAATTTCGATTAGCGAATACTACTACTAGAGAGTGACAGTATCCGAATTATTGCATTCGAATGCATGAGATTTCGATTAGCGAATACTACTACTAGTAAGTGACAGAATCCGAGAACTTGCATTCGAATGCATGAGATTTCGATTAGCGAATACTACTACTAGTGAGTGACAGTATCCGAGAACTTGCATTCGTATGCATGAGATTTCGATTAGCGAATACTACTACTAGTGAGTGACAGTATCCGAATTATTGCATTCCAATGCTTGAGATTTCGGTTAGCGAATACTACTACTAGTGAGTGACAGTATCCGAATTATTGCATTCGAATGCATGAGATTTCGATTAGCGAATACTACTACTAGTGAGTGACAGTATCCGAATTATTGCATTCGAATGCAAGAAATTTCGATTAGCGAATACTACTACTAGTGAATGACAGTATCCGAATTATTTCATTCGAATGCATGAGATTTCGACTAGCGAATACTACTTCTAGTGAGTGACAGTATCCGAGAACTTGCATTTGAATGCATGAGATTTCGATTAGCGAATACTACTACTAGTGCGTGACAGAATCCGAGAACTTGCATTCGAATGCATGAGATTTCGATTAGCGAATACTACTACTAGTGAGTGACAGTATCCGAGAACTTGCATTCGAATGCATGAGATTTCGATTAGTGAATACTATTACTAGTGAGTGACAGTATCCGGATTATTGCATTCGAATGCACGAGATTTCGATTGGCGAATACTTCTACTAGTGAGTGACAGTATCCGAGAACTTGCATTCGAATGCATGAGATTTCGATTAGCGAATACTACTACTAGTGAGTGACAGTATCCGAGAACTTGAATTCGAATGCATGAGATTTCGATTAGTGAATACTATTACTAGTGAGTGACAGTATCCGAGTTATTGCATTCGAATGCCAGAGATTTCGATTAGCGAATACTACCACTAGTGAGTGACAGTATCCGAGAACTTGCATTCGAATGCATGAGATTTCGATTAGCGAATACCACTACTAGTGAGTGACAGAATCCGAGAACTTGCATTCGAATGCATGAGATTTCGATTAGCGAATACTACTACTAGTGAGTGTCAGTATCCGAGAACTTGCATTCGAATGCATGAGATATATATTAGCGAATACTACTACTAGTGAGTGACAGTATCCGAATTATTGCATTCGAATGCAAGAGATTTCGATTAGCGAATACTACTACTTGTGAGTGATAGTATCCGAGAACTTGCATTCGAATGCAAGAGATTTCGATTAGCGAATACTACTACTAGTGAGTGACAGTATCCGAGAACTTGCATTCGAATGCAAGAGATTTCGATTAGCGAATACTACTACTAGTGAGTGCCAGTTTCCGAGAACTTGCATTCGAATGCAAGAGATTTCGATTAGCAAATACTACTACTAGTGAGTGACAGTTTCCGAGAACTTGCATTCGAATGCAAGAGATTTCGATTAGCGAATACCACTACTAGTGAGTGACAGTATCCGAGAACTTGCATTCGAATGCAAGAGATTTCGATTAGCAAATACTACTACTAGTGAGTGACAGTTTCCGAGAACTTGCATTCGAATGCAAGAGATTTCGATTAGCGAATACTACTACTAGTGAGTGACAGTACCCGAATTATTGCATTTGAATGCATGAGATTTCGATTAGCGAATACTACTACTAGTGAGTGACAGTATCCGAATTATTGCATTCGAATGCAAGAAATTTCGATTAGCGAATACTACTACTAGTGAGTGACAGTATCAGAGAACTTGCATTCGAATGCATGAGATTTCGATTAGCGAATACTACTACTAGTGAATGACAGTATTCGAGAACTTGCATTCGAATGCATGAGATTTCGGTTAGCAAATACTACTACTAGTGAGTGACAGTATCCGAATTATTGCATTCGAATGCAAGAGATTTCGATTAGCGAATACTACTACTAGTGAGTGACAGTATCCGAGAACTTGCATTCGAATGCATGAGATTTCGATTAGCGAATACTACTACTAGTGAGTGGCAGTATCCGAGAACTTGCATTCGAATGCATGAGATTTCGATTTGCGAATACTACTACTAGAGAGTGACAGTATCCGAATTATTGCATTCGAATGCAAGAGATTTGGATTAGCGAATACTACCACTAGTGAGTGACAGTATCCGAATTATTGCATTCGAATGCAAGAGATTTCGATTAGCGAATACTACTACTAGTGAGTGACAGTATCCGAGAACTTGCATTCGAATGCAAGAGATTTCGATTAGCGAATACTACTACTAGTGAGTGACAGTATCCGAGAACTTGCATTCGAATGCAAGAGATTTCGATTAGCAAATACTGCTACTAGTGAGTGACAGTTTCCGAGAACTTGCATTCGAAAGCAAGAGATTTCGATTAGCGAATACTACTACTAGTGAGTGACAGTATCCGAATTATTGCATTCGAATGCATGAAATTTCGATTAGCGAATACTACTACTAGTGAGTGACAGTATCCCAATTATTGCATTCGAATGCAAGAAATTTCGATTAGCGAATACTACTACTAGTGAGTGACAGTATCCGAGAACTTGCATTCGAATGCAAGAGATTTCGATTAGCGAATACTACTACTAGTGAGTGACAGTATCCGAGAACTTGCATTCGAATGCAAGAGATTTCGATTAGCAAATACTGCTACTAGTGAGTGACAGTTTCCGAGAACTTGCATTCGAAAGCAAGAGATTTCGATTAGCGAATACTACTACTAGTGAGTGACAGTATCCGAATTATTGCATTCGAATGCATGAAATTTCGATTAGCGAATACTACTACTAGTGAGTGACAGTATCCCAATTATTGCATTCGAATGCAAGAAATTTCGATTAGCGAATACTACTACTAGTGAGTGACAGTATCCGAGAACTTGCATTCGAATGCAAGAGATTTCGATTACTCAATACTACTACTAGTGAGTGACAGTTTCCGAGAACTTGCCTTCGAATGCATGAGATTTCGATTAGCGAATACTACTACTAGTGAGTGACAGTATCCGAGAACTTGCATGCGAATGCATGAGATTTCGATTAGCGAATACTACTACTAGTGAGTGACAGTATCCGAGAACTTGCATTCGAATGCAAGAGATTTCGATTAGCGAATACTACTACTAGAGAGTGACAGTATCCGAATTATTGCATTCGAATGCAAGAGATTTGGATTAGCGAATACTACTACTAGTGAGTGACAGTATCCGAATTATTGCATTCGAATGCAAGAGATTTCGATTAGCGAATACTACTACTAGTGAGTGACAGTATCCGAGAACTTGCATTCGAATGCAAGAGATTTCAATTAGCGAATACTACTACTAGTGAGTGACAGTATCCGAGAACTTGCATTCGAATGCAAGAGATTTCGATTAGCAAATACTGCTACTAGTGAGTGACAGTTTCCGAGAACTTGCATTCGAAAGCAAGAGATTTCGATTTGCGAATACTACTACTAGTGAGTGACAGTATCCGAATTATTGCATTCGAATGCATGAAATTTCGATTAGCGAATACTACTACTAGTGAGTGACAGTATCCGAGAACTTGCATTCGAATGCAAGAGATTTCGATTACTCAATACTACTACTAGTGAGTGACAGTATCCGAGAACTTGCATTCGAATGCATGAGATTTCGATAAGCGAATACTACTACTAGTTAGTGACAGTATCCGAGAACTTGCATTCGAATGCAAGAGATTTCGAGTAGCGAATACTACTACTAGTGAGTGACAGTATCCGAATTATTGCATTCGAATGCATGAGATTTCGATTAGCGAATACTAATACTAGTGAGTGACAGTATCCGACAACTTGCATTCGAATGCAAGAGATTTCAATTAGCGAATACTACTACTAGTGAGTGACAGTATCCGAGAACTTGCATTCGAATGCATGAGATTTCGATTAGCGAATACTACTACTAGTGAGTGACAGTATCCGAGAAATTGAATTCGAATGCATGAGATTTCGATTAGTGAATACTATTACTAGTGAGTGACAGTATCCCAGAACTTGCATTCGAATGCATGAGATTTCGATTAGCGAATACTACTACTAGTGAGTGACAGTATCCGGATTATTGCATTCGAATGCACGAGATTTCGATTGGCGAATACTTCTACTAGTGAGTGACAGTATCCGAGAACTTGCATTCGAATGCATGAGATTTCGATTAGCGAATACTACTACTAGTGAGTGACAGTATCCGAGAACTTGAATTCGAATGCATGAGATTTCGATTAGTGAATACTATTACTAGTGAGTGACAGTATCCGAATTATTGCATTCGAATGCCAGAGATTTCGATTAGCGAATACTACCACTAGTGAGTGACAGTATCCGAGAACTTGCATTCGAATGCATGAGATTTCGATTAGCGAATACCACTACTAGTGAGTGACAGAATCCGAGAACTTGCATTCGAATGCATGAGATTTCGATTAGCGAATACTACTACTAGTGAGTGTCAGTATCCAAATTATTGCATTCGAATGCAAGAGATTTCGATTAGCAAATACTACTACTAGTGAGTGACAGTTTCCGAGAACTTGCATTCGAATGCAAGAGATTTCGATTAGCGAATACTACTACTAGTGAGTGACAGCATCCGAATTATTGCATTTGAATGCATGAGATTTCGATTAGCAAATACTACTACTAGTGAGTGACAGTATCCGAATTATTGCATTTGAATGCATGAGATTTCGATTAGCGAATACTACTACTAGTGAGTGACAGTATCCAAATTATTGCATTCGAATGCATGAAATTTCGATTAGCGAATACTACTACTAGTGAGTGACAGTATCCGAATTGTTGCATTCGAATGCAAGAAATTTCGATTAGCGAATTCTACTACTAGTGAGTGACAGTATCAGAGAACTTGCATTCGAATGCATGAGATTTCGATTAGCGAATACTACTACTTGTGAGGGACAGTATCCGAGAACTTGCATTCGAATGCATGAGATTTCGATTAGCGAATACTACAACTAGTGAGTGACAGTATCCGAGAACTTGCATTCGAATGCATGAGATTTCGGTTAGCGAATACTACTACTAGTGAGTGACAGTATCCCAATTATTGCATTCGAATGCAAGAGATTTCGATTAGCGAATACTACTACTAGTGAGTGACAGTATCCGAGAACTTGCATTCGAATGCATGAGATTTCGGTTAGCGAATTCTACTACTAGTGAGTGACAGTATCCCAATTATTGCATTCGAATGCAAGAAATTTCGATTAGCAAATACTACTACTAGTGAGTGACAGTATCAGAGAGTTTGCATTCGAATGCATGAGATTTCGATTAGCGAATACTACTACTAGTGAGTGACAGTATCCGAGAACTTGCATTCGAATGCAAGAGATTTCGATTAGCCAATACTCCTACTAGTGAGTGACAGTATCCGAGAACTTGCATTCGAATGCAAGAGATTTCGATTAGCGAATACTACTACTAGTGAGTGACAGTATCCGAGAACTTGCATTCGAATGCAAGAGATTTCGATTAGCGAATACTACTACTAGTGGGAGAGAGTATCCGAGAAATTGCATTCGAAAGCATGAGACTTCGATTAGCGAATACTACTACTAGTGAGTGACAGTTTCCGAGAACTTGCATTATAATGCAAGAGATTTCGATTAGCAAATACTACTACCAGTGAGTGACAGTATCCGAGAACTTGCATTCGAATGCAAGAGATTTCGATTTTTTTTTTTTTTTTTTTTTTTTTTTTTTCCTTGGAGGGGAAATGCATTATGCAGGCCAGTCTCACTGGCAACTGTGAGACTCCCGCCCACTAAAACCCCTCCAGCATATCATTGCAGCTCTGTGGAACTACCTCTCGGCATTACTTCATAGGCTACAACCGTTTATTTATCTATCTTTTATTCTATTTTCATCTGTTTCCTTTGCTTTCATAATAGTTACAATCATTTTTTGAATTATTTCCCAATTAGTTTTGCTCTCTAGCATTTTTTCAATTATATTTTCCGCTATCAGGTTTACTCCTATCTTTCTAGTGCATTCGTTTCTGATGTCATCCCATTTACAGCAGCAAAGTACAGTGTGCTCTGGAGTATCCGTTTCTCCACAATATGAGCAATTATTACTGTTCACAATATCCATTTTGTGCAAGTAGGTTTTAAACCTCCCGTGTCCTGACAAGAACTGGGTTAGATAGAAGTAAAGTGCTCCGTGTTTTCTGTTAATCCATGGTTTTATCTGTGGTATGAGCCTCTTTGTCCATTGTGCCACTTCAGTTTCTATTTCCCACTCTTTTTGCCACTTGTTGATGGTATTTCTTCTTGCTAATTTCTTTTCCGTTTTTCTATTTTCTGTGCCGCATGTAGATTCTATAGCCAATAGATGTATGGGTATAGTACCCGCAATAACTTGGATTGCCCTTGTGGAAACCGTTCTATACGCACAAGCAATTCTTATAGCTACCTTACGCTGGACCCTTTCTATCAATTTTCTGCAGGTATTTTTTTGTAACCAGGTATTCCAAACTGGTGCGCAGTACAGTATAATTGAGTTTATCACACTTCCCAGTATCCTTCTTTTAGTTGTTTTAGGTCCTCCAATGTTTGGCATTAACCTTCCCAACATTGCAACGGTTTTTTCTGCCTTGCTTGTAACATATCTAATGTGCGCCCACATACTCATATTATGTCCCATTTGTATTCCTAAATATTTTATATGCGGTTTAGATTTAATTTCCTGATTTCCAAAAAGTATTTTTATTTCCTTTATTGTTCTTCTTCCCTCTAAGATGACAATTTCTGTCTTCTCTGGTGCTAATCGCAGTCCTTTCCGGAGCATCCATATATTCATTTTCTTCATACACCACAAAATTTTTTCTTCCACCTCCCCTTTTGATTTACCCAGTATTACCATGGCCAGATCATCTGCATATCCTATTGTTTTGACTCCTAGTGGTAAGTCCAGCTTTAGTACATCATCATAGTATACGTTCCATAAAGTTGGTCCTAATATGGAGCCTTGTGGGACACCACAGCTCATGTCCAAGCTCATCTTTTCTCCTATCTCGATTTTCCTATCCTCCAGATAACTACATATAAGTTTAATTAAATACGGAGCTATTTTTCTTCTTTTTAATTCGTCTATTATACCCATCCATGGTGCTGAGTTAAAAGCATTTTTAACGTCGAGATTTCGATTAGCGAATACTACTACTAGTGAGTGACAGTTTCCGAGAACTTGCATTCGAATGCAAGAGATTTCGATTAGCGAATACTACTACTAGTGAGTGAGAGTATCCGAGAACTTGCATTCGAATGCAAGAGATTTCGATTAGCAAATACTACAACTAGTGAGTGACAGTATCCGAGAACTTGCATTCGAATGCATGAGATTTCGATTAGCCAATACTACTACTAGTGAGTGACAGTATCCGAGAACTTGCATTCGAATGCAAGAGATTTCGATTACTCAATACTACTACTAGTGAGTGACAGTATCCGAGAACTTGCATTCGAATGCATGAGATTTCGATAAGCGAATACTACTACTAGTTAGTGACAGTATCCGAGAACTTGCATTCGAATGCAAGAGATTTCGAGTAGCGAATACTACTACTAGTGAGTGACAGTATCCGAATTATTGCATTCGAATGCATGAGATTTCGATTAGCGAATACTAATACTAGTGAGTGACAGTATCCGACAACTTGCATTCGAATGCAAGAGATTTCAATTAGCGAATACTACTACTAGTGAGTGACAGTATCCGAGAACTTGCATTCGAATGCATGAGATTTCGATTAGCGAATACTACTACTAGTGAGTGACAGTATCCGAGAAATTGAATTCGAATGCATGAGATTTCGATTAGTGAATACTATTACTAGTGAGTGACAGTATCCCAGAACTTGCATTCGAATGCATGAGATTTCGATTAGCGAATACTACTACTAGTGAGTGACAGTATCCGGATTATTGCATTCGAATGCACGAGATTTCGATTGGCGAATACTTCTACTAGTGAGTGACAGTATCCGAGAACTTGCATTCGAATGCATGAGATTTCGATTAGCGAATACTACTACTAGTGGGAGAGAGTATCCGAGAAATTGCATTCGAAAGCATGAGACTTCGATTAGCGAATACTACTACTAGTGAGTGACAGTTTCCGAGGACTTGCATTATAATGCAAGAGATTTCGATTAGCAAATACTACTACTAGTGAGTGACAGTATCCGAGAACTTGCATTCGAATGCAAGAGATTTCGATTAGCGAATACTACTACTAGTGAGTGACAGTTTCCGAGAACTTGCATTCGAATGCAAGAGATTTCGATTAGCGAATACTACTACTAGTGAGTGAGAGTATCCGAGAACTTGCATTCGAATGCAAGAGATTTCGATTAGCAAATACTACAACTAGTGAGTGACAGTATCCGAGAACTTGCATTCGAATGCATGAGATTTCGGTTAGCGAATACTACTACTAGTGAGTGACAGTATCCCAATTATTGCATTCGAATGCAAGAGATTTCGATTAGCGAATACTACTACTAGTGAGTCACAGTATCCGAGAACTTGCATTCGAATGCAAGAGATTTCAATTAGCCAATACAACTGCTAGTAAGTGACAGCTTCCGAGAACTTGCATTCGAATGCAAGAGATTTTAATTAGCGAATACTACTACTAGTGAGTGACAGTTTCCGAGAACTTGCATTCTAATGCAAGAGATTTCGATTAGCGAATACTACTACTAGTGAGTGCCAGTTTCCGAGAACTTGCATTCGAATGCAAGAGATTTCGATTAGCAAATACTACTACTAGTGAGTGACAGTTTCCGAGAACTTGCATTCGAATGCAAGAGATTTCGATTAGCGAATACCACTACTAGTGAGTGACAGTATCCGAGAACTTGCATTCGAATGCAAGAGATTTCGATTAGCAAATACTACTACTAGTGAGTGACAGTTTCCGAGAACTTGCATTCGAATGCAAGAGATTTCGATTAGCGAATACTACTACTAGTGAGTGACAGTACCCGAATTATTGCATTTGAATGCATGAGATTTCGATTAGCGAATACTACTACTAGTGAGTGACAGTATCCGAATTATTGCATTCGAATGCAAGAAATTTCGATTAGCGAATACTACTACTAGTGAGTGACAGTATCAGAGAACTTGCATTCGAATGCATGAGATTTCGATTAGCGAATACTACTACTAGTGAATGACAGTATTCGAGAACTTGCATTCGAATGCATGAGATTTCGGTTAGCAAATACTACTACTAGTGAGTGACAGTATCCGAAATATTGCATTCGAATGCAAGAGATTTCGATTAGCGAATACTACTACTAGTGAGTGACAGTATCCGAGAACTTGCATTCGAATGCATGAGATTTCGATTAGCGAATACTACTACTAGTGAGTGGCAGTATCCGAGAACTTGCATTCGAATGCATGAGATTTCGATTTGCGAATACTACTACTAGAGAGTGACAGTATCCGAATTATTGCATTGGAATGCAAGAGATTTGGATTAGCGAATACTACCACTAGTGAGTGACAGTATCCGAATTATTGCATTCGAATGCAAGAGATTTCGATTAGCGAATACTACTACTAGTGAGTGACAGTATCCGAGAACTTGCATTCGAATGCAAGAGATTTCGATTAGCGAATACTACTACTAGTGAGTGACAGTATCCGAGAACTTGCATTCGAATGCAAGAGATTTCGATTAGCAAATACTGCTACTAGTGAGTGACAGTTTCCGAGAACTTGCATTCGAAAGCAAGAGATTTCGATTAGCGAATACTACTACTAGTGAGTGACAGTATCCGAATTATTGCATTCGAATGCATGAAATTTCGATTAGCGAATACTACTACTAGTGAGTGACAGTATCCCAATTATTGCATTCGAATGCAAGAAATTTCGATTAGCGAATACTACTACTAGTGAGTGACAGTATCCGAGAACTTGCATTCGAATGCAAGAGATTTCGATTAGCGAATACTACTACTAGTGAGTGACAGTATCCGAGAACTTGCATTCGAATGCAAGAGATTTCGATTAGCAAATACTGCTACTAGTGAGTGACAGTTTCCGAGAACTTGCATTCGAAAGCAAGAGATTTCGATTAGCGAATACTACTACTAGTGAGTGACAGTATCCGAATTATTGCATTCGAATGCATGAAATTTCGATTAGCGAATACTACTACTAGTGAGTGACAGTATCCCAATTATTGCATTCGAATGCAAGAAATTTCGATTAGCGAATACTACTACTAGTGAGTGACAGTATCCGAGAACTTGCATTCGAATGCAAGAGATTTCGATTACTCAATACTACTACTAGTGAGTGACAGTTTCCGAGAACTTGCATTCGAATGCATGAGATTTCGATTAGCGAATACTACTACTAGTGAGTGACAGTATCCGAGAACTTGCATGCGAATGCATGAGATTTCGATTAGCGAATACTACTACTAGTGAGTGACAGTATCCGAGAACTTGCATTCGAATGCAAGAGATTTCGATTAGCGAATACTACTACTAGAGAGTGACAGTATCCGAATTATTGCATTCGAATGCAAGAGATTTGGATTAGCGAATACTACTACTAGTGAGTGACAGTATCCGAATTATTGCATTCGAATGCAAGAGATTTCGATTAGCGAATACTACTACTAGTGAGTGACAGTATCCGAGAACTTGCATTCGAATGCAAGAGATTTCGATTAGCGAATACTACTACTAGTGAGTGACAGTATCCGAGAACTTGCATTCGAATGCAAGAGATTTCGATTAGCAAATACTGCTACTAGTGAGTGACAGTATCCGAGAACTTGCATTCGAATGCATGAGATTTCGATTAGCGAATACTACTACTAGTGAGTGGCAGTATCCGAGAACTTGCATTCGAATGCATGAGATTTCGATTTGCGAATACTACTACTAGAGAGTGACAGTATCCGAATTATTGCATTGGAATGCAAGAGATTTGGATTAGCGAATACTACCACTAGTGAGTGACAGTATCCGAATTATTGCATTCGAATGCAAGAGATTTCGATTAGCGAATACTACTACTAGTGAGTGACAGTATCCGAGAACTTGCATTCGAATGCAAGAGATTTCGATTAGCGAATACTACTACTAGTGAGTGACAGTATCCGAGAACTTGCATTCGAATGCAAGAGATTTCGATTAGCAAATACTGCTACTAGTGAGTGACAGTTTCCGAGAACTTGCATTCGAAAGCAAGAGATTTCGATTAGCGAATACTACTACTAGTGAGTGACAGTATCCGAATTATTGCATTCGAATGCATGAAATTTCGATTAGCGAATACTACTACTAGTGAGTGACAGTATCCCAATTATTGCATTCGAATGCAAGAAATTTCGATTAGCGAATACTACTACTAGTGAGTGACAGTATCCGAGAACTTGCATTCGAATGCAAGAGATTTCGATTAGCGAATACTACTACTAGTGAGTGACAGTATCCGAGAACTTGCATTCGAATGCAAGAGATTTCGATTAGCAAATACTGCTACTAGTGAGTGACAGTTTCCGAGAACTTGCATTCGAAAGCAAGAGATTTCGATTAGCGAATACTACTACTAGTGAGTGACAGTATCCGAATTATTGCATTCGAATGCATGAAATTTCGATTAGCGAATACTACTACTAGTGAGTGACAGTATCCCAATTATTGCATTCGAATGCAAGAAATTTCGATTAGCGAATACTACTACTAGTGAGTGACAGTATCCGAGAACTTGCATTCGAATGCAAGAGATTTCGATTACTCAATACTACTACTAGTGAGTGACAGTTTCCGAGAACTTGCATTCGAATGCATGAGATTTCGATTAGCGAATACTACTACTAGTGAGTGACAGTATCCGAGAACTTGCATGCGAATGCATGAGATTTCGATTAGCGAATACTACTACTAGTGAGTGACAGTATCCGAGAACTTGCATTCGAATGCAAGAGATTTCGATTAGCGAATACTACTACTAGAGAGTGACAGTATCCGAATTATTGCATTCGAATGCAAGAGATTTGGATTAGCGAATACTACTACTAGTGAGTGACAGTATCCGAATTATTGCATTCGAATGCAAGAGATTTCGATTAGCGAATACTACTACTAGTGAGTGACAGTATCCGAGAACTTGCATTCGAATGCAAGAGATTTCGATTAGCGAATACTACTACTAGTGAGTGACAGTATCCGAGAACTTGCATTCGAATGCAAGAGATTTCGATTAGCAAATACTGCTACTAGTGAGTGACAGTTTCCGAGAACTTGCATTCGAAAGCAAGAGATTTCGATTAGCGAATACTACTACTAGTGAGTGACAGTATCCGAATTATTGCATTCGAATGCATGAAATTTCGATTAGCGAATACTACTACTAGTGAGTGACAGTATCCCAATTATTGCATTCGAATGCAAGAAATTTCGATTAGCGAATACTACTACTAGTGAGTGACAGTATCAGAGAACTTGCATTCGAATGCATGAGATTTCGATTAGCGAATACTACTACTATTGAGTGACAGTATCCGAGAACTTGCATTCGAATGCATGAGATTTCGATTAGCGAATACTACTACTAGTGAGTGACAGTATCCGAGAACTTGCATTCGAATGCATGAAATTTCGATTAGCGAATACTACTACTAGTGAGTGACAGTATCCGAGAACTTGCATTCGAATGCATGAGATTTCGATTAGCGAATACTACTACTAGTGAGTGACAGCATCCGAATTATTGCATTCGAATGCAAGAGATTTCGATTAACAAATACTACTACTAGTGAGTGACAGTTTCCGAGAACTTGCATTCGAATGCAACAGATTTCGATTAGCGAATACTACTACTAGTGAGTGACAGTATCCGAATTATTGCATTTGAATGCATGAGATTTCGATTATCGAATACTACTACTAGTGAGTGACAGTATCCAAATTATTGCATTCGAATGCATGAAATTTCGATTAGCGAATACTACTACTAGTGAGTGACAGTATCCGAATTGTTACATTCGAATGCAAGAAATTTCGATTAGCGAATTCTACTACTAGTGAGTGACAGTATCAGAGAACTTGCATTCGAATGCATGAGATTTCGATTAGCGAATACTACAACTAGTGAGTGACAGTATCCGAGAACTTGCATTCGAATGCATGAGATTTCGGTTAGCGAATACTACTACTAGTGAGTGACAGTATCCCAATTATTGCATTCGAATGCAAGAGATTTCGATTAGCGAATACTACTACTAGTGAGTGACAGTATCCGAGAACTTGCATTCGAATGCATGAGATTTCGATTAGCGAATACTACTACTAGTGAGTCACAGTATCCGAGAACTTGCATTCGAATGAATGAGATTTCGATTAGGGAATACTACTACTAGTGAGCGACAGTATCCGAATTATTGCATTCGAATGCAAGAGATTAGGATTAGCGAATACTACTACTAGTGAGTGACAGTATCCGAATTATTGCATTCGAATGCAAGAAATTTCGATTAGCGAATACTACTACTAGTGAGTGACAGTATCAGAGAAC
The DNA here is from genome assembly GCA_030765045.1 of Tenodera sinensis. NCBI lineage: Eukaryota > Metazoa > Arthropoda > Insecta > Mantodea > Mantidae > Tenodera > Tenodera sinensis. The sequence goes on from JAUKNM010000016.1 coordinate 1,990,071, forward strand.
TTGCATTCGAATGCATGAGATTTCGATTAGCGAATACTACTACTATTGAGTGACAGTATCCGAGAACTTGCATTCGAATGCATGAGATTTCGATTAGCGAATAGTACTACTAGTGAGTGACAGTATCCGAGAACTTGCATTCGAATGCAAGAGATTTCGATTAGCGAATACTACTACTAGTGAGTGACAGTATCCGAGAACTTGCATTCGAATGCATGAGATTTCGATTAGCGAATACTACTACTAGTGAGTGGCAGTATCCGAGAACTTGCATTCGAATGCATGAGATTTCGATTTGCGAATACTACTACTAGAGAGTGACAGTATCCGAATTATTGCATTCGAATGCAAGAGATTTGGATTAGCGAATACTACCACTAGTGAGTGACAGTATCCGAATTATTGCATTCGAATGCAAGAGATTTCGATTAGCGAATACTACTACTAGTGAGTGACAGTATCCGAGAACTTGCATTCGAATGCAAGAGATTTCGATTAGCGAATACTACTACTAGTGAGTGACAGTATCCGAGAACTTGCATTCGAATGCAAGAGATTTCGATTAGCAAATACTGCTACTAGTGAGTGACAGTTTCCGAGAACTTGCATTCGAAAGCAAGAGATTTCGATTAGCGAATACTACTACTAGTGAGTGACAGTATCCGAATTATTGCATTCGAATGCATGAAATTTCGATTAGCGAATACTACTACTAGTGAGTGACAGTATCCCAATTATTGCATTCGAATGCAAGAAATTTCGATTAGCGAATACTACTACTAGTGAGTGACAGTATCCGAGAACTTGCATTCGAATGCAAGAGATTTCGATTAGCGAATACTACTACTAGTGAGTGACAGTATCCGAGAACTTGCATTCGAATGCAAGAGATTTCGATTAGCAAATACTGCTACTAGTGAGTGACAGTTTCCGAGAACTTGCATTCGAAAGCAAGAGATTTCGATTAGCGAATACTACTACTAGTGAGTGACAGTATCCGAATTATTGCATTCGAATGCATGAAATTTCGATTAGCGAATACTACTACTAGTGAGTGACAGTATCCCAATTATTGCATTCGAATGCAAGAAATTTCGATTAGCGAATACTACTACTAGTGAGTGACAGTATCCGAGAACTTGCATTCGAATGCAAGAGATTTCGATTACTCAATACTACTACTAGTGAGTGACAGTTTCCGAGAACTTGCATTCGAATGCAAGAGATTTCGATTACTCAATACTACTACTAGTGAGTGACAGTATCCGAGAACTTGCATTCGAATGCAAGAGATTTCGATTACTCAATACTACTACTAGTGAGTGACAGTTTCCGAGAACTTGCATTCGAATGCATGAGATTTCGATTAGCGAATACTACTACTAGTGAGTGACAGTATCCGAGAACTTGCATGCGAATGCATGAGATTTCGATTAGCGAATACTACTACTAGTGAGTGACAGTATCCGAGAACTTGCATTCGAATGCAAGAGATTTCGATTAGCGAATACTACTACTAGAGAGTGACAGTATCCGAATTATTGCATTCGAATGCAAGTAATTTGGATTAGCGAATACTACTACTAGTGAGTGACAGTATCCGAATTATTGCATTCGAATGCAAGAGATTTCGATTAGCGAATACTACTACTAGTGAGTGACAGTATCCGAGAACTTGCATTCGAATGCAAGAGATTTCGATTAGCGAATACTACTACTAGTGAGTGACAGTATCCGAGAACTTGCATTCGAATGCAAGAGATTTCGATTAGCAAATACTGCTACTAGTGAGTGACAGTTTCCGAGAACTTGCATTCGAAAGCAAGAGATTTCGATTAGCGAATACTACTACTAGTGAGTGACAGTATCCGAATTATTGCATTCGAATGCATGAAATTTCGATTAGCGAATACTACTACTAGTGAGTGACAGTATCCCAATTATTGCATTCGAATGCAAGAAATTACGATTAGCGAATACTACTACTAGTGAGTGACAGTATCAGAGAACTTGCATTCGAATGCATGAGATTTCGATTAGCGAATACTACTACTATTGAGTGACAGTATCCGAGAACTTGCATTCGAATGCATGAGATTTCGATTAGCGAATACTACTACTAGTGAGTGACAGTATCCGAGAACTTGCATTCGAATGCATGAAATTTCGATTAGCGAATACTACTACTAGTGAGTGACAGTATCCGAGAACTTGCATTCGAATGCATGAGATTTCGATTAGCGAATACTACTACTAGTGAGTGACAGCATCCGAATTATTGCATTCGAATGCAAGAGATTTCGATTAACAAATACTACTACTAGTGAGTGACAGTTTCCGAGAACTTGCATTCGAATGCAACAGATTTCGATTAGCGAATACTACTACTAGTGAGTGACAGTATCCGAATTATTGCATTTGAATGCATGACATTTCGATTAGCGAATACTACTACTAGTGAGTGACAGTATCCCAATTATTGCATTCGAATGCAAGAAATTTCGATTAGCGAATACTACTACTAGTGAGTGACAGTATCCGAGAACTTGCATTCGAATGCAAGAGATTTCGATTAGCGAATACTACTACTAGTGAGTGACAGTATCCGAGAACTTGCATTCGAATGCAAGAGATTTCGATTAGCAAATACTGCTACTAGTGAGTGACAGTTTCCGAGAACTTGCATTCGAAAGCAAGAGATTTCGATTAGCGAATACTACTACTAGTGAGTGACAGTATCCGAATTATTGCATTCGAATGCATGAAATTTCGATTAGCGAATACTACTACTAGTGAGTGACAGTATCCCAATTATTGCATTCGAATGCAAGAAATTTCGATTAGCGAATACTACTACTATTGAGTGACAGTATCCGAGAACTTGCATTCGAATGCATGAGATTTCGATTAGCGAATACTACTACTAGTGAGTGACAGTATCGGAGAACTTGCATTCGAATGCATGAAATTTCGATTAGCGAATACTACTACTAGTGAGTGACAGTATCCGAGAACTTGCATTCGAATGCATGAGATTTCGATTAGCGAATTCTACTACTACTAGTGAGTGACAGCATCCGAATTATTGCATTCGAATGCAAGAGATTTCGATTAACAAATACTACTACTAGTGAGTGACAGTTTCCGAGAACTTGCATTCGAATGCAACAGATTTCGATTAGCGAATACTACTACTAGTGAGTGACAGTATCCGAATTATTGCATTTGAATGCATGAGATTTCGATTAGCGAATACTACTACTAGTGAGTGACAGTATCCAAATTATTGCATTCGAATGCATGAAATTTCGATTAGCGAATACTACTACTAGTGAGTGACAGTATCCGAATTGTTGCATTCGAATGCAAGAAATTTCGATTATCGAATTCTACTACTAGTGAGTGACAGTATCAGAGAACTTGCATTCGAATGCATGAGATTTCGATTAGCGAATACTACAACTAGTGAGTGACAGTATCCGAGAACTTGCATTCGAATGCATGAGATTACGGTTAGCGAATACTACTACTAGTGAGTGACAGTATCCCAATTATTGCATTCGAATGCAAGAGATTTCGATTAGCGAATACTACTACTAGTGAGTGACAGTATCCGAGAACTTGCATTCGAATGCATGAGATTTCGATTAGCGAATACTGCTACTAGTGAGTCACAGTATCCGAGAACTTGCATTCGAATGAATGAGATTTCGATTAGGGAATACTACTACTAGTGAGCGACAGTATCCGAATTATTGCATTCGAATGCAAGAGATTTGGATTAGCGAATACTACTACTAGTGAGTGACAGTATCCGAATTATTGCATTCGAATGCAAGAAATTTCGATTAGCGAATACTACTACTAGTGAGTGACAGTATCAGAGAACTTGCATTCGAATGCATGAGATTTCGATTAGCGAATACTACTACTATTGAGTGACAGTATCCGAGAACTGGCATTCGAATGCATGAGATTTCGATTAGCGAATAGTACTACTAGTGAGTGACAGTATCCGAGAACTTGCATTCGAATGCAAGAGATTTCGATTAGCGAATACTACTACTAGTGAGTGACAGTATCCGAGAACTTGCATTCGAATGCATGAGATTTCGATTAGCGAATACTACTACTAGTGAGTGGCAGTATCCGAGAACTTGCATTCGAATGCATGAGATTTCGATTTGCGAATACTACTACTAGAGAGTGACAGTATCCTAATTATTGCATTCGAATGCAAGAGATTTGGATTAGCGAATACTACCACTAGTGAGTGACAGTATCCGAATTATTGCATTCGAATGCAAGAGATTTCGATTAGCGAATACTACTACTAGTGAGTGACAGTATCCGAGAACTTGCATTCGAATGCAAGAGATTTCGATTAGCAAATACTGCTACTAGTGAGTGACAGTTTCCGAGAACTTGCATTCGAAAGCAAGAGATTTCGATTAGCGAATACTACTACTAGTGAGTGACAGTATCCGAATTATTGCATTCGAATGCATGAAATTTCGATTAGCGAATACTACTACTAGTGAGTGACAGTATCCCAATTATTGCATTCGAATGCAAGAAATTTCGATTAGCGAATACTACTACTAGTGAGTGACAGTATCCGAGAACTTGCATTCGAATGCAAGAGATTTCGATTAGCGAATACTACTACTAGTGAGTGACAGTATCCGAGAACTTGCATTCGAATGCAAGAGATTTCGATTAGCAAATACTGCTACTAGTGAGTGACAGTTTCCGAGAACTTGCATTCGAAAGCAAGAGATTTCGATTAGCGAATACTACTACTAGTGAGTGACAGTATCCGAATTATTGCATTCGAATGCATGAAATTTCGATTAGCGAATACTACTACTAGTGAGTGACAGTATCCCAATTATTGCATTCGAATGCAAGAAATTTCGATTAGCGAATACTACTACTAGTGAGTGACAGTATCCGAGAACTTGCATTCGAATGCAAGAGATTTCGATTACTCAATACTACTACTAGTGAGTGACAGTTTCCGAGAACTTGCATTCGTATGCATGAGATTTCGATTAGCGAATACTACTACTAGTGAGTGACAGTATCCGAGAACTTGCATGCGAATGCATGAGATTTCGATTAGCGAATACTACTACTAGTGAGTGACAGTATCCGAGAACTTGCATTCGAATGCAAGAGATTTCGATTAGCGAATACTACTACTAGAGAGTGACAGTATCCGAATTATTGCATTCGAATGCAAGAGATTTGGATTAGCGAATACTACTACTAGTGAGTGACAGTATCCGAATTATTGCATTCGAATGCAAGAGATTTCGATTAGCGAATACTACTACTAGTGAGTGACAGTATCCGAGAACTTGCATTCGAATGCAAGAGATTTCGATTAGCGAATACTACTACTAGTGAGTGACAGTATCCGAGAACTTGCATTCGAATGCAAGAGATTTCGATTAGCAAATACTGCTACTAGTGAGTGACAGTTTCCGAGAACTTGCATTCGAAAGCAAGAGATTTCGATTAGCGAATACTACTACTAGTGAGTGACAGTATCCGAATTATTGCATTCGAATGCATGAAATTTCGATTAGCGAATACTACTACTAGTGAGTGACAGTATCCCAATTATTGCATTCGAATGCAAGAAATTACGATTAGCGAATACTACTACTAGTGAGTGACAGTATCAGAGAACTTGCATTCGAATGCATGAGATTTCGATTAGCGAATACTACTACTATTGAGTGACAGTATCCGAGAACTTGCATTCGAATGCATGAGATTTCGATTAGCGAATACTACTACTAGTGAGTGACAGTATCCGAGAACTTGCATTCGAATGCATGAAATTTCGATTAGCGAATACTACTACTAGTGAATGACAGTATCCGAGAACTTGCATTCGAATGCATGAGATTTCGATTAGCGAATACTACTACTAGTGAGTGACAGCATCCGAATTATTGCATTCGAATGCAAGAGATTTCGATTAACAAATACTACTACTAGTGAGTGACAGTTTCCGAGAACTTGCATTCGAATGCAAGAGATTTCGATTAGCGAATACTACTACTAGTGAGTGACAGTATCCGAATTATTGCATTTGAATGCTTGAGATTTCGATTAGCGAATACTACTACTAGTGAGTGACAGTATCCCAATTATTGCATTCGAATGCAAGAAATTTCGATTAGCGAATACTACTACTAGTGAGTGACAGTATCCGAGAACTTGCATTCGAATGCAAGAGATTTCGATTAGCGAATACTACTACTAGTGAGTGACAGTATCCGAGAACTTGCATTCGAATGCAAGAGATTTCGATTAGCAAATACTGCTACTAGTGAGTGACAGTTTCCGAGAACTTGCATTCGAAAGCAAGAGATTTCGATTAGCGAATACTACTACTAGTGAGTGACAGTATCCGAATTATTGCATTCGAATGCATGAAATTTCGATTAGCGAATACTACTACTAGTGAGTGACAGTATCCCAATTATTGCATTCGAATGCAAGAAATTTCGATTAGCGAATACTACTACTAGTGAGTGACAGTATCCGAGAACTTGCATTCGAATGCAAGAGATTTCGATTACTCAATACTACTACTAGTGAGTGACAGTTTCCGAGAACTTGCATTCGAATGCATGAGATTTCGATTAGCGAATACTACTACTAGTGAGTGACAGTATCAGAGAACTTGCATGCGAATGCATGAGATTTCGATTAGCGAATACTACTACTAGTGAGTGACAGTATCCGAGAACTTGCATTCGAATGCAAGAGATTTCGATTAGCGAATACTACTACTAGAGAGTGACAGTATCCGAATTATTGCATTCGAATGCAAGAGATTTGGATTAGCGAATACTACTACTAGTGAGTGACAGTATCCGAATTATTGCATTCGAATGCAAGAGATTTCGATTAGCGAATACTACTACTAGTGAGTGACAGTATCCGAGAACTTGCATTCGAATGCAAGAGATTTCGATTAGCGAATACTACTACTAGTGAGTGACAGTATCCGAGAACTTGCATTCGAATGCAAGAGATTTCGATTAGCAAATACTGCTACTAGTGAGTGACAGTTTCCGAGAACTTGCATTCGAAAGCAAGAGATTTCGATTAGCGAATACTACTACTAGTGAGTGACAGTATCCGAATTATTGCATTCGAATGCATGAAATTTCGATTAGCGAATACTACTACTAGTGAGTGACAGTATCCCAATTATTAAATTCGAATGCAAGAAATTACGATTAGCGAATACTACTACTAGTGAGTGACAGTATCAGAGAACTTGCATTCGAATGCATGAGATTTCGATTAGCGAATACTACTACTATTGAGTGACAGTATCCGAGAACTTGCATTCGAATGCATGAGATTTCGATTAGCGAATACTACTACTAGTGAGTGACAGTATCCGAGAACTTGCATTCGAATGCATGAAATTTCGATTAGCGAATACTACTACTAGTGAGTGACAGTATCCGAGAACTTGCATTCGAATGCATGAGATTTCGATTAGCGAATACTACTACTAGTGAGTGACAGCATCCGAATTATTGCATTCGAATGCAAGAGATTTCGATTAACAAATACTACTACTAGTGAGTGACAGTTTCCGAGAACTTGCATTCGAATGCAAGAGATTTCGATTAGCGAATACTACTACTAGTGAGTGACAGTATCCGAATTATTGCATTTGAATGCATGAGATTTCGATTAGCGAATACTACTACTAGTGAGTGACAGTATCCAAATTATTGCATTCGAATGCATGAAATTTCGATTAGCGAATACTTCTACTAGTGAGTGACAGTATCCGAATTGTTGCATTCGAATGCAAGAAATTTCGATTAGCGAATTCTACTACTAGTGAGTGACAGTATCCGAGAACTTGCATTCGAATGCATGAGATTTCGATTAGCGAATACTACTACTAGTGAGTGACAGTATCCGAGAACTTGCATTCGAATGAATGAGATTTCGATTAGCGAATACTACTGCTAGTGAGTGACAGTATCCGAATTATTGCATTCGAATGCAAGAGATTTGGATTAGCGAATACTACTACTAGTGAGTGACAGTATCCGAATTATTGCATTCGAATGCAAAAGATTTCGATTAGCGAATACTACTACTAGTGAGTGACAGTATCCGAGAACTTGCATTCGAATGCAAGAGATTTCGATTAGCGAATACTACTACTAGTGAGTGACAGTGTCCGAATTATTGCATTCGAATGCAAGAGATTTGGATTAGCGAATACTACTACTAGTGAGTGACAGTATCCGAATTATTGCATTCGAATGCAAAAGATTTCGATTAGCGAATACTACTACTAGTGAGTGACAGTATCCGAGAACTTGCATTCGAATGCAAGAGATTTCGATTAGCGAATACTACTACTAGTGAGTGACAGTATCCGAGAACTTGCATTCGAATGCAAGAGATTTCCATTAGCAAATACTACTACTAGTGAGTGACAGTTTCCGAGAACTTGCATTCGAATGCAAGAGATTTCGATTAGCGAATACTACTACTAGTGAGTGACAGTATCCGAATTATTGCATTCGAATGCATGAGATTTCGATTAGCGAATACTACTACTAGTGAGTGACAGTATCCGAATTATTGCATTCGAATGCCTGAAATTTCGATTAGCGAATACTACTACTAGTGAGTTACAGTATCAGAGAACTTGCATTCGAATGCATGAGATTTCGATTAGCGAATACTACTACTATTGAGTGACAGTATCCGAGAACTTGCATTCGAATGCATGAGATTTCGATTACTCAATACTACTACTAGTGAGTGACAGTATCCGAGAACTTGCATTCGAATGCATGAGATTTCGGTTAGCGAATACTACTACTAGTGAGTGACAGTATCCGAATTATTGCATTCGAATGCAAGAGATTTCGATTAGCGAATACTACTACTAGTGAGTGACAGTATCCGAGAACTTGCATTCGAATGCAAGAGATTTCGATTACTCAATACTACTACTAGTGAGTGACAGTATCCGAGAACTTGCATTCGAATGCATGAGATTTCGATTAGCGAATACTACTACTAGTGAGTGATAGTATCCGAGAAATTTCGTTCGAATGCATGAGATTTCGATTAGCGAATACTACTACTAGTGAGTGACAGTATCCGAGAACTTGCATTCGAATGCAAGAGATTTCGATTACTCAATACTACTGCTAGTGAGTGACAGTATCCGAGAACTTGCATTCGAATGCATGAGATTTCGATTAGCGAATACTACTACTACTACTAGTGAGTGACAGTATCCGAGAACTTGCATTTTTTTTATATTTTTTTTTTTTTATTTTTTTTTATAACAGGTGAATGAATTGCCCGTAGCTGTATGAATTTTGCAATCAACAGATTATAAACTTATATATTTTTTTTTTACACAAATAGGGCACCACTCGTTGAAGCCCTTGTAAATAAAGTTCTAGGAGTGTATTTTACATCAAATCTCAGAATTAACAGAATATGAAATTAATATTTTTTTTTTTATTTTTTTTATGAAAACCTTAACTTTAAGTTTAACCTGTTATTCTTTTTTAGGTGACACATGTTCATTTATTTTCATAACAGATACTCAAAGTTAGCTTTTTTTTATTTTTTATTTTATTTTATTTTTTTTTTAATTTTTTTTTTTTTTTGATATGTATATATTATTTTGATTATAGTTGCATTGTCGTATTTAAAGTGCAAGGCGTGTTATGTACGGCTGCATTGATTTGCTAAGACCAGAAGTAATCAGTTGCCAGCGTGCCTGTCTCAGAAAACTGACCCAATCCTTCCTCTGCGCCACTGGGCCATTATTTTGGTTAAGGATCCAGTACATTGTTCCCATTACCAGCCAAACTACACAGCGTTGGAGTGCAGTATTCTGAAAATGAAATTCCAAACGCTGGAGCTTCTCAAGGCATGGTGGAGCTTGCGGTGGGCACCATTTGGCGACGTAGGTCCTGAGCTCTACCCAGATGACTTCAACCTTCTTACAGGAAGCAATCCGGTGGTCCAGTGTGTCGACGGCGGCACAAGATGGACATTGGTTTGACTGTGCCCTTCCGTGTCGCCAGAGTTTATCCGCTGTCGGTATAGTCTCATTTAATACTTCATAGGTGGTTTCCATGTTTACAAAATAAATTCTGCCAGATCACTTTCCACTCCCTGGTATATTTCTCTGCCACTCTGGGCACCAGATGCACTGTCGTGAGCATACGGTAGTGGTTCCGGGTGCATTCGAAGGCCGTAATGTCATCGTTGTTGTCCAGAATTCGTTTTAGGTGAAGGACAGTGGGTTTAAATCCGTTGAGTGCCACCTGAGGGTTATGCAGCTGTTCCTTCCAGAAATTTTGGTCAATGGATGAGCCAGATCCGCGCAATGATTGTGTGGCGGTTTTCCCCAATAAGGCCATGCATTTCTTGGCAATGTCCACTAAGCCGCAACCACCTTTGGACGGAGGCAAACGTAGTTGAGGCCGGCTCACCTTATATGCTTTTCCAGTCCACAAAAAGTAACCAAGGAGTTGTTCCAATTTCTGTGCGTCACGTTTTGCAATCGGCAGAATCTGTGCCACATACCAGATTTTGCTTAGACCATAAGTATGCAGGTACCAGATGCGTTGTAGCAAATTCAGGTTCCGGATCCTCTCCATGGATAAGGAATGGCGTAAACTATTAATTTTTTCCCTCCAGTTAACTGCAATCGTATCTTCTATATTTGCCATAAAGCATATTCCAAGTATCCTTGTAGTGGTCACACATTGCATCCCCAAGGTCTGTGGCGGTTCCGGCCAATTTCCTAATATTAGGATCTCCGATATCTCAGCATTTAACTCTGCACCGGACATCGTTGTGTACTGCTCCAATCCCTGTTGCATGGTCGTCATGTCTTCATTATCTGCAGCCACCACAGTCACATCATCAGCATAGGCTGTAAGTGTGAACCGTTCATTGTATACACTGACTCCTCGCATGGTTTGTTGCAACCTCTGGAGTAAAGGATTCAATGCCAATGAAAACAATCCCATTGATAGCGGGCAGCCTTGACGTACTGATCGTTGTATTCGTACCGGCCTGGAAAACCATCCGTTCCATAAGACTCGAGACTGTGCCGTGCCGTAGAGTCCCTGAATAAGGTTGATTACCGGCACTGGAAATTTCGCAGCCGTTAAGCAGTTCCACAGATACGAATGGCGCACTCTATCAAAAGACTGTTGAAAGTCGAGATTGATCAAAGCCACCGCTTTATTTTCTCTGCGTAGATGGATCAGCGTGTCACGCAGTTCCGCCAATGTGTCAATAATGTTCTTTTTCGATATTGCCGCTTGGTTACAATGCATGATTTCTGCATATGCTCCTTTTAATCGGTTAGCCAGAACTTTCGCAAATAACTTATAATCGGCGTTTAGCAGCGTTATTGGACGATAGTCCTTCATGGTGGCGGTTTTCTGTTTCTTCGGCACCAGGGTGATAACACCATCCGCGAAGGTTTCGGGAAACACTGCTGTCTCCCACAGTTCCGTATATACTTCTATCACTTCGTTCTTGATTATTGGCCAGAACTTTCTATAGAATTCATAGGTGAGCCCATCAGGACCTGGTGATGTGTGTCGACTGGCTTGTTCAATGGCGACCAACACCTCCCGCTCCGTGATAGGGCTGGTAAGTATTTTTGCGGATTCCTGGGTGATGCCGGTGTCAAAAAGTTCATGTTCCACACGCCTATAAGGGGTGTTTGCTTCTGGCGCTTCTTGAAATAAAGCCTGAAAGTGATCCGCTATAAGCTGGAGCTGGGCACGCGTTCCTACATGGGCAGTTCCAGTGTGCGCGTCCCGTATTGTTTGAGGATATCTTCCATGTCCCTTCTGCCGCTCCTTTGCGAAATAATAAAATGAGTTCTGTTCCGCTTCATGCATGGATTTCACTTTGGCTCGAACTTTTTGTCCTTCCAACTGGTGTAAGGGTTTTAATTTGATGATTTCTTTTACTTTTTTTATCTCCGTCTGCACCTCATAGCCCTCTCTTTGCTTCAGATGCAGCCCCCACAGCACCTCATTGTAAAAATGTAGTAGCTGCTTCTTGGCCTGTGCCCTCACAATACCCATGGATTTAAATAGGGAGCGAATCGCTGGTTTTGCCGTGTTCACCCACCAAAAACTCTTCCGAGTTGAACTTCTAAAGGCCGACTGTAACTGAAGCCATTTGATTTGAAATTGTTCCCTAATGTCTGTGTCCTCCAGCATAGAATTATTGAGTTTCCAGTAGCCACGGCCGGCCGTCTCAAGCCTTATTTCATTTATTTGCAATTGACATAGCACTGCATGATGGTCACTAAAAACCACCGGAAGGACCCAAATTCGATGGACATTTGGAGCCATTCCGGGAGAGAGATACTGTCGGTCGATGCGTGAGGCAGAAGTGTTGCGGATGAAACTGAATTCCACTTCGTTCCCATGCTTGATCTCCCATGCGGCAAGCAGTTGCAGCTGTGACACTAGGTGTTGTAGCATAATGCTAAAATTCGTAGCACTTTTTGGTCCTTCGCCTGCAACGTGCAATTGAAGTCGCCTGCTAGCAGAAGTTCCTTGCCTTGTCGCAAATGCGGGGTTACATCGGTTTGGAAGAAACGCTCTCTCGCTTGTCTATTCTGTGACCCAGCTGGAGCATATATGTTAACCAGGACGGTCTCTTCCAAAGTAGCGGAGAGGACCCGTCCGTCGGGATCCATCTGAAAATTCTGCAGGGGAAGTCCCTTCCTGTACACTATTGCCGTTCCTCTGCCGTTCAAACCTAGGTTAACTTTATAGTCGTAATTGTAAAGAGCATCCAAGTTGTAAGTATTTACTTCTTGGAGAAAGCATATGTCAATGTTGTTCACCTGGAGGAAACTATTGAGCAGTTTTTGGGTTACTAGATTTCTGCACCCATTCACATTCACTGTTGCCACCGTTCGTAGATAGATCATTATGAAAGCGACTGTCGCAAAGATAGTGTAACTCGGGCGTCTACGTCCTTGGCCTCGTGCATTGCTGCTAGTGTGCTACTGTTCGGTCTCTGGATGTCTAGCTGGGGTTATCTGTGCCGGAGGGTTTCCCTTAAGCCTTGGGTCACATAAGGACACCTGGGGTTTCCGTGTCACCTGAAGTAGGATCGGCGACTCCGCTTCTGTGGCCCTCGCATCAGGTTGAGAGGGATGAGATCCACCAGCCATCTCTGCACGCCGATAAATTGCGACTGCTTCAGCTGACCGTGGTTGGTCCTCTTGGGATCTGTGTGGCCGTTCGAGTACTTGCGGTCGAGAAACACTCGCAGATGGTCGTGCCGCTACGGTGGTGCCGGGGGTGTCCTCCCGGTAATGGGAGTCAGCTCCTATCTCCACCGCTGGGCATCTCACACTTTGTTGTAACTGTGCTGCTTCGTAATCACTCTGCGGGTTGTTTCCCGCGTCCCTCCTTGCAGGTAGAACCTCACAGGTGTTCCTGTCACCTCCCTCCTCCAGGATACTGCTGCCAATCAATGCTGAGGCAGGCTCTTGCGTCAGTACTCCCGCCGTATCTGCTGTGTCTGTGGACGGGACTTGCAATAGACGTGCCTCCTCATGGGCTTCTTCCACAACTTCCTCCAGCTCCATTTGGTTATTCCAGGATGGTTCTTCCTTCTGTGCTTTGCTTGTCTTCGCCCGCTTGGCCCGTTTCTTCTCGGTCGGGCGTTTCTCTTCTGCTGCAACTGTCTCCGTTACAAGTGGACCCACCTCGGGTGGTATTATCTCCTCCGGATTGGCCAGATGTACTCGTTTCCCTGTGGTATCTCGAACTATGGAGGCATACTCCCTTTGCGGTGCAGTCCTTGCTGCTTCCTGTTGACTGTCATTCACCAGGGACGTTTGCCTGTTTTCATCCGTAGGATGCGCTCCCTCACTCTGCGTGTGCACTACCACCTTCGCCGGTTCTGCTTCGTTTCTCCGTCCAGTCGCCACTGGGCGTGTTGCGGTCGGACGGCGGGGGCAAAATTCCTTTAGATGTGCCGTGCTACTGCAGACGTAGCAGGATCTGGGTTGGCCGGCGTAGGACACCGATAATCTGTAGCTGCCAATGATGATAAAACTAGGGATGTTCGTCTTCAGTTGCATCTTTACCGCTCGTACCCCATTAAACACCGGGACGCGATATTGTCGGCTCCATTGTTCCTTCCGGACGTCATATACCGTTCCGTAACGCTGCAACGCTCCTTTTAAGACCTCTGTCGGGAGCTCTGGGGGTACATCAAACACTCGGACATTGACAGCATTACCGGTCACGTGTTCGATAAGCACTTTAGTCATCTCACCATTCATATATGTGAAAGGTGTTTCCGCCGAGAAGGTATTGAGGGTTTTCTCCAGCAAGAGTGCTGATATTAATTTAACATAAATTGCCCGTTCACTTGCAATTAACTGTATTGTATCCACTTGTTCCGCATTTAACCGTAATGTATCTGCTATGAAATCATGCACTTCATATGCCGACGGTCGCGTTGCACTTAAAGCAAACTTGATCCTGAGGGTATTTTTCCTCGCGTACATTTCCATTTCTTTTCACTGTTAAATTTAGCTGAAATACTCACTTTAAATTCCTACACTAGGTGATCGATAATATCACTCACAGTGTGGTATATGTCTTTCTTGCGCTCACTCACTATCAGGCCACACACGCAGTAGACAAAACAACCGGTTCTCCTGGTACGTCCGCTCTGTCCCAGCGCACTGGCTTGACGCATTCGAATGCATGAGATTTCGATTAGCGAATACTACTACTAGTGAGTGACAGTATCCGAATTATTGCATTCGAATGCAAGAGATTTCGATTAGCGAATATTACTACTAGTGAGTGACAGTATGCGAGAACTTGCATTCGAATGCATGAAATTTCGATTAGCGAATACTACTACTAGTGAGTGACAGTATCCGAGAACTTGCATTCGAATGCATGAAATTTCGATTAGCGAATACTACTACTAGTGAGTGACAGTATCCGAGAACTTGCATTCGAATGCAAGAGATTTCGATTAGCGAATACTACTACCAGTGAGTGACAGTATCCGAGAACTTGCATTCGAATGCAAGAGATTTCGATTAGCGAATACTACTGCTAGTGAGTGACAGTATCCGAGAACTTGCATTCGAATGCAAGAGATTTCGATTAGCCAATACTACTACTAGTGAGTGACAGTATCCGAGAACTTGCATTCGAATGCAAGAGATTTCGTTTAGCGAATACTACTACTAGTGAGTGACAGTATCCGAGAACTTGCATTCGAATGCAAGAGATTTCGATTAGTGAATACTACTACTAGTGAGTGAGAGTATCCGAGAACTTGCATTCGAAAGCATGAGACTTCGATTAGCGAATACTACTACTAGTGAGTGACAGTTTCCGAGAACTTGCATTATAATTCAAGAGATTTCGATTAGGAAATACTACTACTAGTGAGTGACAGTTTCCGACAACTTGCATTCGAATGCAAGAGATTTCGATTAGCGAATACTACTACTAGTGAGTGACAGTTTCCGAGAACTCGCATTCGAATGCAAGAGATTTCGATTAGCGAATACTACTACTAGTGAGTGACAGTATCCGAGAACTTGCATTCGAATGCAAGAGATTTCGATTAGCAAACACTACTACTAGTGAGTGACAGTTTCCGAGAACTTGCATTCGAATGCAAGAGATTTCGATTAGCGAATACTACTACTAGTGAGTGACAGTATCCGAGAACTTGCATTCGAATGCAAGAGATTTCGATTAGCAAATACTACTACTAGTGAGTGACAGTTACGAGAACTTGCATTCGAATGCAAGAGATTTCGATTAGCGAATACTACTACTAGTGAGTGACAGTATCCGAATTATTGCATTTGAATGCATGAGATTTCGATTAGCGATTACTACTACTAGTGAGTGACAGTATCCGACTTATTGCATTCGAATGCATGAAATTTCGATAAGCGAATACTACTACTAGTGAGTGACAGTATCCGAATTATTGCATTCGAATGCAAGAAATTTCGATTAGCGAATACTACTACTAGTGAGTGACAGTATCCGAATTATTGCATTCGAATGCACGAGATTTCGATTAGCTAATACTACTACTAGTGAGTGACAGTGTCCGAGAACTTGCATTCGAATGCAAGAGATTTCGATTAGCGTATACTACTACTAGTGAGTGACAGTATCCTAATTATTGCATTCGAATGCAAGAGATTTCGATTAGCGAATACTACTACTAGTGAGTGACAGTATCCGAATTATTGCATTCGAATGCAAGAGATTTCGATTAGCGAATGCTACTACTAGTGAGTGACAGTATCCGAGAACTTGCATTCGAATGCAAGAGATTTCGATTAGCAAATACTACTACTAGAGAGTGACAGTATCCGAATAATTGCATTCGAATGCAAGAGATTTCGATTAGCGAATACTACTACTAGTGAGTGACAGTATCGGAGAACTTGCATTCGAATGCATGAGATTTTGATTAGCGAATACTACTACTAGTGAGTGACAGTATCCGAATTATTGCATTCGAATGCATGAAATTTCGATTAGCGAATACTACTACTAGTGATTGACAGTATCCGAATTATTGCATTCGTATGCAAGAAATTTCGATTAGCGAATACTACTACTATTGAGTGACAGTATCAGAGAACTTGCATTCGAATGCATGAGATTTTGATTAGCGAATACTACTACCATTGAGTGACAGTATCCGAGAACTTGCATTCGAATGCATGAGATTTCGATTAGCGAATACTACTACTAGTGAGTGACAGTATCCGAGAACTTGCATTAGAATGCATGAAATTTCGATTAGCGAATACTACTACTAGTGAGTGACAGTACCATAGAACCTGCATTCGAATGCATGAGATTTCGATTAGCGAATACTACTACTAGTGAGTGACAGCATCCGAATTATTGCATTCGAATGCAAGAGATTTCGATTAGCAAATACTACTACTAGTGAGTGACAGTTTCCGAGAACTTGCGTTCGAATGCAAGATATTTCGATTACCGAATACTACTACTAGTGAGTGACAGTATCCGAATTATTGCATTTGAATGCATGAGATTTCGATCAGCGAATACTACTACTAGTGAGTGACAGTATCCAAATTATTGCATTCGAATGCATGAAATTTCGATTAGCGAATACTACTACTAGTGAGTGACAGTATCCGAATTATTGCATTCGAATGCAAGAAATTTCGATTAGCGAATACTACTACTAGTGAGTGACAGTATCAGAGAACTTGCATTCGAATGCATGAGATTTCAATTAGCGAATACTACTACTAGTGAGTGACAGTATCCGAGAACTTGCATTCGAATGCATGAGATTTCGATTAACGAATACTACTACTAGTGTGTGACAGTATTCGAGAACTTGCATTCGAATGCATGAGATTTCGGTTAGCGAATACTACTACTAGTGAGTGACAGTATCCCAATTATTGCATTCGAATGCAAGAGATTTCGATTAGCGAATACTACCACTAGTGAGTGACAGTATCCGAGAACTTGCATTCGAATGCAAGAGATCTCGATTAGCGAATACTACTACTAGTGAGTGACAGTATCCGAATTATTGCATTCGAATGCAAGAGATTTGGATTAGCGAATACTACTACTAGTGAGTGACAGTATCCGAATTATTGCATTCGAATGCAAGAGATTTCGATTAGCGAATACTATTACTAGTGAGTGACAGTATCCGAGAACTTGCATTCGAATGCAAGAGATTTCGATTAGCAAATGCTACTACTAGTGAGTGACAGTTTCCGAGAACTTGCATTCGAATGCAAGAGATTTCGATTAGCGAATACTACTACCAGTGAGTGACAGTATCCGAATTATTGCATTCGAATGCATGAGATTTCGATTAGCGAATACTACTACTAGTGGGTGACAGTATCCGAATTATTGCATTCGAATGTATGAAATTTCGATTAGCGAATACTACTACTAGTGAGTGACAGTATCCGAATTATTGCATTCGAATGCATGAGATTTCGATTAGGGAGAACAAGTAGTATTGTGTGACAGTATCCGAGAACTTGCATTCGAATGCATGAGATTTCGATTAGCGAATACTACTACTAGTGAGTGACAGTATCCGAGAACTTGCATTCGCATGCATGAGATTTCGGTTAGAGAATACTACTACTAGTGAGTGACAGTATCCGAATTATTGCATTCGAATGCAAGAGATTTCGATTAGCGAATACTATTACTAGTGAGTGACAGTATCCGAGAACTTGCATTCGAATGCAAGAGATTTCGATTAGCAAATACTACTACTAGTGAGTGACTGTTTCCGAGAACTTGCATTCGAATGCATGAGATTTCGATTAGCGAATACTACTACTAGTGAGTGACAGTATCCGAATTATTGAATTCGAATGTATGAAATTTCGATTAGCGAATACTACTACTAGTGAGTGACAGTATCCGAATTATTGCATTCGAATGCATGAGATTTCGATTAGGGAGAACAAGTAGTATTGAGTGACAGTATCCGAGAACTTGCATTCGAATGCATGAGATTTCGATTAGCGAATACTACTACTAGTGAGTGACAGTATCCGAGAACCTGCATTCGAATGCAAGAGATTTCGATTAGTGAATACTACTACTAGTGAGTGAGAGTATCCGAGAACTTGCATTCGAAAGCATGAGACTTCGATTAGCGAATACTACTACTAGTGAGTGACAGTTTCCGAGAACTTGCATTATAATTCAAGAGATTTCGATTAGGAAATACTACTACTAGTGAGTGACAGTTTCCGACAACTTGCATTCGAATGCAAGAGATTTCGATTAGCGAATACTACTACTAGTGAGTGACAGTTTCCGAGAACTCGCATTCGAATGCAAGAGATTTCGATTAGCGAATACTACTACTAGTGAGTGACAGTATCCGAGAACTTGCATTCGAATGCAAGAGATTTCGATTAGCAAATACTACTACTAGTGAGTGACAGTTACGAGAACTTGCATTCGAATGCAAGAGATTTCGATCAGCGAATACTACTACTAGTGAGTGACAGTATCCGAATTATTGCATTTGAATGCATGAGATTTCGATTAGCGATTACTACTACTAGTGAGTGACAGTTTCCGAGAACTTGCATTATAATGCAAGAGATTTCGATTAGGAAATACTACTACTAGTGAGTGACAGTATCCGAGAACTTGCATTCGAATGCAAGAGATTTCGATTAGCGAATACTACTACTAGTGAGTGACAGTTTCCGAGAACTCGCATTCGAATGCAAGAGATTTCGATTAGCGAATACTACTACTAGTGAGTGACAGTATCCGAGAACTTGCATTCGAATGCAAGAGATTTCGATTAGCAAACACTACTACTAGTGAGTGACAGTTTCCGAGAACTTGCATTCGAATGCAAGAGATTTCGATTAGCGAATACTACTACTAGTGAGTGACAGTATCCGAGAACTTGCATTCGAATGCAAGAGATTTCGATTAGCAAATACTACTACTAGTGAGTGACAGTTACGAGAACTTGCATTCGAATGCAAGAGATTTCGATTAGCGAATACTACTACTAGTGAGTGACAGTATCCGAATTATTGCATTTGAATGCATGAGATTTCGATTAGCGATTACTACTACTAGTGAGTGACAGTATCCGACTTATTGCATTCGAATGCATGAAATTTCGATAAGCGAATACTACTACTAGTGAGTGACAGTATCCGAATTATTGCATTCGAATGCAAGAAATTTCGATTAGCGAATACTACTACTAGTGAGTGACAGTATCCGAATTATTGCATTCGAATGCACGAGATTTCGATTAGCTAATACTACTACTAGTGAGTGACAGTGTCCGAGAACTTGCATTCGAATGCAAGAGATTTCGATTAGCGAATACTACTACTAGTGAGTGACAGTATCCTAATTATTGCATTCGAATGCAAGAGATTTCGATTAGCGAATACTACTACTAGTGAGTGACAGTATCCGAATTATTGCATTCGAATGCAAGAGATTTCGATTAGCGAATGCTACTACTAGTGAGTGACAGTATCCGAGAACTTGCATTCGAATGCAAGAGATTTCGATTAGCAAATACTACTACTAGAGAGTGACAGTATCCGAATAATTGCATTCGAATGCAAGAGATTTCGATTAGCGAATACTACTACTAGTGAGTGACAGTATCGGAGAACTTGCATTCGAATGCATGAGATTTTGATTAGCGAATACTACTACTAGTGAGTGACAGTATCCGAATTATTGCATTCGAATGCATGAAATTTCGATTAGCGAATACTACTACTAGTGATTGACAGTATCCGAATTATTGCATTCGTATGCAAGAAATTTCGATTAGCGAATACTACTACTATTGAGTGACAGTATCAGAGAACTTGCATTCGAATGCATGAGATTTTGATTAGCGAATACTACTACCATTGAGTGACAGTATCCGAGAACTTGCATTCGAATGCATGAGATTTCGATTAGCGAATACTACTACTACTAGTGAGTGACAGTATCCGAGAACTTGCATTAGAATGCATGAAATTTCGATTAGCGAATACTACTACTAGTGAGTGACAGTACCATAGAACCTGCATTCGAATGCATGAGATTTCGATTAGCGAATACTACTACTAGTGAGTGACAGCATCCGAATTATTGCATTCGAATGCAAGAGATTTCGATTAGCAAATACTACTACTAGTGAGTGACAGTTTCCGAGAACTTGCGTTCGAATGCAAGATATTTCGATTACCGAATACTACTACTAGTGAGTGACAGTATCCGAATTATTGCATTTGAATGCATGAGATTTCGATCAGCGAATACTACTACTAGTGAGTGACAGTATCCAAATTATTGCATTCGAATGCATGAAATTTCGATTAGCGAATACTACTACTAGTGAGTGACAGTATCCGAATTATTGCATTCGAATGCAAGAAATTTCGATTAGCGAATACTACTACTAGTGAGTGACAGTATCAGAGAACTTGCATTCGAATGCATGAGATTTCAATTAGCGAATACTACTACTAGTGAGTGACAGTATCCGAGAACTTGCATTCGAATGCATGAGATTTCGATTAACGAATACTACTACTAGTGTGTGACAGTATTCGAGAACTTGCATTCGAATGCATGAGATTTCGGTTAGCGAATACTACTACTCGTGAGTGACAGTATCCCAATTATTGCATTCGAATGCAAGAGATTTCGATTAGCGAATACTACCACTAGTGAGTGACAGTATCCGAGAACTTGCATTCGAATGCAAGAGATTTCGATTAGCGAATACTACTACTAGTGAGTGACAGTATCCGAATTATTGCATTCGAATGCAAGAGATTTGGATTAGCGAATACTACTACTAGTGAGTGACAGTATCCGAATTATTGCATTCGAATGCAAGAGATTTCGATTAGCGAATACTATTACTAGTGAGTGACAGTATCCGAGAACTTGCATTCGAATGCAAGAGATTTCGATTAGCAAATACTACTACTAGTGAGTGACAGTTTCCGAGAACTTGCATTCGAATGCAAGAGATTTCGATTAGCGAATACTACTACCAGTGAGTGACAGTATCCGAATTATTGCATTCGAATGCATGAGATTTCGATTAGCGAATACTACTACTAGTGAGTGACAGTATCCGAATTATTGCATTCGAATGTATGAAATTTCGATTAGCGAATACTACTACTAGTGAGTGACAGTATCCGAATTATTGCATTCGAATGCATGAGATTTCGATTAGGGAGAACAAGTAGTATTGTGTGACAGTATCCGAGAACTTGCATTCGAATGCATGAGATTTCGATTAGCGAATACTACTACTAGTGAGTGACAGTATCCGAGAACTTGCATTCGCATGCATGAGATTTCGGTTAGAGAATACTACTACTAGTGAGTGACAGTATCCGAATTATTGCATTCGAATGCAAGAGATTTCGATTAGCGAATACTATTACTAGTGAGTGACAGTATCCGAGAACTTGCATTCGAATGCAAGAGATTTCGATTAGCAAATACTACTACTAGTGAGTGACTGTTTCCGAGAACTTGCATTCGAATGCATGAGATTTCGATTAGCGAATACTACTACTAGTGAGTGACAGTATCCGAATTATTGAATTCGAATATATGAAATATCGATTAGCGAATACTACTACTAGTGAGTGACAGTATCCGAATTATTGCATTCGAATGCATGAGATTTCGAATAGGGAGAACAAGTAGTATTGAGTGACAGTATCCGAGAACTTGCATTCGAATGCATGAGATTTCGATTAGCGAATACTACTACTAGTGAGTGACAGTATCCGAGAACGTGCATTCGAATGCATGAGATTTCGATTAGCGAATACTACTACTAGTGAGTGACAGTATCCGAGAACTTGCATTCGAATGCAAGAGATTTCGATTACTCAATACTACTGCTAGTGAGTGACAGTATCCGAGAACTTGCATTCGAATGCATAAGATTTCGATTAGCGAATACTACTACTAGTGAGTGACGGTATCCGAGAACTTGCATTCGAATGCGTGAGATTTCGATTAGCGAATACTACTACTAGTGAGTGACAGTATCCGAATTATTGCATTCGAATGCAAGAGATTTCGATTAGCGAATACTACTACTAGTGAGTGAAAGTATCCGAGAACTTGCATTCGAATGCAAGAGATTTCGATTAGCGAATACTACTACTAGTGAGTGATAGTATCCGAGAACTTGCATTCGAATGCAAGAGATTTCGATTAGCGAATACTACTACTAGTGAGTGACAGTATCCGAGAACTTGCATTCGAATGCAAGAGATTTCGATTACTCAATACTACTACTAGTGAGTGATTGTATCCGAGAACTTGCATTCGAATGCATGAAATTTCGATTAGCGAATACTACTACTAGTGAGTGACAGTATCCAAGAACTTGCATTCAATGCATGAAATTTCGATTAGCGAATACTACTACTAGTGAGTGACAGTATCCAAGAACTTGCATTCGAATGCATGGGATTTCGATTAGCGAATACTACTACTAGTGAGTGACAGTATCCGAGAACTTGCATTCGAATGCATGAAATTTCGATTAGCGAATACTACCACTAGTGAGTGACAGTATCCGAATTATTGCATTCGAATGCAAGAGATTTCGATTAGCGAATACTACTACTAGTGAGTGACAGTATCCGAGAAATTGCATTCGAAAGCAAGAGATTTCGATTAGCGAACACTACTGCTAGTGAGTGACAGTATCCGAGAACTTGCATTCGAATGCAAGAGATTTCGATTAGCCAATACTACTACTAGTGTGTGACAGTATCCGAGAACTTGCATTCGAATGCAAGACATTTCGATTAGCGAATACTACTACTAGTGAGTGACAGTATCCGAGAACTTGCATTCGAATGCAAGAGATTTCGATTAGTGAATACTACTACTAGTGAGTGAGAGTATCCGAGAACTTGCATTCGAAAGCATGAGACTTCGATTAGCGAATACTACTACTAGTGAGTGACAGTTTCCGAGAACTTGCATTATAATGTAAGAGATTTCGATTAGCAAATACTACTACTAGTGAGTGACAGTTTCCGAGAACTTGCATTCGAATGCAAGAGATTTCGATTAGCGAATACTACTACTTGTGAGTGACAGATTCCGAGAACTCGCATTCGAATGCAAGAGATTTCGATTAGCGAATACTAGTACCAGTGAGTGACAGTATCCGAGAACTTGCATTCGAATGCAAGAGATTTCGATTAGCAAATACTACTACTAGTGAGTGACAGTTTCCGAGAACTTGCATTCGAATGCAAGAGATTTCGATTAGCAAATACTACTACTAGTGAGTGACAGTTTCCGAGAACTTGCATTCGAATGCAAGAGATTTCGATTAGCGAATACTACTACCAGTGAGTGACAGTATCCGAATTATTGCATTCGAATGCATGAGATTTCGATTAGCGAATACTACTACTAGTGAGTGACAGTATCCGAATTATTGCATTCGAATGTATGAAATTTCGATTAGCGAATACTACTACTAGTGAGTGACAGTATCCGAATTATTGCATTCGAATGCATGAGATTTCGATTAGGGAGAACAAGTAGTATTGTGTGACAGTATCCGAGAACTTGCATTCGAATGCATGAGATTTCGATTAGCGAATACTACTACTAGTGAGTGACAGTATCCGAGAACTTGCATTCGCATGCATGAGATTTCGGTTAGAGAATACTACTACTAGTGAGTGACAGTATCCGAATTATTGCATTCGAATGCAAGAGATTTCGATTAGCGAATACTATTACTAGTGAGTGACAGTATCCGAGAACTTGCATTCGAATGCAAGAGATTTCGATTAGCAAATACTACTACTAGTGAGTGACTGTTTCCGAGAACTTGCATTCGAATGCATGAGATTTCGATTAGCGAATACTACTACTAGTGAG
Organism: Tenodera sinensis; assembly: GCA_030765045.1. NCBI lineage: Eukaryota > Metazoa > Arthropoda > Insecta > Mantodea > Mantidae > Tenodera > Tenodera sinensis. The sequence continues at coordinate 2,014,628 of JAUKNM010000016.1, forward strand.
TGACAGTATCCGTATTATTGAATTCGAATGTATGAAATTTCGATTAGCGAATACTACTACTAGTGAGTGACAGTATCCGAATTATTGCATTCGAATGCATGAGATTTCGATTAGGGAGAACAAGTAGTATTGAGTGACAGTATCCGAGAACTTGCATTCGAATGCATGAGATTTCGATTAGCGAATACTACTACTAGTGAGTGACAGTATCCGAGAACCTGCATTCGAATGCATGAGATTTCGATTAGCGAATACTACTACTAGTGAGTGACAGTATCCGAGAACTTGCATTCGAATGCAAGAGATTTCGATTACTCAATACTACTGCTAGTGAGTGACAGTATCCGAGAACTTGCATTCGAATGCATAAGATTTCGATTAGCGAATACTACTACTAGTGAGTGACGGTATCCGAGAACTTGCATTCGAATGCGTGAGATTTCGATTAGCGAATACTACTACTAGTGAGTGACAGTATCCGAATTATTGCATTCGAATGCAAGAGATTTCGATTAGCGAATACTACTACTAGTGAGTGAAAGTATCCGAGAACTTGCATTCGAATGCAAGAGATTTCGATTAGCGAATACTACTACTAGTGAGTGATAGTATCCGAGAACTTGCATTCGAATGCAAGAGATTTCGATTAGCGAATACTACTACTAGTGAGTGACAGTATCCGAGAACTTGCATTCGAATGCAAGAGATTTCGATTACTCAATACTACTACTAGTGAGTGATTGTATCCGAGAACTTGCATTCGAATGCATGAAATTTCGATTAGCGAATACTACTACTAGTGAGTGACAGTATCCAAGAACTTGCATTCGAATGCATGAAATTTCGATTAGCGAATACTACTACTAGTGAGTGACAGTATCCAAGAACTTGCATTCGAATGCATGGGATTTCGATTAGCGAATACTACTACTAGTGAGTGACAGTATCCGAGAACTTGCATTCGAATGCATGAAATTTCGATTAGCGAATACTACCACTAGTGAGTGACAGTATCCGAATTATTGCATTCGAATGCAAGAGATTTCGATTAGCGAATACTACTACTAGTGAGTGACAGTATCTGAGAAATTGCATTCGCAAGCAAGAGATTTCGATTAGCGAACACTACTGCTAGTGAGTGACAGAATCCGAGAACTTGCATTCGAATGCAAGAGATTTCGATTAGCCAATACTACTACTAGTGTGTGACAGTATCCGAGAACTTGCATTCGAATGCAAGACATTTCGATTAGCGAATACTACTACTAGTGAGTGACAGTATCCGAGAACTTGCATTCGAATGCAAGAGATTTCGATTAGTGAATACTACTACTAGTGAGTGAGAGTATCCGAGAACTTGCATTCGAAAGCATGAGACTTCGATTAGCGAATACTACTACTAGTGAGTGACAGTTTCCGAGAACTTGCATTATAATGTAAGAGATTTCGATTAGCAAATACTACTACTAGTGAGTGACAGTTTCCGAGAACTTGCATTCGAATGCAAGAGATTTCGATTAGTGAATACTACTACTTGTGAGTGACAGATTCCGAGAACTCGCGTTCGAATGCAAGAGATTTCGATTAGCGAATACTACTACCAGTGAGTGACAGTATCCGAGAACTTGCATTCGAATGCAAGAGATTTCGATTAGCAAATACTACTACTAGTGAGTGACAGTTTCCGAGAACTTGCATTCGAATGCAAGAGATTTCGATTAGCGAATGCTACTACTAGTGAGTGACAGTATCCGAGAACTTGCATTCGAATGCAAGAGATTTCGATTAGCAAATACTACTACTAGTGAGTGACAGTATCCGAGAACTTTCGTTCGAATGCAAGATATTTCGATTACCGAATACTACTACTAGTGAGTGACAGTATCCGAATTATTGCATTTGAATGCATGAGATTTCGACTAGCGAATACTACTACTAGTGAGTGACAGTATTCAAATTATTGCATTCGAATGCATGAAATTTCGATTAGCGAATACTACTACTAGTGAGTGACAGTATCCGAATTATTGCACTCGAATGCAAGAAATTTCGATTAGCGAATACTACTACTAGTGAGTGACAGTATCAGAGAACTTGCATTCGAATGCATGAGATTTCAATTAGCGAATACTACTACTAGTGAGTGACAGTATCCGAGAACTTGCATTCGAATGCATGAGATTTCGATTAGCGAATACTACTACTAGTGTGTGACAGTATTCGAGAACTTGCATTCGAATGCATGAGATTTCGGTTAGCGAATACTACTACTAGTGAGTGACAGTATCCCAATTATTGCATTCGAATGCAAGAGATTTCGATTAGCGAATACTACGACTAGTGAGTGACAGTATCCGAGAACTTGCATTCGAATGCATGAGATTTCGATTAGCGAATACTACCACTAGTGAGTGACAGTATCCGAGAACTTGCATTCGAATGAAAGAGATTTCGATTAGCGAATACTACTACCAGTGAGTGACAGTATCCGAATTATTGCATTCGAATGCATGAGATTTCGATTAGCGAATACTAGTACTAGTGAGTGACAGTATCCGAATTATTGCATTCGAATGTATGAAATTTCGATTAGCGAATACTACTACTAGTGAGTGACAGTATCCGAATTATTGCATTCGAATGCATGAGATTTCGATTAGGGAGAACAAGTATTATTGAGTGACAGTATCCGAGAACTTGCATTCGAATGCATGAGATTTCGATTAGCGAATACTAATACTAGTGAGTGACAGTATCCGAGAACTTGCATTCGCATGCATGAGATTTCGGTTAGAGAATACTACTACTAGTGAGTGACAGTATCCGCATTATTGCATTCGAATGCAAGAGATTTCGATTAGCGAATACTATTACTAGTGAGTGACAGTATCCGAGAACTTGCATTCGAATGCAAGAGATTTCTATTAGCAAATACTACTACTAGTGAGTGACAGTTTCCGAGAACTTGCATTCGAATGCAAGAGATTTCGATTAGCGAATACTACTACCAGTGAGTGACAGTATCCGAATTATTGCATTCGAATGCATGAGATTTCGATTAGCGAATACTACTACTAGTGAGTGACAGTATCCGAATTATTGCACTCGAATGCATGAGATTTCGATTAGGGAGAACAAGTAGTATTGAGTGACAGTATCCGAGAACTTGCATTCGAATGCATGAGATTTCGATTAGCGAATACTACTACTAGTGAGTGACAGTATCCGAGAACCTGCATTCGAATGCATGAGATTTCGATTAGCGAATACTACTACTAGTGAGTGATAGTATCCGAGAACTTGCGTTCGAATGCATGAGATTTCGATTAGCGAATACTACTACTAGTGAGTGACAGTATCCGAGAACTTGCATTCGAATGCAAGAGATTTCGATTACTCAATACTACTGCTAGTGAGTGACAGTATCCGAGAACTTGCATTCGAATGCAAGAGATTTCGATTAGCAAACACTACTACTAGTGAGTGACAGTTTCCGAGAACTTGCATTCGAATGCAAGAGATTTCGATTAGCGAATACTACTACTAGTGAGTGACAGTATCCGAGAACTTGCATTCGAATGCAAGAGATTTCGATTAGCAAATACTACTACTAGTGAGTGACAGTTACGAGAACTTGCATTCGAATGCAAGAGATTTCGATTAGCGAATACTACTACTAGTGAGTGACAGTATCCGAATTATTGCATTTGAATGCATGAGATTTCGATTAGCGATTACTACTACTAGTGAGTGACAGTATCCGAATTATTGCATTCGAATGCATGAAATTTCGATAAGCGAATACTACTACTAGTGAGTGACAGTATCCGAATTATTGCATTCGAATGCAAGAAATTTCGATTAGCGAATACTACTACTAGTGAGTGACAGTATCCGAATTATTGCATTCGAATGCACGAGATTTCGATTAGCGAATACTACTACTAGTGAGTGACAGTGTCCGAGAACTTGCATTCGAATGCAAGAGATTTCGATTAGCGAATACTACTACAAGTGAGTGACAGTATCCCAATTATTGCATTCGAATGCAAGAGATTTCGATTAGCGAATACTACTACTAGTGAGTGACAGTATCCGGGAACTTGCATTCGAATGCATGAGATTTCGATTAGCGAATACTACCACTAGTGAGTGACAGTATCCGAGAACTTGCATTCGAATGAAAGAGATTTCGATTAGCGAATACTACTACTAGTGAGTGACAGTATCCGAGAACTTGCATTCGAATGCATGAGATTTCGATTAGCGAATACTACTACTAGTGAGTGACAGTATCCGAGAACTTGCATTAGAATGCATGAAATTTCGATTAGCGAATACTACTACTAGTGAGTGACAGCATCCGAATTATTGCATTCGAATGCAAGAGATTTCGATTAGCAAATACTACTACTAGTGAGTGACAGTTTCCGAGAACTTGCGTTCGAATGCAAGATATTTCGATTACCGAATACTACTACTAGTGAGTGACAGTATCCGAATTATTGCATTTGAATGCATGAGATTTCGATCAGCGAATACTACTACTAGTGAGTGACAGTATCCAAATTATTGCATTCGAATGCATGAAATTTCGATTAGCGAATACTACTACTAGTGAGTGACAGTATCCGAATTATTGCATTCGAATGCAAGAAATTTCGATTAGCGAATACTACTACTAGTAAGTGACAGTATCAGAGAACTTGCATTCGAATGCATGAGATTTCAATTAGCGAATACTACTACTAGTGAGTGACAGTATCCGAGAACTTGCATTCGAATGCATGAGATTTCGATTAACGAATACTACTACTAGTGTGTGACAGTATTCGTGAACTTGCATTCGAATGCATGAGATTTCGGTTAGCGAATACTACTACTAGTGAGTGACAGTATCCCAATTATTGCATTCGAATGCAAGAGATTTCGATTAGCGAATACTACCACTAGTGAGTGACAGTATCCGAGAACTTGCATTCGAATGCAAGAGATTTCGATTAGCGAATACTACTACTAGTGAGTGACAGTATCCGAATTATTGCATTCGAATGCAAGAGATTTGGATTAGCGAATACTACTACTAGTGAGTGACAGTATCCGAATTATTGCATTCGAATGCAAGAGATTTCGATTAGCGAATACTATTACTAGTGAGTGACAGTATCCGAGAACTTGCATTCGAATGCAAGAGATTTCGATTAGCAAATACTACTACTAGTGAGTGACAGTTTCCGAGAACTTGCATTCGAATGCAAGAGATTTCGATTAGCGAATACTACTACCAGTGAGTGACAGTATCCGAATAATTGCATTCGAATGCATGAGATTTCGATTAGCGAATACTACTACTAGTGAGTGACAGTATCCAAATTATTGCATTCGAATGTATGAAATTTCGATTAGCGAATACTACTACTAGTGAGTGACAGTATCCGAATTATTGCATTCGAATGCATGAGATTTCGATTAGGGAGAACAAGTAGTATTGAGTGACAGCATCCGAGAACTTGCATTCGAATGCATGAGATTTCGATTAGCGAATACTACTACTAGTGAGTGACAGTATCCGAGAACTTGCATTCGCATGCATGAGATTTCGGTTAGAGAATACTACTACTAGTGAGTGACAGTATCCGAATTATTGCATTCGAATGCAAGAGACTTCGATTAGCGAATACTATTACTAGTGAGTGACAGTATCCGAGAACTTGCATTCGAATGCAAGAGATTTCGATTAGCAAATACTACTACTAGTGAGTGACAGTTTCCGAGAACTTGCATTCGAATGCAAGAGATTTCGATTAGCGAATACTACTACCAGTGAGTGACAGTATCCGAATTATTGCATTCGAATGCATGAGATTTCGATTAGCGAATACTACTACTAGTGAGTGACAGTATCCGAATTATTGCATTCGAATGTATGAAATTTCGATTAGCGAATACTACTACTAGTGAGTGACAGTATCCGAATTATTGCATTCGAATGCATGAGATTTCGATTAGGGAGAACAAGTAGTATTGAGTGACAGTATCCGAGAACTTGCATTCGAATGCATGAGATTTCGATTAGCGAATACTACTACTAGTGAGTGACAGTATCCGAGAACCTGCATTCGAATGCATGAGATTTCGATTAGCGAATACTACTACTAGTGAGTGACAGTATCCGAGAACTTGCATTCGAATGCAAGAGATTTCGATTACTCAATACTACTGCTAGTGAGTGACAGTATCCGAGAACTTGCATTCGAATGCATAAGATTTCGATTAGCGAATACTACTACTAGTGAGTGACGGTATCCGAGAACTTGCATTCGAATGCGTGAGATTTCGATTAGCGAATACTACTACTAGTGAGTGACAGTATCCGAATTATTGCATTCGAATGCAAGAGATTTCGATTAGCGAATACTACTACTAGTGAGTGAAAGTATCCGAGAACTTGCATTCGAATGCAAGAGATTTCGATTAGCGAATACTACTACTAGTGAGTGATAGTATCCGAGAACTTGCATTCGAATGCAAGAGATTTCGATTAGCGAATACTACTACTAGTGAGTGACAGTATCCGAGAACTTGCATTCGAATGCAAGAGATTTCGATTACTCAATACTACTACTAGTGAGTGATTGTATCCGAGAACTTGCATTCGAATGCATGAAATTTCGATTAGCGAATACTACTACTAGTGAGTGACAGTATCCAAGAACTTGCATTCGAATGCATGAAATTTCGATTAGCGAATACTACTACTAGTGAGTGACAGTATCCAAGAACTTGCATTCGAATGCATGGGATTTCGATTAGCGAATACTACTACTAGTGAGTGACAGTATCCGAGAACTTGCATTCGAATGCATGAAATTTCGATTAGCGAATACTACCACTAGTGAGTGACAGTATCCGAATTATTGCATTCGAATGCAAGAGATTTCGATTAGCGAATACTACTACTAGTGAGTGACAGTATCCGAGAAATTGCATTCGAAAGCAAGAGATTTCGATTAGCGAACACTACTGCTAGTGAGTGACAGTATCCGAGAACTTGCATTCGAATGCAAGAGATTTCGATTAGCCAATACTACTACTAGTGTGTGACAGTATCCGAGAACTTGCATTCGAATGCAAGACATTTCGATTAGCGAATACTACTACTAGTGAGTGACAGTATCCGAGAACTTGCATTCGAATGCAAGAGATTTCGATTAGTGAATACTACTACTAGTGAGTGAGAGTATCCGAGAACTTGCATTCGAAAGCATGAGACTTCGATTAGCGAATACTACTACTAGTGAGTGACAGTTTCCGAGAACTTGCATTATAATGCAAGAGATTTCGATTAGCAAATACTACTACTAGTGAGTGACAGTTTCCGAGAACTTGCATTCGAATGCAAGAGATTTCGATTAGCGAATACTACTACTTGTGAGTGACAGATTCCGAGAACTCGCATTCGAATGCAAGAGATTTCGATTAGCGAATACTACTACCACTGAGTGACAGTATCCGAGAACTTGCATTCGAATGCAAGAGTTTTCGATTAGCAAATACTACTACTAGTGAGTGACAGTTTCCGAGAACTTGCATTCGAATGCAAGAGATTTCCATTAGCGAATGCTGCTACTAGTGAGTGACAGTATCCGAGAACTTGCATTCGAATGCAAGAGATTTCGATTAGCAAATACTACTACTAGTGAGTGACAGTATCCGAGAACTTGCGTTCGAATGCAAGATATTTCGATTACCGAATACTACTACTAGTGAGTGACAGTATCCGAATTATTGCATTTGAATGCATGAGATTTCGATTAGCGAATACTACTACTAGTGAGTGACAGTATCCAAATTATTGCATTCGAATGCATGAAATTTCGATTAGCGAATACTACTACTAGTGAGTGACAGTATCCGAATTATTGCACTCGAATGCAAGAAATTTCGATTAGCGAATACTACTACTAGTGAGTGACAGTATCAGAGAACTTGCATTCGAATGCATGAGATTTCAATTAGCGAATACTACTACTAGTGAGTGACAGTATCCGAGAACTTGCATTCGAATGCATGAGATTTCGATTAGCGAATACTACTACTAGTGTGTGACAGTATTCGAGAACTTGCATTCGAATGCATGAGATTTCGGTTAGCGAATACCACTACTAGTGAGTGACAGTATCCCAATTATTGCATTCGAATGCAACAGATTTCGATTAGCGAATACTACTACTAGTGAGTGACAGTATCCGAGAACTTGCGTTCGAATGCAAGAGATTTCGATTAGCAAATACTACTACTAGTGAGTGACAGTATCCGAGAACTTGCGTTCGAATGCAAGATATTTCGATTACCGAATACTACTACTAGTGAGTGACAGTATCCGAATTATTGCATTTGAATGCATGAGATTTCGATTAGCGAATACTACTACTAGTGAGTGACAGTATCCAAATTATTGCATTCGAATGCATGAAATTTCGATTAGCGAATACTACTACTAGTGAGTGACAGTATCCGAATTATTGCACTCGAATGCAAGAAATTTCGATTAGCGAATACTACTACTAGTGAGTGACAGTATCAGAGAACTTGCATTCGAATGCATGAGATTTCAATTAGCGAATACTACTACTAGTGAGTGACAGTATCCGAGAACTTGCATTCGAATGCATGAGATTTCGATTAGCGAATACTACTACTAGTGTGTGACAGTATTCGAGAACTTGCATTCGAATGCATGAGATTTCGGTTAGCGAATACTACTACTAGTGAGTGACAGTATCCCAATTATTGCATTCGAATGCAACAGATTTCGATTAGCGAATACTACTACTAGTGAGTGACAGTATCCGAGAACTTGCATTCGAATGCATGAGATTTCGATTAGCGAATACTACCACTAGTGAGTGACAGTATCCGAGAACTTGCATTCGAATGAAAGAGATTTCGATTAGCGAATACTACTACTAGTGAGTGACAGTATCCGAATTATTGCATTCGAATGCAAGAGATTTCGATTAGCGAATACTATTACTAGTGAGTGACAGTATCCGAGAACTTGCATTCGAATGCAAGAGATTTCGATTAGCAAATACTACTACTAGTGAGTGACAGTTTCCGAGAACTTGCATTCGAATGCAAGAGATTTCGATTAGCGAATACTACTACCTGTGAGTGACAGTATCCGAATTATTGCATTCGAATGCATGAGATTTCGATTAGCGAATACTACTACTAGTGAGTGACAGTATCCGAATTATTGCATTCGAATGTATGAAATTTCGATTAGCGAATACTACTACTAGTGAGTGACAGTATCCGAATTATCGCATTCGAATGCATGAGATTTCGATTAGGGAGAACAAGTAGTATTGAGTGACAGTATCCGAGAACTTGCATTCGAATGCATGAGATTTCGATTAGCGAATACTACTACTAGTGAGTGACAGTATCCGAGAACTTGCATTCGCATGCATGAGATTTCGGTTAGAGAATACTACTACTAGTGAGTGACAGTATCCGCATTATTGCATTCGAATGCAAGAGATTTCGATTAGCGAATACTATTACTAGTGAGCGACAGTATCCGAGAACTTGCATTCGAATGCAAGAGATTTCTATTAGCAAATACTACTACTAGTGAGTGACAGTTTCCGAGAACTTGCATTCGAATGCAAGAGATTTCGATTAGCGAATACTACTACCAGTGAGTGACAGTATCCGAATTATTGCATTCGAATGCATGAGATTTCGATTAGCGAATACTACTGCTAGTGAGTGACAGTATCCGAATTATTGCACTCGAATGCATGAGATTTCGATTAGGGAGAACAAGTAGTATTGAGTGACAGTATCCGAGAACTTGCATTCGAATGCATGAGATTTCGATTAGCGAATACTACTACTAGTGAGTGACAGTTTCCGAGAACCTGCATTCGAATGCATGAGATTTCGATTAGCGAATACTACTACTAGTGAGTGATAGTATCCGAGAACTTGCGTTCGAATGCATGAGATTTCGATTAGCGAATACTACTACTAGTGAGTGACAGTATCCGAGAACTTGCATTCGAATGCAAGAGATTTCGATTACTCAATACTACTGCTAGTGAGTGACAGTATCCGAGAACTTGCATTCGAATGCATGAGATTTCGATTAGCGAATACTACTACTAGTGAGTGACGGTATCCGAGAACTTGCATTTGAATGCGTGAGATTTCGATTAGCGAATACTACTACTAGTGAGTGACAGTATCCGAGAACTTGCATTCGAATGCAAGAGATTTCGATTAGCGAATACTACTACTAGTGAGTGATAGTATCCGAGAACTTGCATTCGAATGCAAGAGATTTCGATTAGCGAATACTACTACTAGTGAGTGACAGTATCCGAGAACTTGCATTCGAATGCAAGAGATTTCGATAAGCGAATACTACTACTAGTGAGTGACAGTATCCGAGAACTTGCATTCGAATGCATGAAATTTCGATTAGCGAATACTACTACTAGTGAGTGACAGTATCCAAGAACTTGCATTCGAATGCATGGGATTTCGATTAGCGAATACTAGTACTAGTGAGTGACAGTATCCGAGAACTTGCATTCGAATGCATGAAATTTCGATTAGCGAATACTACCACTAGTGAGTGACAGTATCCGAATAATTTCATTCGAATGCAAGAGATTTCGATTAGCGAATACTACCACTAGTGAGTGACAGTATCCGAGAACTTGCATTCGAATGCAAGAGATTTCGATTAGCGAACACTACTGCTAGTGAGTGACAGTATCAGAGAACTTGCATTCGAATGCAAGAGATTTCGATTAGCCAATACTACTACTAGTGTGTGACAGTATCCGAGAACTTGCATTCGACTGCAAGAGATTTCGATTAGCGAATACTACTACTAGTGAGTGACAGTATCCGAGAACTTGCATTCGATGCAAGAGATTTCGATTAGTGAATACTACTACTAGTGAGTGAGAGTATCCGAGAACTTGCATTCGAAAGCATGAGACTTCGATTAGCGAATACTACTACTAGTGAGTGACAGTTTCCGAGAACTTGCATTATAATGCAAGAGATTTCGATTAGCAAATACTACTACTAGTGAGTGACAGTTTCCGAGAACTTGCATTCGAATGCAAGAGATTTCGATTAGCGAATACTACTACTTGTGAGTGACAGATTCCGAGAACTCGCATTCGAATGCAAGAGATTTCGATTAGCGAATACTACTACTAGTGAGTGACAGTATCCGAGAACTTGCATTCGAATGCAAGAGATTTCGATTAGCGAATGCTACTACTAGTGAGTGACAGTATCCGAGAACTTGCATTCGAATGCAAGAGATTTCGATTAGCAAATACTACTACTAGTGAGTGACAGTATCCGAGAACTTGCGTTCGAATGCAAGATATTTCGATTACCGAATACTACTACTAGTGAGTGACAGTATCCGAATTATTGCATTTGAATGCATGAGATTTCGATTAGCGAATACTACTACTAGTGAGTGACAGTATCCGAATTATTGCACTCGAATTCAAGAAATTTCGATTAGCGAATACTACTACTAGTGAGTGACAGTATCAGAGAACTTGCATTCGAATACATGAGATTTCAATTAGCGAATACTACTACTAGTGAGTGACAGTATCCGAGAACTTGCCTTCGAATGCATGAGATTTCGATTAGCGAATACTACTACTAGTGTGTGACAGTATTCGAGAACTTGCATTCGAATGCATGAGATTTCGGTTAGCGAATACTACTACTAGTGAGTGACAGTATCCCAATTATTGCATTCGAATGCAAGAGATTTCGATTAGCGAATACTACTACTAGTGAGTGACAGTATCCGAGAACTTGCATTCGAATGCATGAGATTTCGATTAGCGAATACTACCACTAGTGAGTGACAGTATCCGAGAACTTGCATTCGAATGAAAGAGATTTCGATTAGCGAATACTACTACTAGTGAGTGACAGTATGCGAATTATTGCATTCGAATGCAAGAGATTTGGATTAGCGAATACTACTACTAGTGAGTGACAGTATCCGAATTATTGCATTCGAATGCAAGAGACTTCGATTAGCGAATACTATTACTAGTGAGTGACAGTATCCGAGAACTTGCATTCGAATGCAAGAGATTTCGATTAGCAAATACTACTACTAGTGAGTGACAGTTTCCGAGAACTTGCATTCGAATGCAAGAGATTTCGATTAGCGAATACTACTACTAGTGAGTGACAGTATCCGAATTATTGCATTCGAATGTATGAAATTTCGATTAGCGAATACTACTACTAGTGAGCGACAGTATCCGAATTATTGCATTCGAATGCATGAGATTTCGATTAGGGAGAACAAGTAGTATTGAGTGACAGTATCCGAGAACTTGCATTCGAATGCATGAGATTTCGATTAGCGAATACTACTACTAGTGAGTGACAGTATCCGAGAACTTGCATTCGCATGCATGAGATTTCGGTTAGAGAATACTACTACAAGTGAGTGACAGTATCCGCATTATTGCATTCGAATGCAAGAGATTTCGATTAGCGAATACTATTACTAGTGAGTGACAGTATCCGAGAACTTGCATTCGAATGCAAGAGATTTCGATTACTCAATACTACTAGTAGTGAGTGATTGTATCCGAGAACTTGCATTCGAATGCATGAAATTTCGATTAGCGAATACTACTACTAGTGAGTGACAGTATCCAAGAACTTGCATTCGAATGCATGAAATTTCGATTAGCGAATACTACTACTAGTGAGTGACAGTATCCAAGAACTTGCATTCGAATGCATGAAATTTCGATTAGCGAATACTACTACTAGTGAGTGACAGTATCCAAGAACTTGCATTCGAATGCATGGGATTTCGATTAGCGAATACTACTACTAGTGAGTGACAGTATCCGAGAACTTGCATTCGAATGCACGAAATTTCGATTAGCGAATACTACCACTAGTGAGTGACAGTATCCGAATAATTTCATTCGAATGCAAGAGATTTCGATTAGCGAATACTACCACTAGTGAGTGACAGTATCCGAGAACTTGCATTCGAATGCAAGAGATTTCGATTAGCGAACACTACTGCTAGTGAGTGACAGTATCAGAGAACTTGCATTCGAATGCAAGAGATTTCGATTAGCCAATACTACTACTAGTGTGTGACAGTATCCGAGAACTTGCATTCGAATGCAAGAGATTTCGATTAGCGGATACTACTACTAGTGAGTGACAGTATCCGAGAACTTGCATTCGAATGCAAGAGATTTCGATTAGTGAATACTACTACTAGTGAGTGAGAGTATCCGAGAACTTGCATTCGAAAGCATGAGACTTCGATTAGCGAATACTACTACTAGTGAGTGACAGTTTCCGAGAACTTGCATTATAATGCAAGAGATTTCGATTAGCAAATACTACTACTAGTGAGTGACAGTTTCCGAGAACTTGCATTCGAATGCAAGAGATTTCGATTAGCGAATACTACTACTTGTGAGTGACAGATTCCGAGAACTCGCATTCGAATGCAAGAGATTTCGATTAGCGAATACTACTACTAGTGAGTGACAGTATCCGAGAACTTGCATTCGAATGCAAGAGATTTCGATTAGCGAATGCTACTACTAGTGAGTGACAGTATCCGAGAACTTGCATTCGAATGCAAGAGATTTCGATTAGCAAATACTACTACTAGTGAGTGACAGTATCCGAGAACTTGCGTTCGAATGCAAGATATTTCGATTACCGAATACTACTACTAGTGAGTGACAGTATCCGAGAACTTGCATTCGAATGCAAGAAATTTCGATTAGCGAATACTACTACTAGTGAGTGACAGTATCAGAGAACTTGCATTCGAATGCATGAGATTTCAATTAGCGAATACTACTACTAGTGAGTGACAGTATCCGAGAACTTGCATTCGAATGCATGAGATTTCGATTAGCGAATACTACTACTAGTGTGTGACAGTATTCGAGAACTTGCATTCGAATGCATGAGATTTCGGTTAGCGAATACTACTACTAGTGAGTGACAGTATCCCAATTATTGCATTCGAATGCAAGAGATTTCGATTAGCGAATACTACTACTAGTGAGTGACAGTATCCGAGAACTTGCATTCGAATGCATGAGATTTCGATTAGCGAATACTACCACTAGTGAGTGACAGTATCCGAGAACTTGCATTCGAATGAAAGAGATTTCGATTAGCGAATACTACTACTAGTGAGTGACAGTATGCGAATTATTGCATTCGAATGCAAGAGATTTGGATTAGCGAATACTACTACTAGTGAGTGACAGTATCCGAATTATTGCATTCGAATGCAAGAGACTTCGATTAGCGAATACTATTACTAGTGAGTGACAGTATCCGAGAACTTGCATTCGAATGCAAGAGATTTCGATTAGCAAATACTACTACTAGTGAGTGACAGTTTCCGAGAACTTGCATTCGAATGCAAGAGATTTCGATTAGCGAATACTACTACCAGTGAGTGACAGTATCCGAATTATTGCATTCGAATGCATGAGATTTCGATTAGCGAATACTACTACTAGTGAGTGACAGTATCCGAATTATTGCATTCGAATGTATGAAATTTCGATTAGCGAATACTACTACTAGTGAGCGACAGTATCCGAATTATTGCATTCGAATGCATGAGATTTCGATTAGGGAGAACAAGTAGTATTGAGTGACAGTATCCGAGAACTTGCATTCGAATGCATGAGATTTCGATTAGCGAATACTACTACTAGTGAGTGACAGTATCCGAGAACTTGCATTCGCATGCATGAGATTTCGGTTAGAGAATACTACTACTAGTGAGTGACAGTATCCGCATTATTGCATTCGAATGCAAGAGATTTCGATTAGCGAATACTATTACTAGTGAGTGACAGTATCCGAGAACTTGCATTCGAATGCAAGAGATTTCGATTACTCTATACTACTACTAGTGAGTGATTGTATCCGAGAACTTGCATTCGAATGCATGAAATTTCGATTAGCGAATACTACTACTAGTGAGTGACAGTATCCAAGAACTTGCATTCGAATGCAAGAAATTTCGATTAGCGAATACTACTACTACTGAGTGACAGTATCCAAGAACTTGCATTCGAATGCATGGGATTTCGATTAGCGAATACTACTACTAGTGAGTGACAGTATCCGAGAACTTGCATTCGAATGCATGAAATTTCGATTAGCGAATACTACCACTAGTGAGTGACAGTATCCGAATAATTGCATTCGAATACAAGAGATTTCGATTAGCGAATACTACCACTAGTGAGTGACAGTATCCGAGAACTTGCATTCGAATGCAAGAGATTTCGATTAGCGAACACTACTGCTAGTGAGTGACAGTATCCGAGAACTTGCATTCGAATGCAAGAGATTTCGATTAGCCAATACTACTACTAGTGTGTGACAGTATCCGAGAACTTGCATTCGAATGCAAGAGATTTCGATTAGCGAATACTCCTACTAGTGAGTGACAGTATCCGAGAACTTGCATTCGAATGCAAGAGATTTCGATTAGTGAATACTACTACTAGTGAGTGAGAGTATCCGAGAACTTGCATTCGAAAGCATGAGACTTCGATTAGTGAATACTACTACTAGTGAGTGACAGTTTCCGAGAACTTGCATTATAATGCAAGAGATTTCGATTAGCAAATACTACTACTAGTGAGTGACAGTTTCCGAGAACTTGCATTCGAATGCAAGAGATTTCGATTAGCGAATACTACTACTTGTGAGTGACAGATTCCGAGAACTCGCATTCGAATGCAAGAGATTTCGATTAGCGAATACTACTACTAGTGAGTGACAGTATCCGTGAACTTGCATTCGAATGCAAGAGATTTCGATTAGCAAATACTACTACTAGTGAGTGACAGTTTCCGAGAACTTGCATTCGAATGCAAGAGATTTCGATTAGCGAATGCTACTACTAGTGAGTGACAGTATCCGAGAACTTGCATTCGAATGCAAGAGATTTCGATTAGCAAATACTACTACTAGTGAGTGACAGTTTCCGAGAACTCGCATTCGAATGCAAGAGATTTCGATTAGCAAACACTACTACTAGTGAGTGACAGTTTCCGAGAACTTGCATTCGAATGCAAGAGATTTCGATTAGCGAATACTACTACTAGTGAGTGACAGTATCCGAGAACTTGCATTCGAATGCAAGAGATTTCGATTAGCAAATACTACTACTAGTGAGTGACAGTTACGAGAACTTGCATTCGAATGCAAGAGATTTCGATTAGCGAATACTACTACTAGTGAGTGACAGTATCCGAATTATTGCATTTGAATGCATGAGATTTCGATTAGCGATTACTACTACTAGTGAGTGACAGTATCCGAATTATTGCATTCGAATGCATGAAATTTCGATAAGCGAATACTACTACTAGTGAGTGACAGTATCCGAATTATTGCATTCGAATGCAAGAAATTTCGATTAGCGAATACTACTACTAGTGAGTGACAGTATCCGAATTATTGCATTCGAATGCACGAGATTTCGATTAGCGAATACTACTACTAGTGAGTGACAGTGTCCGAGAACTTGCATTCGAATGCAAGAGATTTCGATTAGCGAATACTACTACTAGTGAGTGACAGTATCCGAATTATTGCATTCGAATGCAAGAGATTTCGATTAGCGAATACTACTACTAGTGAGTGACAGTATCCGAATTATTGCATTCGAATGCAAGAGATTTCGATTAGCGAATACTACTACTAGTGAGTGACAGTATCCGAGAACTTGCATTCGAATGCAAGAGATTTCGATTAGCAAATACTACTACTAGAGAGTGACAGTATCCGAATAATTGCATTCGAATGCAAGAGATTTTGATTAGCGAATACTACTACTAGTGAGTGACAGTATCCGAGAACTTGCATTCGAATGCATGAGATTTTGATTATAGAATACTACTACTAGTGAGTGACAGTATCCGAATTATTGCATTCGAATGCATGAAATTTCGATTAGCGAATACTACTACTAGTGATTGACAGTATCCGAATTATTGCATTCGAATGCAAGAAATTTCGATTAGCGAATACTACTACTAGTGAGTGACAGTATCAGAGAACTTGCATTCGAATGCATGAGATTTTGATTAGCGAATACTACTACCATTGAGTGACAGTATCCGAGAACTTGCATTCGAATGCATGAGATTTCGATTAGCGAATACTACTACTAGTGAGTGACAGTATCCGAGAACTTGCATTAGAATGCATGAAATTTCGATTAGCGAATACTACTACTAGTGAGTGACAGTACCATAGAACCTGCATTCGAATGCATGAGATTTCGATTAGCGAATACTACTACTAGTGAGTGACAGCATCCGAATTATTGCATTCGAATGCAAGAGATTTCGATTAGCAAATACTACTACTAGTGAGTGACAGTTTCCGAGAACTTGCGTTCGAATGCAAGAAATTTCGATTACCGAATACTACTACTAGTGAGTGACAGTATCCGAATTATTGCATTTGAATGCATGAGATTTCGATCAGCGAACACTACTACTAGTGAGTGACGGTATCCAAATTATTGCATTCGAATGCATGAAATTTCGACTAGCGAGTACTACTACTAGTGAGTGACAGTATCCAAATTATTGCATTCGAATTCAAGAAATTTGATTAGCGAATACTAATACTAGTGAGTGACAGTATCAGAGAACTTGCATTCGAATGCATGAGATTTCAGTTAGCGAATACTACTACTAGTGAGTGACAGTATCCGAGAACTTGCATTCGAATGCATGAGATTTCGATTAGCGAATACTACTACTAGTGTGTGACAGTATTCGAGAACTTGCATTCGAATGCATGAGATTTCGGTTAGCGAATACTACTACTAGTGAGTGACAGTATCCCAATTATTGCATTCGAATGCAAGAGATTTCGATTAGCGAATACTACTACTAGTGAGTGACAGTATCCGAGAACTTGCATTCGATTGCATGAGATTTCGATTATCGAATACTACCACTAGTGAGTGACAGTATCCGAGAACTTGCATTCGAATGCATGAGATTTCGATTAGCGAATACTACTACTAGTGAGTGACAGTATCCGAGAACTTGCATTCGAATGCAAGAGATTTCGATTACTCAATACTACTGCTAGTGAGTGACAGTATCCGAGAACTTGCATTCGAATGCATGAGATTTCGATTAGCGAATACTACTACTAGTGAGTGACGGTATCCGAGAACTTGCATTCGAATGCGTGAGATTTCGATTAGCGAATACTACTACTAGTGAGTGACAGTATCCGAGAACTTGCATTCGAATGCAAGAGATTTCGATTACTCAATACTACTACTAGTGAGTGATTGTATCCGAGAACTTGCATTCGAATGCATGAAATTTCGATTAGCGAATACTACTACTAGTGAGTGACAGTATCCAAGAACTTGTATTCGAATGCATGAAATTTCGATTAGCGAATACTACTACTAGTGAGTGACAGTATCCAAGAACTTGCATTCGAATGCATGGGATTTCGATTAGCGAATACTACTACTAGTGAGTGACAGTATCCGAGAACTTGCATTCGAATGCATGAAATTTCGATTAGCGAATACTACCACTAGTGAGTGACAGTATCCGAATAATTTCATTCGAATGCAAGAGATTTCGATTAGCGAATACTACCACTAGTGAGTGACAGTATCCGAGAACTTGCATTCGAATGCAAGAGATTTCGATTAGCGAACACTACTGCTAGTGAGTGACAGTATCCGAATAATTTCATTCGAATGCAAGAGATTTCGATTAGCGAATACTACCACTAGTGAGTGACAGTATCCGAGAACTTGCATTCGAATGCATGGGATTTCGATTAGCGAATACTAATACTAGTGGGTGACAGTATCCGAGAACTTGCATTCGAATGCATGAAATTTCGATTAGCGAATACTACCACTAGTGAGTGACAGTATCCGAATAATTTCATTCGAATGCAAGAGATTTCGATTAGCGAATACTACCACTAGTGAGTGACAGTATCCGAGAACTTGCATTCGAATGCAAGAGATTTCGATTAGCCAATACTACTACTAGTGTGTGACAGTATCCGAGAACTTGCATTCGAATGCAAGAGATTTCGATTAGCGAATACTACTACTAGTGAGTGAAAGTATCCGAGAACTTGCATTCGAATGCAAGAGATTTCGATTAGTGAATACTACTACTAGTGAGTGAGAGTATCCGAGAACTTGCATTCGAAAGCATGAGACTTCGATTAGCGAATACTACTACTAGTGAGTGACAGTTTCCGAGAACTTGCATTATAATGCAAGAGATTTCGATTAGCAAATACTACTACTAGTGAGTGACAGTTTCCGAGAACTTGCATTCGAATGCAAGAGATTTCGATTAGCGAATACTACTACTTGTGAGTGACAGATTCCGAGAACTCGCATTCGAATGCAAGAGATTTCGATTAGCGAATACTACTACTAGTGAGTGACAGTATCCGAGAACTTGCATTCGAATGCAAGAGATTTCGATTAGCAAATACTACTACTAGTGAGTGACAGTATCCGAGAACTTGCGTTCGAATGCAAGATATTTCGATTACCGAATACTACTACTAGTGAGTGACAGTATCCGAATTATTGCATTTGAATGCATGAGATTTCGATTAGCGAATACTACTACTAGTGAGTGACAGTATCCGAATTATGGCACTCGAATGCAAGAAATTTCGATTAGCGAATACTACTACTAGTGAGTGACAGTATCAGAGAACTTGCATTCGAATGCATGAGATTTCAATTAGCGAATACTACTACTAGTGAGTGACAGTATCCGAGAACTTGCATTCGAATGCATGAGATTTCGATTAGCGAATACTACTACTAGTGTGTGACAGTATTCGAGAACTTGCATTTGAATGCATGAGATTTCGGTTAGCGAATACTACTACTAGTGAGTGACAGTATCCCAATTATTGCATTCGAATGCAAGAGATTTCGATTAGCGAATACTACTACTAGTGAGTGACAGTATCCGAGAACTTGCATTCGAATGCATGAGATTTCGATTAGCGAATACTACCACTAGTGAGTGACAGTTTCCGAGAACTTGCATTCGAATGCAAGAGATTTCGATTAGCGAATACTACTACCAGTGAGTGACAGTATCCGAATTATTGCATTCGAATGCATGAGATTTCGATTAGCGAATACTACTACTAGTGAGTGACAGTATCCGAATTATTGCATTCGAATGTATGAAATTTCGATTAGCGAATACTACTACTATTGAGTGACAGTATCAGAATTATTGCATTCGAATGCATGAGATTTCGATTAGGGAGAACAAGTAGTATTGAGTGACAGTATCCGAGAACTTGCATTCGAATGCATGAGATTTCGATTAGCGAATACTACTACTAGTGAGTGACAGTATCCGAGAACTTGCATTCGCATGCATGAGATTTCGGTTAGAGAATACTACTACTAGTGAGTGACAGTATCAGCATTATTGCATTCGAATGCAAGAGATTTCGATTAGCGAATACTATTACTAGTGAGTGACAGTATCCGAGAACTTGCATTCGAATGCAAGAGATTTCGATTACTCAATACTACTACTAGTGAGTGATTGTATCCGAGAACTTGCATTCGAAAGCATGAAATTTCGATTAGCGAATACTACTACTAGTGAGTGACAGTATCCAAGAACTTGCATTCGAATGCATGAAATTTCGATTAGCGAATACTACTACTAGTGAGTGACAGTATCCAAGAACTTGCATTCGAATGCATGGGATTTCGATTAGCGAATACTACTACTAGTGAGTGACAGTATCCGAGAACTTGAATTCGAATGCATGAAATTTCGATTAGCGAATACTACCACTAGTGAGTGACAGTATCCGAATAATTGCATTCGAATGCAAGAGATTTCGATTAGCGAATACTACCACTAGTGAGTGACAGTATCCGAGAACTTGCATTCGAATGCAAGAGATTTCGATTAGCGAACACTACTGCTAGTGAGTGACAGTATCCGAGAACTTGCATTCGAATGCAAGAGATTTCGATTAGCCAACACTACTACTAGTGTGTGACAGTATCCGAGAACTTGCATTCGAATGCAAGAGATTTCGATTAGCGAATACTACTACTAGTGAGTGACAGTATCCGAGAACTTGCATTCGAATGCAAGAGATTTCGATTAGTGAAAACTACTACTAGTGAGTGAGAGTATCCGAGAACTTGCATTCGAAAGCATGAGACTTCGATTAGCGAATACTACTACTAGTGAGTGACAGTTTCCGAGAACTTGCATTATAATGCAAGAGATTTCGATTAGCAAATACTACTACTAGTGAGTGACAGTTTCCGAGAACTTGCATTCGAATGCAAGAGATTTCGATTAGCGAATACTACTACTTGTGAGTGACAGATTCCGAGAACTCGCATTCGAATGCAAGAGATTTCGATTAGCGAATACTACTACTAGTGAGTGACAGTATCCGAGAACTTGCATTCGAATGCAAGAGATTTCGATTAGCAAATACTACTACTAGTGAGTGACAGTTTCCGAGAACTTGCATTCGAATACAAGAGATTTCGATTAGCGAATGCTACTACTAGTGAGTGACAGTATCCGAGAACTTGCATTCGAATGCAAGAGATTTCGATTAGCAAATACTACTACTAGTGAGTGACAGTATCCGAGAACTTGCGTTCGAATGCAAGATATTTCGATTACCGAATACTACTACTAGTGAGTGACAGTATCCGAATTATTGCATTTGAATGCATGAGATTTCGATTAGCGAATACTACTACTAGTGAGTGACAGTATCCAAATTATTGCATTCGAATGCATGAAATTTCGATTAGCGAATACTACTACTAGTGAGTGACAGTATCCGAATTATTGCACTCGAATGCACGAAATTTCGATTAGCGAATACTACTACTAGTGAGTGACAGTATCAGAGAACTTGCATTCGAATGCATGAGATTTCAATTAGCGAATACTACTACTAGTGAGTGACAGTATCCGAGAACTTGCATTCGAATGCATGAGATTTCGATTAGCGAATACTACTACTAGTGTGTGACAGTATTCGAGAACTTGCATTCGAATGCATGAGATTTCGGTTAGCGAATACTACTACTAGTGAGTGACAGTATCCCAATTATTGCATTCGAATGCAAGAGATTTCGATTAGCGAATACTACTACCAGTGAGTGACAGTATCCGAGAACTTGCATTCGAATGAAAGAGATTTCGATTAGCGAATACTACTACTAGTGAGTGACAGTATCCGAATTATTGCATTCGAATGCAAGAGATTTGGATTAGCGAATACTACTACTTGTGAGTGACAGTATCCGAATTATTGCATTCGAATGCAAGAGATTTCGATTAGCGAATACTATTACTAGTGAGTGACAGTATCCGAGAACTTGCATTCGAATGCAAGAGATTTCGATTAGCAAATACTACTACTAGTGAGTGACAGTTTCCGAGAACTTGCATTCGAATGCAAGAGATTTCGATTAGCGAATACTACTACCAGTGAGTGACAGTATCCGAATTATTGCATTCGAATGCATGAGATTTCGATTAGCGAATACTACTACTAGTGAGTGACAGTATCCGAATTATTGCATTCGAATGTATGAAATTTCGATTAGCGAATACTACCACTAGTGAGTGACAGTATCCGAATTATTGCATTCGAATGCATGAGACTTCGATTAGGGAGAACAAGTAGTATTGAGTGACAGTATCCGAGAACTTGCATTCGAATGCATGAGATTTCGATTAGCGAATACTACTACTAGTGAGTGACAGTATCCGAGAACTTGCATTCGCATGCATGAGATTTCGGTTAGAGAATACTACTACTAGTGAGTGACAGTATCCGCATTATTGCATTCGAATGCAAGAGATTTCGATTAGCGAATACTATTACTAGTGAGTGACAGTATCCGAGAACTTGCATTCGAATGCAAGAGATTTCTATTAGCAAATACTACTACTAGTGAGTGACAGTTTCCGAGAACTTGCATTCGAATGCAAGAGATTTCGATTAGCGAATACTACTACCAGTGAGTGACAGTACCCGTATTATTGCATTCGAATGCATGAGATTTCGATTAGCGAATACTACTACTAGTGAGTGACAGTATCCGAATTATTGCATTCGAATGTATGAAATTTCGATTAGCGAATACTACTACTAGTGAGTGACAGTATCCGAATTATTGCATTCGAATGCATGAGATTTCGATTAGGGAGAACAAGTAGTATTGAGTGACAGTATCCGAGAACTTGCATTCGAATGCATGAGATTTCGATTAGCGAATACTACTACTAGTGAGTGACAGTATCCGAGAACCTGCATTCGAATGCATGAGGTTTCGATTAGCGAATGCTACTACTAGAGAGTGATAGTATCCGAGAACTTGCGTTCGAATGCATGAGATTTCGATTAGCGAATACTACTACTAGTGAGTGACAGTATCCGAGAACTTGCATTCGAATGCAAGAGATTTCGATTACTCAATACTACTGCTAGTGAGTGACAGTATCCGAGAACTTGCATTCGAATGCATGGGATTTCGATTAGCGAATACTACTACTAGTGAGTGACGGTATCCGAGAACTTGCATTCGAATGCGTGAGATTTCGATTAGCGAATACTACTACTAGTGAGTGACAGTATCCGAGAACTTGCATTCGAATGCAAGAGATTTCGATTAGCGAATACTACTACTAGTGAGTGATAGTATCCGAGAACTTGCATTCGAATGCAAGAGATTTCGATTAGCGAATACTACTACTAGTGAGTGACAGTATCCGAGAACTTGCATTCGAATGCAAGAGATTTCGATAAGCGAATACTACTACTAGTGAGTGACAGTATCCGAGAACTTGCATTCGCATGCATGAGATTTCGGTTAGAGAATACTACTACTAGTGAGTGACAGTATCCGCATTATTGCATTCGAATGCAAGAGATTTCGATTAGCGAATACTATTACTAGTGAGTGACAGTATCCGAGAACTTGCATTCGAATGCAAGAGATTTCTATTAGCAAATACTACTACTAGTGAGTGACAGTTTCCGAGAACTTGCATTCGAATGCAAGAGATTTCGATTAGCGAATACTACTACCAGTGAGTGACAGTATCCGAATTATTGCATTCGAATGCATGAGATTTCGATTAGCGAATACTACTACTAGTGAGTGACAGTATCCGAATTATTGCATTCGAATGCATGAGATTTCGATTAGGGAGAACAAGTAGTATTGAGTGACAGTATCCGAGAACTTGCATTCGAATGCATGAGATTTCGATTAGCGAATACTACTACTAGTGAGTGACAGTATCCGAGAACCTGCATTCGAATGCATGAGATTTCGATTAGCGAATACTACTACTAGTGAGTGATAGTATCCGAGAACTTGCGTTCGAATGCATGAGATTTCGATTAGCGAATACTACTACTAGTGAGTGACAGTATCCGAGAACTTGCATTCGAATGCAAGAGATTTCGATTACTCAATACTACTGCTAGTGAGTGACAGTATCCGAGAACTTGCATTCGAATGCATGAGATTTCGATTAGCAAATACTACTACTAGTGAGTGACGGTATCCGAGAACTTGCATTCGAATGCGTGAGATTTCGATTAGCGAATACTACTACTAGTGAGTGACAGTATCCGAATTATTGCATTCGAATGCAAGAGATTTCGATTAGCGAATACTACTACTAGTGAGTGACAGTATCCGAGAACTTGCATTCGAATGCAAGAGATTTCGATTAGCGAATACTACTACTAGTGAGTGATAGTATCCGAGAACTTGCATTCGAATGCAAGAGATTTCGATTAGCGAATACTACTACTAGTGAGTGACAGTATCCGAGAACTTGCATTCGAATGCAAGAGATTTCGATAAGCGAATACTACTACTAGTGAGTGACAGTATCCGAGAACTTGCATTCGAATGCAAGAGATTTCGATTACTCAATACTACTACTAGTGAGTGATTGTATCCGAGAACTTGCATTCGAATGCATGAAATTTCGATTAGCGAATACTACTACTAGTGAGTGACAGTATCCAAGAACTTGCATTCGAATGCATGAAATTTCGATTAGCGAATACTACTACTAGTGAGTGACAGTATCCAAGAACTTGCATTCGAATGCATGGGATTTCGATTAGCGAATACTACTACTAGTGAGTGACAGTATCCGAGAACTTGCATTCGAATGCATGAAATTTCGATTAGCGAATACTACCACTAGTGAGTGACAGTATCCGGATAATTTCATTCGAATGCAAGAGATTTCGATTAGCGAATACTACCACTAGTGAGTGACAGTATCCGAGAACTTGCATTCGAATGCAAGAGATTTCGATTAGCGAACACTACTGCTAGTGAGTGACAGTATCCGAGAACTTGCATTCGAATGCAAGAGATTTCGATTAGCCAATACTACTACTAGTGTGTGACAGTATCCGAGAACTTGCATTCGAATGCAAGAGATTTCGATTAGCGAATACTACTACTAGTGAGTGACAGTATCCGAGAACTTGCATTCGAATGCAAGAGATTTCGATTAGTGAATACTACTACTAGTGAGTGAGAGTATCCAAGAACTTGCATTCGAAAGCATGAGACTTCGATTAGCGAATACTACTACTAGTGAGTGACAGTTTCCGAGAACTTGCATTATAATGCAAGAGATTTCGATTAGCAAATACTACTACTAGTGAGTGACAGTTTCCGAGAACTTGCATTCGAATGCAAGAGATTTCGATTAGCGAATAGTACTACTTGTGAGTGACAGATTCCGAGAACTCGCATTCGAATGCAAGAGATTTCGATTAGCGAATACTACTACTAGTGAGTGACAGTATCCGAGAACTTGCATTCGAATGCAAGAGATTTCGATTAGCGAATGCTACTACTAGTGAGTGACAGTATCCGAATTATTGCATTCGAATGCATGAGATTTCGATTAGCGAATACTACTACTAGTGAGTGACAGTATCCGAGAACTTGCATTCGAATGAAAGAGATTTCGATTAGCGAAAACTACTACTAGTGAGTGACAGTATGCGAATTATTGCATTCGAATGCAAGAGATTTGGATTAGCGAATACTACTACTAGTGAGTGACAGTATCCGAATTATTGCATTCGAATGCAAGAGACTTCGATTAGCGAATACTATTACTAGTGAGTGACAGTATCCGAGAACTTGCATTCGAATGCAAGAGATTTCGATTAGCAAATACTACTACTAGTGAGTGACAGTTTCCGAGAACTTGCATTCGAATGCAAGAGATTTCGATTAGCGAATACTACTACCAGTGAGTGACAGTATCCGAATTATTGCATTCGAATGCATGAGATTTCGATTAGCGAATACTACTACTAGTGAGTGACAGTATCCGAATTATTGCATTCGAATGTATGAAATTTCGATTAGCGAATACTACTACTATTGAGTGACAGTATCAGAATTATTGCATTCGAATGCATGAGATTTCGATTAGGGAGAACAAGTAGTATTGAGTGACAGTATCCGAGAACTTGCATTCGAATGCATGAGATTTCGATTAGCGAATACTACTACTAGTGAGTGACAGTATCCGAGAACTTGCATTCGCATGCATGAGATTTCGGTTAGAGAATACTACTACTAGTGAGTGACAGTATCAGCATTATTGCATTCGAATGCAAGAGATTTCGATTAGCGAATACTATTACTAGTGAGTGACAGTATCCGAGAACTTGCATTCGAATGCAAGAGATTTCGATTACTCAATACTACTACTAGTGAGTGATTGTATCCGAGAACTTGCATTCGAATGCATGAAATTTCGATTAGCGAATACTACTACTAGTGAGTGACAGTATCCAAGAACTTGCATTCGAATGCATGAAATTTCGATTAGCGAATACTACTACTAGTGAGTGACAGTATCCAAGAACTTGCATTCGAATGCATGGGATTTCGATTAGCGAATACTACTACTAGTGAGTGACAGTATCCGAGAACTTGCATTCGAATGCATGAAATTTCGATTAGCGAATACTACCACTAGTGAGTGACAGTATCCGAATAATTGCATTCGAATGCAAGAGATTTCGATTAGCGAATACTACCACTAGTGAGTGACAGTATCCGAGAACTTGCATTCGAATGCAAGAGATTTCGATTAGCGAACACTACTGCTAGTGAGTGACAGTATCCGAGAACTTGCATTCGAATGCAAGAGATTTCGATTAGCCAACACTACTACTAGTGTGTGACAGTATCCGAGAACTTGCATTCGAATGCAAGAGATTTCGATTAGCGAATACTACTACTAGTGAGTGACAGTATCCGAGAACTTGCATTCGAATGCAAGAGATTTCGATTAGTGAAAACTACTACCAGTGAGTGAGAGTATCCGAGAACTTGCATTCGAAAGCATGAGACTTCGATTAGCGAATACTACTACTAGTGAGTGACAGTTTCCGAGAACTTGCATTATAATGCAAGAGATTTCGATTAGCAAATACTACTACTAGTGAGTGACAGTTTCCGAGAACTTGCATTCGAATGCAAGAGATTTCGATTAGCGAATACTACTACTTGTGAGTGACAGATTCCGAGAACTCGCATTCGAATGCAAGAGATTTCGATTAGCGAATACTACTACTAGTGAGTGACAGTATCCGAGAACTTGCATTCGAATGCAAGAGATTTCGATTAGCAAATACTACTACTAGTGAGTGACAGTTTCCGAGAACTTGCATTCGAATACAAGAGATTTCGATTAGCGAATGCTACTACTAGTGAGTGACAGTATCCGAGAACTTGCATTCGAATGCAAGAGATTTCGATTAGCAAATACTACTACTAGTGAGTGACAGTATCCGAGAACTTGCGTTCGAATGCAAGATATTTCGATTACCGAATACTACTACTAGTGAGTGACAGTATCCGAATTATTGCATTTGAATGCATGAGATTTCGATTAGCGAATACTACTACTAGTGAGTGACAGTATCCAAATTATTGCATTCGAATGCATGAAATTTCGATTAGCGAATACTACTACTAGTGAGTGACAGTATCCGAATTATTGCACTCGAATGCACGAAATTTCGATTAGCGAATACTACTACTAGTGAGTGACAGTATCAGAGAACTTGCATTCGAATGCATGAGATTTCAATTAGCGAATACTACTACTAGTGAGTGACAGTATCCGAGAACTTGCATCCGAATGCATGAGATTTCGATTAGCGAATACTACTACTAGTGTGTGACAGTATTCGAGAACTTGCATTCGAATGCATGAGATTTCGGTTAGCGAATACTACTACTAGTGAGTGACAGTATCCCAATTATTGCATTCGAATGCAAGAGATTTCGGTTAGTGAATACTACTACCAGTGAGTGACAGTATCCGAGAACTTGCATTCGAATGCATGAGATTTCGATTAGCGAATACTACCACTAGTGAGTGACAGTATCCGAGAACTTGCATTCGAATGAAAGAGATTTCGATTAGCGAATACTACTACTAGTGAGTGACAGTATCCGAATTATTGCATTCGAATGCAAGAGATTTGGATTAGCGAATACTACTACTTGTGAGTGACAGTATCCGAATTATTGCATTCGAATGCAAGAGATTTCGATTAGCGAATACTATTACTAGTGAGTGACAGTATCCGAGAACTTGCATTCGAATGCAAGAGATTTCGATTAGCAAATACTACTACTAGTGAGTGACAGTTTCCGAGAACTTGCATTCGAATGCAAGAGATTTCGATTAGCGAATACTACTACTAGTGAGTGACAGTATCCGAATTATTGCATTCGAATGTATGAAATTTCGATTAGCGAATACTACCACTAGTGAGTGACAGTATCCGAATTATTGCATTCGAATGCATGAGATTTCGATTAGGGAGAACAAGTAGTATTGAGTGACAGTATCCGAGAACTTGCATTCGAATGCATGAGATTTCGATTAGCGAATACTACTACTAGTGAGTGACAGTATCCGAGAACTTGCATTCGCATGCATGAGATTTCGGTTAGAGAATACTACTACTAGTGAGTGACAGTATCCGCATTATTGCATTCGAATGCAAGAGATTACGATTAGCGAATACTATTACTAGTGAGTGACAGTATCCGAGAACTTGCATTCGAATGCAAGAGATTTCTATTAGCAAATACTACTACTAGTGAGTGACAGTTTCCGAGAACTTGCATTCGAATGCAAGAGATTTCGATTAGCGAATACTACTAGCAGTGAGTGACAGGATCCGTATTATTGCATTCGAATGCATGAGATTTCGATTAGCGAATACTACTACTAGTGAGTGACAGTATCCGAATTATTGCATTCGAATGTACGAAATTTCGATTAGCGAATACTACTACTAGTGAGTGACAGTATCCGAATTATTGCATTCGAATGCATGAGATTTCGATTAGGGAGAACAAGTAGTATTGAGTGACAGTATCCGAGAACTTGCATTCGAATGCATGAGATTTCGATTAGCGAATACTACTACTAGTGAGTGACAGTATCCGAGAACCTGCATTCGAATGCATGAGGTTTCGATTAGCGAATACTACTACTAGTGAGTGATAGTATCCGAGAACTTGCGTTCGAATGCATGAGATTTCGATTAGCGAATACTACTACTAGTGAGTGACAGTATCCGAGAACTTGCATTCGAATGCAAGAGATTTCGATTACTCAATACTACTGCTAGTGAGTGACAGTATCCGAGAACTTGCATTCGAATGCATGGGATTTCGATTAGCGAATACTACTACTAGTGAGTGACAGTATCCGAGAACTTGCATTCGAATGCAAGAGATTTCGATTAGCGAATACTACTACTAGTGAGTGATAGTATCCGAGAACTTGCATTCGAATGCAAGAGATTTCGATTAGCGAATACTACTACTAGTGAGTGACAGTATCCGAGAACTTGCATTCGAATGCAAGAGATTTCGATAAGCGAATACTACTACTAGTGAGTGACAGTATCCGAGAACTTGCATTCGCATGCATGAGATTTCGGTTAGAGAATACTACTACTAGTGAGTGACAGTATCCGCATTATTGCATTCGAATGCAAGAGATTTCGATTAGCGAATACTATTACTAGTGAGTGACAGTATCCGAGAACTTGCATTCGAATGCAAGAGATTTCTATTAGCAAATACTACTACTAGTGAGTGACAGTTTCCGAGAACTTGCATTCGAATGCAAGAGATTTCGATTAGCGAATACTACTACCAGTGAGTGACAGTATCCGAATTATTGCATTCGAATGCATGAGATCTCGATTAGCGAATACTACTACTAGTGAGTGACAGTATCCGAATTATTGCATTCGAATGCATGAGATTTCGATTAGGGAGAACAAGTAGTATTGAGTGACAGTATCCGAGAACTTGCATTCGAATGCATGAGATTTCGATTAGCGAATACTACTACTAGTGAGTGACAGTATCCGAGAACCTGCATTCGAATGCATGAGATTTCGATTAGCGAATACTACTACTAGTGAGTGATAGTATCCGAGAACTTGCGTTCGAATGCATGAGATTTCGATTAGCGAATACTACTACTAGTGAGTGACAGTATCCGAGAACCTGCATTCGAATGCAAGAGATTTCGATTACTCAATACTACTGCTAGTGAGTGACAGTATCCGAGAACTTGCATTCGAATGCATGAGATTTCGATTAGCAAATACTACTACTAGTGAGTGACGGTATCCGAGAACTTGCATTCGAATGCGTGAGATTTCGATTAGCGAATACTACTACTAGTGAGTGACAGTATCCGAATTATTGCATTCGAATGCAAGAGATTTCGATTAGCGAATACTACTACTAGTGAGTGACAGTATCCGAGAACTTGCATTCGAATGCAAGAGATTTCGATTAGCGAATACTACTACTAGTGAGTGATAGTATCCGAGAACTTGCATTCGAATGCAAGAGATTTCGATTAGCGAATACTACTACTAGTGAGTGACAGTATCCGAGAACTTGCATTCGAATGCAAGAGATTTCGATAAGCGAATACTACTACTAGTGAGTGACAGTATCCGAGAACTTGCATTCGAATGCAAGAGATTTCGATTACTCAATACTACTACTAGTGAGTGATTGTATCCGAGAACTTGCATTCGAATGCATGAAATTTCGATTAGCGAATACTACTACTAGTGAGTGACAGTATCCAAGAACTTGCATTCGAATGCATGAAATTTCGATTAGCGAATACTACTACTAGTGAGTGACAGTATCCAAGAACTTGCATTCGAATGCATGGGATTTCGATTAGCGAATACTACTACTAGTGAGTGACAGTATCCGAGAACTTGCATTCGAATGCATGAAATTTCGATTAGCGAATACTACCACTAGTGAGTGACAGTATCCGGATAATTTCATTCGAATGCAAGAGATTTCGATTAGCGAATACTACCACTAGTGAGTGACAGTATCCGAGAACTTGCATTCGAATGCAAGAGATTTCGATTAGCGAACACTACTGCTAGTGAGTGACAGTATCCGAGAACTTGCATTCGAATGCAAGAGATTTCGATTAGCCAATACTACTACTAGTGTGTGACAGTATCCGAGAACTTGCATTCGAATGCAAGAGATTTCGATTAGCGAATACTACTACTAGTGAGTGACAGTATCCGAGAACTTGCATTCGAATGCAAGAGATTTCGATTAGTGAATACTACTACTAGTGAGTGAGAGTATCCGAGAACTTGCATTCGAAAGCATGAGACTTCGATTAGCGAATACTACTACTAGTGAGTGACAGTTTCCGAGAACTTGCATTATAATGCAAGAGATTTCGATTAGCAAATACTACTACTAGTGAGTGACAGTTTCCGAGAACTTGCATTCGAATGCAAGAGATTTCGA
Source organism: Tenodera sinensis (assembly GCA_030765045.1). NCBI lineage: Eukaryota > Metazoa > Arthropoda > Insecta > Mantodea > Mantidae > Tenodera > Tenodera sinensis. The sequence goes on from JAUKNM010000016.1 coordinate 2,046,693, forward strand.
TTAGCGAATAGTACTACTTGTGAGTGACAGATTCCGAGAACTCGCATTCGAATGCAAGAGATTTCGATTAGCGAATACTACTACTAGTGAGTGACAGTATCCGAGAACTTGCATTCGAATGCAAGAGATTTCGATTAGCGAATGCTACTACTAGTGAGTGACAGTATCCGAGAACTTGCATTCGAATGCAAGAGATTTGGATTAGCAAATACTACTACTAGTGAGTGACAGTATCCGAGAACTTGCGTTCGAATGCAAGATATTTCGATTACCGAATACTACTACTAGTGAGTGACAGTATTCGAGAACTTGCATTCGAATGCATGAGATTTCGGTTAGCGAATACTACTACTAGTGAGTGACAGTATCCCAATTATTGCATTCGAATGCAAGAGATTTCGATTAGCGAATACTACTACTAGTGAGTGACAGTATCCGAGAACTTGCATTCGAATGCATGAGATTTCGATTAGCGAATACTACTACTAGTGAGTGACAGTATGCGAATTATTGCATTCGAATGCAAGAGATTTGGATTAGCGAATACTACTACTAGTGAGTGACAGTATCCGAATTATTGCATTCGAATGCAAGAGACTTCGATTAGCGAATACTATTACTAGTGAGTGACAGTATCCGAGAACTTGCATTCGAATGCAAGAGATTTCGATTAGCAAATACTACTACTAGTGAGTGACAGTTTCCGAGAACTTGCATTCGAATGCAAGAGATTTCGATTAGCGAATACTACTACCAGTGAGTGACAGTATCCGAATTATTGCATTCGAATGCATGAGATTTCGATTAGCGAATACTACTACTAGTGAGTGACAGTATCCGAATTATTGCATTCGAATGTATGAAATTTCGATTAGCGAATACTACTACTATTGAGTGACAGTATCCGAATTATTGCATTCGAATGCATGAGATTTCGATTAGGGAGAACAAGTAGTATTGAGTGACAGTATCCGAGAACTTGCATTCGAATGCATGAGATTTCGATTAGCGAATACTACTACTAGTGAGTGACAGTATCCGAGAACTTGCATTCGCATGCATGAGATTTCGGTTAGAGAATACTACTACTAGTGAGTGACAGTATCAGCATTATTGCATTCGAATGCAAGAGATTTCGATTAGCGAATACTATTACTAGTGAGTGATTGTATCCGAGAACTTGCATTCGAATGCATGAAATTTCGATTAGCGGATACTACTACTAGTGAGTGACAGTATCCAAGAACTTGCATTCGAATGCATGAAATTTCGATTAGCGAATACTACTACTAGTGAGTGACAGTATCCAAGAACTTGCATTCGAATGCATGGGATTTCGATTAGCGAATACTACTACTAGTGAGTGACAGTATCCGAGAACTTGCATTCGAATGCATGAAATTTCGATTAGCGAGTACTACCACTAGTGAGTGACAGTATCCGAGAACTTGCATTCGAATGCAAGAGATTTCGATTAGCCAATACTACTACTAGTGTGTGACAGTATCCGAGAACTTGCATTCGAATGCAAGAGATTTCGATTAGCGAATACTACTACTAGTGAGTGACAGTATCCGAGAACTTGCATTCGAATGCAAGAGATTTCGATTAGTGAATACTACTACTAGTGAGTGAGAGTATCCGAGAACTTGCATTCGAAAGCATGAGACTTCGATTAGCGAATACTACTACTAGTGAGTGACAGTTTCCGAGAACTTGCATTATAATGCAAGAGATTTCGATTAGCAAATACTACTACTAGTGAGTGACAGTTTCCGAGAACTTGCATTCGAATGCAAGAGATTTCGATTAGCGAATACTACTACTTGTGAGTGACAGATTCCGAGAACTCGCATTCGAATGCAAGAGATTTCGATTAGCGAATACTACTACTAGTGAGTGACAGTATCCGAGAACTTGCATTCGAATGCAAGAGATTTCGATTAGCAAATACTACTACTAGTGAGTGACAGTTTCCGAGAACTTGCATTCGAATGCAAGAGATTTCGATTAGCGAATGCTACTACTAGTGAGTGACAGTATCCGAGAACTTGCATTCGAATGCAAGAGATTTCGATTAGCAAATACTACTACTAGTGAGTGACAGTATCCGAGAACTTGCGTTCGAATGCAAGATATTTCGATTACCGAATACTACTACTAGTGAGTGACAGTATCCGAATTATTGCATTTGAATGCATGAGATTTCGATTAGCGAATACTACTACTAGTGAGTGACAGTATCCAAATTATTGCATTCGAATGCATGAAATTTCGATTAGCGAATACTACTACTAGTGAGTGACAGTATCCGAATTATTGCACTCGAATGCACGAAATTTCGATTAGCGAATACTACTACTAGTGAGTGACAGTATCAGAGAACTTGCATTCGAATGCATGAGATTTCAACTAGCGAATACTACTACTAGTGAGTGACAGTATCCGAGAACTTGCATTCGAATGCATGAGATTTCGATTAGCGAATACTACTACTAGTGTGTGACAGTATTCGAGAACTTGCATTCGAATGCATGAGATTTCGGTTAGCGAATACTACTACTAGTGAGTGACAGTATCCCAATTATTGCATTCGAATGCAAGAGATTTCGATTAGCGAATACTACTACCAGTGAGTGACAGTATCCGAGAACTTGCATTCGAATGCATGAGATTTCGATTAGCGAATACTACCACTAGTGAGTGACAGTACCCGAGAACTTGCATTCGAATGAAAGAGATTTCGATTAGCGAATACTACTACTAGTGAGTGACAGTATCCGAATTATTGCATTCGAATGCAAGAGATTTGGATTAGCGAATACTACTACTTGTGAGTGACAGTATCCGAATTATTGCATTCGAATGCAAGAGATTTCGATTAGCGAATACTATTACTAGTGAGTGACAGTATCCGAGAACTTGCATTCGAATGCAAGAGATTTCGATTAGCAAATACTACTACTAGTGAGTGACAGTTTCCGAGAACTTGCATTCGAATGCAAGAGATTTCGATTAGCGAATACTACTACCAGTGAGTGACAGTATCCGAATTATTGCATTCGAATGCATGAGATTTCGATTAGCGAATACTACTACTAGTGAGTGACAGTATCCGAATTATTGCATTCGAATGTATGAAATTTCGATTAGCGAATACTACTACTAGTGAGTGACAGTATCCGAATTATTGCATTCGAATGCATGAGATTTCGATTAGGGAGAACAAGTAGTATTGAGTGACAGTATCCGAGAACTTGCATTCGAATGCATGAGATTTCGATTAGCGAATACTACTACTAGTGAGTGACAGTATCCGAGAACTTGCATTCGCATGCATGAGATTTCGGTTAGAGAATACTACTACTAGTGAGTGACAGTATCCGCATTATTGCATTCGAATGCAAGAGATTTCGATTAGCGAATACTATTACTAGTGAGTGACAGTATCCGAGAACTTGCATTCGAATGCAAGAGATTTCTATTAGCAAATACTACTACTAGTGAGTGACAGTTTCCGAGAACTTGCATTCGAATGCAAGAGATTTCGATTAGCGAATACTACTACCAGTGAGTGACAGTATCCGTATTATTGCATTCGAATGCATGAGATTTCGATTAGCGAATACTACTACTAGTGAGTGACAGTATCCGAATTATTGCATTCGAATGTATGAAATTTCGATTAGCGAATACTACTACTAGTGAGTGACAGTATCCGAATTATTGCATTCGAATGCATGAGATTTCGATTAGGGAGAACAAGTAGTATTGAGTGACAGTATCCGAGAACTTGCATTCGAATGCATGAGATTTCGATTAGCGAATACTACTACTAGTGAGTGACAGTATCCGAGAACCTGCATTCGAATGCATGAGGTTTCGATTAGCGAATACTACTACTAGTGAGTGATAGTATCCGAGAACTTGCGTTCGAATGCATGAGATTTCGATTAGCGAATACTACTACTAGTGAGTGACAGTATCCGAGAACTTGCATTCGAATGCAAGAGATTTCGATTACTCAATACTACTGCTAGTGAGTGACAGTATCCGAGAACTTGCATTCGAATGCATGGGATTTCGATTAGCGAATACTACTACTAGTGAGTGACGGTATCCGAGAACTTGCATTCGAATGCGTGAGATTTCGATTAGCGAATACTACTACTAGTGAGTGACAGTATCCGAGAACTTGCATTCGAATGCAAGAGATTTCGATTAGCGAATACTACTACTAGTGAGTGATAGTATCCGAGAACTTGCATTCGAATGCAAGAGATTTCGATTAGCGAATACTACTACTAGTGAGTGACAGTATCCGAGAACTTGCATTCGAATGCAAGAGATTTCGATAAGCGAATACTACTACTAGTGAGTGACAGTATCCGAGAACTTGCATTCGAATGCAAGAGATTTCGATTACTCAATACTACTACTAGTGAGTGATTGTATCCGAGAACTTGCATTCGAATGCATGAAATTTCGATTAGCGAATACTACTACTAGTGAGTGACAGTATCCAAGAACTTGCATTCGAATGCATGAAATTTCGATTAGCGAATACTACTACTAGTGAGTGACAGTATCCAAGAACTTGCATTCGAATGCATGGGATTTCGATTAGCGAATACTACTACTAGTGAGTGACAGTATCCGAGAACTTGCATTCGAATGCATGAAATTTCGATTAGCGAATACTACCACTAGTGAGTGACAGTATCCGAATTATTGCATTCGAATGCAAGAGATTTCGATTAGCGAATACTACCACTAGTGAGTGACAGTATCCGAGAACTTGCATTCGAATGCAAGAGATTTCGATTAGCGAACACTACTGCTAGTGAGTGAGAGTATCCGAGAACTTGCATTCGAATGCAAGAGATTTCGATTAGCCAATACTACTACTAGTGTGTGACAGTATCCGAGAACTTGCATTCGAATGCAAGAGATTTCGATTAGCGAATACTACTACTAGTGAGTGACAGTATCCGAGAACTTGCATTCGAATGCAAGAGATTTCGATTAGTGAATACTACTACTAGTGAGTGAGAGTATCCGAGAACTTGCATTCGAATGCAAGAGATTTCGATTAGCGAATACTACTACTTGTGAGTGACAGATTCCGAGAACTCGCATTCGAATGCAAGAGATTTCGATTAGCGAATACTACTACTAGTGAGTGACAGTTTCCGAGAACTTGCATTCGAATGCAAGAGATTTCGATTAGCGAATGCTACTACTAGTGAGTGACAGTATCCGAGAACTTGCATTCGAATGCAAGAGATTTCGATTAGCAAATACTACTACTACTAGTGAGTGACAGTTTCCGAGAACTTGCATTTGAATGCATGAGATTTCGATTAGCGATTACTACTACTAGTGAGTGACAGTATCCGAATTATTGCATTCGAATGCATGAAATTTCGATAAGCGAATACTACTACTAGTGAGTGACAGTATCCGAATTATTGCATTCGAATGCAAGAAATTTCGATTAGCGAATACTACTACTAGTGAGTGACAGTATCCGAATTATTGCATTCGAATGCACGAGATTTCGATTAGTGAATACTACTGCTAGTGAGTGACAGTATCCGAGAACTTGCATTCGAATGCAAGAGATTTCGATTAGCGAATACTACTACTAGTGAGTGAGAGTATCCGAGAACTTGCATTCGAATGCATGAGATTTCGATTAGCGAATACTAGTACTAGTGAGTGACAGTATCAGAGAACTTGCATTCGAATGCATGAGATTTCGATTAGCGAATACTACTACTATTGAGTGACAGTATCCGAGAACTTGCATTCGAATGCATGAGATTTCGATTAGCGAATACTAGTACTAGTGAGTGACAGTATTCGAGAACTTGCATTCGAATGCATGAAATTTCGATTAGCGAATACTACTACTAGTGAGTGACAGTACCCGAGAACCTGCATTCGAATGCATGAGATTTCGATTAGCGAATACTACTACTAGTGAATGACAGCATCCGAATTATTGCATTCGAATGTAAGATATTTCGATTAGCAAATACTACTACTAGTGAGTGACAGTTTCCGAGAACTTGCATTCGAATGCAAGAGATTTCGATTAGCGAATACTACTACTAGTGAGTGACAGTATCCGAATTATTGCATTTGAATGCATGAGATTTCGATTAGCGAATACTACTACTAGTGAGTGACAGTATCCAAATTATTGCATTCGAATGCATGAAATTTCAATTAGCGAATACTACTACTAGTGAGTGACAGTATCCGAATTATTGCATTCGAATGCAAGAAATTTCGATTAGCGAATACTACTACTAGTGAGTGACAGTATCAGAGAACTTGCATTCGAATGCATGAGATTTCGATTAGCGAATACTACTACTAGTGAGTGACAGTATCCGAGAACTGGCATTCGAATGCATGAGATTTCGATTAGCGAATACTACTACTAGCGTGTGACAGTATCCGAGAACTTGCGTTCGAATGCATGAGATTTCGGTTAGCGAATACTACTACTAGTGAGTGACAGTATCCCAATTATTGCATTCGAATGCAAGAGATTTCGATTAGCGAATACTACTACTAGTGAGTGACAGGATCCGAGAACTTGCATTCGAATGCATGAGATTTCGATTAGCGAATACTACTACTAGTGAGTGACAGTATCCGAGAACTTTCATTCGAATGAATGAGATTTCGATTAGCGAATACTACTACTAGTGAGTGACAGTATCCGAATTATTGCATTCGAATGCAGAGATTTGGATTAGCGAATAGTACTACTAGTGAGTGACAGTATCCGAATTATTGTATTCGAATGCAAGAGATTTCGATTAGCGAATACTATTACTAGTGAGTGACAGTATCCGAGAACTTGCATTCGAATGCAAGAGATTTCGATTAGCAAATACTACTACTAGTGAGTGACAGTTTCCGAGAACTTGCATTCGAATGCAAGAGATTTCGATTAGCGAATACTACTACTAGTGAGTGACAGTATCCGAATTATTGCATTCGAATGTATGAAATTTCGATTAGCGAATACTACTGCTAGTGAGTGACAGTATCCGAATTATTGCATTCGAATGCACGAGATTTCGATTAGCGAATACTACTGCTAGTGAGTGACAGTATCCGAGAACTTGCATTCGAATGCAAGAGATTTCGATTAGCGAATACTACTACTAGTGAGTGAGAGTATCCGAGAACTTGCATTCGAATGCATGAGATTTCGATTAGCGAATACTAGTACTAGTGAGTGACAGTATCAGAGAACTTGCATTCGAATGCATGAGATTTCGATTAGCGAATACTACTACTATTGAGTGACAGTATCCGAGAACTTGCATTCGAATGCATGAGATTTCGATTAGCGAATACTAGTACTAGTGAGTGACAGTATTCGAGAACTTGCATTCGAATGCATGAAATTTCGATTAGCGAATACTACTACTAGTGAGTGACAGTACCCGAGAACCTGCATTCGAATGCATGAGATTTCGATTAGCGAATACTACTACTAGTGAATGACAGCATCCGAATTATTGCATTCGAATGTAAGATATTTCGATTAGCAAATACTACTACTAGTGAGTGACAGTTTCCGAGAACTTGCATTCGAATGCAAGAGATTTCGATTAGCGAATACTACTACTAGTGAGTGACAGTATCCGAATTATTGCATTTGAATGCATGAGATTTCGATTAGCGAATACTACTACTAGTGAGTGACAGTATCCAAATTATTGCATTCGAATGCATGAAATTTCAATTAGCGAATACTACTACTAGTGAGTGACAGTATCCGAATTATTGCATTCGAATGCAAGAAATTTCGATTAGCGAATACTACTACTAGTGAGTGACAGTATCAGAGAACTTGCATTCGAATGCATGAGATTTCGATTAGCGAATACTACTACTAGTGAGTGACAGTATCCGAGAACTGGCATTCAAATGCATGAGATTTCGATTAGCGAATACTACTACTAGCGTGTGACAGTATCCGAGAACTTGCGTTCGAATGCATGAGATTTCGGTTAGCGAATACTACTACTAGTGAGTGACAGTATCCCAATTATTGCATTCGAATGCAAGAGATTTCGATTAGCGAATACTACTACTAGTGAGTGACAGGATCCGAGAACTTGCATTCGAATGCATGAGATTTCGATTAGCGAATACTACTACTAGTGAGTGGCAGTATCCGAGAACTTTCATTCGAATGAATGAGATTTCGATTAGCGAATACTACTACTAGTGAGTGACAGTATCCGAATTATTGCATTCGAATGCAGAGATTTGGATTAGCGAATAGTACTACTAGTGAGTGACAGTATCCGAATTATTGTATTCGAATGCAAGAGATTTCGATTAGCGAATACTAATACTAGTGAGTGACAGTATCCGAGAACTTGCATTCGAATGCAAGAGATTTCGATTAGCAAATACTACTACTAGTGAGTGACAGTTTCCGAGAACTTGCATTCGAATGCATGAGATTTCGATTAGCGAATACTACTACTAGTGAGTGACAGTATCCGAATTATTGCATTCGAATGTATGAAATTTCGATTAGCGAATACTACTGCTAGTGAGTGACAGTATCCGAATTATTGCATTCGAATGCATGAGTTTTCGATTAGCGAATACTACTACTAGTGAGTGACAGTATCCGAATTATTGCATTCGAATGCATGAGATTTCGATTAGCGAATACTACTAGTATTGAGTGACAGTATCCGAGAACTTGCATTCGAATGCATGAGATTTCGATTAGCGAATACTATTACTAGTGAGTGACAGTATCCGAGAACTTGCATTCGCATGCATGAGATTTCGGTTAGCGAATACTACTACTAGTGAGTGACAGTATCCGAATTATTGCACTCGAATGCAAGAGATTTCGATTAGCGAATACTACTACTAGTGAGTGACAGTATCCGAGAACTTGCATTCGAATGCAAGAGATTTCTATTAGCGAATACTACTACTAGTGACTGACAGTATCCGAGAACTTGCATTCGAATGCAAGAGATTTCGATTAGCAAATACTGCTACTAGTGAGTGACAGTTTCCGAGAACTTGCATTCGAATGCAAGAGATTTCGATTAGCGAATACTACTACCAGTGAGTGACAGTATCCGAGAACTTGCATTCGAATGCATGAGATTTCGATTAGCGAATACTACCACTAGTGAGTGACAGTATCCGAGAACTTGCATTCGAATGAAAGAGATTTCGATTAGCGAATACTACTACTAGTGAGTGACAGTATCCGAATTATTGCATTCGAATGCAAGAAATTTGGATTAGCGAATACTACTACTTGTGAGTGACAGTATCCGAATTATTGCATTCGAATGCAAGAGATTTCGATTAGCGAATACTATTACTAGTGAGTGACAGTATCCGAGAACTTGCATTCGAATGCAAGAGATTTGGATTAGCAAATACTACTACTAGTGAGTGACAGTTTCCGAGAACTTGCATTCGAATGCAAGAGATTTCGATTAGCGAATACTACTACCAGTGAGTGACAGTATCCGAATTATTGCATTCGAATGCATGAGATATCGATTAGCGAATACTACTACTAGTGAGTGACAGTATCCGAATTATTGCATTCGAATGTATGAAATTTCGATTAGCGAATACTACTACTAGTGAGTGACAGTATCCGAATTATTGCATTCGAATGCATGAGATTTCGATTAGGGAGAACAAGTAGTATTGAGTGACAGTATCCGAGAACTTGCATTCGAATGCATGAGATTTCGATTAGCGAATACTACTACTAGTGAGTGACATTATCCGAGAACTTGCATTCGCATGCATGAGATTTCGGCTAGAGAATACTACTACTAGTGAGTGACAGTATCCGCATTATTGCATTCGAATGCAAGAGATTTCGATTAGCGAATACTATTACTATTGAGTGACAGTATCCGAGAACTTGCATTCGAATGCAAGAGATTTCTATTAGCAAATACTACTACTAGTGAGTGACAGTTTCCGAGAACTTGCATTCGAATGCAAGAGATTTCGATTAGCGAATACTACTACCAGTGAGTGACAGTATCCGTATTATTGCATTCGAATGCATGAGATTTCGATTAGCGAATACTACTACTAGTGAGTGACAGTATCCGAATTATTGCATTCGAATGTATGAAATTTCGATTAGCGAATACTACTACTAGTGAGTGACAGTATCCGAATTATTGCATTCGAATGCATGAGATTTCGATTAGGGAGAACAAGTAGTATTGAGTGACAGTATCCGAGAACTTGCATTCGAATGCATGACATTTCGATTAGCGAATACTACTACTAGTGAGTGACAGTATCCGAGAACCTGCATTCGAATGCATGAGGTTTCGATTAGCGAATACTACTACTAGTGAGTGATAGTATCCGAGAACTTGCGTTCGAATGCATGAGATTTCGATTAGCGAATACTACTACTAGTGAGTGACAGTATCCGAGAACTTGCATTCGAATGCAAGAGATTTCGATTACTCAATACTACTGCTAGTGAGTGACAGTATCCGAGAACTTGCATTCGAATGCATGGGATTTCGATTAGCGAATACTACTACTAGTGAGTGACGGTATCCGAGAACTTGCATTCGAATGCGTGAGATTTCGATTAGCGAATACTACTACTAGTGAGTGACAGTATCCGAGAACTTGCATTCGAATGCAAGAGATTTCGATTAGCGAATACTACTACTAGTGAGTGATAGTATCCGAGAACTTGCATTCGAATGCAAGAGATTTCGATTAGCGAATACTACTACTAGTGAGTGACAGTATCCGAGAACTTGCATTCGAATGCAAGAGATTTCGATAAGCGAATACTACTACTAGTGAGTGACAGTATCCGAGAACTTGCATTCGAATGCAAGAGATTTCGATTACTCAATACTACTACTAGTGAGTGATTGTATCCGAGAACTTGCATTCGAATGCATGAAATTTCGATTAGCGAATACTACTACTAGTGAGTGACAGTATCCAAGAACTTGCATTCGAATGCATGAAATTTCGATTAGCGAATACTACTACTAGTGAGTGACAGTATCCAAGAACTTGCATTCGAATGCATGGGATTTCGATTAGCGAATACTACAACTAGTGAGTGACAGTATCCGAGAACTTGCATTCGAATGCATGAAATTTCGATTAGCGAATACTACCACTAGTGAGTGACAGTATCCGAATTATTGCATTCGAATGCAAGAGATTTCGATTAGCGAATACTACCACTAGTGAGTGACAGTGTCAGAGAACTTGCATTCGAATGCAAGAGATTTCGATTAGCGAACACTACTGCTAGTGAGTGAGAGTATCCGAGAACTTGCATTCGAATGCAAGAGATTTCGATTAGCCAATACTACTACTAGTGTGTGACAGTATCCGAGAACTTGCATTCGAATGCAAGAGATTTCGATTAGCGAATACTACTACTAGTGAGTGACAGTATCCGAGAACTTGCATTCGAATGCAAGAGATTTTGATTAGTGAATACTACTACTAGTGAGTGAGAGTATCCGAGAACTTGCATTCGAAAGCATGAGACTTCGACTAGCGAATACTACTACTAGTGAGTGACAGTTTCCGAGAACTTGCATTATAATGCAAGAGATTTCGATTAGCAAATACTACTACTAGTGAGTGACAGTTTCCGAGAACTTGCATTCGAATGCAAGAGATTTCGATTAGCGAATACTACTACTTGTGAGTGACAGATTCCGAGAACTCGCATTCGAATGCAAGAGATTTCGATTAACGAATACTACTACTAGTGAGTGACAGTTTCCGAGAACTTGCATTCGAATGCAAGAGATTTCGATTAGCGAATGCTACTACTAGTGAGTGACAGTATCCGAGAACTTGCATTCGAATGCAAGAGATTTCGATTAGCAAATACTACTACTACTAGTGAGTGACAGTTTCCGAGAACTTGCATTCGAATGCAAGAGATTTCGATTAGCGAATACTACTACCAGTGAGTGACAGTATCCGAATTATAGCATTTGAATGCATGAGATTTCGATTAGCGATTACTACTACTAGTGAGTGACAGTATCCGAATTATTGCATTCGAATGCATGAAATTTCGATAAGCGAATACTACTACTAGTGAGTGACAGTATCCGAATTATTGCATTCGAATGCAAGAAATTTCGATTAGCGAATACTACTACTAGTGAGTGACAGTATCCGAATTATTGCATTCGAATGCACGAGATTTCGATTAGCGAATACTACTGCTAGTGAGTGACAGTATCCGAGAACTTGCATTCGAATGCAAGAGATTTCGATTAGCGAATACTACTACTAGTGAGTGAGAGTATCCGAGAACTTGCATTCGAATGCATGAGATTTCGATTAGCGAATACTAGTACTAGTGAGTGACAGTATCAGAGAACTTGCATTCGAATGCATGAGATTTCGATTAGCGAATACTACTACTATTGAGTGACAGTATCCGAGAACTTGCATTCGAATGCATGAGATTTCGATTAGCGAATACTAGTACTAGTGAGTGACAGTATTCGAGAACTTGCATTCGAATGCATGAAATTTCGATTAGCGAATACTACTACTAGTGAGTGACAGTACCCGAGAACCTGCATTCGAATGCATGAGATTTCGATTAGCGAATACTACTACTAGTGAATGACAGCAACCGAATTATTGCATTCGAATGTAAGATATTTCGATTAGCAAATACTACTACTAGCGTGTGACAGTATCCGAAAACTTGCGTTCGAATGCATGAGATTTCGGTTAGCGAATACTACTACTAGTGAGTGACAGTATCCCAATTATTGCATTCGAATGCAAGAGATTTCGATTAGCGAATACTACTACTAGTGAGTGACAGGATCCGAGAACTTGCATTCGAATGCATGAGATTTCGATTAGCGAATACTACTACTAGTGAGTGACAGTAACCGAGAACTTTCATTCGAATGAATGAGATTTCGATTAGCGAATACTACTACTAGTGAGTGACAGTATCCGAATTATTGCATTCGAATGCAGAGATTTGGATTAGCGAATAGTACTACTAGTGAGTGACAGTATCCGAATTATTGCATTCGAATGCAAGAGACTTCGATTAGCGAATACTATTACTAGTGAGTGACAGTATCCGAGAACTTGCATTCGAATGCAAGAGATTTCGATTAAAGAATACTACTACTAGTGAGTGACAGTTTCCGAGAACTTGCATTCGAATGCAAGAGATTTCGATTAGCGAATACTACTACTAGTGAGTGACAGTATCCGAATTATTGCATTCGAATGTATGAAATTTCGATTAGCGAATACTACTGCTAGTGAGTGACAGTATCCGAATTATTGCATTCGAATGCATGAGATTTCGATTAGCGAATACTACTACTAGTGAGTGACTGTATCCGAATTATTGCATTCGAATGCATGAGATTTCGATTAGCGAATACTACTAGTATTGAGTGACAGTATCCGAGAACTTGCATTCGAATGCATGAGATTTCGATTAGCGAATACTATTACTAGTGAGTGACAGTATCCGAGAACTTGCATTCGCATGCATGAGATTTCGGTTAGCGAATACTACTACCAGTGAGTGACAGTATCCGAATTATTGCACTCGAATGCAAGAGATTTCGATTAGCGAATACTACTACTAGTGAGTGACAGTATCCGAGAACTTGCATTCGAATGCAAGAGATTTCTATTAGCGAATACTACTACTAGTGACTGACAGTATCCGAGAACTTGCATTCGAATGCAAGAGATTTCGATTAGCAAATACTGCTACTAGTGAGTGACAGTTTCCGAGAACTTGCATTCGAATGCAAGAGATTTCGATTAGCGAATACTACTACCAGTGAGTGACAGCATCCGATTTATTGCACTCGAATGCATGAGATTTCGATTAGCGAATACTACTACTAGTGAGTGACAGTATCCCAATTATTGCATTCGAATGCATGAAATTTCGATTAGCGAATACTACTACTAGTGAGTGACAGTATCCGAATTATTGCATTCGAATGCAAGAAATTTCGATTAGCGAATACTACTACTAGTGAGTGACAGTATCAGAGAACTTGCATTCGAATGCATGAGATTTCGATTAGCGAATACTACTACTATTGAGTGACAGTATCCGAGAACTTGCATTCGAATGCATGAGATTTCGATTAGCGAATACTAGTACTAGTGAGTGACAGTATTCGAGAACTTGCATTCCAATGCATGAAATTTCGATTAGCGAATACTACTACTAGTGAGTGACAGTATCCGAGAACCTGCATTCGAATGCATGAGATTTCGATTAGCGAATACTACTACTAGTGAATGACAGCATCCGAATTATTGCATTCGAATGTAAGATATTTCGATTAGCAAATACTACTACTAGTGAGTGACAGATTCCGAGAACTTGCATTCGAATGCAAGAGATTTCGATTAGCCAATACTACTACTACTGAGTGACAGTATCCGAATTATTGCATTTGAATGCATGAGATTTCGATTAGCGAATACTACTACTAGTGAGTGACAGTATCCAAATTATTGCATTCGAATGCATGAAATTTCGATTAGCGAATACTACTACTAGTGAGTGACAGTATCCGAATTATTGCATTCGAATGCAAGAAATTTCGATTAGCGAATACTACTACTAGTGAGTGACAGTATCAGAGAACTTGCATTCGAATGCATGAGATTTCGATTAGCGAATACTACTACTAGTGAGTGACAGTATCCGAGAACTGGCATTCGAATGCATGAGATTTCGATTAGCGAATACTACTACTAGCGTGTGACAGTATCCGAGAACTTGCATTCGAATGCATGAGATTTCGGTTAGCGAATACTACTACTAGTGAGTGACAGTATCCCAATTATTGCATTCGAATGCAAGAGATTTCGATTAGCGAATACTACTACTAGTGAGTGACAGGATCCGAGAACTTGCATTCGAATGCATGAGATTTCGATTAGCGAATACTACTACTAGTGAGTGACAGTATCCGAGAACTTTCATTCGGATGAATGAGATTTCGATTAGCGAATACTACTACTAGTGAGTGACAGTATCCGAATTATTGCATTCGAATGCAGAGATTTGGATTAGCGAATAGTGCTACTAGTGAGTGACAGTATCCGAATTATTGCATTCGAATGCAAGAGATTTCGATTAGCGAATACTATTACTAGTGAGTGACAGTATCCGAGAACTTGCATTCGAATGCAAGAGATTTCGATTAGCAAATACTACTACTAGTGAGTGACAGTTTCCGAGAACTTGCATTCGAATGCAAGAGATTTCGATTAGCGAATACTACTACTAGTGAGTGACAGTATCCGAATTATTGCATTCGAATGTATGAAATTTCGATTAGGGAATACTACTACTAGTGAGTGACAGTATCCGAATTATTGCATTCGAATGCATGAGATTTCGATTAGCGAATACTACTAGTATTGTGTGACAGTATCCGAGAACTTGCATTCGAATGCATGAGATTTCGATTAGCGAATACTACTACTAGTGAGTGACAGTATCCGAGAACTTGCATTCGCATGCATGAGATTTCGGTTAGCGAATACTACTACTAGTGAGTGACAGTATCCGAATTATTGCACTCGAATGCAAGAGATTTCGATTAGCGAATACTACTACTAGTGAGTGACAGTATCCGAGAACTTGCATTCGAATGCAAGAGATTTCGATTACTCAATACTACTACTAGTGAGTGATAGTATCCGAGAACTTGCGTTCGAATGCATGAGATTTCGATTAGCGAATACTACTACTAGTGAGTGACAGTATCCGAGAACTTGCATTCGAATGCAAGAGATTTCGATTACTCAATACTACTGCTAGTGAGTGACAGTATCCGAGAACCTGCATTCCGAATGCATGAGATTTCGATTAGCGAATACTACTACTAGTGAGTGACAGTATCCGAGAACTTGCATTCGAATGCATGAGATTTCGATTAGCGAATACTACTACTAGTGAGTGACAGTATCCGAATTATTGCATTCGAATGCAAGAGATTTCGATTAGCGAATACTACTACTAGTGAGTGACAGTATCCGAGAACTTGCATTCGAATGCAAGAGATTTCGATTAGCGAATACTACTACTAGTGAGTGACAGTATCCGAGAACTTGCATTCGAATGCAAGAGATTTCGATTAGCGAATCCTACTACTAGTGAGTGACAGTATCCGACAACTTGCATTCGAATGCAAGAGATTTCGATAAGCGAATACTACTACTAGTGAGTGACAGTATCCGAGAACTTGCATTCGAATGCAAGAGATTTCGATTACTCAATACTACTACTAGTGAGTGACAGTATCCGAGAACTTGCATTCGAATGCATGAGATTTTGATTAGCGAATACTACTACTAGTGAGTGACAGTATCCGAGAACTTGCATTCGATGCATGAGATTTCGATTAGCGAATACTACTACTAGTGAGTGACAGTATCCGAGAACTTGCATTCGAATGCATGAAATTTCGATTAGCGAATACTACTACTAGTGAGTGACAGTATCCAAGAACTTGCATTCGAATGCATGAAATTTCGATTAGCGAATACTACTAGTAGTGAGTGACAGTATCCGAGAACTTGCATTCGAATGCATGGGATTTCGATTAGCGAATACTACTACTAGTGAGTGACAGTATCCGAGAACTTGCATTCGAATGCATGAAATTGCGATTAGCGAATACTACTACTAGTGAGTGACAGTATCCGAATTATTGCATTCGAATGCAAGAGATTTCGATTAGCGAATACAACTACTAGTGAGTGACAGTATCCGAGAACTTGCATTCGAATGCAAGAGATTTCGATTAGCGAATACTACTGCTAGTGAGTAACAGAATCCGAGAACTTGCATTCGAATGCAAGAGATTTCGATTAGCCAATACTACTACTAGTGAGTGACAGGATCCGAGAACTTGCATTCGAATGCAAGAGATTTCGATTAGCGAATACTACTACAAGTGAGTGACAGTATCTGAGAACTTGCATCGAATGCAAGAGATTTCGGTTAGCGAATACTACTGCTAGTGAGTGAGAGTATCCGAGAACTTGCATTCGAAAGCATGAGACTTCGATTAGCGAATACTACTACTAGTGAGTGACAGTTTCCGAGAACAAGCATTATAATGCAAGAGATTTCGATTAGCAAATACTACTACTAATGAGTGACAGTTTCCGAGAACTTGCATTCGAATGCAAGAGTTTTCGATTAGCGAATACTACTACTAGTGAGTGACAGTATCCGAGAACTTGCATTCGAATGCAAGAGATTTCGATTAGCAAATACTACTACTAGTGAGTGACAGTTTCCGAGAACTTGCATTCAAATGCAAGAGATTTCGATATGCGAATACTACTACTAATGAGTGACAGTATCCGAATTATTGCATTCGAATGTATGAAATTTCGATTAGCGAATACTACTACTAGTGAGTGACAGTATCCGAATTATTGCATTCGAATGCATGAGATTTCGATTAGCGAATACTACTAGTATTGAGTGACAGTATCCGAGAACTTGCATTCGAAAGCATGAGACTTCGATTAGCGAATACTACTACTAGTGAGTGACAGTATCCGAGAACTTGCATTCGAATGCAAGAGATTTCGATTAGCGAATACTACTACTAGTGAGTGACAGTATCCGAGAACTTGCATTCGCATGCATGAGATTTCGGTTAGCGAATACTACTACTAGTGAGTGACAGAATCCGAATTATTGCACTCGAATGCAAGAGATTTCGATTAGCGAATACTACTACTAGTGAGTGCCAGTATCCGAGAACTTGCATTCGAATGCAAGAGATCTCGATTACTCAATACTACTACTAGTGAGTGATAGTTTCCGAGAACTTGCATTCGAATGCAAGAGATTTCGATTAGCAAATACTACTACTAATGAGTGACAGTTTCCGAGAACTTGCATTCTAATGCAAGAGATTTCGATTAGCGAATACTACTACTAGTGAGTGACAGTATCCGAGAACTTGCATTCGAATGCAAGAGATTTCGATTAGCGAATACTACTACTAGTGAGTGACAGTATCCGAGAACTTGCATTCGCATGCATGAGATTTCGGTTAGCGAATACTACTACTAGTGAGTGACAGTATCCGAATTATTGCACTCGAATGCAAGAGATTTCGATTAGCGAATACTACTACTAGTGAGTGACAGTATCCGAGAACTTGCATTCGAATGCAAGAGATCTCGATTACTCAATACTACTACTAGTGAGTGACAGTATCCGAGAACTTGCATTCAAATGCATGAGATTTCGATTAGCGAATACTACTACTAGTGAGTGACTGTATCCGAATTATTGCATTCGAATGCATGAGATTTCGATTAGCGAATACTACTAGTATTGAGTGACAGTATCCGAGAACTTGCATTCGAATGCATGAGATTTCGATTAGCGAATACTATTACTAGTGAGTGACAGTATCCGAGAACTTGCATTCGCATGCATGAGATTTCGGTTAGCGAATACTACTACTAGTGAGTGACAGTATCCGAATTATTGCACTCGAATGCAAGAGATTTCGATTAGCGAATACTACTACTAGTGAGTGACAGTATCCGAGAACTTGCATTCGAATGCAAGAGATTTCTATTAGCGAATACTACTACTAGTGACTGACAGTATCCGAGAACTTGCATTCGAATGCAAGAGATTTCGATTAGCAAATACTGCTACTAGTGAGTGACAGTTTCCGAGAACTTGCATTCGAATGCAAGAGATTTCGATTAGCGAATACTACTACCAGTGAGTGACAGCATCCGATTTATTGCACTCGAATGCATGAGATTTCGATTAGCGAATACTACTACTAGTGAGTGACAGTATCCCAATTATTGCATTCGAATGCATGAAATTTCGATTAGCGAATACTACTACTAGTGAGTGACAGTATCCGAATTATTGCATTCGAATGCAAGAAATTTCGATTAGCGAATACTACTACTAGTGAGTGACAGTATCAGAGAACTTGCATTCGAATGCATGAGATTTCGATTAGCGAATACTACTACTATTGAGTGACAGTATCCGAGAACTTGCATTCGAATGCATGAGATTTCGATTAGCGAATACTAGTACTAGTGAGTGACAGTATTCGAGAACTTGCATTCCAATGCATGAAATTTCGATTAGCGAATACTACTACTAGTGAGTGACAGTATCCGAGAACCTGCATTCGAATGCATGAGATTTCGATTAGCGAATACTACTACTAGTGAATGACAGCATCCGAATTATTGCATTCGAATGTAAGATATTTCGATTAGCAAATACTACTACTAGTGAGTGACAGTTTCCGAGAACTTGCATTCGAATGCAAGAGATTTCGATTAGCCAATACTACTACTACTGAGTGACAGTATCCGAATTATTGCATTTGAATGCATGAGATTTCGATTAGCGAATACTACTACTAGTGAGTGACAGTATCCAAATTATTGCATTCGAATGCATGAAATTTCGATTAGCGAATACTACTACTAGTGAGTGACAGTATCCGAATTATTGCATTCGAATGCAAGAAATTTCGATTAGCGAATACTACTACTAGTGAGTGACAGTATCAGAGAACTTGCATTCGAATGCATGAGATTTCGATTAGCGAATACTACTACTAGTGAGTGACAGTATCCGAGAACTGGCATTCGAATGCATGAGATTTCGATTAGCGAATACTACTACTAGCGTGTGACAGTATCCGAGAACTTGCATTCGAATGCATGAGATTTCGGTTAGCGAATACTACTACTAGTGAGTGACAGTATCTCAATTATTGCATTCGAATGCAAGAGATTTCGATTAGCGAATACTACTACTAGTGAGTGACAGGATCCGAGAACTTGCATTCGAATGCATGAGATTTCGATTAGCGAATACTACTACTAGTGAGTGACAGTATCCGAGAACTTTCATTCGGATGAATGAGATTTCGATTAGCGAATACTACTACTAGTGAGTGACAGTATCCGAATTATTGCATTCGAATGCAGAGATTTGGATTAGCGAATAGTGCTACTAGTGAGTGACAGTATCCGAATTATTGCATTCGAATGCAAGAGATTTCGATTAGCGAATACTATTACTAGTGAGTGACAGTATCCGAGAACTTGCATTCGAATGCAAGAGATTTCGATTAGCAAATACTACTACTAGTGAGTGACAGTTTCCGAGAACTTGCATTCGAATGCAAGAGATTTCGATTAGCGAATACTACTACTAGTGAGTGACAGTATCCGAATTATTGCATTCGAATGTATGAAATTTCGATTAGGGAATACTACTACTAGTGAGTGACAGTATCCGAATTATTGCATTCGAATGCATGAGATTTCGATTAGCGAATACTACTAGTATTGTGTGACAGTATCCGAGAACTTGCATTCGAATGCATGAGATTTCGATTAGCGAATACTACTACTAGTGAGTGACAGTATCCGAGAACTTGCATTCGCATGCATGAGATTTCGGTTAGCGAATACTACTACTAGTGAGTGACAGTATCCGAATTATTGCACTCGAATGCAAGAGATTTCGATTAGCGAATACTACTACTAGTGAGTGACAGTATCCGAGAACTTGCATTCGAATGCAAGAGATTTCGATTACTCAATACTACTACTAGTGAGTGATAGTATCCGAGAACTTGCGTTCGAATGCATGAGATTTCGATTAGCGAATACTACTACTAGTGAGTGACAGTATCCGAGAACTTGCATTCGAATGCAAGAGATTTCGATTACTCAATACTACTGCTAGTGAGTGACAGTATCCGAGAACCTGCATTCCGAATGCATGAGATTTCGATTAGCGAATACTACTACTAGTGAGTGACAGTATCCGAGAACTTGCATTCGAATGCATGAGATTTCGATTAGCGAATACTACTACTAGTGAGTGACAGTATCCGAATTATTGCATTCGAATGCAAGAGATTTCGATTAGCGAATACTACTACTAGTGAGTGACAGTATCCGAGAACTTGCATTCGAATGCAAGAGATTTCGATTAGCGAATACTACTACTAGTGAGTGACAGTATCCGAGAACTTGCATTCGAATGCAAGAGATTTCGATTAGCGAATCCTACTACTAGTGAGTGACAGTATCCGACAACTTGCATTCGAATGCAAGAGATTTCGATAAGCGAATACTACTACTAGTGAGTGACAGTATCCGAGAACTTGCATTCGAATGCAAGAGATTTCGATTACTCAATACTACTACTAGTGAGTGACAGTATCCGAGAACTTGCATTCGAATGCATGAGATTTTGATTAGCGAATACTACTACTAGTGAGTGACAGTATCCGAGAACTTGCATTCGATGCATGAGATTTCGATTAGCGAATACTACTACTAGTGAGTGACAGTATCCGAGAACTTGCATTCGAATGCATGAAATTTCGATTAGCGAATACTACTACTAGTGAGTGACAGTATCCAAGAACTTGCATTCGAATGCATGAAATTTCGATTAGCGAATACTACTAGTAGTGAGTGACAGTATCCGAGAACTTGCATTCGAATGCATGGGATTTCGATTAGCGAATACTACTACTAGTGAGTGACAGTATCCGAGAACTTGCATTCGAATGCATGAAATTGCGATTAGCGAATACTACTACTAGTGAGTGACAGTATCCGAATTATTGCATTCGAATGCAAGAGATTTCGATTAGCGAATACAACTACTAGTGAGTGACAGTATCCGAGAACTTGCATTCGAATGCAAGAGATTTCGATTAGCGAATACTACTGCTAGTGAGTAACAGAATCCGAGAACTTGCATTCGAATGCAAGAGATTTCGATTAGCCAATACTACTACTAGTGAGTGACAGGATCCGAGAACTTGCATTCGAATGCAAGAGATTTCGATTAGCGAATACTACTACAAGTGAGTGACAGTATCTGAGAACTTGCATCGAATGCAAGAGATTTCGGTTAGCGAATACTACTGCTAGTGAGTGAGAGTATCCGAGAACTTGCATTCGAAAGCATGAGACTTCGATTAGCGAATACTACTACTAGTGAGTGACAGTTTCCGAGAACAAGCATTATAATGCAAGAGATTTCGATTAGCAAATACTACTACTAATGAGTGACAGTTTCCGAGAACTTGCATTCGAATGCAAGAGTTTTCGATTAGCGAATACTACTACTAGTGAGTGACAGTATCCGAGAACTTGCATTCGAATGCAAGAGATTTCGATTAGCAAATACTACTACTAGTGAGTGACAGTTTCCGAGAACTTGCATTCAAATGCAAGAGATTTCGATATGCGAATACTACTACTAATGAGTGACAGTATCCGAATTATTGCATTCGAATGTATGAAATTTCGATTAGCGAATACTACTACTAGTGAGTGACAGTATCCGAATTATTGCATTCGAATGCATGAGATTTCGATTAGCGAATACTACTAGTATTGAGTGACAGTATCCGAGAACTTGCATTCGAAAGCATGAGACTTCGATTAGCGAATACTACTACTAGTGAGTGACAGTATCCGAGAACTTGCATTCGAATGCAAGAGATTTCGATTAGCGAATACTACTACTAGTGAGTGACAGTATCCGAGAACTTGCATTCGCATGCATGAGATTTCGGTTAGCGAATACTACTACTAGTGAGTGACAGAATCCGAATTATTGCACTCGAATGCAAGAGATTTCGATTAGCGAATACTACTACTAGTGAGTGCCAGTATCCGAGAACTTGCATTCGAATGCAAGAGATCTCGATTACTCAATACTACTACTAGTGAGTGATAGTTTCCGAGAACTTGCATTCGAATGCAAGAGATTTCGATTAGCAAATACTACTACTAATGAGTGACAGTTTCCGAGAACTTGCATTCTAATGCAAGAGATTTCGATTAGCGAATACTACTACTAGTGAGTGACAGTATCCGAGAACTTGCATTCGAATGCAAGAGATTTCGATTAGCGAATACTACTACTAGTGAGTGACAGTATCCGAGAACTTGCATTCGCATGCATGAGATTTCGGTTAGCGAATACTACTACTAGTGAGTGACAGTATCCGAATTATTGCACTCGAATGCAAGAGATTTCGATTAGCGAATACTACTACTAGTGAGTGACAGTATCCGAGAACTTGCATTCGAATGCAAGAGATCTCGATTACTCAATACTACTACTAGTGAGTGACAGTATCCGAGAACTTGCATTCAAATGCATGAGATTTCGATTAGCGAATACTACTACTAGTGACTGATAGTATCCGAGAACTTGCGTTCGAATGCATGAGATTTCGATTAGCGAATACTACTACTAGTGAGTGATAGTATCCGAGAACTTGCATTCGAATGCAAGAGATTTCGATTACTCAATACTACTATTAGTGAGTGACAGTCTCCGAGAACCTGCATTCCGAATGCATGAGATTTCGATTAGCGAATACTACTACTAGTGAGTGACAGTATCCGAGAACTTGCATTCGAATGCATGAGATTTCGATTAGCGAATACTACTACTAGTGAGTGACAGTATCCGAATTATTGCATTCGAATGCAAGAGATTTCGATTAGCGAACACTACTACTAGTGGGTGACAGTATCCGAGAACTTGCATTCGAATGCATGAGATTTCGATTAGCGAATACTACTACTAGTGAGTGACAGTGTCCGAGAACTTGCATTCGAATGCAGGAGATTTCGATTACTCAATACTACTGCTAGTGAGTGACAGTATCCGAGAACCTGCATTCCGAATGCATGAGATTTCGATTAGCGAATACTACTACTAGTGAGTGACAGTATCCGAGAACTTGCATTCGAATGCATGAGATTTCGATTAGCGAATACTACTACTAGTGAGTGACAGTATCCGAATTATTGCATTCGAATGCAAGAGATTTCGATTAGCGAATACAACTACTAGTGAGTGACAGTATCCGAGAACTTGCATTCGAATGCAAGAGATTTCGATTAGCGAATACTACTACTAGTGAGTGACAGTATCCGAATTATTGCATTCGAATGCAAGAGATTTCGATTAGCGAATACTACTACTAGTGAGTGACAGTATCCGAGAACTTGCATTCGAATGCATGAGATTTCGATTAGCGAATACGACTACTAGTGAGTGACAGTATCCGAGAACTTGCATTCGATGCATGAGATTTCGATTAGCGAATACTACTACTAGTGAGTGACAGTATCCAAGAACTTGCATTCGAATGCATGAAATTTCGATTAGCGAATACTACTACTAGTGAGTGACAGTATCCGAGAACTTGCATTCGAATGCATGAAATTTCGATTAGCGAATACTACTACTAGTGAGTGACAGTATCCAAGAACTTGCATTCGAATGCCTGAAATTTCGATTAGCGAATACTACTACTAGTGAGTGACAGTATCCGAGAACTTGCATTTGAATGCATGGGATTTCGATTAGCGAATACTACAACTAGTGAGTGACAGTATCCGAGAACTTGCATTCGAATGCATGAAATTGCGATTAGCGAATACTACTACTAGTGAGTGAAAGTATCCGAATTATTGCATTCGAATGCAAGAGATTTCGATTAGCGAATACTACTACTAGTGAGTGACAGTATCCGAGAACTTGCATTCGAATGCAAGAGATTTCGATTAGCGAATACTACTGCTAGTGAGTAACAGAATCCGAGAACTTGCATTCGAATGCAAGAGATTTCGATTAGCCAATACTACTACTAGTGAGTGACAGTATCCGAGAACTTGCATTCGAATGCAAGAGATTTCGATTAGCGAATACTACTACTAGTGAGTGACAGTATCTGAGAACTTGCATCGAATGCAAGAGATTTCGATTACTCAATACTACTACTAGTGAGTGACAGTATCCGAGAACTTGCATTCGAATGCATGAGATTTCGATTAGCGAATACTACTACAAGTGAGTGATAGTATTTGAGAACTTGCATTCGAGTGCACGAGATTTCGATTAGCGAATACTACTACTAGTGAGTGAGAGTATCCGAGAACTTGCATTCGAAAGCATGAGACTTCGATTAGCGAATACTACTACTAGTGAGTGACAGTTTCCGAGAACTTGCATTATAATGCAAGAGATTTCGATTAGCAAATACTACTACTAGTGGGTGACAGTTTCCGAGAACTTGCATTCGAATGCAAGAGACTTCGATTAGCGAATTCTACTACTAGTGAGTGACAGTTTCCGAGAACTCGCATTCGAATGCAAGAGATTTCGATTAACGAAAGCTACTACTAGTGAGTGACAGTATCCGAGAACTTGCATTCGAATGCAAGAGATTTCGATTAGCAAATACTACTACTAGTGAGTGACAGTTTCCGAGAACTTGCATTCGAATGCAAGAGATTTCGATTAGCGAATACTACTACTAGTGAGTGACAGTATCCGAGAACTTGCATTCGAATGCAAGAGATTTCGATTAGCAAATACTACTACTAGTGAGTGACAGTTTCCGAGAACTTGCATTCGAATGCAAGAGATTTCGATTAGCGAATACTACTACTAGTGAGTGCCAGTATCCGAGAACTTGCATTCGAATGCATGAGATTTCGATTAGCGAATACTACTACTAGTGATAGACAGTATCCGAGAACTTGCATTCGATGCATGAGATTTCGATTAGCGAATACTACTACTAGTGAGTGACAGTATTCGAGAACTTGCATTCGAATGCATGAGATTTCGATTAGCGAATACTACTACTAGTGAGTGACAGTATCCGTGAACTTGCATTCGCATGCATGAGATTTCGGTTAGCGAATACTACTACTAGTGAGTGACAGTATCCGAATTATTGCATTCCAATGCAAGAGATCTCGATTAGCGAATACTACTACTAGTGAGTGACAGTATCCGAGAACTTGCATTCGAATGCAAGAGATTTCGATTACTCAATACTACTACTAGTGAGTGACAGTATCCGAGAACTTGCATTCAAATGCATGAGATTTCGATTAGCGAATACTACTACTAGTGAGTGATAGTATCCGAGAACTTGCGTTCGAATGCATGAGATTTCGATTAGCGAATACTACTACTGGTGAGTGACAGTATCCGAGAACTTGCATTCGAATGCAAGAGATTTCGATTACTCAATACTACTATTAGTGAGTGACAGTATCCGAGAACCTGCATTCCGAATGCATGAGATTTCGATTAGCGAATACTACTACTAGTGAGTGACAGTATCCGAGAACTTGCATTCGAATGCATGATATTTCGATTAGCGAATACTACTACTAGTGAGTGACAGTATCCGAGAACTTGCATTCGAATGCAAGAGATTTCGATTAGCGAATACTACTACTAGTGAGTGACAGTATCCGAATTATTGCATTCGAATGTATGAAATTTCGATTAGCGAATACTACTACTAGTGAGTGACAGTATCCGAATTATTGCATTCGAATGCATGAGATTTCGATTAGCGAATACTACTAGTATTGAGTGACAGTATCCGAGAACTTGCATTCGAATGCATGAGATTTCGATTAGCGAATACTGCTACTAGTGAGTGACAGTATCCGAGAACTTGCTTTCGCATGCATGAGATTTCGGTTAGCGAATACTACTACTAGTGAGTGACAGTATCCGAATTATTGCACTCGAATGCAAGAGATTTCGATTAGCGAATACTACTACTAGTGAGTGACAGTATCCGAGAACTTGCATTCGAATGCAAGAGATTTCGATTACTCAATACTACTACTAGAGAGTGACAGTATCCGAGAACTTGCATTCGAATGCATGAGATTTCGATTAGCGAATACTACTACTAGTGAGTGATAGTATCCGAGAACTTGCGTTCGAATGCATGAGATTTCGATTAGCGAATACTACTACTAGTGAGTGACAGTATCCGAGAACTTGCATTCGAATGCACGAGATTTCGATTAGCGAATACTACTGCTAGTGAGTGACAGTATCCGAGAACCTGCATTCCGAATGCATGAGATTTCGATTAGCGAATACTACTACTAGTGAGTGACAGTATCCGAGAACTTGCATTCGAATGCATGAGATTTCGATTAGCGAATACTACTACTAGTGAGTGACAGTATCCGAGAATTTGCATTCGAATGCATGGGATTTCGATTAGCGAATACTACTACTAGTGAGTGACAGTATCCGAGAACTTGCATTCGAATGCATGAAATTGCGATTAGCGAATACTACTACTAGTGAGTGACAGAATCCGAATTATTGCATTCGAATGCAAGAGATTTCGATTAGCGAATACTACTACTAGTGAGTGACAGTATCCGAGGACTTGCATTCGAATGCAAGAGATTTCGATTAGCGAATACTACTGCTAGTGAGTAACAGAATCCGAGAACTTGCATCGAATGCAAGAGATTTCGATTACTCAATACTACTACTAGTGAGTGACAGTATCCGAGAACTTGCATTCGAATGCATGCGATTTCGATTAGCGAATACTACTACTAGTGAGTGATAGTATTTGAGAACTTGCATTCGAGTGCACGAGATTTCGATTAGCGAATACTACTACTAGTGAGTGAGAGTATCCGAGAACTTGCATTCGAAAGCATGAGACTTCGATTAGCGAATACTACTACTAGTGAGTGACAGTTTCCGAGAACTTGCATTATAATGCAAGAGATTTCGATTAGCAAATACTACTACTAGTGAGTGACAGTTTCCGAGAACTTGCATTCGAATGCAAGAGACTTCGATTAGCGAATACTACTACTAGTGAGTGACAGTTTCCGAGAACTCGCATTCGAATGCAAGAGATTTCAATTTGCGAAAACTACTACTAGTGAGTGACAGTATCCGAGAACTTGCATTCGAATGCAAGAGATTTCGATTAGCAAATACTACTACTAGTGAGTGACAGTTTCCGAGAACTTGCATTCGAATGCAAGAGATTTCCATTAGCGAATACTACTACTAGTGAGTGACAGTATCCGAGAACTTGCATTCGAATGCAAGAGATTTCGATTAGCGAATACTACTACTAGTGAGTGACAGTATCCGAATTATTGCATTCGAATGTATGAAATTTCGATTAGCGAATACTACTACTAGTGAGTGACAGTATCCGAATTATTGCATTCGAATGCATGAGATTTCGATTAGCGAATACTACTAGTATTGAGTGACAGTATCCGAGAACTTTCATTCGAATGCATGAGATTTCGATTAGCGAATACTACTACTAGTGAGTGACAGTATCCGAGAACTTGCATTCGCATGCATGAGATTTCGGTTAGCGAATACTACTACTAGTGAGTGACAGTATCCGAATTATTGCACTCGAATGCAAGAGATTTCGATTAGCGAATACTACTACTAGTGAGTGACAGTATCCGAGAACTTGCATTCGAATGCAAGAGATTTCGATTACTCAATACTACTACTAGAGAGTGACAGTATCCGAGAACTTGCATTCGAATGCATGAGATTTCGATTAGCGAATACTGCTACTAGTGAGTGATAGTATCCGAGAACTTGCGTTCGAATGCATGAGATTTCGATTAGCGAATACTACTACTAGTGAGTGACAGTATCCGAGAACTTGCATTCGAATGCAAGAGATTTCGATTAGCGAATACTACTTCTAGTGAGTGACAGTATCCGAGAACCTGCATTCCCAATGCATGAGATTTCGATTAGCGAATACTACTACTAGTGAGTGACAGTATCCGAGAACTTGCATTCGAATGCATGAGATTTCGATTAGCGAATACTACTACTAGTGAGTGACAGTATCCGCATTATTGCATTCGAATGCAAGTGATTTCGATTAGCGAATACTACTACTAGTGAGTGACAGTATCCGAGAACTTGCCATCGTATGCAAGAGATTTCGATTAGCGAATACTACTACTAGTGAGTGACAGTATCCGAGAACTTGCATTCGAATGCAAGAGATTTCGATTAGCGAATACTACTACTAGTGAGTGACAGTATCCGAGAACTTGCATTCGAATGCAAGAGATTTGAATAAGCGAATACTACTACTAGTGAGTGACAGTATCCGAGAACTTGCATTCGAATGCAAGAGATTTCGATTACTCAATACTACTACTAGTGAGTGCCAGTATCCGAGAACTTGCATTCGAATGCATGAGATTTCGATTAGCGAATACTACTACTAGTGAGTGACAGTATCCGGGAACTTGCATTCGATGCATGAGATTTCGATTAGCGAATACTACTACTAGTGAGTGACAGTATCCGAGAACTTGCATTCGAATGCATGAAATTTCGATTAGCGAACACTACTACTAGTGAGTGACAGTATCCGAGAACTTGCATTCGAATGCATGAAATTTCGATTAGCGAATACTACTACTAGTGAGTGACAGTATCCAAGAACTTGCATTCGAATGCATGAAATTTCGATTAGCGAATACTACTACTAGTGAGTGACAGTATCCGAGAACTTGCATTCGAATTCATGGGATTTCGATTAGCGAATACTACTGTTAGTGAATGACAGTATCCTAGAACTTGCATTCGAATTCATGAAATTGCGATTAGCGAATACTACTGCAAGTGAGTGACAGTATCCGAATTATTGCATTCGAATGCAAGAGATTTCAATTAGCGAATACTACTACTAGTGAGTGACAGTATCCGAGAACTTGCATTCGAATGCAAGAGATTTCGATTAGCGAATACTACTGCTAGTGAGTAACAGAATCCGAGAACTTGCATTCGAATGCAAGAGATTTCGATTAGCCAATACTACTACTAGTGAGTGACAGTATCCGAGAACTTGCATTCGAATGCAAGAGATTTCGATTAGCGAATACTACTACTAGTGAGTGAAAGTATCTGAGAACTTGCATCGAATGCAAGAGATTTCGATTAGCGAATACTACTACTAGTGACTGAGAGTATCCGAGAACTTGCATTCGAAAGCATGAGACTTCGATTAGCGAATACTACTACTAGTGAGTGACAGTTTCCGAGAACTTGCATTATAATGCAAGAGATTTCGATTACTCAATACTACTGCTAGTGAGTGACAGTATCCGAGAACTTGCATTCGAATTCATGGGATTTCGATTAGCGAATACTACTGTTAGTGAATGACAGTATCCTAGAACTTGCATTCGAATTCATGAAATTGCGATTAGCGAATACTACTACTAGTGAGTGATAGTTTCCGAGAACTTGCATTCGAATGCAAGAGATTTCGATTAGCGAATACTACTACTAGTGAGTGACAGTTTCCGAGAACTCGCATTCGAATGCAAGAGTTTCGATTAGCGAAAACTACTACTAGTGAGTGACAGTATCCGAGAACTTGTATTCGAATGCATGAGATTTCGATTAGCGAATACTACTACTAGTGAGTGACAGTATCCGAGAACTTGCATTCGAATGCATGAGATTTCGATTAGCGAATACTACTACTAGTGAGTGACAGTATCCGAATTATTGCATTCGAATGCATGAGATTTCGATTAGCGAATACTACTACTAGTGAGTGATAGTATCCGAGAACTTGCATTCGAATGCATGATATTTCGATTAGCGAATACTACTACTAGTGAGTGACAGTATCCGAGAACTTGCATTCGAATGCAAGAGATTTCGATTAGCGAATACTACTACTAGTGAGTGACAGTATCCGAATTATTGCACTCGAATGCAAGAGATTTCGATTAGCGAATACTACTACTAGTGAGTGACAGTATCCGAGAACTTGCATTCGAATGCAAGAGATTTCGATTACTCAATACTACTACTAGAGAGTGACAGTATCCGAGAACTTGCATTCGAATGCATGAGATTTCGATTAGCGAATACTACTACTAGTGAGTGATAGTATCCGAGAACTTGCGTTCGAATGCATGAGATTTCGATTAGCGAATACTACTACTAGTGAGTGACAGTATCCGAGAACTTGCATTCGAATGCACGAGATTTCGATTAGCGAATACTACTGCTAGTGAGTGACAGTATCCGAGAACCTGCATTCCGAATGCATGAGAATTCGATTAGCGAATACTACTACTAGTGAGTGACAGTATCCGAGAACTTGCATTCGAATGCATGAGATTTCGATTAGCGAATACTACTACTAGTGAGTGACAGTATCCGAGAACTTGCATTCGAATGCATGGGATTTCGATTAGCGAATACTACTACTAGTGAGTGACAGTATCCGAGAACTTGCATTCGAATGCATGAAATTGCGATTAGCGAATACTACTACTAGTGAGTGACAGAATCCGAATTATTGCATTCGAATGCAAGAGATTTCGATTAGCGAATACTACTACTAGTGAGTGACAGTATCCGAGGACTTGCATTCGAATGCAAGAGATTTCGATTAGCGAATACTACTGCTAGTGAGTAACAGAATCCGAGAACTTGCATCGAATGCAAGAGATTTCGATTACTCAATACTACTACTAGTGAGTGACAGTATCCGAGAACTTGCATTCGAATGCATGCGATTTCGATTAGCGAATACTACTACTAGTGAGTGATAGTATTTGAGAACTTGCATTCGAGTGCACGAGATTTCGATTAGCGAATACTACTACTAGTGAGTGAGAGTATCCGAGAACTTGCATTCGAAAGCATGAGACTTCGATTAGCGAATACTACTACTAGTGAGTGACAGTTTCCGAGAACTTGCATTATAATGCAAGAGATTTCGATTAGCAAATACTACTACTAGTGAGTGACAGTTTCCGAGAACTTGCATTCGAATGCAAGAGACTTCGATTAGCGAATACTACTACTAGTGAGTGACAGTTTCCGAGAACTCGCATTCGAATGCAAGAGATTTCAATTTGCGAAAACTACTACTAGTGAGTGACAGTATCCGAGAACTTGCATTCGAATGCAAGAGATTTCGATTACTCAATACTACTACTAGAGAGTGACAGTATCCGAGAACTTGCATTCGAATGCATGAGATTTCGATTAGCGAATACTGCTACTAGTGAGTGATAGTATCCGAGAACTTGCGTTCGAATGCATGAGATTTCGATTAGCGAATACTACTACTAGTGAGTGACAGTATCCGAGAACTTGCATTCGAATGCAAGAGATTTCGATTAGCGAATACTACTTCTAGTGAGTGACAGTATCCGAGAACCTGCATTCCCAATGCATGAGATTTCGATTAGCGAATACTACTACTAGTGAGTGACAGTATCCGAGAACTTGCATTCGAATGCATGAGATTTCGATTAGCGAATACTACTACTAGTGAGTGACAGTATCCGCATTATTGCATTCGAATGCAAGTGATTTCGATTAGCGAATACTACTACTAGTGAGTGACAGTATCCGAGAACTTGCCATCGTATGCAAGAGATTTCGATTAGCGAATACTACTACTAGTGAGTGACAGTATCCGAGAACTTGCATTCGAATGCAAGAGATTTCGATTAGCGAATACTACTACTAGTGAGTGACAGTATCCGAGAACTTGCATTCGAATGCAAGAGATTTGAATAAGCGAATACTACTACTAGTGAGTGACAGTATCCGAGAACTTGCATTCGAATGCAAGAGATTTCGATTACTCAATACTACTACTAGTGAGTGCCAGTATCCGAGAACTTGCATTCGAATGCATGAGATTTCGATTAGCGAATACTACTACTAGTGAGTGACAGTATCCGGGAACTTGCATTCGATGCATGAGATTTCGATTAGCGAATACTACTACTAGTGAGTGACAGTATCCGAGAACTTGCATTCGAATGCATGAAATTTCGATTAGCGAACACTACTACTAGTGAGTGACAGTATCCGAGAACTTGCATTCGAATGCATGAAATTTCGATTAGCGAATACTACTACTAGTGAGTGACAGTATCCAAGAACTTGCATTCGAATGCATGAAATTTCGATTAGCGAATACTACTACTAGTGAGTGACAGTATCCGAGAACTTGCATTCGAATTCATGGGATTTCGATTAGCGAATACTACTGTTAGTGAATGACAGTATCCTAGAACTTGCATTCGAATTCATGAAATTGCGATTAGCGAATACTACTGCAAGTGAGTGACAGTATCCGAATTATTGCATTCGAATGCAAGAGATTTCAATTAGCGAATACTACTACTAGTGAGTGACAGTATCCGAGAACTTGCATTCGAATGCAAGAGATTTCGATTAGCGAATACTACTGCTAGTGAGTAACAGAATCCGAGAACTTGCATTCGAATGCAAGAGATTTCGATTAGCCAATACTACTACTAGTGAGTGACAGTATCCGAGAACTTGCATTCGAATGCAAGAGATTTCGATTAGCGAATACTACTACTAGTGAGTGAAAGTATCTGAGAACTTGCATCGAATGCAAGAGATTTCGATTAGCGAATACTACTACTAGTGACTGAGAGTATCCGAGAACTTGCATTCGAAAGCATGAGACTTCGATTAGCGAATACTACTACCAGTGAGTGACAGTTTCCGAGAACTTGCATTATAATGCAAGAGATTTCGATTACTCAATACTACTGCTAGTGAGTGACAGTATCCGAGAACTTGCATTCGAATTCATGGGATTTCGATTAGCGAATACTACTGTTAGTGAATGACAGTATCCTAGAACTTGCATTCGAATTCATGAAATTGCGATTAGCGAATACTACTACTAGTGAGTGATAGTTTCCGAGAACTTGCATTCGAATGCAAGAGATTTCGATTAGCGAATACTACTACTAGTGAGTGACAGTTTCCGAGAACTCGCATTCGAATGCAAGAGTTTCGATTAGCGAAAACTACTACTAGTGAGTGACAGTATCCGAGAACTTGTATTCGAATGCATGAGATTTCGATTAGCGAATACTACTACTAGTGAGTGACAGTATCCGAGAACTTGCATTCGAATGCATGAGATTTCGATTAGCGAATACTACTACTAGTGAGTGACAGTATCCGAATTATTGCATTCGAATGCATGAGATTTCGATTAGCGAATACTACTACTAGTGAGTGATAGTATCCGAGAACTTGCATTCGAATGCATGATATTTCGATTAGCGAATACTACTACTAGTGAGTGACAGTATCCGAGAACTTGCATTCGAATGCAAGAGATTTCGATTAGCGAATACTACTACTAGTGAGTGACAGTATCCGAATTATTGCACTCGAATGCAAGAGATTTCGATTAGCGAATACTACTACTAGTGAGTGACAGTATCCGAGAACTTGCATTCGAATGCAAGAGATTTCGATTACTCAATACTACTACTAGAGAGTGACAGTATCCGAGAACTTGCATTCGAATGCATGAGATTTCGATTAGCGAATACTACTACTAGTGAGTGATAGTATCCGAGAACTTGCGTTCGAATGCATGAGATTTCGATTAGCGAATACTACTACTAGTGAGTGACAGTATCCGAGAACTTGCATTCGAATGCACGAGATTTCGATTAGCGAATACTACTGCTAGTGAGTGACAGTATCCGAGAACCTGCATTCCGAATGCATGAGAATTCGATTAGCGAATACTACTACTAGTGAGTGACAGTATCCGAGAACTTGCATTCGAATGCATGAGATTTCGATTAGCGAATACTACTACTAGTGAGTGACAGTATCCGAGAACTTGCATTCGAATGCATGGGATTTCGATTAGCGAATACTACTACTAGTGAGTGACAGTATCCGAGAACTTGCATTCGAATGCATGAAATTGCGATTAGCGAATACTACTACTAGTGAGTGACAGAATCCGAATTATTGCATTCGAATGCAAGAGATTTCGATTAGCGAATACTACTACTAGTGAGTGACAGTATCCGAGGACTTGCATTCGAATGCAAGAGATTTCGATTAGCGAATACTACTGCTAGTGAGTAACAGAATCCGAGAACTTGCATCGAATGCAAGAGATTTCGATTACTCAATACTACTACTAGTGAGTGACAGTATCCGAGAACTTGCATTCGAATGCATGCGATTTCGATTAGCGAATACTACTACTAGTGAGTGATAGTATTTGAGAACTTGCATTCGAGTGCACGAGATTTCGATTAGCGAATACTACTACTAGTGAGTGAGAGTATCCGAGAACTTGCATTCGAAAGCATGAGACTTCGATTAGCGAATACTACTACTAGTGAGTGACAGTTTCCGAGAACTTGCATTATAATGCAAGAGATTTCGATTAGCAAATACTACTACTAGTGAGTGACAGTTTCCGAGAACTTGCATTCGAATGCAAGAGACTTCGATTAGCGAATACTACTACTAGTGAGTGACAGTTTCCGAGAACTCGCATTCGAATGCAAGAGATTTCAATTTGCGAAAACTACTACTAGTGAGTGACAGTATCCGAGAACATGCATTCGAATGCAAGAGATTTCGATTAGCAAATACTACTACTAGTGAGTGACAGTTTCCGAGAACTTGCATTCGAATGCAAGAGATTTCCATTAGCGAATACTACTACTAGTGAGTGACAGTATCCGAGAACTTGCATTCGAATGCAAGAGATTTCGATTAGCGAATACTACTACTAGTGAGTGACAGTATCCGAATTATTGCATTCGAATGTATGAAATTTCGATTAGCGAATACTACTACTAGTGAGTGACAGTATCCGAATTATTGCATTCGAATGCATGAGATTTCGATTAGCGAATACTACTAGTATTGAGTGACAGTATCCGAGAACTTTCATTCGAATGCATGAGATTTCGATTAGCGAATACTACTACTAGTGAGTGACAGTATCCGAGAACTTGCATTCGCATGCATGAGATTTCGGTTAGCGAATACTACTACTAGTGAGTGACAGTATCCGAATTATTGCACTCGAATGCAAGAGATTTCGATTAGCGAATACTACTACTAGTGAGTGACAGTATCCGAGAACTTGCATTCGAATGCAAGAGATTTCGATTACTCAATACTACTACTAGAGAGTGACAGTATCCGAGAACTTGCATTCGAATGCATGAGATTTCGATTAGCGAATACTGCTACTAGTGAGTGATAGTATCCGAGAACTTGCGTTCGAATGCATGAGATTTCGATTAGCGAATACTACTACTAGTGAGTGACAGTATCCGAGAACTTGCATTCGAATGCAAGAGATTTCGATTAGCGAATACTACTTCTAGTGAGTGACAGTATCCGAGAACCTGCATTCCCACTGCATGAGATTTCGATTAGCGAATACTACTACTAGTGAGTGACAGTATCCGAGAACTTGCATTCGAATGCATGAGATTTCGATTAGCGAATACTACTACTAGTGAGTGACAGTATCCGAATTATTGCATTCGAATGCAAGAGATTTCGATTAGCGAATACTACTACTAGTGAGTGACAGTATCCGAGAACTTGCCATCGTATGCAAGAGATTTCGATTAGCGAATACTACTACTAGTGAGTGACAGTATCCGAGAACTTGCATTCGAATGCAAGAGATTTCGATTAGCGAATACTACTACTAGTGAGTGACAGTATCCGAGAATTTGCATTCGAATGCAAGAGATTTGAATAAGCGAATACTACTACTAGTGAGTGACAGTATCCGAGAACTTGCATTCGAATGCAAGAGATTTCGATTACTCAATACTACTACTAGTGAGTGCCAGTATCCGAGAACTTGCATTCGAATGCATGAGATTTCGATTAGCGAATACTACTACTAGTGAGTGACAGTATCCGGGAACTTGCATTCGATGCATGAGATTTCGATTAGCGAATACTACTACTAGTGAGTGACAGTATCCGAGAACTTGCATTCGAATGCATGAAATTTCGATTAGCGAACACTACTACTAGTGAGTGACAGTATCCGAGGACTTGCATTCGAATGCATGAAATTTCGATTAGCGAATACTACTACTAGTGAGTGACAGTATCCAAGAACTTGCATTCGAATGCATGAAATTTCGATTAGCGAATACTACTACTAGTGAGTGACAGTATCCGAGAACTTGCATTCGAATTCATGGGATTTCGATTAGCGAATACTACTGTTAGTGAATGACAGTATCCTAGAACTTGCATTCGAATTCATGAAATTGCGATTAGCGAATACTACTGCAAGTGAGTGACAGTATCCGAATTATTGCATTCGAATGCAAGAGATTTCAATTAGCGAATACTACTACTAGTGAGTGACAGTATCCGAGAACTTGCATTCGAATGCAAGAGATTTCGATTAGCGAATACTACTGCTAGTGAGTAACAGAATCCGAGAACTTGCATTCGAATGCAAGAGATTTCGATTAGCCAATACTACTACTAGTGAGTGACAGTATCCGAGAACTTGCATTCGAATGCAAGAGATTTCGATTAGCGAATACTACTACTAGTGAGTGAAAGTATCTGAGAACTTGCATCGAATGCAAGAGATTTCGATTAGCGAATACTACTACTAGTGACTGAGAGTATCCGAGAACTTGCATTCGAAAGCATGAGACTTCGATTAGCGAATACTACTACTAGTGAGTGACAGTTTCCGAGAACTTGCATTATAATGCAAGAGATTTCGATTACTCAATACTACTGCTAGTGAGTGACAGTATCCGAGAACTTGCATTCGAATTCATGGGATTTCGATTAGCGAATACTACTGTTAGTGAATGACAGTATCCTAGAACTTGCATTCGAATTCATGAAATTGCGATTAGCGAATACTACTACTAGTGAGTGATAGTTTCCGAGAACTTGCATTCGAATGCAAGAGATTTCGATTAGCGAATACTACTACTAGTGGGTGACAGTTTCCGAGAACTCGCATTCGAATGCAAGAGTTTCGATTAGCGAAAACTACTACTAGTGAGTGACAGTATCCGAGAACTTGTATTCGAATGCATGAGATTTCGATTAGCGAATACTACTACTAGTGAGTGACAGTATCCGAGAACTTGCATTCGAATGCATGAGATTTCGATTAGCGAATACTACTACTAGTGAGTGACAGTATCCGAATTATTGCATTCGAATGCATGAGATTTCGATTAGCGAATACTACTACTAGTGAGTGATAGTATCCGAGAACTTGCGTTCGAATGCATGAGATTTCGATTAGCGAATACTACTACTAGTGAGTGACAGTATCCGAATTATTGCATTCGAATGCATGAGATTTCGATTAGCGAATACTACTACTAGTGAGTGACAGTATCCGAGAACTTGCATTCGAATGCATGAGATTTCGATTAGCGAATACTACTACTAGTGAGTGACAGTATCCGAGAACTTGCATTCGAATGCATGAGATTTCGATTAGCGAATACTACTACTAGTGAGTGACAGTATCCGAGAACTTGCATTCGAATGCATGAGATTTCGATTAGCGAATACTGCTACTAGTGAGTGACAGTATCCGAATTATTGCATTCGAATGCATGAGATTTCGATTAGCGAATACTACTACTAGTGAGTGATAGTATCCGAGAACTTGCGTTCGAATGCATGAGATTTCGATTAGCGAATACTACCACTAGTGAGTGACAGTATCCGAATTATTGCATTCGAATGCATGAGATTTCGATTAGCGAATACTACTACTAGTGAGTGACAGTATCCGAGAACTTGCATTCGAATGCATGAGATTCCGATTAGCGAATACTACTACTAGTGAGTGACAGTTTCCGAGAACTTGCATTCGAATGCATGAGATTTCGATTAGCGAATACTACTACTAGTGAGTGACAGTATCCGAGAACTTGCATTCGAATGCATGAGATTTCGATTAGCGAATACTACTACTAGTGAGTGACAGTATCCGAATTATTGCATTCGAATGCATGAGATTTCGATTAGCGAATACTACTACTAGTGAGTGACAGTATCCGAGAACTTGCATTCGAATTCATGGGATTTCGATTAGCGAATACTACTGTTAGTGAATGACAGTATCCTAGAACTTGCATTCGAATTCATGAAATTGCGATTAGCGAATACTACTACTAGTGAGTGATAGTTTCCGAGAACTTGCATTCGAATGCAAGAGATTTCGATTAGCGAATACTACTACTAGTGAGTGACAGTTTCCGAGAACTCGCATTCGAATGCAAGAGTTTCGATTAGCGAAAACTACTACTAGTGAGTGACAGTATCCGAGAACTTGTATTCGAATGCATGAGATTTCGATTAGCGAATACTACTACTAGTGAGTGACAGTATCCGAATTATTGCATTCGAATGCATGAGATTTCGATTAGCGAATACTACTACTAGTGAGTGATAGTATCCGAGAACTTGCGTTCGAATGCATGAGATTTCGATTAGCGAATACTACTACTAGTGAGTGACAGTATCCGAATTATTGCATTCGAATGCATGAGATTTCGATTAGCGAATACTACTACTAGTGAGTGACAGTATCCGAGAACTTGCATTCGAATGCATGAGATTTCGATTAGCGAATACTACTACTAGTGAGTGACAGTATCCGAGAACTTGCATTCGAATGCATGAGATTTCGATTAGCGAATACTACTACTAGTGAGTGACAGTATCCGAGAACTTGCATTCGAATGCATGAGATTTCGATTAGCGAATACTACTACTAGTGAGTGACAGTATCCGAATTATTGCATTCGAATGCATGAGATTTCGATTAGCGAATACTACTACTAGTGAGTGATAGTATCCGAGAACTTGCGTTCGAATGCATGAGATTTCGATTAGCGAATACTACCACTAGTGAGTGACAGTATCCGAATTATTGCATTCGAATGCATGAGATTTCGATTAGCGAATACTACTACTAGTGAGTGACAGTATCCGAGAACTTGCATTCGAATGCATGAGATTTCGATTAGCGAATACTACTACTAGTGAGTGACAGTTTCCGAGAACTTGCATTCGAATGCATGAGATTTCGATTAGCGAATACTACTACTAGTGAGTGACAGTATCCGAGAACTTGCATTCGAATGCATGAGATTTCGATTAGCGAATACTACTACTAGTGAGTGACAGTATCCGAATTATTGGATTCGAATGCATGAGATTTCGATTAGCGAATACTACTACTAGTGAGTGACAGTATCCGAGAACTTGCATTCGAATGCATGAGATTTCGATTAGCGAATACTACTACTAGTGAGTGACAGTATCCGAGAACTTGCATTCGAATGCATGAGATTTCGATTAGCGAATACTACTACTAGTGAGTGATAGTATGCGAGAACTTGCGTTCGAATGCATGAGATTTCGATTAGCGAATACTACTACTAGTGAGTGACAGTATCCGAGAACTTGCATTCGAATGCAAGAGATTTCGATTACTCTATACTACTGCTAGTGAGTGACAGTATCCGAGAACCTGCATTCCGAATGCATGAGATTTCGATTAGCGAATACTACTACTAGTGAGTGACAGTATCCGAGAACTTGCATTCGAATGCATGAGATTTCGATTAGCGAATACTACTACTAGTGAGTGACAGTTTCCGAGAACTTGCATTCGAATGCATGAGATTTCGATTAGCGAATACTACTACTAGTGAGTGACAGTATCCGAGAACTTGCATTCGAATGCATGAGATTTCGATTAGCGAATACTACTACTAGTGAGTGACAGTATCCGAATTATTGCATTCGAATGCAAGAGATTTCGATTAGCGAATACTACTACTAGTGAGTGACAGTATCCGAGAACTTGCATTCGAATGCATGAGATTTCGATTAGCGAATACTACTACTAGTGAGTGATAGTATCCGAGAACTTGCGTTCGAATGCATGAGATTTCGATTAGCGAATACTACTACTACTGAGTGACAGTATCCGAGAACTTGCATTCGAATGCAAGAGATTTCGATTACTCAATACTACTGCTAGTGAGTGACAGTATCCGAGAACCTGCATTCCGAATGCATGAGATTTCGATTAGCGAATACTACTACTAGTGAGTGAGAGTATCCGAGAACTTGCATTCGAATGCATGAGATTTCGATTAGCGAATACTACTACTAGTGAGTGACAGTATCCGAGAACTTGCATTCGAATGCATGAGATTTCGATTAGCGAATACTACTACTAGTGAGTGACAGTTTCCGAGAACTTGCATTCGAATGCATGAGATTTCGATTAGCGAATACTACTACTAGTGAGTGACAGTATCCGAGAACTTGCATTCGAATGCATGAGATTTCGATTAGCGAATACTACTACTAGTGAGTGACAGTATCCGAATTATTGCATTCGAATGCAAGAGATTTCGATTAGCGAATACTACTACTAGTGAGTGACAGTATCCGAGAACTTGCATTCGAATGCATGAGATTTCGATTAGCGAATACTACTACTAGTGAGTGATAGTATCCGAGAACTTGCGTTCGAATGCATGAGATTTCGATTAGCGAATACTACTACTACTGAGTGACAGTATCCGAGAACTTGCATTCGAATGCAAGAG
Source organism: Tenodera sinensis (assembly GCA_030765045.1). Taxonomy (NCBI): domain Eukaryota; kingdom Metazoa; phylum Arthropoda; class Insecta; order Mantodea; family Mantidae; genus Tenodera; species Tenodera sinensis. The sequence goes on from JAUKNM010000016.1 coordinate 2,088,153, forward strand.
ATTTCGATTACTCAATACTACTGCTAGTGAGTGACAGTATCCGAGAACCTGCATTCCGAATGCATGAGATTTCGATTAGCGAATACTACTACTAGTGAGTGAGAGTATCCGAGAACTTGCATTCGAATGCATGAGATTTCGATTAGCGAATACTACTACTAGTGAGTGACAGTATCCGAATTATTGCATTCGAATGCAAGAGATTTCGATTAGCGAATACAACTACTAGTGAGTGACAGTATCCGAGAACTTGCATTCGAATGCAAGAGATTTCGATTAGCGAATACTACTACTAGTGAGTGACAGTATCCGAATTATTGCATTCGAATGCAAGAGATTTCGATTAGCGAATACTACTACTAGTGAGTGACAGTATCCGAGAACTTGCATTCGAATGCAAGAGATTTCGATTACTCAATACTACTACTAGTGAGTGCCAGTATCCGAGAACTTGCATTCGAATGCATGAGATTTCGATTAGCGAATACTACTACTAGTGAGTGACAGTATCCGAGAACTTGCATTCGATGCATGAGATTTCGATTAGCGAATACTACTACTAGTGAGTGACAGTATCCGAGAACTTGCACTCGAATGCATGAAATTTCTATTAGCGAACACTACTACTAGTGAGTGACAGTATCCGAGAACTTGCATTCGAATGCATGAAATTTCGATTAGCGAATACTACTACTAGTGAGTGACAGTATCCAAGAACTTGCATTCGAATGCATGAAATTTCGATTAGCGAATACTACTACTAGTGAGTGACAGTATCCGAGAACTTGCATTCGAATTCATGGGATTTCGATTAGCGAATACTACTACTAGTGAATGACAGTATCCTAGAACTTGCATTCGAATTCATGAAATTGCGATTAGCGAATACTACTACTAGTGAGTGACAGTATCCGAATTATTGCATTCGAATGCAAGAGATTTCGATTAGCGAATACTACTACTAGTGAGTGACAGTATCCGAGAACTTGCATTCGAATGCAAGAGATTTCGATTAGCGAATACTACTGCTAGTGAGTAACAGAATCCGAGAACTTGCATTCGAATGCAAGAGATTTCGATTAGCCAATACTACTACTAGTGAGTGACAGTATCCGAGAACTTGCATTCGAATGCAAGAGATTTCGATTAGCGAATACCACTACTAGTGAGTGAAAGTATCTGAGAACTTGCATCGAATGCAAGAGATTTCGATTACTCAATACTACTGCTAGTGAGTGACAGTGTCCGAGAACCTGCATTCCGAATGCATGAGATTTCGATTAGCAAATACTACTACTAGTGAGTGACAGTATCCGAGAACTTGCATTCGAATGCATGAGATTTCGATTAGCGAATACTACTACTAGTGAGTGACAGTTTCCGAGAACTTGCATTCGAATGCATGAGATTTCGATTAGCGAATACTACTACTAGTGAGTGACAGTATCCGAATTATTGCATTCGAATGCAAGAGATTTCGATTAGCGAATACTACTACTAGTGAGTGACAGTATCCGAGAACTTGCATTCGAATGCATGAGATTTCGATTAGCGAATACTACTACTAGTGAGTGATAGTATCCGAGAACTTGCGTTCGAATGCATGAGATTTCGATTAGCGAATACTACTACTACTGAGTGACAGTATCCGAGAACTTGCATTCGAATGCAAGAGATTTCGATTACTCAATACTACTGCTAGTGAGTGACAGTATCCGAGAACCTGCATTCCGAATGCATGAGATTTCGATTAGCGAATACTACTACTAGTGAGTGAGAGTATCCGAGAACTTGCATTCGAATGCATGAGATTTCGATTAGCGAATACTACTACTAGTGAGTGACAGTATCCGAGAACTTGCATTCGAATGCATGAGATTTCGATTAGCGAATACTACTACTAGTGAGTGACAGTTTCCGAGAACTTGCATTCGAATGCATGAGATTTCGATTAGCGAATACTACTACTAGTGAGTGACAGTATCCGAGAACTTGCATTCGAATGCATGAGATTTCGATTAGCGAATACTACTACTAGTGAGTGACAGTATCCGAATTATTGCATTCGAATGCAAGAGATTTCGATTAGCGAATACTACTACTAGTGAGTGACAGTATCCGAGAACTTGCATTCGAATGCATGAGATTTCGATTAGCGAATACTACTACTAGTGAGTGATAGTATCCGAGAACTTGCGTTCGAATGCATGAGATTTCGATTAGCGAATACTACTACTACTGAGTGACAGTATCCGAGAACTTGCATTCGAATGCAAGAGATTTCGATTACTCAATACTACTGCTAGTGAGTGACAGTATCCGAGAACCTGCATTCCGAATGCATGAGATTTCGATTAGCGAATACTACTACTAGTGAGTGAGAGTATCCGAGAACTTGCATTCGAATGCATGAGATTTCGATTAGCGAATACTACTACTAGTGAGTGACAGTATCCGAATTATTGCATTCGAATGCAAGAGATTTCGATTAGCGAATACAACTACTAGTGAGTGACAGTATCCGAGAACTTGCATTCGAATGCAAGAGATTTCGATTAGCGAATACTACTACTAGTGAGTGACAGTATCCGAATTATTGCATTCGAATGCAAGAGATTTCGATTAGCGAATACTACTACTAGTGAGTGACAGTATCCGAGAACTTGCATTCGAATGCAAGAGATTTCGATTACTCAATACTACTACTAGTGAGTGCCAGTATCCGAGAACTTGCATTCGAATGCATGAGATTTCGATTAGCGAATACTACTACTAGTGAGTGACAGTATCCGAGAACTTGCATTCGATGCATGAGATTTCGATTAGCGAATACTACTACTAGTGAGTGACAGTATCCGAGAACTTGCACTCGAATGCATGAAATTTCTATTAGCGAACACTACTACTAGTGAGTGACAGTATCCGAGAACTTGCATTCGAATGCATGAAATTTCGATTAGCGAATACTACTACTAGTGAGTGACAGTATCCAAGAACTTGCATTCGAATGCATGAAATTTCGATTAGCGAATACTACTACTAGTGAGTGACAGTATCCGAGAACTTGCATTCGAATTCATGGGATTTCGATTAGCGAATACTACTACTAGTGAATGACAGTATCCTAGAACTTGCATTCGAATTCATGAAATTGCGATTAGCGAATACTACTACTAGTGAGTGACAGTATCCGAATTATTGCATTCGAATGCAAGAGATTTCGATTAGCGAATACTACTACTAGTGAGTGACAGTATCCGAGAACTTGCATTCGAATGCAAGAGATTTCGATTAGCGAATACTACTGCTAGTGAGTAACAGAATCCGAGAACTTGCATTCGAATGCAAGAGATTTCGATTAGCCAATACTACTACTAGTGAGTGACAGTATCCGAGAACTTGCATTCGAATGCAAGAGATTTCGATTAGCGAATACCACTACTAGTGAGTGAAAGTATCTGAGAACTTGCATCGAATGCAAGAGATTTCGATTACTCAATACTACTGCTAGTGAGTGACAGTGTCCGAGAACCTGCATTCCGAATGCATGAGATTTCGATTAGCAAATACTACTACTAGTGAGTGACAGTATCCGAGAACTTGCATTCGAATGCATGAGATTTCGATTAGCGAATACTACTACTAGTGAGTGACAGTTTCCGAGAACTTGCATTCGAATGCATGAGATTTCGATTAGCGAATACTACTACTAGTGAGTGACAGTATCCGAATTATTGCATTCGAATGCAAGAGATTTCGATTAGCGAATACTACTACTAGTGAGTGACAGTATCCGAGAACTTGCATTCGAATGCATGAGATTTCGATTAGCGAATACTACTACTAGTGAGTGATAGTATCCGAGAACTTGCGTTCGAATGCATGAGATTTCGATTAGCGAATACTACTACTACTGAGTGACAGTATCCGAGAACTTGCATTCGAATGCAAGAGATTTCGATTACTCAATACTACTGCTAGTGAGTGACAGTATCCGAGAACCTGCATTCCGAATGCATGAGATTTCGATTAGCGAATACTACTACTAGTGAGTGAGAGTATCCGAGAACTTGCATTCGAATGCATGAGATTTCGATTAGCGAATACTACTACTAGTGAGTGATAGTATCCGAATTATTGCATTCGAATGCAAGAGATTTCGATTAGCGAATACAACTACTAGTGAGTGACAGTATCCGAGAACTTGCATTCGAATGCAAGAGATTTCGATTAGCGAATACTACTACTAGTGAGTGACAGTATCCGAATTATTGCATTCGAATGCAAGAGATTTCGATTAGCGAATACTACTACTAGTGAGTGACAGTATCCGAGAACTTGCATTCGAATGCAAGAGATTTCGATTACTCAATACTACTACTAGTGAGTGCCAGTATCCGAGAACTTGCATTCGAATGCATGAGATTTCGATTAGCGAATACTACTACTAGTGAGTGACAGTATCCGAGAACTTGCATTCGATGCATGAGATTTCGATTAGCGAATACTACTACTAGTGAGTGACAGTATCCGAGAACTTGCACTCGAATGCATGAAATTTCGATTAGCGAACACTACTACTAGTGAGTGAAAGTATCCGAGAACTTGCATTCGAATGCATGAAATTTCGATTAGCGAATACTACTACTAGTGAGTGACAGTATCCAAGAACTTGCATTCGAATGCATGAAATTTCGATTAGCGAATACTACTACTAGTGAGTGACAGTATCCGAGAACTTGCATTCGAATTCATGGGATTTCGATTAGCGAATACTACTACTAGTGAATGACAGTATCCTAGAACTTGCATTCGAATTCATGAAATTGCGATTAGCGAATACTACTACTAGTGAGTGACAGTATCCGAATTATTGCATTCGAATGCAAGAGATTTCGATTAGCGAATACTACTACTAGTGAGTGACAGTATCCGAGAACTTGCATTCGAATGCAAGAGATTTCGATTAGCGAATACTACTGCTAGTGAGTAACAGAATCCGAGAACTTGCATTCGAATGCAAGAGATTTCGATTAGCCAATACTACTACTAGTGAGTGACAGTATCCGAGAACTTGCATTCGAATGCAAGAGATTTCGATTAGCGAATACCACTACTAGTGAGTGAAAGTATCTGAGAACTTGCATCGAATGCAAGAGATTTCGATTACTCAATACTACTGCTAGTGAGTGACAGTGTCCGAGAACCTGCATTCCGAATGCATGAGATTTCGATTAGCAAATACTACTACTAGTGAGTGACAGTATCCGAGAACTTGCATTCGAATGCATGAGATTTCGATTAGCGAATACTACTACTAGTGAGTGACAGTTTCCGAGAACTTGCATTCGAATGCATGAGATTTCTATTAGCGAATACTACTACTAGTGAGTGACAGTTTCCGAGAACTCGCATTCGAATGCAAGAGTTTCGATTAGCGAAAACTACTACTAGTGAGTGACAGTATCCGAGAACTTGCATTCGAATTCATGGGATTTCGATTAGCGAATACTACTGTTAGTGAATGACAGTATCCTAGAACTTGCATTCGAATTCATGAAATTGCGATTAGCGAATACTACTACTAGTGAGTGACAGTATCCGAATTATTGCATTCGAATGCAAGAGATTTCGATTAGCGAATACTACTACTAGTGAGTGACAGTATCCGAGAACTTGCATTCGAATGCAAGAGATTTCGATTATCGAATACTACTACTAGTGAGTGAAAGTATCTGAGAACTTGCATTCGAAAGCATGAGACTTCGAGTAGCGAATACTACTACTAGTGAGTGACAGTTTCCGAGAACCTGCATTATAATGCAAGAGATTTCGATTAGCAAATACTACTACTAGTGAGTGATAGTTTCCGAGAACTTGCATTCGAATGCAAGAGATTTCGATTAGCGAATACTACTACTAGTGAGTGACAGTATCCGAGAACTTGCATTCGAATGCAAGAGATTTCGATTAGCGAATACTACTACTAGTGAGTGACAGTATCCGACAACTTGCATTCGAATGCAAGAGATTTCGATAAGCGAATACTACTACTAGTGAGTGACAGTATCCGAGAACCTACATTCGAATGCAAGAGATTTCGATTACTCAATACTACTACTAGTGAGTGACAGTATCCGAGAACTTGCATTCGAATGCACGAGATTTCGATTAGCGAATACTACTGCTAGTGAGTGACAGTATCCGAGAACCTGCATTCCGAATGCATGAGATTTCGATTAGCGAATACTACTACTAGTGAGTGACAGTATCCGAGAACTTGCATTCGAATGCATGAGATTTCGATTAGCGAATACTACTACTAGTGAGTGACAGTATCCGAGAACTTGCATTCGAATGCATGGGATTTCGATTAGCGAATACTACTACTAGTGAGTGACAGTATCCGAGAACTTGCATTCGAATGCATGAGATTTCGATTAGCGAATACTACTACTAGTGAGTGATAGTATCCGAGAACTTGCGTTCGAATGCATGAGATTTCGATTAGCGAATACTACTACTACTGAGTGACAGTATCCGAGAACTTGCATTCGAATGCAAGAGATTTCGATTACTCAATACTACTGCTAGTGAGTGACAGTATCCGAGAACCTGCATTCCGAATGCATGAGATTTCGATTAGCGAATACTACTACTAGTGAGTGAGAGTATCCGAGAACTTGCATTCGAATGCATGAGATTTCGATTAGCGAATACTACTACTAGTGAGTGACAGTATCCGAATTATTGCATTCGAATGCAAGAGATTTCGATTAGCGAATACAACTACTAGTGAGTGACAGTATCCGAGAACTTGCATTCGAATGCAAGAGATTTCGATTAGCGAATACTACTACTAGTGAGTGACAGTATCCGAATTATTGCATTCGAATGCAAGAGATTTCGATTAGCGAATACTACTACTAGTGAGTGACAGTATCCGAGAACTTGCATTCGAATGCAAGAGATTTCGATTACTCAATACTACTACTAGTGAGTGCCAGTATCCGAGAACTTGCATTCGAATGCATGAGATTTCGATTAGCGAATACTACTACTAGTGAGTGACAGTATCCGAGAACTTGCATTCGATGCATGAGATTTCGATTAGCGAATACTACTACTAGTGAGTGACAGTATCCGAGAACTTGCACTCGAATGCATGAAATTTCGATTAGCGAACACTACTACTAGTGAGTGACAGTATCCGAGAACTTGCATTCGAATGCATGAAATTTCGATTAGCGAATACTACTACTAGTGAGTGACAGTATCCAAGAACTTGCATTCGAATGCATGAAATTTCGATTAGCGAATACTACTACTAGTGAGTGACAGTATCCGAGAACTTGCATTCGAATTCATGGGATTTCGATTAGCGAATACTACTACTAGTGAATGAAAGTATCCTAGAACTTGCATTCGAATTCATGAAATTGCGATTAGCGAATACTACTACTAGTGAGTGACAGTATCCGAATTATTGCATTCGAATGCAAGAGATTTCGATTAGCGAATACTACTACTAGTGAGTGACAGTATCCGAGAACTTGCATTCGAATGCAAGAGATTTCGATTAGCGAATACTACTGCTAGTGAGTAACAGAATCCGAGAACTTGCATTCGAATGCAAGAGATTTCGATTAGCCAATACTACTACTAGTGAGTGACAGTATCCGAGAACTTGCATTCGAATGCAAGAGATTTCGATTAGCGTATACCACTACTAGTGAGTGAAAGTATCTGAGAACTTGCATCGAATGCAAGAGATTTCGATTACTCAATACTACTGATAGTGAGTGACAGTGTCCGAGAACCTGCATTGCGAATGCATGAGATTTCGATTAGCAAATACTACTACTAGTGAGTGACAGTATCCGAGAACTTGCATTCGAATGCATGAGATTTCGATTAGCGAATACTACTACTAGTGAGTGACAGTTTCCGAGAACTTGCATTCGAATGCATGAGATTTCGATTAGCGAATACTACTACTAGTGAGTGACAGTATCCGAATTATTGCATTCGAATGCAAGAGATTTCGATTAGCGAATACTACTACTAGTGAGTGACAGTATCCGAGAACTTGCATTCGAATGCATGAGATTTCGATTAGCGAATACTACTACTAGTGAGTGATAGTATCCGAGAACTTGCGTTCGAATGCATGAGATTTCGATTAGCGAATACTACTACTACTGAGTGACAGTATCCGAGAACTTGCATTCGAATGCAAGAGATTTCGATTACTCAATACTACTGCTAGTGAGTGACAGTATCCGAGAACCTGCATTCCGAATGCATGAGATTTCGATTAGCGAATACTACTACTAGTGAGTGAGAGTATCCGAGAACTTGCATTCGAATGCATGAGATTTCGATTAGCGAATACTACTACTAGTGAGTGATAGTATCCGAATTATTGCATTCGAATGCAAGAGATTTCGATTAGCGAATACAACTACTAGTGAGTGACAGTATCCGAGAACTTGCATTCGAATGCAAGAGATTTCGATTAGCGAATACTACTACTAGTGAGTGACAGTATCCGAATTATTGCATTCGAATGCAAGAGATTTCGATTAGCGAATACTACTACTAGTGAGTGACAGTATCCGAGAACTTGCATTCGAATGCAAGAGATTTCGATTACTCAATACTACTACTAGTGAGTGCCAGTATCCGAGAACTTGCATTCGAATGCATGAGATTTCGATTAGCGAATACTACTACTAGTGAGTGACAGTATCCGAGAACTTGCATTCGATGCATGAGATTTCGATTAGCGAATACTACTACTAGTGAGTGACAGTATCCGAGAACTTGCACTCGAATGCATGAAATTTCGATTAGCGAACACTACTACTAGTGAGTGACAGTATCCGAGAACTTGCATTCGAATGCATGAAATTTCGATTAGCGAATACTACTACTAGTGAGTGACAGTATCCAAGAACTTGCATTCGAATGCATGAAATTTCGATTAGCGAATACTACTACTAGTGAGTGACAGTATCCGAGAACTTGCATTCGAATTCATGGGATTTCGATTAGCGAATACTACTACTAGTGAATGACAGTATCCTAGAACTTGCATTCGAATTCATGAAATTGCGATTAGCGAATACTACTACTAGTGAGTGACAGTATCCGAATTATTGCATTCGAATGCAAGAGATTTCGATTAGCGAATACTACTACTAGTGAGTGACAGTATCCGAGAACTTGCATTCGAATGCAAGAGATTTCGATTAGCGAATACTACTGCTAGTGAGTAACAGAATCCGAGAACTTGCATTCGAATGCAAGAGATTTCGATTAGCCAATACTACTACTAGTGAGTGACAGTATCCGAGAACTTGCATTCGAATGCAAGAGATTTCGATTAGCGAATACCACTACTAGTGAGTGAAAGTATCTGAGAACTTGCATCGAATGCAAGAGATTTCGATTACTCAATACTACTGCTAGTGAGTGACAGTGTCCGAGAACCTGCATTCCGAATGCATGAGATTTCGATTAGCAAATACTACTACTAGTGAGTGACAGTATCCGAGAACTTGCATTCGAATGCATGAGATTTCGATTAGCGAATACTACTACTAGTGAGTGACAGTTTCCGAGAACTTGCATTCGAATGCATGAGATTTCTATTAGCGAATACTACTACTAGTGAGTGACAGTTTCCGAGAACTCGCATTCGAATGCAAGAGTTTCGATTAGCGAAAACTACTACTAGTGAGTGACAGTATCCGAGAACTTGCATTCGAATGCATGAGATTTCGATTAGCGAATACTACTACTAGTGAGTGACAGTATCCGAGAACTTGCATTCGAATTCATGGGATTTCGATTAGCCAATACTACTACTAGTGAGTGACAGTATCCGAGAACTTGCATTCGAATGCAAGAGATTTCGATTAGCGAATACCACTACTAGTGAGTGAAAGTATCTGAGAACTTGCATCGAATGCAAGAGATTTCGATTACTCAATACTACTGATAGTGAGTGACAGTGTCCGAGAACCTGCATTGCGAATGCATGAGATTTCGATTAGCAAATACTACTACTAGTGAGTGACAGTATCCGAGAACTTGCATTCGAATGCATGAGATTTCGATTAGCGAATACTACTACTAGTGAGTGACAGTTTCCGAGAACTTGCATTCGAATGCATGAGATTTCGATTAGCGAATACTACTACTAGTGAGTGACAGTATCCGAATTATTGCATTCGAATGCAAGAGATTTCGATTAGCGAATACTACTACTAGTGAGTGACAGTATCCGAGAACTTGCATTCGAATGCATGAGATTTCGATTAGCGAATACTACTACTAGTGAGTGATAGTATCCGAGAACTTGCGTTCGAATGCATGAGATTTCGATTAGCGAATACTACTACTACTGAGTGACAGTATCCGAGAACTTGCATTCGAATGCAAGAGATTTCGATTACTCAATACTACTGCTAGTGAGTGACAGTATCCGAGAACCTGCATTCCGAATGCATGAGATTTCGATTAGCGAATACTACTACTAGTGAGTGAGAGTATCCGAGAACTTGCATTCGAATGCATGAGATTTCGATTAGCGAATACTACTACTAGTGAGTGATAGTATCCGAATTATTGCATTCGAATGCAAGAGATTTCGATTAGCGAATACAACTACTAGTGAGTGACAGTATCCGAGAACTTGCATTCGAATGCAAGAGATTTCGATTAGCGAATACTACTACTAGTGAGTGACAGTATCCGAATTATTGCATTCGAATGCAAGAGATTTCGATTAGCGAATACTACTACTAGTGAGTGACAGTATCCGAGAACTTGCATTCGAATGCAAGAGATTTCGATTATCGAATACTACTACTAGTGAGTGACAGTATCCGAGAACTTGCATTCGAATTCATGGGATTTCGATTAGCGAATACTACTGTTAGTGAATGACAGTATCCTAGAACTTGCATTCGAATTCATGAAATTGCGATTAGCGAATACTACTACTAGTGAGTGACAGTATCCGAATTATTGCATTCGAATGCAAGAGATTTCGATTAGCGAATACTACTACTAGTGAGTGACAGTATCCGAGAACTTGCATTCGAATGCAAGAGATTTCGATTATCGAATACTACTACTAGTGAGTGAAAGTATCTGAGAACTTGCATTCGAAAGCATGAGACTTCGAGTAGCGAATACTACTACTAGTGAGTGACAGTTTCCGAGAACCTGCATTATAATGCAAGAGATTTCGATTAGCAAATACTACTACTAGTGAGTGATAGTTTCCGAGAACTTGCATTCGAATGCAAGAGATTTCGATTAGCGAATACTACTACTAGTGAGTGACAGTATCCGAGAACTTGCATTCGAATGCAAGAGATTTCGATTAGCGAATACTACTACTAGTGAGTGACAGTATCCGACAACTTGCATTCGAATGCAAGAGATTTCGATAAGCGAATACTACTACTAGTGAGTGACAGTATCCGAGAACCTACATTCGAATGCAAGAGATTTCGATTACTCAATACTACTACTAGTGAGTGACAGTATCCGAGAACTTGCATTCGAATGCACGAGATTTCGATTAGCGAATACTACTGCTAGTGAGTGACAGTATCCGAGAACCTGCATTCCGAATGCATGAGATTTCGATTAGCGAATACTACTACTAGTGAGTGACAGTATCCGAGAACTTGCATTCGAATGCATGAGATTTCGATTAGCGAATACTACTACTAGTGAGTGACAGTATCCGAGAACTTGCATTCGAATGCATGGGATTTCGATTAGCGAATACTACTACTAGTGAGTGACAGTATCCGAGAACTTGCATTCGAATGCATGAGATTTCGATTAGCGAATACTACTACTAGTGAGTGATAGTATCCGAGAACTTGCGTTCGAATGCATGAGATTTCGATTAGCGAATACTACTACTACTGAGTGACAGTATCCGAGAACTTGCATTCGAATGCAAGAGATTTCGATTACTCAATACTACTGCTATTGAGTGACAGTATCCGAGAACCTGCATTCCGAATGCATGAGATTTCGATTAGCGAATACTACTACTAGTGAGTGAGAGTATCCGAGAACTTGCATTCGAATGCATGAGATTTCGATTAGCGAATACTACTACTAGTGAGTGACAGTATCCGAATTATTGCATTCGAATGCAAGAGATTTCGATTAGCGAATACAACTACTAGTGAGTGACAGTATCCGAGAACTTGCATTCGAATGCAAGAGATTTCGATTAGCGAATACTACTACTAGTGAGTGACAGTATCCGAATTATTGCATTCGAATGCAAGAGATTTCGATTAGCGAATACTACTACTAGTGAGTGACAGTATCCGAGAACTTGCATTCGAATGCAAGAGATTTCGATTACTCAATACTACTACTAGTGAGTGCCAGTATCCGAGAACTTGCATTCGAATGCATGAGATTTCGATTAGCGAATACTACTACTAGTGAGTGACAGTATCCGAGAACTTGCATTCGATGCATGAGATTTCGATTAGCGAATACTACTACTAGTGAGTGACAGTATCCGAGAACTTGCACTCGAATGCATGAAATTTCGATTAGCGAACACTACTACTAGTGAGTGACAGTATCCGAGAACTTGCATTCGAATGCATGAAATTTCGATTAGCGAATACTACTACTAGTGAGTGACAGTATCCAAGAACTTGCATTCGAATGCATGAAATTTCGATTAGCGAATACTACTACTAGTGAGTGACAGTATCCGAGAACTTGCATTCGAATTCATGGGATTTCGATTAGCGAATACTACTACTAGTGAATGACAGTATCCTAGAACTTGCATTCGAATTCATGAAATTGCGATTAGCGAATACTACTACTAGTGAGTGACAGTATCCGAATTATTGCATTCGAATGCAAGAGATTTCGATTAGCGAATACTACTACTAGTGAGTGACAGTATCCGAGAACTTGCATTCGAATGCAAGAGATTTCGATTAGCGAATACTACTGCTAGTGAGTAACAGAATCCGAGAACTTGCATTCGAATGCAAGAGATTTCGATTAGCCAATACTACTACTAGTGAGTGACAGTATCCGAGAACTTGCATTCGAATGCAAGAGATTTCGATTAGCGAATACCACTACTAGTGAGTGAAAGTATCTGAGAACTTGCATCGAATGCAAGAGATTTCGATTACTCAATACTACTGATAGTGAGTGACAGTGTCCGAGAACCTGCATTGCGAATGCATGAGATTTCGATTAGCAAATACTACTACTAGTGAGTGACAGTATCCGAGAACTTGCATTCGAATGCATGAGATTTCGATTAGCGAATACTACTACTAGTGAGTGACAGTATCCGAATTATTGCATTCGAATGCAAGAGATTTCGATTAGCGAATACTACTACTAGTGAGTGACAGTATCCGAGAACTTGCATTCGAATGCATGAGATTTCGATTAGCGAATACTACTACTAGTGAGTGATAGTATCCGAGAACTTGCGTTCGAATGCATGAGATTTCGATTAGCGAATACTACTACTACTGAGTGACAGTATCCGAGAACTTGCATTCGAATGCAAGAGATTTCGATTACTCAATACTACTGCTAGTGAGTGACAGTATCCGAGAACCTGCATTCCGAATGCATGAGATTTCGATTAGCGAATACTACTACTAGTGAGTGAGAGTATCCGAGAACTTGCATTCGAATGCATGAGATTTCGATTAGCGAATACTACTACTAGTGAGTGATAGTATCCGAATTATTGCATTCGAATGCAAGAGATTTCGATTAGCGAATACAACTACTAGTGAGTGACAGTATCCGAGAACTTGCATTCGAATGCAAGAGATTTCGATTAGCGAATACTACTACTAGTGAGTGACAGTATCCGAATTATTGCATTCGAATGCAAGAGATTTCGATTAGCGAATACTACTACTAGTGAGTGACAGTATCCGAGAACTTGCATTCGAATGCAAGAGATTTCGATTACTCAATACTACTACTAGTGAGTGCCAGTATCCGAGAACTTGCATTCGAATGCATGAGATTTCGATTAGCGAATACTACTACTAGTGAGTGACAGTATCCGAGAACTTGCATTCGATGCATGAGATTTCGATTAGCGAATACTACTACTAGTGAGTGACAGTATCCGAGAACTTGCACTCGAATGCATGAAATTTCGATTAGCGAACACTACTACTAGTGAGTGACAGTATCCGAGAACTTGCATTCGAATGCATGAAATTTCGATTAGCGAATACTACTACTAGTGAGTGACAGTATCCAAGAACTTGCATTCGAATGCATGAAATTTCGATTAGCGAATACTACTACTAGTGAGTGACAGTATCCGAGAACTTGCATTCGAATTCATGGGATTTCGATTAGCGAATACTACTACTAGTGAATGACAGTATCCTAGAACTTGCATTCGAATTCATGAAATTGCGATTAGCGAATACTACTACTAGTGAGTGACAGTATCCGAATTATTGCATTCGAATGCAAGAGATTTCGATTAGCGAATACTACTACTAGTGAGTGACAGTATCCGAGAACTTGCATTCGAATGCAAGAGATTTCGATTAGCGAATACTACTGCTAGTGAGTAACAGAATCCGAGAACTTGCATCGAATGCAAGAGATTTCGATTACTCAATACTACTGCTAGTGAGTGACAGTGTCCGAGAACCTGCATTCCGAATGCATGAGATTTCGATTAGCAAATACTACTACTAGTGAGTGACAGTATCCGAGAACTTGCATTCGAATGCATGAGATTTCGATTAGCGAATACTACTACTAGTGAGTGACAGTTTCCGAGAACTTGCATTCGAATGCATGAGATTTCTATTAGCGAATACTACTACTAGTGAGTGACAGTTTCCGAGAACTCGCATTCGAATGCAAGAGTTTCGATTAGCGAAAACTACTACTAGTGAGTGACAGTATCCGAGAACTTGCATTCGAATGCATGAGATTTCGATTAGCGAATACTACTACTAGTGAGTGACAGTATCCGAGAACTTGCATTCGAATTCATGGGATTTCGATTAGCCAATACTACTACTAGTGAGTGACAGTATCCGAGAACTTGCATTCGAATGCAAGAGATTTCGATTAGCGAATACCACTACTAGTGAGTGAAAGTATCTGAGAACTTGCATCGAATGCAAGAGATTTCGATTACTCAATACTACTGATAGTGAGTGACAGTGTCCGAGAACCTGCATTGCGAATGCATGAGATTTCGATTAGCAAATACTACTACTAGTGAGTGACAGTATCCGAGAACTTGCATTCGAATGCATGAGATTTCGATTAGCGAATACTACTACTAGTGAGTGACAGTTTCCGAGAACTTGCATTCGAATGCATGAGATTTCGATTAGCGAATACTACTACTAGTGAGTGACAGTATCCGAATTATTGCATTCGAATGCAAGAGATTTCGATTAGCGAATACTACTACTAGTGAGTGACAGTATCCGAGAACTTGCATTCGAATGCATGAGATTTCGATTAGCGAATACTACTACTAGTGAGTGATAGTATCCGAGAACTTGCGTTCGAATGCATGAGATTTCGATTAGCGAATACTACTACTAGTGAGTGACAGTATCCGAGAACTTGCATTCGAATGCAAGAGATTTCGATTAGCGAATACCACTACTAGTGAGTGAAAGTATCTGAGAACTTGCATCGAATGCAAGAGATTTCGATTACTCAATACTACTGCTAGTGAGTGACAGTGTCCGAGAACCTGCATTCCGAATGCATGAGATTTCGATTAGCAAATACTACTACTAGTGAGTGACAGTATCCGAGAACTTGCATTCGAATGCATGAGATTTCGATTAGCGAATACTACTACTAGTGAGTGACAGTTTCCGAGAACTTGCATTCGAATGCATGAGATTTCTATTAGCGAATACTACTACTAGTGAGTGACAGTTTCCGAGAACTCGCATTCGAATGCAAGAGTTTCGATTAGCGAAAACTACTACTAGTGAGTGACAGTATCCGAGAACTTGCATTCGAATGCATGAGATTTCGATTAGCGAATACTACTACTAGTGAGTGACAGTATCCGAGAACTTGCATTCGAATTCATGGGATTTCGATTAGCCAATACTACTACTAGTGAGTGACAGTATCCGAGAACTTGCATTCGAATGCAAGAGATTTCGATTAGCGAATACCACTACTAGTGAGTGAAAGTATCTGAGAACTTGCATCGAATGCAAGAGATTTCGATTACTCAATACTACTGATAGTGAGTGACAGTGTCCGAGAACCTGCATTGCGAATGCATGAGATTTCGATTAGCAAATACTACTACTAGTGAGTGACAGTATCCGAGAACTTGCATTCGAATGCATGAGATTTCGATTAGCGAATACTACTACTAGTGAGTGACAGTTTCCGAGAACTTGCATTCGAATGCATGAGATTTCGATTAGCGAATACTACTACTAGTGAGTGACAGTATCCGAATTATTGCATTCGAATGCAAGAGATTTCGATTAGCGAATACTACTACTAGTGAGTGACAGTATCCGAGAACTTGCATTCGAATGCATGAGATTTCGATTAGCGAATACTACTACTAGTGAGTGATAGTATCCGAGAACTTGCGTTCGAATGCATGAGATTTCGATTAGCGAATACTAATACTACTGAGTGACAGTATCCGAGAACTTGCATTCGAATGCAAGAGATTTCGATTACTCAATACTACTGCTAGTGAGTGACAGTATCCGAGAACCTGCATTCCGAATGCATGAGATTTCGATTAGCGAATACTACTACTAGTGAGTGAGAGTATCCGAGAACTTGCATTCGAATGCATGAGATTTCGATTAGCGAATACTACTACTAGTGAGTGATAGTATCCGAATTATTGCATTCGAATGCAAGAGATTTCGATTAGCGAATACAACTACTAGTGAGTGACAGTATCCGAGAACTTGCATTCGAATGCAAGAGATTTCGATTAGCGAATACTACTACTAGTGAGTGACAGTATCCGAATTATTGCATTCGAATGCAAGAGATTTCGATTAGCGAATACTACTACTAGTGAGTGACAGTATCCGAGAACTTGCATTCGAATGCAAGAGATTTCGATTACTCAATACTACTACTAGTGAGTGCCAGTATCCGAGAACTTGCATTCGAATGCATGAGATTTCGATTAGCGAATACTACTACTAGTGAGTGACAGTATCCGAGAACTTGCATTCGATGCATGAGATTTCGATTAGCGAATACTACTACTAGTGAGTGACAGTATCCGAGAACTTGCACTCGAATGCATGAAATTTCGATTAGCGAACACTACTACTAGTGAGTGACAGTATCCGAGAACTTGCATTCGAATGCATGAAATTTCGATTAGCGAATACTACTACTAGTGAGTGACAGTATCCAAGAACTTGCATTCGAATGCATGAAATTTCGATTAGCGAATACTACTACTAGTGAGTGACAGTATCCGAGAACTTGCATTCGAATTCATGGGATTTCGATTAGCGAATACTACTACTAGTGAATGACAGTATCCTAGAACTTGCATTCGAATTCATGAAATTGCGATTAGCGAATACTACTACTAGTGAGTGACAGTATCCGAATTATTGCATTCGAATGCAAGAGATTTCGATTAGCGAATACTACTACTAGTGAGTGACAGTATCCGAGAACTTGCATTCGAATGCAAGAGATTTCGATTAGCGAATACTACTGCTAGTGAGTAACAGAATCCGAGAACTTGCATTCGAATGCAAGAGATTTCGATTAGCCAATACTACTACTAGTGAGTGACAGTATCCGAGAACTTGCATTCGAATGCAAGAGATTTCGATTAGCGAATACCACTACTAGTGAGTGAAAGTATCTGAGAACTTGCATCGAATGCAAGAGATTTCGATTACTCAATACTACTGCTAGTGAGTGACAGTGTCCGAGAACCTGCATTCCGAATGCATGAGATTTCGATTAGCAAATACTACTACTAGTGAGTGACAGTATCCGAGAACTTGCATTCGAATGCATGAGATTTCGATTAGCGAATACTACTACTAGTGAGTGACAGTTTCCGAGAACTTGCATTCGAATGCATGAGATTTCTATTAGCGAATACTACTACTAGTGAGTGACAGTTTCCGAGAACTCGCATTCGAATGCAAGAGTTTCGATTAGCGAAAACTACTACTAGTGAGTGACAGTATCCGAGAACTTGCATTCGAATGCATGAGATTTCGATTAGCGAATACTACTACTAGTGAGTGACAGTATCCGAGAACTTGCATTCGAATTCATGGGATTTCGATTAGCGAATACTACTGTTAGTGAATGACAGTATCCTAGAACTTGCATTCGAATTCATGAAATTGCGATTAGCGAATACTACTACTAGTGAGTGACAGTATCCGAATTATTGCATTCGAATGCAAGAGATTTCGATTAGCGAATACTACTACTAGTGAGTGACAGTATCCGAGAACTTGCATTCGAATGCAAGAGATTTCGATTATCGAATACTACTACTAGTGAGTGAAAGTATCTGAGAACTTGCATTCGAAAGCATGAGACTTCGAGTGGCGAATACTACTACTAGTGAGTGACAGTTTCCGAGAACCTGCATTATAATGCAAGAGATTTCGATTAGCAAATACTACTACTAGTGAGTGATAGTTTCCGAGAACTTGCATTCGAATGCAAGAGATTTCGATTAGCGAATACTACTACTAGTGAGTGACAGTATCCGAGAACTTGCATTCGAATGCAAGAGATTTCGATTAGCGAATACTACTACTAGTGAGTGACAGTATCCGACAACTTGCATTCGAATGCAAGAGATTTCGATAAGCGAATACTACTACTAGTGAGTGACAGTATCCGAGAACCTACATTCGAATGCAAGAGATTTCGATTACTCAATACTACTACTAGTGAGTGACAGTATCCGAGAACTTGCATTCGAATGCACGAGATTTCGATTAGCGAATACTACTGCTAGTGAGTGACAGTATCCGAGAACCTGCATTCCGAATGCATGAGATTTCGATTAGCGAATACTACTACTAGTGAGTGACAGTATCCGAGAACTTGCATTCGAATGCATGAGATTTCGATTAGCGAATACTACTACTAGTGAGTGACAGTATCCGAGAACTTGCATTCGAATGCATGGGATTTCGATTAGCGAATACTACTACTAGTGAGTGACAGTATCCGAGAACTTGCATTCGAATGCATGAAATTGCGATTAGCGAATACTACTACTAGTGAGTGACAGTATCCGAATTATTGCATTCGAATGCAAGAGATTTCGATTAGCGAATACTACTACTAGTGAGTGACAGTATCCGAGGACTTGCATTCGAATGCAAGAGATTTCGATTAGCGAATACTACTGCTAGTGAGTAACAGAATCCGAGAACTTGCATCGAATGCAAGAGATTTCGATTACTCAATACTACTACTAGTGAGTGACAGTATCCGAGAACTTGCATTCGAATGCATGAGATTTCGATTAGCGAATACTACTACTAGTGAGTGATAGTATTTGAGAACTTGCATTCGAGTGCACGAGATTTCGATTAGCGAATACTACTACTAGTGAGTGAGAGTATCCGAGAACTTGCATTCGAAAGCATGAGACTTCGATTAGCGAACACTACTACTAGTGAGTGACAGTTTCCGAGAACTCGCACTCGAATGCAAGAGATTTCGATTAGCGAAAACTACTACTAGTGAGTGACAGTATCCGAGAACTTGCATTCGAATGCAAGAGATTTCGATTAGCAAATACTACTACTAGTGAGTGACAGTTTCCGAGAACTTGCATTCGAATGCAAGAGATTTCGATTAGCGAATACTACTACTAGTGAGTGACAGTATCCGAGAACTTGCATTCGAATGCAAGAGATTTCGATTAGCGAATACTACTACTAGTGAGTGACAGTATCCGAATTATTGCATTCGAATGTATGAAATTTCGATTAGCGAATACTACTACTAGTGAGTGAAAGTATCCGAATTATTGCATTCGAATGCATGAGATTTCGATTAGCGAATACTACTAGTATTGAGTGACAGTATCCGAGAACTTGCATTCGAATGCATGAGATTTCGATTAGCGAATACTACTACTAGTGAGTGACAGTATCCGAGAACTTGCATTCGAATGCATGAGATTTCGATTAGCGAATACTACTACTAGTGAGTGACAGTATCCGAGAACTTGCATTCGAATGCAAGAGATTTCGATTAGCGAATACTACTACTAGTGAGTGACAGTATCCGAATTATTGCATTCGAATGTATGAAATTTCGATTAGCGAATACTACTACTAGTGAGTGACAGTATCCGAATTATTGCATTCGAATGCATGAGATTTCGATTAGCGAATACTACTAGTATTGAGTGACAGTATCCGAGAACTTGCATTCGAATGCATGAGATTTCGATTAGCGAATACTACTACTAGTGAGTGACAGTATCCGAGAACTTGCATTCGCATGCATGAGATTTCGGTTAGCGAATACTACTACTAGTGAGTGACAGTATCCGAGGACTTGCATTCGAATGCAAGAGATTTCGATTAGCGAATACTACTGCTAGTGAGTAACAGAATCCGAGAACTTGCATCGAATGCAAGAGATTTCGATTACTCAATACTACTACTAGTGAGTGACAGTATCCGAGAACTTGCATTCGAATGCAAGAGATTTCGATTAGCGAATACTACTACTAGTGAGTGACAGTATCCGAATTATTGCATTCGAATGTATGAAATTTCGATTAGCGAATACTACTACTAGTGAGTGACAGTATCCGAATTATTGCATTCGAATGCATGAGATTTCGATTAGCGAATACTACTAGTATTGAGTGACAGTATCCGAGAACTTGCATTCGAATGCATGAGATTTCGATTAGCGAATACTACTACTAGTGAGTGACAGTATCCGAGAACTTGCATTCGCATGCATGAGATTTCGGTTAGCGAATACTACTACTAGTGAGTGACAGTATCCGAGGACTTGCATTCGAATGCAAGAGATTTCGATTAGCGAATACTACTGCTAGTGAGTAACAGAATCCGAGAACTTGCATCGAATGCAAGAGATTTCGATTACTCAATACTACTACTAGTGAGTGACAGTATCCGAGAACTTGCATTCGAATGCATGAGATTTCGATTAGCGAATACTACTACTAGTGAGTGACAGTATCCGAGGACTTGCATTCGAATGCAAGAGATTTCGATTAGCGAATACTACTGCTAGTGAGTAACAGAATCCGAGAACTTGCATCGAATGCAAGAGATTTCGATTACTCAATACTACTACTAGTGAGTGACAGTATCCGAGAACTTGCATTCGAATGCATGAGATTTCGATTAGCGAATACTACTACTAGTGAGTGATAGTATTTGAGAACTTGCATTCGAGTGCACGAGATTTCGATTAGCGAATACTACTACTAGTGAGTGAGAGTATCCGAGAACTTGCATTCGAAAGCATGAGACTTCGATTAGCGAACACTACTACTAGTGAGTGACAGTTTCCGAGAACTCGCACTCGAATGCAAGAGATTTCGATTAGCGAAAACTACTACTAGTGAGTGACAGTATCCGAGAACTTGCATTCGAATGCAAGAGATTTCGATTAGCAAATACTACTACTAGTGAGTGACAGTTTCCGAGAACTTGCATTCGAATGCAAGAGATTTCGATTAGCGAATACTACTACTAGTGAGTGACAGTATCCGAGAACTTGCATTCGAATGCAAGAGATTTCGATTAGCGAATACTACTACTAGTGAGTGACAGTATCCGAATTATTGCATTCGAATGTATGAAATTTCGATTAGCGAATACTACTACTAGTGAGTGAAAGTATCCGAATTATTGCATTCGAATGCATGAGATTTCGATTAGCGAATACTACTAGTATTGAGTGACAGTATCCGAGAACTTGCATTCGAATGCATGAGATTTCGATTAGCGAATACTACTACTAGTGAGTGACAGTATCCGAGAACTTGCATTCGAATGCATGAGATTTCGATTAGCGAATACTACTACTAGTGAGTGACAGTATCCGAGAACTTGCATTCGAATGCAAGAGATTTCGATTAGCGAATACTACTACTAGTGAGTGACAGTATCCGAATTATTGCATTCGAATGTATGAAATTTCGATTAGCGAATACTACTACTAGTGAGTGACAGTATCCGAATTATTGCATTCGAATGCATGAGATTTCGATTAGCGAATACTACTAGTATTGAGTGACAGTATCCGAGAACTTGCATTCGAATGCATGAGATTTCGATTAGCGAATACTACTACTAGTGAGTGACAGTATCCGAGAACTTGCATTCGCATGCATGAGATTTCGGTTAGCGAATACTACTACTAGTGAGTGACAGTATCCGAGGACTTGCATTCGAATGCAAGAGATTTCGATTAGCGAATACTACTGCTAGTGAGTAACAGAATCCGAGAACTTGCATCGAATGCAAGAGATTTCGATTACTCAATACTACTACTAGTGAGTGACAGTATCCGAGAACTTGCATTCGAATGCAAGAGATTTCGATTAGCGAATACTACTACTAGTGAGTGACAGTATCCGAATTATTGCATTCGAATGTATGAAATTTCGATTAGCGAATACTACTACTAGTGAGTGACAGTATCCGAATTATTGCATTCGAATGCATGAGATTTCGATTAGCGAATACTACTAGTATTGAGTGACAGTATCCGAGAACTTGCATTCGAATGCATGAGATTTCGATTAGCGAATACTACTACTAGTGAGTGACAGTATCCGAGAACTTGCATTCGCATGCATGAGATTTCGGTTAGCGAATACTACTACTAGTGAGTGACAGTATCTGAGGACTTGCATTCGAATGCAAGAGATTTCGATTAGCGAATACTACTGCTAGTGAGTAACAGAATCCGAGAACTTGCATCGAATGCAAGAGATTTCGATTACTCAATACTACTACT
The DNA here is from genome assembly GCA_030765045.1 of Tenodera sinensis. Taxonomy (NCBI): domain Eukaryota; kingdom Metazoa; phylum Arthropoda; class Insecta; order Mantodea; family Mantidae; genus Tenodera; species Tenodera sinensis. Next base: position 2,111,220 of record JAUKNM010000016.1, read on the forward strand.
AGTGAGTGACAGTATCCGAGAACTTGCATTCGAATGCATGAGATTTCGATTAGCGAATACTACTACTAGTGAGTGATAGTATTTGAGAACTTGCATTCGAGTGCACGAGATTTCGATTAGCGAATACTACTACTAGTGAGTGAGAGTATCCGAGAACTTGCATTCGAATGCATGAGATTTCGATTAGCGAATACTACTACTAGTGAGTGACAGTATCCGAGAACTTGCATTCGCATGCATGAGATTTCGGTTAGTGAATACTACTACTAGTGAGTGACAGTATCCGAATTATTGCACTCGAATGCAAGAGATTTCGATTAGCGAATACTACTACTAGTGAGTGACAGTATCCGAATTATTGCATTCGAATGCATGAGATTTCGATTAGCGAATACTACTAGTATTGAGTGACAGTATCCGAGAACTTGCATTCGAATGCATGAGATTTCGATTAGCGAATACTACTACTAGTGAGTGACAGTATCCGAGAACTTGCATTCGAATGCATGAGATTTCGATTAGCGAATACTACTACTAGTGAGTGACAGTATCCGAGAACTTGCATTCGAATGCAAGAGATTTCGATTAGCGAATACTACTACTATTGAGTGACAGTATCCGAATTATTGCATTCGAATGTATGAAATTTCGATTAGCGAATACTACTACTAGTGAGTGACAGTATCCAAATTATTGCATTCGAATGCATGAGATTTCGATTAGCGAATACTACTAGTATTGAGTGACAGTATCCGAGAACTTGCATTCGAATGCATGAGATTTCGATTAGCGAATACTACTACTAGTGAGTGACAGTATCCGAGAACTTGCATTCGCATGCATGAGATTTCGGTTAGCGAATACTACTACTAGTGAGTGACAGTATCCGAGGACTTGCATTCGAATGCAAGAGATTTCGATTAGCGAATACTACTGCTAGTGAGTAACAGAATCCGAGAACTTGCATCGAATGCAAGAGATTTCGATTACTCAATACTACTACTAGTGAGTGACAGTATCCGAGAACTTGCATTCGAATGCATGAGATTTCGATTAGCGAATACTACTACTAGTGAGTGATAGTATTTGAGAACTTGCATTCGAGTGCACGAGATTTCGATTAGCGAATACTACTACTAGTGAGTGACAGTATCCGAGAACTTGCATTCGAATGCAAGAGATTTCGATTAGCGAATACTACTACTAGTGAGTGACAGTATCCGAATTATTGCATTCGAATGTATGAAATTTCGATTAGCGAATACTACTACTAGTGAGTGACAGTATCCGAATTATTGCATTCGAATGCATGAGATTTCGATTAGCGAATACTACTAGTATTGAGTGACAGTATCCGAGAACTTGCATTCGAATGCATGAGATTTCGATTAGCGAATACTACTACTAGTGAGTGACAGTATCCGAGAACTTGCATTCGAATGCATGAGATTTCGATTAGCGAATACTACTACTAGTGAGTGACAGTATCCGAGAACTTGCATTCGAATGCAAGAGATTTCGATTAGCGAATACTACTACTATTGAGTGACAGTATCCGAATTATTGCATTCGAATGTATGAAATTTCGATTAGCGAATACTACTACTAGTGAGTGACAGTATCCGAATTATTGCATTCGAATGCATGAGATTTCGATTAGCGAATACTACTAGTATTGAGTGACAGTATCCGAGAACTTGCATTCGAATGCATGAGATTTCGATTAGCGAATACTACTACTAGTGAGTGACAGTATCCGAGAACTTGCATTCGCATGCATGAGATTTCGGTTAGCGAATACTACTACTAGTGAGTGACAGTATCCGAGGACTTGCATTCGAATGCAAGAGATTTCGATTAGCGAATACTACTGCTAGTGAGTAACAGAATCCGAGAACTTGCATCGAATGCAAGAGATTTCGATTACTCAATACTACTACTAGTGAGTGACAGTATCCGAGAACTTGCATTCGAATGCATGAGATTTCGATTAGCGAATACTACTACTAGTGAGTGATAGTATTTGAGAACTTGCATTCGAGTGCACGAGATTTCGATTAGCGAATACTACTACTAGTGAGTGAGAGTATCCGAGAACTTGCATTCGAAAGCATGAGACTTCGATTAGCGAATACCACTACTAGTGAGTGACAGTTTCCGAGAACTTGCATTATAATGCAAGAGATTTCGATTAGCAAATACTACTACTAGTGAGTGACAGTTTCCGAGAACTTGCATTCGAATGCAAGAGACTTCGATTAGCGAACACTACTACTAGTGAGTGACAGTTTCCGAGAACTCGCACTCGAATGCAAGAGATTTCGATTAGCGAAAACTACTACTAGTGAGTGACAGTATCCGAGAACTTGCATTCGAATGCAAGAGATTTCGATTAGCAAATACTACTACTAGTGAGTGACAGTTTCCGAGAACTTGCATTCGAATGCAAGAGATTTCGATTAGCGAATACTACTACTAGTGAGTGACAGTATCCGAGAACTTGCATTCGAATGCAAGAGATTTCGATTAGCGAATACTACTACTAGTGAGTGACAGTATCCGAATTATTGCATTCGAATGTATGAAATTTCGATTAGCGAATACTACTACTAGTGAGTGACAGTATCCGAATTATTGCATTCGAATGCATGAGATTTCGATTAGCGAATACTACTAGTATTGAGTGACAGTATCCGAGAACTTGCATTCGAATGCATGAGATTTCGATTAGCGAATACTACTACTAGTGAGTGACAGTATCCAAGAACTTGCATTCGAATGCATGAGATTTCGATTAGCGAATACTACTACTAGTGAGTGACAGTATCCGAGAACTTGCATTCGAATGCAAGAGATTTCGATTAGCGAATACTACTACTATTGAGTGACAGTATCCGAATTATTGCATTCGAATGTATGAAATTTCGATTAGCGAATACTACTACTAGTGAGTGACAGTATCCGAATTATTGCATTCGAATGCATGAGATTTCGATTAGCGAATACTACTACTAGTGAGTGACAGTATCCGAGAACTTGCATTCGAATGCATGAGATTTCGATTAGCGAATACTACTACTAGTGAGTGACAGTATCCGAGAACTTGCATTCGAATGCAAGAGATTTCGATTAGCGAATACTACTACTAGTGAGTGACAGTATCCGAATTATTGCATTCGAATGTATGAAATTTCGATTAGCGAATACTACTACTAGTGAGTGACAGTATCCGAATTATTGCATTCGAATGCATGAGATTTCGATTAGCGAATACTACTAGTATTGAGTGACAGTATCCGAGAACTTGCATTCGAATGCATGAGATTTCGATTAGCGAATACTACTTCTAGTGAGTGACAGTATCCGAGAACTTGCATTCGAATGCATGAGATTTCGATTAGCGAATACTACTACTAGTGAGTGACAGTATCCGAGAACTTGCATTCGAATGCAAGAGATTTCGATTAGCGAATACTACTACTATTGAGTGACAGTATCCGAATTATTGCATTCGAATGTATGAAATTTCGATTAGCGAATACTACTACTAGTGAGTGACAGTATCCGAATTATTGCATTCGAATGCATGAGATTTCGATTAGCGAATACTACTAGTATTGAGTGACAGTATCCGAGAACTTGCATTCGAATGCATGAGATTTCGATTAGCGAATACTACTACTAGTGAGTGACAGTATCCGAGAACTTGCATTCGCATGCATGAGATTTCGGTTAGCGAATACTACTACTAGTGAGTGACAGTATCCGAATTATTGCATTCGAATGTATGAAATTTCGATTAGCGAATACTACTACTAGTGAGTGACAGTATCCGAATTATTGCATTCGAATGCATGAGATTTCGATTAGCGAATACTACTAGTATTGAGTGACAGTATCCGAGAACTTGCATTCGAATGCATGAGATTTCGATTAGCGAATACTACTACTAGTGAGTGAGAGTATCCGAGAACTTGCATTCGAAAGCATGAGACTTCGATTAGCGAATACTACTACTAGTGAGTGACAGTTTCCGAGAACTTGCATTATAATGCAAGAGATTTCGATTAGCAAATACTACTACTAGTGAGTGACAGTTTCCGAGAACTTGCATTCGAATGCAAGAGACTTCGATTAGCGAATACTACTACTAGTGAGTGACAGTTTCCGAGAACTCGCATTCGAATGCAAGAGATTTCGATTAGCGAAAACTACTACTAGTGAGTGACAGTATCCGAGAACTTGCATTCGAATGCAAGAGATTTCGATTAGCAAATACTACTACTAGTGAGTGACAGTTTCCGAGAACTTGCATTCGAATGCAAGAGATTTCGATTAGCGAATACTACTACTAGTGAGTGACAGTATCCGAGAACTTGCATTCGAATGCAAGAGATTTCGATTAGCGAATACTACTACTAGTGAGTGACAGTATCCGAATTATTGCATTCGAATGTATGAAATTTCGATTAGCGAATACTACTACTAGTGAGTGACAGTATCCGAATTATTGCATTCGAATGCATGAGATTTCGATTAGCGAATACTACTAGTATTGAGTGACAGTATCCGAGAACTTGCATTCGAATGCATGAGATTTCGATTAGCGAATACTACTACTAGTGAGTGACAGTATAAGAGAACTTGCATGAGATTTCGATTAGCGAATACTACTACTAGTGAGTGACAGTATCCGAGAACTTGCATTCGAATGCAAGAGATTTCGATTAGCAAATACTACTACTAGTGAGTGACAGTATCCGAATTATTGCATTCGAATGTATGAAATTTCGATTAGCGAATACTACTACTAGTGAGTGACAGTATCCGAATTATTGCATTCGAATGCATGAGATTTCGATTAGCGAATACTACTAGTATTGAGTGACAGTATCCGAGAACTTGCATTCGAATGCATGAGATTTCGATTAGCGAATACTACTACTAGTGAGTGACAGTATCCGAGAACTTGCATTCGCATGCATGAGATTTCGGTTAGCGAATACTACTACTAGTGAGTGACAGTATCCGAATTATTGCACTCGAATGCAAGAGATTTCGATTAGCGAATACTACTACTAGTGAGTGACAGTATCCGAGAACTTGCATTCGAATGCAAGAGATTTCGATTACTCAATACTACTACTAGAGAGTGACAGTATCCGAGAACTTGCATTCGAATGCATGAGATTTCAATTAGCGAATACTACTACTAGTGAGTGATAGTATCCGAGAACTTGCGTTCGAATGCATGAGATTTCGATTAGCGAATACTACTACTAGTGAGTGACAGTATCCGAGAACTTGCATTCGAATGCACGAGATTTCGATTAGCGAATACTACTGCTAGTGAGTGACAGTATCCGAGAACCTGCATTCCGAATGCATGAGATTTCGATTAGCGAATACTACTACTAGTGAGTGACAGTATCCGAGAACTTGCATTCGAATGCATGAGATTTCGATTAGCGAATACTACTACTAGTGAGTGACAGTATCCGAGAACTTGCATTCGAATGCATGGGATTTCGATTAGCGAATACTACTACTAGTGAGTGACAGTATCCGAGAACTTGCATTCGAATGCATGAAATTGCGATTAGCGAAAACTACTACTAGTGAGTGACAGTATCCGAATTATTGCATTCGAATGCAAGAGATTTCGATTAGCGAATTCTACTACTAGTGAGTGACAGTATCCGAGGACTTGCATTCGAATGCAAGAGATTTCGATTAGCGAATACTACTGCTAGTGAGTAACAGAATCCGAGAACTTGCATCGAATGCAAGAGATTTCGATTACTCAATACTACTACTAGTGAGTGACAGTATCCGAGAACTTGCATTCGAATGCATGAGATTTCGATTAGCGAATACTACTACTAGTGAGTGATAGTATTTGAGAACTTGCATTCGAGTGCACGAGATTTCGATTAGCGAATACTACAACTAGTGAGTGAGAGTATCCGAGAACTTGCATTCGAAAGCATGAGACTTCGATTAGCGAATACTACTACTAGTGAGTGACAGTTTCCGAGAACTTGCATTATAATGCAAGAGATTTCGATTACCAAATACTACTACTAGTGAGTGACAGTTTCCGAGAACTTGCATTCGAATGCAAGAGACTTCGATTAGCGAATACTACTACTAGTGAGTGACAGTTTCCGAGAACTCGCATTCGAATGCAAGAGATTTCAATTAGCGAAAACTACTACTAGTGAGTGACAGTATCCGAGAACTTGCATTCGAATGCAAGAGATTTCGATTAGCAAATACTACTACTAGTGAGTGACAGTATCCGAGAACTTGCATTCGAATGCAAGAGATTTCGATTAGCGAATACTACTACTAGTGAGTGACAGTATCCGTATTATTGCATTCGAATGTATGAAATTTCGATTAGCGAATACTACTACTAGTGAGTGACAGTATCCGAATTATTGCATTCGAATGCATGAGATTTCGATTAGCGAATACTACTAGTATTGAGTGACAGTATCCGAGAACTTGCATTCGAATGCATGAGATTTCGATTAGCGAATACTACTACTAGTGAGTGACAGTATCCGAGAACTTGCATTCGCATGCATGAGATTTCGGTTAGCGAATACTACTACTAGTGAGTGACAGTATCCGAATTATTGCACTCGAATGCAAGAGATTTCGATTAGCGAATACTACTACTAGTGAGTGACAGTATCCGAGAACTTGCATTCGAATGCAAGAGATTTCGATTACTCAATACTACTACTAGAGAGTGACAGTATCCGAGAACTTGCATTCGAATGCATGAGATTTCGATTAGCGAATACTGCTACTAGTGAGTGATAGTATCCGAGAACTTGCGCTCGAATGCATGAGATTTCGATTAGCGAATACTACTACTAGTGAGTGACAGTATCCGAGAACTTGCATTCGAATGCAAGAGATTTCGATTAGCGAATACTACTGCTAGTGAGTGACAGTATCCGAGAACCTGCATTCGAATGCATGAGATTTCGATTAGCGAATACTACTACTAGTGAGTGACAGTATCCGAATTATTGCATTCGAATGCAAGAGATTTCGATTAGCGAATACTACTACTAGTGAGTGACAGTATCCGAGAACTTGCATTCGTATGCAAGAGATTTCGATTAGCGAATACTACTACTAGTGAGTGACAGTATCCGAGAACTTGCATTCGAATGCAAGAGATTTCGATTAGCGAATACTACTACTAGTGAGTGACAGTATCCGAGAACTTGCATTCGAATGCAAGAGATTTCGATAAGCGAATACTACTACTAGTGAGTGACAGTATCCGAGAACTTGCATTCGAATGCAAGAGATTTCGATTACTCAATACTACTACTAGTGAGTGCCAGTATCCGAGAACTTGCATTCGAATGCATGAGATTTCGATTAGCGAATACTACTACTAGTGAGTGACAGTATCCGGGAACTTGCATTCGATGCATGAGATTTCGATTAGCGAATACTACTAGTATTGAGTGACAGTATCCGAGAACTTGCATTCGAATGCATGAGATTTCGATTAGCGAATACTACTACTAGTGAGTGACAGTATCCGAGAACTTGCATTCGCATGCATGAGATTTCGGTTAGCGAATACTACTACTAGTGAGTGACAGTATCCGAATTATTGCACTCGAATGCAAGAGATTTCGATTAGCGAATACTACTACTAGTGAGTGACAGTATCCGAGAACTTGCATTCGAATGCAAGAGATTTCGATTACTCAATACTACTACTAGAGAGTGACAGTATCCGAGAACTTGCATTCGAATGCATGAGATTTCAATTAGCGAATACTACTACTAGTGAGTGATAGTATCCGAGAACTTGCGTTCGAATGCATGAGATTTCGATTAGCGAATACTACTACTAGTGAGTGACAGTATCCGAGAACTTGCATTCGAATGCACGAGATTTCGATTAGCGAATACTACTGCTAGTGAGTGACAGTATCCGAGAACCTGCATTCCGAATGCATGAGATTTCGATTAGCGAATACTACTACTAGTGAGTGACAGTATCCGAGAACTTGCATTCGAATGCATGAGATTTCGATTAGCGAATACTACTACTAGTGAGTGACAGTATCCGAGAACTTGCATTCGAATGCATGGGATTTCGATTAGCGAATACTACTACTAGTGAGTGACAGTATCCGAGAACTTGCATTCGAATGCATGAAATTGCGATTAGCGAAAACTACTACTAGTGAGTGACAGTATCCGAATTATTGCATTCGAATGCAAGAGATTTCGATTAGCGAATTCTACTACTAGTGAGTGACAGTATCCGAGGACTTGCATTCGAATGCAAGAGATTTCGATTAGCGAATACTACTGCTAGTGAGTAACAGAATCCGAGAACTTGCATCGAATGCAAGAGATTTCGATTACTCAATACTACTACTAGTGAGTGACAGTATCCGAGAACTTGCATTCGAATGCATGAGATTTCGATTAGCGAATACTACTACTAGTGAGTGATAGTATTTGAGAACTTGCATTCGAGTGCACGAGATTTCGATTAGCGAATACTACAACTAGTGAGTGAGAGTATCCGAGAACTTGCATTCGAAAGCATGAGACTTCGATTAGCGAATACTACTACTAGTGAGTGACAGTTTCCGAGAACTTGCATTATAATGCAAGAGATTTCGATTACCAAATACTACTACTAGTGAGTGACAGTTTCCGAGAACTTGCATTCGAATGCAAGAGACTTCGATTAGCGAATACTACTACTAGTGAGTGACAGTTTCCGAGAACTCGCATTCGAATGCAAGAGATTTCAATTAGCGAAAACTACTACTAGTGAGTGACAGTATCCGAGAACTTGCATTCGAATGCAAGAGATTTCGATTAGCAAATACTACTACTAGTGAGTGACAGTATCCGAGAACTTGCATTCGAATGCAAGAGATTTCGATTAGCGAATACTACTACTAGTGAGTGACAGTATCCGTATTATTGCATTCGAATGTATGAAATTTCGATTAGCGAATACTACTACTAGTGAGTGACAGTATCCGAATTATTGCATTCGAATGCATGAGATTTCGATTAGCGAATACTACTAGTATTGAGTGACAGTATCCGAGAACTTGCATTCGAATGCATGAGATTTCGATTAGCGAATACTACTACTAGTGAGTGACAGTATCCGAGAACTTGCATTCGCATGCATGAGATTTCGGTTAGCGAATACTACTACTAGTGAGTGACAGTATCCGAATTATTGCACTCGAATGCAAGAGATTTCGATTAGCGAATACTACTACTAGTGAGTGACAGTATCCGAGAACTTGCATTCGAATGCAAGAGATTTCGATTACTCAATACTACTACTAGAGAGTGACAGTATCCGAGAACTTGCATTCGAATGCATGAGATTTCGATTAGCGAATACTGCTACTAGTGAGTGATAGTATCCGAGAACTTGCGCTCGAATGCATGAGATTTCGATTAGCGAATACTACTACTAGTGAGTGACAGTATCCGAGAACTTGCATTCGAATGCAAGAGATTTCGATTAGCGAATACTACTGCTAGTGAGTGACAGTATCCGAGAACCTGCATTCGAATGCATGAGATTTCGATTAGCGAATACTACTACTAGTGAGTGACAGTATCCGAATTATTGCATTCGAATGCAAGAGATTTCGATTAGCGAATACTACTACTAGTGAGTGACAGTATCCGAGAACTTGCATTCGTATGCAAGAGATTTCGATTAGCGAATACTACTACTAGTGAGTGACAGTATCCGAGAACTTGCATTCGAATGCAAGAGATTTCGATTAGCGAATACTACTACTAGTGAGTGACAGTATCCGAGAACTTGCATTCGAATGCAAGAGATTTCGATAAGCGAATACTACTACTAGTGAGTGACAGTATCCGAGAACTTGCATTCGAATGCAAGAGATTTCGATTACTCAATACTACTACTAGTGAGTGCCAGTATCCGAGAACTTGCATTCGAATGCATGAGATTTCGATTAGCGAATACTACTACTAGTGAGTGACAGTATCCGGGAACTTGCATTCGATGCATGAGATTTCGATTAGCGAATACTACTACTAGTGAGTGACAGTATCCGAGAACTTGCATTCGAATGCATGAAATTTCGATTAGCGAACACTACTACTAGTGAGTGACAGTATCCGAGAACTTGCATTCGAATGCATGAAATTTCGATTAGCGAATACTACTACTAGTGAGTGACAGTATCCAAGAACTTGCATTCGAATGCATGAAATTTCGATTAGCGAATACTACTACTAGTGAGTGACAGTATCCGAGAACTTGCATTCGAATTCATGGGATTTCGATTAGCGAATACTACTGTTAGTGAGTGACAGTATCCGAATTATTGCATTCGAATGCATGAGATTTCGATTAGCGAATACTACTAGTATTGAGTGACAGTATCCGAGAACTTGCATTCGAATGCATGAGATTTCGATTAGCGAATACTACTACTAGTGAGTGACAGTATCCGAGAACTTGCATTCGCATGCATGAGATTTCGGTTAGCGAATACTACTACTAGTGAGTGACAGTATCCGAATTATTGCACTCGAATGCAAGAGATTTCGATTAGCGAATACTACTACTAGTGAGTGACAGTATCCGAGAACTTGCATTCGAATGCAAGAGATTTCGATTACTCAATACTACTACTAGAGAGTGACAGTATCCGAGAACTTGCATTCGAATGCATGAGATTTCAATTAGCGAATACTACTACTAGTGACTGAGAGTATCCGAGAACTTGCATTCGAAAGCATGAGACTTCGATTAGCGAATACTACTACTAGTGAGTGACAGTTTCCGAGAACTTGCATTATAATGCAAGAGATTTCGATTACTCAATACTACTGCTAGTGAGTGACAGTATCCGAGAACTTGCATTCGAATTCATGGGATTTCGATTAGCGAATACTACTGTTAGTGAATGACAGTATCCTAGAACTTGCATTCGAATTCATGAAATTGCGATTAGCGAATACTACTACTAGTGAGTGATAGTTTCCGAGAACTTGCATTCGAATGCAAGAGATTTCGATTAGCGAATACTACTACTAGTGAGTGACAGTTTCCGAGAACTCGCATTCGAATGCAAGAGTTTCGATTAGCGAAAACTACTACTAGTGAGTGACAGTATCCGAGAACTTGCATTCGAATGCATGAGATTTCGATTAGCGAATACTACTACTAGTGAGTGACAGTATCCGAGAACTTGCATTCGAATGCATGAGATTTCGATTAGCGAATACTACTACTAGTGAGTGACAGTATCCGAATTATTGCATTCGAATGCATGAGATTTCGATTAGCGAATACTACTACTAGTGAGTGATAGTATCCGAGAACTTGCGTTCGAATGCATGAGATTTCGATTAGCGAATACTACTACTAGTGAGTGACAGTATCCGAATTATTGCATTCGAATGCATGAGATTTCGATTAGCGAATACTACTACTAGTGAGTGACAGTATCCGAGAACTTGCATTCGAATGCATGAGATTTCGATTAGCGAATACTACTACTAGTGAGTGACAGTATCCGAGAACTTGCATTCGAATGCATGAGATTTTGATTAGCGAATACTACTACTAGTGAGTGACAGTATCCGAATTATTGCATTCGAATGCATGAGATTTCGATTAGCGAATACTACTACTAGTGAGTGATAGTATCCGAGAACTTGCGTTCGAATGCATGAGATTTCGATTAGCGAATACTACTACTAGTGAGTGACAGTATCCGAATTATTGCATTCGAATGCATGAGATTTCGATTAGCGAATACTACTACTAGTGAGTGACAGTATCCGAGAACTTGCATTCGAATGCATGAGATTTCGATTAGCGAATACTACTACTAGTGAGTGACAGTATCCGAATTATTGCATTCGAATGCATGAGATTTCGATTAGCGAATACTACTACTAGTGAGTGACAGTATCCGAGAACTTGCATTCGAATGCATGAGATTTCGATTAGCGAATACTACTACTAGTGAGTGACAGTATCCGAATTATTGCATTCGAATGCATGAGATTTCGATTAGCGAATACTACTACTAGTGAGTGATAGTATCCGAGAACTTGCGTTCGAATGCATGAGATTTCGATTAGCGAATACTACTACTAGTGAGTGACAGTATCCGAATTATTGCATTCGAATGCATGAGATTTCGATTAGCGAATACTACTACTAGTGAGTGACAGTATCCGAGAACTTGCATTCGAATGCATGAGATTTCGATTAGCGAATACTACCACTAGTGAGTGACAGTATCCGAGAACTTGCATTCGAATGCATGAGATTTCGATTAGCGAATACTACTACTAGTGAGTGATAGTATCCGAGAACTTGCGTTCGAATGCATGAGATTTCGAATAGCGAATACTACTACTAGTGAGTGACAGTATCCGAGAACTTGCATTCGAATGCAAGAGATTTCGATTACTCTATACTACTGCTAGTGAGTGACTTTATCCGAGAACCTGCATTCCGAATGCATGAGATTTCGATTAGCGAATACTACTACTAGTGAGTGACAGTATCCGAGAACTTGCATTCGAATGCATGAGATTTCGATTAGCGAATACTACTACTAGTGAGTGACAGTTTCCGAGAACTTGCATTCGAATGCATGAGATTTCGATTAGCGAATACTACTACTAGTGAGTGACAGTATCCGAGAACTTGCATTCGAATGCATGAGATTTCGATTAGCGAATACTACTACTAGTGAGTGACAGTATCCGAATTATTGCATTCGAATGCAAGAGATTTCGATTAGCGAATACTACTACTAGTGAGTGACAGTATCCGAGAACTTGCATTCGAATGCATGAGATTTCGATTAGCGAATACTACTACTAGTGAGTGATAGTATCCGAGAACTTGCGTTCGAATGCATGAGATTTCGATTAGCGAATACTACTACTAGTGAGTGACAGTATCCGAGAACTTGCATTCGAATGCAAGAGATTTCGATTACTCAATACTACTGCTAGTGAGTGACAGTATCCGAGAACCTGCATTCCGAATGCATGAGATTTCGATTAGCGAATACTACTACTAGTGAGTGAGAGTATCCGAGAACTTGCATTCGAATGCATGAGATTTCGATTATTGAATACTACTACTAGTGAGTGACAGTATCCGAATTATTGCATTCGAATGCAAGAGATTTCGATTAGCGAATACAACTACTAGTGAGTGACAGTATCCGAGAACTTGCATTCGAATGCAAGAGATTTCGATTAGCGAATACTACTACTAGTGAGTGACAGTATCCGAATTATTGCATTCGAATGCAAGAGATTTCGATTAGCGAATACTACTACTAGTGAGTGACAGTATCCGAGAACTTGCATTCGAATGCAAGAGATTTCGATTACTCAATACTACTACTAGTGAGTGCCAGTATCCGAGAACTTGCATTCGAATGCATGAGATTTCGATTAGCGAATACTACTACTAGTGAGTGACAGTATCCGAGAACTTGCATTCGATGCATGAGATTTCGATTAGCGAATACTACTACTAGTGAGTGACAGTATCCGAGAACTTCCATTCGAATGCATGAAATTTCGATTAGCGAACACTACTACTAGTGAGTGACAGTATCCGAGAACTTGCATTCGAATGCATGAAATTTCGATTAGCGAATACTACTACTAGTGAGTGACAGTATCCAAGAACTTGCATTCGAATGCATGAAATTTCGATTAGCGAATACTACTACTAGTGAGTGACAGTATCCGAGAACTTGCATTCGAATTCATGGGATTTCGATTAGCGAATACTACTACTAGTGAATGACAGTATCCTAGAACTTGCATTCGAATTCATGAAATTGCGATTAGCGAATACTACTACTAGTGAGTGACAGTATCCGAATTATTGCATTCGAATGCAAGAGATTTCGATTAGCGAATACTACTACTAGTGAGTGACAGTATCCCAGAACTTGCATTCGAATGCAAGAGATTTCTATTAGCGAATACTACTGCTAGTGAGTAACAGAATCCGAGAACTTGCATTCGAATGCAAGAGATTTCGATTAGCCAATACTACTACTAGTGAGTGACAGTATCCGAGAACTTGCATTCGAATGCAAGAGATTTCGATTAGCGAATACCACTACTAGTGAGTGAAAGTATCTGAGAACTTGCATCGAATGCAAGAGCTTTCGATTACTCAATACTACTGCTAGTGAGTGACAGTGTCCGAGAACCTGCATTCCGAATGCATGAGATTTCGATTAGCGAATACTACTACTAGTGAGTGACAGTATCCGAGAACTTGCATTCGAATGCATGAGATTTCGATTAGCGAATACTACTACTAGTGAGTGATAGTTTCCGAGAACTTGCATTCGAATGCATGAGATTTCTATTAGCGAATACTACTACTAGTGAGTGACAGTTTCCGAGAACTCGCATTCGAATGCAAGAGTTTCGATTAGCGAAAACTACTAATAGTGAGTGACAGTATCCGAGAACTTGCATTCGAATGCAAGACATTTCGATTAGCAAATACTACTACTAGTGAGTGACAGTTTCCGAGAACTTGCATTCGAATGCATGAGATTTCGATTAGCGAATACTACTACTAGTGAGTGACAGTATCCGAGAACTTGCATTCGAATTCATGGGATTTCGATTAGCGAATACTACTGTTAGTGAATGACAGTATCCTAGAACTTGCATTCGAATTCATGAAATTGCGATTAGCGAATGCTACTACTAGTGAGTGACAGTATCCGAATTATTGCATTCGAATGCAAGAGATTTCGATTAGCGAATACTACTACTAGTGAGTGACAGTATCCGAGAACTTGCATTCGAATGCAAGAGATTTCGATTAGCGAATACTACTGCTAGTGAGTAACAGAATCCGAGAACTTGCATTCGAATGCAAGAGATTTCGATTAGCCAATACTACTACTAGTGAGTGACAGTATCCGAGAACTTGCATTCGAATGCAAGAGATTTCGATTAGCGAATACTACTACTAGTGAGTGAAAGTATCTGAGAACTTGCATTCGAAAGCATGAGACTTCGAATAGCGAATACTACTACTAGTGAGTGACAGTTTCCGAGAACTTGCATTATAATGCAAGAGATTTCGATTAGCAAATACTACTACTAGTGAGTGATAGTTTCCGAGAACTTGCATTCGAATGCAAGAGATTTCGATTACCGAATACTACTACTAGTGAGTGACAGTATCCGAGAACTTGCATTCGAATGCAAGAGATTTCGATTAGCGAATACTACTACTAGTGAGTGACAGTATCCGACAACTTGCATTCGAATGCAAGAGATTTCGATAAGCGAATACTACTACTAGTGAGTGACAGTATCCGAGAACTTGCATTCGAATGCAAGAGATTTCGATTACTCAATTCTACTACTAGTGAGTGACAGTATCCGAGAACTTGCATTCGAATGCATGAGATTTCGATTAGCGAATACTACTACTAGTGAGTGACAGTATCCGAGAACTTGCATTCGAATGCATGAGATTTCGATTAGCGAATACTACTACTAGTGAGTGACAGTATCCGAATTATTGCATTCGAATGCATGAGATTTCGATTAGCGAATACTACTACTAGTGAGTGATAGTATCCTAGAACTTGCGTTCGAATGCATGAGATTTCGATTAGCGAATACTACTACTAGTGAGTGACAGTATCCGAATTATTGCATTCGAATGCATGAGATTTCGATTAGCGAATACTACTACTAGTGAGTGACAGTATCCGAGAACTTGCATTCGAATGCATGAGATTTCGATTAGCGAATACTACTACTAGTGAGTGACAGTATCCGAGAACTTGCATTCGAATGCATGAGATTTCGATTAGCGAATACTACTACTAGTGAGTGATAGTATCCGAGAACTTGCGTTCGAATGCATGAGATTTCGAATAGCGAATACTACTACTAGTGAGTGACAGTATCCGAGAACTTGCATTCGAATGCAAGAGATTTCGATTACTCTATACTACTGCTAGTGAGTGACTTTATCCGAGAACCTGCATTCCGAATGCATGAGATTTCGATTAGCGAATACTACTACTAGTGAGTGACAGTATCCGAGAACTTGCATTCGAATGCATGAGATTTCGATTAGCGAATACTACTACTAGTGAGTGACAGTTTCCGAGAACTTGCATTCGAATGCATGAGATTTCGATTAGCGAATACTACTACTAGTGAGTGACAGTATCCGAGAACTTGCATTCGAATGCATGAGATTTCGATTAGCGAATACTACTACTAGTGAGTGACAGTATCCGAATTATTGCATTCGAATGCAAGAGATTTCGATTAGCGAATACTACTACTAGTGAGTGACAGTATCCGAGAACTTGCATTCGAATGCATGAGATTTCGATTAGCGAATACTACTACTAGTGAGTGAGAGTATCCGAGAACTTGCGTTCGAATGCATGAGATTTCGATTAGCGAATACTACTACTAGTGAGTGACAGTATCCGAGAACTTGCATTCGAATGCAAGAGATTTCGATTACTCAATACTACTGCTAGTGAGTGACAGTATCCGAGAACCTGCATTCCG
This sequence comes from Tenodera sinensis, assembly GCA_030765045.1. NCBI lineage: Eukaryota > Metazoa > Arthropoda > Insecta > Mantodea > Mantidae > Tenodera > Tenodera sinensis. The sequence goes on from JAUKNM010000016.1 coordinate 2,127,855, forward strand.
AATGCATGAGATTTCGATTAGCGAATACTACTACTAGTGAGTGAGAGTATCCGAGAACTTGCATTCGAATGCATGAGATTTCGATTATTGAATACTACTACTAGTGACTGACAGTATCCGAATTATTGCATTCGAATGCAAGAGATTTCGATTAGCGAATACAACTACTAGTGAGTGACAGTATCCGAGAACTTGCATTCGAATGCAAGAGATTTCGATTAGCGAATACTACTACTAGTGAGTGACAGTATCCGAATTATTGCATTCGAATGCAAGAGATTTCGATTAGCGAATACTACTACTAGTGAGTGACAGTATCCGAGAACTTGCATTCGAATGCAAGAGATTTCGATTACTCAATACTACTACTAGTGAGTGCCAGTATCCGAGAACTTGCATTCGAATGCATGAGATTTCGATTAGCGAATACTACTACTAGTGAGTGACAGTATCCGAGAACTTGCATTCGATGCATGAGATTTCGATTAGCGAATACTACTACTAGTGAGTGACAGTATCCGAGAACTTGCATTCGAATGCATGAAATTTCGATTAGCGAACACTACTACTAGTGAGTGACAGTATCCGAGAACTTGCATTCGAATGCATGAAATTTCGATTAGCGAATACTACTACTAGTGAGTGACAGTATCCAAGAACTTGCATTCGAATGCATGAAATTTCGATTAGCGAATACTACTACTAGTGAGTGACAGTATCCGAGAACTTGCATTCGAATTCATGGGATTTCGATTAGCGAATACTACTACTAGTGAATGACAGTATCCTAGAACTTGCATTCGAATTCATGAAATTGCGATTAGCGAATACTACTACTAGTGAGTGACAGTATCCGAATTATTGCATTCGAATGCAAGAGATTTCGATTAGCGAATACTACTACTAGTGAGTGACAGTATCCGAGAACTTGCATTCGAATGCAAGAGATTTCTATTAGCGAATACTACTGCTAGTGAGTAACAGAATCCGAGAACTTGCATTCGAATGCAAGAGATTTCGATTAGCCAATACTACTACTAGTGAGTGACAGTATCCGAGAACTTGCATTCGAATGCAAGAGATTTCGATTAGCGAATACCACTACTAGTGAGTGAAAGTATCTGAGAACTTGCATCGAATGCAAGAGCTTTCGATTACTCAATACTACTGCTAGTGAGTGACAGTGTCCGAGAACCTGCATTCCGAATGCATGAGATTTCGATTAGCGAATACTACTACTAGTGAGTGACAGTATCCGAGAACTTGCATTCGAATGCATGAGATTTCGATTAGCGAATACTACTACTAGTGAGTGACAGTTTCCGAGAACTTGCATTCGAATGCATGAGATTTCGATTAGCGAATACTACTACTAGTGAGTGACAGTTTCCGAGAACTCGCATTCGAATGCAAGAGTTTCGATTAGCGAAAACTACTACTAGTGAGTGACAGTATCCGAGAACTTGCATTCGAATGCAAGACATTTCGATTAGCAAATACTACTACTAGTGAGTGACAGTTTCCGAGAACTTGCATTCGAATGCATGAGATTTCGATTAGCGAATACTACTACTAGTGAGTGACAGTATCCGAGAACTTGCATTCGAATTCATGGGATTTCGATTAGCGAATACTACTGTTAGTGAATGACAGTATCCTAGAACTTGCATTCGAATTCATGAAATTGCGATTAGCGAATGCTACTACTAGTGAGTGACAGTATCCGAATTATTGCATTCGAATGCAAGAGATTTCGATTAGCGAATACTACTACTAGTGAGTGACAGTATCCGAGAACTTGCATTCGAATGCAAGAGATTTCGATTAGCGAATACTACTGCTAGTGAGTAACAGAATCCGAGAACTTGCATTCGAATGCAAGAGATTTCGATTAGCCAATACTACTACTAGTGAGTGACAGTATCCGAGAACTTGCATTCGAATGCAAGAGATTTCGATTAGCGAATACTACTACTAGTGAGTGAAAGTATCTGAGAACTTGCATTCGAAAGCATGAGACTTCGAATAGCGAATACTACTACTAGTGAGTGACAGTTTCCGAGAACTTGCATTATAATGCAAGAGATTTCGATTAGCAAATACTACTACTAGTGAGTGATAGTTTCCGAGAACTTGCATTCGAATGCAAGAGATTTCGATTACCGAATACTACTACTAGTGAGTAACAGTATCCGAGAACTTGCATTCGAATGCAAGAGTTTTCGATTAGCGAATACTACTACTAGTGAGTGACAGTATCCGACAACTTGCATTCGAATGCAAGAGATTTCGATAAGCGAATACTACTACTAGTGAGTGACAGTATCCGAGAACTTGCATTCGAATGCAAGAGATTTCGATTACTCAATTCTACTACTAGTGAGTGACAGTATCCGAGAACTTGCATTCGAATGCACGAGATTTCGATTAGCGAATACTACTGCTAGTGAGTGACAGTATCCGAGAACCTGCATTCCGAATGCATGAGATTTCGATTAGCGAATACTACTACTAGTGAGTGACAGTATCCGAGAACTTGCATTCGAATGCATGAGATTTCGATTAGCGAATACTACTACTAGTGAGTGACAGTATCCGAGAACTTGCATTCGAATGCATGGGATTTCGATTAGCGAATACTACTACTAGTGAGTGACAGTATCCGAGAACTTGCATTCGAATGCATGAAATTGCGATTAGCGAATACTACTACTAGTGAGTGACAGTATCCGAATTATTGCATTCGAATGCAAGAGATTTCGATTAGCGAATACTACTACTAGTGAGTGACAGTATCCGAGGACTTGCATTCGAATGCAAGAGATTTCGATTAGCGAATACTACTGCTAGTGAGTAACAGAATCCGAGAACTTGCATCGAATGCAATAGATTTCGATTACTCAATACTACTACTAGTGAGTGACAGTATCCGAGAGCTTGCATTCGAATGCATGAGATTTCGATTAGCGAATACTACTACTAGTGAGTGATAGTATTTGAGAACTTGCATTCGAGTGCACGAGATTTCGATTAGCGAATACTACTACTAGTGAGTGAGAGTATCCGAGAACTTGCATTCGAAAGCATGAGACTTCGATTAGCGAATACTACTACTAGTGAGTGACAGTTTCCGAGAACTTGCATTATAATGCAAGAGATTTCGATTAGCAAATACTACTACTAGTGAGTGACAGTTTCCGAGAACTTGCATTCGAATGCAAGAGACTTCGATTAGCGAATACTACTACTAGTGAGTGACAGTTTCCGAGAACTCGCATTCGAATTCAAGAGATTTCGATTAGCGAAAACTACTACTAGTGAGTGACAGTATCCGAGAACTTGCATTCGAATGCAAGAGATTTCGATTAGCAAATACTACTACTAGTGAGTGACAGTTTCCGAGAACTTGCATTCGAATGCAAGAGATTTCGATTAGCGAATACTACTACTAGTGAGTGACAGTATCCGAGAACTTGCATTCGAATGCAAGAGATTTCGATTAGCGAATACTACTACTAGTGAGTGACAGTATCCGAATTATTGCATTCGAATGCATGAGATTTCGATTAGCGAATACTACTAATAGTGAGTGACAGTATCCGAGAACTTGCATTCGCATGCATGAGATTTCGGTTAGCGAATACTACTACTAGTGAGTGACAGTATTCGAATTATTGCACTCGAATGCAAGAGATTTCGATTAGCGAATACTACTACTAGTGAGTGACAGTATCCGTGAACTTGCATTCGAATGCAAGAGATTTCGATTACTCAATACTACTACTAGAGAGTGACAGTATCCGAGAACTTGCATTCGAATGCATGAGATTTCGATTAGCGAATACTACTACTAGTGAGTGATAGTATCCGAGAACTTGCGTTCGAATGCATGAGATTACGATTAGCGAATACTACTACTAGTGAGTGACAGTATCCGAATTGTTGCATTCGAATGCAAGAGATTTCGATTAGCGAATACTACTGCTAGTGAGTGACAGTATCCGAGAACCTGCATTCCGAATGCATGAGATTTCGATTAGCGAATACTACTACTAGTGAGTGACAGTATCCGAGAACTTGCATTCGAATGCATGAGATTTCGATTAGCGAATACTACTACTAGTGAGTGACAGTATCCGAATTATTGCATTCGAATGCAAGAGATTTCGATTAGCGAATACTACTACTAGTGAGTGACAGTATCCGAGAACTTGCATTCGTATGCAAGAGATTTCGATTAGCGAATACTACTACTAGTGAGTGACAGTATCCGAGAACTTGCATTCGAATGCAAGAGATTTCGATAAGCGAATACTACTACTAGTGAGTGACAGTATCCGAGAACTTGCATTCGAATGCAAGAGATTTCGATTACTCAATACTACTACTAGTGAGTGCCAGTATCCGAGAACTTGCATTCGAATGCATGAGATTAAGATTAGCGAATACTACTACTAGTGAGTGACAGTATCCGGGAACTTGCATTCGATGCATGAGATTTCGATTAGCGAATACTACTACTAGTGAGTGACAGTATCCGAGAACTTGCATTCGAATGCATGAAATTTCGATTAGCGAACACTACTACTAGTGAGTGACAGTATCCGAGAACTTGCATTCGAATGCATGAAATTTCGATTAGCGAATACTACTACTAGTGAGTGACAGTATCCAAGAACTTGCATTCGAATGCATGAAATTTCGATTAGCGAATACTACTACTAGTGAGTGACAGTATCCGAGAACTTGCATTCGAATTCATGGGATTTCGATTAGCGAATACTACTGTTAGTGAATGACAGTATCCTAGAACTTGCATTCGAATTCATGAAATTGCGATTAGCGAATACTACTACTAGTGAGTGACAGTATCCGAATTATTGCATTCGAATGCAAGAGATTTCAATTAGCGAATACTACTACTAGTGAGTGACAGTATCCGAGAACTTGCATTCGAATGCAAGAGATTTCGATTAGCGAATACTACTGCTAGTGAGTAACAGAATCCGAGAACTTGCATTCGAATGCAATAGATTTCGATTAGCCAATACTACTACTAGTGAGTGACAGTATCCGAGAACTTGCATTCGAATGCAAGAGATTTCGATTAGCGAATACTACTACTAGTGAGTGAAAGTATCTGAGAACTTGCATCGAATGCAAGAGATTTCGATTAGCGAATACTACTACTAGTGACTGAGAGTATCCGAGAAGTTGCATTCGAAAGCATGAGACTTCGATTAGCGAATACTACTACTAGTGAGTGACAGTTTCCGAGAACTTGCATTATAATGCAAGAGATTTCGATTACTCAATACTACTGCTAGTGAGTGACAGTATCCGAGAACCTGCATTCCGAATGCATGAGATTTCGATTAGCGAATACTACTAGTAGTGAGTGACAGTATCCGAGAACTTGCATTCGAATTCATGGGATTTCGATTAGCGAATACTACTGTTAGTGATTGACAGTATCCTAGAACTTGCATTCGAATTCATGAAATTGCGATTAGCGAATACTACTACTAGTGAGTGATAGTTTCCGAGAACTTGCATTCGAATGCAAGAGATTTCGATTAGCGAATACTACTACTAGTGAGTGGCAGTTTCCGAGAACTCGCATTCGAATGGAAGAGATTTCGATTACTCAATACTACTACTAGTGAGTGCCAGTATCCGAGAACTTGCATTCGAATGCATGAGATTTCGATTAGCGAATACTACTACTAGTGAGTGACAGTATCCGGGAACTTGCATTCGATGCATGAGATTTCGATTAGCGAATACTACTACTAGTGAGTGACAGTATCCGAGAACTTGCATTCGAATGCATGAAATTTCGATTAGCGAACACTACTACTAGTGAGTGACAGTATCCGAGAACTTGCATTCGAATGCATGAAATTTCGATTAGCGAATACTACTACTAGTGAGTGACAGTATCCAAGAACTTGCATTCGAATGCATGAAATTTCGATTAGCGAATACTACTACTAGTGAGTGACAGTATCCAAGAACTTGCATTCGAATGCATGAAATTTCGATTAGCGAATACTACTACTAGTGAGTGACAGTATCCGAGAACTTGCATTCGAATTCATGGGATTTCGATTAGCGAATACTACTGTTAGTGAATGACAGTATCCTAGAACTTGCATTCGAATTCATGAAATTGCGATTAGCGAATACTACTACTAGTGAGTGACAGTATCCGAATTATTGCATTCGAATGCAAGAGATTTCAATTAGCGAATACTACTACTAGTGAGTGACAGTATCCGAGAACTTGCATTCGAATGCAAGAGATTTCGATTAGCGAATACTACTGCTAGTGAGTAACAGAATCCGAGAACTTGCATTCGAATGCAATAGATTTCGATTAGCCAATACTACTACTAGTGAGTGACAGTATCCGAGAACTTGCATTCGAATGCAAGAGATTTCGATTAGCGAATACTACTACTAGTGAGTGAAAGTATCTGAGAACTTGCATCGAATGCAAGAGATTTCGATTAGCGAATACTACTACTAGTGACTGAGAGTATCCGAGAACTTGCATTCGAAAGCATGAGACTTCGATTAGCGAATACTACTACTAGTGAGTGACAGTTTCCGAGAACTTGCATTATAATGCAAGAGATTTCGATTACTCAATACTACTGCTAGTGAGTGACAGTATCCGAGAACCTGCATTCCGAATGCATGAGATTTCGATTAGCGAATACTACTACTAGTGAGTGACAGTATCCGAGAACTTGCATTCGAATTCATGGGATTTCGATTAGCGAATACTACTGTTAGTGAATGACAGTATCCTAGAACTTGCATTCGAATTCATGAAATTGCGATTAGCGAATACTACTACTAGTGAGTGATAGTTTCCGAGAACTTGCATTCGAATGCAAGAGATTTCGATTAGCGAATACTACTACTAGTGAGTGACAGTTTCCGAGAACTCGCATTCGAATGCAAGAGTTTCGATTAGCGAAAACTACTACTAGTGAGTGACAGTATCCGAGACCTTGCATTCGAATGCATGAGATTTCGATTAGCGAATACTACTACTAGTGAGTGACAGTATCCGAGAACTTGCATTCGAATGCATGAGATTTCGATTAGCGAATACTACTACTAGTGAGTGACAGTATCCGAATTATTGCATTCGAATGCATGAGATTTCGATTAGCGAATACTACTACTAGTGAGTGATAGTATCCGAGAACTTGCGTTCGAATGCATGAGATTTCGATTAGCGAATACTACTACTAGTGAGTGACAGTATCCGAATTATTCCATTCGAATGCATGAGATTTCGATTAGCGAATACTACTACTAGTGAGTGACAGTATCCGATAACTTGCATTCGAATGCATGAGATTTCGATTAGCGAATACCACTACTAGTGAGTGACAGTATCCGAGAACTTGCATTCGAATGCATGAGATTTCGATTAGCGAATACTACTACTAGTGAGTGACTGTATCCGAGAACTTGCATTCGAATGCATGAGATTTCGATTAGCGAATACTACTACTAGTGAGTGACAGTATCCGAATTATTGCATTCGAATGCATGAGATTTCGATTAGCGAATACTACTACTAGTGAGTGACAGTATCCGAATTATTGCATTCGAATGCATGAGATTTCGATTAGCGAATACTACTACTAGTGAGTGACAGTATCCGAGAACTTGCATTCGAATGCATGAGATTTCGATTAGCGAATACTACTACTAGTGAGTGACAGTATCCGAGAACCTGCATTCCGAATGCATGAGATTTCGATTAGCGAATACTACTACTAGTGAGTGACAGTATCCGAGAACTTGCATTCGAATGCATGAGATTTCGATTAGCGAATACTACTACTAGTGAGTGACAGTATCCGAGAACTTGCATTCGAATGCATGGGATTTCGATTAGCGAATACTACTACTAGTGAGTGACAGTATCCGAGAACTTGCATTCGAATGCATGAAATTGCGATTAGCGAATACTACTACTAGTGAGTGACAGTATCCGAATTATTGCATTCGAATGCAAGAGATTTCGATTAGCGAATACTACTACTAGTGAGTGACAGTATCCGAGGACTTGCATTCGAATGCAAGAGATTTCGATTAGCGAATACTACTGCTAGTGAGTAACAGAATCCGAGAACTTGCATCGAATGCAATAGATTTCGATTACTCAATACTACTACTAGTGAGTGGCAGTATCCGAGAACTTGCATTCGAATGCATGAGATTTCGATTAGCGAATACTACTACTAGTGAGTGATAGTATTTGAGAACTTGCATTCGAGTGCACGAGATTTCGATTAGCGAATACTACTACTAGTGAGTGAGAGTATCCGAGAACTTGCATTCGAAAGCATGAGACTTCGATTAGCGAATACTACTACTAGTGAGTGACAGTTTCCGAGAACTTGCATTATAATGCAAGAGATTTCGATTAGCAAATACTACTACTAGTGAGTGACAGTTTCCGAGAACTTGCATTCGAATGCAAGAGACTTCGATTAGCGAATACTACTACTAGTGAGTGACAGTTTCCGAGAACTCGCATTCGAATGCAAGAGATTTCGATTAGCGAAAACTACTACTAGTGAGTGACAGTATCCGAGAACTTGCATTCGAATGCAAGAGATTTCGATTAGCAAATACTACTACTAGTGAGTGACAGTTTCCGAGAACTTGCATTCGAATGCAAGAGATTTCGATTAGCGAATACTACTACTAGTGAGTGACAGTATCCGAGAACTTGCATTCGAATGCAAGAGATTTCGATTAGCGAATACTACTACTAGTGAGTGACAGTATCCGAATTATTGCATTCGAATGTATGAAATTTCGATTAGCGAATACTACTACTAGTGAGTGACAGTATCCGAATTATTGCATTCGAATGCATGAGATTTCGATTAGCGAATACTACTAGTATTGAGTGACAGTATCCGAGAACTTGCATTCGAATGCATGAGATTTCGATTAGCGAATACTACTAATAGTGAGTGACAGTATCCGAGAACTTGCATTCGCATGCATGAGATTTCGGTTAGCGAATACTACTACTAGTGAGTGACAGTATCCGAATTATTGCACTCGAATGCAAGAGATTTCGATTAGCGAATACTACTACTAGTGAGTGACAGTATCCGTGAACTTGCATTCGAATGCAAGAGATTTCGATTACTCAATACTACTACTAGAGAGTGACAGTATCCGAGAACTTGCATTCGAATGCATGAGATTTCGATTAGCGAATACTACTACTAGTGAGTGATAGTATCCGAGAACTTGCGTTCGAATGCATGAGATTTCGATTAGCGAATACTACTACTAGTGAGTGACAGTATCCGAGAACTTGCATTCGAATGCAAGAGATTTCGATTAGCGAATACTACTGCTAGTGAGTGACAGTATCCGAGAACCTGCATTCCGAATGCATGAGATTTCGATTAGCGAATACTACTACTAGTGAGTGACAGTATCCGAGAACTTGCATTCGAATGCATGAGATTTCGATTAGCGAATACTACTACTAGTGAGTGACAGTATTCGAATTATTGCATTCGAATGCAAGAGATTTCGATTAGCGAATACTACTACTAGTGAGTGACAGTATCCGAGAACTTGAATTCGTATGCAAGAGATTTCGATTAGCGAATACTACTACTAGTGAGTGACAGTATCCGAGAACTTGCATTCGAATGCAAGAGATTTCGATAAGCGAATACTACTACTAGTGAGTGACAGTATCCGAGAACTTGCATTCGAATGCAAGAGACTTCGATTACTCAATACTTCTACTAGTGAGTGCCAGTATCCGAGAACTTGCATTCGAATGCATGAGATTTCGATTAGCGAATACTACTACTAGTGAGTGACAGTATCCGGGAACTTGCATTCGATGCATGAGATTTCGATTAGCGAATACTACTACTAGTGAGTGACAGTATCCGAGAACTTGCATTCGAATGCAAGAGATTTCGATAAGCGAATACTACTACTAGTGAGAGACAGTATCCGAGAACTTGCATTCGAATGCATGAGATTTCGATTACTCAATACTACTACTAGTGAGTGCCAGTATCCGAGAACTTGCATTCGAATGCATGAGATTTCGATTAGCGAATACTACTACTAGTGAGTGACAGTATCCGGGAACTTGCATTCGATGCATGAGATTTCGATTAGCGAATACTACTACTAGTGAGTGACAGTATCCGAGAACTTGCATTCGAATGCATGAGATTTCGATTAGCGAATACTACTACTAGTGAGTGACAGTATCCGATAACTTGCATTCGAATGCATGAGATTTCGATTAGCGAATACCACTACTAGTGAGTGACAGTATCCGAGAACTTGCATTCGAATGCATGAGATTTCGATTAGCGAATACTACTACTAGTGAGTGACAGTATCCGAGAACTTGCATTCGAATGCATGAGATTTCGATTAGCGAATACTACTACTAGTGAGTGACAGTATCCGAATTATTGCATTCGAATGCATGAGATTTCGATTAGCGAATACTACTACTAGTGAGTGACAGTATCCGAATTATTGCATTCGAATGCATGAGATTTCGATTAGCGAATACTACTACTAGTGAGTGACAGTATCCGAGAACTTGCATTCGAATGCATGAGATTTCGATTAGCGAATACTACTACTAGTGAGTGACAGTATCCGAGAACCTGCATTCCGAATGCATGAGATTTCGATTAGCGAATACTACTACTAGTGAGTGACAGTATCCGAGAACTTGCATTCGAATGCATGAGATTTCGATTAGCGAATACTACTACTAGTGAGTGACAGTATCCGAGAACTTGCATTCGAATGCATGGGATTTCGATTAGCGAATACTACTACTAGTGAGTGACAGTATCCGAGAACTTGCATTCGAATGCATGAAATTGCGATTAGCGAATACTACTACTAGTGAGTGACAGTATCCGAATTATTGCATTCGAATGCAAGAGATTTCGATTAGCGAATACTACTACTAGTGAGTGACAGTATCCGAGGACTTGCATTCGAATGCAAGAGATTTCGATTAGCGAATACTACTGCTAGTGAGTAACAGAATCCGAGAACTTGCATCGAATGCAATAGATTTCGATTACTCAATACTACTACTAGTGAGTGGCAGTATCCGAGAACTTGCATTCGAATGCATGAGATTTCGATTAGCGAATACTACTACTAGTGAGTGATAGTATTTGAGAACTTGCATTCGAGTGCACGAGATTTCGATTAGCGAATACTACTACTAGTGAGTGAGAGTATCCGAGAACTTGCATTCGAAAGCATGAGACTTCGATTAGCGAATACTACTACTAGTGAGTGACAGTTTCCGAGAACTTGCATTATAATGCAAGAGATTTCGATTAGCAAATACTACTACTAGTGAGTGACAGTTTCCGAGAACTTGCATTCGAATGCAAGAGACTTCGATTAGCGAATACTACTACTAGTGAGTGACAGTTTCCGAGAACTCGCATTCGAATGCAAGAGATTTCGATTAGCGAAAACTACTACTAGTGAGTGACAGTATCCGAGAACTTGCATTCGAATGCAAGAGATTTCGATTAGCAAATACTACTACTAGTGAGTGACAGTTTCCGAGAACTTGCATTCGAATGCAAGAGATTTCGATTAGCGAATACTACTACTAGTGAGTGACAGTATCCGAGAACTTGCATTCGAATGCAAGAGATTTCGATTAGCGAATACTACTACTAGTGAGTGACAGTATCCGAATTATTGCATTCGAATGTATGAAATTTCGATTAGCGAATACTACTACTAGTGAGTGACAGTATCCGAATTATTGCATTCGAATGCATGAGATTTCGATTAGCGAATACTACTAGTATTGAGTGACAGTATCCGAGAACTTGCATTCGAATGCATGAGATTTCGATTAGCGAATACTACTAATAGTGAGTGACAGTATCCGAGAACTTGCATTCGCATGCATGAGATTTCGGTTAGCGAATACTACTACTAGTGAGTGACAGTATCCGAATTATTGCACTCGAATGCAAGAGATTTCGATTAGCGAATACTACTACTAGTGAGTGACAGTATCCGTGAACTTGCATTCGAATGCAAGAGATTTCGATTACTCAATACTACTACTAGAGAGTGACAGTATCCGAGAACTTGCATTCGAATGCATGAGATTTCGATTAGCGAATACTACTACTAGTGAGTGATAGTATCCGAGAACTTGCGTTCGAATGCATGAGATTTCGATTAGCGAATACTACTACTAGTGAGTGACAGTATCCGAGAACTTGCATTCGAATGCAAGAGATTTCGATTAGCGAATACTACTGCTAGTGAGTGACAGTATCCGAGAACCTGCATTCCGAATGCATGAGATTTCGATTAGCGAATACTACTACTAGTGAGTGACAGTATCCGAGAACTTGCATTCGAATGCATGAGATTTCGATTAGCGAATACTACTACTAGTGAGTGACAGTATCCGAATTATTGCATTCGAATGCAAGAGATTTCGATTAGCGAATACTACTACTAGTGAGTGACAGTATCCGAGAACTTGCATTCGTATGCAAGAGATTTCGATTAGCGAATACTACTACTAGTGAGTGACAGTATCCGAGAACTTGCATTCGAATGCAAGAGATTTCGATAAGCGAATACTACTACTAGTGAGTGACAGTATCCGAGAACTTGCATTCGAATGCAAGAGACTTCGATTACTCAATACTTCTACTAGTGAGTGCCAGTATCCGAGAACTTGCATTCGAATGCATGAGATTTCGATTAGCGAATACTACTACTAGTGAGTGACAGTATCCGGGAACTTGCATTCGATGCATGAGATTTCGATTAGCGAATACTACTACTAGTGAGTGACAGTATCCGAGAACTTGCATTCGAATGCAAGAGATTTCGATAAGCGAATACTACTACTAGTGAGAGACAGTATCCGAGAACTTGCATTCGAATGCATGAGATTTCGATTACTCAATACTACTACTAGTGAGTGCCAGTATCCGAGAACTTGCATTCGAATGCATGAGATTTCGATTAGCGAATACTACTACTAGTGAGTGACAGTATCCGGGAACTTGCATTCGATGCATGAGATTTCGATTAGCGAATACTACTACTAGTGAGTGACAGTATCCGAGAACTTGCATTCGAATGCATGAAATTTCGATTAGCGAACACTACTACTAGTGAGTGACAGTATCCGAGAACTTGCATTCGAATGCATGAAATTTCGATTAGCGAATACTACTACTAGTGAGTGACAGTATCCAAGAACTTGCATTCGAATGCATGAAATTTCGATTAGCGAATACTACTACTAGTGAGTGACAGTATCCGAGAACTTGCATTCGAATTCATGGGATTTCGATTAGCGAATACTACTGTTAGTGAATGACAGTATCCTAGAACTTGCATTCGAATTCATGAAATTGCGATTAGCGAATACTACTACTAGTGAGTGACAGTATCCGAATTATTGCATTCGAATGCAAGAGATTTCAATTAGCGAATACTACTACTAGTGAGTGACAGTATCCGAGAACTTGCATTCGAATGCAATAGATTTCGATTAGCCAATACTACTACTAGTGAGTGACAGTATCCGAGAACTTGCATTCGAATGCAAGAGATTTCGATTAGCGAATACTACTACTAGTGAGTGAAAGTATCTGAGAACTTGCATCGAATGCAAGAGATTTCGATTAGCGAATACTACTACTAGTGACTGAGAGTATCCGAGAACTTGCATTCGAAAGCATGAGACTTCGATTAGCGAATACTACTACTAGTGAGTGACAGTTTCCGAGAACTTGCATTATAATGCAAGAGATTTCGATTACTCAATACTACTGCTAGTGAGTGACAGTATCCGAGAACCTGCATTCCGAATGCATGAGATTTCGATTAGCGAATACTACTACTAGTGAGTGACAGTATCCGAGAACTTGCATTCCCATTCATGGGATTTCGATTAGCGAATACTACTGTTAGTGAATGACAGTATCCTAGAACTTGCATTCGAATTCATGAAATTGCGATTAGCGAATACTACTACTAGTGAGTGATAGTTTCCGAGAACTTGCATTCGAATGCAAGAGATTTCGATTAGCGAATACTACTACTAGTGAGTGGCAGTTTCCGAGAACTCGCATTCGAATGGAAGAGATTTCGATTACTCAATACTACTACTAGTGAGTGCCAGTATCCGAGAACTTGCATTCGAATGCATGAGATTTCGATTAGCGAATACTACTACTAGTGAGTGACAGTATCCGGGAACTTGCATTCGAATGCAAGAGATTTCGATTACTCAATACTACTACTAGAGAGTGACAGTATCCGAGAACTTGCATTCGAATGCATGAGATTTCGATTAGCGAATACTACTACTAGTGAGTGATAGTATCCGAGAACTTGCGTTCGAATGCATGAGATTTCGATTAGCGAATACTACTACTAGTGAGTGACAGTATCCGAGAACTTGCATTCGAATGCAAGAGATTTCGATTAGCGAATACTACTGCTAGTGAGTGACAGTATCCGAGAACCTGCATTCCGAATGCATGAGATTTCGATTAGCGAATACTACTACTAGTGAGTGACAGTATCCGAGAACTTGCATTCGAATGCATGAGATTTCGATTAGCGAATACTACTACTAGTGAGTGACAGTATCCGAATTATTGCATTCGAATGCAAGAGATTTCGATTAGCGAATACTACTACTAGTGAGTGACAGTATCCGAGAACTTGCATTCGTATGCAAGAGATTTCGATTAGCGAATACTACTACTAGTGAGTGACAGTATCCGAGAACTTGCATTCGAATGCAAGAGATTTCGATAAGCGAATACTACTACTAGTGAGTGACAGTATCCGAGAACTTGCATTCGAATGCAAGAGACTTCGATTACTCAATACTTCTACTAGTGAGTGCCAGTATCCGAGAACTTGCATTCGAATGCATGAGATTTCGATTAGCGAATACTACTACTAGTGAGTGACAGTATCCGGGAACTTGCATTCGATGCATGAGATTTCGATTAGCGAATACTGCTACTAGTGAGTGACAGTATCCGAGAACTTGCATTCGAATGCAAGAGATTTTGGATAAGCGAATACTACTACTAGTGAGAGACAGTATCCGAGAACTTGCATTCGAATGCACGAGATTTCGATTACTCAATACTACTACTAGTGAGTGCCAGTATCCGAGAACTTGCATTCGAATGCATGAGATTTCGATTAGCGAATACTACTACTAGTGAGTGACAGTATCCGGGAACTTGCATTCGATGCATGAGATTTCGATTAGCGAATACTACTACTAGTGAGTGACAGTATCCGAGAACTTGCATTCGAATGCATGAAATTTCGATTAGCGAACACTACTACTAGTGAGTGACAGTATCCGAGAACTTGCATTCGAATGCATGAAATTTCGATTAGCGAATACTACTACTAGTGAGTGACAGTATCCAAGAACTTGCATTCGAATGCATGAAATTTCGATTAGCGAATACTACTACTAGTGAGTGACAGTATCCGAGAACTTGCATTCGAATTCATGGGATTTCGATTAGCGAATACTACTGTTAGTGAATGACAGTATCCTAGAACTTGCATTCGAATTCATGAAATTGCGATTAGCGAATACTACTACTAGTGAGTGACAGTATCCGAATTATTGCATTCGAATGCAAGAGATTTCAATTAGCGAATACTACTACTAGTGAGTGACAGTATCCGAGAACTTGCATTCGAATGCAATAGATTTCGATTAGCCAATACTACTACTAGTGAGTGACAGTATCCGAGAACTTGCATTCGAATGCAAGAGATTTCGATTAGCGAATACAACTACTAGTGAGTGAAAGTATCTGAGAACTTGCATCGAATGCAAGAGATTTCGATTAGCGAATACTACTACTAGTGACTGAGAGTATCCGAGAACTTGCATTCGAAAGCATGAGACTTCGATTAGCGAATACTACTACTAGTGAGTGACAGTTTCCGAGAACTTGCATTATAATGCAAGAGATTTCGATTACTCAATACTACTGCTAGTGAGTGACAGTATCCGAGAACCTGCATTCCGAATGCATGAGATTTCGATTAGCGAATACTACTACTAGTGAGTGACAGTATCCGAGAACTTGCATTCCCATTCATGGGATTTCGATTAGCGAATACTACTGTTAGTGAATGACAGTATCCTAGAACTTGCATTCGAATTCATGAAATTGCGATTAGCGAATACTACTACTAGTGAGTGATAGTTTCCGAGAACTTGCATTCGAATGCAAGAGATTTCGATTAGCGAATACTACTACTAGTGAGTGGCAGTTTCCGAGAACTCGCATTCGAATGGAAGAGATTTCGATTACTCAATACTACTACTAGTGAGTGCCAGTATCCGAGAACTTGCATTCGAATGCATGAGATTTCGATTAGCGAATACTACTACTAGTGAGTGACAGTATCCGGGAACTTGCATTCGATGCATGAGATTTCGATTAGCGAATACTACTACTAGTGAGTGACAGTATCCGAGAACTTGCATTCGAATGCATGAAATTTCGATTAGCGAACACTACTACTAGTGAGTGACAGTATCCGAGAACTTGCATTCGAATGCATGAAATTTCGATTAGCGAATACTACTACTAGTGAGTGACAGTATCCAAGAACTTGCATTCGAATGCATGAAATTTCGATTAGCGAATACTACTACTAGTGAGTGACAGTATCCGAGAACTTGCATTCGAATTCATGGGATTTCGATTAGCGAATACTACTGTTAGTGAATGACAGTATCCTAGAACTTGCATTCGAATTCATGAAATTGCGATTAGCGAATACTACTACTAGTGAGTGACAGTATCCGAATTATTGCATTCGAATGCAAGAGATTTCAATTAGCGAATACTACTACTAGTGAGTGACAGTATCCGAGAACTTGCATTCGAATGCAAGAGATTTCGATTAGCGAATACTACTGCTAGTGAGTAACAGAATCCGAGAACTTGCATTCGAATGCAATAGATTTCGATTAGCCAATACTACTACTAGTGAGTGACAGTATCCGAGAACTTGCATTCGAATGCAAGAGATTTCGATTAGCGAATACTACTACTAGTGAGTGAAAGTATCTGAGAACTTGCATCGAATGCAAGAGATTTCGATTAGCGAATACTACTACTAGTGACTGAGAGTATCCGAGAACTTGCATTCGAAAGCATGAGACTTCGATTAGCGAATACTACTACTAGTGAGTGACAGTTTCCGAGAACTTGCATTATAATGCAAGAGATTTCGATTACTCAATACTACTGCTAGTGAGTGACAGTATCCGAGAACCTGCATTCCGAATGCATGAGATTTCGATTAGCGAATACTACTACTAGTGAGTGACAGTATCCGAGAACTTGCATTCGAATTCATGGGATTTCGATTAGCGAATACTACTGTTAGTGAATGACAGTATCCTAGAACTTGCATTCGAATTCATGAAATTGCGATTAGCGAATACTACTACTAGTGAGTGATAGTTTCCGAGAACTTGCATTCGAATGCAAGAGATTTCGATTAGCGAATACTACTACT
Organism: Tenodera sinensis; assembly: GCA_030765045.1. Classification (NCBI taxonomy): domain Eukaryota; kingdom Metazoa; phylum Arthropoda; class Insecta; order Mantodea; family Mantidae; genus Tenodera; species Tenodera sinensis. The sequence continues at coordinate 2,145,504 of JAUKNM010000016.1, forward strand.
AGTGAGTGACAGTTTCCGAGAACTCGCATTCGAATGCAAGAGTTTCGATTAGCGAAAACTACTACTAGTGAGTGACAGTATCCGAGACCTTGCATTCGAATGCATGAGATTTCGATTAGCGAATACTACTACTAGTGAGTGACAGTATCCGAGAACTTGCATTCGAATGCATGAGATTTCGATTAGCGAATACTACTACTAGTGAGTGACAGTATCCGAATTATTGCATTCGAATGCATGAGATTTCGATTAGCGAATACTACTACTAGTGAGTGATAGTATCCGAGAACTTGCGTTCGAATGCATGAGATTTCGATTAGCGAATACTACTACTAGTGAGTGACAGTATCCGAATTATTCCATTCGAATGCATGAGATTTCGATTAGCGAATACTACTACTAGTGAGTGACAGTATCCGATAACTTGCATTCGAATGCATGAGATTTCGATTAGCGAATACCACTACTAGTGAGTGACAGTATCCGAGAACTTGCATTCGAATGCATGAGATTTCGATTAGCGAATACTACTACTAGTGAGTGACAGTATCCGAGAACTTGCATTCGAATGCATGAGATTTCGATTAGCGAATACTACTACTAGTGAGTGACAGTATCCGAGAACTTGCATTCCCATTCATGGGATTTCGATTAGCGAATACTACTGTTAGTGAATGACAGTATCCTAGAACTTGCATTCGAATTCATGAAATTGCGATTAGCGAATACTACTACTAGTGAGTGATAGTTTCCGAGAACTTGCATTCGAATGCAAGAGATTTCGATTAGCGAATACTACTACTAGTGAGTGGCAGTTTCCGAGAACTCGCATTCGAATGGAAGAGATTTCGATTACTCAATACTACTACTAGTGAGTGCCAGTATCCGAGAACTTGCATTCGAATGCATGAGATTTCGATTAGCGAATACTACTACTAGTGAGTGACAGTATCCGGGAACTTGCATTCGATGCATGAGATTTCGATTAGCGAATACTACTACTAGTGAGTGACAGTATCCGAGAACTTGCATTCGAATGCATGAAATTTCGATTAGCGAACACTACTACTAGTGAGTGACAGTATCCGAGAACTTGCATTCGAATGCATGAAATTTCGATTAGCGAATACTACTACTAGTGAGTGACAGTATCCAAGAACTTGCATTCGAATGCATGAAATTTCGATTAGCGAATACTACTACTAGTGAGTGACAGTATCCGAGAACTTGCATTCGAATTCATGGGATTTCGATTAGCGAATACTACTGTTAGTGAATGACAGTATCCTAGAACTTGCATTCGAATTCATGAAATTGCGATTAGCGAATACTACTACTAGTGAGTGACAGTATCCGAATTATTGCATTCGAATGCAAGAGATTTCAATTAGCGAATACTACTACTAGTGAGTGACAGTATCCGAGAACTTGCATTCGAATGCAAGAGATTTCGATTAGCGAATACTACTGCTAGTGAGTAACAGAATCCGAGAACTTGCATTCGAATGCAATAGATTTCGATTAGCCAATACTACTACTAGTGAGTGACAGTATCCGAGAACTTGCATTCGAATGCAAGAGATTTCGATTAGCGAATACTACTACTAGTGAGTGAAAGTATCTGAGAACTTGCATCGAATGCAAGAGATTTCGATTAGCGAATACTACTACTAGTGACTGAGAGTATCCGAGAACTTGCATTCGAAAGCATGAGACTTCGATTAGCGAATACTACTACTAGTGAGTGACAGTTTCCGAGAACTTGCATTATAATGCAAGAGATTTCGATTACTCAATACTACTGCTAGTGAGTGACAGTATCCGAGAACCTGCATTCCGAATGCATGAGATTTCGATTAGCGAATACTACTACTAGTGAGTGACAGTATCCGAGAACTTGCATTCGAATTCATGGGATTTCGATTAGCGAATACTACTGTTAGTGAATGACAGTATCCTAGAACTTGCATTCGAATTCATGAAATTGCGATTAGCGAATACTACTACTAGTGAGTGATAGTTTCCGAGAACTTGCATTCGAATGCAAGAGATTTCGATTAGCGAATACTACTACTAGTGAGTGACAGTTTCCGAGAACTCGCATTCGAATGCAAGAGTTTCGATTAGCGAAAACTACTACTAGTGAGTGACAGTATCCGAGACCTTGCATTCGAATGCATGAGATTTCGATTAGCGAATACTACTACTAGTGAGTGACAGTATCCGAGAACTTGCATTCGAATGCATGAGATTTCGATTAGCGAATACTACTACTAGTGAGTGACAGTATCCGAATTATTGCATTCGAATGCATGAGATTTCGATTAGCGAATACTACTACTAGTGAGTGATAGTATCCGAGAACTTGCGTTCGAATGCATGAGATTTCGATTAGCGAATACTACTACTAGTGAGTGACAGTATCCGAATTATTCCATTCGAATGCATGAGATTTCGATTAGCGAATACTACTACTAGTGAGTGACAGTATCCGATAACTTGCATTCGAATGCATGAGATTTCGATTAGCGAATACTACTACTAGTGAGTGACAGTATCCGAGAACTTGCATTCGAATGCATGAGATTTCGATTAGCGAATACTACTACTAGTGAGTGACAGTATCCGAATTATTGCATTCGAATGCATGAGATTTCGATTAGCGAATACTACTACTAGTGAGTGACAGTATCCGAATTATTGCATTCGAATGCATGAGATTTCGATTAGCGAATACTACTACTAGTGAGTGACAGTATCCGAGAACTTGCATTCGAATGCATGAGATTTCGATTAGCGAATACTACTACTAGTGAGTGACAGTATCCGAGAACCTGCATTCCGAATGCATGAGATTTCGATTAGCGAATACTACTACTAGTGAGTGACAGTATCCGAGAACTTGCATTCGAATGCATGAGATTTCGATTAGCGAATACTACTACTAGTGAGTGACAGTATCCGAGAACTTGCATTCGAATGCATGGGATTTCGATTAGCGAATACTACTACTAGTGAGTGACAGTATCCGAGAACTTGCATTCGAATGCATGAAATTGCGATTAGCGAATACTACTACTAGTGAGTGACAGTATCCGAATTATTGCATTCGAATGCAAGAGATTTCGATTAGCGAATACTACTACTAGTGAGTGACAGTATCCGAGGACTTGCATTCGAATGCAAGAGATTTCGATTAGCGAATACTACTGCTAGTGAGTAACAGAATCCGAGAACTTGCATCGAATGCAATAGATTTCGATTACTCAATACTACTACTAGTGAGTGGCAGTATCCGAGAACTTGCATTCGAATGCATGAGATTTCGATTAGCGAATACTACTACTAGTGAGTGATAGTATTTGAGAACTTGCATTCGAGTGCACGAGATTTCGATTAGCGAATACTACTACTAGTGAGTGAGAGTATCCGAGAACTTGCATTCGAAAGCATGAGACTTCGATTAGCGAATACTACTACTAGTGAGTGACAGTTTCCGAGAACTTGCATTATAATGCAAGAGATTTCGATTAGCAAATACTACTACTAGTGAGTGACAGTTTCCGAGAACTTGCATTCGAATGCAAGAGACTTCGATTAGCGAATACTACTACTAGTGAGTGACAGTTTCCGAGAACTCGCATTCGAATGCAAGAGATTTCGATTAGCGAAAACTACTACTAGTGAGTGACAGTATCCGAGAACTTGCATTCGAATGCAAGAGATTTCGATTAGCAAATACTACTACTAGTGAGTGACAGTTTCCGAGAACTTGCATTCGAATGCAAGAGATTTCGATTAGCGAATACTACTACTAGTGAGTGACAGTATCCGAGAACTTGCATTCGAATGCAAGAGATTTCGATTAGCGAATACTACTACTAGTGAGTGACAGTATCCGAATTATTGCATTCGAATGTATGAAATTTCGATTAGCGAATACTACTACTAGTGAGTGACAGTATCCGAATTATTGCATTCGAATGCATGAGATTTCGATTAGCGAATACTACTAGTATTGAGTGACAGTATCCGAGAACTTGCATTCGAATGCATGAGATTTCGATTAGCGAATACTACTAATAGTGAGTGACAGTATCCGAGAACTTGCATTCGCATGCATGAGATTTCGGTTAGCGAATACTACTACTAGTGAGTGACAGTATCCGAATTATTGCACTCGAATGCAAGAGATTTCGATTAGCGAATACTACTACTAGTGAGTGACAGTATCCGTGAACTTGCATTCGAATGCAAGAGATTTCGATTACTCAATACTACTACTAGAGAGTGACAGTATCCGAGAACTTGCATTCGAATGCATGAGATTTCGATTAGCGAATACTACTACTAGTGAGTGATAGTATCCGAGAACTTGCGTTCGAATGCATGAGATTTCGATTAGCGAATACTACTACTAGTGAGTGACAGTATCCGAGAACTTGCATTCGAATGCAAGAGATTTCGATTAGCGAATACTACTGCTAGTGAGTGACAGTATCCGAGAACCTGCATTCCGAATGCATGAGATTTCGATTAGCGAATACTACTACTAGTGAGTGACAGTATCCGAGAACTTGCATTCGAATGCATGAGATTTCGATTAGCGAATACTACTACTAGTGAGTGACAGTATCCGAATTATTGCATTCGAATGCAAGAGATTTCGATTAGCGAATACTACTACTAGTGAGTGACAGTATCCGAGAACTTGCATTCGTATGCAAGAGATTTCGATTAGCGAATACTACTACTAGTGAGTGACAGTATCCGAGAACTTGCATTCGAATGCAAGAGATTTCGATAAGCGAATACTACTACTAGTGAGTGACAGTATCCGAGAACTTGCATTCGAATGCAAGAGACTTCGATTACTCAATACTTCTACTAGTGAGTGCCAGTATCCGAGAACTTGCATTCGAATGCATGAGATTTCGATTAGCGAATACTACTACTAGTGAGTGACAGTATCCGGGAACTTGCATTCGATGCATGAGATTTCGATTAGCGAATACTACTACTAGTGAGTGACAGTATCCGAGAACTTGCATTCGAATGCAAGAGATTTCGATAAGCGAATACTACTACTAGTGAGAGACAGTATCCGAGAACTTGCATTCGAATGCATGAGATTTCGATTACTCAATACTACTACTAGTGAGTGCCAGTATCCGAGAACTTGCATTCGAATGCATGAGATTTCGATTAGCGAATACTACTACTAGTGAGTGACAGTATCCGGGAACTTGCATTCGATGCATGAGATTTCGATTAGCGAATACTACTACTAGTGAGTGACAGTATCCGAGAACTTGCATTCGAATGCATGAAATTTCGATTAGCGAACACTACTACTAGTGAGTGACAGTATCCGAGAACTTGCATTCGAATGCATGAAATTTCGATTAGCGAATACTACTACTAGTGAGTGACAGTATCCAAGAACTTGCATTCGAATGCATGAAATTTCGATTAGCGAATACTACTACTAGTGAGTGACAGTATCCGAGAACTTGCATTCGAATTCATGGGATTTCGATTAGCGAATACTACTGTTAGTGAATGACAGTATCCTAGAACTTGCATTCGAATTCATGAAATTGCGATTAGCGAATACTACTACTAGTGAGTGACAGTATCCGAATTATTGCATTCGAATGCAAGAGATTTCAATTAGCGAATACTACTACTAGTGAGTGACAGTATCCGAGAACTTGCATTCGAATGCAATAGATTTCGATTAGCCAATACTACTACTAGTGAGTGACAGTATCCGAGAACTTGCATTCGAATGCAAGAGATTTCGATTAGCGAATACTACTACTAGTGAGTGAAAGTATCTGAGAACTTGCATCGAATGCAAGAGATTTCGATTAGCGAATACTACTACTAGTGACTGAGAGTATCCGAGAACTTGCATTCGAAAGCATGAGACTTCGATTAGCGAATACTACTACTAGTGAGTGACAGTTTCCGAGAACTTGCATTATAATGCAAGAGATTTCGATTACTCAATACTACTGCTAGTGAGTGACAGTATCCGAGAACCTGCATTCCGAATGCATGAGATTTCGATTAGCGAATACTACTACTAGTGAGTGACAGTATCCGAGAACTTGCATTCCCATTCATGGGATTTCGATTAGCGAATACTACTGTTAGTGAATGACAGTATCCTAGAACTTGCATTCGAATTCATGAAATTGCGATTAGCGAATACTACTACTAGTGAGTGATAGTTTCCGAGAACTTGCATTCGAATGCAAGAGATTTCGATTAGCGAATACTACTACTAGTGAGTGACAGTTTCCGAGAACTCGCATTCGAATGCAAGAGTTTCGATTAGCGAAAACTACTACTAGTGAGTGACAGTATCCGAGACCTTGCATTCGAATGCATGAGATTTCGATTAGCGAATACTACTACTAGTGAGTGATAGTATCCGAGAACTTGCGTTCGAATGCATGAGATTTCGATTAGCGAATACTACTACTAGTGAGTGACAGTATGCGGATTATTCCATTCGAATGCATGAGATTTCGATTAGCGAATACTACTACTAGTGAGTGACAGTATCCGAGAACTTGCATTCGAATGCATGAGATTTCGATTAGCGAATACCACTACTAGTGAGTGACAGTATCCGAGAACTTGCATTCGAATGCATGAGATTTCGATTAGCGAATACTACTACTAGTGAGTGACAGTATCCGAGAACTTGCATTCGAATGCATGAGATTTCGATTAGCGAATACTACTACTAGTGAGTGACAGTATCCGAATTATTGCATTCGAATGCATGAGATTTCGATTAGCGAATACTACTACTAGTGAGTGATAGTATCCGAGAACTTGCGTTCGAATGCATGAGATTTCGATTAGCGAATACTACTACTAGTGAGTGACAGTATCCGAATTATTGCATTCGAATGCATGAGATTTCGATTAGCGAATACTACTACTAGTGAGTGACAGTATCCGAGAACTTGCATTCGAATGCATGAGATTTCGATTAGCGAATACTACTACTAGTGAGTGACAGTATCCGAGAACTTGCATTCGAATGCATGAGATTTCGATTAGCGAATACTACTACTAGTGAGTGACAGTATCCGAATTATTGCATTCGAATGCATGAGATTTCGATTAGCGAATACTACTACTAGTGAGTGATAGTATCCGAGAACTTGCGTTCGAATGCATGAGATTTCGATTAGCGAATACTACTACTAGTGAGTGACAGTATCCGAATTATTGCATTCGAATGCATGAGATTTCGATTAGCGAATACTACTACTAGTGAGTGACAGTATCCGAGAACTTGCATTCGAATGCATGAGATTTCGATTAGCGAATACTACTACTAGTGAGTGACAGTATCCGAGAACTTGCATTCGAATGCATGAGATCTCGATTAGCGAATACTACTACTAGTGAGTGATAGTATCCGAGAACTTGCGTTCGAATGCATGAGATTTCGATTAGCGAATACTACTACTAGTGAGTGACAGTATCCGAGAACTTGCATTCGAATGCAAGAGATTTCGATTACTCAATACTACTGCTAGTGAGTGACAGTATCCGAGAACCTGCATTCCGAATGCATGAGATTTCGATTAGCGAATACTACTACTAGTGAGTGACAGTATCCGAGAACTTGCATTCGAATGCATGAGATTTCGATTAGCGAATACTACTACTAGTGAGTGACAGTTTCCGAGAACTTGCATTCGAATGCATGAGATTTCGATTAGCGAATACTACTACTAGTGAGTGACAGTATCCGAGAACTTGCATTCGAATGCATGAGATTTCGATTAGCGAATACTACTACTAGTGAGTGACAGTATCCGAATTATTGCATTCGAATGCAAGAGATTTCGATTAGCGAATACTACTACTAGTGAGTGACAGTATCCGAGAACTTGCATTCGAATGCATGAGATTTCGATTAGCGAATACTACTACTAGTGAGTGATAGTATCCGAGAACTTGCATTCGAATGCAAGAGATTTCGATTAGCGAATACTACTACTAGTGAGTGACAGTATCCGAATTATTGCATTCGAATGCAAGAGATTTCGATTAGCGAATACTACTACTAGTGAGTGACAGTATCCGAGAACTTGCATTCGAATGCAAGAGATTTCGATTACTCAATACTACTACTAGTGAGTGCCAGTATCCGAGAACTTGCATTCGAATGCATGAGATTTCGATTAGCGAATACTACTACTAGTGAGTGACAGTATCCGAATTATTGCATTCGAATGCAAGAGATTTCGATTAGCGAATACAACTACTAGTGAGTGACAGTATCCGAGAACTTGCATTCGAATGCAAGAGATTTCGATTAGCGAATACTACTACTAGTGAGTGACAGTATCCGAATTATTGCATTCGAATGCAAGAGATTTCGATTAGCGAATACTACTACTAGTGAGTGACAGTATCCGAGAACTTGCATTCGAATGCAAGAGATTTCGATTACTCAATACTACTACTAGTGAGTGCCAGTATCCGAGAACTTGCATTCGAATGCATGAGATTTCGATTAGCGAATACTACTACTAGTGAGTGACAGTATCCGAGAACTTGCATTCGATGCATGAGATTTCGATTAGCGAACACTACTACTAGTAAGTGACAGTATCCGAGAACTTGCATTCGAATGCGTGAAATTTCGATTAGCGAACACTACTACTAGTGAGTGACAGTATCCGAGAACTTGCATTCGAATGCATGAAATTTCGATTAGCGAATACTACTACTAGTGAGTGACAGTATCCAAGAACTTGCATTCGAATGCATGAAATTTCGATTAGCGAATACTACTACTAGTGAGTGACAGTATCCGAGAACTTGCATTCGAATTCATGGGATTTCGATTAGCGAATACTACTACTAGTGAATGACAGTATCCTAGAACTTGCATTCGAATTCATGAAATTGCGATTAGCGAATACTACTACTAGTGAGTGACAGTATCCGAATTATTGCATTCGAATGCAAGAGATTCCGATTAGCGAATACTACTACTAGTGAGTGACAGTATCCGAGAACTTGCATTCGAATGCAAGAGATTTCGATTAGCGAATACTACTGCTAGTGAGTAACAGAATCCGAGAACTTGCATTCGAATGCAAGAGATTTCGATTAGCCAATACTACTACTAGTGAGTGACAGTATCCGAGAACTTGCATTCGAATGCAAGAGATTTCGATTAGCGAATACCACTACTAGTGAGTGAAAGTATCTGAGAACTTGCATCGAATGCAAGAGATTTCGATTACTCAATACTACTGCTAGTGAGTGACAGTATCCGAGAACCTGCATTCCGAATGCATGAGATTTCGATTAGCGAATACTACTACTAGTGAGTGACAGTATCCGAGAACTTGCATTCGAATGCATGAGATTTCGATTAGCGAATACTACTACTAGTGAGTGACAGTATCCGAATTATTGCATTCGAATGCATGAGATTTCGATTAGCGAATACTACTACTAGTGAGTGATAGTATCCGAGAACTTGCGTTCGAATGCATGAGATTTCGATTAGCGAATACTACTACTAGTGAGTGACAGTATCCGAATTATTGCATTCGAATGCATGAGATTTCGATTAGCGAATACTACTACTAGTGAGTGACAGTATCCGAGAACTTGCATTCGAATGCATGAGATTTCGATTAGCGAATACTACTACTAGTGAGTGACAGTATCCGAGAACTTGCATTCGAATGCATGAGATCTCGATTAGCGAATACTACTACTAGTGAGTGATAGTATCCGAGAACTTGCGTTCGAATGCATGAGATTTCGATTAGCGAATACTACTACCAGTGAGTGACAGTATCCGAGAACTTGCATTCGAATGCAAGAGATTTCGATTACTCAATACTACTGCTAGTGAGTGACAGTATCCGAGAACCTGCATTCCGAATGCATGAGATTTCGATTAGCGAATACTACTACTAGTGAGTGACAGTATCCGAGAACTTGCATTCGAATGCATGAGATTTCGATTAGCGAATACTACTACTAGTGAGTGACAGTTTCCGAGAACTTGCATTCGAATGCATGAGATTTCGATTAGCGAATACTACTACTAGTGAGTGACAGTATCCGAGAACTTGCATTCGAATGCATGAGATTTCGATCAGCGAATACTACTACTAGTGAGTGACAGTATCCGAATTATTGCATTCGAATGCAAGAGATTTCGATTAGCGAATACTACTACTAGTGAGTGACAGTATCCGAGAACTTGCATTCGAATGCATGAGATTTCGATTAGCGAATACTACTACTAGTGAGTGATAGTATCCGAGAACTTGCGTTCGAATGCATGAGATTTCGATTAGCGAATACTACTACTAGTGAGTGACAGTATCCGAGAACTTGCATTCGAATGCAAGAGATTTCGATTACTCAATACTACTGCTATTGAGTGACAGTATCCGAGAACCTGCATTCCGAATGCATGAGATTTCGATTAGCGAATACTACTACTAGTGAGTGAGAGTATCCGAGAACTTGCATTCGAATGCATGAGATTTCGATTAGCGAATACTACTACTAGTGAGTGACAGTATCCGAATTATTGCATTCGAATGCAAGAGATTTCGATTAGCGAATACAACTACTGGTGAGTGACAGTATCCGAGAACTTGCATTCGAATGCAAGAGATTTCGATTAGCGAATACTGCTACTAGTGAGTGACAGTATCCGAATTATTGCATTCGAATGCAAGAGATTTCGATTAGCGAATACTACTACTAGTGAGTGACAGTATCCGAGAACTTGCATTCGAATGCAAGAGATTTCGATTACTCAATACTACTACTAGTGAGTGCCAGTATCCGAGAACTTGCATTCGAATGCATGAGATTTCGATTAGCGAATACTACTACTAGTGAGTGACAGTATCCGAGAACTTGCATTCGATGCATGAGATTTCGATTAGCGAATACTACTACTAGTAAGTGACAGTATCCGAGAACTTGCATTCGAATGCATGAAATTTCGATTAGCGAACACTACTACTAGTGAGTGACAGTATCCGAGAACTTGCATTCGAATGCATGAAATTTCGATTAGCGAATACTACTACTAGTGAGTGACAGTATCCAAGAACTTGCATTCGAATGCATGAAATTTCGATTAGCGAATACTACTACTAGTGAGTGACAGTATCCGAGAACTTGCATTCGAATTCATGGGATTTCGATTAGCGAATACTACTACTAGTGAATGACAGTATCCTAGAACTTGCATTCGAATTCATGAAATTGCGATTAGCGAATACTACTACTAGTGAGTGACAGTATCCGAATTATTGCATTCGAATGCAAGAGATTTCGATTAGCGAATACTACTACTAGTGAGTGACAGTATCCGAGAACTTGCATTCGAATGCAAGACATTTCGATTAGCGAATACTACTGCTAGTGAGTAACAGAATCCGAGAACTTGCATTCGAATGCAAGAGATTTCGATTAGCCAATACTACTACTAGTGAGTGACAGTATCCGAGAACTTGCATTCGAATGCAAGAGATTTCGATTAGCGAATACCACTACTAGTGAGTGAAAGTATCTGAGAACTTGCATCGAATGCAAGAGATTTCGATTACTCAATACTACTGCTAGTGAGTGACAGTATCCGAGAACCTGCATTCCGAATGCATGAGATTTCGATTAGCGAATACTACTACTAGTGAGTGACAGTATCCGAGAACTTGCATTCGAATGCATGAGATTTCGATTAGCGAATACTACTACTAGTGAGTGACAGTTTCCGAGAACTTGCATTCGAATGCATGAGATTTCGATTAGCGAATACTACTACTAGTGAGTGACAGTTTCCGAGAACTCGCATTCGAATGCAAGAGTTTCGATTAGCGAAAACTACTACTAGTGAGTGACAGTATCCGAGAACTTGCATTCGAATGCAAGACGTTTCGATTAGCAAATACTACTACTAGTGAGTGACAGTTTCCGAGAACTTGCATTCGAATGCATGAGATTTCGATTAGCGAATACTACTACTAGTGAGTGACAGTATCCGAGAACTAGCATTCGAATTCATGGGATTTCGATTAGCGAATACTACTGTTAGTGAATGACAGTATCCTAGAACTTGCATTCGAATTCATGAAATTGCGATTAGCGAATACTACTACTAGTGAGTGACAGTATCCGAATTATTGCATTCGAATGCAAGAGATTTCGATTAGCGAATACTGCTACTAGTGAGTGACAGTATCCGAGAACTTGCATTCGAATGCAAGAGATTTCGATTAGCGAATACTACTGCTAGTGAGTAACAGAATCCGAGAACTTGCATTCGAATGCAAGAGATTTCGATTAGCCAATACTACTACTAGTGAGTGACAGTATCTGAGAACTTGCATTCGAATGCAAGAGATTTCGATTAGCGAATACTACTACTAGTGAGTGAAAGTATCTGAGAACTTGCATCGAATGCAAGAGATTTCGATTAGCGAATACTACTACTAGTGAGTGAGAGTATCCGAGAACTTGCATTCGAAAGCATGAGACTTCGATTAGCGAATACTACTACTAGTGAGTGACAGTTTCCGAGAACTTGCATTCGAATGCATGAGATTTCGATTAGCGAATACTACTACTAGTGAGTGACAGTATCCGAGAACTTGCATTCGATGCATGAGATTTCGATTAGCGAATACTACTACTAGTAAGTGACAGTATCCGAGAACTTGCATTCGAATGCATGAAATTTCGATTAGCGAACACTACTACTAGTGAGTGACAGTATCCGAGAACTTGCATTCGAATGCATGAAATTTCGATTAGCGAATACTACTACTAGTGAGTGACAGTATCCAAGAACTTGCATTCGAATGCATGAAATTTCGATTAGCGAATACTACTACTAGTGAGTGACAGTATCCGAGAACTTGCATTCGAATTCATGGGATTTCGATTAGCGAATACTACTACTAGTGAATGACAGTATCCTAGAACTTGCATTCGAATTCATGAAATTGCGATTAGCGAATACTACTACTAGTGAGTGACAGTATCCGAATTATTGCATTCGAATGCAAGAGATTCCGATTAGCGAATACTACTACTAGTGAGTGACAGTATCCGAGAACTTGCATTCGAATGCAAGAGATTTCGATTAGCGAATACTACTGCTAGTGAGTAACAGAATCCGAGAACTTGCATTCGAATGCAAGAGATTTCGATTAGCCAATACTACTACTAGTGAGTGACAGTATCCGAGAACTTGCATTCGAATGCAAGAGATTTCGATTAGCGAATACCACTACTAGTGAGTGAAAGTATCTGAGAACTTGCATCGAATGCAAGAGATTTCGATTACTCAATACTACTGCTAGTGAGTGACAGTATCCGAGAACCTGCATTCCGAATGCATGAGATTTCGATTAGCGAATACTACTACTAGTGAGTGACAGTATCCGAGAACTTGCATTCGAATGCATGAGATTTCGATTAGCGAATACTACTACTAGTGAGTGACAGTATCCGAATTATTGCATTCGAATGCATGAGATTTCGATTAGCGAATACTACTACTAGTGAGTGATAGTATCCGAGAACTTGCGTTCGAATGCATGAAATTTCGATTAGCGAATACTACTACTAGTGAGTGACAGTATCCGAATTATTGCATTCGAATGCATGAGATTTCGATTAGCGAATACTACTACTAGTGAGTGACAGTATCCGAGAACTTGCATTCGAATGCATGAGATTTCGATTAGCGAATACTACTACTAGTGAGTGACAGTATCCGAGAACTTGCATTCGAATGCATGAGATCTCGATTAGCGAATACTACTACTAGTGAGTGATAGTATCCGAGAACTTGCGTTCGAATGCATGAGATTTCGATTAGCGAATACTACTACCAGTGAGTGACAGTATCCGAGAACTTGCATTCGAATGCAAGAGATTTCGATTACTCAATACTACTGCTAGTGAGTGACAGTATCCGAGAACCTGCATTCCGAATGCATGAGATTTCGATTAGCGAATACTACTACTAGTGAGTGACAGTATCCGAGAACTTGCATTCGAATGCATGAGATTTCGATTAGCGAATACTACTACTAGTGAGTGACAGTTTCCGAGAACTTGCATTCGAATGCATGAGATTTCGATTAGCGAATACTACTACTAGTGAGTGACAGTATCCGAGAACTTGCATTCGAATGCATGAGATTTCGATCAGCGAATACTACTACTAGTGAGTGACAGTATCCGAATTATTGCATTCGAATGCAAGAGATTTCGATTAGCGAATACTACTACTAGTGAGTGACAGTATCCGAGAACTTGCATTCGAATGCATGAGATTTCGATTAGCGAATACTACTACTAGTGAGTGATAGTATCCGAGAACTTGCGTTCGAATGCATGAGATTTCGATTAGCGAATACTACTACTAGTGAGTGACAGTATCCGAGAACTTGCATTCGAATGCAAGAGATTTCGATTACTCAATACTACTGCTATTGAGTGACAGTATCCGAGAACCTGCATTCCGAATGCATGAGATTTCGATTAGCGAATACTACTACTAGTGAGTGAGAGTATCCGAGAACTTGCATTCGAATGCATGAGATTTCGATTAGCGAATACTACTACTAGTGAGTGACAGTATCCGAATTATTGCATTCGAATGCAAGAGATTTCGATTAGCGAATACAACTACTGGTGAGTGACAGTATCCGAGAACTTGCATTCGAATGCAAGAGATTTCGATTAGCGAATACTGCTACTAGTGAGTGACAGTATCCGAATTATTGCATTCGAATGCAAGAGATTTCGATTAGCGAATACTACTACTAGTGAGTGACAGTATCCGAGAACTTGCATTCGAATGCAAGAGATTTCGATTACTCAATACTACTACTAGTGAGTGCCAGTATCCGAGAACTTGCATTCGAATGCATGAGATTTCGATTAGCGAATACTACTACTAGTGAGTGACAGTATCCGAGAACTTGCATTCGATGCATGAGATTTCGATTAGCGAATACTACTACTAGTAAGTGACAGTATCCGAGAACTTGCATTCGAATGCATGAAATTTCGATTAGCGAACACTACTACTAGTGAGTGACAGTATCCGAGAACTTGCATTCGAATGCATGAAATTTCGATTAGCGAATACTACTACTAGTGAGTGACAGTATCCAAGAACTTGCATTCGAATGCATGAAATTTCGATTAGCGAATACTACTACTAGTGAGTGACAGTATCCGAGAACTTGCATTCGAATTCATGGGATTTCGATTAGCGAATACTACTACTAGTGAATGACAGTATCCTAGAACTTGCATTCGAATTCATGAAATTGCGATTAGCGAATACTACTACTAGTGAGTGACAGTATCCGAATTATTGCATTCGAATGCAAGAGATTTCGATTAGCGAATACTACTACTAGTGAGTGACAGTATCCGAGAACTTGCATTCGAATGCAAGACATTTCGATTAGCGAATACTACTGCTAGTGAGTAACAGAATCCGAGAACTTGCATTCGAATGCAAGAGATTTCGATTAGCCAATACTACTACTAGTGAGTGACAGTATCCGAGAACTTGCATTCGAATGCAAGAGATTTCGATTAGCGAATACCACTACTAGTGAGTGAAAGTATCTGAGAACTTGCATCGAATGCAAGAGATTTCGATTACTCAATACTACTGCTAGTGAGTGACAGTATCCGAGAACCTGCATTCCGAATGCATGAGATTTCGATTAGCGAATACTACTACTAGTGAGTGACAGTATCCGAGAACTTGCATTCGAATGCATGAGATTTCGATTAGCGAATACTACTACTAGTGAGTGACAGTTTCCGAGAACTTGCATTCGAATGCATGAGATTTCGATTAGCGAATACTACTACTAGTGAGTGACAGTTTCCGAGAACTCGCATTCGAATGCAAGAGTTTCGATTAGCGAAAACTACTACTAGTGAGTGACAGTATCCGAGAACTTGCATTCGAATGCAAGACGTTTCGATTAGCAAATACTACTACTAGTGAGTGACAGTTTCCGAGAACTTGCATTCGAATGCATGAGATTTCGATTAGCGAATACTACTACTAGTGAGTGACAGTATCCGAGAACTAGCATTCGAATTCATGGGATTTCGATTAGCGAATACTACTGTTAGTGAATGACAGTATCCTAGAACTTGCATTCGAATTCATGAAATTGCGATTAGCGAATACTACTACTAGTGAGTGACAGTATCCGAATTATTGCATTCGAATGCAAGAGATTTCGATTAGCGAATACTGCTACTAGTGAGTGACAGTATCCGAGAACTTGCATTCGAATGCAAGAGATTTCGATTAGCGAATACTACTGCTAGTGAGTAACAGAATCCGAGAACTTGCATTCGAATGCAAGAGATTTCGATTAGCCAATACTACTACTAGTGAGTGACAGTATCTGAGAACTTGCATTCGAATGCAAGAGATTTCGATTAGCGAATACTACTACTAGTGAGTGAAAGTATCTGAGAACTTGCATCGAATGCAAGAGATTTCGATTAGCGAATACTACTACTAGTGAGTGAGAGTATCCGAGAACTTGCATTCGAAAGCATGAGACTTCGATTAGCGAATACTACTACTAGTGAGTGACAGTTTCCGAGAACTTGCATTATAATGCAAGAGATTTCGATTAGCAAATACTACTACGAGTGAGTGATAGTTTCCGAGAACTTGCATTCGAATGCAAGAGATTTCGATTAGCGAATACTACTACTAGTGAGTGACAGTATCCGAGAACTTGCATTCGAATGCAAGAGATTTCGATTAGCGAATACTACTACTAGTGAGTGACAGTATCCGACAACTTGCATTCGAATGCAAGAGATTTCGATAAGCGAATACTACTACTAGTGAGTGACGGTATCCGAGAACTTGCATTCGAATGCAAGAGATTTCGATTACTCAATACTACTACTAGTGAGTGACAGTATCCGAGAACTTGCATTCGAATGCATGAGATTTCGATTAGCGAATACTACTACTAGTGAGTGACAGTATCCGAGAACTTGCATTCGATGCATGAGATTTCGATTAGCGAATACTACTACTAGTGAGTGACAGTATCCGAGAACTTGCATTCGAATGCATGAAATTTCGATTAGCGAATACTACTACTAGTGAGTGACAGTATCCAAGAACTTGCATTCGAATGCATGAAATTTCGATTAGCGAATACTACTACTAGTGAGTGACAGTATCCGAGAACTTGCATTCGAATGCATGGGATTTCGATTAGCGAATACTACTACTAGTGAGTGACAGTATCCGAGAACTTGCATTCGAATGCATGAAATTGCGATTAGCGAATACTACTACTAGTGAGTGACAGTATCCGAATTATTGCATTCGAATGCAAGAGATTTCGATTAGCGAATACTACTACTAGTGAGTGACAGTATCCGAGAACTTGCATTCGAATGCAAGAGATTTCGATTAGCGAATACTACTGCTAGTGAGTAACAGAATCCGAGAACTTGCATTCGAGTGCAAGAGATTTCGATTAGCCAATACTACTACTAGTGAGTGACAGGATCCGAGAACTTGCATTCGAATGCAAGAGATTTCGATTAGCGAATACTACTACAAGTGAGTGACAGTATCTGAGAACTTGCATCGAATGCAAGAGATTTCGGTTAGCGAATACTACTGCTAGTGAGTGAGAGTATCCGAGAACTTGCATTCGAAAGCATGAGACTTCGATTAGCGAATACTACTACTAGTGAGTGACAGTTTCCGAGAACAAGCATTATAATGCAAGAGATTTCGATTAGCAAATACTACTACTAATGAGTGACAGTTTCCGAGAACTTGCATTCGAATGCAAGAGATTTCAATTAGCGAATACTACTACTAGTGAGTGACAGTATCCGAGAACTTGCATTCAAATGCAAGAGATTTCGATTAGCAAATACTACTACTAGTGAGTGACAGTTTCCGAGAACTTGCATTCAAATGCAAGAGATTTCGATATGCGAATACTACTACTAATGAGTGACAGTATCCGAATTATTGCATTCGAATGTATGAAATTTCGATTAGCGAATACTACTACTAGTGAGTGACAGTATCCGAATTATTGCATTCGAATGCATGAGATTTCGATTAGCGAATACTACTAGTATTGAGTGACAGTATCCGAGAACTTGCATTCGAAAGCATGAGACTTCGATTAGCGAATACTACTACTAGTGAGTGACAGTTTCCGAGAACAAGCATTATAATGCAAGAGATTTCGATTAGCAAATACTACTACTAATGAGTGACAGTTTCCGAGAACTTGAATTCGAATGCAAGAGATTTCGATTAGCGAATACTACTACTAGTGAGTGACAGTATCCGAGAACTTGCATTCGAATGCAAGAGATTTCGATTAGCGAATACTACTACTAGTGAGTGACAGTATCCGAGAACTTGCATTCGCATGCATGAGATTTCGGTTAGCGAATACTACTACTAGTGAGTGACAGTATCCGAATTATTGCACTCGAATGCAAGAGATTTCGATTAGCGAATACTACTACTAGTGAGTGACAGTATCCGAGAACTTGCATTCGAATGCAAGAGATCTCGATTACTCAATACTACTACTAGTGAGTGACAGTATCCGAGAACTTGCATTCAAATGCATGAGATTTCGATTAGCGAATACTACTACTAGTGACTGATAGTATCCGAGAACTTGCGTTCGAATGCATGAGATTTCGATTAGCGAATACTACTGCTAGTGAGTGACAGTATCCGAGAACTTGCATTCGAATGCAAGAGATTTCGATTACTCAATACTACTATTAGTGAGTGACAGTCTCCGAGAACCTGCATTCCGAATGCATGAGATTTCGATTAGCGAATACTACTACTAGTGAGTGACAGTATCCGAGAACTTGCATTCGAATGCATGAGATTTCGATTAGCGAATACTACTACTAGTGAGTGACAGTATCCGCATTATTGCATTCGAATGCAAGAGATTTCGATTAGCGAATACTACTACTAGTGGGTGAAAGTATCCGAGAACTTGCATTCGAATGCATGAGATTTCGATTAGCGAATACTACTACTAGTGAGTGATAGTAGCCTAGAACTTGCGTTCGAATGCATGAGATTTCGATTAAGCGAATACTACTACTAGTGAGTGACAGTGTCCGAGAACTTGCATTCGAATGCAGGAGATTTGGATTACTCAATACTACTGCTAGTGAGTGACAGTATCCGAGAACCTGCATTCCGAATGCATGAGATTTCGATTAGCGAATACTACTACTAGTGAGTGACAGTATCCGAGAACTTGCATTCGAATGCATGAGATTTCGATTAGCGAATACTACTACTAGTGAGTGACAGTATCCGAATTATTGCATTCGAATGCAAGAGATTTCGATTAGCGAATACAACTACTAGTGAGTGACAGTATCCGAGAACTTGCATTCGAATGCAAGAGATTTCGATTAGCGAATACTACTACTAGTGAGTGACAGTATCCGAATTATTGCATTCGAATGCAAGAGATTTCGATTAGCGAATACTACTACTAGTGAGTGACAGTATCCGAGAACTTGCATTCGAATGCATGAGATTTCGATTAGCGAATACTACTACTAGTGAGTGACAGTATCCGAGAACTTGCATTCGAATGCAAGAGATTTCGATTACTCAATACTACTATTAGTGAGTGACAGTCTCCGAGAACCTGCATTCCGAATGCATGAGATTTCGATTAGCGAATACTACTACTAGTGAGTGACAGTATCCGAGAACTTGCATTCGAATGCATGAGATTTCGATTAGCGAATACTACTACTAGTGAGTGACAGTATCCGAATTATTGCATTCGAATGCAAGAGATTTCGATTAGCGAATACTACTACTAGTGGGTGAAAGTATCCGAGAACTTGCATTCGAATGCATGAGATTTCGATTAGCGAATACTACTACTAGTGAGTGATAGTATCCTAGAACTTGCGTTCGAATGCATGAGATTTCGATTAGCGAATACTACTACTAGTGAGTGACAGTGTCCGAGAACTTGCATTCGAATGCAGGAGATTTGGATTACTCAATACTACTGCTAGTGAGTGACAGTATCCGAGAACCTGCATTCCGAATGCATGAGATTTCGATTAGCGAATACTACTACTAGTGAGTGACAGTATCCGAGAACTTGCATTCGAATGCATGAGATTTCGATTAGCGAATACTACTACTAGTGAGTGACAGTATCCGAATTATTGCATTCGAATGCAAGAGATTTCGATTAGCGAATACAACTACTAGTGAGTGACAGTATCCGAGAACTTGCATTCGAATGCAAGAGATTTCGATTAGCGAATACTACTACTAGTGAGTGACAGTATCCGAATTATTGCATTCGAATGCAAGAGATTTCGATTAGCGAATACTACTACTAGTGAGTGACAGTATCCGAGAACTTGCATTCGAATGCATGAAATTTCGATTAGCGAATACTACTACTAGTGAGTGACAGTATCCAAGAACTTGCATTCGAATGCATGAAATTTCGATTAGCGAATACTACTACTAGTGAGTGACAGTATCCGAGAACTTGCATTCGAATGCATGGGATTTCGATTAGCGAATACTACTACTAGTGAGTGACAGTATCCGAGAACTTGCATTCGAATGCATGAAATTGCGATTAGCGAATACTACTACTAGTGAGTGACAGTATCCGAATTATTGCATTCGAATGCAAGAGATTTCGATTAGCGAATACTACTACTAGTGAGTGACAGTATCCGAGAACTTGCATTCGAATGCAAGAGATTTCGATTAGCGAATACTACTGCTAGTGAGTAACAGAATCCGAGAACTTGCATTCGAGTGCAAGAGATTTCGATTAGCCAATACTACTACTAGTGAGTGACAGGATCCGAGAACTTGCATTCGAATGCAAGAGATTTCGATTAGCGAATACTACTACAAGTGAGTGACAGTATCTGAGAACTTGCATCGAATGCAAGAGATTTCGGTTAGCGAATACTACTGCTAGTGAGTGAGAGTATCCGAGAACTTGCATTCGAAAGCATGAGACTTCGATTAGCGAATACTACTACTAGTGAGTGACAGTTTCCGAGAACAAGCATTATAATGCAAGAGATTTCGATTAGCAAATACTACTACTAATGAGTGACAGTTTCCGAGAACTTGCATTCGAATGCAAGAGATTTCAATTAGCGAATACTACTACTAGTGAGTGACAGTATCCGAGAACTTGCATTCAAATGCAAGAGATTTCGATTAGCAAATACTACTACTAGTGAGTGACAGTTTCCGAGAACTTGCATTCAAATGCAAGAGATTTCGATATGCGAATACTACTACTAATGAGTGACAGTATCCGAATTATTGCATTCGAATGTATGAAATTTCGATTAGCGAATACTACTACTAGTGAGTGACAGTATCCGAATTATTGCATTCGAATGCATGAGATTTCGATTAGCGAATACTACTAGTATTGAGTGACAGTATCCGAGAACTTGCATTCGAATGCAAGAGATTTCGATTAGCGAATACTACTACTAGTGAGTGACAGTTTCCGAGAACAAGCATTATAATGCAAGAGATTTCGATTAGCAAATACTACTACTAATGAGTGACAGTTTCCGAGAACTTGCATTCGAATGCAAGAGATTTCGATTAGCGAATACTACTACTAGTGAGTGACAGTATCCGAGAACTTGCATTCGAATGCAAGAGATTTCGATTAGCGAATACTACTACTAGTGAGTGACAGTATCCGAGAACTTGCATTCGCATGCATGAGATTTCGGTTAGCGAATACTACTACTAGTGAGTGACAGTATCCGAATTATTGCACTCGAATGCAAGAGATTTCGATTAGCAAATACTACTACTAGTGAGTGACAGTTTCCGAGAACTTGCATTCGAATGCAAGAGATTTCGATTAGCGAATACTACTACTAGTGAGTGACAGTATCCGAGAACTTGCATTCGAATGCAAGAGATTTCGATTAGCGAATACTACTACTAGTGAGTGACAGTATCCGAGAACTTGCATTCGCATGCATGAGATTTCGGTTAGCGAATACTACTACTAGTGAGTGACAGTATCCGAATTATTGCACTCGAATGCAAGAGATTTCGATTAGCGAATACTACTACTAGTGAGTGACAGTCTCCGAGAACCTGCATTCCGAATGCATGAGATTTCGATTAGCGAATACTACTACTAGTGAGTGACAGTATCCGAGAACTTGCATTCGAATGCATGAGATTTCGATTAGCGAATACTACTACTAGTGAGTGACAGTATCCGAATTATTGCATTCGAATGCAAGAGATTTCGATTAGCGAATACTACTACTAGTGGGTGAAAGTATCCGAGAACTTGCATTCGAATGCATGAGATTTCGATTAGCGAATACTACTACTAGTGAGTGATAGTATCCTAGAACTTGCGTTCGAATGCATGAGATTTCGATTAGCGAATACTACTACTAGTGAGTGACAGTGTCCGAGAACTTGCATTCGAATGCAGGAGATTTGGATTACTCAATACTACTGCTAGTGAGTGACAGTATCCGAGAACCTGCATTCCGAATGCATGAGATTTCGATTAGCGACTACTACTACTAGTGAGTGACAGTATCCGAGAACTTGCATTCGAATGCATGAGATTTCGATTAGCGAATACTACTACTAGTGAGTGACAGTATCCGAATTATTGCATTCGAATGCAAGAGATTTCGATTAGCGAATACAACTACTAGTGAGTGACAGTATCCGAGAACTTGCATTCGAATGCAAGAGATTTCGATTAGCGAATACTACTACTAGTGAGTGACAGTATCCGAATTATTGCATTCGAATGCAAGAGATTTCGATTAGCGAATACTACTACTAGTGAGTGACAGTATCCGAGAACTTGCATTCGAATGCATGAGATTTCGATTAGCAAATACTACTACTAGTGAGTGACAGTATCCGAGAACTTGCATTCGATGCATGAGATTTCGATTAGCGAATACTACTACTAGTGAGTGACAGTATCCGAGAACTTGCATTCGAATGCATGAAATTTCGATTAGCGAATACTACTACTAGTGAGTGACAGTATCCGAGAACTTGCATTCGAATGCATGAAATATCGATTAGCGAATACTACTACTAGTGAGTGACAGTATCCAAGAACTTGCATTCGAATGCATGAAATTTCGATTAGCGAATACTACTACTAGTGAGTGACAGTATCCGAGAACTTGCATTCGAATGCATGGGATTACGATTAGCGAATACTACAACTAGTGAGTGAAAGTATCGGAGAACTTGCATTCGAATGCATGAAATTGCGATTAGCGAATACTACTACTAGTGAGTGAAAGTATCCGAATTATTGCATTCGAATGCAAGAGATTTCGATTAGCGAATACTACTACTAGTGAGTGACAGTATCTGAGAACTTGCATCGAATGCAAGAGATTTCGATTACTCAATACTACTACTAGTGAGTGACAGTATCCGAGAACTTGCATTCGAATGCATGAGATTTCGATTAGCGAATACTACTACAAGTGAGTGATAGTATTTGAGAACTTGCAGGCGAGTGCACGAAATTTCGATTAGCGAATACTACTACTAGTGAGTGAGAGTATCCGAGAACTTGCATTCGAAAGCATGAGACTTCGATTAGCGAATACTACTACTAGTGAGTGACAGTTTCCGAGAACTTGCATTATAATGCAAGAGATTTCGATTAGCAAATACTACTACTACTGAGTGAAAGTTTCCGAGAACTTGCATTCGAATGCAAGAGACTTCGATTAGCGAATTCTACTACTAGTGAGTGACAGTTTCCGAGAACTCGCATTCGAATGCAAGAGATTTCGATTAGCGAAAACTACTACTAGTGAGTGACAGTATCCGAGAACTTGCATTCGAATGCAAGAGATTTCGATTAGCAAATACTACTACTAGTGAGTGACAGTTTCCGAGAACTTGCATTCGAATGCAAGAGATTTCGATTAGCGAATACTACTACTAGTGAGTGACAGTATCCGAGAACTTGCATTCGAATGCAAGAGATTTCGATTAGCAAATACTACTACTAGTGAGTGACAGTTTCCGAGAACTTGCATTCGAATGCAAGAGATTTCGATTAGCGAATACTACTACTAGTGAGTGCCAGTATCCGAGAACTTGCATTCGAATGCATGAGATTTCGATTAGCGAATACTACTACTAGTGATAGACAGTATCCGAGAACTTGCATTCGATGCATGAGATTTCGATTAGCGAATACTACTACTAGTGAGTGACAGTATCCGAGAACTTGCATTCGAATGCATGAGATTTCGATTAGCGAATACTACTACTAGTGAGTGACAGTATCCGTGAACTTGCATTCGCATGCATGAGATTTCGGTTAGCGAATACTACTACTAGTGAGTGACAGTATCCGAATTATTGCATTCGAATGCAAGAGATTTCGACTAGCGAATACTACTACTAGTGAGTGACAGTATCCGAGAACTTGCATTCGAATGCAAGAGATTTCGATTAGCGAATACTACTACTAGTGAGTGACAGTATCCGAGAACTTGCACTCGAATGCATGAGATTTCGATTAGCGAATACTACTACTAGTGAGTGACAGTATCCGAGAACTTGCATTCGAATGCAAGAGATTTCGATTAGCGAATACTACTACTAGTGAGTGACAGTATCCGAATTATTGCATTCGAATGTATGAAATTTCGATTAGCGAATACTACTACTAGTGAGTGACAGTATCCGAATTATTGCATTCGAATGCATGAGATTTCGATTAGCGAATACTACTAGTATTGAGTGACAGTATCCGAGAACTTGCATTCGAAGGCATGAGATTTCGATTAGCGAATACTACTACTAGTGAGTGACAGTATCCGAGAACTTGCATTCGAATGCATGAGATTTCGATTAGCGAATACTACTACTAGTGAGTGATAGTATCCGAGAACTTGCGTTCGAATGCATGAGATTTCGATTAGCGAATATTACTACTAGTGAGTGACAGTATCCGAGAACTTGCATTCGAATGCAAGAGATTTCGATTAGCGAATACTACTGCTAGTGAGTGACAGTATCCGAGAACCTGCATTCCGAATGCATGAGATTTCGATTAGCGAATACTACTACTAGTGAGTGACAGTATCCGAGAACTTGCATTCGAATGCATGAGATTTCCATTAGCGAATACTACTACTAGTGAGTGACAGTATCCGAGAACTTGCATTCGAATGCATGGGATTTCGATTAGCGAATACTACTACTAGTGAGTGACAGTATCCGAGAACTTGCATTCGAATGCATGAAATTGCGATTAGCGAATACTACTACTAGTGAGTGACAGTATCCGAATTATTGCATTCGAGTGCAAGAGATTTCGATTAGCGAATACTACTACTAGTGAGTGACAGTAACCGAGGACTTGCATTCGAATGCAAGAGATTTCGATTAGCGAATACTACTGCTAGTGAGTAACAGAATCCGAGAACTTGCATCGAATGCAAGAGATTTCGATTACTCAATACTACTACTAGTGAGTGACAGTATCCGAGAACTTGCATTCGAATGCATGAGATTTCGATTAGCGAATACTACTACTAGTGAGTGATAGTATTTGAGAACTTGCATTCGAGTGCACGAGATTTCGATTAGCGAATACTACTACTAGTGAGTGAGAGTATCCGAGAACTTGCATTCGAAAGCAATTAGACTTCGATTAGCGAATACTACTACTAGTGAGTGACAGTTTCCGAGAACTTGCATTATAATGCAAGAGATTTCGATTAGCAAATATTACTACTAGTGAGTGACAGTTTCCGAGAACTTGCATTCGAATGCAAGAGACTTCGATTAGCGAATACTACTACTAGTGAGTGACAGTTTCCGAGAACTCGCATTCGAATGCAAGAGATTTCGATTAGCGAAAACTACTACTAGTGAGTGACAGTATCCGAGAACTTGCACTCGAATGCAAGAGATTTCGATTAGCAAATACTACTACTAGTGAGTGACAGTTTCCGAGAACTTGCATTCGAATGCAAGAGATTTCGATTAGCGAATACTACTACTAGTGAGTGACAGTATCCGAGAACTTGCATTCGAATGCAAGAGATTTCGATTAGCGAATACTACTACTAGTGAGTGACAGTATCCGAATTATTGCATTCGAATGTATGAAATTTCGATTAGCGAATACTACTACTAGTGAGTGACAGTATCCGAATTATTGCATTCGAATGCATGAGATTTCGATTAGCGAATACTACTAGTATTGGGTGACAGTATCCGAGAACTTGCATTCGAACGCATGAGATTTCGGTTAGCGAATACTACTACTAGTGAGTGACAGTATCCGAATTATTGCACTCGAATGCAAGCGATTTCGATTAGCGAATACTACTACTAGTGAGTGACAGTATCCGAGAACTTGCATACGAATGCAAGAGATTTCGATTACTCAATACTACTACTAGAGAGTGACAGTATCCGAGAACTTGCATTCGAATGCATGAGATTTCGATTAGCGAATACTACTACTAGTGAGTGACAGTATCCGAATTATTGCATTCGAATGTATGAAATTTCGATTAGCGAATACTACTACTAGTGAGTGACAGTATCCGAATTATTGCATTCGAATGCATGAGATTTCGATTAGCGAATACTACTAGTATTGAGTGACAGTATCCGAGAACTTGCATTCGAATGCATGAGATTTCGATTAGCGAATACTACTACTAGTGAGTGACAGTATCCGAGAACTTGCATTCGCATGCATGAGATTTCGGTTAGCGAATACTACTACTAGTGAGTGACAGTATCCGAACTATTGCACTCCAATGCAAGAGATTTCGATTAGCGAATACTACTACTAGTGAGTGACAGTATCCGAGAACTTGCATTCGAATGCAAGAGATTTCGATTACTCAATACTACTACTAGAGAGTGACAGTATCCGAGAACTTGCATTCGAATGCATGAGATTTCGATTAGCGAATACTCCTACTAGTGAGTGATAGTATCCGAGAACTTGCGTTCGAATGCATGAGATTTCGATTAGCGAATACTACTACTAGTGAGTGACAGTATCCGAGAACTTGCATTCGAATGCAAGAGATTTCGATTAGCAAATACTACTACTAGTGAGTGACAGTTTCCGAGAACTTGCATTCGAATGCAAGAGATTTCGATTAGCGAATACTACTACTAGTGAGTGACAGTATCCGAGAACTTGCATTCGAGTGCAAGAGATTTCGATTAGCAAATACTACTACTAGTGAGTGACAGTTTCCGAGAACTTGCATTCGAATGCAAGAGAGTTCGATTAGCGAATACTACTACTAGTGAGTGCCAGTATCCGAGAACTTGCATTCGAATGCATGAGATTTCGATTAGCGAATACTACTACTAGTGATAGACAGTATCCGAGAACTTGCATTCGATGCATGAGATTTCGATTAGCGAATACTACTACTAGTGAGTGACAGTATCCGAATTATTGCATTCGAATGCAAGAGATTTCGACTAGCGAATACTACTACTAGTGAGTGACAGTATCCGAGAACTTGCATTCGAATGCAAGAGATTTCGATTACTCAATACTACTACTAGTGAGTGCCAGTATTCGAGAACTTGCATTCGAATGCATGAGATTTCGATTAGCGAATACTACTGCTAGTGAGTAACAGAATCCGAGAACTTGCATCGAATGCAAGAGATTTCGATTACTCAATACTACTACTAGTGAGTGACAGTATCCAAGAACTTGCATTCGAATGCATGAGATTTCGATTAGCGAATACTACTACTAGTGAGTGATAGTATTTGAGAACTTGCATTCGAGTGCACGAGATTTCGATTAGCGAATACTACTACTAGTGAGTGAGAGTATCCGAGAACTTGCATTCGAAAGCATGAGACTTCGATTAGCGAATACTACTACTAGTGAGTGACAGTATCCGAGAACTTGCATTCGAATGCAAGAGATTTCGATTAGCGAATACTACTACTAGTGAGAGACAGCATCACACAACTTGCATTCGAATGCAAGAGACTTCGATTAGCGAATACTACTACTAGTGAGTGACAGTTTCCGAGAACTCGCATTCGAATGCAAGAGATTTCGATTAGCGAAAACTACTACTAGTGAGTGACAGTATCCGAGAACTTGCATTCGAATGCAAGAGATTTCGATTAGCAAATACTACTACTAGTGAGTGACAGTTTCCGAGAACTTGCATTCGAATGCAAGAGATTTCGATTAGCGAATACTACTACTAGTGAGTGACAGTATCCGAGAACTTGCATTCGAATGCAAGAGATTTCGATTAGCGAATACTACTACTAGTGAGTGAAAGTATCCGAATTATTGCATTCGAATGTATGAAATTTCGATTAGCGAATACTACTACTAGTGAGTGACAGTATCCGAATTATTGCATTCGAATGCATGAGATTTCGATTAGCGAATACTACTAGTATTGAGTGACAGTATCCGAGAACTTGCATTGGAATGCATGAGATTTCGATTAGCGAATACTACTACTAGTGAGTGACAGTATCCGAGAACTTGCATTCGCATGCATGAGATTTCGGTTAGCGAATACTACTACTAGTGAGTGACAGTATCCGAATTATTGCACTCGAATGCAAGAGATTTCGATTAGCGAATACTACTACTAGTGAGTGACAGTATCCGAGAACTTGCATTCGAATGCAAGAGATTTCGATTACTCAATACTACTACTAGAGAGTGACAGTATCCGAGAACTTGCATTCGAATGCATGAGATTTCGATTAGCGAATACTACTACTAGTGAGTTATAGTATCCGAGAACTTGCGTTCGAATGCATGAGATTTCGATTAGCGAATACTACTACTAGTGAGTGACATTATCCGAGAACTTGCATTCGAATGCAAGAGATTTCGATTAGCGAATACTACTGCTAGTGAGTGACAGTATCCGAGAACCTGCATTCCGAATGCATGAGATTTCGATTAGCGAATTCTACTACTAGTGAGTGACAGTATCCGAGAACTTGCATTCGAATGCATGAGATTTCGATTAGCGAATACTACTACTAGTGAGTGACAGTATCCGAATTATTGCATTCGAATGCAAGAGATTTTGATTAGCGAATACTACTACTAGTGAGTGACAGTATCCGAGAACTTGCATTCGAATGCAAGAGATTTCGATTAGCGAATACTACTACTAGTGAGTGACAGTATCCGAGAACTTGCATTCGAATGCAAGAGATTTCGATTAGCGAATACTACTACTAGTGAGTGACAGTATCCGAGAACTTGCATTCGAATGCAAGAGATTTCGATAAGCGAATACTACTACTAGTGAGTGACAGTATCCGAGAACTTGCATTCGAATGCAAGAGATTTCGATTACTCAATACTACTACTAGTGAGTGCCAGTATTCGAGAACTTGCATTCGAATGCATGAGATTTCGATTAGCGAATACTACTACTAGTGAGTGACAGTATCCGAGAACTTGCATTCGATGCATGAGATTTCGATTAGCGAATACTACTACTAGTGAGTGAAGGTATCCGAGAACTTGCATTCGAATGCATGAAATTTCGATTAGCGAACACTACTACTAGTGAGTGACAGTATCCGAGAACTTGCATTCGAATGCATGAAATTTCGATTAGCGAATACTACTACTAGTGAGTGACAGTATCCAAGAACTTGCATTCGAATGCATGAAATTTCGATTAGCGAATACTACTACTAGTGAGTGACAGTATCCGAGAACTTGCATTCGAATTCATGGGATTTTGATTAGCGTATACTACTGTTAGTGAATGACAGTATCCTAGAACTTCCATTCGAATTCATGAAATTGCGATTAGCGAATGCTACTACTTGTGAGTGACAGTATCCGAATTATTGCATTCGAATGCAAGAGATTTCAATTAGCGAATACTACTACTAGTGAGTGACAGTATCCGAGAACTTGCATTCGAATGCAAGAGATTTCGATTAGCGAATACTACTGCTAGTGAGTAACAGAATCCGAGAACTTGCATTCGAATGCAAGAGATTTCGATTAGCCAATACTACTACTAGTGAGTGACAGTATCCGAGAACTTGCATTCGAATGCAAGAGATTTCGATTAGCGAATACTACTACTAGTGAGTGAAAGTATCTGAGAACTTGCATCGAATGCAAGAGATTTCGATTAGCGAATACTACTACTAGTGACTGAGAGTATCCGAGAACTTGCATTCGAAAGCATGAGACTTCGATTAGCGAATACTACTACTAGTGAGTGACAGTTTCCGAGAACTTGCATTATAATGCAAGAGATTTCGATTACTCAATACTACTGCTAGTGAGTGACAGTATCCGAGAACCTGCATTCCGAATGCATGAGATTTCGATTAGCGAATACTACTACTAGTGAGTGACAGTATCCGAGAACTTGCATTCGAATTCATGGGATTTCGATTAGCGAATACTACTGTTAGTGAATGACAGTATCCTAGAACTTGCATTCGAATTCATGAAATTGCGATTAGCGAATACTACTACTAGTGAGTGATAGTTTCCGAGAACTTGCATTCGAATGCAAGGGATTTCCATTAGCGAATACTACTACTAGTGAGTGACAGTTTCCGAGAACTCGCATTCGAATGCAAGAGTTTCGATTAGCGAAAACTACTACTAGTGAGTGACAGTATCCGAGAACTTGCATTCGAATGCAAGAGATTTCGATTAGCGAATACTACTGCTAGTGAGTAACAGAATCCGAGAACTTGCATTCGAATGCAAGAGATTTCGATTAGCCAATACTACTACTAGTGAGTGACAGTATCCGAGAACTTGCATTCGAATGCAAGAGATTTCGATTAGCGAATACTACTACTAGTGAGTGAAAGTATCTGAGAACTTGCATCGAATGCAAGAGATTTCGATTAGCGAATACTACTACTAGTGACTGAGAGTATCCGAGAACTTGCATTCGAAAGCATGAGACTTCGATTAGCGAATACTACTACTAGTGAGTGACAGTTTCCGAGAACTTGCATTATAATGCAAGAGATTTCGATTACTCAATACTACTGCTAGTGAGTGACAGTATCCGAGAACCTGCATTCCGAATGCATGAGATTTCGATTAGCCAATACTACTACTAGTGAGTGACAGTATCCGAGAACTTGCATTCGAATTCATGGGATTTCGATTAGCGAATACTACTGTTAGTGAATGACAGTATCCTAGAACTTGCATTCGAATTCATGAAATTGCGATTAGCGAATACTACTACTAGTGAGTGATAGTTTCCGAGAACTTGCATTCGAATGCAAGGGATTTCCATTAGCGAATACTACTACTAGTGAGTGACAGTTTCCGAGAACTCGCATTCGAATGCAAGAGTTTCGATTAGCGAAAACTACTACTAGTGAGTGACAGTATCCGAATTATTGCATTCGAATGTATGAAATTTCGATTAGCGAATACTACTACTAGTGAGTGACAGTATCCGAATTATTGCATTCGAATGCATGAGATTTCGATTAGCGAATACTACTAGTATTGAGTGACAGTATCCGAGAACTTGCATTCGAATGCATGAGATTTCGATTAGCGAATACTACTACTAGTGAGTGACAGTATCCGAGAACTTGCATTCGAATGCATGAGATTTCGATTAGCGAATACTACTACTAGTGAGTGATAGTATCCGAGAACTTGCGTTCGAATGCATGAGATTTCGATTAGCGAATATTACTACTAGTGAGTGACAGTATCCGAGAACTTGCATTCGAATGCAAGAGATTTCGATTAGCGAATACTACTGCTAGTGAGTGACAGTATCCGAGAACCTGCATTCCGAATGCATGAGATTTCGATTAGCGAATACTACTACTAGTGAGTGACAGTATCCGAGAACTTGCATTCGAATGCATGAGATTTCCATTAGCGAATACTACTACTAGTGAGTGACAGTATCCGAGAACTTGCATTCGAATGCATGGGATTTCGATTAGCGAATACTACTACTAGTGAGTGACAGTATCCGAGAACTTGCATTCGAATGCATGAAATTGCGATTAGCGAATACTACTACTAGTGAGTGACAGTATCCGAATTATTGCATTCGAGTGCAAGAGATTTCGATTAGCGAATACTACTACTAGTGAGTGACAGTAACCGAGGACTTGCATTCGAATGCAAGAGATTTCGATTAGCGAATACTACTGCTAGTGAGTAACAGAATCCGAGAACTTGCATCGAATGCAAGAGATTTCGATTACTCAATACTACTACTAGTGAGTGACAGTATCCGAGAACTTGCATTCGAATGCATGAGATTTCGATTAGCGAATACTACTACTAGTGAGTGATAGTATTTGAGAACTTGCATTCGAGTGCACGAGATTTCGATTAGCGAATACTACTACTAGTGAGTGAGAGTATCCGAGAACTTGCATTCGAAAGCATGAGACTTCGATTAGCGAATACTACTACTAGTGAGTGACAGTTTCCGAGAACTTGCATTATAATGCAAGAGATTTCGAATAGCAAATATTACTACTAGTGAGTGACAGTTTCCGAGAACTTGCATTCGAATGCAAGAGACTTCGATTAGCGAATACTACTACTAGTGAGTGACAGTTTCCGAGAACTCGCATTCGAATGCAAGAGATTTCGATTAGCGAAAACTACTACTAGTGAGTGACAGTATCCGAGAACTTGCACTCGAATGCAAGAGATTTCGATTAGCAAATACTACTACTAGTGAGTGACAGTTTCCGAGAACTTGCATTCGAATGCAAGAGATTTCGATTAGCGAATACTACTACTAGTGAGTGACAGTATCCGAGAACTTGCATTCGAATGCAAGAGATTTCGATTAGCGAATACTACTACTAGTGAGTGACAGTATCCGAATTATTGCATTCGAATGTATGAAATTTCGATTAGCGAATACTACTACTAGTGAGTGACAGTATCCGAATTATTGCATTCGAATGCATGAGATTTCGATTAGCGAATACTATTAGTATTGGGTGACAGTATCCGAGAACTTGCATTCGAACGCATGAGATTTCGGTTAGCGAATACTACTACTAGTGAGTGACAGTATCCGAATTATTGCACTCGAATGCAAGAGATTTCGATTAGCGAATACTACTACTAGTGAGTGACAGTATCCGAGAACTTGCATACGAATGCAAGAGATTTCGATTACTCAATACTACTACTAGAGAGTGACAGTATCCGAGAACTTGCATTCGAATGCATGAGATTTCGATTAGCGAATACTACTACTAGTGAGTGACAGTATCCGAATTATTGCATTCGAATGTATGAAATTTCGATTAGCGAATACTACTACTAGTGAGTGACAGTATCCGAATTATTGCATTCGAATGCATGAGATTTCGATTAGCGAATACTACTAGTATTGAGTGACAGTATCCGAGAACTTGCATTCGAATGCATGAGATTTCGGTTAGCGAATACTACTACTAGTGAGTGACAGTATCCGAATTATTGCACTCCAATGCAAGAGATTTCGATTAGCGAATACTACTACTAGTGAGTGACAGTATCCGAGAACTTGCATTCGAATGCAAGAGATTTCGATTACTCAATACTACTACTAGAGAGTGATAGTATCCGAGAACTTGCATTCGAATGCATGAGATTTCGATTAGCGAATACTCCTACTAGTGAGTGATAGTATCCGAGAACTTGCGTTCGAATGCATGAGATTTCGATTAGCGAATACTACTACTAGTGAGTGACAGTATCCGAGAACTTGCATTCGAATGCAAGAGATTTCGATTAGCAAATACTACTACTAGTGAGTGACAGTTTCCGAGAACTTGCATTCGAATGCAAGAGATTTCGATTAGCGAATACTACTACTAGTGAGTGACAGTATCCGAGAACTTGCATTCGAATGCAAGAGATTTCGATTAGCAAATACTACTACTAGTGAGTGACAGTTTCCGAGAACTTGCATTCGAATGCAAGAGAGTTCGATTAGCGAATACTACTACTAGTGAGTGCCAGTATCCGAGAACTTGCATTCGAATGCATGAGATTTCGATTAGCGAATACTACTACTAGTGATAGACAGTATCCGAGAACTTGCATTCGATGCATGAGATTTCGATTAGCGAATACTACTACTAGTGAGTGACAGTATCCGAATTATTGCATTCGAATGCAAGAGATTTCGACTAGCGAATACTACTACTAGTGAGTGACAGTATCCGAGAACTTGCATTCGAATGCAAGAGATTTCGATTACTCAATACTACTACTAGTGAGTGCCAGTATTCGAGAACTTGCATTCGAATGCATGAGATTTCGATTAGCGAATACTACTGCTAGTGAGTAACAGAATCCGAGAACTTGCATCGAATGCAAGAGATTTCGATTACTCAATACTACTACTAGTGAGTGACAGTATCCAAGAACTTGCATTCGAATGCATGAGATTTCGATTAGCGAATACTACTACTAGTGAGTGATAGTATTTGAGAACTTGCATTCGAGTGCACGAGATTTCGATTAGCGAATACTACTACTAGTGAGTGAGAGTATCCGAGAACTTGCATTCGAAAGCATGAGACTTCGATTAGCGAATACTACTACTAGTGAGTGACAGTATCCGAGAACTTGCATTCGAATGCAAGAGATTTCGATTAGCGAATACTACTACTAGTGAGAGACAGCATCAGACAACTTGCATTCGAATGCAAGAGACTTCGATTAGCGAATACTACTACTAGTGAGTGACAGTTTCCGAGAACTCGCATTCGAATGCAAGAGATTTCGATTAGCGAAAACTACTACTAGTGAGTGACAGTATCCGAGAACTTGCATTCGAATGCAAGAGATTTCGATTAGCAAATACTACTACTAGTGAGTGACAGTTTCCGAGAACTTGCATTCGAATGCAAGAGATTTCGATTAGCGAATACTACTACTAGTGAGTGACAGTATCCGAGAACTTGCATTCGAATGCAAGAGATTTCGATTAGCGAATACTACTACTAGTGAGTGAAAGTATCCGAATTATTGCATTCGAATGTATGAAATTTCGATTAGCGAATACTACTACTAGTGAGTGACAGTATCCGAATTATTGCATTCGAATGCATGAGATTTCGATTAGCGAATACTACTAGTATTGAGTGACAGAATCCGAGAACTTGCATTGGAATGCATGAGATTTCGATTAGCGAATACTACTACTAGTGAGTGACAGTATCCGAGAACTTGCATTCGCATGCATGAGATTTCGGTTAGCGAATACTACTACTAGTGAGTGACAGTATCCGAATTATTGCACTCGAATGCAAGAGATTTCGATTAGCGAATACTACTACTAGTGAGTGACAGTATCCGAGAACTTGCATTCGAATGCAAGAGATTTCGATTACTCAATACTACTACTAGAGAGTGACAGTATCCGAGAACTTGCATTCGAATGCATGAGATTTCGATTAGCGAATACTACTACTAGTGAGTTATAGTATCCGAGAACTTGCGTTCGAATGCATGAGATTTCGATTAGCGAATACTACTACTAGTGAGTGACATTATCCGAGAACTTGCATTCGAATGCAAGAGATTTCGATTAGCGAATACTACTGCTAGTGAGTGACAGTATCCGAGAACCTGCATTCCGAATGCATGAGATTTCGATTAGCGAATTCTACTACTAGTGAGTGACAGTATCCGAGAACTTGCATTCGAATGCATGAGATTTCGATTAGCGAATACTACTACTAGTGAGTGACAGTATCCGAATTATTGCATTCGAATGCAAGAGATTTTGATTAGCGAATACTACTACTAGTGAGTGACAGTATCCGAGAACTTGCATTCGAATGCAAGAGATTTCGATTAGCGAATACTACTACTAGTGAGTGACAGTATCCGAGAACTTGCATTCGAATGCAAGAGATTTCGATTAGCGAATACTACTACTAGTGAGTGACAGTATCCGAGAACTTGCATTCGAATGCAAGAGATTTCGATAAGCGAATACTACTACTAGTGAGTGACAGTATCCGAGAACTTGCATTCGAATGCAAGAGATTTCGATTACTCAATACTACTACTAGTGAGTGCCAGTATTCGAGAACTTGCATTCGAATGCATGAGATTTCGATTAGCGAATACTACTACTAGTGAGTGACAGTATCCGAGAACTTGCATTCGATGCATGAGATTTCGATTAGCGAATACTACTACTAGTGAGTGACAGTATCCGAGAACTTGCATTCGAATGCATGAAATTTCGATTAGCGAACACTACTACTAGTGAGTGACAGTATCCGAGAACTTGCATTCGAATGCATGAAATTTCGATTAGCGAATACTACTACTAGTGAGTGACAGTATCCAAGAACTTGCATTCGAATGCATGAAATTTCGATTAGCGAATACTACTACTAGTGAGTGACAGTATCCGAGAACTTGCATTCGAATTCATGGGATTTTGATTAGCGAATACTACTGTTAGTGAATGACAGTATCCTAGAACTTCCATTCGAATTCATGAAATTGCGATTAGCGAATGCTACTACTTGTGAGTGACAGTATCCGAATTATTGCATTCGAATGCAAGAGATTTCAATTAGCGAATACTACTACTAGTGAGTGACAGTATCCGAGAACTTGCATTCGAATGCAAGAGATTTCGATTAGCGAATACTACTGCTAGTGAGTAACAGAATCCGAGAACTTGCATTCGAATGCAAGAGATTTCGATTAGCCAATACTACTACTAGTGAGTGACAGTATCCGAGAACTTGCATTCGAATGCAAGAGATTTCGATTAGCGAATACTACTACTAGTGAGTGAAAGTATCTGAGAACTTGCATCGAATGCAAGAGATTTCGATTAGCGAATACTACTACTAGTGACTGAGAGTATCCGAGAACTTGCATTCGAAAGCATGAGACTTCGATTAGCGAATACTACTACTAGTGAGTGACAGTTTCCGAGAACTTGCATTATAATGCAAGAGATTTCGATTACTCAATACTACTGCTAGTGAGTGACAGTATCCGAGAACCTGCATTCCGAATGCATGAGATTTCGATTAGCGAATACTACTACTAGTGAGTGACAGTATCCGAGAACTTGCATTCGAATTCATGGGATTTCGATTAGCGAATACTACTGTTAGTGAATGACAGTATCCTAGAACTTGCATTCGAATTCATGAAATTGCGATTAGCGAATACTACTACTAGTGAGTGATAGTTTCCGAGAACTTGCATTCGAATGCAAGGGATTTCCATTAGCGAATACTACTACTAGTGAGTGACAGTTTCCGAGAACTCGCATTCGAATGCAAGAGCTTCGATTAGCGAAAACTACTACTAGTGAGTGACAGTATCCGAGAACTTGCATTCGAATGCAAGAGATTTCGATTAGCAAATACTACTACTAGTGAGTGACAGTTTCCGAGAACTTGCATTCGAATGCATGAGATTTCGATTAGCGAATACTACTACTAGTGAGTGACAGTATCCGAGAACTTGCATTCGAATGCATGAGATTTCGATTAGCGAATACTACTACTAGTGAGTGATAGTATCCGAGACCTTGCGTTCGAATGCATGAGATTTCGATTAGCGAATACTACTACTAGTGAGTGACAGTATCCGAGAACTTGCATTCGAATGCAAGAGATTTCGATTACTCAATACTACTGCTAGTGAGTGACAGTATCCGAGAACCTGCATTCCGAATGCATGAGATTTCGATTAGCGAATACTACTACTAGTGAGTGACAGTTTCCGAGAACTTGCATTCGAATGCATGAGATTTCGAATAGCGAATACTACTACTATTGAGTGACAGTATCCGAGAACTTGCATTCGAATGCATGAGATTTCGATTAGCGAATACTACTACTAGTGAGTGACAGTATCCGAATTATTGCATTCGAATGCAAGAGATTTCGATTAGCGAATACTACTACTAGTGAGTGACAGTATCCGAGAACTTGCATTCGAATGCAAGAGATTTCGATTACTCAATACTACTGCTAGTGAGTGACAGTATCCGAGAACTTGCATTCGAATGCATGAGATTTCGATTAGCGAATACTACTACTAGTGAGTGATAGTATCCGAGAACTTGCGTTCGAATGCATGAGATTTCGATTAGCGAATACTACTACTAGTGAGTGAAAGTATCCGAGAACTTGCATTCGAATGCAAGAGATTTCGATTACTCAATACTACTGCTAGTGAGTGACAGTATCCGAGAACCTGCATTCCGAATGCATGAGATTTCGATTAGCGAATACTACTACTAGTGAGTGAGAGTATCCGAGAACTTGCATTCGAATGCATGAGATTTCGATTAGCGAATACTACTACTAGTGAGTGACAGTATCCGAATTATTGCATTCGAATGCAAGAGATTTCGATTAGCGAATACAACTACTAGTGAGTGACAGTATCCGAGAACTTGCATTCGAATGCAAGAGAATTCGATTAGCGAATACTACTACTAGTGAGTGACAGTATCCGAATTATTGCATTCGAATGCAAGAGATTTCGATTAGCGAATACTACTACTAGTGAGTGACAGTATCCGAGAACTTGCATTCGAATGCAAGAGATTTCGATTACTCAATACTACTACTAGTGAGTGCCAGTATCCGAGAACTTGCATTCGAATGCATGAGATTTCGATTAGCGAATACTACTACTAGTGAGTGACAGTATCCGAGAACTTGCATTCGAATGCATGAAATTTCGATTAGCGAATACTACTACTAGTGAGTGACAGTATCCAAGAACTTGCATTCGAATGCATGAAATTTCGATTAGCGAATACTACTACTAGTGAGTGACAGTATCCAAGAACTTGCATTCGAATGCATGAAATTTCGATTAGCGAATACTACTACTAGTGAGTGACAGTATCCGAATTATTGCATTCGAATGCAAGAGATTTCGATTAGCGAATACTACTACTAGTGAGTGACAGTATCCGAGAACTTGCATTCGAATGCAAGAGATTTCGATTAGCGAATACTACTGCTAGTGAGTAACAGAATCCGAGAACTTGCATTCGAATGCAAGAGATTTCGATTAGCCAATACTACTACTAGTGAGTGACAGTATCTGAGAACTTGCATTCGAATGCAAGAGATTTCGATTAGCGAATACTACTACTAGTGAGTGAAAGTATCTGAGAACTTGCATCGAATGCAAGAGATTTCGATTAGCCAATACTACTACTAGTGAGTGACAGTATCCGAGAACTTGCATTCGAATGCAAGAGATTTCGATTAGCGAATACTACTACTAGTGAGTGAAAGTATCTGAGAACTTGCATCGAATGCAAGAGATTTCGATTAGCGAATACTACTACTAGTGACTGAGAGTATCCGAGAACTTGCATTCGAAAGCATGAGACTTCGATTAGCGAATACTACTACTAGTGAGTGACAGTTTCCGAGAACTTGCATTATAATGCAAGAGATTTCGATTACTCAATACTACTGCTAGTGAGTGACAGTATCCGAGAACCTGCATTCCGAATGCAAGAGATTTCGATTAGCGAATACTACTACTAGTGAGTGACAGTATCCGAGAACTTGCATTCGAATTCATGGGATTTCGATTAGCGAATACTACTGTTAGTGAATGACAGTATCCTAGAACTTGCATTCGAATTCACGAAATTGCGATTAGCGAATACTACTACTAGTGAGTGATAGTTTCCGAGAACTTGCATTCGAATGCAAGAGATTTCGATTAGCGAATACTACTACTAGTGAGTGACAGTTTCCGAGAACTCGCATTCGAATGCAAGAGTTTCGATTAGCGAAAACTACCACTAGTGAGTGACAGTATCCGAGAACTTGCATTCGAATGCAAGAGATTTCGATTAGCAAATACTACTACTAGTGAGTGACAGTTACCGAGAACTTGCATTCGAATGCATGAGATTTCGATTAGCGAATACTACTACTAGTGAGTGACAGTATCCGAGAACTTGCATTCGAATGCACGAGATTTCGATTAGCGAATACTACTACTAGTGAGTGATAGTATCCGAGAACTTGCGTTCGAATGCATGAGATTTCGATTAGCGAATACTACTACTAGTGAGTGACAGTATCCGAGAACTTGCATTCGAATGCATGAGATTTCGATTAGCGAATACTACTACTAGTGAGTTACAGTTTCCGAGAACTTGCATTCGAATGCATGAGATTTCGATTAGCGAATACTACTACTAGTGAGTGACAGTATCCGAGAACTTGCATTCGAATGCATGAGATTTCGATTAGCGAATACTACTACTAGTGGGTGACAGTATCCGAATTATTGCATTCGAATGCAAGAGATTTCGATTAGCGAATACTACTACTAGTGAGTGACAGTATCCGAGAACTTGCATTCGAATGCATGAGATTTCGATTAGCGAATACTACTACTAGTGAGTGTTAGTATCCGAGAACTTGCGTTCGAATGCACGAGATTTCGATTAGCGAATACTACTACTAGTGAGTGACAGTATCCGAGAACTTGCATTCGAATGCAAGAGATTTCGATTACTCAATACTACTGCTAGTGAGTGACAGTATCCGAGAACCTGCATTCCGAATGCATGAGATTTCGATTAGCGAATACTACTACTAGTGAGTGACAGTATCCGAGAACCTGCATTCCGAATGCATGAGATTTCGATTAGCGAATACTACTACTAGTGAGTGAGAGTATCCGAGAACTTGCATTCGAATGCATGAGATTTCGATTAGCGAATACTACTACTAGTGAGTGACAGTATCCGAATTATTGCATTCGAATGCAAGAGATTTCGATTAGCGAATACAACTACTAGTGAGTGACAGTATCCGAGAACTTGCATTCGAATGCAAGAGATTTCGATTAGCGAATACTACTACTAGTGAGTGACAGTATCCGAATTGTTGCATTCGAATGCAAGAGATTTCGATTAGCGAATACTACTACTAGTGAGTGACAGTATCCGAGAACTTGCATTCGAATGCAAGAGATTTCGATTACTCAATACTACTACTAGTGAGTGCCAGTATCCGAGAACTTGCATTCGAATGCATGAGATTTCGATTAGCGAATACTACTACTAGTGAGTGACAGTATCCGAATTATTGCATTCGAATGCAAGAGATTTCGATTAGCGAATACTACTACTAGTGAGTGACAGTGTCCGAGAACTTGCATTCGAATGCAAGAGATTTCGATTACTCAATACTACTGCTAGTGAGTGACAGTATCCGAGAACTTGCATTCGAATGCAAGAGATTTCGATTAGCGAATACTACTACTAGTGAGTGACAGTATCCGAATTATTGCATTCGAATGCAAGAGATTTCGATTAGCGAATACTACTACTAGTGAGTGACAGTTTCCGAGAACTCGCATTCGAATGCAAGAGTTTCGATTAGCGAAAACTACTACTAGTGAGTGACAGTATCCGAGAACTTGCATTCGAATGCAAGAGATTTCGATTAGCAAATACTACTACTAGTGAGTGACAGTTTCCGAGAACTTGCATTCGAATGCATGAGATTTCGATTAGCGAATACTACTACTAGTGAGTGACAGTATCCGAGAACTTGCATTCGAATGCATGAGATTTCGATTAGCGAATACTACTACTAGTGAGTGATAGTATCCGAGACCTTGCGTTCGAATGCATGAGATTTCGATTAGCGAATACTACTACTAGTGAGTGACAGTATCCGAGAACTTGCATTCGAATGCAAGAGATTTCGATTACTCAATACTACTGCTAGTGAGTGACAGTATCCGAGAACCTGCATTCCGAATGCATGAGATTTCGATTAGCGAATACTACTACTAGTGAGTGACAGTTTCCGAGAACTTGCATTCGAATGCATGAGATTTCGATTAGCGAATACTACTACTATTGAGTGACAGTATCCGAGAACTTCATTCGAATGCATGAGATTTCGATTAGCGAATACTACTACTAGTGAGTGACAGTATCCGAATTATTGCATTCGAATGCAAGAGATTTCGATTAGCGAATACTACTACTAGTGAGTGACAGTATCCGAGAACTTGCATTCGAATGCAAGAGATTTCGATTACTCAATACTACTGCTAGTGAGTGACAGTATCCGAGAACTTGCATTCGAATGCATGAGATTTCGATTAGCGAATACTACTACTATTGAGTGACAGTATCCGAGAACTTGCATTCGAATGCATGAGATTTCGATTAGCGAATACTACTACTAGTGAGTGATAGTATACGAGAACTTGCGTTCGAATGCATGAGATTTCGATTAGCGAATACTACTACTAGTGAGTGACAGTATCCGAGAACTTGCATTCGAATGCAAGAGATTTCGATTACTCAATACTACTGCTAGTGAGTGACAGTATCCGAGAACCTGCATTCCGAATGCATGAGATTTCGATTAGCGAATACTACTACTAGTGAGTGAGAGTATCCGAGAACTTGCATTCGAATGCATGAGATTTCGATTAGCGAATACTACTACTAGTGAGTGACAGTATCCGAATTATTGCATTCGAATGCAAGAGATTTCGATTAGCGAATACAACTACTAGTGAGTGACAGTATCCGAGAACTTGCATTCGAATGCAAGAGAATTCGATTAGCGAATACTACTACTAGTGAGTGACAGTATCCGAATTATTGCATTCGAATGCAAGAGATTTCGATTAGCGAATACTACTACTAGTGAGTGACAGTATCCGAGAACTTGCATTCGAATGCACGAGATTTCGATTAGCGAATACTACTACTAGTGAGTGACAGTATCCGAGAACTTGCATTCGATGCATGAGATTTCGAGTAGCGAATACTACTACTAGTGAGTGACAGTATCCGAGAACTTGCATTCGAATGCATGAAATTTCGATTAGCGAATACTACTACTAGTGAGTGACAGTATCCAAGAACTTTCATTCGAATGCATGAAATTTCGATTAGCGAATACTACTACTAGTGAGTGACAGTATGCGAGAGCTTGCATTCGAATTCATGGGATTTCGATTAGCGAATACTACTACTAGTGAATGACAGTATCCTAGAACTTGCA
This sequence comes from Tenodera sinensis, assembly GCA_030765045.1. Taxonomy (NCBI): domain Eukaryota; kingdom Metazoa; phylum Arthropoda; class Insecta; order Mantodea; family Mantidae; genus Tenodera; species Tenodera sinensis. The sequence goes on from JAUKNM010000016.1 coordinate 2,188,735, forward strand.
TTCGAATTCATGAAATTGCGATTAGCGAATACTACTACTAGTGAGTGACAGTATCCGAATTATTGCATTCGAATGCAAGAGATTTCGATTAGCGAATACTACTACTAGTGAGTGACAGTATCCGAGAACTTGCATTCGAATGCAAGAGATTTCGATTAGCGAATACTACTGCCAGTGAGTAACAGAATCCGAGAACTTGCATTCGAATGCAAGAGATTTCGATTAGCCAATACTACTACTAGTGAGTGACAGTATCCGAGAACTTGCATTCGAATGCAAGAGATTTCGATTAGCGAATACTACTACTAGTGAGTGAAAGTATCTGAGAACTTGCATCGAATGCAAGAGATTTCGATTAGCCAATACTACTACTAGTGAGTGACAGTATCCGAGAACTTGCATTCGAATGCAAGAGATTTCGATTAGCGAATACTACTACTAGTGAGTGAAAGTATCTGAGAACTTGCATCGAATGCAAGAGATTTCGATTAGCGAATACTACTACTAGTGACTGAGAGTATCCGAGAACTTGCATTCGAAAGCATGAGACTTCGATTAGCGAATACTACTACTAGTGAGTGACAGTTTCTGAGAACTTGCATTATAATGCAAGAGATTTCGATTACTCAATACTACTGCTAGTGAGTGACAGTATCCGAGAACCTGCATTCCGAATGCAAGAGATTTCGATTAGCGAATACTACTACTAGTGAGTGACAGTATCCGAGAACTTGCATTCGAATTCATGGGATTTCGATTAGCGAATACTACTGTTAGTGAATGACAGTATCCTAGAACTTGCATTCGAATTCATGAAATTGCGATTAGCGAATACTACTACTAGTGAGTGATAGTTTCCGAGAACTTGCATTCGAATGCAAGAGATTTCGATTAGCGAATACTACTACTAGTGAGTGACAGTTTCCGAGAACTCGCATTCGAATGCAAGAGTTTCGATTAGCGAAAACTACTACTAGTGAGTGACAGTATCCGAGAACTTGCATTCGAATGCAAGAGATTTCGATTAGCAAATACTACTACTAGTGAGTGACAGTTTCCGAGAACTTGCATTCGAATGCATGAGATTTCGAATAGCGAATACTACTACTAGTGAGTGATAGTACTCGAGAACTTGCATTCGAATGCATGAGATTTCGATTAGCGAATACTACTACTAGTGAGTGATAGTATCCGAGAACTTGCGTTCGAATGCATGAGATTTCGATTAGCGAATACTACTACTAGTGAGTGACAGTATCCGAGAACTTGCATTCGAATGCAAGAGATTTCGATTACTCAATACTACTGCTAGTGAGTGACAGTATCCGAGAAACTGCATTCCGAATGCATGAGATTTCGATTAGCGAATACTACTACTAGTGAGTGACAGTATCCGAGAACTTGCATTCGAATGCATGAGATTTCGATTAGCGAATACTACTACTAGTGAGTTACAGTTTCCGAGAACTTGCATTCGAATGCATGAAATTTCGATTAGCGAATACTACTACTAGTGAGTGACAGTATCCGAGAACTTGCATTCGAATGCATGAGATTTCCATTAGCGAATACTACTACCAGTGAGTGACAGTATCCGAATTATTGCATTCGAATGCAAGAGATTTCGATTAGCGAATACTACTACTAGTGAGTGACAGTATCCGAGAACTTGCATTCGAATGCATGAGATTTCGATTAGCGAATACTACTACTAGTGAGTGATAGTATCCGAGAACTTGCGTTCGAATGCATGAGATTTCGATTAGCGAATACTACTACTAGTGAGTGACAGTATCCGAGAACTTGCATTCGAATGCAAGAGATTTCGATTACTCAATACTACTGCTAGTGAGTGACAGTATCCGAGAACCTGCATTCCGAATGCATGAGATTTCGATTAGCGAATACTACTACTAGTGAGTGAGAGTATCCGAGAACTTGCATTCGAATGCATGAGATTTCGATTAGCGAATACTACTACTAGTGAGTGACAGTATCCGAATTATTGCATTCGAATGCAAGAGATTTCGATTAGCGAATACAACTACTAGTGAGTGACAGTATCCGAGAACTTGCATTCGAATGCAAGAGATTTCGATTAGCGAATACTACTACTAGTGAGTGACAGTATCCGAATTATTGCATTCGAATGCAAGAGATTTCGATTAGCGAATACTACTACTAGTGAGTGACAGTATCCGAGAACTTGCATTCGAATGCAAGAGATTTCGATTACTCAATACTACTACTAGTGAGTGCCAGTATCCGAGAACTTGCATTCGAATGCATGAGATTTCGATTAGCGAATACTACTACTAGTGAGTGACAGTATCCGAGAACTTGCATTCGATGCATGAGATTTCGATTAGCGAATACTACTACTAGTGAGTGACAGTATCCGAGAACTTGCATTCGAATGCATGAAATTTCGATTAGCCAACACTACTACTATTGAGTGACAGTATCCGAGAACTTGCATTCGAATGCATGAAATTTCGATTAGCGAATACTACTACTAGTGAGTGACAGTATCCGAGAACTTGCATTCGAATGCAAGAGATTTCGATTACTCAATACTACTACTAGTGAGTGCCAGTATCCGAGAACTTGCATTCGAATGCATGAGATTTCGATTAGCGAATACTACTACTAGTGAGTGACAGTATCCGAGAACTTGCATTCGATGCATGAGATTTCGATTAGCGAATACTACTACTAGTGAGTGACAGTATCCGAGAACTTGCATTCGAATGCATGAAATTTCGATTAGCCAACACTACTACTATTGAGTGACAGTATCCGAGAACTTGCATTCGAATGCATGAAATTTCGATTAGCGAATACTACTACTAGTGAGTGACAGTATCCGAGAACTTGCATTCGAATCCAAGAGATTTCGATTAGCGAATACTACTGCTAGTGAGTAACAGAATCCGAGAACTTGCATTCGAATGCAAGAGATTTCGATTAGCCAATACTACTACTAGTGAGTGACAGTATCCGAGAACTTGCATTCGAATGCAAGAGATTTCGATTAGCGAATACTACTACTAGTGAGTGAAAGTATCTGAGAACTTGCATCGAATGCAAGAGATTTCGATTACTCAATACTACTGCTAGTGAGTGACAGTATCCGAGAACCTGCATTCCGAATGCATGAGATTTCGATTAGCGAATACTACTACTAGTGAGTGACAGTATCCGAGAACTTGCATTCGAATGCATGAGATTTCGATTAGCGAATACTACTACTAGTGAGTGACAGTTTCCGAGAACTTGCATTCGAATGCATGAGATTTCGATTAGCGAATACTACTACTAGTGAGTGACAGTATCCGAATTATTGCATTCGAATGCAAGAGATTTCGATTAGCGAATACTACTACTAGTGAGTGACAGTATCCGAGAACTTGCATTCGAATGCATGAGATTTCGATTAGCGAATACTACTACTAGTGAGTGATAGTATCCGAGAACTTGCGTTCGAATGCATGAGATTTCGATTAGCGAATACTACTACTAGTGAGTGACAGTATCCGAGAACTTGCATTCGAATGCAAGAGATTTCGATTAGCGAATACTACTACTAGTGAGTGACAGTATCCGAGAACTTGCATTCGAATGCAAGAGATTTCGATTACTCAATACTACTACTAGTGAGTGCTAGTATCCGAGAACTTGCATTCGAATGCATGAGATTTCGATTAGCGAATACTACTACTAGTGAGTGACAGTATCCGAGAACTTGCATTCGATGCATGAGATTTCGATTAGCGAATACTACTACTAGTGAGTGACAGTATCCGAGAACTTGCATTCGAATGCATGAAATTTCGATTAGCCAACACTACTACTAGTGAGTGACAGTATCCGAGAACTTGCATTCGAATGCATGAAATTTCGATTAGCGAATACTACTACTAGTGAGTGACAGTATTCGAGAACTTGCATTCGAATCCAAGAGATTTCGATTAGCGAATACTACTGCTAGTGAGTAACAGAATCCGAGAACTTGCATTCGAATGCAAGAGATTTCGATTAGCCAATACTACTACTAGTGAGTGACAGTATCCGAGAACTTGCATTCGAATGCACGAGATTTCGATTAGCGAATACTCCTACTAGTGAGTGCCAGTATCCGAGAACTTGCATTCGAATGCATGAGATTTCGATTAGCGAATACTACTACTAGTGAGTGACAGTATCCGAGAACTTGCATTCGATGCATGAGATTTCGATTAGCGAATACTACTACTAGTGAGTGACAGTATCCGAGAACTTGCATTCGAATGCATGAAATTTCGATTAGCCAACACTACTGCTAGTGAGTGACAGTATCCGAGAACCTGCATTCCGAATGCATGAGATTTCGATTAGCGAATACTACTACTAGTGAGTGAGAGTATCCGAGAACTTGCATTCGAATGCATGAGATTTCGATTAGCGAATACTACTACTAGTGAGTGACAGTATCCGAATTATTGCATTCGAATGCAAGAGATTTCGATTAGCGAATACAACTACTAGTGAGTGACAGTATCCGAGAACTTGCATTCGAATGCAAGAGATTTCGATTAGCGAATACTACTACTAGTGAGTGACAGTATTCGAATTATTGCATTCGAATGCAAGAGATTTCGATTAGCGAATGCTACCACTAGTGAGTGACAGTATCCGAGAACTAGAATTCGAATGCAAGAGATTTCGATTACTCAATACTACTACTAGTGAGTGACAGTATCCGAGAACTTGCACTCGAATGCATGAAATTGCGATTAGCGAATACTACTACTAGTGAGTGACAGTATCCGAGAACTTGCATTCGAATTCATGGGATTTCGATTAGCGAATACTACTACTAGTGAATGACAGTATCCTAGAACCTGCATTCGAATTCATGAAATTGCGATTAGCGAATACTACTACTAGTGAGTGACAGTATCCAAATTATTGCATTCGAATGCAAGAGATTTCGATTAGCGAATACTACTACTAGTGAGTGACAGTATCCGAGAACTTGCATTCGAATCCAAGAGATTTCGATTAGCGAATACTACTGCTAGTGAGTAACAGAATCCGAGAACTTGCATTCGAATGCAAGAGATTTCGATTAGCCAATACTACTACTAGTGAGTGACAGTATCCGAGAACTTGCATTCGAATGCACGAGATTTCGATTAGCGAATACTCCTACTAGTGAGTGCCAGTATCCGAGAACTTGCATTCGAATGCATGAGATTTCGATTAGCGAATACTACTACTAGTGAGTGACAGTATCCGAGAACTTGCATTCGATGCATGAGATTTCGATTAGCGAATACTACTACTAGTGAGTGACAGTATCCGAGAACTTGCATTCGAATGCATGAAATTTCGATTAGCCAACACTACTGCTAGTGAGTGACAGTATCCGAGAACCTGCATTCCGAATGCATGAGATTTCGATTAGCGAATACTACTACTAGTGAGTGAGAGTATCCGAGAACTTGCATTCGAATGCATGAGATTTCGATTAGCGAATACTACTACTAGTGAGTGACAGTATCCGAATTATTGCATTCGAATGCAAGAGATTTCGATTAGCGAATACAACTACTAGTGAGTGACAGTATCCGAGAACTTGCATTCGAATGCAAGAGACTTCGATTAGCGAATACTACTACTAGTGAGTGACAGTATTCGAATTATTGCATTCGAATGCAAGAGATTTCGATTAGCGAATGCTACCACTAGTGAGTGACAGTATCCGAGAACTAGAATTCGAATGCAAGAGATTTCGATTACTCAATACTACTACTAGTGAGTGACAGTATCCGAGAACTTGCACTCGAATGCATGAAATTGCGATTAGCGAATACTACTACTAGTGAGTGACAGTATCCGAGAACTTGCATTCGAATTCATGGGATTTCGATTAGCGAATACTACTACTAGTGAATGACAGTATCCTAGAACCTGCATTCGAATTCATGAAATTGCGATTAGCGAATACTACTACTAGTGAGTGACAGTATCCGAATTATTGCATTCGAATGCAAGAGATTTCGATTAGCGAATACTACTACTAGTGAGTGACAGTATCCGAGAACTTGCATTCGAATCCAAGAGATTTCGATTAGCGAATACTACTGCTAGTGAGTAACAGAATCCGAGAACTTGCATTCGAATGCAAGAGATTTCGATTAGCCAATACTACTACTAGTGAGTGACAGTATCCGAGAACTTGCATTCGAATGCAAGAGATTTCGATTAGCGAATACTACTACTAGTGAGTGAAAGTATCGGAGAACTTGCATCGAATGCAAGAGATTTCGATTACTCAATACTACTGCTAGTGAGTGACAGTATCCGAGAACCTGCATTCGAATGCATGAGATTTCGATTAGCGAATACTACTACTAGTGAGTGACAGTATCCGAGAACTTGCATTCGAATGCATGAGATTTCGATTAGCGAATACTACTACTAGTGAGTGACAGTTTCCAAGAACTTGCATTCGAATGCATGAGATTTCGATTAGCGAATACTACTACTAGTGAGTGACAGTATCCGAGAACTTGCATTCGAATGCATGAGATTTCGATTAGCGAATACTACTACTAGTGAGTGACAGTATCCGAATTATTGCATTCGAATGCAAGAGATTTCAATTAGCGAATACTACTACAAGTGAGTGACAGTATCCGAGAACTTGCATTCGAATGCATGAGATTTCGATTAGCGAATACTACTACTAGTGAGTGATAGTATCCGAGAACTTGCGTTCGAATGCATGAGATTTCGATTAGCGAATACTACTACTAGTGAGTGACAGTATCCGAGAACTTGCATTCGAATGCAAGAGATTTCGATTACTCAACACTACTGCTAGTGAGTGACAGTATCCGAGAACCTGCATTCCGAATGCATGAGATTTCGATTAGCGAATACTACTACTAGTGAGTGAGAGTATCCGAGAACTTGCATTCGAATGCATGAGATTTCGATTAGCGAATACTACTACTAGTGAGTGACAGTATCCGAATTATTGCATTCGAATGCAAGAGATTTCGATTAGCGAATACAACTACTAGTGAGTGACAGTATCCGAGAACTTGCATTCGAATGCAAGAGATTTCGATTACTCAATACTACTACTAGTGAGTGACAGTATCCGAGAACTTGCATTCGAATGCATGAGATTTCGATTAGCGAATACTACTACTAGTGAGTGACAGTATCCGAGAACTTGCATTCGATGCATGAGATTTCGATTAGCGAATACTACTACTAGTGAGTGACAGTATCCGACAACTTGCATTCGAATGCATGAAATTTCGATTAGCGAATACTACTACTAGTGAGTGACAGTACCCGAGAACTTGCATTCGAATGCATGAAATTTCGATTAGCGAATACTACTACTAGTGAGTGACAGTATCCAAGAACTTGCATTCGAATGCATGAAATTTCGATTAGCGAATACTACTACTAGTGTGTGACAGTATCCGAGAACTTGCATTCGAATGCATGAAATTGCGATTAGCGAATACTACTACTAGTGAGTGACAGTATCCGAATTATTGCACTCGAATGCAAGAGATTTCGATTAGCGAATACTACTACTAGTGAGTGACAGTATCCGAGGACTTGCATTCGAATGCAAGAGATTTCGATTAGCGAATACTACTGCTAGTGAGTAACAGAATCCGAGAACTTGCATCGAATGCAAGAGATTTCGATTACTCAATACTACTACTAGTGAGTGACAGTATCCGAGAACTTGCATTCGCATGCATGAGATTTCGGTTAGCGAATACTACTACTAGTGAGTGACAGTATCCGAATTATTGCACTCGAATGCAAGAGATTTCGATTAGCGAATACTACTACTAGTGAGTGACAGTATCCGAAAACTTGCATTCGAATGCAAGAGATTTCGATTACTCAATACTACTACTAGTGAGTGACAGTATCCGAGAACTTGCATTCGAATGCATGAGATTTCGATTAGCGAATACTACTACTAGTGAGTGATAGTATCCGAGAACTTGCGTTCGAATGCATGAGATTTCGATTAGCGAATACTACTACTAGTGAGTGACAGTATCCGAGAACTTGCATTCGAATGCATGAGATTTCGATTAGCGAATACTACTACTAGTGAGTGACAGTTTCCAAGAACTTGCATTCGAATGCATGAGATTTCGATTAGCGAATACTACTACTAGTGAGTGACAGTATCCGAGAACTTGCATTCGAATGCATGAGATTTCGATTAGCGAATACTACTACTAGTGAGTGACAGTATCCGAATTATTGCATTCGAATGCAAGAGATTTCAATTAGCGAATACTACTACTAGTGAGTGACAGTATCCGAGAACTTGCATTCGAATGCATGAGATTTCGATTAGCGAATACTACTACTAGTGAGTGATAGTATCCGAGAACTTGCGTTCGAATGCATGAGATTTCGATTAGCGAATACTACTACTAGTGAGTGACAGTATCCGAGAACTTGCATTCGAATGCAAGAGATTTCGATTAGCGAATACTACTACTAGTGAGTGACAGTATCCGAGAACTTGCATTCGAATGCAAGAGATTTCGATTACTCAATACTACTACTAGTGAGTGCCAGTATCCGAGAACTTGCATTCGAATGCATGAGATTTCGATTAGCGAATACTACTACTAGTGAGTGACAGTATCCGAGAACTTGCATTCGATGCATGAGATTTCGATTAGCGAATACTACTACTAGTGAGTGACAGTATCCGAGAACTTGCATTCGAATGCATGAAATTTCGATTAGCCAACACTACTACTAGTGAGTGACAGTATCCGAGAACTTGCATTCGAATGCATGAAATTTCGATTAGCGAATACTACTACTAGTGAGTGACAGTATTCGAGAACTTGCATTCGAATCCAAGAGATTTCGATTAGCGAATACTACTGCTAGTGAGTAACAGAATCCGAGAACTTGCATTCGAATGCAAGAGATTTCGATTAGCCAATACTACTACTAGTGAGTGACAGTATCCGAGAACTTGCATTCGAATGCACGAGATTTCGATTAGCGAATACTCCTACTAGTGAGTGCCAGTATCCGAGAACTTGCATTCGAATGCATGAGATTTCGATTAGCGAATACTACTACTAGTGAGTGACAGTATCCGAGAACTTGCATTCGATGCATGAGATTTCGATTAGCGAATACTACTACTAGTGAGTGACAGTATCCGAGAACTTGCATTCGAATGCATGAAATTTCGATTAGCCAACACTACTGCTAGTGAGTGACAGTATCCGAGAACCTGCATTCCGAATGCATGAGATTTCGATTAGCGAATACTACTACTAGTGAGTGAGAGTATCCGAGAACTTGCATTCGAATGCATGAGATTTCGATTAGCGAATACTACTACTAGTGAGTGACAGTATCCGAATTATTGCATTCGAATGCAAGAGATTTCGATTAGCGAATACAACTACTAGTGAGTGACAGTATCCGAGAACTTGCATTCGAATGCAAGAGATTTCGATTAGCGAATACTACTACTAGTGAGTGACAGTATTCGAATTATTGCATTCGAATGCAAGAGATTTCGATTAGCGAATGCTACCACTAGTGAGTGACAGTATCCGAGAACTAGAATTCGAATGCAAGAGATTTCGATTACTCAATACTACTACTAGTGAGTGACAGTATCCGAGAACTTGCACTCGAATGCATGAAATTGCGATTAGCGAATACTACTACTAGTGAGTGACAGTATCCGAGAACTTGCATTCGAATTCATGGGATTTCGATTAGCGAATACTACTACTAGTGAATGACAGTATCCTAGAACCTGCATTCGAATTCATGAAATTGCGATTAGCGAATACTACTACTAGTGAGTGACAGTATCCGAATTATTGCATTCGAATGCAAGAGATTTCGATTAGCGAATACTACTACTAGTGAGTGACAGTATCCGAGAACTTGCATTCGAATCCAAGAGATTTCGATTAGCGAATACTACTGCTAGTGAGTAACAGAATCCGAGAACTTGCATTCGAATGCAAGAGATTTCGATTAGCCAATACTACTACTAGTGAGTGACAGTATCCGAGAACTTGCATTCGAATGCACGAGATTTCGATTAGCGAATACTCCTACTAGTGAGTGCCAGTATCCGAGAACTTGCATTCGAATGCATGAGATTTCGATTAGCGAATACTACTACTAGTGAGTGACAGTATCCGAGAACTTGCATTCGATGCATGAGATTTCGATTAGCGAATACTACTACTAGTGAGTGACAGTATCCGAGAACTTGCATTCGAATGCATGAAATTTCGATTAGCCAACACTACTGCTAGTGAGTGACAGTATCCGAGAACCTGCATTCCGAATGCATGAGATTTCGATTAGCGAATACTACTACTAGTGAGTGAGAGTATCCGAGAACTTGCATTCGAATGCATGAGATTTCGATTAGCGAATACTACTACTAGTGAGTGACAGTATCCGAATTATTGCATTCGAATGCAAGAGATTTCGATTAGCGAATACAACTACTAGTGAGTGACAGTATCCGAGAACTTGCATTCGAATGCAAGAGACTTCGATTAGCGAATACTACTACTAGTGAGTGACAGTATTCGAATTATTGCATTCGAATGCAAGAGATTTCGATTAGCGAATGCTACCACTAGTGAGTGACAGTATCCGAGAACTAGAATTCGAATGCAAGAGATTTCGATTACTCAATACTACTACTAGTGAGTGACAGTATCCGAGAACTTGCACTCGAATGCATGAAATTGCGATTAGCGAATACTACTACTAGTGAGTGACAGTATCCGAGAACTTGCATTCGAATTCATGGGATTTCGATTAGCGAATACTACTACTAGTGAATGACAGTATCCTAGAACCTGCATTCGAATTCATGAAATTGCGATTAGCGAATACTACTACTAGTGAGTGACAGTATCCGAATTATTGCATTCGAATGCAAGAGATTTCGATTAGCGAATACTACTACTAGTGAGTGACAGTATCCGAGAACTTGCATTCGAATCCAAGAGATTTCGATTAGCGAATACTACTGCTAGTGAGTAACAGAATCCGAGAACTTGCATTCGAATGCAAGAGATTTCGATTAGCCAATACTACTACTAGTGAGTGACAGTATCCGAGAACTTGCATTCGAATGCAAGAGATTTCGATTAGCGAATACTACTACTAGTGAGTGAAAGTATCGGAGAACTTGCATCGAATGCAAGAGATTTCGATTACTCAATACTACTGCTAGTGAGTGACAGTATCCGAGAACCTGCATTCGAATGCATGAGATTTCGATTAGCGAATACTACTACTAGTGAGTGACAGTATCCGAGAACTTGCATTCGAATGCATGAGATTTCGATTAGCGAATACTACTACTAGTGAGTGACAGTTTCCAAGAACTTGCATTCGAATGCATGAGATTTCGATTAGCGAATACTACTACTAGTGAGTGACAGTATCCGAGAACTTGCATTCGAATGCATGAGATTTCGATTAGCGAATACTACTACTAGTGAGTGACAGTATCCGAATTATTGCATTCGAATGCAAGAGATTTCAATTAGCGAATACTACTACAAGTGAGTGACAGTATCCGAGAACTTGCATTCGAATGCATGAGATTTCGATTAGCGAATACTACTACTAGTGAGTGATAGTATCCGAGAACTTGCGTTCGAATGCATGAGATTTCGATTAGCGAATACTACTACTAGTGAGTGACAGTATCCGAGAACTTGCATTCGAATGCAAGAGATTTCGATTACTCAACACTACTGCTAGTGAGTGACAGTATCCGAGAACCTGCATTCCGAATGCATGAGATTTCGATTAGCGAATACTACTACTAGTGAGTGAGAGTATCCGAGAACTTGCATTCGAATGCATGAGATTTCGATTAGCGAATACTACTACTAGTGAGTGACAGTATCCGAATTATTGCATTCGAATGCAAGAGATTTCGATTAGCGAATACAACTACTAGTGAGTGACAGTATCCGAGAACTTGCATTCGAATGCAAGAGATTTCGATTACTCAATACTACTACTAGTGAGTGACAGTATCCGAGAACTTGCATTCGAATGCATGAGATTTCGATTAGCGAATACTACTACTAGTGAGTGACAGTATCCGAGAACTTGCATTCGATGCATGAGATTTCGATTAGCGAATACTACTACTAGTGAGTGACAGTATCCGACAACTTGCATTCGAATGCATGAAATTTCGATTAGCGAATACTACTACTAGTGAGTGACAGTACCCGAGAACTTGCATTCGAATGCATGAAATTTCGATTAGCGAATACTACTACTAGTGAGTGACAGTATCCAAGAACTTGCATTCGAATGCATGAAATTTCGATTAGCGAATACTACTACTAGTGTGTGACAGTATCCGAGAACTTGCATTCGAATGCATGAAATTGCGATTAGCGAATACTACTACTAGTGAGTGACAGTATCCGAATTATTGCACTCGAATGCAAGAGATTTCGATTAGCGAATACTACTACTAGTGAGTGACAGTATCCGAGGACTTGCATTCGAATGCAAGAGATTTCGATTAGCGAATACTACTGCTAGTGAGTAACAGAATCCGAGAACTTGCATCGAATGCAAGAGATTTCGATTACTCAATACTACTACTAGTGAGTGACAGTATCCGAGAACTTGCATTCGCATGCATGAGATTTCGGTTAGCGAATACTACTACTAGTGAGTGACAGTATCCGAATTATTGCACTCGAATGCAAGAGATTTCGATTAGCGAATACTACTACTAGTGAGTGACAGTATCCGAAAACTTGCATTCGAATGCAAGAGATTTCGATTACTCAATACTACTACTAGTGAGTGACAGTATCCGAGAACTTGCATTCGAATGCATGAGATTTCGATTAGCGAATACTACTACTAGTGAGTGATAGTATCCGAGAACTTGCGTTCGAATGCATGAGATTTCGATTAGCGAATACTACTACTAGTGAGTGACAGTATCCGAGAACTTGCATTCGAATGCATGAGATTTCGATTAGCGAATACTACTACTAGTGAGTGACAGTTTCCAAGAACTTGCATTCGAATGCATGAGATTTCGATTAGCGAATACTACTACTAGTGAGTGACAGTATCCGAGAACTTGCATTCGAATGCATGAGATTTCGATTAGCGAATACTACTACTAGTGAGTGACAGTATCCGAATTATTGCATTCGAATGCAAGAGATTTCAATTAGCGAATACTACTACTAGTGAGTGACAGTATCCGAGAACTTGCATTCGAATGCATGAGATTTCGATTAGCGAATACTACTACTAGTGAGTGATAGTATCCGAGAACTTGCGTTCGAATGCATGAGATTTCGATTAGCGAATACTACTACTAGTGAGTGACAGAATCCGAGAACTTGCATTCGAATGCAAGAGATTTCGATTACTCAATACTACTGCTAGTGAGTGACAGTATCCGAGAACCTGCATTCCGAATGCATGAGATTTCGATTAGCGAATACTACTACTAGTGAGTGAGAGTATCCGAGAACTTGCATTCGAATGCATGAGATTTCGATTAGCGAATACTACTACTAGTGAGTGACAGTATCCGAATTATTGCATTCGAATGCAAGAGATTTCGATTAGCGAATACAACTACTAGTGAGTGACAGTATCCGAGAACTTGCATTCGAATGCAAGAGATTTCGATTAGCGAATACTACTACTAGTGAGTGACAGTATCCGAATTATTGCATTCGAATGCAAGAGATTTCGATTAGCGAATACTACTACTAGTGAGTGACAGTATCCGAGAACTTGCATTCGAATGCAAGAGATTTCGATTACTCAATACTACTACTAGTGAGTGACAGTATCCGAGAACTTGCATTCGAATGCATGAGATTTCGATTAGCGAATACTACTACTAGTGAGTGACAGTATCCGAGAACTTGCATTCGATGCATGAGATTTCGATTAGCGAATACTACTACTAGTGAGTGACAGTATCCGAGAACTTGCATTCGAATGCATGAAATTTCGATTAGCGAATACTACTACTAGTGAGTGACAGTACCCGAGAACTTGCATTCGAATGCATGAAATTTCGATTAGCGAATACTACTACTAGTGAGTGACAGTATCCAAGAACTTGCATTCGAATGCATGAAATTTCGATTAGCGAATACTACTACTAGTGAGTGACAGTATCCGAGAACTTGCATTCGAATGCATGAAATTGCGATTAGCGAATACTACTACTAGTGAGTGACAGTATCCGAATTATTGCACTCGAATGCAAGAGATTTCGATTAGCAAATACTACTACTAGTGAGTGACAGTTTCCGAGAACTTGCATTTGAATGCAAGAGATTTCTATTAGCGAATACTACTACTAGTGAGTGACAGTATCCGAGAACTTGCATTCGAATGCAAGAGATTTCGATTAGCAAATACTACTACTAGTGAGTGACAGTATCCGAGAACTTGCATTCGAATGCAAGAGATTTCGATTAGCGAATACTACTACTAGTGAGTGACAGTATCCGAATTATTGCATTCGAATGTATGAAATTTCGATTAGCGAATACTACTACTAGTGAGTGACAGTATCCGAATTATTGCATTCGAATGCATGAGATTTCGATTAGCGAATACTACTAGTATTGAGTGACAGTATCCGAGAACTTGCATTCGAATGCATGAGATTTCGATTAGCGAATACTACTACTAGTGAGTGACAGTATCCGAGAACTTGCATTCGCATGCATGAGATTTCGGTTAGCGAATACTACTACTAGTGAGTGACAGTATCCGAATTATTGCACTCGAATGCAAGAGATTTCGATTAGCGAATACTACTACTAGTGAGTGACAGTATCCGAGAACTTGCATTCGAATGCAAGAGATTTCGATTACTCAATACTACTACTAGTGAGTGACAGTATCCGAGAACTTGCATTCGAATGCATGAGATTTCGATTAGCGAATACTACTACTAGTGAGTGATAGTATCCGAGAACTTGCGTTCGAATGCATGAGATTTCGATTAGCGAATACTACTACTAGTGAGTGACAGTATCCGAGAACTTGCATTCGAATGCAAGAGATTTCGATTAGCGAATACTACTGCTAGTGAGTGACAGTATCCGAGAACCTGCACTCCGAATGCATGAGATTTCGATTAGCGAATACTACTACTAGTGAGTGACAGTATCCGAGAACTTGCATTCGAATGCATGAGATTTCGATTAGCGAATACTACTACTAGTGAGTGACAGTATCCGAATTATTGCATTCGAATGCAAGAGATTTCGATTAGCGAATACTACTACTAGTGAGTGACAGTATCCGAGAACTTGCATTCGAATGCAAGAGATTTCGATTAGCGAATACTACTACTAGTGAGTGACAGTATCCGAGAACTTGCATTCGAATGCAAGAGATTTCGATTAGCGAATACTACTACTAGTGAGTGACAGTATCCGAGAACTTGCATTCGAATGCAAGAGATTTCGATAAGCGAAAACTACTACTAGTGAGTGACAGTATCCGAGAACTTGCATTCGAATGCAAGAGATTTCGATTACTCAATACTACTACTAGTGAGTGCCAGTATCCGAGAACTTGCATTCGAATGCATGAGATTTCGATTAGCGAATACTACTACTAGTGAGTGACAGTATCCGAGAACTTGCGTTCGATGCATGAGATTTCGATTAGCGAATACTACTACTAGTGAGTGACAGTATCCGAGAACTTGCATTCGAATGCATGAAATTTCGATTAGCGAACACTACTACTAGTAAGTGACAGTATCCGAGAACTTGCATTCGAATGCATGAAATTTCGATTAGCGAATACTACTACTAGTGAGTGACAGTATCCGAATTATTGCATTCGAATGCATGGGATTTCGATTAGCGAATACTACTACTAGTGAGTGACAGTATCCGAGAACTTGCATTCGAATGCATGAAATTGCGATTAGCGAATACTACTACTAGTGAGTGACAGTATCCGAATTATTGCATTCGAATGCAAGAGATTTCGATTAGCGAATACTACTACTAGTGAGTGACAGTATCCGAGGACTTGCATTCGAATGCAAGAGATTTCGATTAGCGAATACTACTGCTAGTGAGTAACAGAATCCGAGAACTTGCATCGAATGCAAGAGATTTCGATTACTCAATACTACTACTAGTGAGTGACAGTATCCGAGAACTTGCATTCGAATGCATGAGATTTCGATTAGCGAATACTACTACTAGTGAGTGATAGTATTTGAGAACTTGCATTCGAGTACACGAGATTTCGATTAGCGAATACTACTACTAGTGAGTGACAGTTTCCGAGAACTTGCATTATAATGCAAGAGATTTCGATTAGCAAATACTACTACTAGTGAGTGACAGTTTCCGAGAACTTGCATTCGAATGCAAGAGACTTCGATTAGCGAATACTACTACTAGTGAGTGATAGTATTTGAGAACTCGCATTCGAATGCAAGAGATTTCGATTAGCGAAAACTACTACTAGTGAGTGACAGTATCCGAGAACTTGCATTCGAATGCAAGAGATTTCGATTAGCAAATACTACTACTAGTGAGTGACAGTTTCCGAGAACTTGCATTCGAATGCAAGAGATTTCGATTAGCGAATACTACTACTAGTGAGTGACAGTATCCGAGAACTTGCATTCGAATGCAAGAGATTTCGATTAGCAAATACTACTACTAGTGAGTGACAGTTTCCGAGAACTTGCATTCGAATGCATGCAAGAGATTTCGATTAGCGAATACTACTACTAGTGAGTGACAGTATCCGAATTATTGCATTCGAATGTATGAAATTTCGATTAGCGAATACTACTACTAGTGAGTGACAGTATCCGAATTATTGCATTCGAATGCATGAGATTTCGATTAGCGAATACTACTAGTATTGAGTGACAGTATCCGAGAACTTGCATTCGAATGCATGAGATTTCGATTAGCGAATACTACTACTAGTGAGTGACAGTATCCGAGAACTTGCATTCGCATGCATGAGATTTCGGTTAGCGAATACTACTACTAGTGAGTGACAGTATCCGAGAACTAGCATTCGAATGCATGAGATTTCGGTTAGCGAATACTACTACTAGTGAGTGACAGTATCCGAATTATTGCATTCGAATGCAAGAGATTTCGATTAGCAAATACTACTACTAGTGAGTGACAGTATCCGAGAACTTGCATTCGAATGCATGAGATTTGGATTAGCGAATACTACTAATAGTGAGTGATAGTATCCGAGAACTTGCGTTCGAATGCATGAGATTTCGATTAGCGAATACTACTACTAGTGAGTGACAGTATCCGAGAACTTGCATTCGAATGCAAGAGATTTCGATTACTCAATACTACTGCTAGTGAGTGACAGTATCCGAGAACTTGCATTCGAATGCATGAGATTTCGATTAGCGAATACTACTACTAGTGAGTGACAGTAACCGAATTATTGCATTCGAATGCAAGAGATTTCGATTAGCGAATACTACTACTAGTGAGTGACAGTATCCGAGAACTTGCATTCGAATGCAAGAGATTTGCATTAGCGAATACTACTACTAGTGAGTGACAGTATCCGAGAACTTGCATTCGAATGCAAGAGATTTCGATAAGCGAATACTACTACTAGTGAGTGACAGTATCCGAATTATTGCATTCGAATGCAAGAGATTTCGATTAGCGAATACTACTACTAGTGAGTGACAGTATCCGAGAACTTGCATTCGAATGCAAGAGATTTCGATTACTCAATACTACTACTAGTGAGTGACAGTATCCGAGAACTTGCATTCGAATGCATGAGATTTCGATTAGCGAATACTACTACTAGTGAGTGATAGTCTCCGAGAACTTGCGTTCGAATGCATGAGATTTCGATTAGCGAATACTACTACTAGTGAGTGACAGTATCCGAGAACTTGCATTCGCGTGCAAGAGATTTCGATTACTCAATACTACTGCTAGTGAGTGACAGTATCCGAGAACCTGCATTCCGAATGCATGAGATTTCGATTAGCGAATACTACTACTAGTGAGTGACAGTATCCGAGAACTTGCATTCGAATGCATGAATTTTCGATTAGCGAATACTACTACTAGTGAGTGACAGTATCCGAATTATTGCATTTGAATGCAAGAGATTTCGATTAGCGAATACTACTACTAGTGAGTGACAGTATCCGAGAACTTGCATTCGAATGCAAGAGATTTCGATTAGCGAATACTACTACTAGTGAGTGACAGTATCCGAGAACTTGCATTCGAATGCAAGAGATTTCCATAAGCGAATACTACTACTAGTGAGTGACAGTATCCGAGAACTTGCATTCGAATGCAAGAGATTTCGATTACTCAATACTACTACTAGTGAGTGCCAGTATCCGAGAACTTGCATTCGAATGCATGAGATTTCGATTAGCGAATACTACTACCAGTGAGTGACAGTATCCGAATTATTGCATTCGAATGCAAGAGATTTCGATTAGCGAATACTACTACTAGTGAGTGACAGTATCCGAGAACTTGCATTCGAATGCAAGAGATTTCGATTAGCGAATACTACTGCTAGTGAGTAACAGAATCCGAGAACTTGCATTCGAATGCAAGAGATTTCGATTAGCCAATACTACTACTAGTGAGTGACAGTATCCGAGAACTTGCATTCGAATGCAAGAGATTTCGATTAGCGAATACTACTACAAGTGAGTGAAAGTATCTGAGAACTTGCATCGAATGCAAGAGATTTCGATTAGCGAATACTACTACTAGTGAGTGAGAGTATCCGAGAACTTGCATTCGAAAGCATGAGACTTCGATTAGCGAATACTACTACTAGTGAGTGACAGTTTCCGAGAACTTGCATTATAATGCAAGAGATTTCGATTAGCGAATACTACTACTAGTGAGTGACAGTATCCGAATTATTGCATTCGAATGCAAGAGATTTCGATTAGCGAATACTACTACTAGTGAGTGACAGTATCCGAGAACTTGCATTCGAATGCATGAGATTTCGATTAGCGAATACTACTACTAGTGAGTGATAGTATCCGAGAACTTTCGTTCGAATGCATGAGATTTCGATTAGCGAATACCACTACTAGTGAGTGACAGTATCCGAGAACTTGCATTCGAATGCAAGAGATTTCGATTACTCAATACTACTGCTAGTGAGTGACAGTATCCGAGAACCTGCATTCCGAATGCATGAGATTTCGATTAGCGAATACTACTACTAGTGAGTGAGAGTATCCGAGAACTTGCATTCGAATGCATGAGATTTCGATTAGCGAATACTACTGCTAGTGAGTGACAGTATCCGAATTATTGCATTCGAATGCAAGAGATTTCGATTAGCGAATACAACTACTAGCGAGTGACAGTATCCGAGAACTTGCATTCGAATGCAAGAGATTTCGATTAGCGAATACTACTACTAGTGAGTGACAGTATCCGAAATATTGCATTCGAATGCAAGAGATTTCGATTAGCGAATACTACTACTAGTGAGTGACAGTATCCGAGAACTTGCATTCGAATGCAAGAGATTTCGATTACTCAATACTACTACTAGTGAGTGCCAGTATCCGAGAACTTGCATTCAAATGCATGAGATTTCGATTAGCGAATACTACTACTAGTGAGTGACAGTATCCGAGAACTTGCATTCGATGCATGAGATTTCGATTAGCGAATACTACTACTAGTGAGTGACAGTATCCGAGAACTTGCATTCGAATGCATGAAATTTCGATTAGCGAACACTACTACTAGTGAGTGACAGTATCCGAGAACTTGCATTCGAATGCATGAAATTTCGATTAGCGAATACTACTACTAGTGAGTGACAGTATCCAAGAACTTGCATTCGAATGCATGAAATTTCGATTAGCGAATACTACTACTAGTGAGTGACAGTATCCGAGAACTTGCATTCGAATTCATGGGATTTAGATTAGCGAATACTACTACTAGTGAATGACAGTATCCTAGAACTTGCATTCGAATTCATGAAATTGCGATTAGCGAATACTACTACTAGTGAGTGACAGTATCCGAATTATTGCATTCGAATGCAAGAGATTTCGATTAGCGAATACTACTACTAGTGAGTGACAGTATCCGAGAACTTGCATTCGAATGCAAGAGATTTCGATTAGCGAATACTACTGCTAGTGAGTAACAGAATCCGAGAACTTGCATTCGAATGCAAGAGATTTCGATTAGCCAATACTACTACTAGTGAGTGACAGTTACCGAGAACTTGCATTCGAATGCAAGAGATTTCGATTAGCGAATACTACTACTAGTGAGTGAAAGTATCTGAGAACTTGCATCGAATGCAAGAGATTTCGATTACTCAATACTACTGCTAGTGAGTGACAGTATCCGAGAACCTGCATTCCGAATGCATGAGATTTCGATTAGCGAATACTACTACTAGTGAGTGACAGTATCCGAGAACTTGCATTCGAATGCATGAGATTTCGATTAGCGAATACTACTACTAGTGAGTGACAGTTTCCGAGAACTTGCATTCGAATGGATGAGATTTCGATTAGCGAATACTACTACTGGTGAGTGACAGTATCCGAGAACTTGCTTTCGAATGCATGAGATTTCGATTACCGAATACTACTACTAGTGAGTGACAGTATCCGAATTATTGCATTCGAATGCAAGAGATTTCGATTAGCGAATACTACTACTAGTGAGTGACAGTATCCGAGAACTTGCATTCGAATGCATGAGATTTCGATTAGCGAATACTACTACTAGTGGGTGATAGTATCCGAGAACTTGCGTTCGAATGCATGAGATTTCGATTAGCGAATACTACTACTAGTGAGTGACAGTATCCGAGAACTTGCATTCGAATGCAAGAGATTTCGATTACTCAATACTACTGCTAGTGAGTGACAGTATCCGAGAACCTGGATTCCGAATGCATGAGATTTCGATTAGCGAATACTACTACTAGTGAGTGAGAGTATCCGAGAACTTGCATTCGAATGCATGAGATTTCGATTAGCGAATACTACTACTAGTGAGTGACAGTATCCGAATTATTGCATTCGAATGCAAGAGATTTCGATTAGCGAATACAACTACTAGTGAGTGATAGTATCCGAGAACTTTCGTTCGAATGCATGAGATTTCGATTAGCGAATACCACTACTAGTGAGTGACAGTATCCGAGAACTTGCATTCGAATGCAAGAGATTTCGATTAGCGAATACTACTACTAGTGAGTGAGAGTATCCGAGAACTTGCATTCGAATGCATGAGATTTCGATTAGCGAATACTACTACTAGTGAGTGACAGTATCCGAGAACTTGCATTCGAATGCATGAGATTTCGATTAGCGAATACTACTACTAGTGAGTGATAGTATCCGAGAACTTTCGTTCGAATGCATGAGATTTCGATTAGCGAATACCACTACTAGTGAGTGACAGTATCCGAGAACTTGCATTCGAATGCAAGAGATTTCGATTACTCAATACTACTGCTAGTGAGTGACAGTATCCGAGAACCTGCATTCCGAATGCATGAGATTTCGATTAGCGAATACTACTACTAGTGAGTGAGAGTATCCGAGAACTTGCATTCGAATGCATGAGATTTTGATTAGCGAATACTACTACTAGTGAGTGACAGTATCCGAATTATTGCATTCGAATGCAAGAGATTTCGATTAGCGAATACAACTACTAGCGAGTGACAGTATCCGAGAACTTGCATTCGAATGCAAGAGATTTCGATTAGCGAATACTACTACTAGTGAGTGACAGTATCCGAATTATTGCATTCGAATGCAAGAGATTTCGATTAGCGAATACTACTACTAGTGAGTGACAGTATCCGAGAACTTGCATTCGAATGCAAGAGATTTCGATTACTCAATACTACTACTAGTGAGTGCCAGTATCCGAGAACTTGCATTCGAATGCATGAGATTTCGATTAGCGAATACTACTACTAGTGAGTGACAGTATCCGAGAACTTGCATTCGATGCATGAGATTTCGATTAGCGAATACTACTACTAGTGAGTGACAGTATCCGAGAACTTGCATTCGAATGCATGAAATTTCGATTAGCGAACACTACTACTAGTGAGTGACAGTATCCGAGAACTTGCATTCGAATGCATGAAATTTCGATTAGCGAATACTACTACTAGTGAGTGACAGTATCCAAGAACTTGCATTCGAATGCATGAAATTTCGATTAGCGAATACTACTACTAGTGAGTGACAGTATCCGAGAACTTGCATTCGAATTCATGGGATTTAGATTAGCGAATACTACTACTAGTGAATGACAGTATCCTAGAACTTGCATTCGAATGCAAGAGATTTCGATTAGCGAATACTACTACTAGTGAGTGAGAGTATCCGAGAACTTGCATTCGAATGCATGAGATTTTGATTAGCGAATACTACTACTAGTGAGTGACAGTATCCGAATTATTGCATTCGAATGCAAGAGATTTCGATTAGCGAATACAACTACTAGCGAGTGACAGTATCCGAGAACTTGCATTCGAATGCAAGAGATTTCGATTAGCGAATACTACTACTAGTGAGTGACAGTATCCGAATTATTGCATTCGAATGCAAGAGATTTCGATTAGCGAATACTACTACTAGTGAGTGACAGTATCCGAGAACTTGCATTCGAATGCAAGAGATTTCGATTAGCGAATACTACTGCTAGTGAGTAACAGAATCCGAGAACTTGCATTCGAATGCAAGAGATTTCGATTAGCCAATACTACTACTAGTGAGTGACAGTATCCGAGAACTTGCATTCGAATGCAAGAGATTTCGATTAGCGAATACTACTACTAGTGAGTGAAAGTATCTGAGAAATTGCATCGAATGCAAGAGATTTCGATTACTCAATACTACTGCTAGTGAGTGACAGTATCCGAGAACCTGCATTCCGAATGCATGAGATTTCGATTAGCGAATACTACTACTAGTGAGTGACAGTATCCGAGAACTTGCATTCGAATGCATGAGATTTCGATTAGCGAATACTACTACTAGTGAGTGACAGTTTCCGAGAACTTGCATTCGAATGGATGAGATTTCGATTAGCGAATACTACTACTAGTGAGTGACAGTATCCGAGAACTTGCTTTCGAATGCATGAGATTTCGATTACCGAATACTACTACTAGTGAGTGACAGTATCCGAATTATTGCATTCGAATGCAAGAGATTTCGATTAGCGAATACTACTACTAGTGAGTGACAGTATCCGAGAACTTGCATTCGAATGCATGAGATTTCGATTAGCGAATACTACTACTAGTGAGTGATAGTATCCGAGAACTTGCGTTCGAATGCATGAGATTTCGATTAGCGAATACTACTACTAGTGAGTGACAGTATCCGAGAACTTGCATTCGAATGCAAGAGATTTCGATTACTCAATACTACTGCTAGTGAGTGACAGTATCCGAGAACCTGGATTCCGAATGCATGAGATTTCGATTAGCGAATACTACTACTAGTGAGTGAGAGTATCCGAGAACTTGCATTCGAATGCATGAGATTTCGATTAGCGAATACTACTACTAGTGAGTGACAGTATCCGAATTATTGCATTCGAATGCAAGAGATTTCGATTAGCGAATACAACTACTAGTGAGTGACAGTATCCGAATTATTGCATTCGAATGCAAGAGATTTCGATTAGCGAATACTACTACTAGTGAGTGACAGTATCCGAGAACTTGCATTCGAATGCAAGAGATTTCGATTACTCAATACTACTACTAGTGAGTGACGGTATCCGAGAACTTGCATTCGAATGCATGAGATTTCGATTAGCGAATACTACTACTAGTGAGTGACAGTATCCGAGAACTTGCATTCGAATGCATGAAATTTCGATTAGCGAATACTACTACTAGTGAGTGACAGTATCCGAGAACTTGCATTCGATGCATGAGATTTCGATTAGCGAATACTACTACTAGTGAGTGACAGTATCCGAGAACTTGCATTCGAATGCATGAAATTTCGATTAGCGAATACTACTACTAGTGAGTGACAGTTTCCGAGCACTTGCATTATAATGCAAGAGATTTCGATTAGCAAATACTACTACTAGTGAGTGACAGTTTCCGAGAACTTGCATTCGAATGCAAGAGACTTCGATTAGCGAATACTAATACTAGTGAGTGACAGTTTCCGAGAACTCGCATTCGAATGCAAGAGATTTCGATTAGCGAAAACTACTACTAGTGAGTGACAGTATCCGAGAACTTGCATTCGAATGCAAGAGATTTCGATTAGCAAATACTACTACTAGTGAGTGACAGTTTCCGAGAACTTGCATTCGAATGCAAGAGACTTCGATTAGCGAATACTACTACTAGTGAGTGACAGTATCCGAGAACTTGCATTCGAATGCAAGAGATTTCGATTAGCAAATACTACTACTAGTGAGTGACAGTTTCCGAGAACTTGCATTCGAATGCAAGAGATTTCGATTAGCGAATACTACTACTAGTGAGTGACAGTATCCGAATTATTGCATTCGAATGTATGAAATTTCGATTAGCGAATACTACTACTTGTGAGTGACAGTATCCGAATTATTGCATTCGAATGCATGAGATTTCGATTAGCGAATACTACTATTATTGAGTGACAGTATCCGAGAACTTGCATTCGAATGCATGAGATTTCGATTAGCGAATACTGTTACTAGTGAGTGACAGTATCCGAGAACTTGCATTCGCATGCATGAGATTTCGGTTAGCGAATACTACTACTAGTGAGTGACAGTATCCGAGAACTAGCATTCGAATGCATGAGATTTCGGTTAGCGAATACTACTACTAGTGAGTGACAGTATCCGAATTATTGCATTCGAATGCAAGAGATTTCGATTAGCAAATACTACTACTAGTGAGTGACAGTATCCGAGAACTTGCATTCGAATGCAAGAGATTTCGATTACTCAGTACTACTACTAGTGAGTGACAGTATCCGAGAACTTGCATTCGAATGCATGAGATTTGGATTAGCGAATACTACTACTAGTGAGTGATAGTATCCGAGAACTTGCGTTCGAATGCATGAGATTTCGATTAGCGAATACTACTACTAGTGAGTGACAGTATCCGAGAACTTGCATTCGAATGCAAGAGATTTCGATTACTCAATACTACTGCTAGTGAGTGACAGTATCCGAGAACTTGCATTCGAATGCATGAGATTTCGATTAGCGAATACTACTACTAGTGAGTGACAGTAACCGAATTATTGCATTCGAATGCAAGAGATTTCGATTAGCGAATACTTCTACTAGTGAGTGACAGTATCCGAGAACTTGCATTCGAATGCAAGAGATTTCGATTAGCGAATACTACTACTAGTGAGTGACAGTATCCGAGAACTTGCATTCGAATGCAAGAGATTTGCATTAGCGAATACTACTACTAGTGAGTGACAGTATCCGAGAACTTGCATTCGAATGCAAGAGATTTCGATAAGCGAATACTACTACTAGTGAGTGACAGTATCCGAATTATTGCATTCGAATGCAAGAGATTTCGATTAGCGAATACTACTACTAGTGAGTGACAGTATCCGAGAACTTGCATTCGAATGCAAGAGATTTCGATTACTCAATACTACTACTAGTGAGTGACAGTATCCGAGAACTTGCATTCGAATGCATGAGATTTCGATTAGCGAATACTACTACTAGTGAGTGATAGTCTCCGAGAACTTGCGTTCGAATGCATGAGATTTCGATTAGCGAATACTACTACTAGTGAGTGACAGTATCCGAGAACTTGCATTCGAATGCAAGAGACTTCGATTACTCAATACTACTGCTAGTGAGTGACAGTATCCGAGAACCTGCATTCCGAATGCATGAGATTTCGATTAGCGAATACTACTACTAGTGAGTGACAGTATCCGAGAACTTGCATTCGAATGCATGAGATTTCGATTAGCGAATACTACTACTAGTGAGTGACAGTATCCGAATTATTGCATTTGAATGCAAGAGATTTCGATTAGCGAATACTACTACTAGTGAGTGACAGTATCCGAGAACTTGCATTCGAATGCAAGAGATTTCGATTAGAGAATACTACTACTAGTGAGTGACAGTATCCGAGAACTTGCATTCGAATGCAAGAGATTTCGATTAGCGAATACTACTACTAGTGAGTGACAGTATCCGAGAACTTGCATTCGAATGCAAGAGATTTCCATAAGCGAATACTACTACTAGTGAGTGACAGTATCCGAGAACTTGCATTCGAATGCAAGAGATTTCGATTACTCAATACTACTACTAGTGAGTGCCAGTATCCGAGAACTTGCATTCGAATGCATGAGATTTCGATTAGCGAATACTACTACTAGTGAGTGACAGTATCCGAGAACTTGCATTCGAATGCAAGAGATTTCGATTAGCGAATACTACTGCTAGTGAGTAACAGAATCCGAGAACTTGCATTCGAATGCACGAGATTTCGATTAGCCAATACTACTACTAGTGAGTGACAGTATCCGAGAACTTGCATTCGAATGCAAGAGATTTCGATTAGCGAATACTACTACAAGTGAGTGAAAGTATCTGAGAACTTGCATCGAATGCAAGAGATTTCGATTAGCGAATACTACTACTAGTGAGTGAGAGTATCCGAGAACTTGCATTCGAAAGCATGAGACTTCGATTAGCGAATACTACTACTAGTGAGTGACAGTTTCCGAGAACTTGCATTATAATGCAAGAGATTTCGATTAGCGAATACTACTACTAGTGAGTGACAGTATCCGAATTATTGCATTCGAATGCAAGAGATTTCGATTAGCGAATACTACTACTAGTGAGTGACAGTATCCGAGAACTTGCATTCGAATGCATGAGATTTCGATTAGCGAATACTACTACTAGTGAGTGATAGTATCCGAGAACTTTCGTTCGAATGCATGAGATTTCGATTAGCGAATACCACTACTAGTGAGTGACAGTATCCGAGAACTTGCATTCGAATGCAAGAGATTTCGATTACTCAATACTACTGCTAGTGAGTGACAGTATCCGAATTATTGCATTCGAATGCAAGAGATTTCGATTAGCGAATACAACTACTAGCGAGTGACAGTATCCGAGAACTTGCATTCGAATGCAAGAGATTTCGATTAGCGAATACTACTACTAGTGAGTGACAGTATCCGAATTATTGCATTCGAATGCAAGAGATTTCGATTAGCGAATACTACTACTAGTGAGTGACAGTATCCGAATTATTGCATTCGAATGCAAGAGATTTCGATTAGCGAATACAACTACTAGCGAGTGACAGTATCCGAGAACTTGCATTCGAATGCAAGAGATTTCGATTAGCGAATACTACTACTAGTGAGTGACAGTATCCGAATTATTGCATTCGAATGCAAGAGATTTCGATTAGCGAATACTACTACTAGTGAGTGACAGTATCCGAGAACTTGCATTCGAATGCAAGAGATTTCGATTACTCAATACTACTACTAGTGAGTGCCAGTATCCGAGAACTTGCATTCGAATGCATGAGATTTCGATTAGCGAATACTACTACTAGTGAGTGACAGTATCCGAGAACTTGCATTCGATGCATGAGATTTCGATTAGCGAATACTACTACTAGTGAGTGACAGTATCCGAGAACTTGCATTCGAATGCATGAAATTTCGATTAGCGAACACTACTACTAGTGAGTGACAGTATCCGAGAACTTGCATTCGAATGCATGAAATTTCGATTAGCGAATACTACTACTAGTGAGTGACAGTATCCAAGAACTTGCATTCGAATGCATGAAATTTCGATTAGCGAATACTACTACTAGTGAGTGACAGTATCCGAGAACTTGCATTCGAATTCATGGGATTTAGATTAGCGAATACTACTACTAGTGAATGACAGTATCCTAGAACTTGCATTCGAATTCATGAAATTGCGATTAGCGAATACTACTACTAGTGAGTGACAGTATCCGAATTATTGCATTCGAATGCAAGAGATTTCGATTAGCGAATACTACTACTAGTGAGTGACAGTATCCGAGAACTTGCATTCGAATGCAAGAGATTTCGATTAGCGAATACTACTGCTAGTGAGTAACAGAATCCGAGAACTTGCATTCGAATGGATGAGATTTCGATTAGCGAATACTACTACTAGTGAGTGAAAGTATCTGAGAACTTGCATCGAATGCAAGAGATTTCGCTTACTCAATACTACTGCTAGTGAGTGACAGTATCCGAGAACCTGCATTCCGAATGCATGAGATTTCGATTAGCGAATACTACTACTAGTGAGTGACAGTATCCGAGAACTTGCATTCGAATGCATGAGATTTCGATTAGCGAATACTACTACTAGTGAGTGACAGTTTCCGAGAACTTGCATTCGAATGGATGAGATTTCGATTAGCGAATACTACTACTAGTGAGTGACAGTATCCGAGAACTTGCATTCGAATGCATGAGATTTCGATTAGCGAATACTACTACTAGTGAGTGACAGTATCCGAATTATTGCATTCGAATGCATGAGATTTCGATTAGCGAATACTACTACTAGTGAGTGACAGTATCCGAGAACTTGCATTCGAATGCAAGAGATTTTGATTACTCAATACTACTGCTAGTGAGTGACAGTATCCGAGAACCTGGATTCCGAATGCATGAGATTTCGATTAGCGAATACTACTACTAGTGAGTGAGAGTATCCGAGAACTTGCATTCGAATGCATGAGATTTCGATTAGCGAATACTACTACTAGTGAGTGACAGTATCCGAATTATTGCATTCGAATGCAAGAGATTTCGATTAGCGAATACAACTGCTAGTGAGTGACAGTATCCGAGAACTTGCATTCGAATGCAAGAGATTTCGATTAGCGAATACTACTACTAGTGAGTGACAGTATCCGAATTATTGCATTCGAATGCAAGAGATTTCGATTAGCGAATACTACTACTAGTGAGTGACAGTATCCGAGAACTTGCATTCGAATGCAAGAGATTTCGATTACTCAATACTACTACTAGTGAGTGACAGTATCCGAGAACTTGCATTCGAATGCATGAGATTTCGATTAGCGAATACTACTACTAGTGAGTGACAGTATCCGAGAACTTGCATTCGATGCATGAGATTTCGATTAGCGAATACTACTACTAGTGAGTGACAGTATCCGAGAACTTGCATTCGAATGCATGAAATTTCGATTAGCGAATACTACTACTAGTGAGTGACAGTATCCGAGAACTTGCATTCGAATGCATGAAATTTCGATTAGCGAATACTACTACTAGTGAGTGACAGTATCCGAGAACTTGCATTCGAATGCATGAAATTTCGATTAGCGAATACTACTACTAGTGAGTGACAGTATCCAAGAACTTGCATTCGAATGCATGAAATTTCGATTAGCGAATACTACTACTAGTGAGTGACAGTATCCGAGAACTTGCATTCGAATGCATGGGATTTCGATTAGCGTATACTACTACTAGTGAGTGACAGTATCCGAGAACTTGCATTCGAATGCATGAAATTGCGATTAGCGAATACTACTACTAGTGAGTGACAGTATGCGAATTATTGCATTCGAATGCATGGGATTTCGATTAGCGAATACTACTACTAGTGAGTGACAGTATCCGAGAACTTGCATTCGAATGCATGAAATTGCGATTAGCGAATACTACTACTAGTGAGTGACAGTATCCGAATTATTGCATTCGAATGCAAGAGATTTCGATTAGCGAATACTACTACTAGTGAGTGACAGTATCCGAGGACTTGCATTCGAATGCAAGAGATTTCGATTAGCGAATACTACTGCTAGTTTTTTTTTTTTTTTTTTTTTTTTTTTTATTTTTTTTTTTTAATCAAATTACAACTAAGCAAAGGCTTATCTAGTAATATTTTCTTCTTAAATAGGTTCACATATAAAGGCGAGTCTTCCATTGAAGGCTCCCATAGTTTACACATAGTTCTTGCGGTCTCATATTAAGTCATCTGGCTTTTTTCTTTTCAGTCTTCGAACTTCACAGTTACTAAGAACTTTCAACATCTCTTTGTTTTCATGGTGCTGCACTTTTAAATGATGTTTCGTTGCAGTCTTTTTTATTTCTTGTATAACAGTGTCGATTTTGAGATCTCTATGTATGTCATCATTTCGTACATACCATGGTGCATTAACTATTGTTCTCAAAACTTTATTTTGAAAAGTCTGTATGTGTTTTATGTTGGTCGACTTAGCGCAGCCCCAAAGCTGTATCCCATAGGTCCAGACTGGCTTTAACACCTGCTTGTAAATTAATAACTTATTGTATATGTCAAGTTCGGAATTTCTCCCAATGAGCCAATAAAGTTTCTTATATATGATATTTAATTCTTTTCTTTTAGTTTCTATATGCTTTCTCCAATTTAATTTTGAGTCTAGTGTCATTCCTAGATACTTCACTGTTTGTGCTTGGGGAATAGTTTGGTCATTTATTTTTATTGGTAATATCTGAGTTTTCTTATTTGTAAAGTTAATATGTACAGATTTAGATTCATTTAATTTTATACGCCACTTCTTCGTCCACTCGTTAACCTTATTGACAGCTTTCTGTAATTTCTGTGTAGATTCCTCTACTGTATGTCCAACTGCCATAATTCCTGTATCATCAGCGAAGGTGGCCATGGTTGTATTATCTAGGTTTGGAATATCCCTAGTAAATATGAGGTATAGTACTGGCCCTAAGACGCTTCCTTGGGGTACTCCAGCAGCTATATTCTTTAATTCAGAGTATTCATTCCCATATTTAACTCGGAAATATCTCCCTTCAATGTATGATAACAATATTTGATAGAAGTGGTCAGGTAGATCTCGTTGGAGCTTAAAAATTAAACCTTTGTGCCAGACTTTATCAAACGCTTTGGCCACGTCCAGGAATACTCCAGAACATATTTTCTTTTCCTCTAACGTTCTTTCTATGACATCGACTATACGATGTACTTGATCAATTGTTGAATGTTTATTTCTAAATCCAAACTGGTGTTCTGGTATTAATTTACTTTCCTCTATTATAGGTTTTAATTGCTTTAACAATAACTTTTCAAACAGTTTAGCTAATTGGGATAGGAGTGAAATCGGTCTGTATGATTCCTTTTCATTAGGATTTTTTCCAGGTTTAAGGATCATGAGTACTTCTGCTACCTTCCATTGACTTGGGATATGTTTAAGTCTTAATGCAGTATTTATCATATGTAATAGCTTGATAAGAGCTTTTTGTGGCAATTCTTTAAGAATGTGTCCGGTGATTAAATCATATCCTGGCGCTTTTTTTGTATTTATATTCTGGTGGATTTCACGTTTTAATTCTTTGAGCGTTACACGCCTAAGATCTTTGCCTTCCCTTTTCTTCCCATGTTTAATGTCCTCTTCAGAAGTTTGTCCAGATAAAGGTTGAAAAATCTCTTCTAGATAGTTGGCAAATAGATCTGCTTTATCCTTATCACTCCTTGCCCATGATCCATCTCCTTTTTTTATTGGTGGAATTTGATTGATAGGTCTTTTGATACTGCTTGTTGCTTTCCATAAAGAGTAATCAGTATCTTTGTCTGCTGTTAGTCCTTTCATATAGATAGTAAATGATTTGTTTTTGATACTACTGATCAAATTCTTTAACTTATTACAGATTTGATTTAATCGCTTTTTATCTTCTGGTGCCCGTGACCTCTGCCACTTTTTACGCAGTTTTCGTTTTTCACTAATTAACTCCCTCACTTCCATTGGATAGGAGATATCATTCACATTTTTCCTACTTTTTTCTGGAGTATGGTTCCATGCTGCTTGTTGAATATTAGTAACAAAGAGATCTATCTCTGCTTCCAGTTGTTGCGGAGTTTTTAAGGGAACATTAAGTTCAATAGTGCTCTGTAATTCTTTTTTGAACCCTTCCCAATTTGTTTTTTTATTAGTTAGTCTTGGGGGGTTATCCTTTGTTATGATATTATCACTTACTGTTAATATAATTGGGGAGTGATCCGAAAAGATATCATAATCCTCATTTACGTGCACATAATTGTTAGATATACCCTTCGTTATGAAAAAATAAATTAAATCTGGTGCTTTATTTACATCTGTCGGCCAATATGTAGGTTTTCCAGTTGAATGGAATTGGCACTTTGTTTTAATCGCTGCCCTAAATAGCTCCCTACCTTTGGTAGTGGTTATTCTTGATCCCCAGTGACAATGTTTGGCGTTGTAATCCCCTCCAATAATAAAGTTATTACCTAGAGTCTTAAAGAGATTAATATAATCCTTTTCTTTTAGGTTATACCTTGGGGGACAGTATATTGCAGAGACATTAAAAGGCTTGGTTTTAACTTGAATAGTGACAGTTATCACTTGCATTTCATCTATTTCTATTTTACTTTCTTCATAGTGTTTAATGCAGTTTTTAATTATTACTGCGGAGCCTCCTCTTGCTTTATCAGATGGATGGTCTGAGCGGTAGATATCATATCCCCTAATTCTAACATATGATAGTTTAGCCAAATGCGTTTCGGATATTAAACATATATCTATTTTCTTGCTTTTCAGGAACAGTTCCAAATCCTGAATACGCTGTTGTAATCCGTTTGCATTCCATGATAATATTCTGTATGTGTGCGCCATTTTATTTACTTCTGTTAAGACTAGTTTCAAGCTTTCTTAATCTATCATAGATCAGTTTGTTGGTATATTTCTGCTCGTCCAGTATTTCTAGGATGCGTATTATTGCTTTATCAACGGTTGGAATTTCAGCTTTACCATTACATGTTGCTGCTGCGTAGTTGTTCTGTTCTCTGTTAGGTTCATCCACTACTACTTCACTTTCTTCTAGGACCATACCTAAGTTACAATTCCCTCGAGTCCTATGAATCTGTCTTTGATTTTTCATGACTTCATTCCTCCTCTTTTGCAGCTCCTTAGCTACTTCACATCCACGATAGTTTGCTGGATGTTGTCCTCCACAATTAACACATCTTGGTGGTGCGTTTTTGCTTATTTTACAATCTTTAGTGTGGTGTTTTCCTGTACATTTCACACAACGTGGTTCTCTTTGGCAATACGCCTGGGTATGGTTAAAGCCTTGGCATTTCTTACATTGTGGTATCAAATTAGTATTCTTTCTCAAGGGTTCAATTTTGACAACCACATTCAAAATTGTCTTAATATTATATATCTCTGTAATATTCTCCTTATTATCAAAGGTAAGCATAAATAGTGGCAATCCTTGTCTAACTACTTCCTGCTCTCCATTCCTATTTGTGTACCTTTCTTTCTTAAGAATATTTACAGCATCTTTAATTTTAAAGCCTCTTTCCTTTAACTCTTCTATTATATCTTCCTTTGGGCATGAAGCATGCAATCCTCTTGCCATAACTCTAATTGGTCTATCATTTTTGTTTTCATAAGTTTGCCAATTGACTTTTTCTGTGTTTAATTTCTTGACCAAAGCCCTATAGCTATCAGAATTCATAGTATTGATCTTCCATACATTATTATTTAATGATGTAACTTTATATTCTTTTCCTAACACAGGTTTTAATAATGCCTGAAGTTTTAGATAATCTGCTATATCATATATGTTAATAGGAGGAGGCTGGTGTTCCTTATAGGGAACTTTTTTTTCCTCCTTCATGTTATTTGTTTTGCTTATAATGCTTCTGGTTTCTGACTTTTTATTTCTATCATTCTTTTCGGGTTTTCCTGTTTCTATTACTGGCGATGTTTCAGCTTTTCGTTTTTTATTTTTCCTCTGTAATATCCAATCTGTTTCTCTGACCAGATCTTCCTCATCTGTATTATAATCTATCACATTGCTAGGTCCTGCTTTCTCTATAAGTTCTTTCTCACTAGCTGTTTTCACTCTCGTTTGCTCTACTCTTATAGGATCCTTATTCACATCCAGAGAATTCTGCTTCTCTTTATCCATATTTTTTCTAAGTTCTTGATTTTCGAGTCTAAGGGCTTTTATTTCGTTTTTTAGTTCTTCATTTTGACGCTGGATCTCATTCAGTATCCTCTTTAGTTCCTCTTCTCCTGTATGTAAGTGCATTACTCGTTTTACTGTAGGTGATCGTTGGGTCAATGCACTCTTTCTAAACACATCTCCCTCAAGCAGTTGATGACTCCCCCCAGAATCCATGGAGTCTGCCTCCGAAGAGGATGGATTGTCCAGTTTACCTGAAGTACCACCTGGGGTAATAATTCCAAGATTCGTTTTATCCATTGCTTGGGTTGGTGTTGCGGAATGCTCTTGGCTTCCCCTAGTCTCTTGATAGTTAGTAGCTAATGCTCACATAACTACCCGTCTGACTCACTGGGTACTGAGCCCCCCCGCCACGACAATGCGACATTCCCCGGGGGGGACTACTGCTAGTGAGTAACAGAATCCGAGAACTTGCATCGAATGCAAGAGATTTCGATTACTCAATACTACTACTAGTGAGTGACAGTATCCGAGAACTTGCATTCGAATGCATGAGATTTCGATTAGCGAATACTACTACTAGTGAGTGATAGTATCCGAGAACTTGCATTCGATGCATGAGATTTCGATTAGCGAATACTACTACTAGTGAGTGACAGTATCCGAGAACTTGCATTCGAATGCATGAAATTTCGATTAGCGAATACTACTACTAGTGAGTGACAGTATCCGAGAACTTGCATTCGAATGCATGAAATTTCGATTAGCGAATACTACTACTAGTGAGTGACAGTATCCGAGAACTTGCATTCGAATGCATGAAATTTCGATTAGCGAATACTACTACTAGTGAGTGACAGTATCCAAGAACTTGCATTCGAATGCATGAAATTTCGATTAGCGAATACTACTACTAGTGAGTGACAGTATCCGAGAACTTGCATTCGAATGCATGGGATTTCGATTAGCGTATACTACTACTAGTGAGTGACAGTATCCGAGAACTTGCATTCGAATGCATGAAATTGCGATTAGCGAACACTACTACTAGTGAGTGACAGTATCCGAATTATTGCATTCGAATGCAAGAGATTTCGATTAGCGAATACTACTACTAGTGAGTGACAGTATCCGAGGACTTGCATTCGAATGCAAGAGATTTCGATTAGCGAATACTACTGCTAGTGAGTAACAGAATCCGAGAACTTGCATCGAATGCAAGAGATCTCGATTACTCAATACTACTACTAGTGAGTGACAGTATCCGAGAACTTGCATTCGAATGCATGAGATTTCGATTAGCGAATACTACTACTAGTGAGTGATAGTATTTGAGAACTTGCATTCGAGTGCACGAGATTTCGATTAGCGAATACTACTACTAGTGAGTGAGAGTATCCGAGAACTTGCATTCGAAAGCATGAGACTTCGATTAGCGAATACTAATACTAGTGAGTGACAGTTTCCGAGAACTCGCATTCGAATGCAAGAGATTTCGATTAGCGAAAACTACTACTAGTGAGTGACAGTATCCGAGAACTTGCATTCGAATGCAAGAGATTTCGATTAGCAAATACTACTACTAGTGAGTGACAGTTTCCGAGAACTTGCATTCGAATGCAAGAGATTTCGATTAGCGAATACTACTACTAGTGAGTGACAGTATCCGAGAACTTGCATTCGAATGCAAGAGATTTCGATTAGCAAATACTACTACTAGTGAATGACAGTTTCCG
The DNA here is from genome assembly GCA_030765045.1 of Tenodera sinensis. NCBI lineage: Eukaryota > Metazoa > Arthropoda > Insecta > Mantodea > Mantidae > Tenodera > Tenodera sinensis. The sequence continues at coordinate 2,224,579 of JAUKNM010000016.1, forward strand.
AGAACTTGCATTCGAATGCAAGAGATTTCGATTAGCGAATACTACTACTAGTGAGTGACAGTATCCGAATTATTGCATTCGAATGTATGAAATTTCGATTAGCGAATACTACTACTAGTGAGTGACAGTATCCGAATTATTGCATTCGAATGCATGAGATTTCGATTAGCGAATACTACTAGTACTGAGTGACAGTATCCGAGAACTTGCATTCGAATGCATGAGATTTCGATTAGCGAATACTACTACTAGTGAGTGACAGTATCCGAGAACTTGCATTCGCATGCATGAGATTTCGGTTAGCGAATACTACTACTAGTGAGTGACAGTATCCGAGAACTAGCATTCGAATGCATGAGATTTCGGTTAGCGAATACTACTACTAGTGAGTGACAGTATCCGAATTATTGCATTCGAATGCAAGAGATTTCGATTAGCAAATACTACTACTAGTGAGTGACAGTATCCGAGAACTTGCATTCGAATGCAAGAGATTTCGATTACTCAGTACTACTACTAGTGAGTGACAGTATCCGAGAACTTGCATTCGAATGCATGAGATTTGGATTAGCGAATACTACTACTAGTGAGTGATAGTATCCGAGAACTTGCGTTCGAATGCATGAGATTTCGATTAGCGAATACTACTACTAGTGAGTGACAGTATCCGAGAACTTGCATTCGAATGCAAGAGATTTCGATTACTCAATACTACTGCTAGTGAGTGACAGTATCCGAGAACTTGCATTCGAATGCATGAGATTTCGATTAGCGAATACTACTACTAGTGAGTGACAGTAACCGAATTATTGCATTCGAATGCAAGAGATTTCGATTAGCGAATACTTCTACTAGTGAGTGACAGTATCCGAGAACTTGCATTCGAATGCAAGAGATTTCGATTAGCGAATACTACTACTAGTGAGTGACAGTATCCGAGAACTTGCATTCGAATGCAAGAGATTTGCATTAGCGAATACTACTACTAGTGAGTGACAGTATCCGAGAACTTGCATTCGAATGCAAGAGATTTCGATAAGCGAATACTACTACTAGTGAGTGACAGTATCCGAATTATTGCATTCGAATGCAAGAGATTTCGATTAGCGAATACTACTACTAGTGAGTGACAGTATCCGAGAACTTGCATTCGAATGCAAGAGATTTCGATTACTCAATACTACTACTAGTGAGTGACAGTATCCGAGAACTTGCATTCGAATGCATGAGATTTCGATTAGCGAATACTACTACTAGTGAGTGATAGACTCCGAGAACTTGCGTTCGAATGCATGAGATTTCGATTAGCGAATACTACTACTAGTGAGTGACAGTATCCGAGAACTTGCATTCGAATGCAAGAGATTTCGATTACTCAATACTACTGCTAGTGAGTGACAGTATCCGAGAACCTGCATTCCGAATGCATGAGATTTCGATTAGCGAATACTACTACTAGTGAGTGACAGTATCCGAGAACTTGCATTCGAATGCATGAGATTTCGATTAGCGAATACTACTACTAGTGAGTGACAGTATCCGAATTATTGCATTTGAATGCAAGAGATTTCGATTAGCGAATACTACTACTAGTGAGTGACAGTATCCGAGAACTTGCATTCGAATGCAAGAGATTTCGATTAGCGAATACTACTACTAGTGAGTGACAGTATCCGAGAACTTGCATTCGAATGCAAGAGATTTCGATTAGCGAATACTACTACTAGTGAGTGACAGTATCCGAGAACTTGCATTCGAATGCAAGAGATTTCCATAAGCGAATACTACTACTAGTGAGTGACAGTATCCGAGAACTTGCATTCGAATGCAAGAGATTTCGATTACTCAATACTACTACTAGTGAGTGCCAGTATCCGAGAACTTGCATTCGAATGCATGAGATTTCGATTAGCGAATACTACTACCAGTGAGTGACAGTATCCGAATTATTGCATTCGAATGCAAGAGATTTCGATTAGCGAATACTACTACTAGTGAGTGACAGTATCCGAGAACTTGCATTCGAATGCAAGAGATTTCGATTAGCGAATACTACTGCTAGTGAGTAACAGAATCCGAGAACTTGCATTCGAATGCAAGAGATTTCGATTAGCCAATACTACTACTAGTGAGTGACAGTATCCGAGAACTTGCATTCGAATGCAAGAGATTTCGATTAGCGAATACTACTACAAATGAGTGAAAGTATCTGAGAACTTGCATCGAATGCAAGAGATTTCGATTAGCGAATACTACTACTAGTGAGTGAGAGTATCCGAGAACTTGCATTCGAACGCATGAGACTTCGATTAGCGAATACTACTACTAGTGAGTGACAGTTTCCGAGAACTTGCATTATAATGCAAGAGATTTCGATTAGCAAATACTACTACTAGTGAGTGATAGTTTCCGAGAACTTGCATTCGAATGCAAGAGATTTCGATTAGCGAATACTACTACTAGTGAGTGACAGTTTCCGAGAACTCGCATTCGAATGCAAGAGTCTCGATTAGCGAAAACTACTACTAGTGAGTGACAGTATCCGAGAACTTGCATTCGAATGCAAGAGATTTCGATTAGCAAATACTACTACTAGTGAGTGACAGTTGCCGAGAACTTGCATTCGAATGCAAGAGATTTCGATTAGCGAATACTACTACTAGTGAGTGACAGTGTCCGAGAACTTGCATTCGAATGCAAGAGATTTCGATTAGCAAATACTACTACTAGTGAGTGACAGTTTCCGAGAACTTGCATTCGAATGCAAGAGATTTCGATTAGCGAATACTACTACTAGTGAGTGACAGTATCCGAGAACTTGCATTGGAATGCAAAAGATTTCGATAAGCGAATACTACTACTAGTGAGTGACAGTATCCGAATTATTGCATTCGAATGCATGAAATTTCGATTAGCGAATACTACTACTAGTGAGTGACAGTATCCGAATTATTGCATTCGAATGCAAGAAATTTCGATTAGCGAATACTACTACTAGTGAGTGACAGTATCCGAGAACTTGCAATCGAATGCAAGAGATTTCGATTAGCAAATACTACTACTAGTGAGTCACAGTTTCCGATAACTTGCATTCGAATGCAAGAGATTTTGATTAGCGAATACTACTACTAGTGATTGACAGTATCCGAATTATTGCATTCGAATGCATGAGATTTCGAGTAGCGAATACTACTACTAGTGAGTGACAGTATCCGATTTATTGCATTCGAATGCATGAAATTTCGATTAGCGAATACTACTACTAGTGAGTGACAGTATCCGAATTATTGCATTCGAATGCAAGAAATTTCGATTAGCGAATACTACTACTAGTGAGTGACAGCATCAGAGAACTTGCATTCGAATGCATGAGATTTCGATTAGCGAATACTACTACCATTGAGTGACAGTATCCGAGAACTTACATTCGAATGTATGAGATTTCGATTAGCGAATACTACGACTAGTGAGTGACAGTATCCGAGAACTAGCATTCGAATGCATGAGATTTCGGTTAGCGAATACTACTAATAGTGAGTGACAGTATCCGAATTATTGCATTCGAATGCAAGAGATTTCGATTAGCGAATACTACTACTAGTGAGTGACAGTATCCGAGAACTTGCATTCGAATGCAAGAGATTTCGATTACTCAGTACTACTACTAGTGAGTGACAGTATCCGAGAACTTGCATTCGAATGCATGAGATTTGGATTAGCGAATACTACTACTAGTGAGTGATAGTATCCGAGAACTTGCGTTCGAATGCATGAGATTTCGATTAGCGAATACTACTACTAGTGAGTGACAGTATCCGAGAACTTGCATTCGAAAGCAAGAGATTTCGATTACTCAATACTACTGCTAGTGAGTGACAGTATCCGAGAACTTGCATTCGAATGCATGAGATTTCGATTAGCGAATACTACTACTAGTGAGTGACAGTAACCGAATTATTGCATTCGAATGCAAGAGATTTCGATTAGCGAATACTACTACTAGTGAGTGACAGTATCCGAGAACTTGCATTCGAATGCAAGAGATTTGCATTAGCGAATACTACTACTAGTGAGTGACAGTATCCGAGAACTTGCATTCGAATGCAAGAGATTTCGATAAGCGAATACTACTACTAGTGAGTGACAGTATCCGAGAACTTGCATTCGAATGCCAGAGATTTCGATTACTCAATACTACTACTAGTGAGTGACAGTATCCGAGAACTTGCATTCGAATGCATGAGATTTCGATTAGCGAATACTACTACTAGTGAGTGACAGTATCCGAGAACTTGCATTCGATGCATGAGATTTCGATTAGCGAATACTACTACTAGTGAGTGACAGTATCCGAGAACTTGCATTCGAATGCATGAAATTTCGATTAGCGAATACTACTACTAGTGAGTGACAGTATCCGAGAACTTGCATTCGAATGCATGAAATTTCGATTAGCGAATACTACTACTAGTGAGTGACAGTATCCAAGAACTTGCATTCGAATGCATGAAATTTCGATTAGCGAATACTACTACTAGTTTGTGACAGTATTCGAGAACTTGCATTCGAATGCATGAAATTTCGATTAACGAATACTACTACTAGTGAGTGACAGTATCCGAATTATTGCATTCAAATGCAAGAGATTTCGATTAGCGAATACTACTACTAGTGAGTGACAGTATCCGAGAACTTGCATTCGAATGCAAGAGATTTCGATTAGCGAATACTACTACTATTGAGTGACAGTATCCGAGAACATGCATTCGAATGCAAGAGATTTCGATTAGCCAATACTACTACTAGTGAGTGACAGTATCCGAGAACTTGCATTCGAATGCAAGAGATTTCGATTAGCGAATACTACTACTAGTGAGTGACAGTATCCGAGAACTTGCATTCGAATGCAAGAGATTTCGATTAGCGAATACTACTGCTAGTGAGTAACAGAATCCGAGAACTTGCATTCGAATGCAAGAGATTTCGATTAGCCAATACTACTACTAGTGAGTGACAGTATCCGAGAACTTGCATTCGAATGCAAGAGATTTCGATTATCGAATACTACTACAAGTGAGTGAAAGTATCTGAGAACTTGCATCGAATGCAAGAGATTTCGATTAGCGAATACTACTACTAGTGAGTGAGAGTATCCGAGAACTTGCATTCGAAAGCATGAGACTTCGATTAGCGAATACTACTACTAGTGAGTGACAGTTTCCGAGAACTTGCATTATAATGCAAGAGATTTCGATTAGCAAATACTACTACTAGTGAGTGATAGTTTCCGAGAACTTGCATTCGAATGCAAGAGATTTCGATTAGCGAATACTACTACTAGTGAGTGACAGTTTCCGAGAACTCGCATTCGAATGCAAGAGTTTCGATTAGCGAAAACTACTACTAGTGAGTGACAGTATCCGAGAACTTGCATTCGAATGCAAGAGATTTCGATTAGCAAATACTACTACTAGTGAGTGACAGTTTCCGAGAACTTGCATTCGAATGCAAGAGATTTCGATTAGCGAATACTACTACTAGTGAGTGACAGAGTCCGAGAACTTGCATTCGAATGCAAGAGATTTCGATTAGCAAATACTACTACTAGTGAGTGACAGTTTCCGAGAACTTGCATTCGAATGCAAGAGATTTCGATTAGCGAATACTACTACTAATGAGTGACAGTATCCGAGAACTTGCATTGGAATGCAAAAGATTTCGATAAGCGAGTACTACTACTAGTGAGTGACAGTATCCGAATTATTGCATTCGAATGCATGAAATTTCGATTAGCGAATACTACTACTAGTGAGTGACAGTATCCGAATTATTGCATTCGAATGCAAGAAATTTCGATTAGCGAATACTACTACTAGTGAGTGACAGTATCCGAGAACTTGCAATCGAATGCAAGAGATTTCGATTAGCAAATACTACTACTAGTGAGTCACAGTTTCCGATAACTTGCATTCGAATGCAAGAGATTTCGATTAGCGAATACTACTACTAGTGATTGACAGTATCCGAATTATTGCATTCGAATGCATGAGATTTCGAGTAGCGAATACTACTACTAGTGAGTGACAGTATCCGATTTATTGCATTCGAATGCATGAAATTTCGATTAGCGAATACTACTACTAGTGAGTGACAGTATCCGAATTATTGCATTCGAATGCAAGAAATTTCGATTAGCGAATACTACTACTAGTGAGTGACAGCATCAGAGAACTTGCATTCGAATGCATGAGATTTCGATTAGCGAATACTACTACTATTGAGTGACAGTATCCGAGAACTTACATTCGAATGTATGAGATTTCGATTAGCGAATACTACGACTAGTGAATGACAGTATCCGAGAACTAGCATTCGAATGCATGAGATTTCGGTTAGCGAATACTACTACTAGTGAGTGACAGTATCCGAATTATTGCATTCGAAAGCAAGAGATTTCGATTAGCGAATACTACTACTAGTGAGTGACAGTATCCGAGAACTTGCATTCGAATGCAAGAGATTTCGATTACTCAGTACTACTACTAGTGAGTGACAGTATCCGAGAACTTGCATTCGAATGCATGAGATTTGGATTAGCGAATACTACTACTAGTGAGTGATAGTATCCGAGAACTTGCGTTCGAATGCATGAGATTTCGATTAGCGAATACTACTACTAGTGAGTGACAGTATCCGAGAACTTGCATTCGAATGCAAGAGATTTCGATTACTCAATACTACTGCTAGTGAGTGACAGTATCCGAGAACTTGCATTCGAATGCATGAGATTTCGATTAGCGAATACTACTACTAGTGAGTGACAGTAACCGAATTATTGCATTCGAATGCAAGAGATTTCGATTAGCGAATACTACTACTAGTGAGTGACAGTATCCGAGAACTTGCATTCGAATGCAAGAGATTTCGATTAGCGAATACTACTACTAGTGAGTGACAGTATCCGAGAACTTGCATTCGAATGCAAGAGATTTCGATTACTCAATACTACTACTAGTGAGTGACAGTATCCGAGAACTTGCATTCGAATGCATGAGATTTCGATTAGCGAATACTACTACTAGTGAGTGATAGACTCCGAGAACTTGCGTTCGAATGCATGAGATTTCGATTAGCGAATACTACTACTAGTGAGTGACAGTATCCGAGAACTTGCATTCGAATGCAAGAGATTTCGATTACTCAATACTACTGCTAGTGAGTGACAGTATCCGAGAACCTGCATTCCGAATGCATGAGATTTCGATTAGCGAATACTACTACTAGTGAGTGACAGTATCCGAGAACTTGCATTCGAATGCATGAGATTTCGATTAGCGAATACTACTACTAGTGAGTGACAGTATCCGAATTATTGCATTTGAATGCAAGAGATTTCGATTAGCGAATACTACTACTAGTGAGTGACAGTATCCGAGAACTTGCATTCGAATGCAAGAGATTTCGATTAGAGAATACTACTACTAGTGAGTGACAGTATCCGAGAACTTGCATTCGAATGCAAGAGATTTCGATTAGCGAATACTACTACTAGTGAGTGACAGTATCCGAGAACTTGCATTCGAATGCAAGAGATTTCCATAAGCGAATACTACTACTAGTGAGTGACAGTATCCGAGAACTTGCATTCGAATGCAAGAGATTTCGATTACTCAATACTACTACTAGTGAGTGCCAGTATCCGAGAACTTGCATTCGAATGCATGAGATTTCGATTAGCGAATACTACTACCAGTGAGTGACAGTATCCGAATTATTGCATTCGAATGCAAGAGATTTCGATTAGCGAATACTACTACTAGTGAGTGACAGTATCCGAGAACTTGCATTCGAATGCAAGAGATTTCGATTAGCGAATACTACTGCTAGTGAGTAACAGAATCCGAGAACTTGCATTCGAATGCAAGAGATTTCGATTAGCCAATACTACTACTAGTGAGTGACAGTATCCGAGAACTTGCATTCGAATGCAAGAGATTTCGATTAGCGAATACTACTACAAATGAGTGAAAGTATCTGAGAACTTGCATCGAATGCAAGAGATTTCGATTAGCGAATACTACTACTAGTGAGTGAGAGTATCCGAGAACTTGCATTCGAACGCATGAGACTTCGATTAGCGAATACTACTACTAGTGAGTGACAGTTTCCGAGAACTTGCATTATAATGCAAGAGATTTCGATTAGCAAATACTACTACTAGTGAGTGATAGTTTCCGAGAACTTGCATTCGAATGCAAGAGATTTCGATTAGCGAATACTACTACTAGTGAGTGACAGTTTCCGAGAACTCGCATTCGAATGCAAGAGTCTCGATTAGCGAAAACTACTACTAGTGAGTGACAGTATCCGAGAACTTGCATTCGAATGCAAGAGATTTCGATTAGCAAATACTACTACTAGTGAGTGACAGTTGCCGAGAACTTGCATTCGAATGCAAGAGATTTCGATTAGCGAATACTACTACTAGTGAGTGACAGTGTCCGAGAACTTGCATTCGAATGCAAGAGATTTCGATTAGCAAATACTACTACTAGTGAGTGACAGTTTCCGAGAACTTGCATTCGAATGCAAGAGATTTCGATTAGCGAATACTACTACTAGTGAGTGACAGTATCCGAGAACTTGCATTGGAATGCAAAAGATTTCGATAAGCGAATACTACTACTAGTGAGTGACAGTATCCGAATTATTGCATTCGAATGCATGAAATTTCGATTAGCGAATACTACTACTAGTGAGTGACAGTATCCGAATTATTGCATTCGAATGCAAGAAATTTCGATTAGCGAATACTACTACTAGTGAGTGACAGTATCCGAGAACTTGCAATCGAATGCAAGAGATTTCGATTAGCAAATACTACTACTAGTGAGTCACAGTTTCCGATAACTTGCATTCGAATGCAAGAGATTTTGATTAGCGAATACTACTACTAGTGATTGACAGTATCCGAATTATTGCATTCGAATGCATGAGATTTCGAGTAGCGAATACTACTACTAGTGAGTGACAGTATCCGATTTATTGCATTCGAATGCATGAAATTTCGATTAGCGAATACTACTACTAGTGAGTGACAGTATCCGAATTATTGCATTCGAATGCAAGAAATTTCGATTAGCGAATACTACTACTAGTGAGTGACAGCATCAGAGAACTTGCATTCGAATGCATGAGATTTCGATTAGCGAATACTACTACCATTGAGTGACAGTATCCGAGAACTTACATTCGAATGTATGAGATTTCGATTAGCGAATACTACGACTAGTGAGTGACAGTATCCGAGAACTAGCATTCGAATGCATGAGATTTCGGTTAGCGAATACTACTAATAGTGAGTGACAGTATCCGAATTATTGCATTCGAATGCAAGAGATTTCGATTAGCGAATACTACTACTAGTGAGTGACAGTATCCGAGAACTTGCATTCGAATGCAAGAGATTTCGATTACTCAGTACTACTACTAGTGAGTGACAGTATCCGAGAACTTGCATTCGAATGCATGAGATTTGGATTAGCGAATACTACTACTAGTGAGTGATAGTATCCGAGAACTTGCGTTCGAATGCATGAGATTTCGATTAGCGAATACTACTACTAGTGAGTGACAGTATCCGAGAACTTGCATTCGAAAGCAAGAGATTTCGATTACTCAATACTACTGCTAGTGAGTGACAGTATCCGAGAACTTGCATTCGAATGCATGAGATTTCGATTAGCGAATACTACTACTAGTGAGTGACAGTAACCGAATTATTGCATTCGAATGCAAGAGATTTCGATTAGCGAATACTACTACTAGTGAGTGACAGTATCCGAGAACTTGCATTCGAATGCAAGAGATTTGCATTAGCGAATACTACTACTAGTGAGTGACAGTATCCGAGAACTTGCATTCGAATGCAAGAGATTTCGATAAGCGAATACTACTACTAGTGAGTGACAGTATCCGAGAACTTGCATTCGAATGCCAGAGATTTCGATTACTCAATACTACTACTAGTGAGTGACAGTATCCGAGAACTTGCATTCGAATGCATGAGATTTCGATTAGCGAATACTACTACTAGTGAGTGACAGTATCCGAGAACTTGCATTCGATGCATGAGATTTCGATTAGCGAATACTACTACTAGTGAGTGACAGTATCCGAGAACTTGCATTCGAATGCATGAAATTTCGATTAGCGAATACTACTACTAGTGAGTGACAGTATCCGAGAACTTGCATTCGAATGCATGAAATTTCGATTAGCGAATACTACTACTAGTGAGTGACAGTATCCAAGAACTTGCATTCGAATGCATGAAATTTCGATTAGCGAATACTACTACTAGTGAGTGACAGTATTCGAGAACTTGCATTCGAATGCATGAAATTTCGATTAACGAATACTACTACTAGTGAGTGACAGTATCCGAATTATTGCATTCAAATGCAAGAGATTTCGATTAGCGAATACTACTACTAGTGAGTGACAGTATCCGAGAACTTGCATTCGAATGCAAGAGATTTCGATTAGCGAATACTACTACTATTGAGTGACAGTATCCGAGAACATGCATTCGAATGCAAGAGATTTCGATTAGCCAATACTACTACTAGTGAGTGACAGTATCCGAGAACTTGCATTCGAATGCAAGAGATTTCGATTAGCGAATACTACTACTAGTGAGTGACAGTATCCGAGAACTTGCATTCGAATGCAAGAGATTTCGATTAGCGAATACTACTGCTAGTGAGTAACAGAATCCGAGAACTTGCATTCGAATGCAAGAGATTTCGATTAGCCAATACTACTACTAGTGAGTGACAGTATCCGAGAACTTGCATTCGAATGCAAGAGATTTCGATTATCGAATACTACTACAAGTGAGTGAAAGTATCTGAGAACTTGCATCGAATGCAAGAGATTTCGATTAGCGAATACTACTACTAGTGAGTGAGAGTATCCGAGAACTTGCATTCGAAAGCATGAGACTTCGATTAGCGAATACTACTACTAGTGAGTGACAGTTTCCGAGAACTTGCATTATAATGCAAGAGATTTCGATTAGCAAATACTACTACTAGTGAGTGATAGTTTCCGAGAACTTGCATTCGAATGCAAGAGATTTCGATTAGCGAATACTACTACTAGTGAGTGACAGTTTCCGAGAACTCGCATTCGAATGCAAGAGTTTCGATTAGCGAAAACTACTACTAGTGAGTGACAGTATCCGAGAACTTGCATTCTAATGCAAGAGATTTCGATTAGCAAATACTACTACTAGTGAGTGACAGTTTCCGAGAACTTGCATTCGAATGCAAGAGATTTCGATTAGCGAATACTACTACTAGTGAGTGACAGAGTCCGAGAACTTGCATTCGAATGCAAGAGATTTCGATTAGCAAATACTACTACTAGTGAGTGACAGTTTCCGAGAACTTGCATTCGAATGCAAGAGATGTCGATTAGCGAATACTACTACTAATGAGTGACAGTATCCGAGAACTTGCATTGGAATGCAAAAGATTTCGATAAGCGAGTACTACTACTAGTGAGTGACAGTATCCGAATTATTGCATTCGAATGCATGAAATTTCGATTAGCGAATACTACTACTAGTGAGTGACAGTATCCGAATTATTGCATTCGAATGCAAGAAATTTCGATTAGCGAATACTACTACTAGTGAGTGACAGTATCCGAGAACTTGCAATCGAATGCAAGAGATTTCGATTAGCAAATACTACTACTAGTGAGTCACAGTTTCCGATAACTTGCATTCGAATGCAAGAGATTTCGATTAGCGAATACTACTACTAGTGATTGACAGTATCCGAATTATTGCATTCGAATGCATGAGATTTCGAGTAGCGAATACTACTACTAGTGAGTGACAGTATCCGATTTATTGCATTCGAATGCATGAAATTTCGATTAGCGAATACTACTACTAGTGAGTGACAGTATCCGAATTATTGCATTCGAATGCAAGAAATTTCGATTAGCGAATACTACTACTAGTGAGTGACAGCATCAGAGAACTTGCATTCGAATGCATGAGATTTCGATTAGCGAATACTACTACTATTGAGTGACAGTATCCGAGAACTTACATTCGAATGTATGAGATTTCGATTAGCGAATACTACGACTAGTGAATGACAGTATCCGAGAACTAGCATTCGAATGCATGAGATTTCGGTTAGCGAATACTACTACTAGTGAGTGACAGTATCCGAATTATTGCATTCGAAAGCAAGAGATTTCGATTAGCGAATACTACTACTAGTGAGTGACAGTATCCGAGAACTTGCATTCGAATGCAAGAGATTTCGATTACTCAGTACTACTACTAGTGAGTGACAGTATCCGAGAACTTGCATTCGAATGCATGAGATTTGGATTAGCGAATACTACTACTAGTGAGTGATAGTATCCGAGAACTTGCGTTCGAATGCATGAGATTTCGATTAGCGAATACTACTACTAGTGAGTGACAGTATCCGAGAACTTGCATTCGAATGCAAGAGATTTCGATTACTCAATACTACTGCTAGTGAGTGACAGTATCCGAGAACTTGCATTCGAATGCATGAGATTTCGATTAGCGAATACTACTACTAGTGAGTGACAGTAACCGAATTATTGCATTCGAATGCAAGAGATTTCGATTAGCGAATACTACTACTAGTGAGTGACAGTATCCGAGAACTTGCATTCGAATGCAAGAGATTTCGATTAGCGAATACTACTACTAGTGAGTGACAGTATCCGAGAACTTGCATTCGAATGCAAGAGATTTGCATTAGCGAATACTACTACTAGTGAGTGACAGTATCCGAGAACTTGCATTCGAATGCATGAGATTTCGATTAGCGAATACTACTACTAGTGAGTGACAGTATCCGAGAACTTGCATTCGATGCATGAGATTTCGATTAGCGAATACTACTACTAGTGAGTGACAGTATCCGAGAACTTGCATTCGAATGCATGAAATTTCGATTAGCGAATACTACTACTAGTGAGTGACAGTATCCGAGAACTTGCATTCGAATGCATGAAATTTCGATTAGCGAATACTACTACTAGTGAGTGACAGTATCCAAGAACTTGTTTTCGAATGCATGAAATTTCGATTAGCGAATACTACTACTAGTGAGTGACAGTATTCGAGAACTTGCATTCGAATGCATGAAATTTCGATTAACGAATACTACTACTAGTGAGTGACAGTATCCGAATTATTGCATTCGAATGCAAGAGATTTCGATTAGCGAATACTACTACTAGTGAGTGACAGTATCCGAGAACTTGCATTCGAATGCAAGAGATTTCGATTAGCGAATACTACTACTATTGAGTGACAGTATCCGAGAACATGCATTCGAATGCAAGAGATTTCGATTAGCCAATACTACTACTAGTGAGTGACAGTATCCGAGAACTTGCATTCGAATGCAAGAGATTTCGATTAGCGAATACTACTACTAGTGAGTGACAGTATCCGAGAACTTGCATTCGAATGCAAGAGATTTCGATTACCGAATACTACTACTAGTGAGTGAGAGTATCCGAGAACTTGCATTCGAAAGCATGAGACTTCGATTAGCGAATACTACTACTAGTGAGTGACAGTTTCCGAGAACTTGCATTATAATGCAAGAGATTTCGATTAGCAAATACTACTACTAGCGACTGACAGATTCCGAGAACTTGCATTCGAATGCAAGAGATTTCGATTAGCGAATACTACTACTACTGAGTGACAGTTTCCGAGAACTCGCATTCGAATGCAAGAGATTTCGATTAGCGAATACTACTACTAGTGAGTGACTGTATCCGAGAGCTTGCATTCAAATGCAAGAGATTTCGATTAGCAAATACTACTACTAGTGAGTGACAGTTTCCGAGAACTTGCATTCGAATGCAAGAGATTTCGATTAGCAAATACTACTACTAGTGAGTGACAGTTTCCGAGAACTTGCATTCGAATGCAAGAGATTTCGATTAGCGAATATTACTACTAGTGAGTGGCAGTATCCGAATTATTGCATTCGAATGCAAGAGATTTCGATTAGAGAATACTACTACTAGTGATTGACAGTATCCGAATTATTGCATTCGAATGCATGTGATTTCGATTAGCGAATACTACTACTAGTGAGTGACAGTGTCCGAATTATTGCATTCGAATGCATGAAATTTCGATTAACGAATACTACTACTAGTGAGTGACAGTATCCGAATTATTGCATTCGAATGCCAGAAATTTCGATTAGCGAATACTACTACTAGTGAGTGACAGTATCAGAGAACTTGCATTCGAATGCATGAGATTTCGATTAGCGAATACTACTACTATTGAGTGACAGTATCCGAGAACTTGCATTCGAATGCATGAGATTTCGATTAGCGAATACTACTACTAGTGAGTGACAGTATCCGAGAACTTGCATTCGAAGGCATGAGATTTCGGTTAGCGAATACTACTACTAGTGAGTGACAGTATCCGAATTATTGCATTCGAATGCAAGAGATTTCGATTAGCGAATACTACTACTAGTGAGTGACAGTATCCGAGAACTTGCATTCGAATGCAAGAGATTTCGATTACTCAATACTACTACTAGTGAGTGACAGTATCCGAGAACTTGCATTCGAATGCATGAGATTTGGATTAGCGAATACTACTACTAGTGAGTGATAGTATCCGAGAACTTGCGTTCGAATGCATGAGATTTCGATTAGCGAATACTACTACTAGTGAGTGACAGTATCCGAGAACTTGCATTCGAATGCAAGAGATTTCGATTACTCAATACTACTGCTAAAGAGTGACAGTATCCGAGAACTTGCATTCGAATGCATGAGATTTCGATTAGCGAATACTACTACTAGTGAGTGACAGTATCCGAGAACTTGCATTCGAATGCATGAGATTTCGATTAGCGAATACTACTACTAGTGAGTGACAGTATCCGAATTATTGCATTCGAATGCAAGAGATTTCGATTAGCGAATACTACTACTAGTGAGTGAGAGTATCCGAGAACTTGCATTCGAATGCAAGAGATTTCGATTAGCGAATACTACTACTAGTGAGTGACAGTATCCGAGAACTTGCATTCGAATGCAAGAGATTTGCATTAGCGAATACTACTACTAGTGAGTGACAGTATCCGAGAACGTGCATTCGAATGCAAGAGATTTCGATAAGCGAATACTACTACTAGTGAGTGACAGTATCCGAGAACTTGCATTCGAATGCAAGAGATTTCGATTACTCAATACTACTACTAGTGAGTGACAGTATCCGAGAACTTGCATTCGAATGCATGAAATTTCGATTAGCGAATACTACTACTAGTGAGTGACAGTATCCGAGAACTTGCATTCGAATGCATGAAATTTCGATTAGCGAATACTACTACAAGTGAGTGACAGTATCCAAGAACTTGCATTCGAATGCATGAAATTTCGATTAGCGAATACTACTACTAGTGAGTGACAGTATCCGAGAACTTTCATTCGAATGCATGGGATTTCGATTAGCGTATACTACTACTAGTGAGTGACAGTATCCGAGAACTTGCATTCGAATGCATGAAATTGCGATTAGCGAATACTACTACTAGTGAGTGACAGTATCCGAATTATTGCATTCGAATGCAAGAGATTTCGATTAGCGAATACTACTACTAGTGAGTGACAGTATCCGAGAACTTGCATTCGAATGCAAGAGATTTCGATTAGCGAATACTACTGCTAGTGAGTAACAGAATCCGAGAACTTGCATTCGAATGCAAGAGATTTCGATTAGCCAATACTACTACTAGTGAGCGACAGTATCCGAGAACTTGCATTCGAATGCAAGAGATTTCGATTAGCGAATACTACTACTAGTGAGTGACAGTATCTGAGAACTTGCATCGAATGCAAGAGATTTCGATTACTTAATACTACTACTAGTGAGTGACAGTATCCGAGAACTTGCATTCGAATGCATGAGATTTCGATTAGCGAATACTACTACTAGTGAGTGATAGTATTTGAGAACTTGCATTCCTGTGCACGAGATTTCAATTAGCGAATGCTACTACTAGTGAGTGAGAGTATCCGAGAACTTGCATTCGAAAGCATGAGACTTTGATTAGCGAATACTACTACTAGTGAGTGACAGTTTCCGAGAACTTGCATTATAATGCAAGAGATTTCGATTAGCAAATACTACTACTAGTGAGTGACAGTTTCCGAGAACTTGCATTCGAATGCAAGAGACTTCAATTAGCGAATACTACTACTAGTGAGTGACAGTTTCCGAGAACTCGCATTCGAATGCAAGAGATTTCGATTACGAAAACTACTACTAGTGAGTGACAGTATCCGAGAACTTGCATTCGAATGCAAGAGATTTCGATTAGCAAATACTACTACTAGTGAGTGACAGTTTCCGAGAACTTGCATTCGAATGCAAGAGATTTCGATTAGCGAATACTACTACTAGTGAGTGACAGTATCCGAGAACTTGCATTCGAATGCAAGAGATTTCGATTAGCAAATACTACTACTAGTGAGTGACAGTTTCCGAGAAATTGCATTCGAATGCAAGAGATTTCGATTAGCGAATACTACTACTAGTGAGTGACAGTATCCGAGAACTTGCATTCAAATGCAAGAGATTTCGATAAGCGAATACTACCACTAGTGAGTGACAGTATCCGAATTATTGCATTCGAATGTATGAAATTTCGATTAGCGAATACTACTACTAGTGAGTGACAGTATCCGAATTATTGCATTCGAATGCATGAGATTTCGATTAGCGAATACTACTAGTATTGAGTGACAGTATCCGAGAACTTGCATTCGAATGCATGAGATTTCGATTAGCGAATACTACTACTAGTAAGTGACAGTATCCGAGAACTTGCATTCGCATGCATGAGATTTCGGTTAGCGAATACTACTACTAGTGAGTGACAGTATCCGAAATATTGCACTCGAATGCAAGAGATTTCGATTAGCGAATACTACTACTAGTGAGTGACAGTATCCGAGAACTTGCATTCGAATGCAAGAGATTTCGATTACTCAATACTACTACTAGTGAGTGACAGTATCCGAGAACTTGCATTCGAATGCATGAGATTTCGATTAGCGAATACTACTACTAGTGAGTGATAGTCTCCGAGAACTTGCTTTCGAATGCATGAGATTTCGATTAGCGAATACTACTACTAGTGAGTGACAGTATCCGAGAACTTGCATTCGAATGCAAGAGATTTCGATTACTCAATACCACTGCTAGTGAGTGACAGTATCCGAGAACCTGCATTCCGAATGCATGAGATTTCGATTAGTGAATACTACTACTAGTGAGTGACAGTATCCGAGAACTTGCATTCGAATGCATGAGATTTCGATTAGCGAATACTACTACTAGTGAGTGACAGTATCCGAATTATTGCATTCGAATGCAAGAGATTTCGATTAGCGAATACTACTACTAGTGAGTGACAGTATCCGAGAACTTGCATTCGAATGCAAGAGATTTCGATTAGCGAATACTACTACTAGTGAGTGACAGTATCCGAGAACTTGCATTCGAATGCAAGAGATTTCGATTAGCGAATACTACTACTAGTGAGTGACAGTATCCGAGAACTTGCATTCGAATGCAAGAGATTTCGATAAGCGAATACTACTACTAGTGAGTGACAGTATCCGAGAACTTGCATTCCAATGCAAGAGATTTCGATTACTCAATACTACTACTAGTGAGTGCCAGTATCCGAGAACTTGCATTCGAAGGCATGAGATTTCGATTAGCGAATACTACTACTAGTGAGTGACAGTGTCCGAGAACTTGCATTCGATGCATGAGAGTTCGATTAGCTAATACTACTACTAGTGAGTGACAGTATCCGAGAACTTGCATTCGAATGCATGAAATTTCGATTAGCGAATACTACTACTAGTGAGTGACAGTATCCGAGAACTTGCATTCGAATGCATGAAATTTCGATTAGCGAATACTACTACTAGTGAGTGACAGTATCCAAGAACTTGCATTCGAATGCATGAAATTTCGATTAGCGAATACTAATACTAGTGGGTGACAGTATCCGAGAACTTGCATTCGAATTCATTGGATTTCGATTAGCGAATACTACTACTAGTGAATGACAGTATCCTAGAACTTGCATTCGAATGCATGAAATTGCGATTAGCGAATACTACTACTAGTGAGTGACAGTATCCGAATTATTGCATTCGAATGCAAGAGATTTCGATTAGCAAATACTACTACTAGTGAGTGACAGTATCCGAGAACTTGCATTCGAATGCAAGAGATTTCGATTAGCGAATACTACTGCTAGTGAGTAACAGAATCCAAGAACTTGCATTCGAATGCAAGAGATTTCGATTAGCCAATACTACTACTAGTGAGTGACAGTATCCGAGAACTTGCACTCGAATGCAAGAGATTTCGATTAGCGAATACTACTACTAGTGAGTGAAAGTATCTGAGAACTTGCATCGAATGCAAGAGATTTCGATTAGCGAATACTACTACTAGTGAGTGAGAGTATCCGAGAACTTGCATTCGAAAGCATGAGACTTCGATTAGCGAATACTACTACTAGTGAGTGACAGTTTCCGAGAACTTGCATTATAATGCAAGAGATTTCGATTAGCAAATACTACTACTAGTGAGTGATAGTTTCCGAGAACTTGCATTCGAATACAAGAGATTTCGATTAGCGAATACTACTACTAGTGAGTGACAGTTTCCGAGAACTCGCATTCGAATGCAAGAGCTTCGATTAGCAAAAACTACTACTAGTGAGTGACAGTATCCGAGAACTTGCATTCGAATGCAAGAGATTTCGATTAGCAAATACTACTACTAGTGAGTGACAGTTTCCGAGAACTTGCATTCGAATGCAAGAGATTTCGATTAGCGAATACTACTACTAGTGAGTGACAGTGTCCGAGAACTTGCATTCGAATGCAAGAGATTTCGATTAGCAAATACTACTACTAGTTAGTGACAGTTTTCGAGAACTTGCATTCGAATGCAAGAGATTTCGATTAGCGAATACTACTACTAGTGAGTGACAGTATCCGAGAACTTGCATTGGAATGCAAAAGATTTCGATAAGCGAATACTACTACCAGTGAGTGACAGTATCCGAATTATTGCATTCGAATGCATGAAATTTCGATTAGCGAATACTACTACTAGTGAGTGACAGTATCCGAATTATTGCATTCGAATGCAAGAAATGTCGATTAGCGAATACTACTGCTAGTGAGTGACAGTATCCGAGAACTTGCAATCGAATGCAAGAGATTTCGATTAGATAATACTACTACTAGTGAGTCACAGTTTCCGATAACTTGCATTCGAATGCAAGAGATTTCGATTAGCGAATACCACTACTAGTGATTGACAGTATCCGAATTATTGCATTCGAATGCATGAAATTTCGATTAGCGAATACTACTACTAGTGAGTGACAGTATCCGAATTATTGCATTCGAATGCAAGAAATTTCGATTAGCGAATACTACTACTAGTGAGTGACAGCATCAGAGAACTTGCATTCGAATGCATGAGATTTCGATTAGCGAATACTACTACTATTGAGTGACAGTATCCGAGAACTTACATTCGAATGCATGAGATTTCGATTAGCGAATACTACGACTAGTGAGTGACAGTATCCGAGAACTAGCATTCGAATGCATGAGATTTCGGTTAGCGAATACTACTACTAGTGAGTGACAGTATCCGAATTATTGCATTCGAATGCAAGAGATTTCGATTAGCAAATACTACTACTAGTGAGTGACAGTATCCGAGAACTTGCATTCGAATGCAAGAGATTTCGATTACTCAGTACTACTACTAGTGAGTGACAGTATCCGAGAACTTGCATTCGAATGCATGAGATTTGGATTAGCGAATACTACTACTAGTGAGTGATAGTATCCCAGAACTTGCGTTCGAATGCATGAGATTTCGATTAGCGAATACTACTACTAGTGAGTGACAGTATCCGAGAACTTGCATTCGAATGCAAGAGATTTCGATTACTCAATACTACTGCTAGTGAGTGACAGTATCCGAGAACTTGCATTCGAATGCAAGAGACTTCGATTAGCGAATACTACTACTAGTGAGTGACAGTATCCGAGAACTTGCATTCGAATGCAAGAGATTTCGATTAGCAAATACTACTACTAGTGAGTGACAGTTTCCGAGAAATTGAATTCGATTGCAAGAGATTTCGATTAGCGAATACTACTACTAGTGAGTGACAGTATCCGAGAACTTGCATTCAAATGCAAGAGATTTCGATAAGCGAATACTACTACTAGTGAGTGACAGTATCCGAATTATTGCATTCGAATGTATGAAATTTCGATTAGCGAATACTACTACTAGTGAGTGACAGTATCCGAATTATTGCATTCGAATGCATGAGATTTCGATTAGCGAATACTACTAGTATTGAGTGACAGTATCCGAGAACTTGCATTCGAATGCATGAGATTTCGATTAGCGAATACTACTACTAGTAAGTGACAGTATCCGAGAACTTGCATTCGCATGCATGAGATTTCGGTTAGCGAATACTACTACTAGTGAGTGACAGTATCCGAAATATTGCACTCGAATGCAAGAGATTTCGATTAGCGAATACTACTACTAGTGAGTGACAGTATGCGAGAACTTGCATTCGAATGCAAGAGATTCCGATTACTCAATACTACTACTAGTGAGTGACAGTATTCGAGAACTTGCATTCGAATGCATGAGATTTCGATTAGCGAATATTACTACTAGTGAGTGATAGTCTCCGAGAACTTGCTTTCGAATGCATGAGATTTCGATTAGCGAATACTACTACTAGTGAGTGACAGTATCCGAGAACTTGCATTCGAATGCAAGAGATTTCGATTACTCAATACCACTGCTAGTGAGTGACAGTATCCGAGAACCTGCATTCCGAATGCATGAGATTTCGATTAGTGAATACTACTACTAGTGAGTGACAGTATCCGAGAACTTGCATTCGAATGCATGAGATTTCGATTAGCGAATACTACTACTAGTGAGTGACAGTATCCGAATTATTGCATTCGAATGCAAGAGATTTCGATTAGCGAATACTAGTACTAGTGAGTGACAGTATCCGAGAACTTGCATTCGAATGCAAGAGATTTCGATTAGCGAATACTACTACTAGTGAGTGACAGTATCCGAGAACTTGCATTCGAATGCAAGAGATTTCGATAAGCGAATACTGCTACTAGTGAGTGACAGTATCCGAGAACTTGCATTCCAATGCAAGAGATTTCGATTACTCAATACTACTACTAGTGAGTGCCAGTATCCGAGAACTTGCATTCGAAGGCATGAGATTTCGATTAGCGAATACTACTACTAGTGAGTGACAGTATCCGAGAACTTGCATTCGATGCATGAGATTTCGATTAGCGAATACTACTACTAGTGAGTGACAGTATCCGAGAACTTGCATTCGAATGCATGAAATTTCGATTAGCGAATACTACTACTAGTGAGTGACAGTATCCGAGAACTTGCATTCGAATGCATGAAATTTCGATTAGCGAATACTACTACTAGTGAGTGACAGTATCCAAGAACTTGCATTCGAATGCATGAAATTTCGATTAGCGAATACTAATACTAGTGGGTGACAGTATCCGAGAACTTGCATTCGAATTCATTGGATTTCGATTAGCGAATACTTCTACTAGTGAACGACAGTATCCTAGAACTTGCATTCGAATGCATGAAATTGCGATTAGCGAATACTACTACTAGTGAGTGACAGTATCCGAATTATTGCATTCGAATGCAAGAGATTTCGATTAGCAAATACTACTACTAGTGAGTGACAGTATCCGAGAACTTGCATTCGAATTCAAGAGATTTCGATTAGCGAATACTACTGCTAGTGAGTAACAGAATCCAAGAACTTGCATTCGAATGCAAGAGATTTCGATTAGCCAATACTACTACTAGTGAGTGACAGTATCCGAGAACTTGCACTCGAATGCAAGAGATTTCGATTAGCGAATACTACTACTAGTGAGTGAAAGTATCTGAGAACTTGCATCGAATGCAAGAGATTTCGATTAGCGAATACTACTACTAGTGAGTGAGAGTATCCGAGAACTTGCATTCGAAAGCATGAGACTTCGATTAGCGAATACTACTACTAGTGAGTGACAGTTTCCGAGAACTTGCATTATAATGCAAGAGATTTCGATTAGCAAATACTACTACTAGTGAGTGATAGTTTCCGAGAACTTGCATTCGAATGCAAGAGATTTCGATTAGCGAATACTACTACTAGTGAGTGACAGTTTCCGAGAACTCGCATTCGAATGCAAGAGTTTCGATTAGCAAAAACTACTACTAGTGAGTGACAGTATCCGAGAACTTGCATTCGAATGCAAGAGATTTCGATTAGCGAATACTACTACTAGTGAGTGACAGTTTCCGAGAACTCGCATTCGAATGCAAGAGTTTCGATTAGCAAAAACTACTACTAGTGAGTGACAGTATCCGAGAACTTGCATTCGAATGCAAGAGATTTCGATTAGCAAATACTACTACTAGTGAGTGACAGTATCCGAGAACTTGCAATGGAATGCAAAAGATTTCGATAAGCGAATACTACTACCAGTGAGTGACAGTATCCGAATTATTGCATTCGAATGCATGAAATTTCGATTAGCGAATACTACTACTAGTGAGTGACAGTATCCGAATTATTGCATTCGAATGCAAGAAATGTCGATTAGCGAATACTACTGCTAGTGAGTGACAGTATCCGAGAACTTGCAATCGAATGCATGAGATTTCGATTAGCAAATACTACTACTAGTGAGTCACAGTTTCCGATAACTTGCATTCGAATGCAAGAGATTTCGATTAGCGAATACCACTACTAGTGATTGACAGTATCCGAATTATTGCATTCGAATACATGAAATTTCGATTAGCGAATACTACTACTAGTGAGTGACAGTATCCGAATTATTGCATTCGAATGCAAGAAATTTCGATTAGCGAATACTACTACTAGTGAGTGACAGCATCAGAGAACTTGCATTCGAATGCATGAGATTTCGATTAGCGAATACTACTACTATTGAGTGACAGTATCCGAGAACTTACATTCGAATGCATGAGATTTCGATTAGCGAATACTACGACTTGTGAGTGACAGTATCCGAGAACTAGCATTCGAATGCATGAGATTTCGTTTAGCGAATACTACTACTAGTGAGTGACAGTATCCGAATTATTGCATTCGAATGCAAGAGATTTCGATTAGCAAATACTACTACTAGTGAGTGACAGTATCCGAGAACTTGCATTCGAATGCAAGAGATTTCGATTACTCAGTACTACTACTAGTGAGTGACAGTATCCGAGAACTTGCATTCGAATGCATGAGATTTGGATTAGCGAATACTACTACTAGTGAGTGATAGTATCCGAGAACTTGCGTTCGAATGCATGAGATTTCGATTAGCGAATACTACTACTAGTGAGTGACAGTATCCGAGAACTTGCATTCGAATGCAAGAGATTTCGATTACTCAATACTACTGCTAGTGAGTGACAGTATCCGAGAACTTGCATTCGAATGCATGAGATTTCGATTAGCGAATACTACTACTAGTGAGTGACAGTAACCGAATTATTACATTCGAATGCAAGAGATTTCGATTAGCGAATACTTCTACTAGTGAGTGACAGTATCCGAAAACTTGCATTCGAATGCAAGAGATTTCGATTAGCAAATACTACTACTAGTGAGTGACAGTATCCGAGAACTTGCATTCGAATGCAAGAGATTTCGATTAGGGAATACTACTGCTAGTGAGTAACAGAATCCAAGAACTTGCATTCGAATGCAAGAGATTTCGATTAGCCAATACTACTACTAGTGAGTGACAGTATCCGAGAACTTGCACTCGAATGCAAGAGATTTCGATTAGCGAATACTACTACTAGTGAGTGAAAGTATCTGAGAACTTGCATCGAATGCAAGAGATTTCGATTAGCGAATACTACTACTAGTGAGTGAGAGTATCCGAGAACTTGCATTCGAAAGCATGAGACTTCGATTAGCGAATACTACTACTAGTGAGTGACAGTTTCCGAGAACTTGCATTATAATGCAAGAGATTTCGATTAGCAAATACTACTACTAGTGAGTGATAGTTTCCGAGAACTTGCATTCGAATGCAAGAGATTTCGATTAGCGAATACTACTACTAGTGAGTGACAGTTTCCGAGAACTCGCATTCGAATGCAAGAGTTTCGATTAGCAAAAACTACTACTAGTGAGTGACAGTATCCGAGAACTTGCATTCGAATGCAAGAGATTTCGATTAGCAAATACTACTACTAGTGAGTGACAGTATCCGAGAACTTGCAATGGAATGCAAAAGATTTCGATAAGCGAATACTACTACCAGTGAGTGACAGTATCCGAATTATTGCATTCGAATGCATGAAATTTCGATTAGCGAATACTACTACTAGTGAGTGACAGTATCCGAATTATTGCATTCGAATGCAAGAAATGTCGATTAGCGAATACTACTGCTAGTGAGTGACAGTATCCGAGAACTTGCAATCGAATGCATGAGATTTCGATTAGCAAATACTACTACTAGTGAGTCACAGTTTCCGATAACTTGCATTCGAATGCAAGAGATTTCGATTAGCGAATACCACTACTAGTGATTGACAGTATCCGAATTATTGCATTCGAATACATGAAATTTCGATTAGCGAATACTACTACTAGTGAGTGACAGTATCCGAATTATTGCATTCGAATGCAAGAAATTTCGATTAGCGAATACTACTACTAGTGAGTGACAGCATCAGAGAACTTGCATTCGAATGCATGAGATTTCGATTAGCGAATACTACTACTATTGAGTGACAGTATCCGAGAACTTACATTCGAATGCATGAGATTTCGATTAGCGAATACTACGACTTGTGAGTGACAGTATCCGAGAACTAGCATTCGAATGCATGAGATTTCGTTTAGCGAATACTACTACTAGTGAGTGACAGTATCCGAATTATTGCATTCGAATGCAAGAGATTTCGATTAGCAAATACTACTACTAGTGAGTGACAGTATCCGAGAACTTGCATTCGAATGCAAGAGATTTCGATTACTCAGTACTACTACTAGTGAGTGACAGTATCCGAGAACTTGCATTCGAATGCATGAGATTTGGATTAGCGAATACTACTACTAGTGAGTGATAGTATCCGAGAACTTGCGTTCGAATGCATGAGATTTCGATTAGCGAATACTACTACTAGTGAGTGACAGTATCCGAGAACTTGCATTCGAATGCAAGAGATTTCGATTACTCAATACTACTGCTAGTGAGTGACAGTATCCGAGAACTTGCATTCGAATGCATGAGATTTCGATTAGCGAATACTACTACTAGTGAGTGACAGTAACCGAATTATTACATTCGAATGCAAGAGATTTCGATTAGCGAATACTTCTACTAGTGAGTGACAGTATCCGAGAACTTGCATTCGAATGCAAGAGATTTCGATTAGCAAATACTACTACTAGTGAGTGACAGTATCCGAGAACTTGCATTCGAATGCAAGAGATTTCGATTAGGGAATACTACTGCTAGTGAGTAACAGAATCCAAGAACTTGCATTCGAATGCAAGAGATTTCGATTAGCCAATACTACTACTAGTGAGTGACAGTATCCGAGAACTTGCACTCGAATGCAAGAGATTTCGATTAGCGAATACTACTACTAGTGAGTGAAAGTATCTGAGAACTTGCATCGAATGCAAGAGATTTCGATTAGCGAATACTACTACTAGTGAGTGAGAGTATCCGAGAACTTGCATTCGAAAGCATGAGACTTCGATTAGCGAATACTACTACTAGTGAGTGACAGTTTCCGAGAACTTGCATTATAATGCAAGAGATTTCGATTAGCAAATACTACTACTAGTGAGTGATAGTTTCCGAGAACTTGCATTCGAATGCAAGAGATTTCGATTAGCGAATACTACTACTAGTGAGTGACAGTTTCCGAGAACTCGCATTCGAATGCAAGAGTTTCGATTAGCAAAAACTACTACTAGTGAGTGACAGTATCCGAGAACTTGCATTCGAATGCAAGAGATTTCGATTAGCGAATACTACTACTAGTGAGTGACAGTTTCCGAGAACTCGCATTCGAATGCAAGAGTCTCGATTAGCAAAAACTACTACTAGTGAGTGACAGTATCCGAGAACTTGCATTCGAATGCAAGAGATTTCGATTAGCAAATACTACTACTAGTGAGTGACAGTATCCGAGAACTTGCATTGGAATGCAAAAGATTTCGATAAGCGAATACTACTACCAGTGAGTGACAGTATCCGAATTATTGCATTCGAATGCATGAAATTTCGATTAGCGAATACTACTACTAGTGAGTGACAGTATCCGAATTATTGCATTCGAATGCAAGAAATGTCGATTAGCGAATACTACTGCTAGTGAGTGACAGTATCCGAGAACTTGCAATCCAATGCATGAGATTTCGATTAGCAAATACTACTACTAGTGAGTCACAGTTTCCGATAACTTGCATTCGAATGCAAGAGATTTCGATTAGCGAATACCACTACTAGTGATTGACAGTATCCGAATTATTGCATTCGAATGCATGAATTTTCGATTAGCGAATACTACTACTAGTGAGTGACAGTATCCGAATTATTGCATTCGAATGCAAGAAATTTCGATTAGCGAATACTACTACTAGTGAGTGACAGCATCAGAGAACTTGCATTCGAATGCATGAGATTTCGATTAGCGAATACTACTACTATTGAGTGACAGTATCCGAGAACTTACATTCGAATGCATGAGATTTCGATTAGCGAATACTACGACTAGTGAGTGACAGTATCCGAGAACTAGCATTCGAATGCATGAGATTTCGTTTAGCGAATACTACTACTAGTGAGTGACAGTATCCGAATTATTGCATTCGAATGCAAGAGATTTCGATTAGCAAATACTACTACTAGTGAGTGACAGTATCCGAGAACTTGCATTCGAATGCAAGAGATTTCGATTACTCAGTACTACTACTAGTGAGTGACAGTATCCGAGAACTTGCATTCGAATGCATGAGATTTGGATTAGCGAATACTACTACTAGTGAGTGATAGTATCCGAGAACTTGCGTTCGAATGCATGAGATTTCGATTAGCGAATACTACTACTAGTGAGTGACAGTATCCGAGAACTTGCATTCGAATGCAAGAGATTTCGATTACTCAATACTACTGCTAGTGAGTGACAGTATCCGAGAACTTGCATTCGAATGCATGAGATTTCGATTAGCGAATACTACTACTAGTGAGTGACAGTATCCGAGAACTTGCATTCGAATGCAAGAGATTTCGATTACTCAATACTACTGCTAGTGAGTGACAGTATCCGAGAACTTGCATTCGAATGCAAGAGATTTCGATTAGCGAATACTACTACTAGTGAGTGACAGTATCCGAGAACTTGCATTCGAATGCAAGAGATTTGCATTAGCGAATACTACTACTAGTGAGTGACAGTATCCGAGAACTTGCATTCGAATGCAAGAGATTTCGATAAGCGAATACTACTACTAGTGAGTGACAGTATCCGAGAACTTGCATTTGAATGCCAGAGATTTCGATTACTCAATACTACTACTAGTGAGTGACAGTATCCGAGAACTTGCATTCGAATGCATGAGATTTCGATTAGCGAATACTACTACTAGTGAGTGACAGTATCCGAGAACTTGCATTCGATGCATGAGATTTCGATTAGCGAATACTACTACTAGTGAGTGACAGTATCCGAGAACTTGCATTCGAAAGCATGAAATTTCGATTAGCGAATACTACTACTAGTGAGTGACAGTATCCGAGAACTTGCATTCGAATGCATGAAATTTCGATTAGCGAATACTACTACTAGTGAGTGACAGTATCCAAGAACTTGCATTCGAATGCATGAAATTTCGATTAGCGAATACTACTACTAGTGAGTGACAGTATCCGAGAACTTGCATTCGAATGCTTGAAATTTCGATTAACGAATACTACTACTAGTGAGTGACAGTATCCGAATTAGTGCATTCGAATGCAAGAGATTTCGATTAGCGAATACTACTACTAGTGAGTGACAGTATCCGAGAACTTGCATTCGAATGCAAGAGATTTCGATTAGCGAATACTACTACTAGTGAGTGACAGTATCCGAGAACTTGCATTCGAATGCAAGAGATTTCGATTAGCCAATACTACTACTACTAGTGAGTGACAGTATCCGAGAACTTGCATTCGAATGCAAGAGATTTCGATTAGCGAATACTACTACTAGTGAGTGACAGTATCCGAGAACTTGCATTCGAATGCGAGAGATTTCGAATACCGAATACTACTACTAGTGAGTGAGAGTATCCGAGAACTTGCATTCGAAAGCATGAGACTTCGATTAGCGAATACTACTACTAGTGAGTGACAGTTTCCGAGAACTTGCATTATAATGCAAGAGATGTCGATTAGCAAATACTACTACTAGTGAGTGACAGATTCCGAGAACTTGCATTCAAATGCAAGAGATTTCGATTAGCGAATACTACTACTAGTGAGTGACAGCTTCCGAGAACTCGCATTCGAATGCAAGAGATTTCGATTAGCGAATACTACTACTAGTGAGTGACTGTATCCGAGAGCTTGCATTCAAATGCAAGAGATTTCGATTAGCAAATACTACCACTAGTGAGTGACAGTTTCCGAGAACTTGCATTCGAATGCAAGAGATTTCGATTAGCGAATACTACTACTAGTGAGTGACAGTATCCGAGAACTTGCATTCGAATGCGAGAGATTTCGATTAGCAAATACTACTACTAATGAGTGACAGTTTCCGAGAACTTGCATTCGAATGCAAGAGATTTCGATTAGCGAATATTACTACTAGAGATTGGCAGTATCCGAATTATTGCATTCGAATGCAAGAGATTTCTATTAGCGAATACTACTACTAGTGATTGACAGTATCCGAATTATTGCATTCGAATGCATGTGATTTCGATTAGCGAATACTACTACTAGTGAGTGACAGTGTCCGAATTATTGCATTCGAATGCATGACATTTCGATTAACGAATACTACTACTAGTTAGTGACAGTATCCGAATTATTGCATTCGAATGCAAGAAATGTCGATTAGCGAATACTACTACTAGTGAGTGGCAGTATCAGAGAACTTGCATTCGAATGCATGAGATTTCGATTAGCGAATACTACTACTAGTGAGTGACAGTATCCGAGAACTTGCATTCGAAGGCATGAGATTTCGGTTAGCGAATACTACCACTAGTGAGTGACAGTATCCGAATTATTGCATTCGAATGCAAGAGATTTCGATTAGCGAATACTACTACTAGTGAGTGACAGTATCCGAGAACTTGCATTCGAATGCATGAAATTTCGATTAGCGAATACTACTACTAGTGAGTGACAGTATCCAAGAACTTGCATTCGAATGCATGAAATTTCGATTAGCGAATACTACTACTAGTGAGTGACAGTATCCGAGAACTTGCATTCGAATGCATGAAATTTCGATTAACGAATACTACTACTAGTGAGTGACAGTATCCGAATTAGTGCATTCGAATGCAAGAGATTTCGATTAGCGAATACTACTACTAGTGAGTGACAGTATCCGAGAACTTGCATTCGAATGCAAGAGATTTCGATTAGCGAATACTACTACTAGTGAGTGACAGTATCCGAGAGCTTGCATTCGAATGCAAGAGATTTCGATTAGCCAATACTACTACTAGTGAGTGACAGTATCCGAGAACTTGCATTCGAATGCAAGAGATTTCGATTAGCGAATACTACTACTAGAGAGTGACAGTATCCGAGAACTTGCATTCGAATGCAAGAGATTTTGAATACCGAATACTACTACTAGTGAGTGAGAGTATTCGAGAACTTGCATTCGAAAGCATGAGACTTCGATTAGCGAATACTACTACTAGTGAGTGACAGTTTCCGAGAACTTGCATTATAATGCAAGAGATGTCGATTAGCAAATACTACTACTAGTGAGTGACAGATTCCGAGAACTTGCATTCGAATGCAAGAGATTTCGATTAGCGAATACTACTACTAGTGAGTGACAGTATCCGAGAACTTGCATTCGATTGCATGAAATTTCGATTAGCGAATACTACTACTAGTGAGTGACAGTATCCGAGAACTTGCATTCGAATGCATGAAATTTCGATTAGCGAATACTACTACTAGTGAGTGACAGTATCCAAGAACTTGCATTCGAATGCATGAAATTTCGATTAGCGAATACTAATACTAGTGGGTGAGAGTATCCGAGAACTTGCATTCGAATTCATGGGATTTCGATTAGCGAATACTACTACTAGTGAATGACAGTATCCTAGAACTTGCATTCGAATGCATGAAATTGCGATTAGCGAATACTACTACTAGTGAGTGACAGTATCCGAATTATTGCATTCGAATGCAAGAGATTTCGATTAGCGAATACTACTACTAGTGAGTGACAGTATCCGAGAACTTGCATTCGAATGCAAGAGATTTCGATTAGCGAATACTACTGCTAGTGAGTAACAGAATCCAAGAACTTGCATTCGAATGCAAGAGATTTCGATTAGCCAATACTACTACTAGTGAGTGACAGTATCCGAGAACTTGCACTCGAATGCAAGAGATTTCGATTAGCGAATACTACTACTAGTGATTGACAGTATCCGAATTATTGCATTCAAATGCATGTGATTTCGATTAGCGAATACTACTACTAGTGAGTGACAGTGTCCGAATTATTGCATTCGAATGCATGACATTTCGATTAACGAATACTACTACTAGTTAGTGACAGTATCCGAATTATTGCATTCGAATGCAAGAAATTTCGATTAGCGAATACTACTACTAGTGAGTGACAGTATCAGAGAACTTGCATTCGAATGCATGAGATTTCGATTAGCGAATACTACGACTAGTGAGTGACAGTATCCGAGAACTTGCATTCGAATGCGAGAGATTTCGAATACCGAATACTACTACTAGTGAGTGAGAGTATCCGAGAACTTGCATTCGAAAGCATGAAATTTCG
Source organism: Tenodera sinensis (assembly GCA_030765045.1). NCBI lineage: Eukaryota > Metazoa > Arthropoda > Insecta > Mantodea > Mantidae > Tenodera > Tenodera sinensis. Next base: position 2,255,879 of record JAUKNM010000016.1, read on the forward strand.
ATTAGCGAATACTACTACTAGTGAGTGACAGTATCCGAGAACTTGCATTCGAATGCATGAAATTTCGATTAGCGAATACTACTACTAGTGAGTGACAGTATCCAAGAACTTGCATTCGAATGCATGAGATTTCGATTAGCGAATACTACTACTAGTGAGTGACAGTATCCGAGAACTTGCATTCGAAGGCATGAGATTTCGGTTAGCGAATACTACCACTAGTGAGTGACAGTATCCGAATTATTGCATTCGAATGCAAGAGATTTCGATTAGCGAATACTACTACTAGTGAGTGACAGTATCCGAGAACTTGCATTCGAATGCAAGAGATTTCGATTACTCAATACTACTACTAGTGAGTGACAGTATCCGAGAACTTGCATTCGAATGCATGAGATTTGGATTAGCGAATACTACTACTAGTGAGTGATAGTATCCGAGAACTTGCGTTCGAATGCATGAGATTTCGATTAGCGAATACTACTACTAGTGAGTGACAGTATCCGAGAACTTGCATTCGAATGCAAGAGATTTCGATTACTCAATACTACTGCTAGTGAGTGACAGTATCCGAGAACTTGCATTCGAATGCAAGAGATTTCGATTAGCGAATACCACTACTAGTGATTGACAGTATCCGAATTATTGCATTCGAATGCATGAAATTTCGATTAGCGAATACTACTACTAGTGAGTGACAGTATCCGAATTATTGCATTCGAATGCAAGAAATTTCGATTAGCGAATACTACTACTAGTGAGTGACAGCATCAGAGAACTTGCATTCGAATGCATGAGATTTCGATTAGCGAATACTACTACTATTGAGTGACAGTATCCGAGAACTTGCATTCGAATGCATGAAATTTCGATTAGCGAATACTACTACTAGTGAGTGACAGTATCCAAGAACTTGCATTCGAATGCATGAAATTTCGATTAGCGAATACTAATACTAGTGGGTGAGAGTATCCGAGAACTTGCATTCGAATTCATGGGATTTCGATTAGCGAATACTACTACTAGTGAATGACAGTATCCTAGAACTTGCATTCGAATGCATGAAATTGCGATTAGCGAATACTACTACTAGTGAGTGACAGTATCCGAATTATTGCATTCGAATGCAAGAGATTTCGATTAGCGAATACTACTACTAGTGAGTGACAGTATCCGAGAACTTGCATTCGAATGCAAGAGATTTCGATTAGCGAATACTACTGCTAGTGAGTAACAGAATCCAAGAACTTGCATTCGAATGCAAGAGATTTCGATTAGCCAATACTACTACTAGTGAGTGACAGTATCCGAGAACTTGCACTCGAATGCAAGAGATTTCGATTAGCGAATACTACTACTAGTGATTGACAGTATCCGAATTATTGCATTCAAATGCATGTGATTTCGATTAGCGAATACTACTACTAGTGAGTGACAGTGTCCGAATTATTGCATTCGAATGCATGACATTTCGATTAACGAATACTACTACTAGTTAGTGACAGTATCCGAATTATTGCATTCGAATGCAAGAAATTTCGATTAGCGAATACTACTACTAGTGAGTGACAGTATCAGAGAACTTGCATTCGAATGCATGAGATTTCGATTAGCGAATACTACGACTAGTGAGTGACAGTATCCGAGAACTTGCATTCGAATGCGAGAGATTTCGAATACCGAATACTACTACTAGTGAGTGAGAGTATACGAGAACTTGCATTCGAAAGCATGAAATTTCGATTAGCGAATACTACTACTAGTGAGTGACAGTATCCGAGAACTTGCATTCGAATGCATGAAATTTCGATTAGCGAATACTACTACTAGTGAGTGACAGTATCCAAGAACTTGCATTCGAATGCATGAGATTTCGATTAGCGAATACTACTACTAGTGAGTGACAGTATCCGAGAACTTGCATTCGAAGGCATGAGATTTCGGTTAGCGAATACTACCACTAGTGAGTGACAGTATCCGAATTATTGCATTCGAATGCAAGAGATTTCGATTAGCGAATACTACTACTAGTGAGTGACAGTATCCGAGAACTTGCATTCGAATGCAAGAGATTTCGATTACTCAATACTACTACTAGTGAGTGACAGTATCCGAGAACTTGCATTCGAATGCATGAGATTTGGATTAGCGAATACTACTACTAGTGAGTGATAGTATCCGAGAACTTGCGTTCGAATGCATGAGATTTCGATTAGCGAATACTACTACTAGTGAGTGACAGTATCCGAGAACTTGCATTCGAATGCAAGAGATTTCGATTACTCAATACTACTGCTAGTGAGTGACAGTATCCGAGAACTTGCATTCGAATGCAAGAGATTTCGATTAGCGAATACCACTACTAGTGATTGACAGTATCCGAATTATTGCATTCGAATGCATGAAATTTCGATTAGCGAATACTACTACTAGTGAGTGACAGTATCCGAATTATTGCATTCGAATGCAAGAAATTTCGATTAGCGAATACTACTACTAGTGAGTGACAGCATCAGAGAACTTGCATTCGAATGCATGAGATTTCGATTAGCGAATACTACTACTATTGAGTGACAGTATCCGAGAACTTACATTCGAATGCATGAGATTTCGATTAGCGAATACTACGACTAGTGAGTGACAGTATCCGAGAACTTGCATTCGAATGCGAGAGATTTCGAATACCGAATACTACTACTAGTGAGTGAGAGTATCCGAGAACTTGCATTCGAAAGCATGAGACTTCGATTAGCGAATACTACTACTAGTGAGTGACAGTTTCCGAGAACTTGCATTATAATGCAAGAGATGTCGATTAGCAAATACTACTACTAGTGAGTGACAGATTCCGAGAACTTGCATTCGAATGCAAGAGATTTCGATTAGCGAATACTACTACTAGTGAGTGACAGTTTCCGAGAACTCGCATTCGAATGCAAGAGATTTCGATTAGCGAATACTACTACTAGTGAGTGACTGTATCCGAGAGCTTGCATTCAAATGCAAGAGATTTCGATTAGCAAATACTACTACTAGTGAGTGACAGTTTCCGAGAACTTGCATTCGAATGCAAGGGATTTCGATTAGCGAATACTACTACTAGTGAGTGACAGTATCCGAGAACTTGCATTCGAATGCGAGAGATTTCGATTAGCAAATACTACTACTAATGAGTGACAGTTTCCGAGAACTTGCATTCGAATGCAAGAGATTTCGATTAGCGAATATTACTACTAGAGAGTGGCAGTATCCGAATTATTGCATTCGAATGCAAGAGATTTCTATTAGCGAATACTACTACTAGTGATTGACAGTATCCGAATTATTGCATTCGAATGCATGTGATTTCGATTAGCGAATACTACTACTAGTGAGTGACAGTGTCCGAATTATTGCATTCGAATGCATGACATTTCGATTAACGAATACTACTACTAGTTAGTGACAGTATCCGAATTATTGCATTCGAATGCAAGAAATGTCGATTAGCGAATACTACTACTAGTGAGTGACAGTATCAGAGAACTTGCAGTCGAATGCATGAGATTTCGATTAGCGAATACTACTACTAGTGAGTGACAGTATCCGAGAACTTGCATTCGAAGGCATGAGATTTCGGTTAGCGAATACTACCACTAGTGAGTGACAGTATCCGAATTATTGCATTCGAATGCAAGAGATTTCGATTAGCGAATACTACTACTAGTGAGTGACAGTATCCGAGAACTTGCATTCGAATGCATGAAATTTCGATTAGCGAATACTACTACTAGTGAGTGACAGTATCCAAGAACTTGCATTCGAATGCATGAAATTTCGATTAGCGAATACTACTACTAGTGAGTGACAGTATCCGAGAACTTGCATTCGAATGCATGAAATTTCGATTAACGAATACTACTACTAGTGAGTGACAGTATCCGAATTAGTGCATTCGAATGCAAGAGATTTCGATTAGCGAATACTACTACTAGTGAGTGACAGTATCCGAGAACTTGCATTCGAATGCAAGAGATTTCGATTAGCGAATACTACTACTAGTGAGTGACAGTATCCGAGAGCTTGCATTCGAATGCAAGAGATTTCGATTAGCCAATACTACTACTAGTGAGTGACAGTATCCGAGAACTTGCATTCGAATGCAAGAGATTTCGATTAGCGAGTACTACTACTAGTGAGTGACAGTATCCGAGAACTTGCATTCGAATGCAAGAGATTTCGAATACCGAATACTACTACTAGTGAGTGAGAGTATCCGAGAACTTGCATTCGAAAGCATGAGACTTCGATTAGCGAATACTACTACTAGTGAGTGACAGCTTCCGAGAACTTGCATTATAATGCAAGAGATGTCGATTAGCAAATACTACTACTAGTGAGTGACAGATTCCGAGAACTTGCATTCGAATGCAAGAGATTTCGATTAGCGAATACTACTACTAGTGAGTGACAGTATCCGAGAACTTGCATTCGAATGCATGAAATTTCGATTAGCGAATACTACTACTAGTGAGTGACAGTATCCGAGAACTTGCATTCGAATGCATGAAATTTCGATTAGCGAATACTACTACTAGTGAGTGACAGTATCCAAGAACTTGCATTCGAATGCATGAAATTGCGATTAGCGAATACTACTACTAGTGAGTGACAGTATCCGAATTATTGCATTCGAATGCAAGAGATTTCGATTAGCGAATACTACTACTAGTGAGTGACAGTATCCGAGAACTTGCATTCGAATGCAAGAGATTTCGATTCGCGAATACTACTGCTAGTGAGTAACAGAATCCAAGAACTTGCATTCGAATGCAAGAGATTTCGATTAGCCAATACTACTACTAGTGAGTGACAGTATCCGAGAACTTGCACTCGAATGCAAGAGATTTCGATTAGCGAATACTACTACTAGTGATTGACAGTATCCGAATTATTGCATTCAAATGCATGTGATTTCGATTAGCGAATACTACTACTAGTGAGTGACAGTGTCCGAATTATTGCATTCGAATGCATGACATTTCGATTAACGAATACTACTACTAGTTAGTGACAGTATCCGAATTATTGCATTCGAATGCAAGAAATTTCGATTAGCGAATACTATTACTAGTGAGTGACAGTATCAGAGAACTTGCATTCGAATGCATGAGATTTCGATTAGCGAATACTACTACTAGTGAGTGACAGTATCCGAGAACTTGCATTCGAAGGCATGAGATTTCGGTTAGCGAATACTACCACTAGTGAGTGACAGTATCCGAATTATTGCATTCGAATGCAAGAGATTTCGATTAGCGAATACTACTACTAGTGAGTGACAGTATCCGAGAACTTGCATTCGAATGCAAGAGATTTCGATTACTCAATTCTACTACTAGTGAGTGACAGTATCCGAGAACTTGCATTCGAATGGATGAGATTTGGATTAGCGAATACTACTACTAGTGAGTGATAGTATCCGAGAACTTGCGTTCGAATGCATGAGATTTCGATTAGCGAATACTACTACTAGTGAGTGACAGTATCCGAGAACTTGCATTCGAATGCAAGAGATTTCGATTACTCAATACTACTGCTAGTGAGTGACAGTATCCGAGAACTTGCATTCGAATGCATGAGATTTCGATTAGCGAATACTACTACTAGTGAGTGACAGTATCCGAGAACTTGCATTCGAATGCATGAGATTTCGATTAGCGAATACTACTACTAGTGAGTGACAGTATCCGAATTATTGCATTCGAATGCAAGAGATTTCGATTAGCGAATACTACTACTAGTGAGTGACAGTATCCGAGAACTTGCATTCGAATGCAAGAGATTTCGATTAGCGAATACTACTACTAGTGAGTGACAGTATCCGAGAACTTGAATTCGAATGCAAGAGATTTGCATTAGCGAATACTACTACTAGTGAGTGACAGTATCCGAGAACTTGCATTCGAATGCAAGAGATTTCGATAAGCGAATACTACTACTAGTGAGTGACAGTATCCGAGAACTTGCATTCGAATGCATGAGATTTCGATTAGCGAATACTACTACTAGTGAGTGACAGTATCCGAGAACTTGCATTCGATGCATGAGATTTCGATTAGCGAATACTACTACTAGTGAGTGACAGTATCCGAGAACTTGCATTCGAATGCATGAAATTTCGATTAGCGAATACTACTACTAGTGAGTGACAGTATCCGAGAACTTGCATTCGAATGCATGAAATTTCGATTAGCGAATACTACTACTAGTGAGTGACAGTATCCAAGAACTTGCATTCGAATGCATGAAATTTCGATTAGCGAATACTACTACTAGTGAGTGACAGTATCCGAGAACTTGCATTCGAATGCAAGAGATTTCGATTACTCAATACTACTACTAGTGAGTGACAGTATCCGAGAACTTGCATTCGAATGCATGAGATTTCGATTAGCGAATACTACTACTAGTGAGTGATAGTCTCCGAGAACTTGCGTTCGAATGCATGAGATTTCGATTAGCGAATACTACTACTAGTGAGTGACAGTATCCGAGAACTTGCATTCGAATGCAAGAGATTTTGATTACTCAATACCACTGCTAGTGAGTGACAGTATCCGAGAACTTGCATTCGAATGCATGAGATTTCGATAAGCGAATACTACTACTAGTGAGTGACAGTATCCGAGAACTTGCATTCGATGCATGAGATTTCGATTAGCGAATACTACTACTAGTGAGTGACAGTATCCGAGAACTTGCATTCGAATGCATGAGATTTCGATTAGCGAATACTACTACTAGTAAATGACAGTATCCGAGAACTTGCATTCGCATGCATGAGATTTCGGTTAGCGAATACTACTACTAGTAAATGACAGTATCCGAGAACTTGCATTCGATGCATGAGATTTCGATTAGCGAATACTACTACTAGTGAGTGACAGTATCCGAGAACTTGCATTCGAATGCAAGAGATTTCGATTAGCGAATACTACTACTAGTGAGTGACAGTATCCGAGAACTTGCATTCGAATGCAAGAGATTTCGATTAGCGAATACTACTACTAGTGAGTGACAGTATCCGAATTATTGCATTCGAATGCAAGAGATTTCGATTAGCGAATACTACTACTAGTGAGTGACAGTATCCGAGAACTTGCATTCGAATGCAAGAGATTTCGATTAGCGAATACTACTACTAGTGAGTGACAGTATCCGAGAACTTGCATTCGAATGCAAGAGATTTCGATTAGCGAATACTACTACTAGTGAGTGACAGTATCCGAATTATTGCATTCGAATGCATGAAATTTCGATTAGCGAATACTACTACTAGTGAGTGACAGTATCCAAGAACTTGCATTCGAATGCATGAAATTTCGATTAGCGAATACTACTACTAGTGAGTGACAGTATCCGAGAACTTGCATTCGAATGCATGAAATTTCGATTAACGAATACTACTACTAGTGAGTGACAGTATCCGAATTAGTGCATTCGAATGCAAGAGATTTCGATTAGCGAATACTACTACTAGTGAGTGACAGTATCCGAGAACTTGCATTCGAATGCATGAGATTTGGATTAGCGAATACTACTACTAGTGAGTGATAGTATCCGAGAACTTGCGTTCGAATGCATGAGATTTCGATTAGAGAATACTACTACTAGTGAGTGACAGTATCCGAGAACTTGCATTCGAATGCAAGAGATTTCGATTACTCAATACTACTGCTAGTGAGTGACAGTATCCGAGAACTTGCATTCGAATGCATGAGATTTCGATTAGCGAATACTACTACTAGTGAGTGACAGTATCCGAGAACTTGCATTCGAATGCATGAGATTTCGATTAGCGAATACTACTACTAGTGAGTGACAGTATCCGAATTATTGCATTCGAATGCAAGAGATTTCGATTAGCGAATACTACTACTAGTGAGTGACAGTATCCGAGAACTTGCATTCGAATGCAAGAGATTTCGATTAGCGAATACTACTACTAGTGAGTGACAGTATCCGAGAACTTGAATTCGAAGGCAAGAGATTTGCATTAGCGAATACTACTACTAGTGAGTGACAGTATCCGAGAACTTGCATTCGAATGCAAGAGATTTCGATAAGCGAATACTACTACTAGTGATTGACAGTATCCGAGAACTTGCATTCGAATGCATGAGATTTCGATTAGCGAATACTACTACTAGTGAGTGACAGTATCCGAGAACTTGCATTCGATGCATGAGATTTCGATTAGCGAATACTACTACTAGTGAGTGACAGTATCCGAGAACTTGCATTCGAATGCATGAAATTTCGATTAGCGAATACTACTACTAGTGAGTGACAGTATCCGAGAACTTGCATTCGAATGCATGAAATTTCGATTAGCGAATACTACTACTAGTGAGTGACAGTATCCAAGAACTTGCATTCGAATGCATGAAATTTCGATTAGCGAATACTACTACTAGTGAGTGACAGTATCCGAGAACTTGCATTCGAATGCAAGAGATTTCGATTAGCCAATACTACTACTAGTGAGTGACAGTATCCGAGAACTTGCACTCGAATGCAAGAGATTTCGATTAGCGAATACTACTACTAGTGATTGACAGTATCCGAATTATTGCATTCAAATGCATGTGATTTCGATTAGCGAATACTACTACTAGTGAGTGACAGTGTCCGAATTATTGCATTCGAATGCATGACATTTCGATTAACGAATACTACTACTAGTTAGTGACAGTATCCGAATTATTGCATTCGAATGCAAGAAATTTCGATTAGCGAATAGTACTACTAGTGAGTGACAGTATCAGAGAACTTGTATTCGAATGCATGAGATTTCTATTAGCGAATACTACTACTAGTGAGTGACAGTATCCGAGAACTTGCATTCGAAGGCATGAGATTTCGGTTAGCGAATACTACCACTAGTGAGTGACAGTATCCGAATTATTGCATTCGAATGCAAGAGATTTCGATTAGCGAATACTACTACTAGTGAGTGACAGTATCCGAGAACTTGCATTCGAATGCAAGAGATTTCGATTACTCAATACTACTACTAGTGAGTGACAGTATCCGAGAACTTGCATTCGAATGCATGAGATTTGGATTAGCGAATACTACTACTAGTGAGTGATAGTATCCGAGAACTTGCGTTCGAATGCATGAGATTTCGATTAGCGAATACTACTACTAGTGAGTGACAGTATCCGAGAACTTGCATTCGAATGCAAGAGATTTCGATTACTCAATACTACTGCTAGTGAGTGACAGTATCCGAGAACTTGCATTCGAATGCATGAGATTTCGATTAGCGAATACTACTACTAGTGAGTGACAGTATCCGAGAACTTGCATTCGAATGCATGAGATTTCGATTAGCGAATACTACTACTAGTGAGTGACAGTATCCGAATTATTGCATTCGAATGCAAGAGATTTCGATTAGCGAATACTACTACTAGTGAGTGACAGTATCCGAGAACTTGCATTCGAATGCAAGAGATTTCGATTAGCGAATACTACTACTAGTGAGTGACAGTATCCGAGAACTTGAATTCGAATGCAAGAGATTTGCATTAGCGAATACTACTACTAGTGAGTGACAGTATCCGAGAACTTGCATTCGAATGCAAGAGATTTCGATAAGCGAATACTACTACTAGTGAGTGACAGTATCCGAGAACTTGCATTCGAATGCATGAGATTTCGATTAGCGAATACTACTACTAGTGAGTGACAGTATCCGAGAACTTGCATTCGATGCATGAGATTTCGATTAGCGAATACTACTACTAGTGAGTGACAGTATCCGAGAACTTGCATTCGAATGCATGAAATTTCGATTAGCGAATACTACTACTAGTGAGTGACAGTATCCGAGAACTTGCATTCGAATGCATGAAATTTCGATTAGCGAATACTACTACTAGTGAGTGACAGTATCCAAGAACTTGCATTCGAATGCATGAAATTTCGATTAGCGAATACTACTACTAGTGAGTGACAGTATCCGAGAACTTGCATTCGAATGCAAGAGATTTCGATTACTCAATACTACTACTAGTGAGTGACAGTATCCGAGAACTTGCATTCGAATGCATGAGATTTCGATTAGCGAATACTACTACTAGTGAGTGATAGTCTCCGAGAACTTGCGTTCGAATGCATGAGATTTCGATTAGCGAATACTACTACTAGTGAGTGACAGTATCCGAGAACTTGCATTCGAATGCAAGAGATTTAGATTACTCAATACCACTGCTAGTGAGTGACAGTATCTGAGAACTTGCATTCGAATGCATGAGATTTCGATTAGCGAATACTACTACTAGTGAGTGACAGTATCCGAGAACTTGCATTCGATGCATGAGATTTCGATTAGCGAATACTACTACTAGTGAGTGACAGTATCCGAGAACTTGCATTCGAATGCATGAGATTTCGATTAGCGAATACTACTACTAGTAAATGACAGTATCCGAGAACTTGCATTCGCATGCATGAAATTTCGGTTAGCGAATACTACTACTAGTGAGTGACAGTATCCGAAATATTGCACTCGAATGCAAGAGATTTCGATTAGCGAATACTACTACTAGTGAGTGACAGTATCCGAGAACTTGCATTCGAATGCATGAGATTTCGATTAGCGAATACTACTACTAGTGAGTGATAGTCTCCGAGAACTTGCGTTCGAATGCATGAGATTTCGATTAGCGAATACTACTACTAGTGAGTGACAGTATCCGAGAACTTGCATTCGAATGCAAGAGATTTCGATTACTCAATACCACTGCTAGTGAGTGACAGTATCCGAGAACCTGCATTCCGAATGCATGAGATTTCGATTAGTGAATACTACTACTAGTGAGTGACAGTATCCGAGAACTTGCATTCGAATGCATGAGATTTCGATTAGCGAATACTACTACTAGTGAGTGACAGTATCCGAATTATTGCATTCGAATGCAAGAGATTTCGATTAGCGAATACTACTACTAGTGAGTGACAGTATCCGAGAACTTGCATTCGAATGCAAGAGATTTCGATTAGCGAATACTACTACTAGTGAGTGACAGTATCCGAGAACTTGCATTCGAATGCAAGAGATTTCGATTAGCGAATACTACTACTAGTGAGTGACAGTATCCGAATTATTGCATTCGAATGCAAGAGATTTCGATTAGCGAATACTACTACTAGTGAGTGACAGTATCCGAGAACTTGCATTCGAATGCAAGAGATTTCGATTAGCGAATACTACTACTAGTGAGTGACAGTATCCGAGAACTTGCATTCGAATGCAAGAGATTTCGATTAGCGAATACTACTACTAGTGAGTGACAGTATCCGAATTATTGCATTCGAATGCATGAAATTTCGATTAGCGAATACTACTACTAGTGAGTGACAGTATCCAAGAACTTGCATTCGAATGCATGAAATTTCGATTAGCGAATACTACTACTAGTGAGTGACAGTATCCGAGAACTTGCATTCGAATGCATGAAATTTCGATTAACGAATACTACTACTAGTGAGTGACAGTATCCGAATTAGTGCATTCGAATGCAAGAGATTTCGATTAGCGAATACTACTACTAGTGAGTGACAGTATCCAAGAACTTGCATTCGAATGCATGAGATTTGGATTAGCGAATACTACTACTAGTGAGTGATAGTATCCGAGAACTTGCGTTCGAATGCATGAGATTTCGATTAGCGAATACTACTACTAGTGAGTGACAGTATCCGAGAACTTGCATTCGAATGCAAGAGATTTCGATTACTCAATACTACTGCTAGTGAGTGACAGTATCCGAGAACTTGCATTCGAATGCATGAGATTTCGATTAGCGAATACTACTACTAGTGAGTGACAGTATCCGAGAACTTGCATTCGAATGCATGAGATTTCGATTAGCGAATACTACTACTAGTGAGTGACAGTATCCGAGAACTTGCATTCGAATGCATGAGATTTCGATTAGCGAATACTACTACTAGTGAGTGACAGTATCCGAATTATTGCATTCGAATGCAAGAGATTTCGATTAGCGAATACTACTACTAGTGAGTGACAGTATCCGAGAACTTGCATTCGAATGCAAGAGATTTCGATTAGCGAATACTACTACTAGTGAGTGACAGTATCCGAGAACTTGAATTCGAATGCAAGAGATTTGCATTAGCGAATACTACTACTAGTGAGTGACAGTATCCGAGAACTTGCATTCGAATGCAAGAGATTTCGATAAGCGAATACTACTACTAGTGAGTGACAGTATCCGAGAACTTGCATTCGAATGCATGAGATTTCGATTAGCGAATACTACTACTAGTGAGTGACAGTATCCGAGAACTTGCATTCGATGCATGAGATTTCGATTAGCGAATACTACTACTAGTGAGTGACAGTATCCGAGAACTTGCATTCGAATGCATGAAATTTCGATTAGCGAATACTGCTACTAGTGAGTGACAGTATCCGAGAACTTGCATTCGAATGCATGAAATTTCGATTAGCGAATACTACTACTAGTGAGTGACAGTATCCAAGAACTTGCATTCGAATGCATGAAATTTCGATTAGCGAATACTACTACTAGTGAGTGACAGTATCCGAGAACTTGCATTCGAATGCAAGAGATTTCGATTACTCAATACTACTACTAGTGAGTGACAGTATCCGAGAACTTGCATTCGAATGCATGAGATTTCGATTAGCGAATACTACTACTAGTGAGTGATAGTCTCCGAGAACTTGCGTTCGAATGCATGAGATTTCGATTAGCGAATACTACTACTAGTGAGTGACAGTATCCGAGAACTTGCATTCGAATGCATGAGATTTCGATTAGCGAATACTACTACTAGTGAGTGACAGTATCCGAGAACTTGCATTCGATGCATGAGATTTCGATTAGCGAATACTACTACTAGTGAGTGACAGTATCCGAGAACTTGCATTCGAATGCATGAGATTTCGATTAGCGAATACTACTACTAGTAAATGACAGTATCCGAGAGCTTGCATTCGCATGCATGAGATTTCGGTTAGCGAATACTACTACTAGTGAGTGACAGTATCCGAAATATTGCACTCGAATGCAAGAGATTTCGATTAGCGAATACTACTACTAGTGAGTGACAGTATCCGAGAACTTGCATTCGAATGCATGAGATTTCGATTAGCGAATACTACTACTAGTGAGTGATAGTCTCCGAGAACTTGCGTTCGAATGCATGAGATTTCGATTAGCGAATACTACTACTAGTGAGTGACAGTATCCGAGAACTTGCATTCGAATGCAAGAGATTTCGATTACTCAATACCACTGCTAGTGAGTGACAGTATCCGAGAACCTGCATTCCGAATGCATGAGATTTCGATTAGTGAATACTACTACTAGTGAGTGACAGTATCCGAGAACTTGCATTCGAATGCATGAGATTTCGATTAGCGAATACTACTACTAGTGAGTGACAGTATCCGAATTATTGCATTCGAATGCAAGAGATTTCGATTAGCGAATACTACTACTAGTGAGTGACAGTATCCGAGAACTTGCATTCGAATGCAAGAGATTTCGATTAGCGAATACTACTACTAGTGAGTGACAGTATCCGAGAACTTGCATTCGAATGCAAGAGATTTCGATTAGCGAATACTACTACTAGTGAGTGACAGTATCCGAATTATTGCATTCGAATGCAAGAGATTTCGATTAGCAAATACTACTACTAGTGAGTGACAGTATCCGAGCACTTGCATTCGAATGCAAGAGATTTCGATTACTCAGTACTACTACTAGTGAGTGACAGTATCCGAGAACTTGCATTCGAATTCATGAGATTTGGATTAGCGAATACTACTACTAGTGAGTGATAGTATCCGAGAACTTGCGTTCGAATGCATGAGATTTCGATTAGCGAATACTACTACTAGTGAGTGACAGTATCCGAGAACTTGCATTCGAATGCAAGAGATTTCGATTACTCAATACTACTGCTAGTGAGTGACAGTATCCGATAACTTGCATTCGAATGCATGAGATTTCGATTAGCGAATACTACTACTAGTGAGTGACAGTAACCGAATTATTACATTCGAATGCAAGAGATTTCGATTAGCGAATACTTCTACTAGTGAGTGACAGTATCCGAGAACTTGCATTCGAATGCAGGAGATTTCGATTAGCGAATACTACTACTAGTGAGTGACAGTATCCGAGAACTTGCATTCGAATGCAAGAGATTTCGATAAGCGAATACTACTACTAGTGAGTGACAGTATCCGAGAACTTGCATTTGAATGCCAGAGATTTCGATTACTCAATACTACTACTAGTGAGTGACAGTATCCGAGAACTTGCATTCGAATGCATGAGATTTCGATTAGCGAATACTACTACTAGTGAGTGACAGTATCCGAGAACTTGCATTCGATGCAAGAGATTTCGATTAGCGAATACTACTACTAGTTAGTGACAGTATCCGAGAACTTGCATTCGATGCATGAGATTTCGATTAGCGAATACTACTACTAGTGAGTGACAGTATCCGAGAACTTGCATTCGAATGCATGAGATTTCGATTAGCGAATACTACTACTAGTAAATGACAGTATCCGAGAACTTGCATTCGCATGCATGATATTTCGGTTAGCGAATACTACTACTAGTGAGTGACAGTATCCGAGAACTTGCATTCGAATGCATGAGATTTCGATTAGCGAATACTACTACTAGTGAGTGACAGTATCCGAGAACTTGCATTCGAATGCATGAGATTTCGATTAGCGAATACTACTACTAGTGAGTGACAGTATCCGAATTATTGCATTCGAATGCAAGAGATTTCGATTAGCGAATACTACTACTAGTGAGGGACAGTATCCGAGAACTTGCATTCGAATGCAAGAGATTTCGATTAGCGAATACTACTACTAGTGAGTGACAGTATCCGAGAACTTGAATTCCGATGCAAGAGATTTGCATTAGCGAATACTACTACTAGTGAGTGACAGTATCCGAGAACTTGCATTCGAATGCAAGAGATTTCGATAAGCGAATACTACTACTAGTGAGTGACAGTATCCGAGAACTTGCATTCGAATGCATGAGATTTCGATTAGCGAATACTACTACTAGTGAGTGACAGTATCCGAGAACTTGCATTCGATGCATGAGATTTCGATTAGCGAATACTACTACTAGTGAGTGACAGTATCCGAGAACTTGCATTCGAATGCATGAAATTTCGATTAGCGAATACTACTACTAGTGAGTGACAGTATCCGAGAACTTGCATTCGAATGCATGAAATTTCGATTAGCGAATACTACTACTAGTGAGTGACAGTATCCAAGAACTTGCATTCGAATGCATGAAATTTCGATTAGCGAATACTACTACTAGTGAGTGACAGTATCCGGGAACTTGCATTCGAATGCAAGAGATTTCGATTACTCAATACTACTACTAGTGAGTGACAGTATCCGAGAACTTGCATTCGAATGCATGAGATTTCGATTAGCGAATACTACTACTAGTGAGTGATAGTCTCGGAGAACTTGCGTTCGAATGCATGAGATTTCGATTAGCGAATACTACTACTAGTGAGTGACAGTATCCGAGAACTTGCATTCGAATGCAAGAGATTTCGATTACTCAATACCACTGCTAGTGAGTGACAGTATCCGAGAGCTTGCATTCGAATGCATGAGATTTCGATTAGCGAATACTACTACTAGTGAGTGACAGTATCCGAGAACTTGCATTCGATGCATGAGATTTCGATTAGCGAATACTACTACTAGTGAGTGACAGTATCCGAGAACTTGCATTGGAATGCATGAGATTTCGATTAGCGAATACTACTACTAGTAAGTGACAGTATCCGAGAACTTGCATTCGCATGCATGAGATTTCGGTTAGCGAATACTACTACTAGTGAGTGACAGTATCCGAAACATTGCACTCGAATGCAAGAGATTTCGATTAGCGAATACTACTACTAGTGAGTGACAGTATCCGAGAACTTGCATTCGAATGCAAGAGATTTCGATTACTCAATACTACTACTAGTGAGTGACAGTATCCGAGAACTTGCATTCGAATGCATGAGATTTCGATTAGCGAATACTACTACTAGTGAGTGACAGTATCCGAATTATTGCATTCGAATGCAAGAGATTTCGATTAGCGAATACTACTACTAGTGAGTGACAGTATCCGAGAACTTGCATTCGAATGCAAGAGATTTCGATTAGCGAATACTACTACTAGTGAGTGACAGTATCCGAGAACTTGCATTCGAATGCAAGAGATTTCGATTAGCGAATACTACTACTAGTGAGTGACAGTATCCGAATTATTGCATTCGAATGCAAGAGATTTCGATTAGCAAATACTACTACTAGTGAGTGACAGTATCCGAGCACTTGCATTCGAATGCAAGAGATTTCGATTACTCAGTACTACTACTAGTGTGTGACACTATCCAAGAACTTGCACTCGAATTCATGAGATTTGGATTAGCCAATACTACTAGTAGTGAGTGATAGTATCCGAGAACTTGCGTTCGAATGCATGAGATTTCGATTAGCGAATACTACTACTAGTGAGTGACAGTATCCGAGAACTTGCATTCGAATGCAAGAGATTTCGATTACTCAATACTACTGCTAGTGAGTGACAGTATCCGAGAACTTGCATTCGAATGCATGAGATTTCGATTAGCGAATACTACTACTAGTGAGTGACAGTATCCGAGAACTTGCATTCGAATGCATGAGATTTCGATTAGCGAATACTACTACTAGTGAGTGACAGTATCCGAATTATTGCATTCGAATGCAAGAGATTTCGATTAGCGAATACTACTACTAGTGAGTGACAGTATCCGAGAACTTGCATTCGAATGCAAGAGATTTCGATTAGCGAATACTACTACTAGTGAGTGACAGTATCCGAGAACTTGAATTCGAAAGCAAGAGATTTGCATTAGCGAATACTACTACTAGTGAGTGACAGTATCCGAGAACTTGCATTCGAATGCAAGAGATTTCGATAAGCGAATACTACTACTAGTGAGTGACAGTATCCGAGAACTTGCATTCGAATGCATGAGATTTCGATTAGCGAATACTACTACTAGTGAGTGACAGTATCCGAGAACTTGCATTCGATGCATGAGATTTCGATTAGCGAATACTACTACTAGTGAGTGACAGTATCCGAGAACTTGCATTCGAATGCATGAAATTTCGATTAGCGAATACTACTACTAGTGAGTGACAGTATCCGAGAACTTGCATTCGAATGCATGAGATTTCGATTAGCGAATACTACTACTAGTGAGTGACAGTATCCAAGAACTTGCATTCGAATGCATGAAATTTCGATTAGCGAATACTACTACTAGTGAGTGACAGTATCCGAGAACTTGCATTCGAATGCAAGAGATTTCGATTACTCAATACTACTACTAGTGAGTGACAGTATCCGAGAACTTGCATTCGAATGCATGAGATTTCGATTAGCGAATACTACTACTAGTGAGTGATAGTCTCCGAGAACTTGCGTTCGAATGCATGAGATTTCGATTAGCGAATACTACTACTAGTGAGTGACAGTATCCGAGAACTTGCATTCGAATGCAAGAGATTTTGATTACTCAATACCACTGCTAGTGAGTGACAGTATCCGAGAACTTGCATTCGAATGCATGAGATTTCGATTAGCGAATACTACTACTAGTGAGTGACAGTATCCGAGAACTTGCATTCGATGCATGAGATTTCGATTAGCGAATACTACTACTAGTGAGTGACAGTATCCGAGAACTTGCATTCGAATGCATGAGATTTCGATTAGCGAATACTACTACTAGTAAATGACAGTATCCGAGAACTTGCATTCGCATGCATGAGATTTCGGTTAGCGAATACTACTACTAGTGAGTGACAGTATCCGAAATTTTGCACTCGAATGCAAGAGATTTCGATTAGCGAATACTACTACTAGTGAGTGACAGTATCCGAGAACTTGCATTCGAATGCATGAGATTTCGATTAGCGAATACTACTACTAGTGAGCGATAGTCTCCGAGAACTTGCGTTCGAATGCATGAGATTTCGATTAGCGAATACTACTACTAGTGAGTGACAGTATCCGAGAACTTGCATTCGAATGCAAGAGATTTCGATTACTCAATACCACTGCTAGTGAGTGACAGTATCCGAGAACCTGCATTCCGAATGCATGAGATTTCGATTAGTGAATACTACTACTAGTGAGTGACAGTATCCGAGAACTTGCATTCGAATGCATGAGATTTCGATTAGCGAATACTACTACTAGTGAGTGACAGTATCCGAATTATTGCATTCGAATGCAAGAGATTCCGATTAGCGAATACTACTACTGGTGAGTGACAGTATCCGAGAACTTGCATTCGAATGCAAGAGATTTCGATTAGCGAATACTACTACTAGTGAGTGACAGTATCCGAGAACTTGCATTCGAATGCAAGAGATTTCGATTAGCGAATACTACTACTAGTGAGTGACAGTATCCGAATTATTGCATTCGAATGCAAGAGATTTCGATTAGCAAATACTACTACTAGTGAGTGACAGTATCCGAGCACTTGCATTCGAATGCAAGAGATTTCGATTACTCAGTACTACTACTAGTGAGTGACAGTATCCGAGAACTTGCATTCGAATTCATGAGATTTGGATTAGCGAATACTACTACTAGTGAGTGATAGTATCCGAGAACTTGCGTTCGAATGCATGAGATTTCGATTAGCGAATAATACTACTAGTGAGTGACAGTATCCGAGAACTTGCATTCGAATGCAAGAGATTTCGATTACTCAATACTACTACTAGTGAGTGACAGTATCCGAGAACTTGCATTCGAATGCAAGAGATTTCGATTAGCGAATACTACTACTAGTGAGTGACAGTAACCGAATTATTACATTCGAATGCAAGAGATTTCGATTAGCGAATACTTCTACTAGTGAGTGACAGTATCCGAGAACTTGCATTCGAATGCAAGAGATTTCGATTAGCGAATACTACTACTAGTGAGTGACAGTATCCGAGAACTTGAATTCGAAAGCAAGAGATTTGCATTAGCGAATACTACTACTAGTGAGTGACAGTATCCGAGAACTTGCATTCGAATGCAAGAGATTTCGATAAGCGAATACTACTACTAGTGAGTGACAGTATCCGAGAACTTGCATTCGATGCAAGAGATTTCGATTAGCGAATACTACTACTAGTGAGTGACAGTATCCGAGAACTTGCATTCGACGCATGAGATTTCGATTAGCGAATACTACTACTAGTGAGTGACAGTATCCGAGAACTTGCATTCGAATGCATGAGATTTCGATTAGCGAATACTACTACTAGTAAATGACAGTATCCGAGAACTTGCATTCGCATGCATGAGATTTCGGTTAGCGAATACTACTACTAGTGAGTGACAGTATCCGAGAACTTGCATTCGAATGCATGAGATTTCGATTAGCGAATACTACTACTAGTGAGTGACAGTATCCGAGAACTTGCATTCGAATGCATGAGATTTCGATTAGCGAATACTACTACTAGTGAGTGACAGTATCCGAATTATTGCATTCGAATGCAAGAGATTTCGATTAGCGAATACTACTACTAGTGAGGGACAGTATCCGAGAACTTGCATTCGAATGCAAGAGATTTCGATTAGCGAATACTACTACTAGTGAGTGACAGTATCCGAGAACTTGAATTCGAATGCAAGAGATTTGCATTAGCGAATACTACTACTAGTGAGTGACAGTATCCGAGAACTTGCATTCGAATGCAAGAGATTTCGATAAGCGAATACTACTACTAGTGAGTGACAGTATCCGAGAACTTGCATTCGAATGCATGAGATTTCGATTAGCGAATACTACTACTAGTGAGTGACAGTATCCGAGAACTTGCATTCGATGCATGAGATTTCGATTAGCGAATACTACTACTAGTGAGTGACAGTATCCGAGAACTTGCATTCGAATGCATGAAATTTCGATTAGCGAATACTACTACTAGTGAGTGACAGTATCCGAGAACTTGCATTCGAATGCATGAAATTTCGATTAGCGAATACTACTACTAGTGAGTGACAGTATCCAAGAACTTGCATTCGAATGCATGAAATTTCGATTAGCGAATACTACTACTAGTGAGTGACAGTATCCGGGAACTTGCATTCGAATGCAAGAGATTTCGATTACTCAATACTACTACTAGTGAGTGACAGTATCCGAGAACTTGCATTCGAATGCATGAGATTTCGATTAGCGAATACTACTACTAGTGAGTGATAGTCTCCGAGAACTTGCGTTCGAATGCATGAGATTTCGATTAGCGAATACTACTACTAGTGAGTGACAGTATCCGAGAACTTGCATTCGAATGCAAGAGATTTCGATTACTCAATACCACTGCTAGTGAGTGACAGTATCCGAGAACTTGCATTCGAATGCATGAGATTTCGATTAGCGAATACTACTACTAGTGAGTGACAGTATCCGAGAACTTGCATTCGATGCATGAGATTTCGATTAGCGAATACTACTACTAGTGAGTGACAGTATCCGAGAACTTGCATTCGAATGCATGAGATTTCGATTAGCGAATACTACTACTAGTAAGTGACAGTATCCGAGAACTTGCATTCGCATGCATGAGATTTCGGTTAGCGAATACTACTACTAGTGAGTGACAGTATCCGAAATATTGCACTCGAATGCAAGAGATTTCGATTAGCGAATACTACTACTAGTGAGTGACAGTATCCGAGAACTTGCATTCGAATGCAAGAGATTTCGATTACTCAATACTACTACTAGTGAGTGACAGTATCCGAGAACTTGCATTCGAATGCATGAGATTTCGATTAGCGAATACTACTACTAGTGAGTGACAGTATCCGAATTATTGCATTCGAATGCAAGAGATTTCGATTAGCGAATACTACTACTAGTGAGTGACAGTATCCGAGAACTTGCATTCGAATGCAAGAGATTTCGATTAGCGAATACTACTACTAGTGAGTGACAGTATCCGAGAACTTGCATTCGAATGCAAGAGATTTCGATTAGCGGATACTACTACTAGTGAGTGACAGTATCCGAATTATTGCATTCGAATGCAAGAGATTTCGATTAGCAAATACTACTACTAGTGAGTGACAGTATCCGAGCACTTGCATTCGAATGCAAGAGATTTCGATTACTCAGTACTACTACTAGTGAGTGACAGTATCCAAGAACTTGCATTCGAATTCATGAGATTTGGATTAGCGAATACTACTACTAGTGAGTGATAGCATCCGAGAACTTGCGTTCGAATGCATGAGATTTCGATTAGCGAATACTACTACTAGTGAGTGACAGTATCCGAGAACTTGCATTCGAATGCAAGAGATTTCGATTACTCAATACTACTGCTAGTGAGTGACAGTATCCGAGAACTTGCATTCGAATGCATGAGATTTCGATTAGCGAATACTACTACTAGTGAGTGACAGTAACCGAATTATTACATTCGAATGCAAGAGATTTCGATTAGCGAATACTTCTACTAGTGAGTGACAGTATCCGAGAACTTGCATTCGAATGCAAGAGATTTCGATTAGCGAATACTACTACTAGTGAGTGACAGTATCCGAGAACTTGCATTCGAATGCAAGAGATTTGCATTAGCGAATACTACTACTAGTGAGTGACAGTATCCGAGAACTTGCATTCGAATGCAAGAGATTTCGATAAGCGAATACTACTACTAGTGAGTGACAGTATCCGAGAACTTGCATTTGAATGCCAGAGATTTCAATTGCTCAATACTACTACTAGTGAGTGACAGTATCCGAGAACTTGCATTCGAATGCATGAGATTTCGATTAGCGAATACTACTACTAGTGAGTGACAGTATCCGAGAACTTGCATTCGATGCAAGAGATTTCGATTAGCGAATACTACTACTAGTGAGTGACAGTATCCGAGAACTTGCATTCGATGCATGAGATTTCGATTAGCGAATACTACTACTAGTGAGTGACAGTATCCGAGAAC
Source organism: Tenodera sinensis (assembly GCA_030765045.1). NCBI lineage: Eukaryota > Metazoa > Arthropoda > Insecta > Mantodea > Mantidae > Tenodera > Tenodera sinensis. The sequence continues at coordinate 2,278,014 of JAUKNM010000016.1, forward strand.
TTGCATTCGAATGCATGAGATTTCGATTAGCGAATACTACTACTAGTAAATGACAGTATCCGAGAACTTGCATTCGCATGCATGAGATTTCGGTTAGCGAATACTACTACTAGTGAGTGACAGTATCCGAGAACTTGCATTCGAATGCATGAGATTTCGATTAGCGAATACTACTACTAGTGAGTGACAGTATCCGAGAACTTGCATTCGAATGCATGAGATTTCGATTAGCGAATACTACTACTAGTGAGTGACAGTATCCGAATTATTGCATTCGAATGCAAGAGATTTCGATTAGCGAATACTACTACTAGTGAGTGACAGTATCCGAGAACTTGCATTCGAATGCAAGAGATTTCGATTAGCGAATACTATTACTAGTGAGTGACAGTATCCGAGAACTTGAATTCGAATGCAAGAGATTTGCATTAGCGAATACTACTACTAGTGAGTGACAGTATCCGAGAACTTGCATTCGAATGCAAGAGATTTCGATAAGCGAATACTACTACTAGTGAGTGACAGTATCCGAGAACTTGCATTCGAATGCATGAGATTTCGATTAGCGAATACTACTACTAGTGAGTGACAGTATCCGAGAACTTGCATTCGATGCATGAGATTTCGATTAGCGAATACTACTACTAGTGAGTGACAGTATCCGAGTACTTGCATTCGAATGCATGAAATTTCGATTAGCGAATACTACTACTAGTGAGTGACAGTATCCGAGAACTTGCATTCGAATGCATGAAATTTCGATTAGCGAATACTACTACTAGTGAGTGACAGTATCCAAGAACTTGCATTCGAATGCATGAAATTTCGATTAGCGAATACTACTACTAGTGAGTGACAGTATCCGAGAACTTGCATTCGAATGCAAGAGATTTCGATTACTCAATACTACTACTAGTGAGTGACAGTATCCGAGAACTTGCATTCGAATGCATGAGATTTCGATTAGCGAATACTACTACTAGTGAGTGACAGTATCCGAGAACTTGCATTCGAATGCAAGAGATTTCGATTACTCAATACCACTGCTAGTGAGTGACAGTATCCGAGAACTTGCATTCGAATGCATGAGATTTCGATTAGCGAATACTACTACTAGTGAGTGACAGTATCCGAGAACTTGCATTCGATGCATGAGATTTCGATTAGCAAATACTACTACTAGTGAGTGACAGTATCCGAGAACTTGCATTCGAATGCATGAGATTTCGATTAGCGAATACTACTACTAGTAAATGACAGTATCCGAGAACTTGCATTCGCATGCATGAGATTTCGGTTAGCGAATACTACCACTAGTGAGTGACAGTATCCGAAATATTGCACTCGAATGCAAGAGATTTCGATTAGCGAATACTACTACTAGTGAGTGACAGCATCCGAGAACTTGCATTCGAATGCAAGGGATTTCGATTACTCAATACTACTACTAGTGAGTGACAGTATCCGAGAACTTGCATTCGAATGCAAGAGATTTCGATAAGCGAATACTACTACTAGTGAGTGACAGTATCCGAGAACTTGCATTCGAATGCAAGAGATTTCGATTACTCAATACTACTACTAGTGAGTGCCAGTATCCGAGAACTTGCATTCGAATGCAAGAGATTTCGATTACTCAATACTACTACTAGTGAGTGACAGTATCCGAGAACTTGCATTCGATGCATGAGATTTCGATTAGCGAATACTACTACTAGTGAGTGACAGTATCCGAGAACTTGCATTCGAATGCATGAAATTTCGATTAGCGAATACTACTACTAGTCAGTGACAGTATCCGAGAACTTGCATTCGAATGCATGAAATTTCGATTAGCGAATACTACTACTAGTAAGTGACAGTATCCAAGAACTTGCATTCGAATGCATGAAATTTCGATTAGCGAATACTATAACTAGTGGGTGACAGTATCCGAGAACTTGCATTCGAATTCATGGGATTTCGATTAGCGAATACTACTACTAGTGAATGACAGTATCCTAGAACTTGCATTCGAATGCATGAAATTGCGATTAGCGAATACTACTACTAGTGAGTGACAGTATCCGAATTATTGCATTCGAATGCAAGAGATTTCGATTAGCGAATACTATTACTAGTGAGTGACAGTATCCGAGAACTTGCATTCGAATGCAAGAGATTTGGATTAGCGAATACTACTGCTAGTGAGTAACAGAATCCAGGAACTTGCATTCGAATGCAAGAGATTTCGATTAGCCAATACTACTACTAGTGAGTGACAGTATCCGAGAACTTGCACTCGAATGCAAGAGATTTCGATTAGCGAATACTACTACTAGTGAGTGAAAGTATCTGAGAACTTGCATCGAATGCAAGAGATTTCGATTAGCGAATACTACTACTAGTGAGTGAGAGTATCCGAGAACTTGCATTCGAAAGCATGAGACTTCGATTAGCGAATACTACTACTAGTGAGTGAAGTTTTCCGAGAACTTGCATTATAATGCAAGAGATTTCGATTAGCAAATACTACTACTAGTGAGTGATAGTTTCCGAAAACTTGCATTCGAATGCAAGAGATTTCGATTAGCGAATACTACTACTAGTGAGTGACAGTTTCCGAGAACTCGCATTCGAATGCAAGAGTTTCGATTAGCAAAAACTACTACTAGTGAGTGACAGTATCCGAGAACTTGCATTCAAATGCAAGAGATTTCGATTAGCAAATACTACTACTAGTGAGTGACAGTTTCCGAGAACTTGCATTCGAATGCAAGAGATTTCGATTAGCGAATACTACTACTAGTGAGTGACAGTGTCCGAGAACTTGCATTCGAATGCAAGAGATTTCGATTAGCAAATACTACTACTAGTGAGTGACAGTTTCCGAGAACTTGCATTCGAATGCAAGAGATTTCGATTAGCGAATACTACTACTAGTGAGTGACAGTATCCGAGAACTTGCATTGGAATGCAAAAGATTTCGATAAGCGAATACTACTACCAGTGAGTGACAGTATCCGAATTATTGCATTCGAATGCATGAAATTTCGATTAGCGAATACTGCTACTAGTGAGTGACAGTATCCGAATTATTGCATTCGAATGCAAGAAATGTCGATTAGCGAATACTACTGCTAGTGAGTGACAGTATCCGAGAACTTGCAATCGAATGCAAGAGATTTCGATTAGCAAATACTACTACTAGTGAGTCACAGTTTCCGATAACTTGCATTCGAATGCAAGAGATTTCGATTAGCGAATACTACTACTAGTGATTGACAGTATCCGAATTATTGCATTCGAATGCATGAAATTTCGATTAGCGAATACTACTACTAGTGAGTGACAGTATCCGAATTATTGCATTCGAAAGGAAGAAATTTCGATTAGCGAATACTACTACTAGTGAGTGACAGCATCAGAGAACTTGCATTCGAATGCATGAGATTTCGATTAGCGAATACTACTACTATTGAGTGACAGTATCCGAGAACTTACATTCGAATGCATGAGATTTCGATTAGCGAATACTACGACTAGTGAGTGACAGTATCCGAATTATTGCATTCGAATGCAAGAGATTTCGATTAGCGAATACTACTACTAGTGAGTGACAGTATCCGAGAACTTGCATTCGAATGCAAGAGATTTCGATTACTCAATACTACTACTAGTGAGTGACAGTATCCGAGAACTTGCATTCGAAGGCATGAGATTTCGGTTAGCGAATACTACCACTAGTGAGTGACAGTATCCGAATTATTGCATTAGAATGCAAGAGATTTCGATTAGCGAATACTACTACTAGTGAGTGACAGTATCCGAGAACTTGCATTCGAATGCAAGAGATTTCGATTACTCAATACTACTACTAGTGAGTGACAGTATCCGAGAACTTGCATTCGAATGCATGAGATTTGGATTAGCGAATACTACTACTAGTGAGTGATAGTATCCGAGAACTTGCGTTCGAATGCATGAGATTTCGATTAGCGAATACTACTACTAGTGAGTGACAGTATCCGAGAACTTGCATTCGAATGCAAGAGATTTCGATTACTCAATACTACTGCTAGTGAGTGACAGTATCCGAGAACTTGCATTCGAATGCATGAGATTTCGATTAGCGAATACTACTACTAGTGAGTGACAGTATCCGAGAACTTGCATTCGAATGCATGAGATTTCGATTAGCGAATACTACTACTAGTGAGTGACAGTATCCGAGAACTTGCATTCGAATGCAAGAGATTTCGATTAGCGAATACTACTACTAGTGAGTGACAGTATCCGAGAACTTGAATTCGAATGCAAGAGATTTGCATTAGCGAATACTACTACTAGTGAGTGACAGTATCCGAGAACTTGCATTCGAATGCAAGAGATTTCGATAAGCGAATACTACTACTAGTGAGTGACAGTATCCGAGAACTTGCATTCGAATGCATGAGATTTCGATTAGCGAATACTACTACTAGTGAGTGACAGTATCCGAGAACTTGCATTCGATGCATGAGATTTCGATTAGCGAATACTACTACTAGTGAGTGACAGTATCCGAGAACTTGCATTCGAATGCATGAAATTTCGATTAGCGAATACTACTACTAGTAAATGACAGTATCCGAGAACTTGCATTCGCATGCATGAGATTTCGGTTAGCGAATACTACTACTAGTGAGTAACAGTATCCGAAATATTGCACTCGAATGCAAGAGATTTCGATTAGCGAATACTACTACTAGTGAGTGACAGCATCCGAGAACTTGCATTCGAATGCAAGAGATTTCGATTACTCAATACTACTACTAGTGAGTGACAGTATCCGAGAACTTGCATTCGAATGCAAGAGATTTCGATAAGCGAATACTACTACTAGTGAGTGACAGTATCCGAGAACTTGCATTCGAATGCAAGAGATTTCGATTACTCAATACTACTACTAGTGAGTGCCAGTATCCGAGAACTTGCATTCGAATGCAAGAGATTTCGATTACTCAATACTACTACTAGTGAGTGACAGTATCCTAGAACTTGCATTCGATGCATGAGATTTCGATTAGCGAATACTACTACTAGTGAGTGACAGTTACCGAGAACTTGCATTCGAATGCATGAAATTTCGATTAGCGAATACTACTACTAGTGAGTGACAGTATCCGAGAACTTGCATTCGAATGCATGAAATTTCGATTAGCGAATACTACGACTAGTGAGTGACAGTATCCGAATTATTGCATTCGAATGCTAGAGATTTCGATTAGCGAATACTACTACTAGTGAGTGACAGTATCCGAGAACTTGCATTCGAATGCAAGAGATTTCGATTACTCAATACTACTACTAGTGAGTGACAGTATCCGAGAACTTGCATTCGAAGGCATGAGATTTCGGTTAGCGAATACTACCACTAGTGAGTGACAGTATCCGAATTATTGCATTCGAATGCAAGAGATTTCGATTAGCGAATACTACTACTAGTGAGTGACAGTATCCGAGAACTTGCATTCGAATGCAAGAGATTTCGATTACTCAATACTACTACTAGTGAGTGACAGTATCCGAGAACTTGCATTCGAATGCATGAGATTTGGATTAGCGAATACTACTACTAGTGAGTGATAGTATCCGAGAACTTGCGTTCGAATGCATGAGATTTCGATTAGCGAATACTACTACTAGTGAGTGACAGTATCCGAGAACTTGCATTCGAATGCAAGAGATTTCGATTACTCAATACTACTGCTAGTGAGTGACAGTATCCAAGAACTTGCATTCGAATGCATGAGATTTCGATTAGCGAATACTACTACTAGTGAGTGACAGTATCCGAGAACTTGCATTCGAATGCATGAGATTTCGATTAGCGAATACTACTACTAGTGAGTGACAGTATCCGAGAACTTGCATTCGAATGCAAGAGATTTCGATTAGCGAATACTACTACTAGTGAGTGACAGTATCCGAGAACTTGAATTCGAATGCAAGAGATTTGCATTAGCGAATACTACTACTAGTGAGTGACAGTATCCGAGAACTTGCATTCGAATGCAAGAGATTTCGATAAGCGAATACTACTACTAGTGAGTGACAGTATCCGAGAACTTGCATTCGAATGCATGAGATTTCGATTAGCGAATACTACTACTAGTGAGTGACAGTATCCGAGAACTTGCATTCGATGCATGAGATTTCGATTAGCGAATACTACTACTAGTGAGTGACAGTATCCGAGAACTTGCATTCGAATGCATGAAATTTCGATTAGCGAATACTACTACTAGTGAGTGACAGTATCCGAGAACTTGCATTCGAATGCATGAAATTTCGATTAGCGAATACTACTACTAGTGAGTGACAGTATCCAAGAACTTGCATTCGAATGCATGAAATTTCGATTAGCGAATACTACTACTAGTGAGTGACAGTATCCGAGAACTTGCATTCGAATGCATGAGATTTCGATTAGCGAATACTACTACTAGTGAGTGATAGTCTCCGAGAACTTGCGTTCGAATGCATGAGATTTCGATTTGCGAATACTACTACTAGTGAGTGACAGTATCCGAGAACTTGCATTCGAATGCAAGAGATTTCGATTACTCAATACCACTGCTAGTGAGTGACAGTATCCGAGAACTTGCATTCGAAGGCATGAGATTTCGATTAGCGAATACTACTACTAGTGAGTGACAGTATCCGAGAACTTGCATTCGATGCATGAGATTTCGATTAGCGAATACTACTACTAGTGAGTGACAGTATCCGAGAACTTGCATTCGAATGCATGAAATTTCGATTAGCGAATACTACTACTAGTGAGTGACAGTATCCGAGAACTTGCATTCGAATGCATGAAATTTCGATTAGCGAATACTACTACTAGTGAGTGACAGTATCCAAGAACTTGCATTCGAATGCATGAAATTTCGATTAGCGAATACTAATACTAGTGGGTGACAGTATCCGAGAACTTGCATTCGAATTCATGGGATTTCGATTAGCGAATACTACTACTAGTGAATGACAGTATCCTAGAACTTGCATTCGAATGCATTAAATTGCGATTAGCGAATACTACTACTAGTGAGTGACAGTATCCGAATTATTGCATTCGAATGCAAGAGATTTCGATTAGCGAATACTACTACTAGTGAGTGACAGTATCCGAGAACTTGCATTCGAATGCAAGAGATTTCGATTAGCGAATACTACTGCTAGTGAGTAACAGAATCCAAGAACTTGCATTCGAATGCAAGAGATTTCGATTAGCCAATACTACTACTAGTGAGTGACAGTATCCGAGAACTTGCACTCGAATGCAAGAGATTTCGATTAGCGAATACTACTACTAGTGAGTGAAAGTATCTGAGAACTTGCATCGAATGCAAGAGATTTCGATTAGCGAATACTACTACTAGTGAGTGAGAGTGTCCGAGAACTTGCATTCGAAAGCATGAGACTTCGATTAGCGAATACTACTACTAGTGAGTGACAGTTTCCGAGAACTTGCATTATAATGCAAGAGATTTCGATTAGCAAATACTACTACTAGTGAGTGATAGTTTCCGAGAACTTGCATTCGAATGCAAGAGATTTCGATTAGCGAATACTACTACTAGTGAGTGACAGTTTCCGAGAACTCGCATTCGAATGCAAGAGTTTCGATTAGCAAAAACTACTACTAGTGAGTGACAGTATCCGAGAACTTGCATTCGAATGCAAGAGATTTCGATTAGCAAATACTACTACTAGTGAGTGACAGTTTCCGAGAACTTGCATTCGAATGCAAGAGATTTCGATTAGCGAATACTACTACTAGTGAGTGACAGTGTCCGAGAACTTGCATTCGAATGCAAGAGATTTCGATTAGCAAATACTACTACTAGTGAGTGACAGTTTCCGAGAACTTGCATTCGAATGCAAGAGATTTCGATTAGCGAATACTACTACTAGTGAGTGACAGTATCCGAGAACTTGCATTGGAATGCAAAAGATTTCGATAAGCGAATACTACTACCAGTGAGTGACAGTATCCGAATTATTGCATTCGAATGCATGAAATTTCGATTAGCGAATACTACTACTAGTGAGTGACAGTATCCGAATTATTGCATTCGAATGCAAGAAATGTCGATTAGCGAATACTACTGCTAGTGAGTGACAGTATCCGAGAACTTGCAATCGAATGCAAGAGATTTCGATTAGCAAATACTACTACTAGTGAGTCACAGTTTCCGATAACTTGCATTCGAATGCAAGAGATTTCGATTAGCGAATACTACTACTAGTGATTGACAGTATCCGAATTATTGCATTCGAATGCATGAAATTTCGATTAGCGAATACTACTACTAGTGAGTGACAGCATCAGAGAACTTGCATTCGAATGCATGAGATTTCGATTAGCGAATACTACTACTATTGAGTGACAGTATCCGAGAACTTACATTCGAATGCATGAGATTTCGATTAGCGAATACTACGACTAGTGAGTGACAGTATCCGAGAACTAGCATTCGAATGCATGAGATTTCGGTTAGCGAATACTACTACTAGTGAGTGACAGTATCCGAATTATTGCATTCGAATGCAAGAGATTTCGATTAGCAAATACTACTACTAGTGAGTGACAGTATCCGAGAACTTGCATTCGAATGCAAGAGATTTCGATTACTCAGTACTACTACTAGTGAGTGACAGTATCCGAGAACTTGCATTCGAATGCATGAGATTTGGATTAGCGAATACTACTACTAGTGAGTGATAGTATCCGAGAACTTGCGTTCGAATGCATGAGATTTCGATTAGCGAATACTACTACTAGTGAGTGACAGTATCCGAGAACTTGCATTCGAATGCAAGAGATTTCGATTACTCAATACTACTGCTAGTGAGTGACAGTATCCGAGAACTTGCATTCGAATGCATGAGATTTCGATTAGCGAATACTACTACTAGTGAGTGACAGTAACCGAATTATTACATTCGAATGCAAGAGATTTCGATTAGCGAATACTTCTACTAGTGAGTGACAGTATCCGAGAACTTGCATTCGAATGCAAGAGATTTCGATTAGCGAATACTACTACTAGTGAGTGACAGTATCCGAGAACTTGCATTCGAATGCAAGAGATTTGCATTAGCGAATACTACTACTAGTGAGTGACAGTATCCGAGAACTTGCATTCGAATGCAAGAGATTTCGATAAGCGAATACTGCTACTAGTGAGTGACAGTATCCGAGAACTTGCATTTGAATGCCAGAGATTTCGATTACTCAATACTACTACTAGTGAGTGACAGTATCCGAGAACTTGCATTCGAATGCATGAGATTTCGATTAGCGAATACTACTACTAGTGAGTGACAGTATCCGAGAACTTGCATTCGATGCATGAGATTTCGATTAGCGAATACTACTACTAGTGAGTGACAGTATCCGAGAACTTGCATTCGAAAGCATGAAATTTCGATTAGCGAATACTACTACTAGTGAGTGACAGTATCCGAGAACTTGCATTCGAATGCATGAAATTTCGATTAGCGAATACTACTACTAGTGAGTGACAGTATCCAAGAACTTGCATTCGAATGCATGAAATTTCGATTAGCGAATACTACTACTAGTGAGTGACAGTATCCGAGAACTTGCATTCGAATGCATGAAATTTCGATTAACGAATACTACTACTAGTGAGTGACAGTATCCGAATTAGTGCATTCGAATGCAAGAGATTTCGATTAGCGAATACTACTACTAGTGAGTGACAGTATCCGAGAACTTGCATTCGAATGCAAGAGATTTCGATTAGCGAATACTACTACTAGTGAGTGACAGTATCCGAGAACTTGCATTCGAATGCAAGAGATTTCGATTAGCCAATACTACTACTAGTGAGTGACAGTATCCGAGAACTTGCATTCGAATGCAAGAGATTTCGATTAGCGAATACTACTACTAGTGAGTGACAGTATCCGAGAACTTGCATTCGAATGCAAGAGATTTCGAATACCGAATACTACTACTAGTGAGAGAGAGTATCCGAGAACTTGCATTCGAAAGCATGAGACTTCGATTAGCGAATACTACTACTAGTGAGTGACAGTTTCTGAGAACTTGCATTATAATGCAAGAGATGTCGATTAGCAAATACTACTACTAGTGAGTGACAGATTCCGAGAACTTGCATTCGAATGCAAGAGATTTCGATTAGCGAATACTACTACTAGTGAGTGACAGTTTCCGAGAACTCGCATTCGAATGCAAGAGATTTCGATTAGCGAATACTACTACTAGTGAGTGACTGTATCCGAGAGCTTGCATTCAAATGCAAGAGATTTCGATTAGCAAATACTACTACTAGTGAGTGACAGTTTCCGAGAACTTGCATTCGAATGCAAGAGATTTCGATTAGCGAATACTACTACTAGTGAGTGACAGTATCCGAGAACTTGCATTCGAATGCGAGAGATTTCGATTAGCAAATACTACTACTAGTGAGTGACAGTTTCCGAGAACTTGCATTCGAATGCAAGAGATTTCGATTAGCGAATATTACTACTAGTGAGTGGCAGTATCCGAATTATTGCATTCGAATGCAAGAGATTTCTATTAGCGAATACTACTACTACTGATTGACAGTATCCGAATTATTGCATTCGAATGCATGTGATTTCGATTAGCGAATACTACTACTAGTGAGTGACAGTGTCCGAATTATTGCATTCGAATGCATGACATTTCGATTAACGAATACTACTACTAGTTAGTGACAGTATCCGAATTATTGCATTCGAATGCAAGAAATTTCGATTAGCGAATACTACTACTAGTGAGTGACAGTATCAGAGAACTTGCATTCGAATGCATGAGATTTCGATTAGCGAATACTACTACTAGTGAGTGACAGTATCCGAGAACTTGCATTCGAAGGCATGAGATTTCGGTTAGCGAATACTACCACTAGTGAGTGACAGTATCCGAATTATTGCATTCGAATGCAAGAGATTTCGATTAGCGAATACTACTACTAGTGAGTGACAGTATCCGAGAACTTGCATTCGAATGCAAGAGATTTCGATTACTCAATACTACTACTAGTGAGTGACAGTATCCGAGAACTTGAATTCGAATGCAAGAGATTTCGATTAGCGAATACTACTACTAGTGAGTGACAGTATCCGAGAACTTGAATTCGAATGCAAGAGATTTGCATTAGCGAATACTACTACTAGTGAGTGACAGTATCCGAGAACTTGCATTCGAATGCAAGAGATTTCGATAAGCGAATACTACTACTAGTGAGTGACAGTATCCGCGAACTTGCATTCGAATGCATGAGATTTCGATTAGCAAATACTACTACTAGTGAGTGACAGTATCCGAGAACTTGCATTCGATGCATGAGATTTCGATTAGCGAATACTACTACTAGTGAGTGACAGTATCCGAGAACTTGCATTCGAATGCATGAAATTTCGATTAGCGAATACTACTACTAGTGAGTGACAGTATCCGAGAACTTGCATTCGAATGCATGAAATTTCGATTAGCGAATACTACTACTAGTGAGTGACAGTATCCAAGAACTTGCATTCGAATGCATGAAATTTCGATTAGCGAATACTACTACTAGTGAGTGACAGTATCCGAGAACTTGCATTCGAATGCATGGGATTTCGATTAGCGAATACTACTACTAGTGAGTAACAGTAACCGAGAACTTGCATTCGAATGCATGAAATTTCGATTAACGAATACTACCACTAGTGAGTGACAGTATCCGAATTATTGCATTCGAATGCAAGAGATTTGCATTAGCGAATACTACTACTAGTGAGTGACAGTATCCGAGAACTTGAATTCGAATGCAAGAGATTTCGATTACCGAATACTACTACTAGTGAGTGAGAGTATCCGAGAACTTGCATTCGAAAGCATGAGACTTCGATTAGCGAATACTACTACTAGTGAGTGACAGTTTCCGAGAACTTGCATTATAATGCAAGAGATTTCGATTAGCAAATACTACTACTAGTGAGTGACAGTTTCCGAGAACTTGCATTCGAATGCAAGAGATTTCGATTAGCGAATACTACTACTAGTGAGTGACAGTTTCCGAGAACTCGCATTCGAATGCAAGAGATTTCGATTAGCGAATACTACTACTAGTGAGTGACTGTATCCGAGAACTTGCATTCGAATGCAAGAGATTTCGATTAGCAAATACTACTACTAGTGAGTGACAGTTTCCAAGAACTTGCATTCGAATGCAAGAGATTTCGATTAGCGAATACTACTACTAGTGAGTGACAGTATCCGAGAACTTGCATTCGAATGCAAGAGATTTCGATTAGCAAATACTACTACTAGTGAGTGACAGTTTCCGAGAACTTGCATTCGAATGCAAGAGATTTCGATTAGCGAATATTACTACTAGTGAGTGGCAGTATCCGAATTATTGCATTTGAATGCATGAGATTTCGATTAGCGAACACTACCACTAGTGAGTGACAGTATCCGAATTATTGCATTCGAATGCATGAAATTTCGATTAGCGAATCCTAATACTAGTGAGTGACAGTATCCGAGAACTTGCATTCGAATGCATGAGATTTCGATTAGCGAATACTACTACTAGTGAGTGACAGTATCCGAGAACTTGCATTCGAATGCATGAGATTTTGGTTAGCGAATACTACTATTAGTGAGTGACAGTTTCCGAGAACTTGCATTCGAATGCATGAGATTTCGGTTAGCGAATACTACTACTAGTGAGTGACAGTATCCGAATTATTGCATTCGAATGCAAGAGATTTCGATTACTCAATACTACTACTAGTGAGTGAAAGTATCCGAGAACTTGCATTTGAATGCATGAGATTTCGATCGGCGAATACTACTACTAGTGAGTGATAGTATCCGAGAACTTGCATTCGAATGCATGAGATTTCGATTAGCGAATACTACTACTATTGAGTGACAGTATCCGAGAACTTGCATTCGAATGCATGAGATTTCGATTAGCGAATACTACTACTAGTGAGTGACAGTATCCAAATTATTGCATTCGAATGCAAGAGATTTCGATTAGCGAATACTACTACTAGTGAGTGACAGTATCTGAGAACTTGCATTCAAATGCAAGAGATTTCGATTACTCAATACTACTACTAGTGAGTGACAGTATCCGAGAACTTGCATTCGAATGCATGAGATTTCGATTAGCGAATACTACTACTAGTGAGTGACAGTATCCGAGAACTTGCATTCGAATGCATGAGATTTCGGTTAGCGAATACTACTACTAGTGAGTGACAGTATCCGAATTATTGCATTCGAATGCAAGAGATTTCGATTAGCGAATACTACTCCTAGTGAGTGACGGTATCCGAGAACTTGCATTCGAATGCAAGAGATTTCGATTACTCAATACTACTACTAGTGAGTGACAGTATCCGAGAACTTGCATTCGAATGCATGAGATTTGGATTAGCGAATACTACTACTAGTGAGTGATAGTATCCGAGAACTTGCGTTCGAATGCATGAGATTTCGATTAGCGAATACTACTACAAGTGAGTGACAGTATCCGAGAACTTGCATTCGAATGCAAGAGATTTCGATTACTCAATACTACTGCTAGTGAGTGACAGTATCCGAGATCTTGCATTCAAATGCATGAGATTTCGATTAGCGAATGCTACTACTAGTGAGTGACAGTATCCGAGAACTTGCATTCGAATGCATGAGATTTCGATTAGCGAATACTACTACTAGTGAGTGACAGTATCCGAATTATTGCATTCGAATGCAAGAGATTTCGATTAGCGAATACTACTACTAGTGAGTGACAGTATCCGAGAACTTGCATTCGAATGCAAGAGATTTCGATTAGCGAATACTACTACTAGTGAGTGACAGTATCCGAGAACTTGCATTCGAATGCAAGAGATTTGCATTAGCGAATACTACTACTAGTGAGTGACAGTATCCGAGAACTTGCATTCGAATGCATGAGATTTCGATTAGCGAATACTACTACTACTGAGTGGCAGTATCCGAGAACTTGCATTCGATGCATGAGATTTCGATTAGCGAATACTACTACTAGTGAGTGACAGTATCCGAGAACTTGCATTCGAATGCATGAGATTTCGGTTAGCGAATACTACTACTAGTGAGTGACAGTATCCGAGAACTTGCAATCGAATGCATGAGATTTCGGTTAGCGAATACTACTACTAGTGAGTGACAGTATCCGAATTATTGCTTTCGAATGCAAGAGATTTCGAATACTCAATACTACTACTAGTGAGTGAAAGTATCCGAGAACTTGCATTCGAATGCAAGAGATTTCGATTGCTCAATACTACTACTAGTGAGTGACAGTATCCGAGAACTTGCATTCGAATGCATGAGATTTCGATTAGCGAATACTACTACTAGTGAGTGACAGTATCCGAGAACTTGCATTCGATGCATGAGATTTCGATTAGCGAATACTACTACTAGCGAGTGACAGTATCCAAGAACTTGCATTCGAATGCATGAAATTTCGATTAGCGAACACTACTACTAGTGAGTGACAGTATCCGAGAACTTGCATTCGAAAGCATGAGACGTCAATTAGCGAATACTACTACTAGTGAGTGACAATTTCCGAGAACTTGCATTATAATGCAAGAGATTTGGATTAGCAAATACTACTACTTGTGCGTGACAGTTTCCGAGAACTTGCATTCGAATGCAAGAGATTTCGATTAGCGAATACTACTACTAGGGAGTGACAGTTTCCGAGAACTCGCATTCGAATGCAAGAGATTTCGATTAGCAAATACTACTACTAGTGAGTGACAGTTTCCGAGAACTTGCATTCGAATGCAAGAGATTTCGATTAGCGAATACTACTACTAGTGAGTGACAGTGTCCGAGAACTTGCATTCGAATGCAAGAGATTTCGATTAGCAAATACTACTACTAGTGAGTGACAGTTTCCGAGAACTTGCATTCGAATGCAAGAGATTTCGATTAGCGAATACTACTACTAGTGAGTGACAGTATCCGAGAACTTGCATTGGAATGCAAAAGATTTCGATAAGCGAATACTACTACCAGTGAGTGACAGTATCCGAATTATTGCATTCGAATGCATGAAATTTCGATTAGCGAATACTACTACCAGTGAGTGACAGTATCCGAATTATTGCATTCGAATGCAAGAAATGTCGATTAGCGAATACTACCGCTAGTGAGTGACAGTATCCGAGAACTTGCATTCGAAGGCATGAGATTTCGGTTAGCGAATACTACCACTAGTGAGTGACAGTATCCGAATTATTGCATTCGAATGCAAGAGATTTCGATTAGCGAATACTACTACTAGTGAGTGACAGTATCCGAGAACTTGCATTCGAATGCAAGAGATTTCGATTAGCGAATACTACTACTAGTGAGTGACAGTATCCGAGAACTTGCATTCGAATGCAAGAGATTTTGATTAGCCAATACTACTACTAGTGAGTGACAGTATCCGAGAACTTGCATTCGAATGCAAGAGATTTCGATTAGCGAATACTACTACTAGTGAGTGACAGTATCCGAGAACTTGCATTCGAATGCAAGAGATTTCGAATACCGAATACTACTACTAGTGAGTGAGAGTATCCGAGAACTTGCATTCGAAAGCATGAGACTTCGATTAGCGAATACTACTACTAGTGAGTGACAGTTTCCGAGAACTTGCATTATAATGCAAGAGATGTCGATTAGCAAATACTACTATTAGTGAGTGACAGATTCCGAGAACTTGCATTCAAATGCAAGAGATTTCGATTAGCGAATACTACTACTAGTGAGTGACAGTTTCCGAGAACTCGCATTCGAATGCAAGAGATTTCGATTAGCGAATACTACTACTAGTGAGTGACTGTATCCGAGAGCTTGCATTCAAATGCAAGAGATTTCGATTAGCAAATACTACTACTAGTGAGTGACAGTTTCCGAGAACTTGCATTCGAATGCAAGAGATTTCGATTAGCGAATACTACTACTAGTGAGTGACAGTATCCGAGAACTTGCATTCGAATGCGAGAGATTTCGATTAGCAAATACTACTACTAGTGAGTGACAGTTTCCGAGAACTTGCATTCGAATGCAAGAGATTTCGATTAGCGAATATTACTACTAGTGAGTGGCAGTATCCGAATTATTGCATTCGAATGCAAGAGATTTCTATTAGCGAATACTACTACTAGTGATTGACAGTATCCGAATTATTGCATTCGAATGCATGTGATTTCGATTAGCGAATACTACTACTAGTGAGTGACAGTGTCCGAATTATTGCATTCGAATGCATGACATTTCGATTAACGAATACTACTACTAGTTAGTGACAGTATCCGAATTATTGCATTCGAATGCAAGAAATTTCGATTAGCGAATACTTCTACTAGTGAGTGACAGTATCAGAGAACTTGCATTCGAATGCATGAGATTTCGATTAGCGAATACTACTACTAGTGAGTGACAGTATCCGAGAACTTGCATTCGAAGGCATGAGATTTCGGTTAGCGAATACTACCACTAGTGAGTGACAGTATCCGAATTATTGCATTCGAATGCAAGAGATTTCGATTAGCGAATACTACTACTAGTGAGTGACAGTATCCGAGAACTTGCATTCGAATGCAAGAGATTTCGATTACTCAATACTACTACTAGTGAGTGACAGTATCCGAGAACTTGCATTCGAATGCATGAGATTTGGATTAGCGAATACTACTACTAGTGAGTGAAGGTATCCGAGAACTTGCGTTCGAATGCATGAGATTTCGAATAGCGAATACTACTACTAGTGAGTGACAGTATCCGAGAACTTGCATTCGAATGCAAGAGATTTCGATAACTCAATACTACTGCAAGTGAGTGACAGTATCCGAGAACTTGCATTCGAATGCATGAAATTTCGATTAGCGAATACTACTACTAGTGAGTGACAGTATCCGAGAACTTGCATTCGAATGCATGGGATTTCGATTAGCGAATACTACTACTAGTGAGTGACAGTATCCAAGAACTTGCATTCGAATGCATGAAATTTCGATTAGCGAATACTACTACTAGTGAGTGACAGTATCCGAGAACATGCATTCGAATGCATGGGATTTCGATTAGCGAATACTACTACTAGTGAGTAACAGTATCCGAGAACTTGCATTCGAATGCATGATATTTCGATTAACGAATACTACCACTAGTGAGTGACAGTATCCGAATTATTGCATTCGAATGCAAGAGATTTGCATTAGCGAATACTACTACTAGTGAGTGACAGTATCCGAGAACTTGAATTCGAATGCAAGAGATTTCGATTACCGAATACTACTACTAGTGAGTGAGAGTATCCGAGAACTTGCATTCGAAAGCATGAGACTTCGATTAGCGAATACTACTACTAGTGAGTGACAGTTTCCGAGAACTTGCATTATAATTCAAGAGATTTCGATTAGCAAATACTACTACTAGTGAGTGACAGTTTCCGAGAACTTGCATTCGAATGCAAGAGATTTCGATTAGCGAATACTACTACTAGTGAGTGACAGTTTCCGAGAACTCGCATTCGAATGCAAGAGATTTCGATTAGCGAATACTACTACTGGTGAGTGACTGTATCCGAGAACTTGCATTCGAATGCAAGAGATTTCGATTAGCAAATACTACTACTAGTGAGTGACAGTTTCCAAGAACTTGCATTCGAATGCAAGAGATTTCGATTAGCGAATACTACTACTAGTGAGTGACAGTATCCGAGAACTTGCATTCGAATGCAAGAGATTTCGATTAGCAAATACTACTACTAGTGAGTGACAGTTTCCGAGAACTTGCATTCGAATGCAAGAGATTTCGATTAGCGAATATTACTACTAGTGAGTGGCAGTATCCGAATTATTGCATTTGAATGCATGAGATTTCGATTAGCGAATACTACCGCTAGTGAGTGACAGTATCCGAATTATTGCATTCGAATGCATGAAATTTCGATTAGCGAATCCTAATACTAGTGAGTGACAGTATCCGAGAACTTGCATTCGAATGCATGAGATTTCGATTAGCGAATACTACTACTAGTGAGTGACAGTATCCGAGAACTTGCATTCGAATGCATGAGATTTCGGTTAGCGAATACTACTATTAGTGAGTGACAGTTTCCGAGAACTTGCATTCGAATGCATGAGATTTCGGTTAGCGAATACTACTACTAGTGAGTGACAGTATCCGAATTATTGCATTCGAATGCAAGAGATTTCGATTACTCAATACTACTACTAGTGAGTGAAAGTATCCGAGAACTTGCATTTGAATGCATGAGATTTCGATTGGCGAATACTACTACTAGTGAGTGATAGTATCCGAGAACTTGCATTCGAATGCATGAGATTTCGATTAGCGAATACTACTACTAGTGAGTGACAGTATCAGAGAACTTGCATTCGAATGCATGAGATTTCGATTAGCGAATACTACTACTAGTGAGTGACAGTATCCGAGAACTTGCATTCGAAGCCATGAGATTTCGGTTAGCGAATACTACCACTAGTGAGTGACAGTATCCGAATTATTGCATTCGAATGCAAGAGATTTCGATTAGCGAATACTACTACTAGTGAGTGACAGTATCCGAGAACTTGCATTCGAATGCAAGAGATTTCGATTACTCAATACTACTACTAGTGAGTGACAGTATCCGAGAACTTGCATTCGAATGCATGAGATTTGGATTAGCGAATACTACTACTAGTGAGTGATAGTATCCGAGAACTTGCGTTCGAATGCATGAGATTTCGATTAGCGAATATTACTACTAGTGAGTGACAGTATCCGAGAACTTGCATTCGAATGCAAGAGATTTCGATAACTCAATACTACTGCTAGTGAGTGACAGTATCCGAGAACTTGCATTCAAATGCATGAAATTTCGATTAGCGAATACTACTACTAGTGAGTGACAGTATCCGAGAACTTGCATTCGAATGCATGGGATTTCGATTAGCGAATACTACTACTAGTGAGTGACAGTATCCGAGAACTTGCATTCGAATGCATGGGATTTCGATTAGCGAATACTACTACTAGTGAGTAACAGTATCCGAGAACTTGCATTCGAATGCATGAAATTTCGATTAACGAATACTACCACTAGTGAGTGACAGTATCCGAATTATTGCATTCGAATGCAAGAGATTTGCATTAGCGAATACTACTACTAGTGAGTGACAGTATCCGAGAACTTGAATTCGAATGCAAGAGATTTCGATTACCGAATACTACTACTAGTGAGTGAGAGTATCCGAGAACTTGCATTCGAAAGCATGAGACTTCGATTAGCGAATACTACTACTAGTGAGTGACAGTTTCCGAGAACTTGCATTATAATGCAAGAGATTTCGATTAGCAAATACTACTACTAGTGAGTGACAGTTTCCGAGAACTTGCATTCGAATGCAAGAGATTTCGATTAGCGAATACTACTACTAGTGAGTGACAGTTTCCGAGAACTCGCATTCGAATGCAAGAGATTTCGATTAGCGAATACTACTACTGGTGAGTTACTGTATCCGAGAACTTGCATTCGAATGCAAGAGATTTCGATTAGCAAATACTACTACTAGTGAGTGACAGTTTCCAAGAACTTGCATTCGAATGCAAGAGATTTGGATTAGCGAATACTACTACTAGTGAGTGACAGTATCCGAGAACTTGCATTCGAATGCAAGAGATTTCGATTAGCAAATACTACTACTAGTGAGTGACAGTTTCCGAGAACTTGCATTCGAATGCAAGAGATTTCGATTAGCGAATATTACTACTAGTGAGTGGCAGTATCCGAATTATTGCATTTGAATGCATGAGATTTCGATTAGCGAATACTATCACTAGTGAGTGACAGTATCCGAATTATTACATTCGAATGCATGAAATTTCGATTAGCGAATCCTAATACTAGTGAGTGACAGTATCCGAGAACTTGCATTCGAATGCATGAGATTTCGATTAGCGAATACTACTACTAGTGAGTGACAGTATCCGAGAACTTGCATTCGAATGCATGAGATTTCGGTTAGCGAATACTACTATTAGTGAGTGACAGTTTCCGAGAACTTGCAT
Source organism: Tenodera sinensis (assembly GCA_030765045.1). Taxonomy (NCBI): domain Eukaryota; kingdom Metazoa; phylum Arthropoda; class Insecta; order Mantodea; family Mantidae; genus Tenodera; species Tenodera sinensis. The sequence continues at coordinate 2,298,172 of JAUKNM010000016.1, forward strand.
TCGAATGCATGAGATTTCGGTTAGCGAATACTACTACTAGTGAGTGACAGTATCCGAATTATTGCATTCGAATGCAAGAGATTTCGATTACTCAATACTACTACTAGTGAGTGAAAGTATCCGAGAACTTGCATTTGAATGCATGAGATTTCGATTGGCGAATACTACTACTAGTGAGTGATAGTATCCGAGAACTTGCATTCGAATGCATGAGATTTCGATTAGCGAATACTACTACTATTGAGTGACAGTATCCGAGAACTTGCATTCGAATGCATGAGATTTCGATTAGCGAATACTACTACTAGTGAGTGACAGTATCCGAATTATTGCATTCGAATGCAAGAGATTTCGATTAGCGAATACTACTACTAGTGAGTGACAGTATCTGAGAACTTGCATTCGAATGCAAGAGATTTTGATTACTCAATACTACTACTAGTGAGTGACAGTATCCGAGAACTTGCATTCGAATGCATGAGAGTTCGATTAGCGAATACTACTACTAGTGAGTGACAGTATCCGAGAACTTGCATTCGAATGCATGAGATTTCGGTTAGCGAATACTACTACTAGTGAGTGACAGTATCCGAATTATTGCATTCGAATGCAAGAGATTTCGATTAGCGAATACTACTCCTAGTGAGTGACGGTATCCGAGAACTTGCATTCGAATGCAAGAGATTTCGATTACTCAATACTACTACTAGTGAGTGACAGTATCCGAGAACTTGCATTCGAATGCATGAGATTTGGATTAGCGAATACTACTACTAGTGAGTGATAGTATCCGAGAACTTGCGTTCGAATGCATGAGATTTCGATTAGCGAATACTACTACAAGTGAGTGACAGTATCCGAGAACTTGCATTCGAATGCAAGAGATTTCGATTACTCAATACTACTGCTAGTGAGTGACAGTATCCGAGATCTTGCATTCAAATGCATGAGATTTCGATTAGCGAATGCTACTACTAGTGAGTGACAGTATCCGAGAACTTGCATTCGAATGCATGAGATTTCGATTAGCGAATACTACTACTAGTGAGTGACAGTATCCGAATCATTGCATTCGAATGCAAGAGATTTCGATTAGCGAATACTACTACTAGTGAGTGACAGTATCCGAGAACTTGCATTCGAATGCAAGAGATTTCGATTAGCGAATACTACTACTAGTGAGTGACAGTATCTGAGAACTTGCATTCGAATGCAAGAGATTTGCATTAGCGAATACTACTACTAGTGAGTGACAGTATCCAAGAACTTGCATTCGAATGCATGAAATTTCGATTAGCGAACACTACTACTAGTGAGTGACAGTATCCGAGAACTTGCATTCGAAAGCATGAGACGTCAATTAGCGAATTCTACTACTAGTGAGTGACAATTTCCGAGAACTTGCATTATAATGCAAGAGATTTGGATTAGCAAATACTACTACTTGTGCGTGACAGTTTCCGAGAACTTCCCTTCGAATGCAAGAGATTTCGATTAGCGAATACTACTACTAGGGAGTGACAGTTTCCGAGAACTCGCATTCGAATGCAAGAGATTTCGATTAGCGAATACTACTACTAGTGAGTGACTGTATCCGAGAACTTGCATTCGAATGCAAGAGATTTCGATTAGCAAATACTACTACTAGTGAGTGACAGTTTCCGAGAACTTGCGTTCGAATGCAAGAGATTTCAATTAGCGAATACTACTACTAGTGAGTGACAGTATCCGAGAACTTGCATTCGAATGCAAGAGATTTCGATTAGCAAATACTACTACTAGTGAGTGACAGTTTCCGAGAACTTGCATACGAATGCAAGAGATTTCGATTACCGAATACTACTACTAGTGAGTGACAGTATCCGAATTATTGCATTCGAATGCAAGAAATTTCGATTAGCGAATACTACTACTAGTGAGTGACAGTATCCGAATTATTGCATGCGAATGCATGAAATTTCGAGTAGCGAATACTACTACTAGTGAGTGACAGTATCCGAATTATTGCATTCGAATGCAAGAAATTTCGATTAGCGAATACTACTACTAGTGAGTGACAGTATCCGAGAACTTGCATTCGAATGCATGAGATTTCGATTAGCGAATATTACTACTAGTGAGTGACAGTATCCGAGAACTTTCATTCGAATGCATGAGATTTCGGTTAGCGAATACTACTAATAGTGAGTGACAGTATCCGAGAACTTGCATTCGAATGCATGAGATTTCGGTTACCGAATACTACTACTAGTGAGTGACAGTATCCGAATTATTGCTTTCGAATGCAAGAGATTTCGAATACTCAATACTACTACTAGTGAGTGAAAGTATCCGAGAACTTGCATTCGAATGCATGAGATTTCGATTAGCGAATACTACTACTAATGAGTGATAGTATCCGAGAACTTGCATTCGAATGCATGAGATTTCGATTAGCGAATACTACTACTAGTGAGTGATAGTATCCAAGAACTTGCATTCGAATGCAAGAGATTTCGATTACTCAATACTACTAGTAGTGAGTGACAGTATCCGAGAACTTGCATTCGAATGCATGAGATTTCGATTAGCGAATACTACTACTAGTGAGTGACAGTATCCGAGAACATGCATTCGAATGCATGAGATTTCGATTGGCGAATACTACTACTAGTGAGTGACAGTATCCGAATTATTGCATTCGAATGCAAGAGATTTGGATTAGCGAATACTACTACTAGTGAGTGACAGTATCCGAATTATTGCATTCGAATGCAAGAGATTTCGATTAGCGAATACTACTACTAGTGAGTGACAGTATCCGAGAACTTGCATTCGAATGCAAGAGACTTCGATTAGCGAATACTACTACTAGCGAGTGACAGTATCCGAGAACTTGCATTCGAATGCAAGAGATTTCGATTAGCAAACACTACTACTAGTGAGTGACAGTTTCCGAGAACTTGCATTCGAATGCAAGAGATTGCGATTAGCGAATACTACTACTAGTGAGTGACAGTATCCGAATTATTGCATTCGAATGCATGAGATTTAGATTAGCGAATACTACTACTAGTGAGTGACAGTATCCGAATTATTGCATTCGAATGCATGAAATTTTGATTAGCGAATACTACTACTAGCGAGTGACAGTATCCGAATTATTGCATTCGAATGCAAGAGATTTCGATTACTCAATACTACTACTAGTGAGTGAACGTGTCCGAGAACTTGCATTCGAATGCATGAGATTTCGATTAGCGAATACTACTACTAGTGAGTGATAGTATCCGAGAACTTGCATTCGAATGCATGAGATTTCGATTAGCGAATACTATTACTATTGAGTGACAGTATCCGAGAACTTGCATTCGAATGCATGAGATTTCGATTAGCGAATACTACTACTAGTGAGTGACAGTATCCGAGAACTTGCATTCGAATGCATGAGATTTCGGTTAGCGAATACTACTACTAGTGAGTGACAGTATCCGAATTATTGCATTCGAATGCAAGAGATTTCGATTAGCGAATACTACTACTAGTGAGTGACAGTATTCGAGAACTTGCATTCGAATGCAAGAGATTTCGATTACTCAATACTACTACTAGTGAGTGACAGTATCCGAGAACTTGCATTCGAATGCATGAGATTTGGATTAGCGAATACTACTACTAGTGAGTGATAGTATCCGAGAATTTGCGTTCGAATGCATGAGATTTCGATTAGCGAATACTACTACTAGTGAGTGACAGTATCCGAGAACTTGCACTCGAATGCAAGAGATTTCGATTACTCAATACTACTGCTAGTGAGTGACAGTATCCGAGAACTTACATTCGAATGCATGAGATTTCGATTAGCGAATACTACTACTAGTGAGTGACAGTATCCGAATTATTGCATTCGAATGCAACAGATTTCGATTAGCAAATACTACTACTAGTGAGTGACAGTTTCCGAGAACTTGCATTCGAATGCAAGAGATTTCGATTAGCGAATACTACTACTAGTGAGTGACAGTATCCGAATTATTACATTCGAATGCAAGAAATTTCGATTAGCGAATACTACTACTAGTGAGTGACAGTATCCGAGAACTTGCAATCGAATGCATGAGATTTCGGTTAGCGAATACTACTACTAGTGAGTGACAGTATCCGAATTATTGCTTTCGAATGCAAGAGATTTCGAATACTCAATACTACTACTAGTGAGTGAAAGTATCCGAGAACTTGCATTCGAATGCATGAGATTTCGATTAGCGAATACTACTACTAATGAGTGATAGTATCCGAGAACTTGCATTCGAATGCATGAAATTTCGATTAGCGAACACTACTACTAGTGAGTGACAGTATCCGAGAACTTGCATTCGAAAGCATGAGACGTCAATTAGCGAATACTACTACTAGTGAGTGACAATTTCCGAGAACTTGCATTATAATGCAAGAGATTTGGATTAGCAAATACTACTACTTGTGCGTGACAGTTTCCGAGAACTTGCCTTCGAATGCAAGAGATTTCGATTAGCGAATACTACTACTAGGGAGTGACAGTTTCCGAGAACTCGCATTCGAATGCAAGAGATTTCGATTAGCGAATACTACTACTAGTGAGTGACTGTATCCGAGAACTTGCATTCGAATGCAAGAGATTTCGATTAGCAAATACTACTACTAGTGAGTGACAGTTTCCGAGAACTTGCGTTCGAATGCAAGAGATTTCAATTAGCGAATACTACTACTAGTGAGTGACAGTATCCGAGAACTTGCATTCGAATGCAAGAGATTTCGATTAGCAAATACTACTACTAGTGAGTGACAGTTTCCGAGAACTTGCATACGAATGCAAGAGATTTCGATTACCGAATACTACTACTAGTGAGTGACAGTATCCGAATTATTGCATTCGAATGCAAGAAATTTCGATTAGCGAATACTACTACTAGTGAGTGACAGTATCCGAATTATTGCATGCGAATGCATGAAATTTCGAGTAGCGAATACTACTACTAGTGAGTGACAGTATCCGAATTATTGCATTCGAATGCAAGAAATTTCGATTAGCGAATACTACTACTAGTGAGTGACAGTATCCGAGAACTTGCATTCGAATGCATGAGATTTCGATTAGCGAATACTACTACTAGTGAGTGACAGTATCCGAGAACTTTCATTCGAATGCATGAGATTTCGGTTAGCGAATACTACTAATAGTGAGTGACAGTATCCGAGAACTTGCATTCGAATGCATGAGATTTCGGTTACCGAATACTACTACTAGTGAGTGACAGTATCCGAATTATTGCTTTCGAATGCAAGAGATTTCGAATACTCAATACTACTACTAGTGAGTGAAAGTATCCGAGAACTTGCATTCGAATGCATGAGATTTCGATTAGCGAATACTACTACTAATGAGTGATAGTATCCGAGAACTTGCATTCGAATGCATGAGATTTCGATTAGCGAATACTACTACTAGTGAGTGATAGTATCCAAGAACTTGCATTCGAATGCAAGAGATTTCGATTACTCAATACTACTAGTAGTGAGTGACAGTATCCGAGAACTTGCATTCGAATGCATGAGATTTCGATTAGCGAATACTACTACTAGTGAGTGACAGTATCCGAGAACATGCATTCGAATGCATGAGATTTCGATTAGCGAATACTACTACTAGTGAGTGACAGTATCCGAATTATTGCATTCGAATGCAAGAGATTTGGATTAGCGAATACTACTACTAGTGAGTGACAGTATCCGAATTATTGCATTCGAATGCAAGAGATTTCGATTAGCGAATACTACTACTAGTGAGTGACAGTATCCGAGAACTTGCATTCGAATGCAAGAGACTTCGATTAGCGAATACTACTACTAGCGAGTGACAGTATCCGAGAACTTGCATTCGAATGCAAGAGATTTCGATTAGCAAACACTACTACTAGTGAGTGACAGTTTCCGAGAACTTGCATTCGAATGCAAGAGATTGCGATTAGCGAATACTACTACTAGTGAGTGACAGTATCCGAATTATTGCATTCGAATGCATGAGATTTAGATTAGCGAATACTACTACTAGTGAGTGACAGTATCCGAATTATTGCATTCGAATGCATGAAATTTTGATTAGCGAATACTACTACTAGCGAGTGACAGTATCCGAATTATTGCATTCGAATGCAAGAGATTTCGATTACTCAATACTACTACTAGTGAGTGAACGTGTCCGAGAACTTGCATTCGAATGCATGAGATTTCGATTAGCGAATACTACTACTAGTGAGTGATAGTATCCGAGAACTTGCATTCGAATGCATGAGATTTCGATTAGCGAATACTATTACTATTGAGTGACAGTATCCGAGAACTTGCATTCGAATGCATGAGATTTCGATTAGCGAATACTACTACTAGTGAGTGACAGTATCCGAGAACTTGCATTCGAATGCATGAGATTTCGGTTAGCGAATACTACTACTAGTGAGTGACAGTATCCGAATTATTGCATTCGAATGCAAGAGATTTCGATTAGCGAATACTACTACTAGTGAGTGACAGTATTCGAGAACTTGCATTCGAATGCAAGAGATTTCGATTACTCAATACTACTACTAGTGAGTGACAGTATCCGAGAACTTGCATTCGAATGCATGAGATTTGGATTAGCGAATACTACTACTAGTGAGTGATAGTATCCGAGAATTTGCGTTCGAATGCATGAGATTTCGATTAGCGAATACTACTACTAGTGAGTGACAGTATCCGAGAACTTGCACTCGAATGCAAGAGATTTCGATTACTCAATACTACTGCTAGTGAGTGACAGTATCCGAGAACTTGCATTCGAATGCATGAGATTTCGATTAGCGAATACTACTACTAGTGAGTGACAGTATCCGAATTATTGCATTCGAATGCAACAGATTTCGATTAGCAAATACTACTACTAGTGAGTGACAGTTTCCGAGAACTTGCATTCGAATGCAAGAGATTTCGATTAGCGAATACTACTACTAGTGAGTGACAGTATCCGAATTATTACATTCGAATGCAAGAAATTTCGATTAGCGAATACTACTACTAGTGAGTGACAGTATCCAAATTATTGCATTCGAATGCATCAAATTTCGATTAGCGAATACTACTACTAGTGAGTGACAGTATCCGAATTATTGCATTCGAATGCAAGAAATTTCGATTAGCGAATACTACCACTAGTGAGTGACAGTATCCGAATTATTGCATTCGAATGCATGAAATTTCGATTAGCGAATCCTAATACTAGTGAGTGACAGTATCCGAGAACTTGCATTCGAATGCATGAGATTTCGATTAGCGAATACTACTACTAGTGAGTGACAGTATCCGAGAACTTGCATTCGAATGCATGAGATTTCGGTTAGCGAATACTACTATTAGTGAGTGACAGTTTCCGAGAACTTGCATTCGAATGCATGAGATTTCGGTTAGCGAATACTACTACTAGTGAGTGACAGTATCCGAATTATTGCATTCGAATGCAAGAGATTTCGATTACTCAATACTACTACTAGTGAGTGAAAGTATCCGAGAACTTGCATTTGAATGCATGAGATTTCGATCGGCGAATACTACTACTAGTGAGTGATAGTATCCGAGAACTTGCATTCGAATGCATGAGATTTCGATTAGCGAATACTACTACTATTGAGTGACAGTATCCGAGAACTTGCATTCGAATGCATGAGATTTCGATTAGCGAATACTACTACTAGTGAGTGACAGTATCCGAATTATTGCATTCGAATGCAAGAGATTTCGATTAGCGAATACTAGTACTAGTGAGTGACAGTATCTGAGAACTTGCATTCGAATGCAAGAGATTTCGATTACTCAATACTACTACTAGTGAGTGACAGTATCCGAGAACTTGCATTCGAATGCATGAGATTTCGATTAGCGAATACTACTACTAGTGAGTGACAGTATCCGAGAACTTGCATTCGAATGCATGAGATTTCGGTTAGCGAATACTACTACTAGTGAGTGACAGTATCCGAATTATTGCATTCGAATGCAAGAGATTTCGATTAGCGAATACTACTCCTAGTGAGTGACAGCATCCGAGAACTTGCATTCGAATGCAAGAGATTTCGATTACTCAATACTACTACTAGTGAGTGACAGTATCCGAGAACTTGCATTCGAATGCATGAGATTTGGATTAGCGAATACTACTACTAGTGAGTGATAGTATCCGAGAACTTGCGTTCGAATGCATGAGATTTCGATTAGCGAATACTACTACAAGTGAGTGACAGTATCCGAGAACTTGCATTCGAATGCAAGAGATTTCGATTACTCAATACTACTGCTAGTGAGTGACAGTATCCGAGATCTTGCATTCAAATGCATGAGATTTCGATTAGCGAATGCTACTACTAGTGAGTGACAGTATCCGAGAACTTGCATTCGAATGCATGAGATTTCGATTAGCGAATACTACTACTAGTGAGTGACAGTATCCGAATTATTGCATTCGAATGCAAGAGATTTCGATTAGCGAATACTACTACTAGTGAGTGACAGTATCCGAGAACTTGCATTCGAATGCAAGAGATTTCGATTAGCGAATACTACTACTAGTGAGTGACAGTATCCGAATTATTGCATTCGAATGCAAGAGATTTGCATTAGCGAATACTACTACTAGTGAGTGACAGTATCCGAGAACTTGCATTCGAATGCATGAGATTTCGATTAGCGAATACTACTACTACTGAGTGGCAGTATCCGAGAACTTGCATTCGATGCATGAGATTTCGATTAGCGAATACTACTACTAGTGAGTGACAGTATCCGAGAACTTGCATTCGAATGCATGAGATTTCGGTTAGCGAATACTACTACTAGTGAGTGACAGTATCCGAGAACTTGCAATCAAATGCATGAGATTTCGGTTAGCGAATACTACTCCTAGTGAGTGACAGTATCCGAATTATTGCTTTCGAATGCAAGAGATTTCGAATACTCAATACTACTACTAGTGAGTGAAAGTATCCGAGAACTTGCATTCGAATGCATGAGATTTCGATTAGCGAATACTACTACTAATGAGTGATAGTATCCGAGAACTTGCATTCGAATGCATGAGATTTCGATTAGCGAATACTACTACTAGTGAGTGACAGTATCCGAGAACTTGCATTCGAATGCAAGGGATTTCGATTACTCAATACTACTACTAGTGAGTGACAGTATCCGAGAATTTGCATTCGAATGCATGTGATTTCGATTAGCGAATACTACTACTAGTGAGTGACAGTATCCGAGAACTTGCATTCGATGCATGAGATTTCGATTAGCGAATACTACTACTAGCGAGTGACAGTATCCAAGAACTTGCATTCGAATGCATGAAATTTCGATTAGCGAACACTACTACTAGTGAGTGACAGTATCCGAGAACTTGCATTCGAGAGCATGAGACGTCAATTAGCGAATACTACTACTAGTGAGTGACAATTTCCGAGAACTTGCATTATAATGCAAGAGATTTGGATTAGCAAATACTACTACTTGTGCGTGACAGTTTCCGAGAACTTGCATTCGAATGCAAGAGATTTCGATTAGCGAATACTACTACTAGGGAGTGACAGTTTCCGAGAACTCGCATTCGAATGCAAGAGATTTCGATCAGCGAATACTACTACTAGTGAGTGACTGTATCCGAGAACTTGCATTCGAATGCAAGAGATTTCGATTAGCAAATACTACTACTAGTGAGTGACAGTTTCCGAGAACTTGCGTTCGAATGCAAGAGATTTCAATTAGCGAATACTACTACTAGTGAGTGACAGTATCCGAGAACTTGCATTCGAATGCAAGAGATTTCGATTAGCAAATACTACTACTAGTGAGTGACAGTTTCCGAGAACTTGCATTCGAATGCAAGAGATTTCGATTACCGAATACTACTACTAGTGAGTGACAGTATCCGAATTATTGCATTCGAATGCAAGAAATTTCGATTAGCGAATACTACTACTAGTGAGTGACAGTATCCGAATTATTGCATGCGAATGCATGAAATTTCGAGTAGCGAATACTACTACTAGTGAGTGACAGTATCCGAATTATTGCATTCGAATGCAAGAAATTTCGATTAGCGAATACTACTACTAGTGAGTGACAGTATCCGAGAACTTGCATTCGAATGCATGAGATTTCGATTAGCGAATACTACTACTAGTGAGTGACAGTATCCGAGAACTTTCATTCGAATGCATGAGATTTCGGTTAGCGAATACTACTAATAGTGAGTGACAGTATCCGAGAACTTGCATTCGAATGCATGAGATTTCGGTTACCGAATACTACTACTAGTGAGTGACAGTATCCGAATTATTGCTTTCGAATGCAAGAGATTTCGAATACTCAATACTACTACTAGTGAGTGACAGTATCCAAGAACTTGCATTCGAATGCAAGAGATTTCGATTACTCAATACTACTAGTAGTGAGTGACAGTATCCGAGAACTTTCATTCGAATGCATGAGATTTCGATTAGCGAATACTACTACTAGGGAGTGACAGTATCCGAGAACATGCATTCGAATGCATGAGATTTCGATTAGCGAATACTACTACTAGTGAGTGACAGTATCCGAATTATTGCATTCGAATGCAAGAGATTTGGATTAGCGAATACTACTACTAGTGAGTGACAGTATCCGAATTATTGCATTCGAATGCAAGAGATTTCGATTAGCGAATACTACTACTAGTGAGTGACAGTATCCGAGAACTTGCATTCGAATGCAAGAGATTTCGATTAGCGAATACTACTACTAGCGAGTGACAGTATCCGAGAACTTGCATTCGAATGTAAGAGATTTCGATTAGCAAACACTACTACTAGTGAGTGACAGTTTCCGAGAACTTGCATTCGAATGCAAGAGATTGCGATTAGCGAATACTACTACTAGTGAGTGACAGTATTCGAATTATTGCATTCGAATGCATGAGATTTAGATTAGCGAATACTACTACTAGTGAGTGACAGTATCCGAATTATTGCATTCGAATGCATGAAATTTTGATTAGCGAATACTACTACTAGTGAGTGACAGTATCCGAATTATTGCATTCGAATGCAAGAAATTTCGATTAGCGAATACTACTACTAGTGAGTGACAGTATCCGAATTATTGCATTCGAATGCAAGAGATTTCGATTACTCAATACTACTACTAGTGAGTGAACGTGTCCGAGAACTTGCATTCGAATGCATGAGATTTCGATTAGCGAATACTACTACTAGTGAGTGATAGTATCCGAGAACTTGCATTCGAATGCATGAGATTTCGATTAGCGAATACTATTACTATTGAGTGACAGTATCCGAGAACTTGCATTCGAATGTATGAGATTTCGATTAGCGAATACTACTACTAGTGAGTGACAGTATCCGAGAACTTGCATTCGAATGCATGAGATTTCGGTTAGCGAATACTACTACTAGTGAGTGACAGTATCCGAATTATTGCATTCGAATGCAAGAGATTTCGATTAGCGAATACTACTACTAGTGAGTGACAGTATTCGAGAACTTGCATTCAAATGCAAGAGATTTCGATTACTCAATACTACTACTAGTGAGTGACAGTATCCGAGAACTTGCATTCGAATGCATGAGATTTGGATTAGCGAATACTACTACTAGTGAGTGATAGTATCCGAGAATTTGCGTTCGAATGCATGAGATTTCGATCAGCGAATACTACTACTAGTGAGTGACAGTATCCGAGAACTTGCACTCGAATGCAAGAGATTTCGATTACTCAATACTACTGCTAGTGAGTGACAGTTTCCGAGAACTTGCATTCGAATGCATGAGATTTCGATTAGCGAATACTACTACTAGTGAGTGACAGTATCCGAATTATTGCATTCGAATGGAACAGATTTCGATTAGCAAATACTACTACTAGTGAGTGACAGTTTCCGAGAACTTGCATTCGAATGCAAGAGATTTCGATTAGCGAATACTACTACTAGTGAGTGACAGTATCCGAATTATTACATTCGAATGCAAGAAATTTCGATTAGCGAATACTACTACTAGTGAGTGACAGTATCCGAATTATTGCATTCGAATGCATGAAATTTCGATTAGCGAATACTACTACTAGTGAGTGACAGTATCCGAATTATTGCATTCGAATGCAAGAAATTTCGATTAGCGAATACTACTACTAGTGAGTGACAGTATCCGAGAACTTGCATTCGATGCATGAGATTTCGATTAGCGAATACTACTACTAGCGAGTGACAGTATCCAAGAACTTGCATTCGAATGCATGAAATTTCGATTAGCGAACACTACTACTAGTGAGTGACAGTATCCGAGAACTTGCATTCGAGAGCATGAGACGTCAATTAGCGAATACTACTACTAGTGAGTGACAATTTCCGAGAACTTGCATTATAATGCAAGAGATTTGGATTAGCAAATACTACTACTTGTGCGTGACAGTTTCCGAGAACTTGCATTCGAATGCAAGAGATTTCGATTAGCGAATACTACTACTAGGGAGTGACAGTTTCCGAGAACTCGCATTCGAATGCAAGAGATTTCGATCAGCGAATACTACTACTAGTGAGTGACTGTATCCGAGAACTTGCATTCGAATGCAAGAGATTTCGATTAGCAAATACTACTACTAGTGAGTGACAGTTTCCGAGAACTTGCATTCGAATGCAAGAGATTTCGATTAGCAAATACTACTACTAGTGAGTGACAGTTTCCGAGAACTTGCATTCGAATGCAAGAGATTTCGATTACCGAATACTACTACTAGTGAGTGACAGTATCCGAATTATTGCATTCGAATGCAAGAAATTTCGATTAGCGAATACTACTACTAGTGAGTGACAGTATCCGAATTATTGCATGCGAATGCATGAAATTTCGAGTAGCGAATACTACTACTAGTGAGTGACAGTATCCGAATTATTGCATTCGAATGCAAGAAATTTCGATTAGCGAATACTACTACTAGTGAGTGACAGTATCCGAGAACTTGCATTCGAATGCATGAGATTTCGATTAGCGAATACTACTACTAGTGAGTGACAGTATCCGAGAACTTTCATTCGAATGCATGAGATTTCGGTTAGCGAATACTACTAATAGTGAGTGACAGTATCCGAGAACTTGCATTCGAATGCATGAGATTTCGGTTACCGAATACTACTACTAGTGAGTGACAGTATCCGAATTATTGCTTTCGAATGCAAGAGATTTCGAATACTCAATACTACTACTAGTGAGTGACAGTATCCAAGAACTTGCATTCGAATGCAAGAGATTTCGATTACTCAATACTACTAGTAGTGAGTGACAGTATCCGAGAACTTTCATTCGAATGCATGAGATTTCGATTAGCGAATACTACTACCAGGGAGTGACAGTATCCGAGAACATGCATTCGAATGCATGAGATTTCGATTAGCGAATACTACTACTAGTGAGTGACAGTATCCGAATTATTGCATTCGAATGCAAGAGATTTGGATTAGCGAATACTACTACTAGTGAGTGACAGTATCCGAATTATTGCATTCGAATGCAAGAGATTTCGATTAGCGAATACTACTACTAGTGAGTGACAGTATCCGAGAACTTGCATTCGAATGCAAGAGATTTCTATTAGCGAATACTACTACTAGCGAGTGACAGTATCCGAGAACTTGCATTCGAATGTAAGAGATTTCGATTAGCAAACACTACTACTAGTGAGTGACAGTTTCCGAGAACTTGCATTCGAATGCAAGAGATTGCGATTAGCGAATACTACTACTAGTGAGTGACAGTATTCGAATTATTGCATTCGAATGCATGAGATTTAGATTAGCGAATACTACTACTAGTGAGTGACAGTATCCGAATTATTGCATTCGAATGCATGAAATTTTGATTAGCGAATACTACTACTAGTGAGTGACAGTATCCGAATTATTGCATTCGAATGCAAGAAATTTCGATTAGCGAATACTACTACTAGTGAGTGACAGTATCCGAATTATTGCATTCGAATGCAAGAGATTTCGATTACTCAATACTACTACTAGTGAGTGAACGTGTCCGAGAACTTGCATTCGAATGCATGAGATTTCGATTAGCGAATACTACTACGAGTGAGTGATAGTATCCGAGAACTTGCATTCGAATGCATGAGATTTCGATTAGCGAATACTATTACTATTGAGTGACAGTATCCGAGAACTTGCATTCGAATGTATGAGATTTCGATTAGCGAATACTACTACTAGTGAGTGACAGTATCCGAGAACTTGCATTCGAATGCATGAGATTTCGGTTAGCGAATACTACTACTAGTGAGTGACAGTATCCGAATTATTGCATTCGAATGCAAGAGATTTCGATTAGCGAATACTACTACTAGTGAGTGACAGTATTCGAGAACTTGCATTCGAATGCAAGAGATTTCGATTACTCAATACTACTACTAGTGAGTGACAGTATCCGAGAACTTGCATTCGAATGCATGAGATTTGGATTAGCGAATACTACTACTAGTGAGTGATAGTATCCGAGAATTTGCGTTCGAATGCATGAGATTTCGATCAGCGAATACTACTACTAGTGAGTGACAGTATCCGAGAACTTGCACTCGAATGCAAGAGATTTCGATTACTCAATACTACTGCTAGTGAGTGACAGTATCCGAGAACTTGCATTCGAATGCATGAGATTTCGATTAGCGAATACTACTACTAGTGAGTGACAGTATCCGAATTATTGCATTCGAATGGAACAGATTTCGATTAGCAAATACTACTACTAGTGAATGACAGTTTCCGAGAACTTGCATTCGAATGCAAGAGATTTCGATTAGCGAATACTACTACTAGTGAGTGACAGTATCCGAATTATTACATTCGAATGCAAGAAATTTCGATTAGCGAATACTACTACTAGTGAGTGACAGTATCCGAATTATTGCATTCGAATGCATGAAATTTCGATTAGCGAATACTACTACTAGTGAGTGACAGTATCCGAATTATTGCATTCGAATGCAAGAAATTTCGATTAGCGAATACTACTACTAGTGAGTGACAGTATCCGAGAACTTGCATTCGAATGCATGAGATTTCGATTAGCGAATACTACTACTAGTGAGTGACAGTATCCGAGAACATGCATTCGAATGCATGAGATTTCGATTAGCGAGTACTACTACTAGTGAGTGACAGTATCCGAATTATTGCATTCGAATGCAAGAGATTTGGATTAGCGAATACTACTACTAGTGAGTGACAGTTTCCGAGAACTCGCATTCGAATGCAAGAGATTTCGATTAGCGAATACTACTACTAGTGAGTGACTGTATCCGAGAACTTGCATTCGAATGCAAGAGATTTCGATTAGCAAATACTACTACTAGTGAGTGACAGTTTCCGAGAACTTGCGTTCGAATGCAAGAGATTTCAATTAGCGAATACTACTACTAGTGAGTGACAGTATCCGAGAACTTGCATTCGAATGCAAGAGATTTCGATTAGCAAATACTGCTACTAGTGAGTGACAGTATCCGAGAACTTGCATTCGAATGCAAGAGATTTCGATTAGCGAATACTACTACTAGTGAGTGACAGTATCCGAATTATTGCATGCGAATGCATGAAATTTCGAGTAGCGAATACTACTACTAGTGAGTGACAGTATCCGAATTATTGCATTCGAATGCAAGAAATTTCGATTAGCGAATACTACTACTAGTGAGTGACAGTATCCGAGAACTTGCATTCGAATGCATGAGATTTCGATTAGCGAATACTACTCCTAGTGAGTGACAGTATCCGAGAACTTTCATTCGAATGCATGAGATTTCGGTTAGCGAATACTACTAATAGTGAGTGACAGTATCCGAGAACTTGCATTCGAATGCATGAGATTTCGGTTACCGAATACTACTACTAGTGAGTGACAGTATCCGAATTATTGCTTTCGAATGCAAGAGATTTCGAATACTCAATACTACTACTAGTGAGTGAAAGTATCCGAGAACTTGCATTCGAATGCATGAGATTTCGATTGGCGAATACTGCTACTAGTCAGTGACAGTATGCAAATTATTGCATTCGAATGCAGGAGATTTCGATTAGCAAATACTACTACTAGTGAGTGACAGTATCCGAGAACTTGCATTCGAATGCATGAGATTTCGATTAGCGAATACTACTACTAGTGAGTGACAGTATCCGAATTATTGCATTCGAATGCAACAGATTTCGATTAGCAAATACTACTACTAGGGAGTGACAGTTTCCGAGAACTTGCATTCGAATGCAAGAGATTTCGATTAGCGAATACTACTACTAGTGAGTGACAATATCCGAATTATTACATTCGAATGCAAGAAATTCCGATTAGCGAATACTACTACTAGTGAGTGACAGTATCCGAATTATTGCATTCGAAAGCATGAAATTTCGACTAGCGAATACTACTACTAGTGAGTGACAGTATCAGAATTATTGCATTCGAATGCAAGAAATTTCGATTAGCGAATACTACTACTAGTGAGTGACAGTATCCGAGAACTTGCATTCGAATGCATGAGATTTCGGTTAGCGAATACTACTACTAGTGAGTGACAGTATCCGAATTATTGCATTCGAATGCAAGAGATTTCGATTAGCGAATACTACTACTAGTGAGTGACAGTATCCGAGAACTTGCATTCGAATGCAAGAGATTTCGATTACTCAATACTACTACTAGTGAGTGACAGTATCCGAGAACTTGCATTCGAATGCATGAGATTTGGATTAGCGAATACTACTACTAGTGAGTGATAGTATCCGAGAACTTGCGTTCGAATGCATGAGATTTCGATTAGCGAATACTACTACTAGTGAGTGACAGTATCCGAATTATTGCATTCGAATGCAACAGATTTCGATTAGCAAATACTACTACTAGTGAGTGACAGTTTCCGAGAACTTGCATTCGAATGCAAGAGATTTCGATTAGCGAATACTACTACTAGTGAGTGACAGTATCCGAATTATTACATTCGAATGCAAGAAATTTCGATTAGCGAATACTACTACTAGTGAGTGACAGTATCCGAATTATTGCATTCGAATGCATGAAATTTCGATTAGCGAATACTACTACTAGTGAGTGACAGTATCCGAGAACTTGCATTCGAATGCATGAGATTTCGAATGCATGAGATTTCGAATAGCGAATACTACTACTAGTGAGTGACAGTATCCGAGAACTTGCATTCGAATGCATGAGATTTCGGTTAGCGAATACTACTACTAGTGAGTGACAGTATCCGAAAACTTGCAATCGAATGCATGAGATTTCGGTTAGCGAAAACTACTACTAGTGAGTGACAGTATCCGAATTATTGCTTTCGAATGCAAGAGATTTCGAATACTCAATACTACTACTAGTGAGTGAAAGTATCCGAGAACTTGCATTCGAATGCATGAGATTTCGATTAGCGAATACTACTACTAATGAGTGATAGTATCCGAGAACTTGCATTCGAATGCATGAGATTTCGATTAGCGATTACTACTACTAGTGAGTGACAGTATCCGAGAACTTGCATTCGAATGCAAGAGATTTCGATTACTCAATACTACTACTAGTGAGTGACAGTATCCGAAAACTTGCATTCGAATGCATGAGATTTCGATTAGCGAATACTACTACTAGTGAGTGACAGTATCCGAGAACATGCATTCGAATGCATGAGATTTCGATTAGCGAATACTACTACTAGTGAGTGACAGTATCCGAATTATTGCATTCGAATGCAAGAGATTTGGATTAGCGCATACTACTACTAGTGAGTGACAGTATCCGAATTATTGCATTCGAATGCAAGAGATTTCGATTAGCGAATACTACTACTAGTGAGTGACAGTATCCGAATTATTGCATTCGAATGCAAGAGATTTCGATTAGCGAATACTACTACTAGCGAGTGACAGTATCCGAGAACTTGCATTCGAATGCAAGAGATTTCGATTAGCAAATACTACTACTAGTGAGTGACAGTTTCCGAGAACTTGCATTCGAATGCAAGAGATTGCGATTAGCGAATACTACTACTAGTGAGTGACAGTATCCGAATTATTGCATTCGAATGCATGAGATTTCGATTAGCGAATACTACTACTAGTGAGTGACAGTATCCGAATTATTGCATTCGAATGCATGAAATTTCGATTAGCGAATACTACTACTAGTGAGTGACAGTATCCGAATTATTGCATTCGAATGCAAGAGATTTCGATTACTCAATACTACTACTAGTGAGTGAAACTGTCCGAGAACTTGCATTCGAATGCATGAGATTTCGATTAGCGAATACTACAACTAGTGAGTGATAGTATCCGAGAACTTGCATTCGAATGCATGAGATTTCGCTTAGCGAATACTATTACTATTGAGTGACAGTATCCGAGAACTTGCATTCGAATGCATGAGATTTCGATTAGCGAATACTACTACTAGTGAGTGACAGTATCCGAGAACTTGCATTCGAATGCATGAGATTTCGGTTAGCGAATACTACTACTAGTGAGTGACAGTATCCGAATTATTGCATTCGAATGCAAGAGATTTCGATTAGCGAATACTACTACTAGTGAGTGACAGTATCCGAGAACTTGCATTCGAATGCAAGAGATTTCGATTAGCAAACACTGCTACTAGTGAGTGACAGTTTCCGAGAACTTGCATTCGAATGCAAGAGATTTCGATTACCGAATACTACTACTAGTGAGTGACAGTATCCGAATTATTGCATTCGAATGCAAGAAATTTCGATTAGCGAATACTACTACTAGTGAGTGACAGTATCCGAATTATTGCATGCGAATGCATGAAATTTCGAGTAGCGAATACTACTACTAGTGAGTGACAGTATCCGAATTATTGCATTCGAATGCAAGAAATTTCGATTAGCGAATACTACTACTAGTGAGTGACAGTATCCGAGAACTTGCATTCGAATGCATGAGATTTCGATTAGCGAATACTACTCCTAGTGAGTGACAGTATCCGAGAACTTTCATTCGAATGCATGAGATTTCGGTTAGCGAATACTACTAATAGTGAGTGACAGTATCCGAGAACTTGCATTCGAATGCATGAGATTTCGGTTACCGAATACTACTACTAGTGAGTGACAGTATCCGAATTATTGCTTTCGAATGCAAGAGATTTCGAATACTCAATACTACTACTAGTGAGTGAAAGTATCCGAGAACTTGCATTCGAATGCATGAGATTTCGATTGGCGAATACTGCTACTAGTCAGTGACAGTATGCAAATTATTGCATTCGAATGCAGGAGATTTCGATTAGCAAATACTACTACTAGTGAGTGACAGTATCCGAGAACTTGCATTCGAATGCATGAGATTTCGATTAGCGAATACTACTACTAGTGAGTGACAGTATCCGAATTATTGCATTCGAATGCAACAGATTTCGATTAGCAAATACTACTACTAGGGAGTGACAGTTTCCGAGAACTTGCATTCGAATGCAAGAGATTTCGATTAGCGAATACTACTACTAGTGAGTGACAGTATCCGAATTATTACATTCGAATGCAAGAAATTTCGATTAGCGAATACTACTACTAGTGAGTGACAGTATCCGAATTATTGCATTCGAAAGCATGAAATTTCGATTAGCGAATACTACTACTAGTGAGTGACAGTATCAGAATTATTGCATTCGAATGCAAGAAATTTCGATTAGCGAATACTACTACTAGTGAGTGACAGTATCCGAGAACTTGCATTCGAATGCATGAGATTTCGGTTAGCGAATACTACTACTAGTGAGTGACAGTATCCGAATTATTGCATTCGAATGCAAGAGATTTCGATTAGCGAATACTACTACTAGTGAGTGACAGTATCCGAGAACTTGCATTCGAATGCAAGAGATTTCGATTACTCAATACTACTACTAGTGAGTGACAGTATCCGAGAACTTGCATTCGAATGCATGAGATTTGGATTAGCGAATACTACTACTAGTGAGTGATAGTATCCGAGAACTTGCGTTCGAATGCATGAGATTTCGATTAGCGAATACTACTACTAGTGAGTGACAGTATCCGAATTATTGCATTCGAATGCAACAGATTTCGATTAGCAAATACTACTACTAGTGAGTGACAGTTTCCGAGAACTTGCATTCGAATGCAAGAGATTTCGATTAGCGAATACTACTACTAGTGAGTGACAGTATCCGAATTATTACATTCGAATGCAAGAAATTTCGATTAGCGAATACTACTACTAGTGAGTGACAGTATCCGAATTATTGCATTCGAATGCATGAAATTTCGATTAGCGAATACTACTACTAGTGAGTGACAGTATCCGAGAACTTGCATTCGAATGCATGAGATTTCGAATAGCGAATACTACTACTAGTGAGTGACAGTATCCGAGAACTTGCATTCGAATGCATGAGATTTCGGTTAGCGAATACTACTACTAGTGAGTGACAGTATCCGAAAACTTGCAATCGAATGCATGAGATTTCGGTTAGCGAAAACTACTACTAGTGAGTGACAGTATCCGAATTATTGCTTTCGAATGCAAGAGATTTCGAATACTCAATACTACTACTAGTGAGTGAAAGTATCCGAGAACTTGCATTCGAATGCATGAGATTTCGATTAGCGAATACTACTACTAATGAGTGATAGTATCCGAGAACTTGCATTCGAATGCATGAGATTTCGATTAGCGATTACTACTACTAGTGAGTGACAGTATCCGAGAACTTGCATTCGAATGCAAGAGATTTCGATTACTCAATACTACTACTAGTGAGTGACAGTATCCGAAAACTTGCATTCGAATGCATGAGATTTCGATTAGCGAATACTACTACTAGTGAGTGACAGTATCCGAGAACATGCATTCGAATGCATGAGATTTCGATTAGCGAATACTACTACTAGTGAGTGACAGTATCCGAATTATTGCATTCGAATGCAAGAGATTTGGATTAGCGCATACTACTACTAGTGAGTGACAGTATCCGAATTATTGCATTCGAATGCAAGAGATTTCGATTAGCGAATACTACTACTAGTGAGTGACAGTATCCGAATTATTGCATTCGAATGCAAGAGATTTCGATTAGCGAATACTACTACTAGCGAGTGACAGTATCCGAGAACTTGCATTCGAATGCAAGAGATTTCGATTAGCAAATACTACTACTAGTGAGTGACAGTTTCCGAGAACTTGCATTCGAATGCAAGAGATTGCGATTAGCGAATACTACTACTAGTGAGTGACAGTATCCGAATTATTGCATTCGAATGCATGAGATTTCGATTAGCGAATACTACTACTAGTGAGTGACAGTATCCGAATTATTGCATTCGAATGCATGAAATTTTGATTAGCGAATACTACTACTAGTGAGTGACAGTATCCGAATTATTGCATTCGAATGCAAGAAATTTCGATTAGCGAATACTACTACTAGTGAGTGACAGTATCCGAATTATTGCATTCGAATGCAAGAGATTTCGATTACTCAATACTACTACTAGTGAGTGAAACTGTCCGAGAACTTGCATTCGAATGCATGAGATTTCGATTAGCGAATACTACAACTAGTGAGTGATAGTATCCGAGAACTTGCATTCGAATGCATGAGATTTCGCTTAGCGAATACTATTACTATTGAGTGACAGTATCCGAGAACTTGCATTCGAATGCATGAGATTTCGATTAGCGAATACTACTACTAGTGAGTGACAGTATCCGAGAACTTGCATTCGAATGCATGAGATTTCGGTTAGCGAATACTACTACTAGTGAGTGACAGTATCCGAATTATTGCATTCGAATGCAAGAGATTTCGATTAGCGAATACTACTACTAGTGAGTGACAGTATCCGAGAAGTTGCATTCGAATGCAAGAGATTTCGATTACTCAATACTACTACTAGTGAGTGACAGTATCCGAGAACTTGCATTCGAATGCATGAGATTTCGATTAGCGAATACTACTACTAGTGAGTGACAGTATCCGAATTATTGCATTCGAATGCAACAGATTTCGATTAGCAAATACTACTACTAGTGAGTGACAGTTTCCGAGAACTTGCATTCGAATGCAAGAGATTTCGATTAGCGAATACTACTACTAGTGAGTGACAGTATCCGAATTATTACATTCGAATGCAAGAAATTTCGATTAGCGAATACTACTACTAGTGAGTGACAGTATCCGAATTATTGCATTCGAAAGCATGAAATTTCGATTAGCGAATACTACTACTAGTGAGTGACAGTATCAGAATTATTGCATTCGAATGCAAGAAATTTCGATTAGCGAATACTACTACTAGTGAGTGACAGTATCCGAGAACTTGCATTCGAATGCATGAGATTTCGGTTAGCGAATACTACTACTAGTGAGTGACAGTATCCGAGAACTTGCAATCGAATGCATGAGATTTCGGTTAGCGAATACTACTACTAGTGAGTGACAGTATCCGAATTATTGCTTTCGAATGCAAGAGATTTCGAATACTCAATACTACTACTAGTGAGTGAAAGTATCCGAGAACTTGCATTCGAATGCATGAGATTTCGATTAGCGAATACTACTACTAATGAGTGATAGTATCCGAGAACTTGCATTCGAATGCATGAGATTTCGATTAGCGAATACTACTACTAGTGAGTGACAGTATCCGAGAACTTTCATTCGAATGCAAGAGATTTCGATTACTCAATACTACTACTAGTGAGTGACAGTATCCGAAAACTTGCATTCGAATGCATGAGATTTCGATTAGCGAATACTACTACTAGTGAGTGACAGTATCCGAGAACATGCATTCGAATGCATGAGATTTCGATTAGCGAATACTACTACTAGTGAGTGACAGTATCCGAATTATTGCATTCGAATGCAAGAGATTTGGATTAGCGAATGCTACTACTAGTGAGTGACAGTATCCGAATTATTGCATTCGAATGCAAGAGATTTCGATTAGCGAATACTACTACTAGTGAGTGACAGTATCCGAGAACTTGCATTCGAATGCAAGAGATTTCGATTAGCGAATACTACTACTAGCGAGTGACAGTATCCGAGAACTTGCATTCGAATGCAAGAGATTTCGATTAGCAAATACTACTACTAGTGAGTGACAGTTTCCGAGAACTTGCATTCGAATGCAAGAGATTGCGATTAGCGAATACTACTACTAGTGAGTGGCAGTATCTGAATTATTGCATTCGAATGCATGAGATTTCGATTAGCGAATACTACTACTAGTGAGTGACAGTATCCGAATAATTGCATTCGAATGCATGAAATTTCGATTAGCGAATACTACTACTAGTGAGTCACAGTATCCGAATTATTGCATTCGAATGCAAGAGATTTCGATTACTCAATACTACTACTAGTGAGTGAAAGTGTCCGAGAAGTTGCATTCGAATGCATGAGATTTCTATTAGCGAATACTACTACTAGTGGGTGATAGTATCTGAGAACTTGCATTCGAATGCATGAGATTTCGATTAGCGAATACTACTACAATTGAGTGACAGTATCCGAGAATTTGTATTCGAATGCATGAGATTTCGGTTAGCGAATACTACTAATAGTGAGTGACAGTATCCGAGAACTTGCATTCGAATGCATGAGATTTCGGTTAGCGAATACTACTACTAGTGAGTGACAGTATCCGAATTATTGCTTTCGAATGCAAGAGATTTCAAATACTCAATACTACTACTAGTGAGTGAAAGTATCCGAGAACTTGCATTCGAATGCATGAGATTTCGATTAGCGAATACTACTACTAGTGAGTGAAGGTATCCAAGAACTTGCATTCGAATGCAAGAGATTTCGATTACTCAATACTACTAGTAGAGAGTGACAGTATCCGAGAACTTGCATTCGAATGCATGAGATTTCGATTAGCGAATACTACTACTAGTGAGTGACAGTATCCGAGAACATGCATTCGAATGCATGAGATTTCGGTTAGCGAATACTACTACTAGTGAGTGACAGTATCCGAATTATTGCTTTCGAATGCAAGAGATTTCAAATACTCAATACTACTACTAGTGAGTGAAAGTATCCGAGAACTTGCATTCGAATGCATGAGATTTCGATTAGCGAATACTACTACTAGTGAGTGAAGGTATCCAAGAACTTGCATTCGAATGCAAGAGATTTCGATTACTCAATACTACTAGTAGAGAGTGACAGTATCCGAGAACTTGCATTCGAATGCATGAGATTTCGATTAGCGAATACTACTACTAGTGAGTGACAGTATCCGAGAACATGCATTCGAATGCATGAGATTTCGATTAGCGAATACTACTACTAGTGAGTGACAGTATCCGAATAATTGCATTCGAATGCAAGAGATTTGGATTAGCGAATGCTACTACTAGTGAGTGACAGTATCCGAATTATTGCATTCGAATGCAAGAGATTTCGATTAGCGAATACTACTACTAGTGAGTGACAGTATCCGAGAAGTTGCATTCGAATGCAAGAGATTTCGATTAGCGAATACTACTACTAGCGAGTGACAGTATCCGAGAACTTGCATTCGAATGCAAGAGATTTCGATTAGCAAATACTACCACTAGTGAGTGACAGTTTCCGAGAACTTGCATTCGAATGCAAGAGATTGCGATTAGCGAATACTACTACTAGTGAGTGACAGTATCCGAATTATTGCATTCGAATGCATGAGATTTCGATTAGCGAATACTACTACTAGTGAGTGACAGTATCCGAATTATTGCATTCGAATGCATGAAATTTTGATTAGCGAATACTACTACTAGTGAGTGACAGTATCCGAATTATTGCATTCGAATGCAAGAAATTTCGATTAGCGAATACTACTACTAGTGAATGACAGTATCCGAATTATTGCATTCGAATGCAAGAGATTTCGATTACTCAATACTACTACTAGTGAGTGAAAGTGTCCGAGAACTTGCATTCGAATGCATGAGATTTCGATTAGCGAATACTATTACTATTGAGTGACAGTATCCGAGAACTTGCATTCGAATGCATGAGATTTCGATTAGCGAATACTACTACTAGTGAGTGACAGTATCCGAGAACTTGCATTCGAATGCATGAGATTTGGATTAGCGAATACTACTACTAGTGAGTGATAGTATCCGAGAACTTGCGTTCGAATGCATGAGATTTCGATTAGCCAATACTACTACTAGTGAGTGACAGTATCCGAGAACTTGCATTCGAATGCAAGAGATTTCGATTGCTCAATACTACTGCTAGTGAGTGACAGTATCCGAGAACTTGCATTCGAATGCATGAGATTTCGATTAGCGAATACTACTACTAGTGAGTGACAGTATCCGAATTATTGCATTCGAATGCAACAGATTTCGATTAGCAAATACTACTACTAGTGAGTGACAGTTTCCGAGAACTTGCATTCGAATGCAAGAGATTTCGATTAGCGAATACTACTACTAGTGAGTGACAGTATCCGAATTATTACATTCGAATGCAAGAAATTTCGATTAGCGAATACTACTACTGGTGAGTGACAGTATCCGAATTATTGCATTCGAATGCATGAAATTTCGATTAGCGAATACTATTACTAGTGAGTGACAGTATCCGAATTATTGCATTCGAATGCAAGAAATTTCGATTAGCGAATACTACTACTAGTGAGTGACAGTATCCGAGAACTTGCATTCGAATGCATGAGATTTCGAATAGCGAATACTACTACTAGTGAGTGACAGTATCCGAGAACTTGCATTCGAATGCATGAGATTTCGGTTAGCAAATACTACTACTAGTGAGTGACAGTATCCGAGAACTTGCAATCGAATGCATGAGATTTCGGTTAGCGAATACTACTACTAGTGAGTGACAGTATCCGAATTATTGCTTTCGAATGCAAGAGATTTCGAATACTCAATACTACTACTAGTGAGTGAAAGTATCCGAGAACTTGCATTCGAATGCATGAGATTTCGATTAGCGAATACTACTACTAATGAGTGATAGTATCCGAGAACTTGCATTCGAATGCATGAGATTTCGATTAGCGAATACTACTACTAGTGAGTGACAGTATCTGAGAACTTGCATTCGAATGCAAGAGATTTCGATTACTCAATACTACTACTAGTGAGTGACAGTATCCGAAAACTTGCATTCGAATGCATGAGATTTCGATTAGCGAATACTACTACTAGTGAGTGACAGTATCCGAGAACATGCATTCGAATGCATGAGATTTCGATTAGCGAATACTACTACTAGTGAGTGACAGTATCCGAATTATTGCATTCGAATGCAAGAGATTTGGATTAGCGCATACTACTACTAGTGAGTGACAGTATCCGAATTATTGCATTCGAATGCAAGAGATTTCGATTAGCGAATACTACTACTAGTGAGTGACAGTATCCGAGAACTTGCATTCGAATGCAAGAGATTTCGATTAGCGAATACTACTACTAGCGAGTGACAGTATCCGAATTATTGCATTCGAATGCAAGAGATTTCGATTAGCGAATACTACTACTAGTGAGTGACAGTATCCGAGAACTTGCATTCGAATGCAAGAGATTTCGATTAGCGAATACTACTACTAGCGAGTGACAGTATCCGAGAACTTGCATTCGAATGCAAGAGATTTCGATTAGCAAATACTACTACTAGTGAGTGACAGTTTCCGAGAACTTGCATTCGAATGCAAGAGATTGCGATTAGCGAATACTACTACTAGTGAGTGGCAGTATCTGAATTATTGCATTCGAATGCATGAGATTTCGATTAGCGAATACTACTACTAGTGAGTGACAGTATCCGAATAATTGCATTCGAATGCATGAAATTTCGATTAGCGAATACTACTACTAGTGAGTCACAGTATCCGAATTATTGCATTCGAATGCAAGAGATTTCGATTACTCAATACTACTACTAGTGAGTGAAAGTGTCCGAGAAGTTGCATTCGAATGCATGAGATTTCTATTAGCGAATACTACTACTAGTGGGTGATAGTATCTGAGAACTTGCATTCGAATGCATGAGATTTCGATTAGCGAATACTACTACAATTGAGTGACAGTATCCGAGAATTTGTATTCGAATGCATGAGATTTCGGTTAGCGAATACTACTAATAGTGAGTGACAGTATCCGAGAACTTGCATTCGAATGCATGAGATTTCGGTTAGCGAATACTACTACTAGTGAGTGACAGTATCCGAATTATTGCTTTCGAATGCAAGAGATTTCAAATACTCAATACTACTACTAGTGAGTGAAAGTATCCGAGAACTTGCATTCGAATGCATGAGATTTCGATTAGCGAATACTACTACTAGTGAGTGAAGGTATCCAAGAACTTGCATTCGAATGCAAGAGATTTCGATTACTCAATACTACTAGTAGAGAGTGACAGTATCCGAGAACTTGCATTCGAATGCATGAGATTTCGATTAGCGAATACTACTACTAGTGAGTGACAGTATCCGAGAACATGCATTCGAATGCATGAGATTTCGGTTAGCGAATACTACTACTAGTGAGTGACAGTATCCGAATTATTGCTTTCGAATGCAAGAGATTTCAAATACTCAATACTACTACTAGTGAGTGAAAGTATCCGAGAACTTGCATTCGAATGCATGAGATTTCGATTAGCGAATACTACTACTAGTGAGTGAAGGTATCCAAGAACTTGCATTCGAATGCAAGAGATTTCGATTACTCAATACTACTAGTAGAGAGTGACAGTATCCGAGAACTTGCATTCGAATGCATGAGATTTCGATTAGCGAATACTACTACTAGTGAGTGACAGTATCCGAGAACATGCATTCGAATGCATGAGATTTCGATTAGCGAATACTACTACTAGTGAGTGACAGTATCCGAATAATTGCATTCGAATGCAAGAGATTTGGATTAGCGAATGCTACTACTAGTGAGTGACAGTATCCGAATTATTGCATTCGAATGCAAGAGATTTCGATTAGCGAATACTACTACTAGTGAGTGACAGTATCCGAGAAGTTGCATTCGAATGCAAGAGATTTCGATTAGCGAATACTACTACTAGCGAGTGACAGTATCCGAGAACTTGCATTCGAATGCAAGAGATTTCGATTAGCAAATACTACTACTAGTGAGTGACAGTTTCCGAGAACTTGCATTCGAATGCAAGAGATTGCGATTAGCGAATACTACTACTAGTGAGTGACAGTATCCGAATTATTGCATTCGAATGCATGAGATTTCGATTAGCGAATACTACTACTAGTGAGTGACAGTATCCGAATTATTGCATTCGAATGCATGAAATTTTGATTAGCGAATACTACTACTAGTGAGTGACAGTATCCGAATTATTGCATTCGAATGCAAGAAATTTCGATTAGCGAATACTACTACTAGTGAATGACAGTATCCGAATTATTGCATTCGAATGCAAGGGATTTCGATTACTCAATACTACTACTAGTGAGTGAAAGTGTCCGAGAACTTGCATTCGAATGCATGAGATTTCGATTAGCGAATACTATTACTATTGAGTGACAGTATCCGAGAACTTGCATTCGAATGCATGAGATTTCGATTAGCGAATACTACTACTAGTGAGTGACAGTATCCGAGAACTTGCATTCGAATGCATGAGATTTGGATTAGCGAATACTACTACTAGTGAGTGATAGTATCCGAGAACTTGCGTTCGAATGCATGAGATTTCGATTAGCCAATACTACTACTAGTGAGTGACAGTATCCGAGAACTTGCATTCGAATGCAAGAGATTTCGATTGCTCAATACTACTGCTAGTGAGTGACAGTATCCGAGAACTTGCATTCGAATGCATGAGATTTCGATTAGCGAATACTACTACTAGTGAGTGACAGTATCCGAATTATTGCATTCGAATGCAACAGATTTCGATTAGCAAATACTACTACTAGTGAGTGACAGTTTCCGAGAACTTGCATTCGAATGCAAGAGATTTCGATTAGCGAATACTACTACTAGTGAGTGACAGTATCCGAATTATTACATTCGAATGCAAGAAATTTCGATTAGCGAATACTACTACTGGTGAGTGACAGTATCCGAATTATTGCATTCGAATGCATGAAATTTCGATTAGCGAATACTATTACTAGTGAGTGACAGTATCCGAATTATTGCATTCGAATGCAAGAAATTTCGATTAGCGAATACTACTACTAGTGAGTGACAGTATCCGAGAACTTGCATTCGAATGCATGAGATTTCGAATAGCGAATACTACTACTAGTGAGTGACAGTATCCGAGAACTTGCATTCGAATGCATGAGATTTCGGTTAGCAAATACTACTACTAGTGAGTGACAGTATCCGAGAACTTGCAATCGAATGCATGAGATTTCGGTTAGCGAATACTACTACTAGTGAGTGACAGTATCCGAATTATTGCTTTCGAATGCAAGAGATTTCGAATACTCAATACTACTACTAGTGAGTGAAAGTATCCGAGAACTTGCATTCGAATGCATGAGATTTCGATTAGCGAATACTACTACTAATGAGTGATAGTATCCGAGAACTTGCATTCGAATGCATGAGATTTCGATTAGCGAATACTACTACTAGTGAGTGACAGTATCTGAGAACTTGCATTCGAATGCAAGAGATTTCGATTACTCAATACTACTACTAGTGAGTGACAGTATCCGAAAACTTGCATTCGAATGCATGAGATTTCGATTAGCGAATACTACTACTAGTGAGTGACAGTATCCGAGAACATGCATTCGAATGCATGAGATTTCGATGAGCGAATACTACTACTAGTGAGTGACAGTATCCGAATTATTGCATTCGAATGCAAGAGATTTGGATTAGCGCATACTACTACTAGTGAGTGACAGTATCCGAATTATTGCATTCGAATGCAAGAGATTTCGATTAGCGAATACTACTACTAGTGAGTGACAGTATCCGAGAACTTGCATTCGAATGCAAGAGATTTCGATTAGCGAATACTACTACTAGCGAGTGACAGTATCCGAGAACTTGCATTCGAATGCAAGAGATTGCGATTAGCGAATACTACTACTAGTGAGTGGCAGTATCAAAATTATTGCATTCGAATGCATGAGATTTCGATTAGCGAATATTACTACTAGTGAGTGACAGTATCCGAATTATTGCATTCGAATGCATGAAATTTCGATTAGCGAATACTACTACCAATGAGTGACAGTATCCGAATTATTGCATTCGAATGCAAGAGATTTCGATTACTCAATACTACTACTAGTGAGTGAAAGTGTCCGAGAAGTTGCATTCGAATGCATGAGATTTCGATTAGCGAATACTACTACTAGTGAGTGATAGTATCTGAGAACTTGCATTCGAATGCATGAGATTTCGATTAGCGATTACTACTACAATTGAGTGACAGTATCCGAGAACTTGCATTCGAATGCATGAGATTTCGATTAGCGAATACTACTACTAGTGAGTGACAGTATCCGAGAACTTGCATTCGAATGCATGAGATTTCGGTTAGCGAATACTACTACTAGTGAGTGACAGTATCCGAATTATTGCATTCGAATGCAAGAGATTTCAATTAGCGAATACTACTACTAGTGAGTGATAATATCCGAGAACTTGCATTCGAATGCAAGAGATTTCGATTACTCAATACTACTACTAGTGAGTGACAGTATCCGAGAACTTGCATTCGAATGCATGAGATTTCGATTAGCGAATACTACTACTAGTGAGTGACAGTATCCGAGAACTTGCATTCGAATGCAAGAGATTTCGATTAGCGAATACTACAACTAGTGAGTGACAGTATCCGAGAACTTGCATTCGAATGCAAGAGATTTGCATTAGCGAATACTACTACTAGTGAGTGACAGTATCCGAGAACTTGCATTCGAATGCAAGAGATTTCGATAAGCGAATACTACTACTAGTGAGTGCCACTATCCGAGAACTTGCATTCGAATGCAAGAGATTTCGATTACTCAATACTACTACTAGTGACTGACAGTATCCGAGAACTTGCATTCGAATGCATGAAATTTCGATTAGCGAATACTACTACTAGTGAGTGACAGTATCCAAGAACTTGCATTCGAATGCATGAAATTTCGATTAGCGAATACTACTACTAGTGAGTGACAGTATCCGAGAACTTGCATTCGAATGCATGGGATTTCGATTAGCGAATACTTCTACTAGTGAGTGACAGTATCCGAGAACTTGCATTCGAATGCATGAAATTTCGATTAACGAATACTACTACTAGTGAGTGACAGTATCCGAATTATTGCATTCGAATGCAAGAGATTTCGATTAGCGAATACTACTACTAGTGAGTGACAGTATCCGAGAACTTGCATTCGAATGAAGAGATTTCGATTAGCGAATACTACTACTAGTGAGTGACAGTATCCGAGAACTTGCATTCGAATGCAAGAGATTTCGATTAGCGAATACTACTACTAGCGAGTGACAGTATCCGAGAACTTGCATTCGAATGCAAGAGATTTCGATTAGCAAATACTACTACTAGTGAGTGACAGTTTCCGAGAACTTGCATTCGAATGCAAGAGATTTCGATTAGCGAACTCTACTACTAGTGAGTGACAGTATTCGAATTATTGCATTCGAATGCATGAGATTTGATTAGCCAATACTACTACTAGTGAGTGGAAGTATCCGAGAACTTGCATTCGAATGCAAGAGATTTCGATTAGCGAATACTACTACTAGTGAGTGACAGTATCCGAGAACTCGCATTCGAATGCAAGAGATTTCGATTAGCGAATACTACTACTAGTGAGTGACAGTATCCGAATTATTGCATTCGAATGCAACAGATTTCGATTAGCAAATACTACTACTAGTGAGTGACAGTTTCCGAGAACTTGCATTCGAATGCAAGAGATTTCGATTAGCGAATACTACTACTAGTGAGTGACAGTATCCGAATTATTACATTCGCATGCAAGAAATTTCGATTAGCGAATACTACTACTAGTGAGTGACAGTATCCGAATTATTGCATTCGAATGCATGAAATTTCGATTAGCGAATACTACTACTAGTGAGTGACAGTATCTGAGAACTTGCATTCGAATGCATGAGATTCGAATAGCGAATACTACTACTAGTGAGTGACAGTATCCGAGAACTTGCATTCGAATGCATGAGATTTCGGTTAGCGAATACTACTACTAGTGAGTGACAGTATCCGAAAACTTGCAATCGAATGCATGAGATTTCGGTTAGCGAATACTACTACTAGTGAGTGACAGTATCCGAATTATTGCTTTCGAATGCAAGAGATTTCGAATACTCAATACTACTACTAGTGAGTGAAAGTATCCGAGAACTTGCATTCGAATGCATGAGACTTCGATTAGCGAATACTACTACTAATGAGTGATAGTATCCGAGAACTTGCATTCGAATGCATGAGATTTCGATTAGCGAATACTACTAGTGAGTGACAGTATCCGAGAACATGCATTCGAATGCATGAGATTTCGATTAGCGAATACTACTACTAGTGAGTGACAGTATCCGAATTATTGCATTCGAATGCAAGAGATTTGGATTAGCGCATACTACTACTAGTGAGTGACAGTATCCGAATTATTGCATTCGAATGCAAGAGATTTCGATTAGCGAATACTACTACTAGTGAGTGACAGAATCCGAGAACTTGCATTCGAATGCAAGAGATTTCGATTAGCGAATACTACTACTAGTGAGTGACAGTATCCGAGAACTTGCATTCGAAAGCAAGAGATTGCGATTAGCGAATACTACTACTAGTGAGTGACAGTATCCGAATTATTGCATTCGAATGCATGAGAATTCGATTAGCGAATACTACTACTAGTGAGTGACAGTATCCGAATTATTGCATTCGAATGCATGAAATTTTGATTAGCGAATACTACTACTAGTGAGTGACAGTATCCGAATTATTGCATTCGAATGCAAGAAATTTCGATTAGCGAATACTACTACTAGTGAGTGACAGTATCCGAATTATTGCATTCGAATGCAAGAGATTTCGATTACTCAATACTACTACTAGTGAGTGAAACTGTCCGGGAACTTGCATTCGAATGCATGAGATTTCGATTAGCGAATACTACTACTAGTGAGTGATAGTATCCGAGAACTTGCATTCGAATGCATGAGATTTCGCTTAGCGAATACTACTACTAGTGAGTGACAGTATCCGAATTATTGCATTCGAATGCAAGAGATTTCGATTAGCGAATACTACTACTAGTGAGTGACAGTATCCGAATTATTGCATTCAAATGCAACAGATTTCGATTAGCAAATACTACTACTAGTGAGTGACAGTTTCCGAGAACTTGCATTCGAATGCAAGAGATTTCGATTAGCGAATACTACTACTAGTGAGTGATAGTATCCGAATTATTACATTCGAATGCAAGAAATTTCGATTAGCGAATACTACTACTAGTGAGTGACAGTATCCGAATTATTGCATTCGAATGCATGAAATTTCGATTAGCGAATACTACTACTAGTGAGTGACAGTATCCGAGAACTTGCATTCGAATGCAAGAGATTTCGATTAGCGAATACTACTACTAGCGAGTGACAGTATCCGAGAACTTGCATTCGAATGCAAGAGATTTCGATTAGCAAATACTACTACTAGTGAGTGACAGTTTCCGAGAACTTCATTCGAAAGCAAGAGATTGCGATTAGCGAATACTACTACTAGTGAGTGACAGTATCCGAATTATTGCATTCGAATGCATGAGATTTCGATTAGCGAATACTACTACTAGTGAGTGACAGTATCCGAATTATTGCATTCGAATGCATGAAATTTTGATTAGCGAATACTACTACTAGTGAGTGACACTATCCGAATTATTGCATTCGAATGCAAGAAATTTCGATTAGCGAATACTACTACTAGTGAGTGACAGTATCCGAATTATTGCATTCGAATGCAAGAGATTTCGATTACTCAATACTACTACTAGTGAGTGAAACTGTCCGAGAACTTGCATTCGAATGCAAGAGATTTCGATTACTCAATACTACTACTAGTGAGTGACAGTATCCGAGAACTTGAATTCGAATGCATGAGATTTGGATTAGCGAATACTACTACTAGTGAGTGATAGTATCCGAGAACTTGCGTTCGAATGCATGATATTTCGATTAGCGAATACTACTACTAGTGAGTGACAGTATCCGAGAACTTGCATTCGAATGCAAGAGATTTCGATTACTCAATACTACTGCTAGTGAGTGACAGTATCCGAGAACTTGCATTCGAATGCATGAGATTTCGATTAGCGAATACTACTACTAGTGAGTGACAGTATCCGAATTATTGCATTCGAATGCAACAGATTTCGATTAGCAAATACTACTACTAGTGAGTGACAGTTTCCGAGAACTTGCATTCGAATGCAAGAGATTTCGATTAGCGAATACTACTACTAGTGAGTGACAGTATCCGAATTATTACATTCGAATGCAAGAAATTTCGATTAGCGAATACTACTACTAGTGAGTGACAGTATCCGAATTATTGCATTCGAATGCATGAAATTTCGATTAGCGAATACTAATACTAGTGAGTGACAGTATCCGAATTATTGCATTCGAATGCAAGAAATTTCGATTAGCGAATACTACTACTAGTGAGTGACAGTATCCGAGAACTTGCATTCGAATGCATGAGATTTCGGTTAGCGAATACTACTACTAGTGACTGACAGTATCCGAGAACTTGCAATCGAATGCATGAGATTTCGGTTAGCGAATACTACTACTAGTGAGTGACAGTATCCGAATTATTGCTTTCGAATGCAAGAGATTTCGAATACTCAATACTACTACTAGTGAGTGAAAGTATCCGAGAACTTGCATTCGAATGCATGAGATTTCGATTAGCGAATACTACTACTAATGAGTGATAGTATCCGAGAACTTGCATTCGAATGCATGAGATTTCGATTAGCGAATACTACTACTAGTGAGTGACAGTATCCGAGAACTTTCATTCGAATGCAAGAGATTTCGATTACTCAATACTACTACTAGTGAGTGACAGTATCCGAAAACTTGCATTCGAATGCATGAGATTTCGATTAGCGAATACTACTACTAGTGAGTGACAGTATCCGAGAACATGCATTCGAATGCATGAGATTTCGATTAGCGAATACTACTACTAGTGAGTGACAGTATCCGAATTATTGCATTCGAATGCAAGAGATTTGGATTAGCGAATGCTACTACTAGTGAGTGACAGTATCCGAATTATTGCATTCGAATGCAAGAGATTTCGATTAGCGAATACTATTACTAGTGAGTGACAGTATCCGAGAACTTGCATTCGAATGCAAGAGATTTCGATTAGCGAATACTACTACTAGCGAGTGACAGTATCCGAGAACTTGCATTCGAATGCAAGAGATTTCGATTAGCGAATACTACTACTAGCGAGTGACAGTATCCGAGAACTTGCATTCGAATGCAAGAGATTTCGATTAGCAAATACTACTACTAGTGAGTGACAGTTTCCGAGAACTTGCATTCGAATGCATGGGATTTCGATTAGCGAATACTTCTACTAGTGAGTGACAGTATCCGAGAACTTGCATTCGAATGCATGAAATTTCGATTAACGAATACTACTACTAGTGAGTGACAGTATCCGAATTATTGCATTCGAATGCAAGAGATTTCGATTAGCGAATACTACTACTAGTGAGTGACAGTATCCGAGAACTTGCATTCGAATGAAGAGATTTCGATTAGCGAATACTACTACTAGTGAGTGACAGTATCCGAGAACTTGCATTCGAATGCAAGAGATTTCGATTAGCGAATACTACTACTAGCGAGTGACAGTATCCGAGAACTTGCATTCGAATGCAAGAGATTTCGATTAGCAAATACTACTACTAGTGAGTGACAGTTTCCGAGAACTTGCATTCGAATGCAAGAGATTTCGATTAGCGAATTCTACTACTAGTGAGTGACAGTATTCGAATTATTGCATTCGAATGCATGAGATTTGATTAGCCAATACTACTACTAGTGAGTGGAAGTATCCGAGAACTTGCATTCGAATGCAAGAGATTTCGATTAGCGAATACTACTACTAGTGAGTGACAGTATCCGAGAACTCGCATTCGAATGCAAGAGATTTCGATTAGCGAATACTACTACTAGTGAGTGACAGTATCCGAATTATTGCATTCGAATGCAACAGATTTCGATTAGCAAATACTACTACTAGTGAGTGACAGTTTCCGAGAACTTGCATTCGAATGCAAGAGATTTCGATTAGCGAATACTACTACTAGTGAGTGACAGTATCCGAATTATTACATTCGCATGCAAGAAATTTCGATTAGCGAATACTACTACTAGTGAGTGACAGTATCCGAATTATTGCATTCGAATGCATGAAATTTCGATTAGCGAATACTACTACTAGTGAGTGACAGTATCTGAGAACTTGCATTCGAATGCATGAGATTTCGAATAGCGAATACTACTACTAGTGAGTGACAGTATCCGAGAACTTGCATTCGAATGCATGAGATTTCGGTTAGCGAATACTACTACTAGTGAGTGACAGTATCCGAAAACTTGCAATCGAATGCATGAGATTTCGGTTAGCGAATACTACTACTAGTGAGTGACAGTATCCGAATTATTGCTTTCGAATGCCAGAGATTTCGAATACTCAATACTACTACTAGTGAGTGAAAGTATCCGAGAACTTGCATTCGAATGCATGAGACTTCGATTAGCGAATACTACTACTAATGAGTGATAGTATCCGAGAACTTGCATTCGAATGCATGAGATTTCGATTAGCGAATACTACTACTAGTGAGTGACAGTATCCGAGAACTTGCATTCGAATGCAAGAGATTTCGATTACTCAATACTACTACTAGTGAGTGACAGTATCCGAAAACTTGCATTCGAATGCATGAGATTTCGATTAGCGAATACTACTAGTGAGTGACAGTATCCGAGAACATGCATTCGAATGCATGAGATTTCGATTAGCGAATACTACTACTAGTGAGTGACAGTATCCGAATTATTGCATTCGAATGCAAGAGATTTGGATTAGCGCATACTACTACTAGTGAGTGACAGTATCCGAATTATTGCATTCGAATGCAAGAGATTTCGATTAGCGAATACTACTACTAGTGAGTGACAGTATCCGAGAACTTGCATTCGAATGCAAGAGATTTCGATTAGCGAATACTACTACTAGCGAGTGACAGTATCCGAGAACTTGCATTCGAATGCAAGAGATTTCGATTAGCAAATACTACTACTAGTGAGTGACAGTTTCCGAGAACTTGCATTCGAAAGCAAGAGATTGCGATTAGCGAATACTACTACTAGTGAGTGACAGTATCCGAATTATTGCATTCGAATGCATGAGAATTCGATTAGCGAATACTACTACTAGTGAGTGACAGTATCCGAATTATTGCATTCGAATGCATGAAATTTTGATTAGCGAATACTACTACTAGTGAGTGACAGTATCCGAATTATTGCATTCGAATGCAAGAAATTTCGATTAGCGAATACTACTACTAGTGAGTGACAGTATCCGAATTATTGCATTCGAATGCAAGAGATTTCGATTACTCAATACTACTACTAGTGAGTGAAACTGTCCGAGAACTTGCATTCGAATGCATGAGATTTCGATTAGCGAATACTACTACTAGTGAGTGATAGTATCCGAGAACTTGCATTCGAATGCATGAGATTTCGCTTAGCGAATACTACTACTAGTGAGTGACAGTATCCGAATTATTGCATTCGAATGCAAGAGATTTCGATTAGCGAATACTACTACTAGTGAGTGACAGTATCCGAATTATTGCATTCAAATGCAACAGATTTCGATTAGCAAATACTACTACTAGTGAGTGACAGTTTCCGAGAACTTGCATTCGAATGCAAGAGATTTCGATTAGCGAATACTACTACTAGTGAGTGATAGTATCCGAATTATTACATTCGAATGCAAGAAATTTCGATTAGCGAATACTACTACTAGTGAGTGACAGTATCCGAATTATTGCATTCGAATGCATGAAATTTCGATTAGCGAATACTACTACTAGTGAGTGACAGTATCCGAGAACTTGCATTCGAATGCAAGAGATTTCGATTAGCGAATACTACTACTAGCGAGTGACAGTATCCGAGAACTTGCATTCGAATGCAAGAGATTTCGATTAGCAAATACTACTATTAGTGAGTGACAGTTTCCGAGAACTTCATTCGAAAGCAAGAGATTGCGATTAGCGAATACTACTACTAGTGAGTGACAGTATCCGAATTATTGCATTCGAATGCATGAGATTTCGATTAGCGATTACTACTACTAGTGAGTGACAGTATCCGAATTATTGCATTCGAATGCATGAAATTTTGATTAGCGAATACTACTACTAGTGAGTGACACTATCCGAATTATTGCATTCGAATGCAAGAAATTTCGATTAGCGAATACTACTACTAGTGAGTGACAGTATCCGAATTATTGCATTCGAATGCAAGAGATTTCGATTACTCAATACTACTACTAGTGAGTGAAACTGTCCGAGAACTTGCATTCGAATGCAAGAGATTTCGATTACTCAATACTACTACTAGTGAGTGACAGTATCCGAGAACTTGAATTCGAATGCATGAGATTTGGATTAGCGAATACTACTACTAGTGAGTGATAGTATCCGAGAACTTGCGTTCGAATGCATGAGATTTCGATTAGCGAATACTACTACTAGTGAGTGACAGTATCCGAGAACTTGCATTCGAATGCAAGAGATTTCGATTACTCAATACTACTGCTAGTGAGTGACAGTATCCGAGAACTTGCATTCGAATGCATGAGATTTCGATTAGCGAATACTACTACTAGTGAGTGACAGTATCCGAATTATTGCATTCGAATGCAACAGATTTCGATTAGCAAATACTACTACTAGTGAGTGACAGTTTCCGAGAACTTGCATTCGAATGCAAGAGATTTCGATTAGCGAATACTACTACTAGTGAGTGACAGTATCCGAATTATTACATTCGAATGCAAGAAATTTCGATTAGCGAATACTACTACTAGTGAGTGACAGTATCCGAATTATTGCATTCGAATGCATGAAATTTCGATTAGCGAATACTAATACTAGTGAGTGACAGTATCCGAATTATTGCATTCGAATGCAAGAAATTTCGATTAGCGAATACTACTACTAGTGAGTGACAGTATCCGAGAACTTGCATTCGAATGCATGAGATTTCGGTTAGCGAATACTACTACTAGTGACTGACAGTATCCGAGAACTTGCAATCGAATGCATGAGATTTCGGTTAGCGAATACTACTACTAGTGAGTGACAGTATCCGAATTATTGCTTTCGAATGCAAGAGATTTCGAATACTCAATACTACTACTAGTGAGTGAAAGTATCCGAGAACTTGCATTCGAATGCATGAGATTTCGATTAGCGAATACTACTACTAATGAGTGATAGTATCCGAGAACTTGCATTCGAATGCATGAGATTTCGATTAGCGAATACTACTACTAGTGAGTGACAGTATCCGAGAACTTTCATTCGAATGCAAGAGATTTCGATTACTCAATACTACTACTAGTGAGTGACAGTATCCGAAAACTTGCATTCGAACGCATGAGATTTCGATTAGCGAATACTACTACTAGTGAGTGACAGTATCCGAGAACATGCATTCGAATGCATGAGATTTCGATTAGCGAATACTACTACTAGTGAGTGACAGTATCCGAATTATTGCATTCGAATGCAAGAGATTTGGATTAGCGAATGCTACTACTAGTGAGTGACAGTATCCGAATTATTGCATTCGAATGCAAGAGATTTCGATTAGCGAATACTATTACTAGTGAGTGACAGTATCCGAGAACTTGCATTCGAATGCAAGAGATTTCGATTAGCGAATACTACTACTAGCGAGTGACAGTATCCGAGAACTTGCATTCGAATGCAAGAGATTTCGATTAGCAAATACTACTACTAGTGAGTGACAGTTTCCGAGAACTTGCATTCGAATGCAAGGGATTGCGATTAGCGAATACTACTACTAGTGAGTGGCAGTATCCGAATTATTGCATTCGAATGCATGAGATTTCGATTAGCGAATATTACTACTAGTGAGTGACAGTATCCGAATAATTGCATTCGAATGCATGAAATTTCGATTAGCGAATACTACTACTAGTGAGTCACAGTATACGAATTATTGCATTCGAATGCAAGAGATTTCGATTACTCAATACTACTACTAGTGAGTGAAAGTGTCCGAGAAGTTGCATTCGAATGCATGAGATTTCTATTAGCGAATACTACCACTAGTGAGTGATAGTATCTGAGAACTTGCATTCGAATGCATGAGATTTCGATTAGCGAATACTACTACAATTGAGTGACAGTATCCGAGAACTTGCATTCGAATGCATGAGATTTCGGTTAGCGAATACTACTAATAGTGAGTGACAGTATCCGAGAACTTGCATTCGAATGCATGAGATTTCGGTTAGCGAATACTACTACTAGTGAGTGACAGTATCCGAATTATTGCTTTCGAATGCAAGAGATTTCGAATACTCAATACTACTACTAGTGAGTGAAAGTATCCGAGAACTTGCATTCGAATGCATGAGATTTCGATTAGCGAATACTACTACTAATGAGTGATAGTATCCGAGAATTTGCATTCGAAAGCATGAGATTTCGATTAGCGAATACTACTACTAGTGAGAGAAGGGATCCAAGAACTTGCATTCGAATGCAAGAGATTTCGATTACTCAATACTACTACTAGAGAGTGACAGTATCCGAGAACTTGCATTCGAATGCATGAGATTTCGATTAGCGAATACTACTACTAGTGAGTGACAGTATCCGAGAACATGCATTCGAATGCATGAGATTTCGATTAGCGAATACTACTACTAGTGAGTGACAGTATCCGAATAATTGCATTCGAATGCAAGAGATATGGATTAGCGAATGCTACTACTAGTGAGTGACAGTATCCTAATTATTGCATTCGAATGCAAGAGATTTCGATTAGCGAATACTACTACTAGTGAGTGACAGTATCCGAGAAGTTGCATTCGAATGCAAGAGATTTCGATTAGCGAATACTACTACTAGCGAGTGACAGTATCCGAGAACTTGCATTCGAATGCAAGAGATTTCGATTAGCAAATACTACTACTAGTGAGTGACAGTTTCCGAGAACTTGCATTCGAATGCAAGAGATTGCGATTAGCGAATACTACTACTAGTGAGTGACAGTATCCGAATTATTGCATTCGAATGCATGAGATTTCGATTAGCGAATACTACTACTAGTGAGTGACAGTATCCGAGAACTTGCATTCGAATGCAAGAGATTTCGATTACTCAATACTACTACTAGTGAGTGACAGTATCCGAAAACTTGCATTCGAATGCATGAGATTTCGATTAGCGAATACTACTAGTGAGTGACAGTATCCGAGAACATGCATTCGAATGCATGAGATTTCGATTAGCGAATACTACTACTAGTGAGTGACAGTATCCGAATTATTGCATTCGAATGCAAGAGATTTGGATTAGCGCATACTACTACTAGTGAGTGACAGTATCCGAATTATTGCATTCGAATGCAAGAGATTTCGATTAGCGAATACTACTACTAGTGAGTGACAGTATCCGAGAACTTGCATTCGAATGCAAGAGATTTCGATTAGCGAATACTACTACTAGCGAGTGACAGTATCCGAGAACTTGCATTCGAATGCAAGAGATTTCGATTAGCAAATACTACTACTAGTGAGTGACAGTTTCCGAGAACTTGCATTCGAAAGCAAGAGATTGCGATTAGCGAATACTACTACTAGTGAGTGACAGTATCCGAATTATTGCATTCGAATGCATGAGAATTCGATTAGCGAATACTACTACTAGTGAGTGACAGTATCCGAATTATTGCATTCGAATGCATGAAATTTTGATTAGCGAATACTACTACTAGTGAGTGACAGTATCCGAATTATTGCATTCGAATGCAAGAAATTTCGATTAGCGAATACTACTACTAGTGAGTGACAGTATCCGAATTATTGCATTCGAATGCAAGAGATTTCGATTACTCAATACTACTACTAGTGAGTGAAACTGTCCGAGAACTTGCATTCGAATGCATGAGATTTCGATTAGCGAATACTACTACTAGTGAGTGATAGTATCCGAGAACTTGCATTCGAATGCATGAGATTTCGCTTAGCGAATACTACTACTAGTGAGTGACAGTATCCGAATTATTGCATTCGAATGCAAGAGATTTCGATTAGCGAATACTACTACTAGTGAGTGACAGTATCCGAATTATTGCATTCAAATGCAACAGATTTCGATTAGCAAATACTACTACTAGTGAGTGACAGTTTCCGAGAACTTGCATTCGAATGCAAGAGATTTCGATTAGCGAATACTACTACTAGTGAGTGATAGTATCCGAATTATTACATTCGAATGCAAGAAATTTCGATTAGCGAATACTACTACTAGTGAGTGACAGTATCCGAATTATTGCATTCGAATGCATGAAATTTCGATTAGCGAATACTACTACTAGTGAGTGACAGTATCCGAGAACTTGCATTCGAATGCAAGAGATTTCGATTAGCGAATACTACTACTAGCGAGTGACAGTATCCGAGAACTTGCATTCGAATGCAAGAGATTTCGATTAGCAAATACTACTACTAGTGAGTGACAGTTTCCGAGAACTTCATTCGAAAGCAAGAGATTGCGATTAGCGAATACTACTACTAGTGAGTGACAGTATCCGAATTATTGCATTCGAATGCATGAGATTTCGATTAGCGAATACTACTACTAGTGAGTGACAGTATCCGAATTATTGCATTCGAATGCATGAAATTTTGATTAGCGAATACTACTACTAGTGAGTGACACTATCCGAATTATTGCATTCGAATGCAAGAAATTTCGATTAGCGAATACTACTACTAGTGAGTGACAGTATCCGAATTATTGCATTCGAATGCAAGAGATTTCGATTACTCAATACTACTACTAGTGAGTGAAACTGTCCGAGAACTTGCATTCGAATGCAAGAGATTTCGATTACTCAATACTACTACTAGTGA
This sequence comes from Tenodera sinensis, assembly GCA_030765045.1. NCBI lineage: Eukaryota > Metazoa > Arthropoda > Insecta > Mantodea > Mantidae > Tenodera > Tenodera sinensis. Next base: position 2,341,560 of record JAUKNM010000016.1, read on the forward strand.
GTGACAGTATCCGAGAACTTGAATTCGAATGCATGAGATTTGGATTAGCGAATACTACTACTAGTGAGTGATAGTATCCGAGAACTTGCGTTCGAATGCATGAGATTTCGATTAGCGAATACTACTACTAGTGAGTGACAGTATCCGAGAACTTGCATTCGAATGCAAGAGATTTCGATTACTCAATACTACTGCTAGTGAGTGACAGTATCCGAGAACTTGCATTCGAATGCATGAGATTTCGATTAGCGAATACTACTACTAGTGAGTGACAGTATCCGAATTATTGCATTCGAATGCAACAGATTTCGATTAGCAAATACTACTACTAGTGAGTGACAGTTTCCGAGAACTTGCATTCGAATGCAAGAGATTTCGATTAGCGAATACTACTACTAGTGAGTGACAGTATCCGAATTATTACATTCGAATGCAAGAAATTTCGATTAGCGAATACTACTACTAGTGAGTGACAGTATCCGAATTATTGCATTCGAATGCATGAAATTTCGATTAGCGAATACTAATACTAGTGAGTGACAGTATCCGAATTATTGCATTCGAATGCAAGAAATTTCGATTAGCGAATACTACTACTAGTGAGTGACAGTATCCGAGAACTTGCATTCGAATGCATGAGATTTCGGTTAGCGAATACTACTACTAGTGACTGACAGTATCCGAGAACTTGCAATCGAATGCATGAGATTTCGGTTAGCGAATACTACTACTAGTGAGTGACAGTATCCGAATTATTGCTTTCGAATGCAAGAGATTTCGAATACTCAATACTACTACTAGTGAGTGAAAGTATCCGAGAACTTGCATTCGAATGCATGAGATTTCGATTAGCGAATACTACTACTAATGAGTGATAGTATCCGAGAACTTGCATTCGAATGCATGAGATTTCGATTAGCGAATACTACTACTAGTGAGTGACAGTATCCGAGAACTTTCATTCGAATGCAAGAGATTTCGATTACTCAATACTACTACTAGTGAGTGACAGTATCCGAAAACTTGCATTCGAATGCATGAGATTTCGATTAGCGAATACTACTACTAGTGAGTGACAGTATCCGAGAACATGCATTCGAATGCATGAGATTTCGATTAGCGAATACTACTACTAGTGAGTGACAGTATCCGAATTATTGCATTCGAATGCAAGAGATTTGGATTAGCGAATGCTACTACTAGTGAGTGACAGTATCCGAATTATTGCATTCGAATGCAAGAGATTTCGATTAGCGAATACTATTACTAGTGAGTGACAGTATCCGAGAACTTGCATTCGAATGCAAGAGATTTCGATTAGCGAATACTACTACTAGCGAGTGACAGTATCCGAGAACTTGCATTCGAATGCAAGAGATTTCGATTAGCAAATACTACTACTAGTGAGTGACAGTTTCCGAGAACTTGCATTCGAATGCAAGGGATTGCGATTAGCGAATACTACTACTAGTGAGTGGCAGTATCCGAATTATTGCATTCGAATGCATGAGATTTCGATTAGCGAATATTACTACTAGTGAGTGACAGTATCCGAATAATTGCATTCGAATGCATGAAATTTCGATTAGCGAATACTACTACTAGTGAGTCACAGTATACGAATTATTGCATTCGAATGCAAGAGATTTCGATTACTCAATACTACTACTAGTGAGTGAAAGTGTCCGAGAAGTTGCATTCGAATGCATGAGATTTCTATTAGCGAATACTACCACTAGTGAGTGATAGTATCTGAGAACTTGCATTCGAATGCATGAGATTTCGATTAGCGAATACTACTACAATTGAGTGACAGTATCCGAGAACTTGCATTCGAATGCATGAGATTTCGGTTAGCGAATACTACTAATAGTGAGTGACAGTATCCGAGAACTTGCATTCGAATGCATGAGATTTCGGTTAGCGAATACTACTACTAGTGAGTGACAGTATCCGAATTATTGCTTTCGAATGCAAGAGATTTCGAATACTCAATACTACTACTAGTGAGTGAAAGTATCCGAGAACTTGCATTCGAATGCATGAGATTTCGATTAGCGAATACTACTACTAATGAGTGATAGTATCCGAGAATTTGCATTCGAAAGCATGAGATTTCGATTAGCGAATACTACTACTAGTGAGAGAAGGGATCCAAGAACTTGCATTCGAATGCAAGAGATTTCGATTACTCAATACTACTACTAGAGAGTGACAGTATCCGAGAACTTGCATTCGAATGCATGAGATTTCGATTAGCGAATACTACTACTAGTGAGTGACAGTATCCGAGAACATGCATTCGAATGCATGAGATTTCGATTAGCGAATACTACTACTAGTGAGTGACAGTATCCGAATAATTGCATTCGAATGCAAGAGATATGGATTAGCGAATGCTACTACTAGTGAGTGACAGTATCCTAATTATTGCATTCGAATGCAAGAGATTTCGATTAGCGAATACTACTACTAGTGAGTGACAGTATCCGAGAAGTTGCATTCGAATGCAAGAGATTTCGATTAGCGAATACTACTACTAGCGAGTGACAGTATCCGAGAACTTGCATTCGAATGCAAGAGATTTCGATTAGCAAATACTACTACTAGTGAGTGACAGTTTCCGAGAACTTGCATTCGAATGCAAGAGATTGCGATTAGCGAATACTACTACTAGTGAGTGACAGTATCCGAATTATTGCATTCGAATGCATGAGATTTCGATTAGCGAATACTACTACTAGTGAGTGACAGTATCCGAATTATTGCATTCGAATGCATGAGAATTCGATTAGCGAATACTACTACTAGTGAGTGACAGTATCCGAATTATTGCATTCGAATGCATGAAATTTTGATTAGCGAATACTACTACTAGTGAGTGACAGTATCCGAATTATTGCATTCGAATGCAAGAAATTTCGATTAGCGAATACTACTACTAGTGAGTGACAGTATCCGAATTATTGCATTCGAATGCAAGAGATTTCGATTACTCAATACTACTACTAGTGAGTGAAACTGTCCGAGAACTTGCATTCGAATGCATGAGATTTCGATTAGCGAATACTACTACTAGTGAGTGATAGTATCCGAGAACTTGCATTCGAATGCATGAGATTTCGCTTAGCGAATACTACTACTAGTGAGTGACAGTATCCGAATTATTGCATTCGAATGCAAGAGATTTCGATTAGCGAATACTACTACTAGTGAGTGACAGTATCCGAATTATTGCATTCAAATGCAACAGATTTCGATTAGCAAATACTACTACTAGTGAGTGACAGTTTCCGAGAACTTGCATTCGAATGCAAGAGATTTCGATTAGCGAATACTACTACTAGTGAGTGATAGTATCCGAATTATTACATTCGAATGCAAGAAATTTCGATTAGCGAATACTACTACTAGTGAGTGACAGTATCCGAATTATTGCATTCGAATGCATGAAATTTCGATTAGCGAATACTACTACTAGTGAGTGACAGTATCCGAGAACTTGCATTCGAATGCAAGAGATTTCGATTAGCGAATACTACTACTAGCGAGTGACAGTATCCGAGAACTTGCATTCGAATGCAAGAGATTTCGATTAGCAAATACTACTACTAGTGAGTGACAGTTTCCGAGAACTTCATTCGAAAGCAAGAGATTGCGATTAGCGAATACTACTACTAGTGAGTGACAGTATCCGAATTATTGCATTCGAATGCATGAGATTTCGATTAGCGAATACTACTACTAGTGAGTGACAGTATCCGAATTATTGCATTCGAATGCATGAAATTTTGATTAGCGAATACTACTACTAGTGAGTGACACTATCCGAATTATTGCATTCGAATGCAAGAAATTTCGATTAGCGAATACTACTACTAGTGAGTGACAGTATCCGAATTATTGCATTCGAATGCAAGAGATTTCGATTACTCAATACTACTACTAGTGAGTGAAACTGTCCGAGAACTTGCATTCGAATGCAAGAGATTTCGATTACTCAATACTACTACTAGTGAGTGACAGTATCCGAGAACTTGAATTCAAATGCATGAGATTTGGATTAGCGAATACTACTACTAGTGAGTGATAGTATCCGAGAACTTGCGTTCGAATGCATGAGATTTCGATTAGCGAATACTACTACTAGTGAGTGACAGTATCCGAGAACTTGCATTCGAATGCAAGAGATTTCGATTACTCAATACTACTGCTAGTGAGTGACAGTATCCGAGAACTTGCATTCGAATGCATGAGATTTCGATTAGCGAATACTACTACTAGTGAGTGACAGTATCCGAATTATTGCATTCGAATGCAACAGATTTCGATTAGCAAATACTACTACTAGTGAGTGACAGTTTCCGAGAACTTGCATTCGAATGCAAGAGATTTCGATTAGCGAATACTACTACTAGTGAGTGACAGTATCCGAATTATTACATTCGAATGCAAGAAATTTCGATTAGCGAATACTACTACTAGTGAGTGACAGTATCCGAATTATTGCATTCGAATGCATGAAATTTCGATTAGCGAATACTAATACTAGTGAGTGACAGTATCCGAATTATTGCATTCGAATGCAAGAAATTTCGATTAGCGAATACTACTACTAGTGAGTGACAGTATCCGAGAACTTGCATTCGAATGCATGAGATTTCGGTTAGCGAATACTACTACTAGTGACTGACAGTATCCGAGAACTTGCAATCGAATGCATGAGATTTCGGTTAGCGAATACTACTACTAGTGAGTGACAGTATCCGAATTATTGCTTTCGAATGCAAGAGATTTCGAATACTCAATACTACTACTAGTGAGTGAAAGTATCCGAGAACTTGCATTCGAATGCATGAGATTTCGATTAGCGAATACTACTACTAATGAGTGATAGTATCCGAGAACTTGCATTCGAATGCATGAGATTTCGATTAGCGAATACTACTACTAGTGAGTGACAGTATCCGAGAACTTTCATTCGAATGCAAGAGATTTCGATTACTCAATACTACTACTAGTGAGTGACAGTATCCGAAAACTTGCATTCGAATGCATGAGATTTCGATTAGCGAATACTACTACTAGTGAGTGACAGTATCCGAGAACATGCATTCGAATGCATGAGATTTCGATTAGCGAATACTACTACTAGTGAGTGACAGTATCCGAATTATTGCATTCGAATGCAAGAGATTTGGATTAGCGAATGCTACTACTAGTGAGTGACAGTATCCGAATTATTGCATTCGAATGCAAGAGATTTCGATTAGCGAATACTATTACTAGTGAGTGACAGTATCCGAGAACTTGCATTCGAATGCAAGAGATTTCGATTAGCGAATACTACTACTAGCGAGTGACAGTATCCGAGAACTTGCATTCGAATGCAAGAGATTTCGATTAGCAAATACTACTACTAGTGAGTGACAGTTTCCGAGAACTTGCATTCGAATGCAAGGGATTGCGATTAGCGAATACTACTACTAGTGAGTGGCAGTATCCGAATTATTGCATTCGAATGCATGAGATTTCGATTAGCGAATATTACTACTAGTGAGTGACAGTATCCGAATAATTGCATTCGAATGCATGAAATTTCGATTAGCGAATACTACTACTAGTGAGTCACAGTATACGAATTATTGCATTCGAATGCAAGAGATTTCGATTACTCAATACTACTACTAGTGAGTGAAAGTGTCCGAGAAGTTGCATTCGAATGCATGAGATTTCTATTAGCGAATACTACCACTAGTGAGTGATAGTATCTGAGAACTTGCATTCGAATGCATGAGATTTCGATTAGCGAATACTACTACAATTGAGTGACAGTATCCGAGAACTTGCATTCGAATGCATGAGATTTCGGTTAGCGAATACTACTAATAGTGAGTGACAGTATCCGAGAACTTGCATTCGAATGCATGAGATTTCGGTTAGCGAATACTACTACTAGTGAGTGACAGTATCCGAATTATTGCTTTCGAATGCAAGAGATTTCGAATACTCAATACTACTACTAGTGAGTGAAAGTATCCGAGAACTTGCATTCGAATGCATGAGATTTCGATTAGCGAATACTACTACTAATGAGTGATAGTATCCGAGAATTTGCATTCGAAAGCATGAGATTTCGATTAGCGAATACTACTACTAGTGAGAGAAGGGATCCAAGAACTTGCATTCGAATGCAAGAGATTTCGATTACTCAATACTACTACTAGAGAGTGACAGTATCCGAGAACTTGCATTCGAATGCATGAGATTTCGATTAGCGAATACTACTACTAGTGAGTGACAGTATCCGAGAACATGCATTCGAATGCATGAGATTTCGATTAGCGAATACTACTACTAGTGAGGGACAGTATCCGAATAATTGCATTCGAATGCAAGAGATATGGATTAGCGAATGCTACTACTAGTGAGTGACAGTATCCTAATTATTGCATTCGAATGCAAGAGATTTCGATTAGCGAATACTACTACTAGTGAGTGACAGTATCCGAGAAGTTGCATTCGAATGCAAGAGATTTCGATTAGCGAATACTACTACTAGCGAGTGACAGTATCCGAGAACTTGCATTCGAATGCAAGAGATTTCGATTAGCAAATACTACTACTAGTGAGTGACAGTTTCCGAGAACTTGCATTCGAATGCAAGAGATTGCGATTAGCGAATACTACTACTAGTGAGTGACAGTATCCGAATTATTGCATTCGAATGCATGAGATTTCGATTAGCGAATACTACTACTAGTGAGTGACAGTATCCGAATTATTGCATTCGAATGCAAGAAATTTCGATTAGCGAATACTACTACTAGTGAGTGACAGTATCCGAATTATTGCATTCGAATGCAAGAGATTTCGATTACTCAATACTACTACTAGTGAGTGAAAGTGTCCGAGAACTTGCATTCGAATGCATGAGATTTCGATTAGCGAATACTACTACTAGTGAGTGATAGTATCCGAGAACTTGCATTCGAATGCATGAGATTTCAATTAGCGAATACTATTACTATTGAGTGACAGTATCCGAGAACTTGCATTCGAATGCATGAGATTTCGATTAGCGAATACTACTACTAGTGAGTGACAGTATCCGGGAACTTGCATTCGAATGCATGAGATTTGGATTAGCGAATACTACTACTAGTGAGTGATAGTATCCGAGAACTTGCGTTCGAATGCATGAGATTTCGATTAGCGAATACTACTACTAGTGAGTGACAGTATCCGAGAACTTGCATTCGAATGCAAGAGATTTCGATTACTCAATACTACTGCTAGTGAGTGACAGTATCCGAGAACTTGCATTCGAATGCATGAGATTTCGATTAGCGAATACTACTACTAGTGAGTGACAGTATCCGAATTATTGCATTCGAATGCAACAGATTTCGATTAGCAAATACTACTACTAGTGAGTGACAGTTTCCGAGAACTTGCATTCGAATGCAAGAGATTTCGATTAGCGAATACTACTACTAGTGAGTGACAGTATCCGAATTATTACATTCGAATGCAAGAAATTTCGATTAGCGAATACTACTACTGGTGAGTGACAGTATCCGAATTATTGCATTCGAATGCCTGAAATTTCGATTAGCGAATACTACTACTAGTGAGTGACAGTATCCGAATTATTGCATTCGAATGCAAGAAATTTCGATTAGCGAATACTACTACTAGTGAGTGACAGTATCCGAGAACTTGCATTCGAATGCATGAGATTTCGAATAGCGAATACTACTACTAGTGAGTGACAGTATCCGAGAACTTGCATTCGAATGCATGAGATTTCGGTTAGCAAATACTACTACTAGTGAGTGACAGTATCCGAGAACTTGCAATCGAATGCATGAGATTTCGGTTAGCGAATACTACTACTAGTGAGTGACAGTATCCGAATTATTGCTTTCGAATGCAAGAGATTTCGAATACTCAATACTACTACTAGTGAGTGAAAGTATCCGAGAACTTGCATTCGAATGCATGAGATTTCGATTAGCGAATACTACTACTAATGAGTGATAGTATCCGAGAACTTGCATTCGAATGCATGAGATTTCAATTAGCGAATACTACTACTTGTGAGTGACAGTATCCGAGAACTTGCATTCGAATGCAAGGGATTTCGATTACTCAATACTACTACTAGTGAGTGACAGTATCCGAAAACTTGCATTCGAATGCATGAGATTTCGTTTAGCGAATACTACTACTAGTGAGTGACAGTATCCGAGAACGTGCATACGAATGCATGAGATTTCGATTAGCGAATACTACTACTAGTGAGTGACAGTATCCGAATTATTGCATTCGAATGCAAGAGATTTGGATTAGCGCATACTACTACTAGTGAGTGACGGTATCCGAATTATTGCATTCAAATGCAACAGATTTCGATTAGCAAATACTACTACTAGTGAGTGACAGTATCCGAGAACTTGCATTCGAATGCAAGAGATTTCGATTACTCAATACTACTGCTAGTGAGTGACAGTATCCGAGAACTTGCATTCGAATGCATGAGATTTCGATTAGCGAATACTACTACTAGTGAGTGACAGTATCCGAATTATTGCATTCGAATGCAACAGATTTCGATTAGCAAATACTACTACTAGTGAGTGACAGTTTCCGAGAACTTGCATTCGAATGCAAGAGATTTCGATTAGCGAATACTACTACTAGTGAGTGACAGTATCCGAATTATTACATTCGAATGCAAGAAATTTCGATTAGCGAATACTACTACTGGTGAGTGACAGTATCCGAATTATTGCATTCGAATGCCTGAAATTTCGATTAGCGAATACTACTACTAGTGAGTGACAGTATCCGAATTATTGCATTCGAATGCAAGAAATTTCGATTAGCGAATACTACTACTAGTGAGTGACAGTATCCGAGAACTTGCATTCGAATGCATGAGATTTCGAATAGCGAATACTACTACTAGTGAGTGACAGTATCCGAGAACTTGCATTCGAATGCATGAGATTTCGGTTAGCAAATACTACTACTAGTGAGTGACAGTATCCGAGAACTTGCAATCGAATGCATGAGATTTCGGTTAGCGAATACTACTACTAGTGAGTGACAGTATCCGAATTATTGCTTTCGAATGCAAGAGATTTCGAATACTCAATACTACTACTAGTGAGTGAAAGTATCCGAGAACTTGCATTCGAATGCATGAGATTTCGATTAGCGAATACTACTACTAATGAGTGATAGTATCCGAGAACTTGCATTCGAATGCATGAGATTTCAATTAGCGAATACTACTACTTGTGAGTGACAGTATCCGAGAACTTGCATTCGAATGCAAGGGATTTCGATTACTCAATACTACTACTAGTGAGTGACAGTATCCGAAAACTTGCATTCGAATGCATGAGATTTCGTTTAGCGAATACTACTACTAGTGAGTGACAGTATCCGAGAACGTGCATACGAATGCATGAGATTTCGATTAGCGAATACTACTACTAGTGAGTGACAGTATCCGAATTATTGCATTCGAATGCAAGAGATTTGGATAATGCATACTACTACTAGTGAGTGACGGTATCCGAATTATTGCATTCAAATGCAACAGATTTCGATTAGCAAATACTACTACTAGTGAGTGACAGTTTCCGAGAACTTGCATTCGAATGCAAGAGATTTCGATTAGCGAATACTACTACTAGTGAGTGATAGTATCCGAATTATTACATTCGAATGCAAGAAATTTCGATTAGCGAATACTACTACTAGTGAGTGACAGTATCCGAATTATTGCATTCGAATGCATGAAATTTCGATTAGCGAATACTACTACTAGTGAGTGACAGTATCCGAGAACTTGCATTCGAATGCAAGAGATTTCGATTAGCGAATACTACTACTAGCGAGTGACAGTATCCGAGAACTTGCATTCGAATGCAAGAGATTTCGATTAGCAAATACTACTACTAGTGAGTGACAGTTTCCGAGAACTTCATTCGAAAGCAAGAGATTGCGATTAGCGAATACTACTACTAGTGAGTGACAGTATCCGAATTATTGCATTCGAATGCATGAGATTTCGATTAGCGAATACTACTACTAGTGAGTGACAGTATCCGAATTATTGCATTCGAATGCATGAAATTTTGATTAGCGAATACTACTACTAGTGAGTGACACTATCCGAATTATTGCATTCGAATGCAAGAAATTTCGATTAGCGAATACTACTACTAGTGAGTGACAGTATCCGAATTATTGCATTCGAATGCAAGAGATTTCGATTACTCAATACTACTACTAGTGAGTGAAACTGTCCGAGAACTTGCATTCGAATGCAAGAGATTTCGATTACTCAATACTACTACTAGTGAGTGACAGTATCCGAGAACTTGAATTCGAATGCATGAGATTTGGATTAGCGAATACTACTACTAGTGAGTGATAGTATCCGAGAACTTGCGTTCGAATGCATGAGATTTCGATTAGCGAATACTACTACTAGTGAGTGACAGTATCCGAGAACTTGCATTTGAATGCAAGAGATTTCGATTACTCAATACTACTGCTAGTGAGTGACAGTATCCGAGAACTTGCATTCGAATGCATGAGATTTCGATTAGCGAATACTACTACTAGTGAGTGACAGTATCCGAATTATTGCATTCGAATGCAACAGATTTCGATTAGCAAATACTACTACTAGTGAGTGACAGTTTCCGAGAACTTGCATTCGAATGCAAGAGATTTCGATTAGCGAATACTACTACTAGTGAGTGACAGTATCCGAATTATTACATTCGAATGCAAGAAATTTCGATTAGCGAATACTACTACTAGTGAGTGACAGTATCCGAATTATTGCATTCGAATGCATGAAATTTCGATTAGCGAATACTAATACTAGTGAGTGACAGTATCCGAATTATTGCATTCGAATGCAAGAAATTTCGATTAGCGAATACTACTACTAGTGAGTGACAGTATCCGAGAACTTGCATTCGAATGCATGAGATTTCGGTTAGCGAATACTACTACTAGTGACTGACAGTATCCGAGAACTTGCAATCGAATGCATGAGATTTCGGTTAGCGAATACTACTACTAGTGAGTGACAGTATCCGAATTATTGCTTTCGAATGCAAGAGATTTCGAATACTCAATACTACTACTAGTGAGTGAAAGTATCCGAGAACTTGCATTCGAATGCATGAGATTTCGATTAGCGAATACTACTACTAATGAGTGATAGTATCCGAGAACTTGCATTCGAATGCATGAGATTTCGATTAGCGAATACTACTACTAGTGAGTGACAGTATCCGAGAACTTTCATTCGAATGCAAGAGATTTCGATTACTCAATACTACTACTAGTGAGTGACAGTATCCGAAAACTTGCATTCGAATGCATGAGATTTCGATTAGCGAATACTACTACTAGTGAGTGACAGTATCCGAGAACATGCATTCGAATGCATGAGATTTCGATTAGCGAATACTACTACTAGTGAGTGACAGTATCCGAATTATTGCATTCGAATGCAAGAGATTTGGATTAGCGAATGCTACTACTAGTGAGTGACAGTATCCGATTTATTGCATTCGAATGCAAGAGATTTCGATTAGCGAATACTATTACTAGTGAGTGACAGTATCCGAGAACTTGCATTCGAATGCAAGAGATTTCGATTAGCGAATACTACTACTAGCGAGTGACAGTATCCGAGAACTTGCATTCGAATGCAAGAGATTTCGATTAGCAAATACTACTACTAGTGAGTGACAGTTTCCGAGAACTTGCATTAGAATGCAAGGGATTGCGATTAGCGAATACTACTACTAGTGAGTGGCAGTATCCGAATTATTGCATTCGAATGCATGAGATTTCGATTAGCGAATATTACTACTAGTGAGTGACAGTATCCGAATAATTGCATTCGAATGCATGAAATTTCGATTAGCGAATACTACTACTAGTGAGTCACAGTATACGAATTATTGCATTCGAATGCAAGAGATTTCGATTACTCAATACTACTACTAGTGAGTGAAAGTGTCCGAGAAGTTGCATTCGAATGCATGAGATTTCTATTAGCGAATACTACCACTAGTGAGTGATAGTATCTGAGAACTTGCATTCGAATGCATGAGATTTCGATTAGCGAATACTACTACAATTGAGTGACAGTATCCGAGAACTTGCATTCGAATGCATGAGATTTCGGTTAGCGAATACTACTAATAGTGAGTGACAGTATCCGAGAACTTGCATTCGAATGCATGAGATTTCGGTTAGCGAATACTACTACTAGTGAGTGACAGTATCCGAATTATTGCTTTCGAATGCAAGAGATTTCGAATACTCAATACTACTACTAGTGAGTGAAAGTATCCGAGAACTTGCATTCGAATGCATGAGATTTCGATTAGCGAATACTACTACTAATGAGTGATAGTATCCGAGAATTTGCATTCGAAAGCATGAGATTTCGATTAGCGAATACTACTACTAGTGAGAGAAGGGATCCAAGAACTTGCATTCGAATGCAAGAGATTTCGATTACTCAATACTACTACTAGAGAGTGACAGTATCCGAGAACTTGCATTCGAATGCATGAGATTTCGATTAGCGAATACTACTACTAGTGAGTGACAGTATCCGAGAACATGCATTCGAATGCATGAGATTTCGATTAGCGAATACTACTACTAGTGAGTGACAGTATCCGAATAATTGCATTCGAATGCAAGAGATATGGATTAGCGAATGCTACTACTAGTGAGTGACAGTATCCTAATTATTGCATTCGAATGCAAGAGATTTCGATTAGCGAATACTACTACTAGTGAGTGACAGTATCCGAGAAGTTGCATTCGAATGCAAGAGATTTCGATTAGCGAATACTACTACTAGCGAGTGACAGTATCCGAGAACTTGCATTCGAATGCAAGAGATTTCGATTAGCAAATACTACTACTAGTGAGTGACAGTTTCCGAGAACTTGCATTCGAATGCAAGAGATTGCGATTAGCGAATACTACTACTAGTGAGTGACAGTATCCGAATTATTGCATTCGAATGCATGAGATTTCGATTAGCGAATACTACTACTAGTGAGTGACAGTATCCGAATTATTGCATTCGAATGCAAGAAATTTCGATTAGCGAATACTACTACTAGTGAGTGACAGTATCCGAATTATTGCTTTCGAATGCAAGAGATTTCGATTACTCAATACTACTACTAGTGAGTGAAAGTGTCCGAGAACTTGCATTCGAATGCATGAGATTTCGATTAGCGAATACTACTACTAGTGAGTGATAGTATCCGAGAACTTGCATTCGAATGCATGAGATTTCGATTAGCGAATACTATTACTATTGAGTGACAGTATCCGAGAACTTGCATTCGAATGCATGAGATTTCGATTAGCGAATACTACTACTAGTGAGTGACAGTATCCGGGAACTTGCATTCGAATGCATGAGATTTGGATTAGCGAATACTACTACTAGTGAGTGATAGTATCCGAGAACTTGCGTTCGAATGCATGAGATTTCGATTAGCGAATACTACTACTAGTGAGTGACAGTATCCGAGAACTTGCATTCGAATGCAAGAGATTTCGATTACTCAATACTACTGCTAGTGAGTGACAGTATCCGAGAACTTGCATTCGAATGCATGAGATTTCGATTAGCGAATACTACTACTAGTGAGTGACAGTATCCGAATTATTGCATTCGAATGCAACAGATTTCGATTAGCAAATACTACTACTAGTGAGTGACAGTTTCCGAGAACTTGCATTCGAATGCAAGAGATTTCGATTAGCGAATACTACTACTAGTGAGTGACAGTATCCGAATTATTACATTCGAATGCAAGAAATTTCGATTAGCGAATACTACTACTGGTGAGTGACAGTATCCGAATTATTGCATTCGAATGCCTGAAATTTCGATTAGCGAATACTACTACTAGTGAGTGACAGTATCCGAATTATTGCATTCGAATGCAAGAAATTTCGATTAGCGAATACTACTACTAGTGAGTGACAGTATCCGAGAACTTGCATTCGAATGCATGAGATTTCGAATAGCGAATACTACTACTAGTGAGTGACAGTATCCGAGAACTTGCATTCGAATGCATGAGATTTCGGTTAGCAAATACTACTACTAGTGAGTGACAGTATCCGAGAACTTGCAATCGAATGCATGAGATTTCGGTTAGCGAATACTACTACTAGTGAGTGACAGTATCCGAATTATTGCTTTCGAATGCAAGAGATTTCGAATACTCAATACTACTACTAGTGAGTGAAAGTATCCGAGAACTTGCATTCGAATGCATGAGATTTCGATTAGCGAATACTACTACTAATGAGTGATAGTATCCGAGAACTTGCATTCGAATGCATGAGATTTCAATTAGCGAATACTACTACTTGTGAGTGACAGTATCCGAGAACTTGCATTCGAATGCAAGGGATTTCGATTACTCAATACTACTACTAGTGAGTGACAGTATCCGAAAACTTGCATTCGAATGCATGAGATTTCGTTTAGCGAATGCTACTACTAGTGAGTGACAGTATCCGAGAACGTGCATACGAATGCATGAGATTTCGATTAGCGAATACTACTACTAGTGAGTGACAGTATCCGAATTATTGCATTCGAATGCAAGAGATTTGGATTAGCGCATACTACTACTAGTGAGTGACAGTATCCGAATTATTGCATTCGAATGCAAGAGATTTCGATTAGCGAATACTACTACTAGAGAGTGACAGTATCCGAGAACTTGCATTCGAATGCATGAGATTTCGATTAGCGAATACTACTACTAGTGAGTGACAGTATCCGAGAACATGCATTCGAATGCATGAGATTTCGATTAGCGAATACTACTACTAGTGAGTGACAGTATCCGAATAATTGCATTCGAATGCAAGAGATATGGATTAGCGAATGCTACTACTAGTGAGTGACAGTATCCTAATTATTGCATTCGAATGCAAGAGATTTCGATTAGCGAATACTACTACTAGTGAGTGACAGTATCCGAGAAGTTGCATTCGAATGCAAGAGATTTCGATTAGCGAATACTACTACTAGCGAGTGACAGTATCCGAGAACTTGCATTCGAATGCAAGAGATTTCGATTAGCAAATACTACTACTAGTGAGTGACAGTTTCCGAGAACTTGCATTCGAATGCAAGAGATTGCGATTAGCGAATACTAGTACTAGTGAGTGACAGTATCCGAATTATTGCATTCGAATGCATGAGATTTCGATTAGCGAATACTACTACTAGTGAGTGACAGTATCCGAATTATTGCATTCGAATGCAAGAAATTTCGATTAGCGAATACTACTACTAGTGAGTGACAGTATCCGAATTATTGCATTCGAATGCAAGAGATTTCGATTACTCAATACTACTACTAGTGAGTGAAAGTGTCCGAGAACTTGCATTCGAATGCATGAGATTTCGATTAGCGAATACTACTACTAGTGAGTGATAGTATCCGAGAACTTGCATTCGAATGCATGAGATTTCAATTAGCGAATACTATTACTATTGAGTGACAGTATCCGAGAACTTGCATTCGAATGCATGAGATTTCGATTAGCGAATACTACTACTAGTGAGTGACAGTATCCGGGAACTTGCATTCGAATGCATGAGATTTGGATTAGCGAATACTACTACTAGTGAGTGATAGTATCCGAGAACTTGCGTTCGAATGCATGAGATTTCGATTAGCGAATACTACTACTAGTGAGTGACAGTATCCGAGAACTTGCATTCGAATGCAAGAGATTTCGATTACTCAATACTACTGCTAGTGAGTGACAGTATCCGAGAACTTGCATTCGAATGCATGAGATTTCGATTAGCGAATACTACTACTAGTGAGTGACAGTATCCGAATTATTGCATTCGAATGCAACAGATTTCGATTAGCAAATACTACTACTAGTGAGTGACAGTTTCCGAGAACTTGCATTCGAATGCAAGAGATTTCGATTAGCGAATACTACTACTAGTGAGTGACAGTATCCGAATTATTACATTCGAATGCAAGAAATTTCGATTAGCGAATACTACTACTGGTGAGTGACAGTATCCGAATTATTGCATTCGAATGCCTGAAATTTCGATTAGCGAATACTACTACTAGTGAGTGACAGTATCCGAATTATTGCATTCGAATGCAAGAAATTTCGATTAGCGAATACTACTACTAGTGAGTGACAGTATCCGAGAACTTGCATTCGAATGCATGAGATTTCGAATAGCGAATACTACTACTAGTGAGTGACAGTATCCGAGAACTTGCATTCGAATGCATGAGATTTCGGTTAGCAAATACTACTACTAGTGAGTGACAGTATCCGAGAACTTGCAATCGAATGCATGAGATTTCGGTTAGCGAATACTACTACTAGTGAGTGACAGTATCCGAATTATTGCTTTCGAATGCAAGAGATTTCGAATACTCAATACTACTACTAGTGAGTGAAAGTATCCGAGAACTTGCATTCGAATGCATGAGATTTCGATTAGCGAATACTACTACTAATGAGTGATAGTATCCGAGAACTTGCATTCGAATGCATGAGATTTCAATTAGCGAATACTACTACTTGTGAGTGACAGTATCCGAGAACTTGCATTCGAATGCAAGGGATTTCGATTACTCAATACTACTACTAGTGAGTGACAGTATCCGAAAACTTGCATTCGAATGCATGAGATTTCGTTTAGCGAATACTACTACTAGTGAGTGACAGTATCCGAGAACGTGCATACGAATGCATGAGATTTCGATTAGCGAATACTACTACTAGTGAGTGACAGTATCCGAATTATTGCATTCGAATGCAAGAGATTTGGATTAGCGCATACTACTACTAGTGAGTGACGGTATCCGAATTATTGCATTCAAATGCAACAGATTTCGATTAGCAAATACTACTACTAGTGAGTGACAGTTTCCGAGAACTTGCATTCGAATGCAAGAGATTTCGATTAGCGAATACTACTACTAGTGAGTGATAGTATCCGAATTATTACATTCGAATGCAAGAAATTTCGATTAGCGAATACTACTACTAGTGAGTGACAGTATCCGAATTATTGCATTCGAATGCATGAAATTTCGATTAGCGAATACTACTACTAGTGAGTGACAGTATCCGAGAACTTGCATTCGAATGCAAGAGATTTCGATTAGCGAATACTACTACTAGCGAGTGACAGTATCCGAGAACTTGCATTCGAATGCAAGAGATTTCGATTAGCAAATACTACTACTAGTGAGTGACAGTTTCCGAGAACTTCATTCGAAAGCAAGAGATTGCGATTAGCGAATACTACTACTAGTGAGTGACAGTATCCGAATTATTGCATTCGAATGCATGAGATTTCGATTAGCGAATACTACTACTAGTGAGTGACAGTATCCGAATTATTGCATTCGAATGCATGAAATTTTGATTAGCGAATACTACTACTAGTGAGTGACACTATCCGAATTATTGCATTCGAATGCAAGAAATTTCGATTAGCGAATACTACTACTAGTGAGTGACAGTATCCGAATTATTGCATTCGAATGCAAGAGATTTCGATTACTCAATACTACTACTAGTGAGTGAAACTGTCCGAGAACTTGCATTCGAATGCAAGAGATTTCGATTACTCAATACTACTACTAGTGAGTGACAGTATCCGAGAACTTGAATTCGAATGCATGAGATATGGATTAGCGAATACTACTACTAGTGAGTGATAGTATCCGAGAACTTGCGTTCGAATGCATGAGATTTCGATTAGCGAATACTACTACTAGTGAGTGACAGTATCCGAGAACTTGCATTTGAATGCAAGAGATTTCGATTACTCAATACTACTGCTAGTGAGTGACAGTATCCGAGAACTTGCATTCGAATGCATGAGATTTCGATTAGCGAATACTACTACTAGTGAGTGACAGTATCCGAATTATTGCATTCGAATGCAACAGATTTCGATTAGCAAATACTACTACTAGTGAGTGACAGTTTCCGAGAACTTGCATTCGAATGCAAGAGATTTCGATTAGCGAATACTACTACTAGTGAGTGACAGTATCCGAATTATTACATTCGAATGCAAGAAATTTCGATTAGCGAATACTACTACTAGTGAGTGACAGTATCCGAATTATTGCATTCGAATGCATGAAATTTCGATTAGCGAATACTAATACTAGTGAGTGACAGTATCCGAATTATTGCATTCGAATGCAAGAAATTTCGATTAGCGAATACTACTACTAGTGAGTGACAGTATCCGAGAACTTGCATTCGAATGCATGAGATTTCGGTTAGCGAATACTACTACTAGTGACTGACAGTATCCGAGAACTTGCAATCGAATGCATGAGATTTCGGTTAGCGAATACTACTACTAGTGAGTGACAGTATCCGAATTATTGCTTTCGAATGCAAGAGATTTCGAATACTCAATACTACTACTAGTGAGTGAAAGTATCCGAGAACTTGCATTCGAATGCATGAGATTTCGATTAGCGAATACTACTACTAATGAGTGATAGTATCCGAGAACTTGCATTCGAATGCATGAGATTTCGATTAGCGAATACTACTACTAGTGAGTGACAGTATCCGAGAACTTTCATTCGAATGCAAGAGATTTCGATTACTCAATACTACTACTAGTGAGTGACAGTATCCGAAAACTTGCATTCGAATGCATGAGATTTCGATTAGCGAATACTACTACTAGTGAGTGACAGTATCCGAGAACATGCATTCGAATGCATGAGATTTCGATTAGCGAATACTACTACTAGTGAGTGACAGTATCCGAATTATTGCATTCGAATGCAAGAGATTTGGATTAGCGAATGCTACTACTAGTGAGTGACAGTATCCGAATTATTGCATTCGAATGCAAGAGATTTCGATTAGCGAATACTATTACTAGTGAGTGACAGTATCCGAGAACTTGCATTCGAATGCAAGAGATTTCGATTAGCGAATACTACTACTAGCGAGTGACAGTATCCGAGAACTTGCATTCGAATGCAAGAGATTTCGATTAGCAAATACTACTACTAGTGAGTGACAGTTTCCGAGAACTTGCATTAGAATGCAAGGGATTGCGATTAGCGAATACTACTACTAGTGAGTGGCAGTATCCGAATTATTGCATTCGAATGCATGAGATTTCGATTAGCGAATATTACTACTAGTGAGTGACAGTATCCGAATAATTGCATTCGAATGCATGAAATTTCGATTAGCGAATACTACTACTAGTGAGTCACAGTATACGAATTATTGCATTCGAATGCAAGAGATTTCGATTACTCAATACTACTACTAGTGAGTGAAAGTGTCCGAGAAGTTGCATTCGAATGCATGAGATTTCTATTAGCGAATACTACCACTAGTGAGTGATAGTATCTGAGAACTTGCATTCGAATGCATGAGATTTCGATTAGCGAATACTACTACAATTGAGTGACAGTATCCGAGAACTTGCATTCGAATGCATGAGATTTCGGTTAGCGAATACTACTAATAGTGAGTGACAGTATCCGAGAACTTGCATTCGAATGCATGAGATTTCGGTTAGCGAATACTACTACTAGTGAGTGACAGTATCCGAATTATTGCTTTCGAATGCAAGAGATTTCGAATACTCAATACTACTACTAGTGAGTGAAAGTATCCGAGAACTTGCATTCGAATGCATGAGATTTCGATTAGCGAATACTACTACTAATGAGTGATAGTATCCGAGAATTTGCATTCGAAAGCATGAGATTTCGATTAGCGAATACTACTACTAGTGAGAGAAGGGATCCAAGAACTTGCATTCGAATGCAAGAGATTTCGATTACTCAATACTACTACTAGAGAGTGACAGTATCCGAGAACTTGCATTCGAATGCATGAGATTTCGATTAGCGAATACTACTACTAGTGAGTGACAGTATCCGAGAACATGCATTCGAATGCATGAGATTTCGATTAGCGAATACTACTACTAGTGAGTGACAGTATCCGAATAATTGCATTCGAATGCAAGAGATATGGATTAGCGAATGCTACTACTAGTGAGTGACAGTATCCTAATTATTGCATTCGAATGCAAGAGATTTCGATTAGCGAATACTACTACTAGTGAGTGACAGTATCCGAGAAGTTGCATTCGAATGCAAGAGATTTCGATTAGCGAATACTACTACTAGCGAGTGACAGTATCCGAGAACTTGCATTCGAATGCAAGAGATTTCGATTAGCAAATACTACTACTAGTGAGTGACAGTTTCCGAGAACTTGCATTCGAATGCAAGAGATTGCGATTAGCGAATACTACTACTAGTGAGTGACAGTATCCGAATTATTGCATTCGAATGCATGAGATTTCGATTAGCGAATACTACTACTAGTGAGTGACAGTATCCGAATTATTGCATTCGAATGCAAGAAATTTCGATTAGCGAATACTACTACTAGTGAGTGACAGTATCCGAATTATTGCATTCGAATGCAAGAGATTTCGATTACTCAATACTACTACTAGTGAGTGAAAGTGTCCGAGAACTTGCATTCGAATGCATGAGATTTCGATTAGCGAATACTACTACTAGTGAGTGATAGTATCCGAGAACTTGCATTCGAATGCATGAGATTTCGATTAGCGAATACTATTACTATTGAGTGACAGTATCCGAGAACTTGCATTCGAATGCATGAGATTTCGATTAGCGAATACTACTACTAGTGAGTGACAGTATCCGGGAACTTGCATTCGAATGCATGAGATTTGGATTAGCGAATACTACTACTAGTGAGTGATAGTATCCGAGAACTTGCGTTCGAATGCATGAGATTTCGATTAGCGAATACTACTACTAGTGAGTGACAGTATCCGAGAACTTGCATTCGAATGCAAGAGATTTCGATTACTCAATACTACTGCTAGTGAGTGACAGTATCCGAGAACTTGCATTCGAATGCATGAGATTTCGATTAGCGAATACTACTACTAGTGAGTGACAGTATCCGAATTATTGCATTCGAATGCAACAGATTTCGTTTAGCAAATACTACTACTAGTGAGTGACAGTTTCCGAGAACTTGCATTCGAATGCAAGAGATTTCGATTAGCGAATACTACTACTAGTGAGTGACAGTATCCGAATTATTACATTCGAATGCAAGAAATTTCGATTAGCGAATACTACTACTGGTGAGTGACAGTATCCGAATTATTGCATTCGAATGCCTGAAATTTCGATTAGCGAATACTACTACTAGTGAGTGACAGTATCCGAATTATTGCATTCGAATGCAAGAAATTTCGATTAGCGAATACTACTACTAGTGAGTGACAGTATCCGAGAACTTGCATTCGAATGCATGAGATTTCGAATAGCGAATACTACTAGTAGTGAGTGACAGTATCCGAGAACTTGCATTCGAATGCATGAGATTTCGGTTAGCAAATACTACTACTAGTGAGTGACAGTATCCGAGAACTTGCAATCGAATGCATGAGATTTCGGTTAGCGAATACTACTACTAGTGAGTGACAGTATCCGAATTATTGCTTTCGAATGCAAGAGATTTCGAATACTCTATACTACTACTAGTGAGTGAAAGTATCCGAGAACTTGCATTCGAATGCATGAGATTTCGATTAGCGAATACTACTACTAATGAGTGATAGTATCCGAGAACTTGCATTCGAATGCATGAGATTTCAATTAGCGAATACTACTACTTGTGAGTGACAGTATCCGAGAACTTGCATTCGAATGCAAGGGATTTCGATTACTCAATACTACTACTAGTGAGTGACAGTATCCGAAAACTTGCATTCGAATGCATTAGATTTCGTTTAGCGAATGCTACTACTAGTGAGTGACAGTATCCGAGAACGTGCATACGAATGCATGAGATTTCGATTAGCGAATACTACTACTAGTGAGTGACAGTATCCGAATTATTGCATTCGAATGCAAGAGATTTGGATTAGCGCATACTACTACTAGTGAGTGACAGTATCCGAATTATTGCATTCGAATGCAAGAGATTTCGATTAGCGAATACTACTACTAGTGAGTGACAGTATCCGAGAACTTGCATTCGAATGCAAGAGATTTCGATTAGCGAATACTACTACTAGCGAGTGACAGTATCCGAGAACTTGCATTCGAATGCAAGAGATTGCGATTAGCGAATACTACTACTAGTGAGTGGCAGTATCCGAATTATTGCATTCGAATGCATGAGATTTCGATTAGCGAATATTACTACTAGTGAGTGACAGTATCCGAATTATTGCATTCGAATGCATGAAATTTCGATTAGCGAATACTACTACTAGTGAGTGACAGTATCCGAATTATTGCATTCAAATGCATGAAATTTCGATTAGCGAATACTACTACTAGTGAGTGACAGTATCCGAATTATTGCATTCGAATGCATGAAATTTCGATTAGCGAATACTACTACTAGTGAGTGACAGTATCCAAGAACTTGCATTCGAATGCATGAAATTTCGATTAGCGAATACTACTACTAGTGAGTGACAGTATCCGAGAACTTGCATTCGAATGCATGGGATTTCGATTAGCGAATACTACTACTAGTGAGTGACAGTATCCGAGAACTTGCATTCGAATGCATGAAATTTCGATTAACGAATACTACTACTAGTGAGTGACAGTATCCGAATTATTGCATTCGAATGCAAGAGATTTCGATTAGCGAATACTACTACTAGTGAGTGACAGTATCCGAGAACTTGCATTCGAATGCAAGAGATTTCGATTAGCGAATACTACTACTAGTGAGTGACAGTATCCGAGAACTTGCATTCGAATGCAAGAGATTTCGATTAGCGAATACTACTACTAGCGAGTGACAGTATCCGAGAACTTGCATTCGAATGCAAGAGATTTCGATTAGCAAATACTACTACTAGTGAGTGACAGTTTCCGAGAACTTGCATTCGAATGCAAGAGATTTCGATTAGCGAATTCTACTACTAGTGAGTGACAGTATTCGAATTATTGCATTCGAATGCATGAGATTTGATTAGCCAATACTACTACTAGTGAGTGGAAGTATCCGAGAACTTGCATTCGAATGCAAGAGATTTCGGTTAGCGAATACTACTACTAGTGAGTGACAGTATCCGAGAACTCGCATTCGAATGCAAGAGATTTCGATTAGCGAATACTACTACTAGTGAGTGACTGTATCCGAGAACTTGCATTCGAATGCAAGAGATTTCGATTAGCAAATACTACTACTAGTGAGTGACAGTTTCCGAGAACTTGCATTCGAATGCAAGAGATTTCAATTAGCGAATACTACTACTAGTGAGTGACAGTATCCGAGAACTGGCATTCGAATGCAAGAGATTTCGATTAGCAAATACTACTACTAGTGAGTGACAGTTTCCGAGAACTTGCATTCGAATGCATGAAATTTCGATTAGCGAATACTACTACTAGTGAGTGACAGTATCCGAATTATTGCATTCGAATGCAAGAAATTTCGATTAGCGAATACTACTACTAGTGAGTGACAGTATCCGAGAACTTGCATTCGAATGCATGAGATTTCGGTTAGCGAATACTACTACTAGTGAGTGACAGTATCCGAGAACTTGCATTCGAATGCATGAGATTTCGGTTAGCGAATACTACTACTAGTGAGTGACAGTATCCGAATTATTGCATTCGAATGCAAGAGATTTCGATTACTCAATACTACTACTAGTGAGTGAAAGTATCCGAGAACTTGCATTCGAATGCATGAGATTTCGATTAGCGAATACTACTACTAGTGAGTGAGAGTATCCGAATTATTGCATTCGAATGCAAGAGATTTGGATTAGCGAATACTACTACTAGTGAGTGACAGTATCCGAATTATTGCATTCGAATGGAAGAGATTTCGATTAGCGAATACTACTACTAGCGAGTGACAGTATCCGAGAACTTGCATTCGAATGCAAGAGATTGCGATTAGCGAATACTACTACTAATGAGTGATAGTATCCGAGAACTTGCATTCGAATGCATGAGATTTCAATTAGCGAATACTACTACTTGTGAGTGACAGTATCCGAGAACTTGCATTCGAATGCAAGGGATTTCGATTACTCAATACTACTACTAGTGAGTGACAGTATCCGAAAACTTGCATTCGAATGCATGAGATTTCGTTTAGCGAATACTACTACTAGTGAGTGACAGTATCCGAGAACGTGCATACGAATGCATGAGATTTCGATTAGCGAATACTACTACTAGTGAGTGACAGTATCCGAATTATTGCATTCGAATGCAAGAGATTTGGATTAGCGCATACTACTACTAGTGAGTGACGGTATCCGAATTATTGCATTCAAATGCAACAGATTTCGATTAGCAAATACTACTACTAGTGAGTGACAGTTTCCGAGAACTTGCATTCGAATGCAAGAGATTTCGATTAGCGAATACTACTACTAGTGAGTGACAGTATCCGAATTATTGCTTTCGAATGCAAGAGATTTCGAATACTCAATACTACTACTAGTGAGTGAAAGTATCCGAGAACTTGCATTCGAATGCATGAGATTTCGATTAGCGAATACTACTACTAATGAGTGATAGTATCCGAGAACTTGCATTCGAATGCATGAGATTTCAATTAGCGAATACTACTACTTGTGAGTGACAGTATCCGAGAACTTGCATTCGAATGCAAGGGATTTCGATTACTCAATACTACTACTAGTGAGTGACAGTATCCGAAAACTTGCATTCGAATGCATGAGATTTCGTTTAGCGAATACTACTACTAGTGAGTGACAGTATCCGAGAACGTGCATACGAATGCATGAGATTTCGATTAGCGAATACTACTACTAGTGAGTGACAGTATCCGAATTATTGCATTCGAATGCAAGAGATTTGGATTAGCGCATACTACTACTAGTGAGTGACGGTATCCGAATTATTGCATTCAAATGCAACAGATTTCGATTAGCAAATACTACTACTAGTGAGTGACAGTTTCCGAGAACTTGCATTCGAATGCAAGAGATTTCGATTAGCGAATACTACTACTAGTGAGTGATAGTATCCGAATTATTACATTCGAATGCAAGAAATTTCGATTAGCGAATACTACTACTAGTGAGTGACAGTATCCGAATTATTGCATTCGAATGCATGAAATTTCGATTAGCGAATACTACTACTAGTGAGTGACAGTATCCGAGAACTTGCATTCGAATGCAAGAGATTTCGATTAGCGAATACTACTACTAGCGAGTGACAGTATCCGAGAACTTGCATTCGAATGCAAGAGATTTCGATTAGCAAATACTACTACTAGTGAGTGACAGTTTCCGAGAACTTCATTCGAAAGCAAGAGATTGCGATTAGCGAATACTACTACTAGTGAGTGACAGTATCCGAATTATTGCATTCGAATGCATGAGATTTCGATTAGCGAATACTACTACTAGTGAGTGACAGTATCCGAATTATTGCATTCGAATGCATGAAATTTTGATTAGCGAATACTACTACTAGTGAGTGACATTATCCGAATTATTGCATTCGAATGCAAGAAATTTCGATTAGCGAATACTACTACTAGTGAGTGACAGTATCCGAATTATTGCATTCGAATGCAAGAGATTTCGATTACTCAATACTACTACTAGTGAGTGAAACTGTCCGAGAACTTGCATTCGAATGCAAGAGATTTCGATTACTCAATACTACTACTAGTGAGTGACAGTATCCGAGAACTTGAATTCGAATGCATGAGATTTGGATTAGCGAATACTACTACTAGTGAGTGATAGTATCCGAGAACTTGCGTTCGAATGCATGAGATTTCGATTAGCGAATACTACTACTAGTGAGTGACAGTATCCGAGAACTTGCATTTGAATGCAAGAGATTTCGATTACTCAATACTACTGCTAGTGAGTGACAGTATCCGAGAACTTGCATTCGAATGCATGAGATTTCGATTAGCGAATACTACTACTAGTGAGTGACAGTATCCGAATTATTGCATTCGAATGCAACAGATTTCGATTAGCAAATACTACTACTAGTGAGTGACAGTTTCCGAGAACTTGCATTCGAATGCAAGAGATTTCGATTAGCGAATACTACTACTAGTGAGTGACAGTATCCGAATTATTACATTCGAATGCAAGAAATTTCGATTAGCGAATACTACTACTAGTGAGTGACAGTATCCGAATTATTGCATTCGAATGCATGAAATTTCGATTAGCGAATACTAATACTAGTGAGTGACAGTATCCGAATTATTGCATTCGAATGCAAGAAATTTCGATTAGCGAATACTACTACTAGTGAGTGACAGTATCCGAGAACTTGCATTCGAATGCATGAGATTTCGGTTAGCGAATACTACTACTAGTGACTGACAGTATCCGAGAACTTGCAATCGAATGCATGAGATTTCGGTTAGCGAATACTACTACTAGTGAGTGACAGTATCCGAATTATTGCTTTCGAATGCAAGAGATTTCGAATACTCAATACTACTACTAGTGAGTGAAAGTATCCGAGAACTTGCATTCGAATGCATGAGATTTCGATTAGCGAATACTACTACTAATGAGTGATAGTATCCGAGAACTTGCATTCGAATGCATGAGATTTCGATTAGCGAATACTACTACTAGTGAGTGACAGTATCCGAGAACTTTCATTCGAATGCAAGAGATTTCGATTACTCAATACTACTACTAGTGAGTGACAGTATCCGAAAACTTGCATTCGAATGCATGAGATTTCGATTAGCGAATACTACTACTAGTGAGTGACAGTATCCGAGAACATGCATTCGAATGCATGAGATTTCGATTAGCGAATACTACTACTAGTGAGTGACAGTATCCGAATTATTGCATTCGAATGCAAGAGATTTGGATTAGCGAATGCTACTACTAGTGAGTGACAGTATCCGAATTATTGCATTCGAATGCAAGAGATTTCGATTAGCGAATACTATTACTAGTGAGTGACAGTATCCGAGAACTTGCATTCGAATGCAAGAGATTTCGATTAGCGAATACTACTACTAGCGAGTGACAGTATCCGAGAACTTGCATTCGAATGCAAGAGATTTCGATTAGCAAATACTACTACTAGTGAGTGACAGTTTCCGAGAACTTGCATTAGAATGCAAGGGATTGCGATTAGCGAATACTACTACTAGTGAGTGGCAGTATCCGAATTATTGCATTCGAATGCATGAGATTTCGATTAGCGAATATTACTACTAGTGAGTGACAGTATCCGAATAATTGCATTCGAATGCATGAAATTTCGATTAGCGAATACTACTACTAGTGAGTCACAGTATACGAATTATTGCATTCGAATGCAAGAGATTTCGATTACTCAATACTACTACTAGTGAGTGAAAGTGTCCGAGAAGTTGCATTCGAATGCATGAGATTTCTATTAGCGAATACTACCACTAGTGAGTGATAGTATCTGAGAACTTGCATTCGAATGCATGAGATTTCGATTAGCGAATACTACTACAATTGAGTGACAGTATCCGAGAACTTGCATTCGAATGCATGAGATTTCGGTTAGCGAATACTACTAATAGTGAGTGACAGTATCCGAGAACTTGCATTCGAATGCATGAGATTTCGGTTAGCGAATACTACTACTAGTGAGTGACAGTATCCGAATTATTGCTTTCGAATGCAAGAGATTTCGAATACTCAATACTACTACTAGTGAGTGAAAGTATCCGAGAACTTGCATTCGAATGCATGAGATTTCGATTAGCGAATACTACTACTAATGAGTGATAGTATCCGAGAATTTGCATTCGAAAGCATGAGATTTCGATTAGCGAATACTACTACTAGTGAGAGAAGGGATCCAAGAACTTGCATTCGAATGCAAGAGATTTCGATTACTCAATACTACTACTAGAGAGTGACAGTATCCGAGAACTTGCATTCGAATGCATGAGATTTCGATTAGCGAATACTACTACTAGTGAGTGACAGTATCCGAGAACATGCATTCGAATGCATGAGATTTCGATTAGCGAATACTACTACTAGTGAGTGACAGTATCCGAATAATTGCATTCGAATGCAAGAGATATGGATTAGCGAATGCTACTACTAGTGAGTGACAGTATCCTAATTATTGCATTCGAATGCAAGAGATTTCGATTAGCGAATACTACTACTAGTGAGTGACAGTATCCGAGAAGTTGCATTCGAATGCAAGAGATTTCGATTAGCGAATACTACTACTAGCGAGTGACAGTATCCGAGAACTTGCATTCGAATGCAAGAGATTTCGATTAGCAAATACTACTACTAGTGAGTGACAGTTTCCGAGAACTTGCATTCGAATGCAAGAGATTGCGATTAGCGAATACTACTACTAGTGAGTGACAGTATCCGAATTATTGCATTCGAATGCATGAGATTTCGATTAGCGAATACTACTACTAGTGAGTGACAGTATCCGAATTATTGCATTCGAATGCAAGAAATTTCGATTAGCGAATACTACTACTAGTGAGTGACAGTATCCGAATTATTGCATTCGAATGCAAGAGATTTCGATTACTCAATACTACTACTAGTGAGTGAAAGTGTCCGAGAACTTGCATTCGAATGCATGAGATTTCGATTAGCGAATACTACTACTAGTGAGTGATAGTATCCGAGAACTTGCATTCGAATGCATGAGATTTCGATTAGCGAATACTATTACTATTGAGTGACAGTATCCGAGAACTTGCATTCGAATGCATGAGATTTCGATTAGCGAATACTACTACTAGTGAGTGACAGTATCCGGGAACTTGCATTCGAATGCATGAGATTTGGATTAGCGAATACTACTACTAGTGAGTGATAGTATCCGAGAACTTGCGTTCGAATGCATGAGATTTCGATTAGCGAATACTACTACTAGTGAGTGACAGTATCCGAGAACTTGCATTCGAATGCAAGAGATTTCGATTACTCAATACTACTGCTAGTGAGTGACAGTATCCGAGAACTTGCATTCGAATGCATGAGATTTCGATTAGCGAATACTACTACTAGTGAGTGACAGTATCCGAATTATTGCATTCGAATGCAACAGATTTCGATTAGCAAATACTACTACTAGTGAGTGACAGTTTCCGAGAACTTGCATTCGAATGCAAGAGATTTCGATTAGCGAATACTACTACTAGTGAGTGACAGTATCCGAATTATTACATTCGAATGCAAGAAATTTCGATTAGCGAATACTACTACTGGTGAGTGACAGTATCCGAATTATTGCATTCGAATGCCTGAAATTTCGATTAGCGAATACTACTACTAGTGAGTGACAGTATCCGAATTATTGCATTCGAATGCAAGAAATTTCGATTAGCGAATACTACTACTAGTGAGTGACAGTATCCGAGAACTTGCATTCGAATGCATGAGATTTCGAATAGCGAATACTACTACTAGTGAGTGACAGTATCCGAGAACTTGCATTCGAATGCATGAGATTTCGGTTAGCAAATACTACTACTAGTGAGTGACAGTATCCGAGAACTTGCAATCGAATGCATGAGATTTCGGTTAGCGAATACTACTACTAGTGAGTGACAGTATCCGAATTATTGCTTTCGAATGCAAGAGATTTCGAATACTCAATACTACTACTAGTGAGTGAAAGTATCCGAGAACTTGCATTCGAATGCATGAGATTTCGATTAGCGAATACTACTACTAATGAGTGATAGTATCCGAGAACTTGCATTCGAATGCATGAGATTTCAATTAGCGAATACTACTACTTGTGAGTGACAGTATCCGAGAACTTGCATTCGAATGCAAGGGATTTCGATTACTCAATACTACTACTAGTGAGTGACAGTATCCGAAAACTTGCATTCGAATGCATGAGATTTCGTTTAGCGAATGCTACTACTAGTGAGTGACAGTATCCGAGAACGTGCATACGAATGCATGAGATTTCGATTAGCGAATACTACTACTAGTGAGTGACAGTATCCGAATTATTGCATTCGAATGCAAGAGATTTGGATTAGCGCATACTACTACTAGTGAGTGACAGTATCCGAATTATTGCATTCGAATGCAAGAGATTTCGATTAGCGAATACTACTACTAGTGAGTGACAGTATCCGAGAACTTGCATTCGAATGCAAGAGATTTCGATTAGCGAATACTACTACTAGCGAGTGACAGTATCCGAGAACTTGCATTCGAATGCAAGAGATTGCGATTAGCGAATACTACTACTAGTGAGTGGCAGTATCCGAATTATTGCATTCGAATGCATGAGATTTCGATTAGCGAATATTACTACTAGTGAGTGACAGTATCCGAATTATTGCATTCGAATGCATGAAATTTCGATTAGCGAATACTACTACTAGTGAGTGACAGTATCCGAATTATTGCATTCAAATGCATGAAATTTCGATTAGCGAATACTACTACTAGTGAGTGACAGTATCCGAATTATTGCATTCGAATGCATGAAATTTCGATTAGCGAATACTACTACTAGTGAGTGACAGTATCCAAGAACTTGCATTCGAATGCATGAAATTTCGATTAGCGAATACTACTACTAGTGAGTGACAGTATCCGAGAACTTGCATTCGAATGCATGGGATTTCGATTAGCGAATACTACTACTAGTGAGTGACAGTATCCGAGAACTTGCATTCGAATGCATGAAATTTCGATTAACGAATACTACTACTAGTGAGTGACAGTATCCGAATTATTGCATTCGAATGCAAGAGATTTCGATTAGCGAATACTACTACTAGTGAGTGACAGTATCCGAGAACTTGCATTCGAATGCAAGAGATTTCGATTAGCGAATACTACTACTAGTGAGTGACAGTATCCGAGAACTTGCATTCGAATGCAAGAGATTTCGATTAGCGAATACTACTACTAGCGAGTGACAGTATCCGAGAACTTGCATTCGAATGCAAGAGATTTCGATTAGCAAATACTACTACTAGTGAGTGACAGTTTCCGAGAACTTGCATTCGAATGCAAGAGATTTCGATTAGCGAATTCTACTACTAGTGAGTGACAGTATTCGAATTATTGCATTCGAATGCATGAGATTTGATTAGCCAATACTACTACTAGTGAGTGGAAGTATCCGAGAACTTGCATTCGAATGCAAGAGATTTCGGTTAGCGAATACTACTACTAGTGAGTGACAGTATCCGAGAACTCGCATTCGAATGCAAGAGATTTCGATTAGCGAATACTACTACTAGTGAGTGACTGTATCCGAGAACTTGCATTCGAATGCAAGAGATTTCGATTAGCAAATACTACTACTAGTGAGTGACAGTTTCCGAGAACTTGCATTCGAATGCAAGAGATTTCAATTAGCGAATACTACTACTAGTGAGTGACAGTATCCGAGAACTGGCATTCGAATGCAAGAGATTTCGATTAGCAAATACTACTACTAGTGAGTGACAGTTTCCGAGAACTTGCATTCGAATGCATGAAATTTCGATTAGCGAATACTACTACTAGTGAGTGACAGTATCCGAATTATTGCATTCGAATGCAAGAAATTTCGATTAGCGAATACTACTACTAGTGAGTGACAGTATCCGAGAACTTGCATTCGAATGCATGAGATTTCGGTTAGCGAATACTACTACTAGTGAGTGACAGTATCCGAGAACTTGCATTCGAATGCATGAGATTTCGGTTAGCGAATACTACTACTAGTGAGTGACAGTATCCGAATTATTGCATTCGAATGCAAGAGATTTCGATTACTCAATACTACTACTAGTGAGTGAAAGTATCCGAGAACTTGCATTCGAATGCATGAGATTTCGATTAGCGAATACTACTACTAGTGAGTGAGAGTATCCGAATTATTGCATTCGAATGCAAGAGATTTGGATTAGCGAATACTACTACTAGTGAGTGACAGTATCCGAATTATTGCATTCGAATGGAAGAGATTTCGATTAGCGAATACTACTACTAGCGAGTGACAGTATCCGAGAACTTGCATTCGAATGCAAGAGATTGCGATTAGCGAATACTACTACTAGTGAGTGACAGTATCCGAATTATTGCATTCGAATGCATGAGATTTCGATTAGCGAATACTACTACTAGTGAGTGACAGTATCCGAATTATTGCATTCGAATGCATGAAATTTCGATTAGCGAATACTACTACTAGTGAGTGACAGTTTCCGAATTATTGCATTCGAATGCAAGAAACTTCGATTAGCGAATACTACTACTAGTGAGTGACAGTATCCGAATTATTGCATTCGAATGCATGAGATTTCGGTTAGCGAATACTACTACTAGTGAGTGACAGTATCCGAATTATTGCATTCGAATGCAAGAGATCTCGATTAGCGAATACTACTACTAGTGAGTGACAGTATCCGAGAACTTGCATTCGAATGCAAGAGATTTCGATTACTCAATACTACTCTCACTGAGTGACAGTATCCGAGAACTTGCATTCGAAAGCATGAGATTTGGATTAGCGAATACTACTACTAGTGAGTGATAGTATCCGAGAACTTGCGTTCGAATGCATGAGATTTCGACTAGCGAATACTACTACTAGTGAGTGACAGTATCCGAGAACTTGCATTCGAATGCAAGAGATTTCGATTACTCAATACTACTGCTAGTGAGTGACAGTATCCGAGAACATGCATTCGAATGCATGAGATTTCGATTAGCGAATACTACTACTAGTGAGTGACAGTATCCGAATTATTGCATTCGAATGCAAGAGATTTCGATTAGCGAATACTACTACTAGTGAGTGACAGTATCCGAGAACTTGCATTCGAATGCAAGTGATTTCGATTACTCAATACTACTACTAGTGAGTGACAGTATCCGAGAACTTGCATTCGAATGCAAGAGATTTCGATTAGCGAATACTACTACTAGTGAGTGACAGTATCCGAGAACTTGCATTCGAATGCAAGTGATTTCGATTACTCAATACTACTACTAGTGAGTGACAGTATCCGAGAACTTGCATTCGAATGCATGAGATTTCGATTAGCGAATACTACTACTAGTGAGTGACAGTATCCGAGAACTTGCATTCCATGCATGAGATTTCGATCAGCGAATACTACTACTAGTGAGTGACAGTATCCGAGAACTTGCATTCGAATGCATGAAATTTCGATTAGCGAATACTACTACCAGTGAGTGACAGTATCCGAGAACTTGCATTCGAATGCATGAAATTTCGATTAGCGAATACTACTACTAGTGAGTGACAGTATCCAAGAACTTGCATTCGATTGCATGAGATTTCGATTAGCGAATACTACTACTAGTGAGTGACAGTATCCGAATTATTGCATTCGAATGCATGAAATTTTGATTAGCGAATACTACTACTAGTGAGTGACAGTATCCGAATTATTGCATTCGAATGCAAGAAATTTCGATTAGCGAATACTATTACTATTGAGTGACAGTATCCGAGAACTTGCATTCGAATGCATGAGATTTCGATTAGCGAATACTACTACTAGTGAGTGACAGTATCCGAGAACTTGCATTCGAATGCATGAGATTTGGATTAGCGAATACTACTACTAGTGAGTGATAGTATCCGAGAACTTGCGTTCGAATGCATGAGATTTCGATTAGCGAATACTACTACTAGTGAGTGACAGTATCCGAGAACTTGCATTCGAATGCAAGAGATTTCGATTACTCAATACTACTGCTAGTGAGTGACAGTATCCGAGAACTTGCATTCGAATGCATGAGATTTCGATTAGCGAGTACTACTACTAGTGAGTGACAGTATCCGAATTATTGCATTCGAATGCAACAGATTTCGATTAGCAAATACTACTACTAGTGAGTGACAGTTTCCGAGAACTTGCATTCGAATGCAAGAGATTTCGATTAGCGAATACTACTACTAGTGAGTGACAGTATCCGAATTATTACATTCGAATGCAAGAAATTTCGATTAGCGAATACTACTACTAGTGAGTGGCAGTATCCGAATTATTGCATTCGAATGCATGAAATTTCGATTAGCGAATACTACTACTAGTGAGTGACAGTATCCGAATTATTGCATTCGAATGCAAGAAATTTCGACTAGCGAATACTACTACTAGTGAGTGACAGTATCCGAGAACTTGCATTCGAATGCATGAGATTTCGAATAGCGAATACTACTACTAGTGAGTGACAGTATCCGAGAACTTGCATTCGAATGCATGAGATTTCGGTTAGCGAATACTACTACTAGTGAGTGACAGTATCCGAGAACTTGCAATCGAATGCATGAGATTTCGGTTAGCGAATACTACTACTAGTGAGTGACAGTATCCGAATTCTTGCTTTCGAATGCAAGAGATTTCGAATACTCAATACTACTACTAGTGAGTGAAAGTATCCGAGAACTTGCATTCGAATGCATGAGATTTCGATTAGCGAATACTACTACTAATGAGTGATAGTATCCGAGAACTTGCATTCGAATGCATGAGATTTCGATTAGCGAATACTACTACTAGTGAGTGACAGTATCCGAGAACTTGCATTCGAATGCAAGAGATTTCGATTAGCGAATACTACTACTAGTGAGTGACAGTATCCGAATTATTACATTCGAATGCAAGAAATTTCGATTAGCGAATACTACTACTAGTGAGTGGCAGTATCCGAATTATTGCATTCGAATGCATGAAATTTCGATTAGCGAATACTACTACTAGTGAGTGACAGTATCCGAATTATTGCATTCGAATGCAAGAAATTTCGACTAGCGAATACTACTACTAGTGAGTGACAGTATCCGAGAACTTGCATTCGAATGCATGAGATTTCGAATAGCGAATACTACTACTAGTGAGTGACAGTATCCGAGAACTTGCATTCGAATGCATGAGATTTCGGTTAGCGAATACTACTACTAGTGAGTGACAGTATCCGAGAACTTGCAATCGAATGCATGAGATTTCGGTTAGCGAATACTACTACTAGTGAGTGACAGTATCCGAATTCTTGCTTTCGAATGCAAGAGATTTCGAATACTCAATACTACTACTAGTGAGTGAAAGTATCCGAGAACTTGCATTCGAATGCATGAGATTTCGATTAGCGAATACTACTACTAATGAGTGATAGTATCCGAGAACTTGCATTCGAATGCATGAGATTTCGATTAGCGAATACTACTACTAGTGAGTGACAGTATCCGAGAACTTGCATTCGAATGCAAGAGATTTCGATTACTCAATACTACTACTAGTGAGTGACAGTGTCCGAAAACTAGCATTCGAATGCATGAGATTTCGTTTAGCGAATACTACTACTAGTGAGTGACAGTATCCGAGAACATACATTCGAATGCATGAGATTTCGATTAGCGAATACTACTACTAGTGAGTGACAGTATCCGAATTATTGCATTCGAATGCAAGAGATTTCGATTAGCGAATACTACTACTAGTGAGTTACAGTATCCGAGAATTTGCATTCGAATGCAAGAGATTTCGATTAGCGAATACTACTACTAGCGAGTGACAGTATCCGAGAACTTGCATTCGAATGCAAGAGATTTCGATTAGCGAATACTACTACTAGCGAGTGACAGTATCCAAGAACTTGCATTCGAATGCAAGAGATTGCGATTAGCGAATACTACTACTAGTGAGTGGCAGTATCCGAATTATTGCATTCGAATGCATGAGATTTCGATTAGCGAATATTACTACTAGTGAGTGACAGTATCCGAATTATTGCATTCGAATGCATGAAATTTCGATTAGCGAATACTACTACTAGTGAGTGACAGTATCCGAATTATTGCATTCGAATGCAAGAGATTTCGATTACTCAATACTACTACTAGTGAGTGAAAGTGTCCGAGAAGTTGCATTCGAATGCATGAGATTTCGATTAGCGAATACTACTACTAGTGAGTGATAGTATCTGAGGACTTGCATTCGAATGCATGAGATTTCGATTAGCGAATACTACTACAATTGAGTGACAGTATCCGAGAACTTGCATTCAAATGCATGAGATTTCGATTAGCGAATACTACTACTAGTGAGTGACAGTATCCGAGAACTTGCATTCGAATGCATGAGATTTCGGTTAGCGAATACTACTACTAGTGAGTGACAGTATCCGAATTATTGCATTCGAATGCAAGAGATTTCAATTAGCGAATACTACTACTAGTGAGTGACAATATCCGAGAACTTGCATTCGAATGCAAGAGATTTCGATTACTCAATACTACTACTAGTGAGTGACGGTATCCGAGAACTTGCATTCGAATGCATGAGATTTCGATTAGCGAATACTACTACTAGTGAGTGACAGTATCCGAGAACTTGCATTCGAATGCAAGAGATTTCGATTAGCGAATACTACAACTAGTGAGTAACAGTATCCGAGAACTTGCATTCGAATGCAAGAGATTTGCATTAGCGAATACTACTACTAGTGAGTGACAGTATCCGAGAACTTGCATTCGAATGCAAGAGATTTCGATAAGCGAATACTACTACTAGTGAGTGACACTATCCGAGAACTTGCATTCGAATGCAAGAGATTTCGATTACTCAATACTACTACTAGTGACTGACAGTATCCGAGAACTTGCATTCGAATGCATGAAATTTCGATTAGCGAATACTACTACTAGTGAGTGACAGTATCCAAGAACTTGCATTCGAATGCATGAAATTTCGATTAGCGAATACTACTACTAGTGAGTGACAGTATCCGAGAACTTGCATTCGAATGCATGGGATTTCGATTAGCGAATACTACTACTAGTGAGTGACAGTATCCGAGAACTTGCATTCGAATGCATGAAATTTCGATTAACGAATACTACTACTAGTGAGTGACAGTATCCGAATTATTGCATTCGAATGCATGAGATTTGATTAGCCAATACTACTACTAGTGAGTGGAAGTATCCGAGAACTTGCATTCGAATGCAAGAGATTTCGATTAGCGAATACTACTACTAGTGAGTGACAGTATCCGAGAACTCGCATTCGAATGCAAGAGATTTCGATTAGCGAATACTACTACTAGTGAGTGACTGTATCCGAGAACTTGCATTCGAATGCAAGAGATTTCGATTAGCAAATACTACTACTAGTGAGTGACAGTTTCCGAGAACTTGCATTCGAATGCAAGAGATTTCGATTAGCGAATTCTACTACTAGTGAGTGACAGTATTCGAATTATTGCATTCGAATGCATGAGATTTGATTAGCCAATACTACTACTAGTGAGTGGAAGTATCCGAGAACTTGCATTCGAATGCAAGAGATTTCGATTAGCGAATACTACTACTAGTGAGTGACAGTATCCGAGAACTTGCATTCGAATGCAAGAGATTTCGATTAGCGAATACTACTACTAGTGAGTGACTGTATCCGAGAACTTGCATTCGAATGCAAGAGATTTCGATTAGCAAATACTACTACTAGTGAGTGACAGTTTCCGAGGACTTGCATTCGAATGCAAGAGATTTCAATTAGCGAATACTACTACTAGTGAGTGACAGTATCCGAGAACTGGCATTCGAATGCAAGAGATTTCGATTAGCAAATACTACTACTAGTGAGTGACAGTTTCCGAATTATTGCATTCGAATGCAAGAAATTTCGATTAGCGAATACTACTACTACTGAGTGACAGTATCCGAATTATTGCTTTCGAATGCATGAAATTTCGATTAGCGAATACTACTAATAGTGAGTGACAGTATCCGAATTATTGCATTCGAATGCAAGAAATTTCGATTAGCGAATACTACTACTAGTGAGTGACAGTATCCGAGAACTTGCATTCGAATGCATGAGATTTCGGTTAGCGAATACTACTACTAGTGAGTGACAGTATCCGAGAACTTGCATTCGAATGCATGAGATTTCGGTTAGCGAATACTACTACTAGTGAGTGACAGTATCCGAATTATTGCATTCGAATGCAAGAGATTTCGATTACTCAATACTACTACTAGTGAGTGAAAGTATCCGAGAACTTGCATTCGAATGCATGAGATTTCGATTAGCGAATACTACTACTAATGAGTGATAGTATCCGAGAACTTGCATTCGAATGCATGAGATTTCGATTAGCGAATACTACTACTAGTGAGTGACAGTATCCGAGAACTTGCATTCGAATGCAAGAGATTTCGATTACTCAATACTACTACTAGTGAGTGACAGTATCCGAGAACTTGCATTCGAATGCATGAGATTTCGATTAGCGAATACTACTAGTGAGTGACAGTATCCGAGAACATGCATTCGAATGCATGAGATTTCGATTAGCGAATACTACTACTAGTGAGTGAGAGTATCCGAATTATTGCATTCGAATGCAAGAGATTTGGATTAGCGAATACTACTACTAGTGAGTGACAGTATCCGAATTATTGCATTCGAATGCAAGAGATTTCGATTAGCGAATACTACTACTAGCGAGTGACAGTATCCGAGAACTTGCATTCGAATGCAAGAGATTTCGATTAGCAAATACTACTACTAGTGAGTGACAGTTTCCGAGAACTTGCATTCGAATGCAAGAGATTGCGATTAGCGAATACTACTACTAGTGAGTGACAGTATCCGAATTATTGCATTCGAATGCATGAGATTTCGATTAGCGAATACTACTACTAGTGAGTGACAGTATCCGAATTATTGCATTCGAATGCATGAAATTTCGATTAGCGAATACTACTACTAGTGAGTGACAGTTTCCGAATTATTGCATTCGAATGCAAGAAACTTCGATTAGCGAATACTACTACTAGTGAGTGACAGTATCCGAATTATTGCATTCGAATGCAAGAGATTTCGATTACTCAATACTACTACTACTGAGCGAAAGTGTCCAAGAACTTGCATTCGAATGCATGAGATTTCGATTAGCGAATACTACTACTAGTGAGTGATAGTATCCGAGAACTTGCATTCGAATGCATGAGATTTCGATTAGCGAATACTACTACTATTGAGTGACAGTATCCGAGAACTTGCATTCGAATGCATGAGATTTCGATTAGCGAATACTACTACTAGTGAGTGACAGTATCCGAGAACTTGCATTCGAATGCATGAGATTGCGGTTAGCGAATACTACTACTAGTGAGTGACAGTATCCGAATTATTGCATTCGAATGCAAGAAATTTCGATTAGCGAATACTACTACTAGTGAGTGACAGTATCCGAATTATTGCATTCGAATGCAAGAGATTTCGAATACTCAATACTACTACTAGTGAGTGAAAGTATCCGAGAACTTGCATTCGAATGCATGAGATTTCGATTAGCGAATACTACTACTAGTGAGTGATAGTATCCGAGAACTTGCATTCGAATGCATGAGATTTCGATTAGCGAATACTACTACTAGTGAGTGACAGTTTCCGAGAACGTGCATTATAATGCAAGAGATTTCGATTAGCAAATACTACTACTAGTGCGTGACAGTTTCCGAGAACTTGCATTCGAATGCAAGAGATTTCGATTAGCGAACACTACTACTAGGGAGTGACAGTTTCCGAGAAGTTGCATTCGAATGCAAGAGATTTCGATTAGCGAATGCTACTACTAGCGAGTGACAGTATCCGAGAACTCGCATTCGAATGCAAGAGATTTCGATTAGCAAATAGTACTACTAGTGAGTGACAGTTTCCGAGAACTTGCATTCGAATGCAAGAGATTGCGATTAGCGAATACTACTACTAGTGAGTGACAGTATCCGAATTATTGCATTCGAATGCATGAGATTTCGATTAGCGAATACTACTACTAGTGAGTGACAGTATCCGAATTATTGCATTCGAATGCATGAAATTTTGATTAGCGAATACTACTACTAGTGAGTGACAGTATCCGAATTATTGCATTCGAATGCAAGAAATTTCGATTAGCGAATACTACTACTAGTGAGCTACAGTATCCGAATTATTGCATTCGAATGCAAGAGATTTCGATTACTCAATACTACTACTAGTGAGTGAAAGTGTCCGAGAACTTGCATTCGAATGCATGAGATTTCGATTAGGGAATACTACTACTAGTGAGTGATAGTATCCGAGAACTTGCATTCGAATGCATGAGATTTCGATTAGCGAATACTATTACTATTGAGTGACAGTATCCGAGAACTTGCATTGGAATGCATGAGATTTCGATTAGCGAATACTACTACTAGTGAGTGACAGTATCCGAGAACTTGCATTCGAATGCAAGAGATTTCGATTTGCGAATACTACTACTAGTGAGTGAGAGTATCCGAGAACTTGCATTCGAATGCAAGAGATTTCGATTAGCAAATACTACTACTAGTGAGTGACAGTATCCGAATTATTGCATTCGAATGCAAGAGATTTCGATTACTCAATACTACTACTAGTGAGTGAAAGTATCCGAGAACTTGCATTCGAATGCATGAGATTTCGATTAGCGAATACTACTACTAATGAGTGATAGTATCCGAGAACTTGCATTCGAATGCATGAGATTTCGATTAGCGAATACTACTACTAGTGAGTGACAGTATCCGAGAACTTGCATTCGAATGCAAGAGATTTCGATTACTCAATACTACTACTAGTGAGTGACAGTATCCGAGAACTTGCATTCGAATGCATGAGATTTCGATTAGCGAATACTACTAGTGAGTGACAGTATCCGAGAACATGCATTCGAATGCATGAGATTTCGATTAGCGAATACTACTACTAGTGAGTGAGAGTATCCGAATTATTGCATTCGAATGCAAGAGATTTGGATTAGCGAATACTACTACTAGTGAGTGACAGTATCCGAATTATTGCATTCGAATGCAAGAGATTTCGATTAGCGAATACTACTACTAGCGAGTGACAGTATCCGAGAACTTGCATTCGAATGCAAGAGATTTCGATTAGCAAATACTACTACTAGTGAGTGACAGTTTCCGAGAACTTGCATTCGAATGCAAGAGATTGCGATTAACGAATACTACTACTAGTGAGTGACAGTATCCGAATTATTGCACTCGAATGCATGAGATTTCGATTAGCGAATACTACTACTAGTGAGTGACAGTATCCGAATT
Organism: Tenodera sinensis; assembly: GCA_030765045.1. Taxonomy (NCBI): domain Eukaryota; kingdom Metazoa; phylum Arthropoda; class Insecta; order Mantodea; family Mantidae; genus Tenodera; species Tenodera sinensis. The sequence goes on from JAUKNM010000016.1 coordinate 2,382,833, forward strand.
ATTGCATTCAAATGCATGAAATTTCGATTAGCGAATACTACTACTAGTGAGTGACAGTTTCCGAATTATTGCATTCGAATGCAAGAAACTTCGATAAGCGAATACTACTACTAGTGAGTGACAGTATCCGAATTATTGCATTCGAATGCAAGAGATTTCGATTACTCAATACTACTACTACTGAGCGAAAGTGTCCGAGAACTTGCATTCGAATGCATGAGATTTCGATTAGCGAATACTACTACTAGTGAGTGATAGTATCCGAGAACTTGCATTCGAATGCATGAGATTTCGATTAGCGAATACTACTACTATTGAGTGACAGTATCCGAGAACTTGCATTCGAATGCATGAGATTTCGATTAGCGAATACTACTGCTAGTGAGTGACAGTATCCGAGAACTTGCATTCGAATGCATGAGATTTCGGTTAGCGAATACTACTACTAGTGAGTGACAGTATCCGAATTATTGCATTCGAATACAAGAGATCTCGATTAGCGAATACTACTACTAGTGAGTGACAGTATCCGAGAACTTGCATTCGAATGCAAGAGATTTCGATTACTCAATACTACTCTCACTGAGTGACAGTATCCGAGAACTTGCATTCGAATGCATGAGATTTGGATTAGCGAATACTACTACTAGTGAGTGATAGTATCCGAGAACTTGCGTTCGAATGCATGAGATTTCGACTAGCGAATACTACTACTAGTGAGTGACAGTATCCGAGAACTTGCATTCGAATGCAAGAGATTTCGATTACTCAATACTACTGCTAGTGAGTGACAGTATCCGAGAACATGCATTCGAATGCATGAGATTTCGATTAGCGAATACTACTACTAGTGAGTGACAGTATCCGAATTATTGCATTCGAATGCAAGAGATTTCGATTAGCGAATACTACTACTAGTGAGTGACAGTATCCGAGAACTTGCATTCGAATGCAAGAGATTTCGATTAGCGAATACTACAACTAGTGAGTGACAGTATCGGAGAACTTGCATTCGAATGCAAGTGATTTCGATTACTCAATACTACTACTAGTGAGTGACAGTATCCGAGAACTTGCATTCGAATGCATGAGATTTCGATTAGCGAATACTACTACTAGTGAGAGACAGTATCCGAGAACTTGCATTCGATGCATGAGATTTCGATTAGCGAATACTACTACTAGTGAGTGACAGTATCCGAGAACTTGCATTCGAATGCATTAAATTTCGATTAGCGAATACTACTACCAGTGAGTGACAGTATCCGAGAACTTGCATTCGAATGCATGAAATTTCGATTAGCGAATACTACTACTAGTGAGTGACAGTATCCAAGAACTTGCATTCGAATGCATGAAATTTCGATTAGCGAATACTACTACTAGTGAGTGACAGTATCCGAGAACTTGCATTCGAATGCATGGGATTTCGAATATCGAATACTACTACTAGTGAGTGACAGTATCCGAGAACTTGCATTCGAATGCACGAAATTTCGATTAACGAATGCTACTACTAGCGAGTGACAGTATCCGAATTATTGCATGCGAATGCAAGAGATTTCGATTAGCGAATACTACTACTAGTGAGTGACAGTATCCGAGAACTTGCATTCGAATGCAAGAGATTTCGATTAGCGAATACTACTACTAGGGAGTGACAGCATCCGAGAACTTGCATTCGAATGCAAGAGATTTCGATTAGCGAATACTACTACTAGCGAGTGACAGTATCCGAGAACTTGCATTCGAATGCAAGAGATTTCGATTAGCGAATACCACTACTAGTGGGTGACAGTATCCGAATTATTGCATTCGAATGCATGAGATTTGATTAGCGAATACTACTACTAGTGAGTGACAGTATCCGAATTATTGCATTCGAATGCATGAAATTTCGATTAGCGAATACTACTACTAGTGAGGGACAGTATCCTAATTATTGCATTCGAATGCAAGAAATTTCGATTAGCGAATACTACTACTAGTGAGTGACAGTATCCGAATTATTGCATTCGAATGCAAGAGATTTCGAATACTCAATACTACTACTAGTGAGTGAAAGTATCCGAGAACTTGCATTCGAATGCATGAGATTTCGATTAGCGAATACTACTACTAGTGAGTGAAAGTATCCGAGAACTTGCATTCGAATGCATGAGATTTCGATTAGCGAATACTGCTACTAGTGAGTGATAGTATCCGAGTACTTGCATTCGAATGCATGAGATTTCGATTAGCGAATACTACTACTATTGAGTGACAGTATCCGAGAACTTGCATTCGAATGCATGAGATTTCGATTAGCGAATACTACTACTAGTGAGTGACAGTTTCCGAGAACTTGCATTATAATGCAAGAGATTTCGATTAGCAAATACTACTACTAGTGCGTGACAGTTTCCGAGAACTTGCATTCGAATGCAAGAGATTTCGATTAGCGAATACTACTACTAGGGAGTGACAGTTTCCGAGAACTCGCATTCGAATGCAAGAGATTTCGATTAGCGAATACTACTACTAGTGAGTGACTGTTTCCGAGAACTTGCATTCGAATGCAAGAGATTTCGATTAGCAAATACTACTACTAGTGAGTGACAGTTTCCGAGAACTTGCATTCGAATGCAAGAGATTTCGATTACCGAATACTACTACTAGTGAGTGACAGTATCCGAATTATTGCATTCGAATGCAAGAAATTTCGATTAGCGAATACTTCTACTAGTGAGTGACACTATCCGAATTATTGCATTCGAATGCATGAAATTTCGATTAGCGAATACTACTACTAGTGAGTGACAGTATCCGAATTATTGCATTCGAATGCAAGAAATTTCGATTAGCGAATACTACTACTAGTGAGTGAAAGTATCCGAGAACTTGCATTCGAATGCATGAGATTTCGATTAGCGAATACTACTACTAATGAGTGATAGTATCCGAGAACTTGCATTCGAATGCATGAGATTTCGATTAGCGAATACTACTACTAGTGAGTGACAGTATCCAAGAACTTGCATTCGAATGCAAGAGATTTCGATTACTCAATACTACTAGTAGTGAGTGACAGTATCCGAGAACTTGCATTCGAATGCATGAGATTTCGATTAGCGAATACTACTACTAGTGAGTGACAGTATCCGAGAGCATGCATTCGAATGCATGAGATTTCGATTAGCGAATACTACTACTAGTGAGTGACAGTATCCGAATTATTGCATTCGAATGCAAGAGATTTGGATTAGCGAATACTACTACTACTAGTGAGTGACAGTATCCGAATTATTGCATTCGAATGCAAGAGATTTCGATTAGCGAATACTACTACAAGTGAGTGACAGTATCCGAGAACTTGCATTCGAATGCAAGAGATTTCGATTAGCGAATGCTACTACTAGCGAGTGACAGTATCCGAGAACTTGCATTCGAATGCAAGAGATTTCGATTAGCAAATAGTACTACTAGTGAGTGACAGTTTCCGAGAACTTGCATTCGAATGCAAGAGATTGCGATTAGCGAATACTACTACTAGTGAGTGACAGTATCCGAATTATTGCATTCGAATGCATGAAATTTTGATTAGCGAATACTACTACTAGTGAGTGACAGTATCCGAATTATTGCATTCGAATGCAAGAAATTTCGATTAGCGAATACTACTACTAGTGAGCTACAGTATCCGAATTATTGCATTCGAATGCAAGAGATTTCGATTACTCAATACTACTACTAGTGAGTGAAAGTGTCCGAGAACTTGCATTCGAATGCATGAGATTTCGATTAGCGAATACTACTACTAGTGAGTGATAGTATCCGAGAACTTGCATTCGAATGCATGAGATTTCGATTAGCGAATACTATTACTATTGAGTGACAGTATCCGAGAACTTGCATTCGAATGCATGAGATTTCGATTAGCGAATACTACTACTAATGAGTGATAGTATCCGAGAACTTGCATTCGAATGCATGAGATTTCGATTAGCGAATACTACTACTAGTGAGTGACAGTATCCGAGAACTTGCATTCGAATGCAAGAGACTTCGATTACTCAATACTACTACTAGTGAGTGACAGTATCCGAGAACTAGCATTCGAATGCATGAGATTTCGATTAGCGAATACTACTAGTGAGTGACAGTATCCGAGAACATGCATTCGAATACATGAGATTTCGATTAGCGAATACTACTACTAGTGAGTGAGAGTATCCGAATTATTGCATTCGAATGCAAGAGATTTGGATTAGCGAATACTACTACTAGTGAGTGACAGTATCCGAATTATTGCATTCGAATCAAGAGATTTCGATTAGCGAATACTACTACTAGCGAGTGACAGTATCCGAGAACTTGCATTCGAATGCAAGAGATTTCGATTAGCAAATACTACTACTAGTGAGTGACAGTTTCCGAGAACTTGCATTCGAATGCAAGAGATTGCGTTTAGCGAATACTACTACTAGTGAGTGACAGTATCCGAATTATTGCATTCGAATGCATGAGATTTCGATTAGCGAATACTACTACTAGTGAGTGACAGTATCCGAATTATTGCATTCGAATGCATGAAATTTCGATTAGCGAATACTACTACTAGTGAGTGACAGTTTCCGAATTATTGCATTCGAATGCAAGAAACTTCGATAAGCGAATACTACTACTAGTGAGTGACAGTATCCGAATTATTGCATTCGAATGCAAGAGATTTCGATTACTCAATACTACTACTACTGAGCGAAAGTGTCCGAGAACTTGCATTCGAATGCATGAGATTTCGATTAGCGAATACTACTACTAGTGAGTGATAGTATCCGAGAACTTGCATTCGAATGCATGAGATTTCGATTAGCGAATACTACTACTATTGAGTGACAGTATCCGAGAACTTGCATTCGAATGCATGAGATTTCGATTAGCGAATACTACTACTAGTGAGTGACAGTATCCGAGAACTTGCATTCGAATGCATGAGATTTCGGTTAGCGAATACTACTACTAGTGAGTGACAGTATCCGAATTATTGCATTCGAATGCAAGAGATCTCGATTAGCGAATACTACTACTAGTGAGTGACAGTATCCGAGAACTTGCATTCGAATGCAAGAGATTTCGATTACTCAATACTACTCTCACTGAGTGACAGTATCCGAGAACTTGCATTCGAATGCATGAGATTTGGATTAGCGAATACTACTACTAGTGAGTGATAGTATCCGAGAACTTGCGTTCGAATGCATGAGATTTCGACTAGCGAATACTACTACTAGTGAGTGACAGTATCCGAGAACTTGCATTCGAATGCAAGAGATTTCGATTACTCAATACTACTGCTAGTGAGTGACAGTATCCGAGAACATGCATTCGAATGCATGAGATTTCGATTAGCGAATACTACAACTAGTGAGTGACAGTATCCGAATTATTGCATTCGAATGCAAGAGATTTCGATTAGCGAATACTACTACTAGTGAGTGACAGTATCCGAGAACTTGCATTCGAATGCAAGAGATTTCGATTAGCGAATACTACAACTAGTGAGTGACAGTATCCGAGAACTTGCATTCGAATGCAAGTGATTTCGATTACTCAATACTACTACTAGTGAGTGACAGTATCCGAGAACTTGCATTCGAATGCATGAGATTTCGATTAGCGAATACTACTACTAGTGAGTGACAGTATCCGAGAACTTGCATTCGATGCATGAGATTTCGATTAGCGAATACTACTACTAGTGAGTGACAGTATCCGAGAACTTGCATTCGAATGCATGAAATTTCGATTAGCGAATACTACTACCAGTGAGTGACAGTATCCGAGAACTTGCATTCGAATGCATGAAATTTCGATTAGCGAATACCACTACTAGTGAGTGACAGTATCCAAGAACTTGCATTCGAATGCATGAAATTTCGATTAGCGAATACTACTACTAGTGAGTGACAGTATCCGAGAACTTGCATTCGAATGCATGGGATTTCGATTAGCGAATACTACTACTAGTGAGTGACAGTATCCGAGAACTTGCATTCGAATGCATGAAATTTCGATTAACGAATGCTACTACTAGCGAGTGACAGTATCCGAATTATTGCATGTGAATGCAAGAGATTTCGATTAGCGAATACTACTACTAGTGAGTGACAGTATCCGAGAACTTGCATTCGAATGCAAGAGATTTCGATTAGCGAATACTACTACTAGTGAGTGACAGTATCCGAATTATTGCATTCGAATGCATGAAATTTTGATTAGCGAATACTACTACTAGTGAGTGACAGTATCCGAATTATTGCATTCGAATGCAAGAAATTTCGATTAGCGAATACTACTACTAGTGAGCTACAGTATCCGAATTATTGCATTCGAATGCAAGAGATTTCGATTACTCAATACTACTACTAGTGAGTGAAAGTGTCCGAGAACTTGCATTCGAATGCATGAGATTTCGATTAGCGAATACTACTACTAGTGAGTGATAGTATCCGAGAACTTGCATTCGAATGCATGAGATTTCGATTAGCGAATACTATTACTATTGAGTGACAGTATCCGAGAACTTGCATTCGAATGCATGAGATTTCGATTAGCGAATACTACTACTAATGAGTGATAGTATCCGAGAACTTGCATTCGAATGCATGAGATTTCGATTAGCGAATACTACTACTAGTGAGTGACAGTATCCGAGAACTTGCATTCGAATGCAAGAGACTTCGATTACTCAATACTACTACTAGTGAGTGACAGTATCCGAGAACTAGCATTCGAATGCATGAGATTTCGATTAGCGAATACTACTAGTGAGTGACAGTATCCGAGAACATGCATTCGAATACATGAGATTTCGATTAGCGAATACTACTACTAGTGAGTGAGAGTATCCGAATTATTGCATTCGAATGCAAGAGATTTGGATTAGCGAATACTACTACAATGTGAGTGACAGTATCCGAATTATTGCATTCGAATCAAGAGATTTCGATTAGCGAATACTACTACTAGCGAGTGACAGTATCCGAGAACTTGCATTCGAATGCAAGAGATTTCGATTAGCAAATACTACTACTAGTGAGTGACAGTTTCCGAGAACTTGCATTCGAATGCAAGAGATTGCGTTTAGCGAATACTACTACTAGTGAGTGACAGTATCCGAATTATTGCATTCGAATGCATGAGATTTCGATTAGCGAATACTACTACTAGTGAGTGACAGTATCCGAATTATTGCATTCGAATGCATGAAATTTCGATTAGCGAATACTACTACTAGTGAGTGACAGTTTCCGAATTATTGCATTCGAATGCAAGAAACTTCGATAAGCGAATACTACTACTAGTGAGTGACAGTATCCGAATTATTGCATTCGAATGCAAGAGATTTCGATTACTCAATACTACTACTACTGAGCGAAAGTGTCCGAGAACTTGCATTCGAATGCATGAGATTTCGATTAGCGAATACTACTACTAGTGAGTGATAGTATCCGAGAACTTGCATTCGAATGCATGAGATTTCGATTAGCGAATACTACTACTATTGAGTGACAGTATCCGAGAACTTGCATTCGAATGCATGAGATTTCGATTAGCGAATACTACTACTAGTGAGTGACAGTATCCGAGAACTTGCATTCGAATGCATGAGATTTCGGTTAGCGAATACTACTACTAGTGAGTGACAGTATCCGAATTATTGCATTCGAATGCAAGAGATCTCGATTAGCGAATACTACTACTAGTGAGTGACAGTATCCGAGAACTTGCATTCGAATGCAAGAGATTTCGATTACTCAATACTACTCTCACTGAGTGACAGTATCCGAGAACTTGCATTCGAATGCATGAGATTTGGATTAGCGAATACTACTACTAGTGAGTGATAGTATCCGAGAACTTGCGTTCGAATGCATGAGATTTCGACTAGCGAATACTACTACTAGTGAGTGACAGTATCCGAGAACTTGCATTCGAATGCAAGAGATTTCGATTACTCAATACTACTGCTAGTGAGTGACAGTATCCGAGAACATGCATTCGAATGCATGAGATTTCGATTAGCGAATACTACTACTAGTGAGTGACAGTATCCGAATTATTGCATTCGAATGCAAGAGATTTCGATTAGCGAATACTACTACTAGTGAGTGACAGTATCCGAGAACTTGCATTCGAATGCAAGAGATTTCGATTAGCGAATACTACAACTAGTGAGTGACAGTATCCGAGAACTTGCATTCGAATGCAAGTGATTTCGATTACTCAATACTACTACTAGTGAGTGACAGTATCCGAGAACTTGCATTCGAATGCATGAGATTTCGATTAGCGAATACTACTACTAGTGAGTGACAGTATCCGAGAACTTGCATTCGATGCATGAGATTTCGATTAGCGAATACTACTACTAGTGAGTGACAGTATCCGAGAACTTGCATTCGAATGCATGAAATTTCGATTAGCGAATACTACTACCAGTGAGTGACAGTATCCGAGAACTTGCATTCGAATGCATGAAATTTCGATTAGCGAATACCACTACTAGTGAGTGACAGTATCCAAGAACTTGCATTCGAATGCATGAAATTTCGATTAGCGAATACTACTACTAGTGAGTGACAGTATCCGAGAACTTGCATTCGAATGCATGGGATTTCGATTAGCGAATACTACTACTAGTGAGTGACAGTATCCGAGAACTTGCATTCGAATGCATGAAATTTCGATTAACGAATGCTACTACTAGCGAGTGACAGTATCCGAATTATTGCATGTGAATGCAAGAGATTTCGATTAGCGAATACTACTACTAGTGAGTGACAGTATCCGAGAACTTGCATTCGAATGCAAGAGACTTCGATTAGCGAATACTACTACTAGTGAGTGACAGCATCCGAGAACTTGCATTCGAATGCAAGAGATTTCGATTAGCGAATACTACTACTAGCGAGTGACAGTATCCGAGAACTTGCATTCGAATGCAAGAGATTTCGATTAGCAAATACTACTACTAGAGAGTGACAGTTTCCGAGAACTTGCATTCGAATGCAAGAGATTTCGATTAGCGAATACCACTACTAGTGGGCGACAGTATCCGAATTATTGCATTCGAATGCATGAGATTTGATTAGCGAATACTACTACTAGTGAGTGACAGTACCCGAATTATTGCATTCGAATGCATGAAATTTCGATTAGCGAATACTACTACTAGTGAGGGACAGTATCCTAATTATTGCATTCGAATGCAAGAAATTTCGATTAGGGAATACTACTACTAGTGAGTGACAGTATCCGAATTATTGCATTCGAATGCAAGAGATTTCGAATACTCAATACTACTACTAGTGAGTGAAAGTATCCGAGAACTTGCATTCGAATGCATGAGATTTCGATTAGCGAATACTACTACTAGTGAGTGATAGTATCCGAGAACTTGCATTCGAATGCATGAGATTTCGATTAGCGAATACTACTACTATTGAGTGACAGTATCCGAGAACTTGCATTCGAATGCATGAGATTTCGATTAGCGAATACTACTACTAGTGAGTGACAGTTTCCGAGAACTTGCATTATAATGCAAGAGATTTCGATTAGCAAATACTACTACTAGTGCGTGACAGTTTCCGAGAACTTGCATTCGAATGCAAGAGATTTCGATTAGCGAATACTACTACTAGGGAGTGACAGTTTCCGAGAACTCGCATTCGAATGCAAGAGATTTCGATTAGCGAATACTACTACTAGTGAGTGACTGTTTCCGAGAACTTGCATTCGAATGCAAGAGATTTCAATTAGCAAATACTACTACTAGTGAGTGACAGTTTCCGAGAACTTGCATTCGAATGCAAGAGATTTCGATTACCGAATACTACTACTAGTGAGTGACAGTATCCGAATTATTGCATTCGAATGCAAGAAATTTCGATTAGCGAATACTACTACTAGTGAGTGACACTATCCGAATTATTGCATTCGAATGCATGAAATTTCGATTAGCGAATACTACTACTAGTGAGTGACAGTATCCGAATTATTGCATTCGAATGCAAGAAATTTCGATTAGCGAATACTACTACTAGTGAGTGACAGCATCCGAGAACTTGCATTCGAATGCATGAGATTTCGATTAGCGAATACTACTACTAGTGAGTGACAGTATCCGAGAACTTTCATTCGAATGCATGAGATTTCGGTTAGCGAATACTACTAATAGTGAGTGACAGTATCCGAGAACTTGCATTCGAATGCATGAGATTTCGGTTAGCGAATACTACTACTAGTGAGTGACAGTATCCGAGAACTTGCATTCGAATGCATGGGATTTCGATTAGCGAATACTACTACTAGTGAGTGACAGTATCCGAGAACTTGCATTCGAATGCATGAAATTTCGATTAACGAATGCTACTACTAGCGAGTGACAGTATCCGAATTATTGCATTCGAATGCAAGAGATTTCGATTAGCGAATACTACTACTAGTGAGTGACAGTATCCGAGAACTTACATTCGAATGCAAGAGATTTCGATTAGCGAATACTACTACTAGTGAGTGACAGTATCCGAGAACTTGCATTCGAATGCAAGAGATTTCGATTAGCGAATACTACTACTAGCGAGTGACAGTATCCGAGAACTTGCATTCGAATGCATGAGATTTCGATTAGCAAATACTACTACTAGTCAGTGACAGTTTCCGAGAACTTGCATTCGAATGCAAGAGATTTCGATTAGCGAATACCACCACTAGTGGGTGACAGTATCCAAATTATTGCATTCGAATTTATGAGATTTGATTAGCGAATACTACTACTAGTGAGTGACAGTATCCGAATTATTGCATTCGAATGCATGAAATTTCGAGTAGCGAATACTACTACTAGTGAGGGACAGTATCCTAATTATTGCATTCGAATGCAAGAAATTTCGATTAGCGAATACTACTACTAGTGAGTGACAGTATCCGAATTATTGCATTCGAATGCAAGAGATTTCGAATACTCAATACTACTACTAGTGAGTGAAAGTATCCGAGAACTTGCATTCGAATGCATGAGATTTCGATTAGCGAATACTACTACTAGTGAGTGATAGTATCCGAGAACTTGCATTCGAATGCATGAGATTTCGATTAGCGAATACTACTACTAGTGGGTGACAGTTTCCGAGAACTTGCATTATAATGCAAGAGATTTCGATTAGCAAATACTACTACTAGTGCGTGACAGTTTCCGAGAACTTGCATTCGAATGCAAGAGATTTCGATTAGCGAATACTACTACTAGGGAGTGACAGTTTCCGAGAACTCGCATTCGTATGCAAGAGATTTCGATTAGCGAATACTGCTACTAGTGAGTGACTGTTTCCGAGAACTTGCATTCAAATGCAAGAGATTTCGATTAGCAAATACTACTACTAGTGAGTGACAGTTTCCGAGAACTTGCATTCGAATGCAAGAGATTTCGATTACCGAATACTACTACTAGTGAGTGACAGTATCCGAGAACTTGCATTCGAATGCAAGAAATTTCGATTAGCGAATACTACTACTAGTGAGTGACACTATCCGAATTATTGCATTCGAATGCATGAAATTTCGATTAGCGAATACTACTACTAGTGAGTGACAGTATCCGAATTATTGCATTCGAATGCAAGAAATTTCGATTAGCGAATACTACTACTAGTGAGTGACAGTATTCGAGAACTTGCATTCGAATGCATGGGATTTCGATTAGCGAATACTACTACTAATGAGTGATAGTATCCGAGAACTTGCATTCGAATGCATGAGATTTCGATTAGCGAATACTACTACTAGTGAGTGACAGTATCCGAGAACTTGCATTCGAATGCAAGAAATTTCGATTAGCGAATACTACTACTAGTGAGTGACACTATCCGAATTATTGCATTCGAATGCATGAAATTTCGATTAGCGAATACTACTACTAGTGAGTGACAGTATCCGAATTATTGCTTTCGAATGCAAGAGATTTCGAATACTCAATTCTACTACTACTGAGTGAAAGTATCCGAGAACTTGCATTCGAATGCATGGGATTTCGATTAGCGAATACTACTACTAATGAGTGATAGTATCCGAGAACTTGCATTCGAATGCATGAGATTTCGATTAGCGAATACTACTACTAGTGAGTGACAGTATCCAAGAACTTGCATTCGAATGCAAGAGATTTCGATTACTCAATACTACTAGTAGTGAGTGACAGTATCCGAGAACTTGCATTCGAATGCACGAGATTTCGATTAGCGAATACTACTACTAGTGAGTGACAGTATCCGAGAGCATGCATTCGAATGCATGAGATTTCGATTAGCGAATACTACTACCAGTGAGTGACAGTATCCGAATTATTGCATTCGAATGCAAGAGATTTGGATTAGCGAATACTACTACTAGTGAGTGACAGTATCCGAATTATTGCATTCGAATGCAAGAGATTTCGATTAGCGAATACTACTACTAGTGAGTGACAGTATCCGAGAACTTGCATTCGAATGCAAGAGATTTCGATTAGCGAATGCTACTACTAGCGAGTGACAGTATCCGAGAACTTGCATTCGAATGCAAGAGATTTCGATTAGCAAATAGTACTACTAGTGAGTGACAGTTTCCGAGAACTTGCATTCGAATGCAAGAGATTGCGATTAGCGAATACTACTACTAGTGAGTGACAGTATCCGAATTATTGCATTCGAATGCATGAGATTTCGATTAGCGAATACTACTACTAGTGAGTGACAGTATCCGAATTATTGCATTCGAATGCATGAAATTTTGATTAGCGAATACTACTACTAGTGAGTGACAGTACCCGAATTAATACATTCGAATGCAAGAAATTTCGATTAGCGAATACTACTACTAGTGAGCTACAGTATCCGAATTATTGCATTCGAATATAAGAGATTTCGATTACTCAATACTACTACTAGTGAGTGAAAGTGTCCGAGAACTTGCATTCGAATGCATGAGATTTCGATTAGCGAATACTACTACTAGTGAGTGATAGTATCCGAGAACTTGCATTCGAATGCATGAGATTTCGATTAGCGAATACTATTACTATTGAGTGACAGTATCCGAGAACTTGCATTGGAATGCATGAGATTTCGATTAGCGAATACTACTACTAGTGAGTGACAGTATCCGAGAACTTGCATTTGAATGCATGAGATTTCGGTTAGCGAATACTACTACTAGTGTGTGACAGTATCCGAATTATTGCATTCGAATGCAAGAGATTTCGATTAGCGAATACTACTACTAGTGAGTGACAGTATCCGAGAACTTGCATTCGAATGCAAGAGATTTCGATTACTCAATACTACTACTAGTGAGTGACAGTATCCGAGAACTTGCATTCGAATGCATGAGATTTGGATTAGCGAATACTACTACTACTGAGTGATAGTATCCGAGAACTTGCGTTCGAATGCATGAGATTTCGATTAGCGAATACTACTACTAGTGAGTGACAGTATCCGAGAACTTGCATTCGAATGCAAGAAATTTCGATTACTCAATACTACTGCTAGTGAGTGACAGTATCCGAGAACTTGCATTCGAATGCATGAGATTTCGAATAGCGAATACTACTACTAGTGAGTGACAGTATCCGAATTATTGCATTCGAATGCAACAGATTTCGATTAGCAAATACTACTACTAGTGAGTGACAGTTTCCGAGAACTTGCATTCGAATACAAGAGATTTCGATTAGCGAGTACTACTACTAGTGAGTGACAGTATCCGAATTATTACATTCGAATGCAAGAAATTTCGATTAGCGAATACTACTACTAGTGAGTGACAGTATCCGAATTATTGCATTCAAATGCATGAAATTTCGATTAGCGAATACTACTACTAGTGAGTGACAGTATCCGAATTATTGCATTCGAATGCAAGAAATTTCGATTTGCGAATACTACTACTAGTGAGTGACAGTATCCGAGAACTTGCATTCGAATGCATGAGATTTCGAATAGCGAATACTACTACTAGTGAGTGACAGTATCCGAGAACTTGCATTCGAATGCATGAGATTTCGGTTAGCGAATACTACTACTAGTGAGTGACAGTATCCGCGAACTTGCAATCGAATGCATGAGATTTCGGTTAGCGAATACTACTACTAGTGAGTGACAGTATCCGAATTATTGCTTTCGAATGCAAGAGATTTCGAATACTCAATACTACTACTAGTGAGTGAAAGTATCCGAGAACTTGCATTCGAATGCATGAGATTTCGATTAGCGAATACTACTACTAGTGAGTGACAGTATCCGAGAACATGCATTCGAATGCATGAGATTTCCATTAGCGAATACTACTACTAGTGAGTGACAGTATCCGAATTATTGCATTCGAATGCAAGAGATTTGGATTAGCGCATACTACTACTAGTGAGTGACACTATCCGAATTATTGCATTCGAATCCAAGAGATTTCAATTAGCGAATACTACTACTAGTGAGTGACAGTATCCGAGAACTTGCATTCGAATGCAAGAGATTTCGATTAGCGAATACTACTACTAGCGAGTGACAGTATCCGAGAACTTCCATTCGAATGCAAGAGATTTCGATTAGCAAATACTACTACTAGTGAGTGACAGTTTCCGAGAACTTGCGTTCGAATGCATGAGATTTCGATTAGCGAATACTAGAGAACTAGCATTCGAATGCAAGAGATTTCGATTACTCCATACTACTGCTAGTGAGTGACAGTATCCGAGAACTTGCATTCGAGTGCATGAGATTTCGATTAGCGAATACTACTACTAGTGAGGGACAGTATCCGAGAACTTGCATTCGAATGCATGAGATTTCGATTAGCGAATACTACTACTAGTGAGTGACAGTATCCGAATTATTGCATTCGAATGCAAGAGATTTCGATTAGCGAATACTACTACTAGTGAGTGACAGTATCCGAGAACTTGCATTCGAATGCAAGAGATTTCGATTAGCGAATACTACTACTAGTGAGTGACAGCATCCGAGAACTTGCATTCGAATGCAAGAGATTTCGATTAGCGAATACTACTACTAGCGAGTGACAGTATCCGAGAACTTGCATTCGAATGCAAGAGATTTCGATTAGCAAATACTACTACTAGTGAGTGACAGTTTCCGAGAACTTGCATTCGAATGCAAGAGATTTCGATTAGCGAATACCACTACTAGTGAGTGACAGTATCCAAGAACTTGCATTCGAATGCAAGAGATTTCGATTACTCAATACTACTAGTAGTGAGTGACAGTATCCGAGAACTTGCATTCGAATGCATGAGATTTCGATTAGCGAATAGTACTACTAGTGAGTGACAGTTTCCGAGAACTTGCATTCGAATGCAAGAGATTGCGATTAGCGAATACTACTACTAGTGAGTGACAGTATCCGAATTATTGCATTCGAATGCATGAGATTTCGATTAGCGAATACTACTACTAGTGAGTGACAGTATCCGAATTATTGCATTCGAATGCATGAAATTTTGATTAGCGAATACTACTACTAGTGAGTGACAGTATCCGAATTAATACATTCGAATTCAAGAAATTTCGATTAGCGAATACTACTACTAGTGAGCTACAGTATCCGAATTATTGCATTCGAATATAAGAGATTTCGATTACTCAATACTACTACTAGTGAGTGAAAGTGTCCGAGAGCTTGCATTCGAATGCATGAGATTTCGATTAGCGAATACTACTACTAGTGAGTGATAGTATCCGAGAACTTGCATTCGAATGCATGAGATTTCGATTAGCGAATACTATTACTATTGAGTGACAGTATCCGAGAACTTGCATTGGAATGCATGAGATTTCGATTAGCGAATACTACTACTAGTGAGTGACAGTATCCGAGAACTTGCATTTGAATGCATGAGATTTCGGTTAGCGAATACTACTACTAGTGAGTGACAGTATCCGAATTATTGCATTCGAATGCAAGAGATTTCGAATAGCGAATACTACTACTAGTGAGTGACAGTATCCGAGAACTTGCATTCGAATGCAAGAGATTTCGATTACTCAATACTACTACTAGTGAGTGACAGTATCCGAGAACTTGCATTCGAATGCATGAGATTTGGATTAGCGAATACTACTACTACTGAGTGATAGTATCCGAGAACTTGCGTTCGAATGCATGAGATTTCGATTAGCGAATACTACTACTAGTGAGTGACAGTATCCGAGAACTTGCATTCGAATGCAAGAAATTTCGATTACTCAATACTACTGCTAGTGAGTGACAGTATCCGAGAACTTGCATTCGAATGCATGAGATTTCGATTAGCGAATACTACTACTAGTGAGTGACAGTATCCAAATTATTGCATTCGAATGCAACATATTTCGATTAGCAAATACTACTACTAGTGAGTGACAGTTTCCGAGAACTTGCATTCGAATACAAGAGATTTCGATTAGCGAATACTACTACTAGTGAGTGACAGTATCCGAATTATTACATTCGAATGCAAGAAATTTCGATTAGCGAATACTACTACTAGTGAATGACAGTATCCGAATTATTGCATTCAAATGCATGAAATTTCGATTAGCGAATACTACTACTAGTGAGTGACAGTATCCGAATTATTGCATTCGAATGCAAGAAATTTCGATTAGCGAATACTACTACTAGTGAGTGACAGTATCCGAGAACTTGCATTCGAATGCATGAGATTTCGAATAGCGAATACTACTACTAGTGAGTGACAGTATCCGAGAACTTGCATTCGAATGCATGAGATTTCGGTTAGCGAATACTACTACTAGTGAGTGACAGTATCCGAGAACTTGCAATCGAATGCATGAGATTTCGGTTAGCGAATACTACTACTAGTGAGTGACAGTATCCGAATTATTGCTTTCGAATGCAAGAGATTTCGAATACTCAATACTACTACTAGTGAGTGAAAGTATCCGAGAACTTGCATTCGAATGCATGAGATTTCGATTAGCGAATACTACTACTAGTGAGTGACAGTATCCGAGAACATGCATTCGAATGCATGAGATTTCCATTAGCGAATACTACTACTAGTGAGTGACAGTATCCGAATTATTGCATTCGAATGCAAGAGATTTGGATTAGCGCATACTACTACTAGTGAGTGACACTATCCGAATTATTGCATTCGAATGCAAGAGATTTCAATTAGCGAATACTACTACTAGTGAGTGACAGTATCCGAGAACTTGCATTCGAATGCAAGAGATTTCGATTAGCGAATACTACTACTAGCGAGTGACAGTATCCGAGAACTTCCATTCGAATGCAAGAGATTTCGATTAGCAAATACTACTACTAGTGAGTGACAGTATCCGAGAACTAGCATTCGAATGCAAGAGATTTCGATTACTCAATACTACTGCTAGTGAGTGACAGTATCCGAGAACTTGCATTCGAATGCATGAGATTTCGATTAGCGAATACTACTACTAGTGAGGGACAGTATCCGAGAACTTGCATTCGAATGCATGAGATTTCGATTAGCGAATACTACTACTAGTGAGTGACAGTATCCGAATTATTGCATTCGAATGCAAGAGATTTCGATTAGCGAATACTACTAGTAGTGAGTGACAGTATCCGAGAACTTGCATTCGAATGCAAGAGATTTCGATTAGCGAATACTACTACTAGTGAGTGACAGCATCCGAGAACTTGCATTCGAATGCAAGAGATTTCGATTAGCGAATACTACTACTAGCGAGTGACAGTATCCGAGAACTTGCATTCGAATGCAAGAGATTTCGATTAGCGAATACCACTACAAGTGGGTGACAGTATCCGAATTATTGCATTCGAATGCAAGAGATTGCGTTTAGCGAATACTACTACTAGTGAGTGACAGTATCCGAATTATTGCATTCGAATGCATGAGATTTCGATTAGCGAATACTACTACTAGTGAGTGACAGTATCCGAATTATTGCATTCGAATGCATGAAATTTCGATTAGCGAATACTACTACTAGTGAGTGACAGTTTCCGAATTATTGCATTCGAATGCAAGAAACTTCGATAAGCGAATACTACTACTAGTGAGTGACAGTATCCGAATTATTGCATTCGAATGCAAGAGATTTCGATTACTCAATACTACTACTACTGAGCGAAAGTGTCCGAGAACTTGCATTCGAATGCATGAGATTTCGATTAGCGAATACTACTACTAGTGAGTGATAGTATCCGAGAACTTGCATTCGAATGCATGAGATTTCGATTAGCGAATACTACTACTATTGAGTGACAGTATCCGAGAACTTGCATTCGAATGCATGAGATTTCGATTAGCGAATACTACTACTAGTGAGTGACAGTATCCGAGAACTTGCATTCGAATGCATGAGATTTCGGTTAGCGAATACTACTACTAGTGAGTGACAGTATCCGAATTATTGCATTCGAATGCAAGAGATCTCGATTAGCGAATACTACTACTAGTGAGTGACAGTATCCGAGAACTTGCATTCGAATGCAAGAGATTTCGATTACTCAATACTACTCTCACTGAGTGACAGTATCCGAGAACTTGCATTCGAATGCATGAGATTTGGATTAGCGAATACTACTACTAGTGAGTGATAGTATCCGAGAACTTGCGTTCGAATGCATGAGATTTCGACTAGCGAATACTACTACTAGTGAGTGACAGTATCCGAGAACTTGCATTCGAATGCAAGAGATTTCGATTACTCAATACTACTGCTAGTGAGTGACAGTATCCGAGAACATGCATTCGAATGCATGAGATTTCGATTAGCGAATACTACTACTAGTGAGTGACAGTATCCGAATTATTGCATTCGAATGCAAGAGATTTCGATTAGCGAATACTACTACTAGTGAGTGACAGTATCCGAGAACTTGCATTCGAATGCAAGAGATTTCGATTAGCGAATACTACAACTAGTGAGTGACAGTATCCGAGAACTTGCATTCGAATGCAAGTGATTTCGATTACTCAATACTACTACTAGTGAGTGACAGTATCCGAGAACTTGCATTCGAATGCATGAGATTTCGATTAGCGAATACTACTACTAGTGAGTGACAGTATCCGAGAACTTGCATTCGATGCATGAGATTTCGATTAGCGAATACTACTACTAGTGAGTGACAGTATCCGAGAACTTGCATTCGAATGCATGAAATTTCGATTAGCGAATACTACTACCAGTGAGTGACAGTATCCGAGAACTTGCATTCGAATGCATGAAATTTCGATTAGCGAATACCACTACTAGTGAGTGACAGTATCCAAGAACTTGCATTCGAATGCATGAAATTTCGATTAGCGAATACTACTACTAGTGAGTGACAGTATCCGAGAACTTGCATTCGAATGCATGGGATTTCGATTAGCGAATACTACTACTAGTGAGTGACAGTATCCGAGAACTTGCATTCGAATGCATGAAATTTCGATTAACGAATGCTACTACTAGCGAGTGACAGTATCCGAATTATTGCATGTGAATGCAAGAGATTTCGATTAGCGAATACTACTACTAGTGAGTGACAGTATCCGAGAACTTGCATTCGAATGCAAGAGATTTCGATTAGCGAATACTACTACTAGTGAGTGACAGCATCCGAGAACTTGCATTCGAATGCAAGAGATTTCGATTAGCGAATACTACTACTAGCGAGTGACAGTATCCGAGAACTTGCATTCGAATGCAAGAGATTTCGATTAGCAAATACTACTACTAGTGAGTGACAGTTTCCGAGAACTTGCATTCGAATGCAAGAGATTTCGATTAGCGAATACCACTACTAGTGGGTGACAGTATCCGAATTATTGCATTCGAATGCATGAGATTTGATTAGCGAATACTACTACTAGTGAGTGACAGTATCCGAATTATTGCATTCGAATGCATGAAATTTCGATTAGCGAATACTACTACTAGTGAGGGACAGTATCCTAATTATTGCATTCGAATGCAAGAAATTTCGATTAGCGAATACTACTACTAGTGAGTGACAGTATCCGAATTATTGCATTCGAATGCAAGAGATTTCGAATACTCAATACTACTACTAGTGAGTGAAAGTATCCGAGAACTTGCATTCGAATGCATGAGATTTCGATTAGCGAATACTACTACTAGTGAGTGATAGTATCCGAGAACTTGCATTCGAATGCATGAGATTTCGATTAGCGAATACTACTACTATTGAGTGACAGTATCCGAGAACTTGCATTCGAATGCATGAGATTTCGATTAGCGAATACTACTACTAGTGAGTGACAGTTTCCGAGAACTTGCATTATAATGCAAGAGATTTCGATTAGCAAATACTACTACTAGTGCGTGACAGTTTCCGAGAACTTGCATTCGAATGCAAGAGATTTCGATTAGCGAATACTACTACTAGGGAGTGACAGTTTCCGAGAACTCGCATTCGAATGCAAGAGATTTCGATTAGCGAATACTACTACTAGTGAGTGACTGTTTCCGAGAACTTGCATTCGAATGCAAGAGATTTCAATTAGCAAATACTACTACTAGTGAGTGACAGTTTCCGAGAACTTGCATTCGAATGCAAGAGATTTCGATTACCGAATACTACTACTAGTGAGTGACAGTATCCGAATTATTGCATTCGAATGCAAGAAATTTCGATTAGCGAATACTACTACTAGTGAGTGACACTATCCGAATTATTGCATTCGAATGCATGAAATTTCGATTAGCGAATACTACTACTAGTGAGTGACAGTATCCGAATTATTGCATTCGAATGCAAGAAATTTCGATTAGCGAATACTACTACTAGTGAGTGACAGCATCCGAGAACTTGCATTCGAATGCATGAGATTTCGATTAGCGAATACTACTACTAGTGAGTGACAGTATCCGGGAACTTTCATTCGAATGCATTTGATTTCGGTTAGCGAATACTACTAATAGTGAGTGACAGTATCCGAGAACTTGCATTCGAATGCATGAGATTTCGGTTAGCGAATACTACTACTAGTGAGTGACAGTATCCGAGAACTTGCATTCGAATGCATGGGATTTCGATTAGCGAATACTACTACTAGTGAGTGACAGTATCCGAGAACTTGCATTCGAATGCATGAAATTTCGATTACGGAATGCTACTACTAGCGAGTGACAGTATCCGAATTATTGCATTCGAATGCAAGAGATTTCGATTAGCGAATACTACTACTAGTGAGTGACAGTATCCGAGAACTTGCATTCGAATGCAAGAGATTTCGATTAGCGAATACTACTACTAGTGAGTGACAGTATCCGAGAACTTGCATTCGAATGCAAGAGATTTCGATTAGCGAATACTACTACTAGCGAGTGACAGTATCCGAGAACTTGCATTCGAATGCATGAGATTTCGATTAGCAAATACTACTACTAGTCAGTGACAGTTTCCGAGAACTTGCATTCGAATGCAAGAGATTTCGATTAGCGAATACCACTACTAGTGGGTGACAGTATCCAAATTATTGCATTCGAATGCATGAGATTTGATTAGCGAATACTACTACTAGTGAGTGACAGTATCCGAATTATTGCATTCGAATGCATGAAATTTCGAGTAGCGAATACTACTACTAGTGAGGGACAGTATCCTAATTATTGCATTCGAATGCAAGAAATTTCGATTAGCGAATACTACTACTAGTGAGTGACAGTATCCGAATTATTGCATTCGAATGCAAGAGATTTCGAATACTCAATACTACTACTAGTGAGTGAAAGTATCCGAGAACTTGCATTCGAATGCATGAGATTTCGATTAGCGAATACTACTACTAGTGAGTGATAGTATCCGAGAACTTGCATTCGAATGCATGAGATTTCGATTAGCGAATACTACTACTATTGAGTGACAGTATCCGAGAACTTGCATTCGAATGCATGAGATTTCGATTAGCGAATACTACTACTAGTGAGTGACAGTTTCCGAGAACTTGCATTATAATGCAAGAGATTTCGATTAGCAAATACTACTACTAGTGCGTGACAGTTTCCGAGAACTTGCATTCGAATGCAAGAGATTTCGATTAGCGAATACTACTACTAGGGAGTGACAGTTTCCGAGAACTCGCATTCGAAGGCAAGAGATTTCGATTAGCGAATACTGCTACTAGTGAGTGACTGTTTCCGAGAACTTGCATTCAAATGCAAGAGATTTCGATTAGCAAATACTACTACTAGTGAGTGACAGTTTCCGAGAACTTGCATTCGAATGCAAGAGATTTCGATTACCGAATACTACTACTAGTGAGTGACAGTATCCGAGAACTTGCATTCGAATGCAAGAAATTTCGATTAGCGAATACTACTACTAGTGAGTGACACTATCCGAATTATTGCATTCGAATGCATGAAATTTCGATTAGCGAATACTACTACTAGTGAGTGACAGTATCCGAATTATTGCATTCGAATGCAAGAAATTTCGATTAGCGAATACTACTACTAGTGAGTGACAGTATTCGAGAACTTGCATTCGAATGCATGAGATTTCGATTAGCGAATACTACTACTAGTGAGTGACAGTATCCGAGAACTTTCATTCGAATGCATGTGATTTCGGTTAGCGAATACTACTAATAGTGAGTGACAGTATCCGAGAACTTGCATTCGAATGCATGAGATTTCGGTTAGCGAATACTACTACTAGTGAGTGACAGTATCCGAATTATTGCTTTCGAATGCAAGAGATTTCGAATACTCAATACTACTACTAGTGAGTGAAAGTATCCGAGAACTTGCATTCGAATGCATGGGATTTCGATTAGCGAATACTACTACTAATGAGTGATAGTATCCGAGAACTTGCATTCGAATGCATGAGATTTCGATTAGCGAATACTACTACTAGTGAGTGACAGTATCCAAGAACTTGCATTCGAATGCAAGAGATTTCGATTACTCAATACTACTAGTAGTGAGTGACAGTATCCGAGAACTTGCATTCGAATGCACGAGATTTCGATTAGCGAATACTACTACTAGTGAGTGACAGTATCCGAGAGCATGCATTCGAATGCATGAGATTTCGATTAGCGAATACTACTACCAGTGAGTGACAGTATCCGAATTATTGCATTCGAATGCAAGAGATTTGGATTAGCGAATACTACTACTAGTGAGTGACAGTATCCGAATTATTGCATTCGAATGCAAGAGATTTCGATTAGCGAATACTACTACTAGTGAGTGACAGTATCCGAGAACTTGCATTCGAATGCAAGAGATTTCGATTAGCGAATGCTACTACTAGCGAGTGACAGTATCCGAGAACTTGCATTCGAATGCATGAGATTTCGATTAGCGAATACTACTACTAGTGAGTGACAGTATCCGAATTATTGCATTCGAATGCAAGAGATTTCGATTAGCGAATACTACTACTAGTGAGTGACAGTATCCGAGAACTTGCATTCGAATGCAAGAGATTTCGATTAGCGAATGCTACTACTAGCGAGTGACAGTATCCGAGAACTTGCATTCGAATGCAAGAGATTTCGATTAGCAAATAGTACTACTAGTGAGTGACAGTTTCCGAGAACTTGCATTCGAATGCAAGAGATTGCGATTAGCGAATACTACTACTAGTGAGTGACAGTATCCGAATTATTGCATTCGAATGCATGAGATTTCGATTAGCGAATACTACTACTAGTGAGTGACAGTATCCGAATTATTGCATTCGAATGCATGAAATTTTGATTAGCGAATACTACTACTAGTGAGTGACAGTATCCGAATTAATACATTCGAATGCAAGAAATTTCGATTAGCGAATACTACTACTAGTGAGCTACAGTATCCGAATTATTGCATTCGAATATAAGAGATTTCGATTACTCAATACTACTACTAGTGAGTGAAAGTGTCCGAGAACTTGCATTCGAATGCATGAGATTTCGATTAGCGAATACTACTACTAGTGAGTGATAGTATCTGAGAACTTGCATTCGAATGCATGAGATTTCGATTAGCGAATACTATTACTATTGAGTGACAGTATCCGAGAACTTGCATTGGAATGCATGAGATTTCGATTAGCGAATACTACTACTAGTGAGTGACAGTATCCGAGAACTTGCATTTGAATGCATGAGATTTCGGTTAGCGAATACTACTACTAGTGTGTGACAGTATCCGAATTATTGCATTCGAATGCAAGAGATTTCGATTAGCGAATACTACTACTAGTGAGTGACAGTATCCGAGAACTTGCATTCGAATGCAAGAGATTTCGATTACTCAATACTACTACTAGTGAGTGACAGTATCCGAGAACTTGCATTCGAATGCATGAGATTTGGATTAGCGAATACTACTACTACTGAGTGATAGTATCCGAGAACTTGCGTTCGAATGCATGAGATTTCAATTAGCGAATACTACTACTAGTGAGTGACAGTATCCGAGAACTTGCATTCGAATGCAAGAAATTTCGATTACTCAATACTACTGCTAGTGAGTGACAGTATCCGAGAACTTGCATTCGAATGCATGAGATTTCGATTAGCGAATACTACTACTAGTGAGTGACAGTATCCGAATTATTGCATTCGAATGCAACAGATTTCGATTAGCAAATACTACTACTAGTGAGTGACAGTTTCCGAGAACTTGCATTCGAATACAAGAGATTTCGATTAGCGAATACTACTACTAGTGAGTGACAGTTTCCGAGAACTTGCATTCGAATACAAGAGATTTCGATTAGCGAATACTACTACTAGTGAGTGACAGTATCCGAATTATTACATTCGAATGCAAGAAATTTCGATTAGCGAATACTACTACTAGTGAGTGACAGTATCCGAATTATTGCATTCAAATGCATGAAATTTCGATTAGCGAATACTACTACTAGTGAGTGACAGTATCCGAATTATTGCATTCGAATGCAAGAAATTTCGATTTGCGAATACTACTACTAGTGAGTGACAGTATCCGAGAACTTGCATTCGAATGCATGAGATTTCGAATAGCGAATACTACTACTAGTGAGTGACAGTATCCGAGAACTTGCATTCGAATGCATGAGATTTCGGTTAGCGAATACTACTACTAGTGAGTGACAGTATCCGAGAACTTGCAATCGAATGCATGAGATTTCGGTTAGCGAATACTACTACTAGTGAGTGACAGTATCCGAATTATTGCTTTCGAATGCAAGAGATTTCGAATACTCAATACTACTACTAGTGAGTGAAAGTATCCGAGAACTTGCATTCGAATGCATGAGATTTCGATTAGCGAATACTACTACTAGTGAGTGACAGTATCCGAGAACATGCATTCGAATGCATGAGATTTCCATTAGCGAATACTACTACTAGTGAGTGACAGTATCCGAATTATTGCATTCGAATGCAAGAGATTTGGATTAGCGCATACTACTACTAGTGAGTGACACTATCCGAATTATTGCATTCGAATGCAAGAGATTTCAATTAGCGAATACTACTACTAGTGAGTGACAGTATCCGAGAACTTGCATTCGAATGCAAGAGATTTCGATTAGCGAATACTACTACTAGCGAGTGACAGTATCCGAGAACTTCCATTCGAATGCAAGAGATTTCGATTAGCAAATACTACTACTAGTGAGTGACAGTTTCCGAGAACTTGCGTTCGAATGCATGAGATTTCGATTAGCGAATACTAGAGAACTAGCATTCGAATGCAAGAGATTTCGATTACTCCATACTACTGCTAGTGAGTGACAGTATCATGGAACTTGCATTCGAGTGCATGAGATTTCGATTAGCGAATACTACTACTAGTGAGGGACAGTATCCGAGAACTTGCATTCGAATGCATGAGATTTCGATTAGCGAATACTACTACTAGTGAGTGACAGTATCCGAATTATTGCATTCGAATGCAAGAGATTTCGATTAGCGAATACTACTACTAGTGAGTGACAGTATCCGAGAACTTGCATTCGAATGCAAGAGATTTCGATTAGCGAATACTACTACTAGTGAGTGACAGCATCCGAGAACTTGCATTCGAATGCAAGAGATTTCGATTAGCGAATACTACTACTAGCGAGTGACAGTATCCGAGAACTTGCATTCGAATGCAAGAGATTTCGATTAGCAAATACTACTACTAGTGAGTGACAGTTTCCGAGAACTTGCATTCGAATGCAAGAGATTTCGATTAGCGAATACCACTACTAGTGAGTGACAGTATCCAAGAACTTGCATTCGAATGCAAGAGATTTCGATTACTCAATACTACTAGTAGTGAGTGACTGTATCCGAGAACTTGCATTCGAATGCATGAGATTTCGATTAGCGAATAGTACTACTAGTGAGTGACAGTTTCCGAGAACTTGCATTCGAATGCAAGAGATTGCGATTAGCGAATACTACTACTAGTGAGTGACAGTATCCGAATTATTGCATTCGAATGCATGAGATTTCGATTAGCGAATACTACTACTAGTGAGTGACAGTATCCGAATTATTGCATTCGAATGCATGAAATTTTGATTAGCGAATACTACTACTAGTGAGTGACAGTATCCGAATTAATACATTCGAATTCAAGAAATTTCGATTAGCGAATACTACTACTAGTGAGCTACAGTATCCGAATTATTGCATTCGAATATAAGAGATTTCGATTACTCAATACTACTACTAGTGAGTGAAAGTGTCCGAGAGCTTGCATTCGAATGCATGAGATTTCGATTAGCGAATACTACTACTAGTGAGTGATAGTATCCGAGAACTTGCATTCGAATGCATGAGATTTCGATTAGCGAATACTATTACTATTGAGTGACAGTATCCGAGAACTTGCATTGGAATGCATGAGATTTCGATTAGCGAATACTACTACTAGTGAGTGACAGTATCCGAGAACTTGCATTTGAATGCATGAGATTTCGGTTAGCGAATACTACTACTAGTGAGTGACAGTATCCGAATTATTGCATTCGAATGCAAGAGATTTCGAATAGCGAATACTACTACTAGTGAGTGACAGTATCCGAGAACTTGCATTCGAATGCAAGAGATTTCGATTACTCAATACTACTACTAGTGAGTGACAGTATCCGAGAACTTGCATTCGAATGCATGAGATTTGGATTAGCGAATACTACTACTACTGAGTGATAGTATCCGAGAACTTGCGTTCGAATGCATGAGATTTCGATTAGCGAATACTACTACTAGTGAGTGACAGTATCCGAGAACTTGCATTCGAATGCAAGAAATTTCGATTACTCAATACTACTGCTAGTGAGTGACAGTATCCGAGAACTTGCATTCGAATGCATGAGATTTCGATTAGCGAATACTACTACTAGTGAGTGACAGTATCCGAATTATTGCATTCGAATGCAACATATTTCGATTAGCAAATACTACTACTAGTGAGTGACAGTTTCCGAGAACTTGCATTCGAATACAAGAGATTTCGATTAGCGAATACTACTACTAGTGAGTGACAGTATCCGAATTATTACATTCGAATGCAAGAAATTTCGATTAGCGAATACTACTACTAGTGAATGACAGTATCCGAATTATTGCATTCAAATGCATGAAATTTCGATTAGCGAATACTACTACTAGTGAGTGACAGTATCCGAATTATTGCATTCGAATGCAAGAAATTTCGATTAGCGAATACTACTACTAGTGAGTGACAGTATCCGAGAACTTGCATTCGAATGCATGAGATTTCGAATAGCGAATACTACTACTAGTGAGTGACAGTATCCGAGAACTTGCATTCGAATGCATGAGATTTCGGTTAGCGAATACTACTACTAGTGAGTGACAGTATCCGAGAACTTGCAATCGAATGCATGAGATTTCGGTTAGCGAATACTACTACTAGTGAGTGACAGTATCCGAATTATTGCTTTCGAATGCAAGAGATTTCGAATACTCAATACTACTACTAGTGAGTGAAAGTATCCGAGAACTTGCATTCGAATGCATGAGATTTCGATTAGCGAATACTACTACTAGTGAGTGACAGTATCCGAGAACATGCATTCGAATGCATGAGATTTCCATTAGCGAATACTACTACTAGTGAGTGACAGTATCCGAATTATTGCATTCGAATGCAAGAGATTTGGATTAGCGCATACTACTACTAGTGAGTGACACTATCCGAATTATTGCATTCGAATGCAAGAGATTTCAATTAGCGAATACTACTACTAGTGAGTGACAGTATCCGAGAACTTGCATTCGAATGCAAGAGATTTCGATTAGCGAATACTACTACTAGCGAGTGACAGTATCCGAGAACTTCCATTCGAATGCAAGAGATTTCGATTAGCAAATACTACTACTAGTGAGTGACAGTATCCGAGAACTAGCATTCGAATGCAAGAGATTTCGATTACTCAATACTACTGCTAGTGAGTGACAGTATCCGAGAACTTGCATTCGAATGCATGAGATTTCGATTAGCGAATACTACTACTAGTGAGGGACAGTATCCGAGAACTTGCATTCGAATGCATGAGATTTCGATTAGCGAATACTACTACTAGTGAGTGACAGTATCCGAATTATTGCATTCGAATGCAAGAGATTTCGATTAGCGAATACTACTAGTAGTGAGTGACAGTATCCGAGAACTTGCATTCGAATGCAAGAGATTTCGATTAGCGAATACTACTACTAGTGAGTGACAGCATCCGAGAACTTGCATTCGAATGCATGAGATTTCGATTAGCGAATACTACTACTATTGAGTGACAGTATCCGAGAACTTGCATTCGAATGCATGAGATTTCGATTAGCGAATACTACTACTAGTGAGTGACAGTTTCCGAGAACTTGCATTATAATGCAAGAGATTTCGATTAGCAAATACTACTACTAGTGCGTGACAGTTTCCGAGAACTTGCATTCGAATGCAAGAGATTTCGATTAGCGAATACTACTACTAGGGAGTGACAGTTTCCGAGAACTCGCATTCGAAGGCAAGAGATTTCGATTAGCGAATACTGCTACTAGTGAGTGACTGTTTCCGAGAACTTGCATTCAAATGCAAGAGATTTCGATTAGCAAATACTACTACTAGTGAGTGACAGTTTCCGAGAACTTGCATTCGAATGCAAGAGATTTCGATTACCGAATACTACTACTAGTGAGTGACAGTATCCGAGAACTTGCATTCGAATGCAAGAAATTTCGATTAGCGAATACTACTACTAGTGAGTGACACTATCCGAATTATTGCATTCGAATGCATGAAATTTCGATTAGCGAATACTACTACTAGTGAGTGACAGTATCCGAATTATTGCATTCGAATGCAAGAAATTTCGATTAGCGAATACTACTACTAGTGAGTGACAGTATTCGAGAACTTGCATTCGAATGCATGAGATTTCGATTAGCGAATACTACTACTAGTGAGTGACAGTATCCGAGAACTTTCATTCGAATGCATGTGATTTCGGTTAGCGAATACTACTAATAGTGAGTGACAGTATCCGAGAACTTGCATTCGAATGCATGAGATTTCGGTTAGCGAATACTACTACTAGTGAGTGACAGTATCCGAATTATTGCTTTCGAATGCAAGAGATTTCGAATACTCAATACTACTACTAGTGAGTGAAAGTATCCGAGAACTTGCATTCGAATGCATGGGATTTCGATTAGCGAATACTACTACTAATGAGTGATAGTATCCGAGAACTTGCATTCGAATGCATGAGATTTCGATTAGCGAATACTACTACTAGTGAGTGACAGTATCCAAGAACTTGCATTCGAATGCAAGAGATTTCGATTACTCAATACTACTAGTAGTGAGTGACAGTATCCGAGAACTTGCATTCGAATGCACGAGATTTCGATTAGCGAATACTACTACTAGTGAGTGACAGTATCCGAGAGCATGCATTCGAATGCATGAGATTTCGATTAGCGAATACTACTACCAGTGAGTGACAGTATCCGAATTATTGCATTCGAATGCAAGAGATTTGGATTAGCGAATACTACTACTAGTGAGTGACAGTATCCGAATTATTGCATTCGAATGCAAGAGATTTCGATTAGCGAATACTACTACTAGTGAGTGACAGTATCCGAGAACTTGCATTCGAATGCAAGAGATTTCGATTAGCGAATGCTACTACTAGCGAGTGACAGTATCCGAGAACTTGCATTCGAATGCATGAGATTTCGATTAGCGAATACTACTACTAGTGAGTGACAGTATCCGAATTATTGCATTCGAATGCAAGAGATTTCGATTAGCGAATACTACTACTAGTGAGTGACAGTATCCGAGAACTTGCATTCGAATGCAAGAGATTTCGATTAGCGAATGCTACTACTAGCGAGTGACAGTATCCGAGAACTTGCATTCGAATGCAAGAGATTTCGATTAGCAAATAGTACTACTAGTGAGTGACAGTTTCCGAGAACTTGCATTCGAATGCAAGAGATTGCGATTAGCGAATACTACTACTAGTGAGTGACAGTATCCGAATTATTGCATTCGAATGCATGAGATTTCGATTAGCGAATACTACTACTAGTGAGTGACAGTATCCGAATTATTGCATATGAATGCATGAAATTTTGATTAGCGAATACTACTACTAGTGAGTGACAGTATCCGAATTAATACATTCGAATGCAAGAAATTTCGATTAGCGAATACTACTACTAGTGAGCTACAGTATCCGAATTATTGCATTCGAATATAAGAGATTTCGATTACTCAATACTACTACTAGTGAGTGAAAGTGTCCGAGAACTTGCATTCGAATGCATGAGATTTCGATTAGCGAATACTACTACTAGTGAGTGATAGTATCCGAGAACTTGCATTCGAATGCATGAGATTTCGATTAGCGAATACTATTACTATTGAGTGACAGTATCCGAGAACTTGCATTGGAATGCATGAGATTTCGATTAGCGAATACTACTACTAGTGAGTGACAGTATCCGAGAACTTGCATTTGAATGCATGAGATTTCGGTTAGCGAATACTACTACTAGTGTGTGACAGTATCCGAATTATTGCATTCGAATGCAAGAGATTTCGATTAGCGAATACTACTACTAGTGAGTGACAGTATCCGAGAACTTGCATTCGAATGCAAGACATTTCGATTACTCAATACTACTACTAGTGAGTGACAGTATCCGAGAACTTGCATTCGAATGCATGAGATTTGGATTAGCGAATACTACTACTACTGAGTGATAGTATCCGAGAACTTGCGTTCGAATGCATGAGATTTCAATTAGCGAATACTACTACTAGTGAGTGACAGTATCCGAGAACTTGCATTCGAATGCAAGAAATTTCGATTACTCAATACTACTGCTAGTGAGTGACAGTATC
This sequence comes from Tenodera sinensis, assembly GCA_030765045.1. Classification (NCBI taxonomy): domain Eukaryota; kingdom Metazoa; phylum Arthropoda; class Insecta; order Mantodea; family Mantidae; genus Tenodera; species Tenodera sinensis. Next base: position 2,414,260 of record JAUKNM010000016.1, read on the forward strand.
CGAGAACTTGCATTCGAATGCATGAGATTTCGATTAGCGAATACTACTACTAGTGAGTGACAGTATCCGAATTATTGCATTCGAATGCAACAGATTTCGATTAGCAAATACTACTACTAGTGAGTGACAGTTTCCGAGAACTTGCATTCGAATACAAGAGATTTCGATTAGCGAATACTACTACTAGTGAGTGACAGTTTCCGAGAACTTGCATTCGAATACAAGAGATTTCGATTAGCGAATACTACTACTAGTGAGTGACAGTATCCGAATTATTACATTCGAATGCAAGAAATTTCGATTAGCGAATACTACTACTAGTGAGTGACAGTATCCGAATTATTGCATTCAAATGCATGAAATTTCGATTAGCGAATACTACTACTAGTGAGTGACAGTATCCGAATTATTGCATTCGAATGCAAGAAATTTCGATTTGCGAATACTACTACTAGTGAGTGACAGTATCCGAGAACTTGCATTCGAATGCATGAGATTTCGAATAGCGAATACTACTACTAGTGAGTGACAGTATCCGAGAACTTGCATTCGAATGCATGAGATTTCGGTTAGCGAATACTACTACTAGTGAGTGACAGTATCCGAGAACTTGCAATCGAATGCATGAGATTTCGGTTAGCGAATACTACTACTAGTGAGTGACAGTATCCGAATTATTGCTTTCGAATGCAAGAGATTTCGAATACTCAATACTACTACTAGTGAGTGAAAGTATCCGAGAACTTGCATTCGAATGCATGAGATTTCGATTAGCGAATACTACTACTAGTGAGTGACAGTATCCGAGAACATGCATTCGAATGCATGAGATTTCCATTAGCGAATACTACTACTAGTGAGTGACAGTATCCGAATTATTGCATTCGAATGCAAGAGATTTGGATTAGCGCATACTACTACTAGTGAGTGACACTATCCGAATTATTGCATTCGAATGCAAGAGATTTCAATTAGCGAATACTACTACTAGTGAGTGACAGTATCCGAGAACTTGCATTCGAATGCAAGAGATTTCGATTAGCGAATACTACTACTAGCGAGTGACAGTATCCGAGAACTTCCATTCGAATGCAAGAGATTTCGATTAGCAAATACTACTACTAGTGAGTGACAGTTTCCGAGAACTTGCGTTCGAATGCATGAGATTTCGATTAGCGAATACTAGAGAACTAGCATTCGAATGCAAGAGATTTCGATTACTCCATACTACTGCTAGTGAGTGACAGTATCATGGAACTTGCATTCGAGTGCATGAGATTTCGATTAGCGAATACTACTACTAGTGAGGGACAGTATCCGAGAACTTGCATTCGAATGCATGAGATTTCGATTAGCGAATACTACTACTAGTGAGTGACAGTATCCGAATTATTGCATTCGAATGCAAGAGATTTCGATTAGCGAATACTACTACTAGTGAGTGACAGTATCCGAGAACTTGCATTCGAATGCAAGAGATTTCGATTAGCGAATACTACTACTAGTGAGTGACAGCATCCGAGAACTTGCATTCGAATGCAAGAGATTTCGATTAGCGAATACTACTACTAGCGAGTGACAGTATCCGAGAACTTGCATTCGAATGCAAGAGATTTCGATTAGCAAATACTACTACTAGTGAGTGACAGTTTCCGAGAACTTGCATTCGAATGCAAGAGATTTCGATTAGCGAATACCACTACTAGTGAGTGACAGTATCCAAGAACTTGCATTCGAATGCAAGAGATTTCGATTACTCAATACTACTAGTAGTGAGTGACTGTATCCGAGAACTTGCATTCGAATGCATGAGATTTCGATTAGCGAATAGTACTACTAGTGAGTGACAGTTTCCGAGAACTTGCATTCGAATGCAAGAGATTGCGATTAGCGAATACTACTACTAGTGAGTGACAGTATCCGAATTATTGCATTCGAATGCATGAGATTTCGATTAGCGAATACTACTACTAGTGAGTGACAGTATCCGAATTATTGCATTCGAATGCATGAAATTTTGATTAGCGAATACTACTACTAGTGAGTGACAGTATCCGAATTAATACATTCGAATTCAAGAAATTTCGATTAGCGAATACTACTACTAGTGAGCTACAGTATCCGAATTATTGCATTCGAATATAAGAGATTTCGATTACTCAATACTACTACTAGTGAGTGAAAGTGTCCGAGAGCTTGCATTCGAATGCATGAGATTTCGATTAGCGAATACTACTACTAGTGAGTGATAGTATCCGAGAACTTGCATTCGAATGCATGAGATTTCGATTAGCGAATACTATTACTATTGAGTGACAGTATCCGAGAACTTGCATTGGAATGCATGAGATTTCGATTAGCGAATACTACTACTAGTGAGTGACAGTATCCGAGAACTTGCATTTGAATGCATGAGATTTCGGTTAGCGAATACTACTACTAGTGAGTGACAGTATCCGAATTATTGCATTCGAATGCAAGAGATTTCGAATAGCGAATACTACTACTAGTGAGTGACAGTATCCGAGAACTTGCATTCGAATGCAAGAGATTTCGATTACTCAATACTACTACTAGTGAGTGACAGTATCCGAGAACTTGCATTCGAATGCATGAGATTTGGATTAGCGAATACTACTACTACTGAGTGATAGTATCCGAGAACTTGCGTTCGAATGCATGAGATTTCGATTAGCGAATACTACTACTAGTGAGTGACAGTATCCGAGAACTTGCATTCGAATGCAAGAAATTTCGATTACTCAATACTACTGCTAGTGAGTGACAGTATCCGAGAACTTGCATTCGAATGCATGAGATTTCGATTAGCGAATACTACTACTAGTGAGTGACAGTATCCGAATTATTGCATTCGAATGCAACATATTTCGATTAGCAAATACTACTACTAGTGAGTGACAGTTTCCGAGAACTTGCATTCGAATACAAGAGATTTCGATTAGCGAATACTACTACTAGTGAGTGACAGTATCCGAATTATTACATTCGAATGCAAGAAATTTCGATTAGCGAATACTACTACTAGTGAATGACAGTATCCGAATTATTGCATTCAAATGCATGAAATTTCGATTAGCGAATACTACTACTAGTGAGTGACAGTATCCGAATTATTGCATTCGAATGCAAGAAATTTCGATTAGCGAATACTACTACTAGTGAGTGACAGTATCCGAGAACTTGCATTCGAATGCATGAGATTTCGAATAGCGAATACTACTACTAGTGAGTGACAGTATCCGAGAACTTGCATTCGAATGCATGAGATTTCGGTTAGCGAATACTACTACTAGTGAGTGACAGTATCCGAGAACTTGCAATCGAATGCATGAGATTTCGGTTAGCGAATACTACTACTAGTGAGTGACAGTATCCGAATTATTGCTTTCGAATGCAAGAGATTTCGAATACTCAATACTACTACTAGTGAGTGAAAGTATCCGAGAACTTGCATTCGAATGCATGAGATTTCGATTAGCGAATACTACTACTAGTGAGTGACAGTATCCGAGAACATGCATTCGAATGCATGAGATTTCCATTAGCGAATACTACTACTAGTGAGTGACAGTATCCGAATTATTGCATTCGAATGCAAGAGATTTGGATTAGCGCATACTACTACTAGTGAGTGACACTATCCGAATTATTGCATTCGAATGCAAGAGATTTCAATTAGCGAATACTACTACTAGTGAGTGACAGTATCCGAGAACTTGCATTCGAATGCAAGAGATTTCGATTAGCGAATACTACTACTAGCGAGTGACAGTATCCGAGAACTTCCATTCGAATGCAAGAGATTTCGATTAGCAAATACTACTACTAGTGAGTGACAGTATCCGAGAACTAGCATTCGAATGCAAGAGATTTCGATTACTCAATACTACTGCTAGTGAGTGACAGTATGCGAGAACTTGCATTCGAATGCATGAGATTTCGATTAGCGAATACTACTACTAGTGAGGGACAGTATCCGAGAACTTGCATTCGAATGCATGAGATTTCGATTAGCGAATACTACTACTAGTGAGTGACAGTATCCGAATTATTGCATTCGAATGCAAGAGATTTCGATTAGCGAATACTACTAGTAGTGAGTGACAGTATCCGAGAACTTGCATTCGAATGCAAGAGATTTCGATTAGCGAATACTACTACTAGTGAGTGACAGCATCCGAGAACTTGCATTCGAATGCAAGAGATTTCGATTAGCGAATACTACTACTAGCGAGTGACAGTATCCGAGAACTTGCATTCGAATGCAAGAGATTTCGATTAGCGAATACCACTACAAGTGGGTGACAGTATCCGAATTATTGCATTCGAATGCATGAGATTTGATTAGCGAATACTACTACTAGTGAGTGACAGTATCCGAATTATTGCATTCGAATGCATGAAATTTCGATTAGCGAATACTACTACTAGTGAGGGACAGTATCCTAATTATTGCATTCAAATGCAAGAAATTTCGATTAGCGAATACTACTACTAGTGATTGACAGTATCCGAATTATTGCATTCGAATGCAAGAGATTTCGAATACGCAATACTACTACTAGTGGGTGAAAGTATCCGAGAACTTGCATTCGAATGCATGAGATTTCGATTAGCGAATACTACTACTAGTGAGTGATAGTATCCGAGAACTTGCATTCGAATGCATGAGATTTCGATTAGCGAATACTACTACTATTGAGTGACAGTATCCGAGAACTTGCATTCGAATGCATGAGATTTCGATTAGCGAATACTACTACTAGTGAGTGACAGTTTCCGAGAACTTGCATTATAATGCAAGAGATTTCGATTAGCAAATACTACTACTAGTGCGTGACAGTTTCCGAGAACTTGCATTCGAATGCAAGAGATTTCGATTAGCGAATACTACTACTAGGGAGTGACAGTTTCCGAGAACTCGCATTCGAATGCAAGAGATTTCGATTAGCGAATACTACTACTAGTGAGTGACTGTTTCCGAGAACTTGCATTCGAATGCAAGAGATTTCGATTAGCAAATACTACTACTAGTGAGTGACAGTTTCCGAGAACTTGCATTCGAATGCAAGAGATTTCTATTACCGAATACTACTACTAGTGAGTGACAGTATCCGAATTATTTTATTCGAATGCAAGAAATTTCGATTAGCGAATACTACTACTAGTGAGTGACACTATCCGAATTATTGCATTCGAATGCATGAAATTTCGATTAGCGAATACTACTACTAGTGAGTGACAGTATCCGAATTATTGCATTCGAATGCATGAAATTTCGATTAGCGAATGCTACTACTAGTGAGGGACACTATCCTAATTATTGCATTCGAATGCAACAAATTTCGATTAGCGAATACTACTACTAGTGAGTGACAGTATCCGAATTATTGCATTCGAATGCAAGAGATTTCGAATACTCAATACTACTACTAGTGAGTGAAAGTATCCGAGAACTTGCATTCGAATGCATGAGATTTCGATTAGCGAATACTACTACTAGTGAGTGATAGTATCCGAGAACTTGCATTCGAATGCATGAGATTTCGATTAGCGAATACTACTACTATTGAGTGACAGTATCCGAGAACTTGCATTCGAATGCATGAGATTTCGATTAGCGAATACTACTACTAGTGAGTGACAGTTTCCGAGAACTTGCATTATAATGCAAGAGATTTCGATTAGCAAATACTACTACTAGTGCGTGACAGTTTCCGAGAACTTGCATTCAAATGCAAGAGATTTCGATTAGCGAATACTACTACTAGGGAGAGACAGTTTCCGAGAACTCGCATTCGAATGCAAGAGATTTCGATTAGCGAATACTACTACTAGTGAGTGACTGTTTCCGAGAACTTGCATTCGAATGCAAGAGATTTCGATTAGCAAATACTACTACTAGTGAGTGACAGTTTCCGAGAACTTGCATTCGAATGCAAGAGATTTCGATTACCGAATACTACTACTAGTGAGTGACAGTATCCGAATAATTGCATTCGAATGCAAGAAATTTCGATTAGCGAATACTACTACTAGTGAGTGACACTATCCGAATTATTGCATTCGAATGCATGAAATTTCGATTAGCGAATACTACTACTAGTGAGTGACAGTATCCGAATTATTGCATTCGAATGCAAGAAATTTCGATTAGCGAATACTACTACTAGTGAGTGACAGTATCCGAGAACTTGCATTCGAATGCATGAGATTTCGATTAGCGAATACTACTACTAGAGAGTGACAGTATCCGAGAACTTTCATTCGAATGCATGAGATTTCGGTTAGCGAATACTACTAATAGTGAGTGACAGTATCCGAGAACTTGCATTCGAATGCATGAGATTTCGGTTAGCGAATACTACTACTAGTGAGTGACAGTATCTGTATTATTGCTTTCGAATGCAAGAGATTTCGAATACTCAATACTACTACTAGTGAGTGAAAGTATCCGAGAACTTGCATTCGAATGCATGGGATTTCGATTAGCGAATACTACTACTAGTGAGTGACAGTATCCGAATTATTGCATTCGAATGCAAGAGATTTGGATTAGCGCATACTACTACTATTGAGTGACACTATCCGAATTATTGCATTCGAATGCAAGAGATTTCAATTAGCGAATACTACTACTAGTGAGTGACAGTATCCGAGAACTTGCATTCGAATGCAAGAGATTTCGATTAGCGAATACTACAACTAGCGAGTGACAGTATCCGAGAACTTCCATTCGAATGCAAGAGATTTCGATTAGCAAATACTACTACTAGTGAGTGACAGTTTCCGAGAACTTGCGTTCGAATGCATGAGATTTCGATTAGCGAATACTACTACTAGTGAGTGACAGTATCCGAGAACTAGCATTCGAATGCAAGAGATTTCGATTACTCAATACTACTGCTAGTGAGTGACAGTATCCGAGAACTTGCATTCGAATGCATGAGATTTCGATTAGCGAATACTACTACTAGTGAGGGACAGTATCCGAGAACTTGCATTCGAATGCATGAGATTTCGATTAGCGAATACTACTACTAGTGAGTGACAGTATCCGAATTATTGCATTCGAATGCAAGAGATTTCGATTAGCGAATACTACTAGTAGTGAGTGACAGTATCCGAGAACTTGCATTCGAATGCAAGAGATTTCGATTAGCGAATACTACTACTAGTGAGTGACAGCATCCGAGAACTTGCATTCGAATGCAAGAGATTTCGATTAGCGAATACTACTACTAGCGAGTGACAGCATCCGAGAACTTGCATTCGAATGCAAGAGATTTCGATTAGCGAATACCACTACAAGTGGGTGACAGTATCCGAATTATTGCATTCGAATGCATGAGATTTGATTAGCGAATACTACTACTAGTGAGTGACAGTATCCGAATTATTGCATTCGAATGCATGAAATTTCGATTAGCGAATACTACTACTAGTGAGGGACAGTATCCTAATTATTGCATTCAAATGCAAGAAATTTCGATTAGCGAATACTACTACTAGTGAGTGACAGTATCCGAATTATTGCATTCGAATGCAAGAGATTTCGAATACTCAATACTACTACTAGTGAGTGAAAGTATCCGAGAACTTGCATTCGAATGCATGAGATTTCGATTAGCGAATACTACTACTAGTGAGTGATAGTATCCGAGAACTTGCATTCGAATGCATGAGATTTCGATTAGCGAATACTACTACTATTGAGTGACAGTATCCGAGAACTTGCATTCGAATGCATGAGATTGCGATTAGCGAATACTACTACTAGTGAGTGACAGTTTCCGAGAACTTGCATTATAATGCAAGAGATTTCGATTAGCAAATACTACTACTAGTGCGTGACAGTTTCCGAGAACTTGCATTCGAATGCAAGAGATTTCGATTAGCGAATACTACTACTAGGGAGTGACAGTTTCCGAGAACTCGCATTCGAATGCAAGAGATTTCGATTAGCGAATACTACTACTAGTGAGTGACTGTTTCCGAGAACTTGCATTCGAATGCAAGAGATTTCGATTAGCAAATACTACTACTAGTGAGTGACAGTTTCCGAGAACTTGCATTCGAATGCAAGAGATTTCGATTACCGAATACTACTACTAGTGAGTGACAGTATCCGAATTATTGCATTCGAATGCAAGAAATTTCGATTAGCGAATACTACTACTAGTGAGTGACACTATCCGAATTATTGCATTCGAATGCATGAAATTTCGATTAGCGAATACTACTACTAGTGAGTGACAGTATCCGAATTATTGCATTCGAATGCATGAAATTTCGATTAGCGAATACTACTACTAGTGAGGGACAGTATCCTAATTATTGCATTCGAATGCAAGAAATTTCGATTAGCGAATACTACTACTAGTGAGTGACAGTATCCGAATTATTGCATTCGAATGCAAGAGATTTCGAATACTCAATACTACTACTAGTGAGTGAAAGTATCCGAGAACTTGCATTCGAATGCATGAGATTTCGATTAGCGAATACTACTACTAGTGAGTGATAGTATCCGAGAACTTGCATTCGAATGCATGAGATTTCGATTAGCGAATACTACTACTATTGAGTGACAGTATCCGAGAACTTGCATTCGAATGCATGAGATTTCGATTAGCGAATACTACTACTAGTGAGTGACAGTTTCCGAGAACTTGCATTATAATGCAAGAGATTTCGATTAGCAAATACTACTACTAGTGCAAGACAGCTTCCGAGAACTTGCATTCGAATGCAAGAGATTTCGATTAGCGAATACTACTACTAGGGAGAGACAGTTTCCGAGAACTCGCATTCGAATGCAAGAGATTTCGATTAGCGAATACTACTACTAGTGAGTGACTGTTTCCGAGAACTTGCATTCGAATGCAAGAGATTTCGATTAGCAAATACTACTACTAGTGAGTGACAGTTTCCGAGAACTTGCATTCGAATGCAAGAGATTTCGATTACCGAATACTACTACTAGTGAGTGACAGTATCCGAATAATTGCATTCGAATGCAAGAAATTTCGATTAGCGAATACTACTACTAGTGAGTGACACTATCCGAATTATTGCATTCGAATGCATGAAATTTCGATTAGCGAATACTACTACTAGTGAGTGACAGTATCCGAATTATTGCATTCGAATGCAAGAAATTTCGAATAGCGAATACTACTACTAGTGAGTGACAGTATCCGAGAACTTGCATTCGAATGCATGAGATTTCGATTAGCGAATACTACTACTAGAGAGTGACAGTATCCGAGAACTTTCATTCGAATGCATGAGATTTCGGTTAGCGAATACTACTAATAGTGAGTGACAGTATCCGAGAACTTGCATTCGAATGCATGAGATTTCGGTTAGCGAATACTACTACTAGTGAGTGACAGTATCCGAATTATTGCTTTCGAATGCAAGAGATTTCGAATACTCAATACTACTACTAGTGAGTGAAAGTATCCGAGAACTTGCATTCGAATGCATGGGATTTCGATTAGCGAATACTACTACTAATGAGTGATAGTATCCGAGAACTTGCATTCGAATGCATGAGATTTCGATTAGCGAATACTACTACTAGTGAGTGACAGTATCCAAGAACTTGCATTCGAATGCAAGAGATTTCGATTACTCAATACTACTAGTAGTGAGTGACAGTATCCGAGAATTTGCATTCGAATGCATGAGATTTCGATTAGCGAATACTACTACTAGTGAGTGACAGTATCCTAGAGCATGCATTCGAATGCATGAGATTTCGATTAGCGAATACTACTACTAATGAGTGACAGTATCCGAATTATTGCATTCGAATGCAAGAGATTTGGATTAGCGAATACTACTACTAGTGAGTGACAGTATCCGAATTATTGCATTCGAATGCAAGAGATTTCAATTAGCGAATACTACTACTAGTGAGTGACAGTATCCGAGAACTTGCATTCGAATGCAAGAGATTTCGATTAGCGAATGCTACTACTAGCGAGTGACAGTATCCGAGAACTTGCATTCGAATGCAAGAGATTTCGATTAGCAAATAGTACTACTAGTGAGTGACAGTTTCCGAGAACTTGCATTCGAATGCAAGAGATTGCGATTAGCGAATACTACTACTAGTGAGTGACAGTATCCGAATTATTGCATTCGAATGCATGAGATTTCGATTAGCGAATACTACTACTAGTGAGTGACAGTATCCGAATTATTGCATTCGAATGCATGAAATTTTGATTAGCGAATACTACTACTAGTGAGTGACAGTATCCGAATTAATACATTCGAATGCAAGAAATTTCGATTAGCGAATACTACTACTAGTGAGCTACAGTATCCGAATTATTGCATTCGAATGCAAGAGATTTCGATTACTCAATACTACTACTAGTGAGTGAAAGTGTCCGAGAACTTGCATTCGAATGCATGAGATTTCGATTAGCGAATACTACTACTAGTGAGTGATAGTATCCGAATTATTGCATTCGAATGCAAGAGATTTCGATTAGTGAATACTACTACTAGTGAGTAACAGTATCCGAGAACTTGCATTCGAATGCATGAAATTTCGATTAGCGAATACTACTACTAGTGAGTGACAGTATCCGAGAACTTGCATTCGAATGCAAGAGATTTCGATTAGCGAATACTACTACTAGTGAGTGACAGTATCCGAGAACTTGCATTCGAATGCATGAGATTTCGATTAGCGAATACTACCACTAGTGATTGACAGTATCCGAGAACTTGCATTCGAATGAATGAGACTTCGATTAGCGAATACTACTACTAGTGAGTGACAGTATCCGGGAACTTGCATTCGAATGCAAGAGATTTCGATTAGCGAATACTACTACTAGTGAGTGACAGTATCCGAGAACTTGCATTCGAATGCATGAGATTTCGATTAGCGAATACTACTACTAGTGAGTGACAGTATCCGAATTATTGCATTCGAATGCAAGAGATTTCGATTAGCGAATACTACTACTAGTGAGTGACAGTATCCGAGAACTTGCATTCGAATGCATGAGATTTCGATTAGCGAATACTACTACTAGTGAGTGACAGTATCCGAATTATTGCATTCGAATGCATGAGATTTCAATTAGCGAATACTACTACTAGTGAGTGACAGTATCCGAGAACTTGCATTCGAATGCAAGAGATTTCGATTAGCGAATACTACTACTAGTGAGTGACAGTATCCGAGAACTTGCATTCGAATGCATGAGATTTCGATTAGCGAATACTACTACTAGTGAGTGACAGTATCCAAATTATTGCATTCGAATGCATGAAATTTCGATTAGCGAATACTACTACTAGTGAGTGACAGTATCCGAATTATTGCATTCGAATGAATGAAATTTCGATTAGCGAATACTACTACTAGTGAGTGACAGTATCCGAATTATTGCATTCGAATGCATGAGATTTCGATTAGCGAATACTACCACTAGTGAGTGACAGTATCCGAATTATTGCATTCGAATGCATGAAATTTCGATTAGCGAATACTACTACTAGTGAGTGACAGTATCCCAGAACTTGCATTCGAATGCATGAGATTTCTATTAGCGAATACTACTACTAGTGAGTGACAGTATCCGAGAACTTGCATTCGAATGCATGACATTTCGATTAGCGAATACTACTACTAATGAGTGACAGTATCCGAGAACTTGCATTCGAATGCAAGAGATTTCGATTAGCGAATACTACTACTAGTGAGTGACAGTATCCGAGAACTTGCATTCGAATGCAAGAGATTTCGATTAGCGAATACTACTACTAGTGAGTGACAGTATCCGAATTATTGCATTAGAATTCATGAAATTTCGATTAGCGATTACTACTACTAGTGAGTGACAGTATCCCAGAGCTTGCATTCGAATGCATGAGATTTCGATTAGCGAATACTACTACTAGTGGGTGACAGTATCCGGATTATTGCATTCGAATGCATGAGATTTCGATTAGCGAATACTACTACTAGTGAGTAACAGAATCCGAGAACTTGCATTCGAATGCATCAGATTTCGATTAGCGAATACTACTACTAGTGAGTGACAGTATCCGAGAACTTGCATTCGAATGCATGAGATTTCGATTAGCGAATACTACTACTAGTGAGTGACAGTATCCAAATTATTGCATTCGAATGCATGAAATTTCGATTAGCGAATACTACTACTAGTGAGTGACAGTATCCGAATTATTGCATTCGAATGCATGAAATTTCGATTAGCGAATACTACTACTAGTGAGTGACAGTATCCGAATTATTGCATTCGAATGCATGAAACTTCGATTAGCGAATACTACTACTAGTGAGTGACAGTATCCGAATTATTGCATTCGAATGCATGAAATTTCGATTAGCGAATACTACAACTAGTGAGTGACAGTATCCCAGAACTTGCATTCGAATGCATGAGATTTCGATTAGCGAATACTACGACTAGTGAGTGACAGTATCCGAGAACTTGCATTCGAATGCATGAGATTTCGATTAGCGAATACTATTACTAATGAGTGACAGTATCCGAATTATTGCATTCGAATGCATGAAATTTCGATTAGCGAATACTACTACTAGTGGGTGACAGTATCCAAATTATTGCATTCGAATGCAAGAAATTTCGATTAGCGAACACCACTACTAGTGAGTGACAGTATCCGAATTATTGCGTTCGAATGCATGAAATTTCGATTAGCGAATACTACCACTAGTGAGTGACAGTATCCGAATTATTGCATTCGAATGCATGAAATTTCGATTAGCGAATACTACTACTAGTGAGTGACAGTATCCCAGAACTTGCATTCGAATGCATGAGATTTGGATTAGCGAATACTACTACTAGTGTTGACAGTATCCGAGAACTTGCATTCGAATGCATGACATTTCGATTAGCGAATACTACTACTAATGAGTGACAGTATCCGAATTATTGCATTCGAATGCATGAAATTTCGATTAGCAAATACTACTACTAGTGAGTGACAGTATCCGAATTATTGCATTCGAATGCATGAGATTTAAAGTAGCGAATACTACTACTAGTGAGTGACAGTATCCGAGAACTTGCATTCGAATGCAAGAGATCTCGATTAGCGAATACTACTACTAGTGAGAGACAGAATCCGAGAACCTGCATTCGAATGCATTAGATTTCGATTAGCGAATACTACTACTAGTAGGTGACAGTATCCGAATTATTGCATTCGAATGCATGAAATTTCGATTAGCAAATACTACTACCAGTGAGTGACAGTATCCAAATTATTGCATTCGAATGCAAGAAATTTCGATTAGCGAACACCACTACTAGTGAATGACAGTATCCGAATTATTGCATTCGAATGCAAGAAATTTCGATTAGCGAACACCACTACTAGTGAATGACAGTATCCGAATTATTGCATTCGAATGCATGAGATTTCGACTAGCGAATACTACTACTAGTGAGTGACAGTATCCGAGAACTTGCATTCGAATGCAAGAGATCTCGATTAGCGAATACTACTACTAGTGAGTGACAGTATCCGAGAACTTGCATTCGAATGCATGAGATTTCGATTAGCGAATACTACTACTAGTGGGTGACAGTATCCGGATTATTGCATTCGAATGCATGAGATTTCGATTAGCGAATACTACTACTAGTGAGTGACAGAATCCGAGAACTTGCATTCGAATGCATGAGATTTCGATTAGCGAATACTACTACTAGTGAGTGACAGTATCCGAGAACTTGCATTCGAATGCATGAGATTTCGATTAGCGAATACTACTGCTAGTGAGTGACAGTATCCAAATTATTGCATTCGAATGCATGAAATTTCGATTAGCGAATACTACTACTAGTGAGTGACAGTATCCGAATTATTGCATTCGAAGGCATGAAATTTCGATTAGCGAATACTACTACCAGTGAGTGACAGTATCCGAATTATTGCATTCAATTGCATGAAACTTCGATTAGCGAATACTACTACTAGTGAGTGACAGCATCCGAATTATTGCATTCGAATGCATGAAATTTCGATTAGCGAATACTACTGCTAGTGAGTGACAGTATCCCAGAACTTGCATTCGAATGCATGAGATTTCGATTAGCGAATACTACTACTAGTGAGTGACAGTATCCGAGAACTTGCATTCGAATGCATGAGATTTCGATTAGCGAATACTACTACTAGTGAGTGACAGTATCCGAATTATTGCATTCGAATGCAAGAGATTTCGATTAGTGAATACTACTACTAGTGAGTAACAGTATCCGAGAACTTGCATTCGAATGCATGAAATTTCGATTAGCGAATACTACTAGTAGTGAGTGACAGTATCCGAGAACTTGCATTCGAATGCAAGAGATTTCGATTAGCGAATACTACTACTAGTGAGTGACAGTATCCGAGAACTTGCATTCGAATGCATGAGATTTCGATTAGCGAATACTACCACTAGTGATTGACAGTATCCGAGAACTTGCATTCGAATGAATGAGACTTCGATTAGCGAATACTACTACTAGTGAGTGACAGTATCCGAGAACTTGCATTCGAATGCAAGAGATTTCGATTAGCGAATACTACTACTAGTGAGTGACAGTATCCGAGAACTTGCATTCGAATGCATGAGATTTCGATTAGCGAATACTACTACTAGTGAGTGACAGTATCCGAATTATTGCATTCGAATGCAAGAGATTTCGATTAGCGAATACTACTACTAGTGAGTGACAGTATCCGAGAACTTGCATTCGAATGCATGAGATTTCGATTAGCGAATACTATTACTAATGAGTGACAGTATCCGAATTATTGCATTCGAATGCATGAAATGTCGATTAGCGAATACTACTACTAGTGAGTGACAGTATCCGAATTATTGCATTCGAATGCATGAGATTTCAATTAGCGAATACTACTACTAGTGAGTGACAGTATCCGAGAACTTGCATTCGAATGCAAGAGATTTCGATTAGCGAATACTACTACTAGTGAGTGACAGTATCCGAGAACTTGCATTCGAATGCATGAGATTTCGATTAGCGAATACTACTACTAGTGAGTGACAGTATCCAAATTATTGCATTCGAATGCATGAAATTTCGATTAGCGAATACTACTACTAGTGAGTGACAGTATCCGAATTATTGCATTCGAATGAATGAAATTTCGATTAGCGAATACTACTACTAGTGAGTGACAGTATCCGAATTATTGCATTCGAATGCATGAAATTTCGATTAGCGAATACTACCACTAGTGAGTGACAGTATCCGAATTATTGCATTCGAATGCATGAAATTTCGATTAGCGAATACTACTACTAGTGAGTGACAGTATCCGAGAACTTGCATTCGAATGCAAGAGATTTCGATTAGCGAATACTACTACTAGTGAGTGACAGTATCCGAGAACTTGCATTCGAATGCAAGAGATTTCGATTAGCGAATACTACTACTAGTGAGTGACAGTATCCGAATTATTGCATTAGAATTCATGAAATTTCGATTAGCGATTACTACTACTAGTGAGTGACAGTATCCCAGAGCTTGCATTCGAATGCATGAGATTTCGATTAGCGAATACTACTACTAGTGGGTGACAGTATCCGGATTATTGCATTCGAATGCATGAGATTTCGATTAGCGAATACTACTACTAGTGAGTAACAGAATCCGAGAACTTGCATTCGAATGCATCAGATTTCGATTAGCGAATACTACTACTAGTGAGTGACAGTATCCGAGAACTTGCATTCGAATGCATGAGATTTCGATTAGCGAATACTACTACTAGTGAGTGACAGTATCCAAATTATTGCATTCGAATGCATGAAATTTCGATTAGCGAATACTACTACTAGTGAGTGACAGTATCCGAATTATTGCATTCGAATGCATGAAATTTCGATTAGCGAATACTACTACTAGTGAGTGACAGTATCCGAATTATTGCATTCGAATGCATGAAACTTCGATTAGCGAATACTACTACTAGTGAGTGACAGTATCCGAATTATTGCATTCGAATGCATGAAATTTCGATTAGCGAATACTACAACTAGTGAGTGACAGTATCCCAGAACTTGCATTCGAATGCATGAGATTTCGATTAGCGAATACTACGACTAGTGAGTGACAGTATCCGAGAACTTGCATTCGAATGCATGAGATTTCGATTAGCGAATACTATTACTAATGAGTGACAGTATCCGAATTATTGCATTCGAATGCATGAAATTTCGATTAGCGAATACTACTACTAGTGGGTGACAGTATCCAAATTATTGCATTCGAATGCAAGAAATTTCGATTAGCGAACACCACTACTAGTGAGTGACAGTATCCGAATTATTGCGTTCGAATGCATGAAATTTCGATTAGCGAATACTACCACTAGTGAGTGACAGTATCCGAATTATTGCATTCGAATGCATGAAATTTCGATTAGCGAATACTACTACTAGTGAGTGACAGTATCCCAGAACTTGCATTCGAATGCATGAGATTTCGATTAGCGAATACTACTACTAGTGTTGACAGTATCCGAGAACTTGCATTCGAATGCATGACATTTCGATTAGCGAATACTACTACTAATGAGTGACAGTATCCGAATTATTGCATTCGAATGCATGAAATTTCGATTAGCAAATACTACTACTAGTGAGTGACAGTATCCGAATTATTGCATTCGAATGCATGAGATTTAAAGTAGCGAATACTACTACTAGTGAGTGACAGTATCCGAGAACTTGCACTCGAATGCAAGAGATCTCGATTAGCGAATACTACTACTAGTGAGAGACAGAATCCGAGAACCTGCATTCGAATGCATTAGATTTCGATTAGCGAATACTACTACTAGTAGGTGACAGTATCCGAATTATTGCATTCGAATGCATGAAATTTCGATTAGCAAATACTACTACCAGTGAGTGACAGTATCCAAATTATTGCATTCGAATGCAAGAAATTTCGATTAGCGAACACCACTACTAGTGAATGACAGTATCCGAATTATTGCATTCGAATGCAAGAAATTTCGATTAGCGAACACCACTACTAGTGAATGACAGTATCCGAATTATTGCATTCGAATGCATGAGATTTGGACTAGCGAATACTACTACTAGTGAGTGACAGTATCCGAGAACTTGCATTCGAATGCAAGAGATCTCGATTAGCGAATACTACTACTAGTGAGTGACAGTATCCGAGAACTTGCATTCGAATGCATGAGATTTCGATTAGCGAATACTACTACTAGTGGGTGACAGTATCCGGATTATTGCATTCGAATGCATGAGATTTCGATTAGCGAATACTACTACTAGTGAGTGACAGAATCCGAGAACTTGCATTCGAATGCATGAGATTTCGATTAGCGAATACTACTACTAGTGAGTGACAGTATCCGAGAACTTGCATTCGAATGCATGAGATTTCGATTAGCGAATACTACTGCTAGTGAGTGACAGTATCCAAATTATTGCATTCGAATGCATGAAATTTCGATTAGCGAATACTACTACTAGTGAGTGACAGTATCCGAATTATTGCATTCGAAGGCATGAAATTTCGATTAGCGAATACTACTACCAGTGAGTGACAGTATCCGAATTATTGCATTCAATTGCATGAAACTTCGATTAGCGAATACTACTACTAGTGAGTGACAGCATCCGAATTATTGCATTCGAATGCATGAAATTTCGATTAGCGAATACTACTGCTAGTGAGTGACAGTATCCCAGAACTTGCATTCGAATGCATGAGATTTCGATTAGCGAATACTACTACTAGTGAGTGACAGTATCCGAGAACTTGCATTCGAATGCATGAGATTTCGATTAGCGAATACTACTACTAGTGAGTGACAGTATCCGAATTATTGCATTCGAATGCAAGAGATTTCGATTAGTGAATACTACTACTAGTGAGTAACAGTATCCGAGAACTTGCATTCGAATGCATGAAATTTCGATTAGCGAATACTACTAGTAGTGAGTGACAGTATCCGAGAACTTGCATTCGAATGCAAGAGATTTCGATTAGCGAATACTACTACTAGTGAGTGACAGTATCCGAGAACTTGCATTCGAATGCATGAGATTTCGATTAGCGAATACTACCACTAGTGATTGACAGTATCCGAGAACTTGCATTCGAATGAATGAGACTTCGATTAGCGAATACTACTACTAGTGAGTGACAGTATCCGAGAACTTGCATTCGAATGCAAGAGATTTCGATTAGCGAATACTACTACTAGTGAGTGACAGTATCCGAGAACTTGCATTCGAATGCATGAGATTTCGATTAGCGAATACTACTACTAGTGAGTGACAGTATCCGAATTATTGCATTCGAATGCAAGAGATTTCGATTAGCGAATACTACTACTAGTGAGTGACAGTATCCGAGAACTTGCATTCGAATGCATGAGATTTCGATTAGCGAATACAATTACTAATGAGTGACAGTATCCGAATTATTGCATTCGAATGCATGAAATGTCGATTAGCGAATACTACTACTAGTGAGTGACAGTATCCGAATTATTGCATTCGAATGCATGAGATTTCAATTAGCGAATACTACTACTAGTGAGTGACAGTATCCGAGAACTTGCATTCGAATGCAAGAGATTTCGATTAGCGAATACTACTACTAGTGAGTGACAGTATCCGAGAACTTGCATTCGAATGCATGAGATTTCGATTAGCGAATACTACTACTAGTGAGTGACAGTATCCAAATTATTGCATTCGAATGCATGAAATTTCGATTAGCGAATACTACTACTAGTGAGTGACAGTATCCGAATTATTGCATTCGAATGAATGAAATTTCGATTAGCGAATACTACTACTAGTGAGTGACAGTATCCGAATTATTGCATTCGAATGCATGAAATTTCGATTAGCGAATACTACCACTAGTGAGTGACAGTATCCGAATTATTGCATTCGAATGCATGAAATTTCGATTAGCGAATACTACTACTAGTGAGTGACAGTATCCCAGAACTTGTATTCGAATGCATGAGATTTCGATTAGCGAATACTACTACTAGTGAGTGACAGTATCCGAGAACTTGCATTCGAATGCATGACATTTCGATTAGCGAATACTACTACTAATGAGTGACAGTATCCGAATTATTGCATTCGAATGCATGAAATTTCGATTAGCAAACACTACTACTAGTGAGTGACAGTATCCGAATTATTGCATTCGAATGCATGAGATTTAAAGTAGCGAATACTACTACTAGTGAGTGACAGTATCCGAGAACTTGCATTCGAATGCAAGAGATCTCGATTAGCGAATACTACTACTAGTGAGTGACAGTATCCGAGAACTTGCATTCGAATGCTTGAGATTTCGATTAGCGAATACTACTACTAGTGAGTGACAGTATCCGAATTATTGCATTCGAATGCAAGAAATTTCGATTAGCGAATACTACTACTAGTGAGTGACAGTATCCGAATTATTGCATTCGAATGCCTGAGATTTCGATTAGCGAATACTACTACTAGTGAGTGACAGTATCCGAATTATTGCATTCGAATGCAAGAAATTTCGATTAGCGAATACTACTACTAGTGAGTGACAGTATCCGAGAACTTGCATTCGAGTGCAAGAGATTTCGATTACTCAATACTACTACGAGTGAGTGACAGTATCCGAGAACTTGCATTCGAATGCATGAGAATTCGATTAGCGAATACTACTACTAGTGAGTGACAGTATCCGAGAACTTGCATTCGAATGCAAGAGATTTCGATTAGCGACTACTACTACTAGTGACTGACAGTATCCGAGAGCTTGCATTCGAATGCAAGAGATTTCGATTAGCGAATACTACTACTAGTGAGTGACAGTATCCGAATTATTGCATTCGAATGCATGAGATTTCGATTAGCGAATACTACTACTAGTGAATGACAGTATCCGAGAACTTGCATTCGAATGCAAGAGATTTCGATTAGCGAATACTACTACTAGTGAGTGACAGTATCCGAGAACTTGCATTCGAATGCAAGAGATTTCGATTAGCGAATACTACTATTAGTGAGTGACAATATCCAAATTATTGCATTCGAATGCATGAGATTTCGATTAGCGAATACTACTACTAGTGAGTGACAGTATCCGAGAACTTGCATTCGAATGCAAGAGATTTCGATTAGCGAATACTACTACTAGTGAGTGACAGTATCCGAGAACTTGCATTCGAATGCATGAGATTTCGATTAGCGAATACTACTACTAGTGAGTGACAGTATCCCAGAACTTGCATTCGAATGCATGAGATTTCGATTAGCGAATACTACTACTAGTGAGTGACAGTATCCGAATTATTGCATTCGAATGCAAGAGACTTCGATTAGTGAATACTACTACTAGTGAGTAGCAGTATCCGAGAACTTTTATTCGAATGCATGAAATTTCGATTAGCGAATACTACTACTAGTGAGTGACAGTATCCGAGAACTTGCATTCGAATGCAAGAGATTTCGATTAGCGAATACTACTACTAGTGAGTGACAGTATCCGAGAACTTGCATTCGAATGCATGAGGTTTCGATTAGCGAATACTACCACTAGGGAGTGACAGTATCCGAGAACTTGTATTCGAATGAATGAGACTTCGATTAGCGAATACTACTACTAGTGAGTGACAGTATCCCAGAACTTGCATTCGAATGCAAGAGATTTCGATTAGCGAATACTACTACTAGTGAGTGACAGTATCCGAGAACTTGCATTCGAATGCATGAGATTTCGATTAGCGAATACTACTACTAGTGAGTGACAGTATCCGAATTATTGCATTCGAATGCAAGAGATTTCGATTAGCGAATACTACTACTAGTGAGTGACAGTATCCGAGAACTTGCATTCGAATGCATGAGATTTCGATTAGCGAATACTATTACTAATGAGTGAGAGTATCCGAATTATTGCATTCGAATGCATGAAATGTCGATTAGCGAATACTACTACTAGTGAGTGACAGTATCCGAATTATTGCATTCGAATGCATGAGATTTCAATTAGCGAATACTACTACTAGTGTGTGACAGTATCCGAGAACTTGCATTCGAATGCAAGAGATTTCGATTAGCGAATACTACTACTAGTGAGTGACAGTATCCGAGAACTTGCATTCGAATGCATGAGATTTCGATTAGCGAATACTACTACTAGTGAGTGACAGTATCCAAATTATTGCATTCGAATGCATGAAATTTCGATTAGCGAATACTACTACTAGTGAGTGACAGTATCCGAATTATTGCATTCGAATGAATGAAATTTCGATTAGCGAATACTACTACTAGTGAGTGACAGTATCCGAATTATTGCATTCGAATGCATGAAATTTCGATTAGCGAATACTACCACTAGTGAGTGACAGTATCCGAATTATTGCATTCGAATGCATGAAATTTCGATTAGCGAATACTACTACTAGTGAGTGACAGTATCCCAGAACTTGCATTCGAATGCATGAGATTTCGATTAGCGAATACTACTACTAGTGAGTGACAGTATCCGAGAACTTGCATTCGAATGCATGACATTTCGATTAGCGAATACTACTACTAATGAGTGACAGTATCCGAATTATTGCATTCGAATGCATGAAATTTCGATTAGCAAATACTACTACTAGTGAGTGACAGTATCCGAATTATTGCATTCGAATGCATGAGATTTAAAGTAGCGAATACTACTACTAGTGAGTGACAGTATCCGAGAACTTGCATTCGAATGCAAGAGATCTCGATTAGCGAATACTACTACTAGTGAGTGACAGTATCCGAGAACTTGCATTCGAATGCATGAGATTTCGATTAGCGAATACTACTACTAGTGAGTGACAGTATCCGAGAACTTGCATTCGAATGCATGAGATTTCGATTAGCGAATACTACTACTAGTGAGAGACAGAATCCGAGAACCTGCATTCGAATGCATTAGATTTCGATTAGCGAATACTACTACTAGTAGGTGACAGTATCCGAATTATTGCATTCGAATGCATGAAATTTCGATTAGCAAATACTACTACTAGTGAGTGACAGTATCCCAGAACTTGCATTCGAGTGCATGAGATTTCGATTTCCGAATACTACTACTAGTGAGTGGCAGTATCCGAATAATTGCATTCGAATGCATGAAATTTCGATTAGCGAATACTACTACTAGTGAGTGACAGTATCCGAATTATTGCATTCGAATTCATGAAATTTCGATTAGCGATTACTACTACTAGTGAGTGACAGTATCCCAGAACTAGCATTCGAATGCATGAGATTTCGATTAGCGAATACTACTACTAGTGAGTGACAGAATCCGAGAACTTGCATTCGAATGCATGAGATTTCGATTAGCGAATACTACTACTAGTGAGTGACAGTATCCGAGAACTTGCATTCGAATGCATGAGATTTCGATTAGCGAAAACTACTACTAGTGAGTGACAGTATCCAAATTATTGCATTCGAATGCAAGAAATTTCGATTAGCGAACACCACTACTAGTGAATGACAGTATCCGAATTATTGCATTCGAATGCATGAGATTTCGACTAGCGAATACTACTACTAGTGAGTGACAGTATCCGAGAACTTGCATTCGAATGCATGAGAATTCGATTAGCGAATACTACTACTAGTGAGTGACAGTATCCGAGAACTTGCATTCGAATGCAAGAGATTTCGATTAGCGAATACTACTACTAGTAAGTGACAGTATCCGAGTTATTGCATTCGAATGCCTGAGATTTCGATTAGCGAATACTACTACTAGTGAGTGACAGTATCCGAATTATTGCATTCGAATGCAAGAAATTTCGATTAGCGAATACTACTACTAGTGAGTAACAGTATCCGAGAACTTGCATTCGAATGCAAGAGATTTCGATTAGCGAATACTACTACTAGTGACTGACAGTATCCGAGAGCTTGCATTCGAATGCAAGAGATTTCGATTAGCGAATACTACTACTAGTGAGTGACAGTATCCGAATTATTGCATTCGAATGCATGAGATTTCGATTAGCGAATACTACTACTAGTGAGTGACAGTATCCGAGAACTTGCATTCGAATGCAAGAGATTTCGATTAGCGAATACTACTACTAGTGAGTGACAGTATCCGAGAACTTGCATTCGAATGCAAGAGATTTCGATTAGCGAATACTACTACTAGTGAGTGACAGTATCCGAGAACTTGCATTCGAATGCAAGAGATTTCGATTAGCGAATACTACTACTAGTGAGTGACAGTATTCGAATTATTGCATTAGAATTCATGAAATTTCGATTAGCGATTACTACTACTAGTGAGTGACAGTATCCCAGAGCTTGCATTCGAATGCATGAGATTTCGATTAGCGAATACTACTACTAGTGGGTGACAGTATCCGGATTATTGCATTCGAATGCATGAGATTTCGATTAGCGAATACTACTACTAGTGAGTAACAGAATCCGAGAACTTGCATTCGAATGCATCAGATTTCGATTAGCGAATACTACTACTAGTGAGTGACAGTATCCGAGAACTTGCATTCGAATGCATGAGATTTCGATTAGCGAATACTACTACTAGTGAGTGACAGTATCCAAATTATTGCATTCGAATGCATGAAATTTCGATTAGCGAATACTACTACTAGTGAGTGACAGTATCCGAATTATTGCATTCGAATGCATGAAATTTCGATTAGCGAATACTACTACTAGTGAGTGACAGTATCCGAATTATTGCATTCGAATGCATGAAACTTCGATTAGCGAATACTACTACTAGTGAGTGACAGTATCTGAATTATTGCATTCGAATGCATAAATTTCGATTAGCGAATACTACTACTAGTGAGTGACAGTATCCCAGAACTTGCATTCGAATGCATGAGATTTCGATTAGCGAATACTACGACTAGTGAGTGACAGTATCCGAGAACTTGCATTCGAATGCATGAGATTTCGATTAGCGAATACTATTACTAATGAGTGACAGTATCCGAATTATTGCATTCGAATGCATGAAATTTCGATTAGCGAATACTACTACTAGTGGGTGACAGTATCCAAATTATTGCATTCGAATGCAAGAAATTTCGATTAGCGAACACCACTACTAGTGAGTGACAGTATCCGAATTATTGCGTTCGAATGCATGAAATTTCGATTAGCGAATACTAGCACTAGTGAGTGACAGTATCCGAATTATTGCATTCGAATGCATGAAATTTCGATTAGCGAATACTACTACTAGTGAGTGACAGTATCCCAGAACTTGCATTCGAATGCATGAGATTTCGATTAGCGAATACTACTACTAGTGAGTGACAGTATCCGAGAACTTGCATTCGAATGCATGACATTTCGATTAGCGAATACTACTACTAATGAGTGACAGTATCCGAATTATTGCATTCGAATGCATGAAATTTCGATTAGCAAATACTACTACTAGTGAGTGACAGTATCCGAATTATTGCATTCGAATGCATGAGATTTAAAGTAGCGAATACTACTACTAGTGAGTGACAGTATCCGAGAACTTGCATTCGAATGCAAGAGATCTCGATTAGCGAATACTACTACTAGTGAGAGACAGAATCCGAGAACCTGCATTCGAATGCATTAGATTTCGATTAGCGAATACTACTACTAGTAGGTGACAGTATCCGAATTATTGCATTCGAATGCATGAAATTTCGATTAGCAAATACTACTACCAGTGAGTGACAGTATCCAAATTATTGCATTCGAATGCAAGAAATTTCGATTAGCGAACACCACTACTAGTGAATGACAGTATCCGAATTATTGCATTCGAATGCAAGAAATTTCGATTAGCGAACACCACTACTAGTGAATGACAGTATCCGAATTATTGCATTCGAATGCATGAGATTTCGACTAGCGAATACTACTACTAGTGAGTGACAGTATCCGAGAACTTGCATTCGAATGCAAGAGATCTCGATTAGCGAATACTACTACTAGTGAGTGACAGTATCCGAGAACTTGCATTCGAATGCATGAGATTTCGATTAGCGAATACTACTACTAGTGGGTGACAGTATCCGGATTATTGCATTCGAATGCATGAGATTTCGATTAGCGAATACTACTACTAGTGAGTGACAGAATCCGAGAACTTGCATTCGAATGCATGAGATTTCGATTAGCGAATACTACTACTAGTGAGTGACAGTATCCGAGAACTTGCATTCAAATGCATGAGATTTCGATTAGCGAATACTACTGCTAGTGAGTGACAGTATCCAAATTATTGCATTCGAATGCATGAAATTTCGATTAGCGAATACTACTACTAGTGAGTGACAGTATCCGAATTATTGCATTCGAAGGCATGAAATTTCGATTAGCGAATACTACTACCAGTGAGTGACAGTATCCGAATTATTGCATTCGAATGCATGAAACTTCGATTAGCGAATACTACTACTAGTGAGTGACAGCATCCGAATTATTGCATTCGAATGCATGAAATTTCGATTAGCGAATACTACTGCTAGTGAGTGACAGTATCCCAGAACTTGCATTCGAATGCATGAGATTTCGATTAGCGAATACTACTACTAGTGAGTGACAGTATCCGAGAACTTGCATTCGAATGCATGAGATTTCGATTAGCGAATACTACTACTAGTGAGTGACAGTATCCGAATTATTGCATTCGAATGCAAGAGATTTCGATTAGTGAATACTACTACTATTGAGTGACAGTATCCGAGAACGTGCATTCGAATGCATGAGATTTCGATTGGCGAATACTACTACTAGTGAGTGACAGTATCCAAATTATTGCATTCCAATGCTTGAGATTTCGTATAGCGAATGCTACTACTAGTGAGTGACAGTATTCGAATTATTGCATTCGAATGCATGAGATTTCGATTAGCGAACACTACTACTAGTGAGTGACAGTATCCGAATTATTGCATTCGAATGCAAGAGATTTCGATTAGCGAATACTACTACTAGTGAGTGACAGTATCCGAGAACTTGCTTTCGAAAGCAAGAGATTTCGATTAGCGAATACTACTACTAGTGAGTAACAGTATCCGAGAACTTGCATTCGAATGCATGAGATTTCGATTAGCGAATACTACTACTAGTGAGTTACAGTATCCGAGAACTTGCATTCGAATGCATGAGATTTCGATTAGCGAATACTACTACTAGTGAGTGACAGTATCCGAGAACTTGCATTCGAATTCATGAGATTTCGTTTAGCGAATACTACTAGTAGTGAGTGACAGTATCCGAGAACTTGCATTCGAATGCATGAGATTTCGATTAGCGAATACTACTACTAGTGAGTGACAGTATCCGAGAACTTGCATTCGAATGCATGAGATTTCGATTAGCGAATACTACTACTAATGAGTGACAGTATCCGAATTATTGCATTCGAATGCATGAAATTTCGATTAGCGAATACTACTACTAGTGAGTGACAGTATCCGAATTATTGCATTCGAATGCAAGAAATTTCGATTAGCGAATACTACGACTAGTGAGTGACAGTATCCGAATTATTGCATTCGAATGCATGAAATTTCGATTAGCGAATACTACCACTACTGAGTGACAGTATCCGAATTATTGCATTCGAATGCATGAAATTTCGATTAGCGAATACTACTACTAGTGAGTGACAGTATCCCAGAACTTGCATTCGAATGCATGAGATTTCGATTAGTGAATACTACTACTAGTGAGTGACAGTATTCGAGAACTTGCATTCGAATGCATGACATTTCGATTAGCGAATACTACTACTAATGAGTGACAGTATCCGAATTATTGCATTCGAATGCATGAAATTTCGATTAGCAAACACTACTACTAGTGAGTGACAGTATCCGAATTATTGCATTCGAATGCATGAGATTTAAAGTAGCGAATACTACTACTAGTGAGTGACAGTATCCGAGAACTTGCATTCGAATGCAAGAGATCTCGATTAGCGAATACTACTACTAGTGAGTGACAGTATCCGAGAACTTGCATTCGAATGCATGAGATTTCGATTAGCGAATACTACTACTAGTGAGTGACAGTATCCGAGAACTTGCATTCGAATGCATGAGATTTCGATTAGCGAATACTACTACTAGTGAGAGACAGAATCCGAGAACCTGCATTCGAATGCATTAGATTTCGATTAGCGAATACTACTACTAGTGAGTGACAGTATCCGAGAACTTGCATTCGAATGCATGAGATTTCGATTAGCGAATACTACTACTAGTGAGTGACAGTATCCAAATTATTGCATTCGAATGCATGAAATTTCGATTAGCGAATACTACTACTAGTGAGTGACAGTATCCGAATTATTGCATTCGAATGCATGAAATTTCGATTAGCGAATACTACTACTAGTGAGTGACAGTATCCGAATTATTGCATTCGAATTCATGAAACTTCGATTAGCGAATACTACTACTAGTGAGTGACAGTATCCGAATTATTGCATTCGAATGCATGAAATTTCGATTAGCGAATACTACTACTAGTGAGTGACAGTATCCCAGAACTTGCATTCGAATGCATGAGATTTCGATTAGCGAATACTACTACTAGTGAGTGACAGTATCCGAGAACTTGTATTCGAATGCATGAGATTTCGATTAGCGAATACTACTACTAGTGAGTGACAGTATCCAAATTATTGCATTCGAATGCAAGAAATTTCGATTAGCGAACACCACTACTAGTGAATGACAGTATCCGAATTATTGCATTCGAATGCATGAGATTTCGACTAGCGAATACTACTACTAGTGAGTGACAGTATCCGAGAACTTGCATTCGAATGCATGAGAATTCGATTAGCGAATACTACTACTAGTGAGTGACAGTATCCGAGAACTTGCATTCGAATGCAAGCGATTTCGATTAGCGAATACTACTACTAGTGAGTGACAGTATCCGAATTATTGCATTCGAATGCAAGAAATTTCGATTAGCGAATACTACTACTAGTGAGTGACAGTATCCGAATTATTGCATTCGAATGCCTGAGATTTCGATTAGCGAATACTACTACTAGTGAGTGACAGTATCCGAATTATTGCATTCGAATGCAAGAAATTTCGATTAGCGAATACTACTACTAGTGAGTGACAGTATCCGAGAACTTGCATTCGAGTGCAAGAGATTTCGATTACTCAATACTACTACGAGTGAGTGACAGTATCCGAGAACTTGCATTCGAATGCATGAGAATTCGATTAGCGAATACTACTACTAGTGAGTGACAGTATCCGAGAACTTGCATTCGAATGCAAGAGATTTCGATTAGCGAATACTACTACTAGTGACTGACAGTATCCGAGAGCTTGCATTCGAATGCAAGAGATTTCGATTAGCGAATACTACTACTAGTGAGTGACAGTATCCGAATTATTGCATTCGAATGCATGAGATTTCGATTAGCGAATACTACTACTAGTGAATGACAGTATCCGAGAACTTACATTCGAATGCAAGAGATTTCGATTAGCGAATACTACTACTAGTGAGTGACAGTATCCGAGAACTTGCATTCGAATGCAAGAGATTTCGATTAGCGAATACTACTATTAGTGAGTGACAATATCCAAATTATTGCATTCGAATGCATGAGATTTCGATTAGCGAATACTACTACTAGTGAGTGACAGTATCCGAGAACTTGCATTCGAATGCATGAGATTTCGATTAGCGAATACTATTACTAATGAGTGAGAGTATCCGAATTATTGCATTCGAATGCATGAAATGTCGATTAGCGAATACTACTACTAGTGAGTGACAGTATCCGAATTATTGCATTCGAATGCATGAGATTTCAATTAGCGAATACTACTACTAGTGTGTGACAGTATCCGAGAACTTGCATTCGAATGCAAGAGATTTCGATTAGCGAATACTACTACTAGTGAGTGACAGTATCCGAGAACTTGCATTCGAATGCATGAGATTTCGATTAGCGAATACTACTACTAGTGAGTGACAGTATCCAAATTATTGCATTCGAATGCATGAAATTTCGATTAGCGAATACTACTACTAGTGAGTGACAGTATCCGAATTATTGCATTCGAATGAATGAAATTTCGATTAGCGAATACTACTACTAGTGAGTGACAGTATCCGAATTATTGCATTCGAATGCATGAAATTTCGATTAGCGAATACTACCACTAGTGAGTGACAGTATCCGAATTATTGCATTCGAATGCATGAAATTTCGATTAGCGAATACTACTACTAGTGAGTGACAGTATCCCAGAACTTGCATTCGAATGCATGAGATTTCGATTAGCGAATACTACTACTAGTGAGTGACAGTATCCGAGAACTTGCATTCGAATGCATGACATTTCGATTAGCGAATACTACTACTAATGAGTGACAGTATCCGAATTATTGCATTCGAATGCATGAAATTTCGATTAGCGAATACTACCACTAGTGAGTGACAGTATCCGAATTATTGCATTCGAATGCATGAAATTTCGATTAGCGAATACTACTACTAGTGAGTGACAGTATCCCAGAACTTGCATTCGAATGCATGAGATTTCGATTAGCGAATACTACTACTAGTGAGTGACAGTATCCGAGAACTTGTATTCGAATGCATGAGATTTCGATTAGCGAATACTACTACTAGTGAGTGACAGTATCCAAATTATTGCATTCGAATGCAAGAAATTTCGATTAGCGAACACCACTACTAGTGAATGACAGTATCCGAATTATTGCATTCGAATGCATGAGATTTCGACTAGCGAATACTACTACTAGTGAGTGACAGTATCCGAGAACTTGCATTCGAATGCATGAGAATTCGATTAGCGAATACTACTACTAGTGAGTGACAGTATCCGAGAACTTGCATTCGAATGCAAGCGATTTCGATTAGCGAATACTACTACTAGTGAGTGACAGTATCCGAATTATTGCATTCGAATGCAAGAAATTTCGATTAGCGAATACTACTACTAGTGAGTGACAGTATCCGAATTATTGCATTCGAATGCCTGAGATTTCGATTAGCGAATACTACTACTAGTGAGTGACAGTATCCGAATTATTGCATTCGAATGCAAGAAATTTCGATTAGCGAATACTACTACTAGTGAGTGACAGTATCCGAGAACTTGCATTCGAGTGCAAGAGATTTCGATTACTCAATACTACTACGAGTGAGTGACAGTATCCGAGAACTTGCATTCGAATGCATGAGAATTCGATTAGCGAATACTACTACTAGTGAGTGACAGTATCCGAGAACTTGCATTCGAATGCAAGAGATTTCGATTAGCGAATACTACTACTAGTGACTGACAGTATCCGAGAGCTTGCATTCGAATGCAAGAGATTTCGATTAGCGAATACTACTACTAGTGAGTGACAGTATCCGAATTATTGCATTCGAATGCATGAGATTTCGATTAGCGAATACTACTACTAGTGAATGACAGTATCCGAGAACTTACATTCGAATGCAAGAGATTTCGATTAGCGAATACTACTACTAGTGAGTGACAGTATCCGAATTATTGCATTCGAATGCATGAGATTTCGATTAGCGAATACTACTACTAGTGAATGACAGTATCCGAGAACTTACATTCGAATGCAAGAGATTTCGATTAGCGAATACTACTACTAGTGAGTGACAGTATCCGAGAACTTGCATTCGAATGCAAGAGATTTCGATTAGCGAATACTACTATTAGTGAGTGACAATATCCAAATTATTGCATTCGAATGCATGAGATTTCGATTAGCGAATACTACTACTAGTGAGTGACAGTATCCGAGAACTTGCATTCGAATGCATGAGATTTCGATTAGCGAATACTATTACTAATGAGTGAGAGTATCCGAATTATTGCATTCGAATGCATGAAATGTCGATTAGCGAATACTACTACTAGTGAGTGACAGTATCCGAATTATTGCATTCGAATGCATGAGATTTCAATTAGCGAATACTACTACTAGTGTGTGACAGTATCCGAGAACTTGCATTCGAATGCAAGAGATTTCGATTAGCGAATACTACTACTAGTGAGTGACAGTATCCGAGAACTTGCATTCGAATGCATGAGATTTCGATTAGCGAATACTACTACTAGTGAGTGACAGTATCCAAATTATTGCATTCGAATGCATGAAATTTCGATTAGCGAATACTACTACTAGTGAGTGACAGTATCCGAATTATTGCATTCGAATGAATGAAATTTCGATTAGCGAATACTACTACTAGTGAGTGACAGTATCCGAATTATTGCATTCGAATGCATGAAATTTCGATTAGCGAATACTACCACTAGTGAGTGACAGTATCCGAATTATTGCATTCGAATGCATGAAATTTCGATTAGCGAATACTACTACTAGTGAGTGACAGTATCCCAGAACTTGCATTCGAATGCATGAGATTTCGATTAGCGAATACTACTACTAGTGAGTGACAGTATCCGAGAACTTGCATTCGAATGCATGACATTTCGATTAGCGAATACTACTACTAATGAGTGACAGTATCCGAATTATTGCATTCGAATGCATGAAATTTCGATTAGCAAATACTACTACTAGTGAGTGACAGTATCCGAATTATTGCATTCGAATGCATGAGATTTAAAGTAGCGAATACTACTACTAGTGAGTGACAGTATCCGAGAACTTGCATTCGAATGCAAGAGATCTCGATTAGCGAATACTACTACTAGTAGGTGACAGTATCCGAATTATTGCATTCGAATGCATGAAATTTCGATTAGCGAATACTACTACTAGTGAGTGACAGTATCCGAGAACTTGCATTCGAATGCATGAGATTTCGATTAGCGAATACTACTACTAGTGAGAGACAGAATCCGAGAACCTGCATTCGAATGCATTAGATTTCGATTAGCGAATACTACTACTAGTAGGTGACAGTATCCGAATTATTGCATTCGAATGCATGAAATTTCGATTAGCAAATACTACTACTAGTGAGTGACAGTATCCCAGAACTTGCATTCGAGTGCATGAGATTTCGATTTCCGAATACTACTACTAGTGAGTGGCAGTATCCGAATAATTGCATTCGAATGCATGAAATTTCGATTAGCGAATACTACTACTAGTGAGTGACAGTATCCGAATTATTGCATTCGAATTCATGAAATTTCGATTAGCGATTACTACTACTAGTGAGTGACAGTATCCCAGAACTAGCATTCGAATGCATGAGATTTCGATTAGCGAATACTACTACTAGTGAGTGACAGAATCCGAGAACTTGCATTCGAATGCATGAGATTTCGATTAGCGAATACTACTACTAGTGAGTGACAGTATCCGAGAACTTGCATTCGAATGCATGAGATTTCGATTAGCGAAAACTACTACTAGTGAGTGACAGTATCCAAATTATTGCATTCGAATGCAAGAAATTTCGATTAGCGAACACCACTACTAGTGAATGACAGTATCCGAATTATTGCATTCGAATGCATGAGATTTCGACTAGCGAATACTACTACTAGTGAGTGACAGTATCCGAGAACTTGCATTCGAATGCATGAGAATTCGATTAGCGAATACTACTACTAGTGAGTGACAGTATCCGAGAACTTGCATTCGAATGCAAGAGATTTCGATTAGCGAATACTACTACTAGTAAGTGACAGTATCCGAGTTATTGCATTCGAATGCCTGAGATTTCGATTAGCGAATACTACTACTAGTGAGTGACAGTATCCGAATTATTGCATTCGAATGCAAGAAATTTCGATTAGCGAATACTACTACTAGTGAGTAACAGTATCCGAGAACTTGCATTCGAATGCAAGAGATTTCGATTAGCGAATACTACTACTAGTGACTGACAGTATCCGAGAGCTTGCATTCGAATGCAAGAGATTTCGATTAGCGAATACTACTACTAGTGAGTGACAGTATCCGAATTATTGCATTCGAATGCATGAGATTTCGATTAGCGAATACTACTACTAGTGAGTGACAGTATCCGAGAACTTGCATTCGAATGCAAGAGATTTCGATTAGCGAATACTACTACTAGTGAGTGACAGTATCCGAGAACTTGCATTCGAATGCAAGAGATTTCGATTAGCGAATACTACTACTAGTGAGTGACAGTATCCGAGAACTTGCATTCGAATGCAAGAGATTTCGATTAGCGAATACTACTACTAGTGAGTGACAGTATTCGAATTATTGCATTAGAATTCATGAAATTTCGATTAGCGATTACTACTACTAGTGAGTGACAGTATCCCAGAGCTTGCATTCGAATGCATGAGATTTCGATTAGCGAATACTACTACTAGTGGGTGACAGTATCCGGATTATTGCATTCGAATGCATGAGATTTCGATTAGCGAATACTACTACTAGTGAGTAACAGAATCCGAGAACTTGCATTCGAATGCATCAGATTTCGATTAGCGAATACTACTACTAGTGAGTGACAGTATCCGAGAACTTGCATTCGAATGCATGAGATTTCGATTAGCGAATACTACTACTAGTGAGTGACAGTATCCAAATTATTGCATTCGAATGCATGAAATTTCGATTAGCGAATACTACTACTAGTGAGTGACAGTATCCGAATTATTGCATTCGAATGCATGAAATTTCGATTAGCGAATACTACTACTAGTGAGTGACAGTATCCGAATTATTGCATTCGAATGCATGAAACTTCGATTAGCGAATACTACTACTAGTGAGTGACAGTATCTGAATTATTGCATTCGAATGCATAAATTTCGATTAGCGAATACTACTACTAGTGAGTGACAGTATCCCAGAACTTGCATTCGAATGCATGAGATTTCGATTAGCGAATACTACGACTAGTGAGTGACAGTATCCGAGAACTTGCATTCGAATGCATGAGATTTCGATTAGCGAATACTATTACTAATGAGTGACAGTATCCGAATTATTGCATTCGAATGCATGAAATTTCGATTAGCGAATACTACTACTAGTGGGTGACAGTATCCAAATTATTGCATTCGAATGCAAGAAATTTCGATTAGCGAACACCACTACTAGTGAGTGACAGTATCCGAATTATTGCGTTCGAATGCATGAAATTTCGATTAGCGAATACTAGCACTAGTGAGTGACAGTATCCGAATTATTGCATTCGAATGCATGAAATTTCGATTAGCGAATACTACTACTAGTGAGTGACAGTATCCCAGAACTTGCATTCGAATGCATGAGATTTCGATTAGCGAATACTACTACTAGTGAGTGACAGTATCCGAGAACTTGCATTCGAATGCATGACATTTCGATTAGCGAATACTACTACTAATGAGTGACAGTATCCGAATTATTGCATTCGAATGCATGAAATTTCGATTAGCAAATACTACTACTAGTGAGTGACAGTATCCGAATTATTGCATTCGAATGCATGAGATTTAAAGTAGCGAATACTACTACTAGTGAGTGACAGTATCCGAGAACTTGCATTCGAATGCAAGAGATCTCGATTAGCGAATACTACTACTAGTGAGAGACAGAATCCGAGAACCTGCATTCGAATGCATTAGATTTCGATTAGCGAATACTACTACTAGTAGGTGACAGTATCCGAATTATTGCATTCGAATGCATGAAATTTCGATTAGCGAACACCACTACTAGTGAATGACAGTATCCGAATTATTGCATTCGAATGCAAGAAATTTCGATTAGCGAACACCACTACTAGTGAATGACAGTATCCGAATTATTGCATTCGAATGCATGAGATTTCGACTAGCGAATACTACTACTAGTGAGTGACAGTATCCGAGAACTTGCATTCGAATGCAAGAGATCTCGATTAGCGAATACTACTACTAGTGAGTGACAGTATCCGAGAACTTGCATTCGAATGCATGAGATTTCGATTAGCGAATACTACTACTAGTGGGTGACAGTATCCGGATTATTGCATTCGAATGCATGAGATTTCGATTAGCGAATACTACTACTAGTGAGTGACAGAATCCGAGAACTTGCATTCGAATGCATGAGATTTCGATTAGCGAATACTACTACTAGTGAGTGACAGTATCCGAGAACTTGCATTCAAATGCATGAGATTTCGATTAGCGAATACTACTGCTAGTGAGTGACAGTATCCAAATTATTGCATTCGAATGCATGAAATTTCGATTAGCGAATACTACTACTAGTGAGTGACAGTATCCGAATTATTGCATTCGAAGGCATGAAATTTCGATTAGCGAATACTACTACCAGTGAGTGACAGTATCCGAATTATTGCATTCGAATGCATGAAACTTCGATTAGCGAATACTACTACTAGTGAGTGACAGCATCCGAATTATTGCATTCGAATGCATGAAATTTCGATTAGCGAATACTACTGCTAGTGAGTGACAGTATCCCAGAACTTGCATTCGAATGCATGAGATTTCGATTAGCGAATACTACTACTAGTGAGTGACAGTATCCGAGAACTTGCATTCGAATGCATGAGATTTCGATTAGCGAATACTACTACTAGTGAGTGACAGTATCCGAATTATTGCATTCGAATGCAAGAGATTTCGATTAGTGAATACTACTACTATTGAGTGACAGTATCCGAGAACGTGCATTCGAATGCATGAGATTTCGATTGGCGAATACTACTACTAGTGAGTGACAGTATCCAAATTATTGCATTCCAATGCTTGAGATTTCGATTAGCGAATGCTACTACTAGTGAGTGACAGTATTCGAATTATTGCATTCGAATGCATGAGATTTCGATTAGCGAACACTACTACTAGTGAGTGACAGTATCCGAATTATTGCATTCGAATGCAAGAGATTTCGATTAGCGAATACTACTACTAGTGAGTGACAGTATCCGAGAACTTGCTTTCGAAAGCAAGAGATTTCGATTAGCGAATACTACTACTAGTGAGTAACAGTATCCGAGAACTTGCATTCGAATGCATGAGATTTCGATTAGCGAATACTACTACTAGTGAGTTACAGTATCCGAGAACTTGCATTCGAATGCATGAGATTTCGATTAGCGAATACTACTACTAGTGAGTGACAGTATCCGAGAACTTGCATTCGAATTCATGAGATTTCGTTTAGCGAATACTACTAGTAGTGAGTGACAGTATCCGAGAACTTGCATTCGAATGCATGAGATTTCGATTAGCGAATACTACTACTAGTGAGTGACAGTATCCGAGAACTTGCATTCGAATGCATGAGATTTCGATTAGCGAATACTACTACTAATGAGTGACAGTATCCGAATTATTGCATTCGAATGCATGAAATTTCGATTAGCGAATACTACTACTAGTGAGTGACAGTATCCGAATTATTGCATTCGAATGCAAGAAATTTCGATTAGCGAATACTACTACTAGTGAGTGACAGTATCCGAATTATTGCATTCGAATGCATGAAATTTCGATTAGCGAATACTACCACTAGTGAGTGACAGTATCCGAATTATTGCATTCGAATGCATGAAATTTCGATTAGCGAATACTACTACTAGTGAGTGACAGTATCCCAGAACTTGCATTCGAATGCATGAGATTTCGATTAGCGAATACTACTACTAGTGAGTGACAGTATTCGAGAACTTGCATTCGAATGCATGACATTTCGATTAGCGAATACTACTACTAATGAGTGACAGTATCCGAATTATTGCATTCGAATGCATGAAATTTCGATTAGCAAACACTACTACTAGTGAGTGACAGTATCCGAATTATTGCATTCGAATGCATGAGATTTAAAGTAGCGAATACTACTACTAGTGAGTGACAGTATCCGAGAACTTGCATTCGAATGCAAGAGATCTCGATTAGCGAATACTACTACTAGTGAGTGACAGTATCCGAGAACTTGCATTCGAATGCATGAGATTTCGATTAGCGAATACTACTACTAGTGAGTGACAGTATCCGAGAACTTGCATTCGAATGCATGAGATTTCGATTAGCGAATACTACTACTAGTGAGAGACAGAATCCGAGAACCTGCATTCGAATGCATTAGATTTCGATTAGCGAATACTACTACTAGTGAGTGACAGTATCCGAGAACTTGCATTCGAATGCATGAGATTTCGATTAGCGAATACTACTACTAGTGAGTGACAGTATCCAAATTATTGCATTCGAATGCATGAAATTTCGATTAGCGAATACTACTACTAGTGAGTGACAGTATCCGAATTATTGCATTCGAATGCATGAAATTTCGATTAGCGAATACTACTACTAGTGAGTGACAGTATCCGAATTATTGCATTCGAATTCATGAAACTTCGATTAGCGAATACTACTACTAGTGAGTGACAGTATCCGAATTATTGCATTCGAATGCATGAAATTTCGATTAGCGAATACTACTACTAGTGAGTGACAGTATCCCAGAACTTGCATTCGAATGCATGAGATTTCGATTAGCGAATACTACTACTAGTGAGTGACAGTATCCGAGAACTTGTATTCGAATGCATGAGATTTCGATTAGCGAATACTACTACTAGTGAGTGACAGTATCCAAATTATTGCATTCGAATGCAAGAAATTTCGATTAGCGAACACCACTACTAGTGAATGACAGTATCCGAATTATTGCATTCGAATGCATGAGATTTCGACTAGCGAATACTACTACTAGTGAGTGACAGTATCCGAGAACTTGCATTCGAATGCATGAGAATTCGATTAGCGAATACTACTACTAGTGAGTGACAGTATCCGAGAACTTGCATTCGAATGCAAGCGATTTCGATTAGCGAATACTACTACTAGTGAGTGACAGTATCCGAATTATTGCATTCGAATGCAAGAAATTTCGATTAGCGAATACTACTACTAGTGAGTGACAGTATCCGAATTATTGCATTCGAATGCCTGAGATTTCGATTAGCGAATACTACTACTAGTGAGTGACAGTATCCGAATTATTGCATTCGAATGCAAGAAATTTCGATTAGCGAATACTACTACTAGTGAGTGACAGTATCCGAGAACTTGCATTCGAGTGCAAGAGATTTCGATTACTCAATACTACTACGAGTGAGTGACAGTATCCGAGAACTTGCATTCGAATGCATGAGAATTCGATTAGCGAATACTACTACTAGTGAGTGACAGTATCCGAGAACTTGCATTCGAATGCAAGAGATTTCGATTAGCGAATACTACTACTAGTGACTGACAGTATCCGAGAGCTTGCATTCGAATGCAAGAGATTTCGATTAGCGAATACTACTACTAGTGAGTGACAGTATCCGAATTATTGCATTCGAATGCATGAGATTTCGATTAGCGAATACTACTACTAGTGAATGACAGTATCCGAGAACTTACATTCGAAAGCAAGAGATTTCGATTAGCGAATACTACTACTAGTGAGTGACAGTATCCGAGAACTTGCATTCGAATGCAAGAGATTTCGATTAGCGAATACTACTATTAGTGAGTGACAATATCCAAATTATTGCATTCGAATGCATGAGATTTCGATTAGCGAATACTACTACTAGTGAGTGACAGTATCCGAGAACTTGCATTCGAATGCAAGAGATTTCGATTAGCGAATACTACTACTAGTGAGTGACAGTATCCGAGAACTTGCATTCGAATGCATGAGATTTCGATTAGCGAATACTACTACTAGTGAGTGACAGTATCCCAGAACTTGCATTCGAATGCATGAGATTTCGATTAGCGAATACTACTACTAGTGAGTGACAGTATCCGAATTATTGCATTCGAATGCAAGAGACTTCGATTAGTGAATACTACTACTAGTGAGTAACAGTATCCGAGAACTTGCATTCGAATGCATGAAATTTCGATTAGCGAATACTACTACTAGTGAGTGACAGTATCCGAGAACTTGCATTCGAATGCAAGAGATTTCGATTAGCGAATACTACTACTAGTGAGTGACAGTATCCGAGAACTTGCATTCGAATGCATGAGATTTCGATTAGCGAATACTACCACTAGTGAGTGACAGTATCCGAGAACTTGTATTCGAATGAATGAGACTTCGATTAGCGAATACTACTACTAGTGAGTGACAGTATCCGAGAACTTGCATTCGAATGCAAGAGATTTCGATTAGCGAATACTACTACTAGTGAGTGACAGTATCCGAGAACTTGCATTCGAATGCATGAGATTTCGATTAGCGAATACTACTACTAGTGAGTGACAGTATCCGAATTATTGCATTCGAATGCAAGAGATTTCGATTAGCGAATACTACTACTAGTGAGTGACAGTATCCGAGAACTTGCATTCGAATGCATGAGATTTCGATTAGCGAATACTATTACTAATGAGTGAGAGTATCCGAATTATTGCATTCGAATGCATGAAATGTCGATTAGCGAATACTACTACTAGTGAGTGACAGTATCCGAATTATTGCATTCGAATGCATGAGATTTCAATTAGCGAATACTACTACTAGTGAGTGACAGTATCCGAGAACTTGCATTCGAATGCAAGAGATTTCGATTAGCGAATACTACTACTAGTGAGTGACAGTATCCGAGAACTTGCATTCGAATGCATGAGATTTCGATTAGCGAATACTACTACTAGTGAGTGACAGTATCCAAATTATTGCATTCGAATGCATGAAATTTCGATTAGCGAATACTACTACTAGTGAGTGACAGTATCCGAATTATTGCATTCGAATGAATGAAATTTCGATTAGCGAATACTACTAGTAGTGAGTGACAGTATCCGAGAACTTGCATTCGAATGCATGAAATTTCGATTAGCGAATACTACCACTAGTGAGTGACAGTATCCGAATTATTGCATTCGAATGCATGAAATTTCGATTAGCGAATACTACTACTAGTGAGTGACAGTATCCCAGAACTTGCATTCGAATGCATGAGATTTCGATTAGCGAATACTACTACTAGTGAGTGACAGTATCCGAGAACTTGCATTCGAATGCATGAGATTTCGATTAGCGAATACTACTACTAGTGAGTGACAGTATCCGAGAACTTGCATTCGAATGCATGAGATTTCGATTAGCGAATACTACTACTAGTGAGAGACAGAATCCGAGAACCTGCATTCGAATGCATTAGATTTCGATTAGCGAATACTACTACTAGTAGGTGACAGTATCCGAATTATTGCATTCGAATGCATGAAATTTCGATTAGCAAATACTACTACTAGTGAGTGACAGTATCCCAGAACTTGCGTTCGAGTGCATGAGATTTCGATTTGCGAATACTACTACTAGTGAGTGGCAGTATCCGAATAATTGCATTCGAATGCATGAAATTTCGATTAGCGAATACTACTACTAGTGAGTGACAGTATCCGAATTATTGCATTCGAATTCATGAAATTTCGATTAGCGATTACTACTACTAGTGAGTGACAGTATCCCAGAACTAGCATTCGAATGCATGAGATTTCGATTAGCGAATACTACTACTAGTGAGTGACAGAATCCGAGAACTTGCATTCGAATGCATGAGATTTCGATTAGCGAATACTACTACTAGTGAGTGACAGTATCCGAGAACTTGCATTCGAATGCATGAGATTTCGATTAGCGAATACTACTACTAGTGAGTGACAGTATCCAAATTATTGCATTCGAATGCAAGAAATTTCGATTAGCGAACACCACTACTAGTGAATGACAGTATCCGAATTATTGCATTCGAATGCATGAGATTTCGACTAGCGAATACTACTACTAGTGAGTGACAGTATCCGAGAACTTGCATTCGAATGCATGAGAATTCGATTAGCGAATACTACTACTAGTGAGTGACAGTATCCGAGAACTTGCATTCGAATGCAAGAGATTTCGATTAGCGAATACTACTACTAGTGAGTGACAGTATCCGAGTTATTGCATTCGAATGCCTGAGATTTCGATTAGCGAATACTACTACTAGTGAGTGACAGTATCCGAATTATTGCATTCGAATGCAAGAAATTTCGATTAGCGAATACTACTACTAGTGAGTAACAGTATCCGAGAACTTGCATTCGAATGCAAGAGATTTCGATTAGCGAATACTACTACTAGTGACTGACAGTATCCGAGAGCTTGCATTCGAATGCAAGAGATTTCGATTAGCGAATACTACTACTAGTGAGTGACAGTATCCGAATTATTGCATTCGAATGCATGAGATTTCGATTAGCGAATACTACTACTAGTGAGTGACAGTATCCGAGAACTTGCATTCGAATGCAAGAGATTTCGATTAGCGAATACTACTACTAGTGAGTGACAGTATCCGAGAACTTGCATTCGAATGCAAGAGATTTCGATTAGCGAATACTACTACTAGTGAG
Source organism: Tenodera sinensis (assembly GCA_030765045.1). Lineage (NCBI taxonomy): Eukaryota > Metazoa > Arthropoda > Insecta > Mantodea > Mantidae > Tenodera > Tenodera sinensis. Next base: position 2,455,762 of record JAUKNM010000016.1, read on the forward strand.
TGACAGTATCCGAGAACTTGCATTCGAATGCAAGAGATTTCGATTAGCGAATACTACTACTAGTGAGTGACAGTATCCGAATTATTGCATTAGAATTCATGAAATTTCGATTAGCGATTACTACTACTAGTGAGTGACAGTATCCCAGAGCTTGCATTCGAATGCATGAGATTTCGATTAGCGAATACTACTACTAGTGGGTGACAGTATCCGGATTATTGCATTCGAATGCATGAGATTTCGATTAGCGAATACTACTACTAGTGAGTAACAGAATCCGAGAACTTGCATTCGAATGCATCAGATTTCGATTAGCGAATACTACTACTAGTGAGTGACAGTATCCGAGAACTTGCATTCGAATGCATGAGATTTCGATTAGCGAATACTACTACTAGTGAGTGACAGTATCCAAATTATTGCATTCGAATGCATGAAATTTCGATTAGCGAATACTACTACTAGTGAGTGACAGTATCCGAATTATTGCATTCGAATGCATGAAATTTCGATTAGCGAATACTACTACTAGTGAGTGACAGTATCCGAATTATTGCATTCGAATGCATGAAACTTCGATTAGCGAATACTACTACTAGTGAGTGACAGTATCCGAATTATTGCATTCGAATGCATGAAATTTCGATTAGCGAATACTACTACTAGTGAGTGACAGTATCCCAGAACTTGCATTCGAATGCATGAGATTTCGATTAGCGAATACTACGACTAGTGAGTGACAGTATCCGAGAACTTGCATTCGAATGCATGAGATTTCGATTAGCGAATACTATTACTAATGAGTGACAGTATCCGAATTATTGCATTCGAATGCATGAAATTTCGATTAGCGAATACTACTACTAGTGGGTGACAGTATCCGAATTATTGCATTCGAATGCATGAGATTTCAATTAGCGAATACTACTACTAGTGAGTGACAGTATCCGAGAACTTGCATTCGAATGCAAGAGATTTCGATTAGCGAATACTACTACTAGAGAGTGACAGTATCCGAGAACTTGCATTCGAATGCATGAGATTTCGATTAGCGAATACTACTACTAGTGAGTGACAGTATCCAAATTATTGCATTCGAATGCATGAAATTTCGATTAGCGAATACTACTACTAGTGAGTGACAGTATCCGAATTATTGCATTCGAATGCATGAAATTTCGATTAGCGAATACTACTACTAGTGAGTGATAGTATCCGAATTATTGCATTCGAATGCATGAAATTTCGATTAGCGAATACTACCACTAGTGAGTGACAGTATCCGAATTATTGCATTCGAATGCATGAAATTTCGATTAGCGAATACTACTACTAGTGAGTGACAGTATCCGAGAACTTGCATTCGAATGCATGACATTTCGATTAGCGAATACTACTACTAATGAGTGACAGTATCCGAATTATTGCATTCGAATGCATGGAATTTCGATTAGCAAATACTACTACCAGTGAGTGACAGTATCCGAATTATTGCATTCGAATGCATGAGATTTCAAGTAGCGAATACTACTACTAGTGAGTGACAGTATCCGAGAACTTCATTCGAATGCAAGAGATCTCGATTAGCGAATACTACTACTAGTGAGAGACAGAATCCGAGAACTTGCATTCGAATGCATGAGATTTCGATTAGCGAATACTACTACTAGTGAGTGAAAGTATCCGAGAACTTGCATTCGAATGCATGAGATTTCGATTAGCGAATACTACTACTAGTGAGTGACAGTATCCGAGAACTTGCATTCGAATGCAAGAGATCTCGATTAGCGAATACTACTACTAGTGAGTGACAGTATCCGAGAACTTGCATTCGAATGCATGAGATTTCGATTAGCGAATACTACTACTAGTGAGAGACAGAATCCGAGAACCTGCATTCGAATGAATTAGATTTCGATTAGCGAATACTACTACTAGTAGGTGACAGTATCCGAATTATTGCATTCGAATGCATGAAATTTCGATTAGCAAATACTACTACTAGTGAATGACAGTATCCCAGAACTTGCATTCGAATGCATGAGATTTCGATTTGCGAATACTACTACTAGTGAGTGACAGTATCCGAATTATTGCATTCGAATGCATGAAATCTCGATTAGCGAATACTACTACTAGTGAGTGACAGTATCCGAATTATTGCATTCGAATTCATGAAATTTCGATTAGCGATTACTACTACTAGTGAGTGACAGTATCCCAGAACTAGCATTCGAATGCATGAGATTTCGATTAGCGAATACTACTACTAGTGAGTAACAGTATCCGGATTATTGCATTCGAATGCATGAGACTTCGATTAGCGAATACTACTACTAGTGAGTGACAGAATCCGAAAACTTGCATTCGAATGCATGAGATTTCGATTAGCGAATACTACTACTAGTGAGTGACAGTATCCGAGAACTTGCATTCGAATGCATGAGATTTCGATTAGCGAATACTACTACTAGTGAGTGACAGTATCCAAATTATTGCATTCAAATGCATCAAATTTCGATTAGCGAATACTACTACTAGTGGGTGACAGTATCCGAATTATTGCATTCGAATGCATGAAATTTCGATTAGCGAATACTACCACTAGTGAGTGACAGTATCCGAATTATTGCATTCGAATGCATGAAATTTCAATTAGCGAATACTACTACTAGTGAGTGACAGTATCCGAATTATTGCATTCGAATGCATGAAATTTCGATTAGCGAATACTACTACTAGTGAGTGACAGTATCCCAGAACTTGCATTCGAATGCATGAGATTTCGATTAGCGAATACTACTACTAGTGAGTGACAGTATCCGGATTATTGCATTCGAATGCATGAGATTTCGATTAGCGAATACTTCTACTAATGAGTGACAGTATCCGAGAACTTGCATTCGAATGCATGAGATTTCGATTAGCGAATACTACTACTAGTGAGTGACAGTATCCGAGAACTTGAATTCGAATGCATGAGATTTCGATTAGTGAATACTATTACTAGTGAGTGACAGTATCCGAATTATTGCATTCGAATGCAAGAGATTTCGATTAGCGAATACTACCACTAGTGAGTGACAGTATCCGAGAACTTGCATTCGAATGCATGAGATTTCGATTAGCGAATACTACTACTAGTGAGTGACAGTATCCGAATTATTGCATTCGAATGCATGAGATTTAATTTACGAATACTACTACTAGTGAGTGACAGTATCCGAATTATTGCATTCGAATGCATGAGATTTCGATTAGCGAATACTTCTACTAATGAGTGACAGTATCCGAGAACTTGCATTCGAATGCATGAGATTTCGATTAGCGAATACTACTACTAGTGAGTGACAGTATCCGAGAACTTGAGTTCGAATGCATGAGATTTCGATTAATGAATACTATTACTAGTGAGTGACAGTATCCGAATTATTGCATTCGAATGCAAGAGATTTCGATTAGCGAATACTACCACTAGTGAGTGACAGTATCCGAGAACTTGCATTCGAATGCATGAGATTTTGATAAGCGAATACTACTACTAGTGAGTGACAGTATCCAAATTATTGCATTCAAATGCATGAGATTTCGATTAGCGAATACTACTACTATTGAGTGACAGTATCCGAGAACGTGCATTCGAATGCATGAGATTTCGATTGGCGAATACTACTACTAGTGAGTGACAGTATCCAAATTATTGCATTCCAATGCTTGAGATTTCGATTAGCGAATGCTACTACTAGTGAGTGACAGTATTCGAATTATTGCATTCGAATGCATGAGATTTCGATTAGCGAACACTACTACTAGTGAGTGACAGTATCCGAATTATTGCATTCGAATGCAAGAGATTTCGATTAGCGAATACTACTACTAGTGAGTGACAGTATCCGAGAACTTGCTTTCGAAAGCAAGAGATTTCGATTAGCGAATACTACTACTAGTGAGTAACAGTATCCGAGAACTTGCATTCGAATGCATGAGATTTCGATTAGCGAATACTACTACTAGTGAGTTACAGTATCCGAGAACTTGCATTCGAATGCATGAGATTTCAATTAGCGAATACTACTACTAGTGAGTGACAGTATCCGAGAACTTGCATTCGAATTCATGAGATTTCGTTTAGCGAATACTACTAGTAGTGAGTGACAGTATCCGAGAACTTGCATTCGAATGCATGAGATTTCGATTAGCGAATACTACTACTAGTGAGTGACAGTATCCGAGAACTTGCATTCGAATGCATGAGATTTCGATTAGCGAATACTACTACTAATGAGTGACAGTATCCGAATTATTGCATTCGAATGCATGAAATTTCGATTAGCGAATACTACTACTAGTGAGTGACAGTATCCGAATTATTGCATTCGAATGCAAGAAATTTCGATTAGCGAATACTACTACTAGTGAGTGACAGTATCCGAATTATTGCATTCGAATGCATGAGATTTCGATTAGCGAATACTACTACTAGTGAGTGACAGTATCCGAATTATTGAATTCGAATGCAAGAAATTTCGATTAGCGAATACTACTACTAGTGAGTGACAGAATCCGAGAACTTGCATTCGAATGCAAGAGATTTCGATTACTCAATACTACTACGAGTGAGTGACAGTATCCGAGAACTTGCATTCGAATGCATGAGAATTCGATTAGCGAATACTACTACTAGTGAGTGACAGTATCCGAGAACTTGCATTCGAATGCAAGAGATTTCGATTAGCGAATACTACTACTAGTGAGTGACAGTATCCGAGAGCTTGCATTCGAATGCAAGAGATTTCGATTAGAGAATACTACTACTAGTGAGTGACAGTATCCGAATTATTGCATTCGAATGCATGAAATTTCGATTAGCGAATACTACTACTAGTGAGTGACAGTATCCGAGAACTTGCATTCGAATGCAAGAGATTTCGATTAGCGAATACTACTACTAGTGAGTGACAGTATCCGAATTATTGCATTCGAATGCAAGAGATTTCGATTAGCGAATACTACTACTAGTGAGCGACAGTATCCGAGAACTTACATTCGAATGCAAGAGATTTCGATTAGCGAATACTACTACTAGTGAGTGACAGTATCCAAATTATTGCATTCGAATGCATGAGATTTCGATTAGCGAATACTACTACTAGTGGGTGACAGTATCCGAGAACTTGCATTCGAATGCAAGAGATTTCGATTAGCGAATACTACTACTAGTGAGTGACACTATCCGAGAACTTGCATTCGAATGCAAGAGATTTCAATTAGCGAATACTACTACTAGTGAGTGACAGTATCCGAATTATTGCATTCGAATTCATGAAATTTCGATTAGCGATTACTACTACTAGTGAGTGACAGCATCCCAGAACTTGCATTCGAATGCATGAGATTTCCATTAGCGAATACTACTACTAGTGGGTGACAGTATCCGGATTATTGCATTCGAATGCATGAGATTTCGATTAGCGAATACTACTACTAGTGAGTGACAGAATCCGAGAACTTGCATTCGAGTGCATGAGATTTCGATTAGCGAATACTACTACTAGTGAGTGACAGTATCCGAGAACTTGCATTCGAATGCATGAGATTTCGATTAGCGAATAATACTACTAGTGAGTGACAGTATCCAAATTATTGCATTCGAATGCATGAAATTTCGATTAGCGAATACTACTACTAGTGAGTGACAGTATCCGAATTATTGCATTCGAATGCATGAAATTTCGATTAGCGAATACTACTACTAGTGAGTGACAGTATCCGAATTATTGCATTTGAATGCATGAGATTTCAATTAGCGAATACTACTACTAGTGAGTGACAGTATCCGAGAACTTGCATTCGAATGCATGAGATTTCGATTAGCGAATACTACTACTAGTGAGTGACAGTATCCGAGAACTTGCATTCGAATGCATGAGATTTCGATTAGCGAATACTATTACTAATGAGTGACAGTATCCGAATTATTGCATTCGAATGCATGAAATTTCGATTAGCGAATACTACTACTAGTGAGTGATAGTATCCGAGAACTTGCATTCCAATGCATGAGATTTCGATTAGCGAATACTACTACTAGTGAGTGACAGTATCCGAGAACTTGCATTCGAATGCAAGAGATTTCGATTAGCGAATACTACTACTAGTGAGTGACAGTATCCGAGAACTTGCATTCGAATGCATGAGATTTCGATTAGCGAATACTACTACTAGTGAGTGACAGTATCCAAATTATTGCATTCGAATGCATGAAATTTCGATTAGCGAATACTACTACTAGTGAGTGACAGTATCCGAATTATTGCATTCGAATGCATGAAATTTCGATTAGCGAATACTACTACTAGTGAGTGACAGTATCCGAATTATTGCATTCGAATGCATGAAATTTCGATTAGCGAATACTACCACTAGTGAGTGACAGTATCCGAATTATTGCATTCGAATGCATGAAATTTCGATTAGCAAATACTACTACTAGTGAGTGACAGTATCCGAGAACTTGCATTCGAATGCATGAGATTTCGATTAGCGAATACTACTACTAGTGAGTGACAGTATCCGAGAACTTGCATTCGGATGCATGAGATTTCGATTAGCGAATACTACTACTAATGAGTGACAGTATCCGAATTATTGCATTCGAATGCATGAAATTTCGATTAGCGAATACTACTACTAGTTAGTAACAGTATCCGAATTATTGCAATCGAATGCATGAAATTTCGATTAGCGAATACTACTACTAGTGAGTGACAGTATCCGAATTATTGCATTCGAATGCATGAAATTTCGATTAGCGAATACTACCACTAGTGAGTGACAGTATCCGAATTATTGCATTCGAATGCATGAAATTTCGATTAGCGAATACTACTACTAGTGAATGACAGTATCCGAGAACTTGCATTCGAATGCATGAGATTTCGATTAGCGAATACTACTACTAGTGAGTGACAGTATCCGAGAACTTGCATTCGGTTGCATGAGATTTCAATTAGCGAATAGTACTACTAATGAGTGACAGTATCCGAATTATTGCATTCGAATGCATAAAATTTCGATTAGCGAATACTACTACTAGTGAGTGACAGTATCCGAATTATTGCATTCGAATGCATGAGATTTCAAGTAGCGAATACTACTACTAGTGAGTGTCAGTATCCGAGAACTTGCATTCGAATGCAAGAGATCTCGATCAGCGAATACTACTACTAGTGAGTGACAGTATCCGAGAACTTGCATTCAAATGCATGAGATTTCGATTAGCGAATACTACTACTAATGAGTGACAGTATCCGAATTATTGCATTCGAATGCATGAAATTTCGATTAGCGAATACTACTACTAGTGAGTGACAGTATCCGAATTATTGCATTCGAATGCATGAGATTTCAAGTAGCTAATACTACTACTAGGAGTGACAGTATCCGAGAACTTGCATTCGAATGCAAGAGATCTCGATTAGCGAATACTACTACTAGTGAGTGACAGTATCCGAGAACCTGCATTCGAATGCATTAGATTTCGATTAGCGAATACTACTACTAGTAGGTGACAGTATCCGAATTATTGCATTCGAATGCATGAAATTTCGATTAGCAAATACTACTACTAGTGAGTGACAGTATCCCAGAACTTGCATTCGAATGCATGAGATTTCGATTTGTGAATACTACTACTAGTGAGTGACAGTATCCGAATTATTGCATTCGAATGCATGAAATTTCGATTAGCGAATACTACTACTAGTGAGTGACAGTATCCGAATTATTGCATTCGAATTCATGAAATTTCGATTAGCGATTACTACTACTAGTGAGTGACAGTATTCCAGAACTAGCATTCGAATGCATGAAATTTCGACTAGTGAATACTACCACTAGTGAGTGACAGTATCCGGATTATTGCATTCGAATGCATGAGATTTCGATTAGCGAATACTACTACTAGTGAGTGACAGAATCCGAGAACTTGCATTCGAATGCATGAGATTTCGATTAGCGAATACTGCTACTAGTGAGTGACAGTATCCGAGAACTTGCATTCGAATGCATGAGATTTCGATTAGCGAATACTACTACTAGTGAGTGACAGTATCCAAATTATTGCATTCGAATGCATCAAATTTCGATTAGCGAATACTACTACTAGTGAGTGACAGTATCCGAATTATTGCATTCGAATGCATGAAATTTCGATTAGCGAATACTACCACTAGTGAGTGACAGTATCCGAATTATTGCATTCGAATGCATGAAATTTCGATTAACGAATACTACTACTAGTGAGTGACAGTATCCGAATTATTGCATTCGAATGCATGAAATTTCGATTAGCGAATACTACTACTAGTGAGTGACAGTACCGCAGAACTTGCATTCGAATGCATGAGATTTCGATTAGCGAATACTACTACTAGTGAGTGACAGTATCCGGATTATTGCATTCGAATGCATGAAATTTCGATTAGCGAATACTACTACTAGTGAGTGACAGTATCCGAATTATTGCATTCGAATGCATGAGATTTCAATTAGCGAATACTACTACTAGTGAGTGACAGTATCCGAGAACTTGCATTCGAATGCATGAGATTTCGATTAGCGAATACTACTACTAGTGAGTGACAGTATCCGAGAACTTGCATTCGAATGCATGAGATTTCGATTAGCGAATACTACTACTAGTGAGTGACAGTATCCAAATTATTGCATTCGAATGCATGAGATTTCGATTAGCGAATACTACTACTAGTGGGTGACAGTATCCGAGAACTTGCATTCGAATGCAAGAGATTTCGATTAGCGAATACTACTACTAGTGAGTGACAGTATCCGAGAACTTGCATTCGAATGCAAGAGATTTCAATTAGCGAATACTACTACTAGTGAGTGACAGTATCCGAATTATTGCATTCGAATTCATGAAATTTCGATTAGCGATTACTACTACTAGTGAGTGACAGTATCCCAGAACTTGCATTCGAATGCATGAGATTTCCATTAGCGAATACTACTACTAGTGGGTGACAGTATCCGGATTATTGCATTCGAATGCATGAGATTTCGATTAGCGAATACTACTACTAGTGAGTGACAGAATCCGAGAACTTGCATTCGAGTGCATGAGATTTCGATTAGCGAATACTACTACTAGTGAGTGACAGTATCCGAGAACTTGCATTCGAATGCATGAGATTTCGATTAGCGAATAATACTACTAGTGAGTGACAGTATCCAAATTATTGCATTCGAATGCATGAAATTTCGATTAGCGAATACTACTACTAGTGAGTGACAGTATCCGAATTATTGCATTCCAATGCATGAAATTTCGATTAGCGAATACTACTACTAGTGAGTGACAGTATACGAATTATTGCATTCGAATGCATGAGATTTCAATTAGCGAATACTACTACTAGTGAGTGACAGTATCCGAGAACTTGCATTCGAATGCATGAGATTTCGATTAGCGAATACTACTACTAGTGAGTGACAGTATCCGAGAACTTGCATTCGAATGCATGAGATTTCGATTAGCGAATACTATTACTAATGAGTGACAGTATCCGAATTATTGCATTCGAATGCATGAAATTTCGATTAGCGAATACTACTACTAGTGAGTGATAGTATCCGAGAACTTGCATTCCAATGCATGAGATTTCGATTAGCGAATACTACTACTAGTGAGTGACAGTATCCGAGAACTTGCATTCGAATGCAAGAGATTTCGATTAGCGAATACTACTACTAGTGAGTGACAGTATCCGAGAACTTGCATTCGAATGCATGAGATTTCGATTAGCGAATACTACTACTAGTGAGTGACAGTATCCAAATTATTGCATTCGAATGCATGAAATTTCGATTAGCGAATACTACTACTAGTGAGTGACAGTATCCGAATTATTGCATTCGAATGCATGAAATTTCGATTAGCGAATACTACTACTAGTGAGTGACAGTATCCGAATTATTGCATTCGAATGCATGAAATTTCGATTAGCGAATACTACCACTAGTGAGTGACAGTATCCGAATTATTGCATTCGAATGCATGAAATTTCGATTAGCGAATACTACTACTAGTGAGTGACAGTATCCGAGAACTTGCATTCGAATGCATGAGATTTCGATTAGCGAATACTACTACTAGTGAGTGACAGTATCCGAGAACTTGCATTCGGATGCATGAGATTTCGATTAGCGAATACTACTACTAATGAGTGACAGTATCCGAATTATTGCATTCGAATGCATGAGATTTCGATTAGCGAATACTACTACTAGTGAGTGACAGTATCCGAGAACTTGCATTCGGTTGCATGAGATTTCAATTAGCGAATAGTACTACTAATGAGTGACAGTATCCGAATTATTGCATTCGAATGCATGAAATTTCGATTAGCGAATACTACTACTAGTGAGTGACAGTATCCGAATTATTGCATTCGAATGCATGAGATTTCAAGTAGCGAATACTACTACTAGTGAGTGTCAGTATCCGAGAACTTGCATTCGAATGCAAGAGATCTCGATCAGCGAATACTACTACTAGTGAGTGACAGTATCCGAGAACTTGCATTCAAATGCATGAGATTTCGATTAGCGAATACTACTACTAATGAGTGACAGTATCCGAATTATTGCATTCGAATGCATGAAATTTCGATTAGCGAATACTACTACTAGTGAGTGACAGTATCCGAATTATTGCATTCGAATGCATCAGATTTCAAGTAGCGAATACTACTACTAGGTGTGACAGTATCCGGGAACTTGCATTCGAATGCAAGAGATCTCGATTAGCGAATACTACTACTAGTGAGTGACAGTATCGGAGAACCTGCATTCGAATGCATTAGATTTCGATTAGCGAATACTACTACTAGTAGGTGACAGTATCCGAATTATTGCATTCGAATGCATGAAATTTCGATTAGCAAATACTACTACTAGTGAGTGACAGTATCCCAGAACTTGCATTCGAATGCATGAGATTTCGATTTGCGAATACTACTACTAGTGAGTGACAGTATCCGAATTATTGCATTCGAATGCATGAAATTTCGATTAGCGAATACTACTACTAGTGAGTGACAGTATCCGAATTATTGCATTCGAATTCATGAAATTTCGATTAGCGATTACTACTACTAGTGAGTGACAGTATTCCAGAACTAGCATTCGAATGCATGAAATTTCGACTAGTGAATACTACCACTAGTGAGTGACAGTATCCGGATTATTGCATTCGAATGCATGAGATTTCGATTAGCGAATACTACTACTAGTGAGTGACAGAATCCGAGAACTTGCATTCGAATGCATGAGATTTCGATTAGCGAATACTGCTACTAGTGAGTGACAGTATCCGAGAACTTGCATTCGAATGCATGAGATTTCGATTAGCGAATACTACTACTAGTGAGTGACAGTATCCAAATTATTGCATTCGAATGCATCAAATTTCGATTAGCGAATACTACTACTAGTGAGTGACAGTATCCGAATTATTGCATTCGAATGCATGAAATTTCGATTAGCGAATACTACCACTAGTGAGTGACAGTATCCGAATTATTGCATTCGAATGCATGAAATTTCGATTAACGAATACTACTACTAGTGAGTGACAGTATCCGAATTATTGCATTCGAATGCATGAAATTTCGATTAGCAAATACTACTACTAGTGAGTGACAGTATCCGAGAACTTGCATTCGAATGCATGAGATTTCGATTAGCGAATACTACTACTAGTGAGTGACAGTATCCGAGAACTTGCATTCGGATGCATGAGATTTCGATTAGCGAATACTACTACTAATGAGTGACAGTATCCGAATTATTGCATTCGAATGCATGAAATTTCGATTAGCGAATACTACTACTAGTTAGTAACAGTATCCGAATTATTGCAATCGAATGCATGAAATTTCGATTAGCGAATACTACTACTAGTGAGTGACAGTATCCGAATTATTGCATTCGAATGCATGAAATTTCGATTAGCGAATACTACCACTAGTGAGTGACAGTATCCGAATTATTGCATTCGAATGCATGAAATTTCGATTAGCGAATACTACTACTAGTGAATGACAGTATCCGAGAACTTGCATTCGAATGCATGAGATTTCGATTAGCGAATACTACTACTAGTGAGTGACAGTATCCGAGAACTTGCATTCGGTTGCATGAGATTTCAATTAGCGAATAGTACTACTAATGAGTGACAGTATCCGAATTATTGCATTCGAATGCATAAAATTTCGATTCGCGAATACTACTACTAGTGAGTGACAGTATCCGAATTATTGCATTCGAATGCATGAGATTTCAAGTAGCGAATACTGCTACTAGTGAGTGTCAGTATCCGAGAACTTGCATTCGAATGCAAGAGATCTCGATCAGCGAATACTACTACTAGTGAGTGACAGTATCCGAGAACTTGCATTCAAATGCATGAGATTTCGATTAGCGAATACTACTACTAATGAGTGACAGTATCCGAATTATTGCATTCGAATGCATGAAATTTCGATTAGCGAATACTACTACTAGTGAGTGACAGTATCCGAATTATTGCATTCGAATGCATGAGATTTCAAGTAGCGAATACTACTACTAGGAGTGACAGTATCCGAGAACTTGCATTCGAATGCAAGAGATCTCGATTAGCGAATACTACTACTAGTGAGTGACAGTATCCGAGAACCTGCATTCGAATGCATTAGATTTCGATTAGCGAATACTACTACTAGTAGGTGACAGTATCCGAATTATTGCATTCGAATGCATGAAATTTCGATTAGCAAATACTACTACTAGTGAGTGACAGTATCCCAGAACTTGCATTCGAATGCATGAGATTTCGATTTGTGAATACTACTACTAGTGAGTGACAGTATCCGAATTATTGCATTCGAATGCATGAAATTTCGATTAGCGAATACTACTACTAGTGAGTGACAGTATCCGAATTATTGCATTCGAATTCATGAAATTTCGATTAGCGATTACTACTACTAGTGAGTGACAGTATTCCAGAACTAGCATTCGAATGCATGAAATTTCGACTAGTGAATACTACCACTAGTGAGTGACAGTATCCGGATTATTGCATTCGAATGCATGAGATTTCGATTAGCGAATACTACTACTAGTGAGTGACAGAATCCGAGAACTTGCATTCGAATGCATGAGATTTCGATTAGCGAATACTGCTACTAGTGAGTGACAGTATCCGAGAACTTGCATTCGAATGCATGAGATTTCGATTAGCGAATACTACTACTAGTGAGTGACAGTATCCATATTATTGCATTCGAATGCATCAAATTTCGATTAGCGAATACTACTACTAGTGAGTGACAGTATCCGAATTATTGCATTCGAATGCATGAAATTTCGATTAGCGAATACTACCACTAGTGAGTGACAGTATCCGAATTATTGCATTCGAATGCATGAAATTTCGATTAACGAATACTACTACTAGTGAGTGACAGTATCCGAATTATTGCATTCGAATGCATGAAATTTCGATTAGCGAATACTACTACTAGTGAGTGACAGTACCGCAGAACTTGCATTCGAATGCATGAGATTTCGATTAGCGAATACTACTACTAGTGAGTGACAGTATCCGGATTATTGCATTCGAATGCATGAAATTTCGATTAGCGAATACTACTACTAGTGAGTGACAGTATCCGAATTATTGCATTCGAATGCATGAGATTTCAATTAGCGAATACTACTACTAGTGAGTGACAGTATCCGAGAACTTGCATTCGAATGCATGAGATTTCGATTAGCGAATACTACTACTAGTGAGTGACAGTATCCGAGAACTTGCATTCGAATGCATGAGATTTCGATTAGCGAATACTACTACTAGTGAGTGACAGTATCCAAATTATTGCATTCGAATGCATGAGATTTCGATTAGCGAATACTACTACTAGTGGGTGACAGTATCCGAGAACTTGCATTCGAATGCAAGAGATTTCGATTAGCGAATACTACTACTAGTGAGTGACAGTATCCGAGAACTTGCATTCGAATGCAAGAGATTTCAATTAGCGAATACTACTACTAGTGAGTGACAGTATCCGAATTATTGCATTCGAATTCATGAAATTTCGATTAGCGATTACTACTACTAGTGAGTGACAGTATCCCAGAACTTGCATTCGAATGCATGAGATTTCCATTAGCGAACACTACTACTAGTGGGTGACAGTATCCGGATTATTGCATTCGAATGCATGAGATTTCGATTAGCGAATACTACTACTAGTGAGTGACAGAATCCGAGAACTTGCATTCGAGTGCATGAGATTTCGATTAGCGAATACTACTACTAGTGAGTGACAGTATCCGAGAACTTGCATTCGAATGCATGAGATTTCGATTAGCGAATAATACTACTAGTGAGTGACAGTATCCAAATTATTGCATTCGAATGCATGAAATTTCGATTAGCGAATACTACTACTAGTGAGTGACAGTATCCGAATTATTGCATTCCAATGCATGAAATTTCGATTAGCGAATACTACTACTAGTGAGTGACAGTATACGAATTATTGCATTCGAATGCATGAGATTTCAATTAGCGAATACTACTACTAGTGAGTGACAGTATCCGAGAACTTGCATTCGAATGCATGAGATTTCGATTAGCGAATACTACTACTAGTGAGTGACAGTATCCGAGAACTTGCATTCGAATGCATGAGATTTCGATTAGCGAATACTATTACTAATGAGTGACAGTATCCGAATTATTGCATTCGAATGCATGAAATTTCGATTAGCGAATACTACTACTAGTGAGTGATAGTATCCGAGAACTTGCATTCCAATGCATGAGATTTCGATTAGCGAATACTACTACTAGTGAGTGACAGTATCCGAGAACTTGCATTCGAATGCAAGAGATTTCGATTAGCGAATTCTACTACTAGTGAGTGACAGTATCCGAGAACTTGCATTCGAATGCATGAGATTTCGATTAGCGAATACTACTACTAGTGAGTGACAGTATCCAAATTATTGCATTCGAATGCATGAAATTTCGATTAGCGAATACTACTACTAGTGAGTGACAGTATCCGAATTATTGCATTCGAATGCATGAAATTTCGATTAGCGAATACTACTACTAGTGAGTGACAGTATCCGAATTATTGCATTCGAATGCATGAAATTTCGATTAGCGAATACTACCACTAGTGAGTGACAGTATCCGAATTATTGCATTCGAATGCATGAAATTTCGATTAGCGAATACTACTACTAGTGAGTGACAGTATCCGAGAACTTGCATTCGAATGCATGAGATTTCGATTAGCGAATACTACTACTAGTGAGTGACAGTATCCGAGAACTTGCATTCGGATGCATGAGATTTCGATTAGCGAATACTACTACTAATGAGTGACAGTATCCGAATTATTGCATTCGAATGCATGAGATTTCGATTAGCGAATACTACTACTAGTGAGTGACAGTATCCGAGAACTTGCATTCGGTTGCATGAGATTTCAATTAGCGAATAGTACTACTAATGAGTGACAGTATCCGAATTATTGCATTCGAATGCATGAAATTTCGATTAGCGAATACTACTACTAGTGAGTGACAGTATCCGAATTATTGCATTCGAATGCATGAGATTTCAAGTAGCGAATACTACTACTAGTGAGTGTCAGTATCCGAGAACTTGCATTCGAATGCAAGAGATCTCGATCAGCGAATACTACTACTAGTGAGTGACAGTATCCGAGAACTTGCATTCAAATGCATGAGATTTCGATTAGCGAATACTACTACTAATGAGTGACAGTATCCGAATTATTGCATTCGAATGCATGAAATTTCGATTAGCGAATACTACTACTAGTGAGTGACAGTATCCGAATTATTGCATTCGAATGCATGAGATTTCAAGTAGCGAATACTACTACTAGGTGTGACAGTATCCGGGAACTTGCATTCGAATGCAAGAGATCTCGATTAGCGAATACTACTACTAGTGAGTGACAGTATCGGAGAACCTGCATTCGAATGCATTAGATTTCGATTAGCGAATACTACTACTAGTAGGTGACAGTATCCGAATTATTGCATTCGAATGCATGAAATTTCGATTAGCAAATACTACTACTAGTGAGTGACAGTATCCCAGAACTTGCATTCGAATGCATGAGATTTCGATTTGCGAATACTACTACTAGTGAGTGACAGTATCCGAATTATTGCATTCGAATGCATGAAATTTCGATTAGCGAATACTACTACTAGTGAGTGACAGTATCCGAATTATTGCATTCGAATTCATGAAATTTCGATTAGCGATTACTACTACTAGTGAGTGACAGTATTCCAGAACTAGCATTCGAATGCATGAAATTTCGACTAGTGAATACTACCACTAGTGAGTGACAGTATCCGGATTATTGCATTCGAATGCATGAGATTTCGATTAGCGAATACTACTACTAGTGAGTGACAGAATCCGAGAACTTGCATTCGAATGCATGAGATTTCGATTAGCGAATACTGCTACTAGTGAGTGACAGTATCCGAGAACTTGCATTCGAATGCATGAGATTTCGATTAGCGAATACTACTACTAGTGAGTGACAGTATCCAAATTATTGCATTCGAATGCATCAAATTTCGATTAGCGAATACTACTACTAGTGAGTGACAGTATCCGAATTATTGCATTCGAATGCATGAAATTTCGATTAGCGAATACTACCACTAGTGAGTGACAGTATCCGAATTATTGCATTCGAATGCATGAAATTTCGATTAACGAATACTACTACTAGTGAGTGACAGTATCCGAATTATTGCATTCGAATGCATGAAATTTCGATTAGCGAATACTACTACTAGTGAGTGACAGTACCCCAGAACTTGCATTCGAATGCATGAGATTTCGATTAGCGAATACTACTACTAGTGAGTGACAGTATCCGGATTATTGCATTCGAATGCATGAGATTTCGATTAGCGAATACTTCTACTAGTGAGTGAGAGTATCCCAGAATTTGCATTCGAATGCATGAGATGTCGATTAGCGAATACTACTACTAGTGAGTGACAGTATCCGAGAACTTGAATTCGAATGCATGAGATTTCGATTAGTGAATACTATTACTAGTGAGTGACAGTATCCGAATTATTGCATTCGAATGCAAGAGATTTCGATTAGCGAATACTACCACTAGTGAGTGACAGTATCCGAGAACTTGCATTCGAATGCATGAGATTTCGATTAGCGAATACTACTACTAGTGAGTGACAGTATCCGAATTATTGCATTCGAATGCATGAGATTTCGATTAGCGAATACTACTACTAGTGAGTGACAGTATCCGAGAACGTGCATTCGAATGCATGAGATTTCGATTAGCGAATACTACTACTAGTGAGTGACAGTATCCAAATTATTGCATTCCAATGCTTGAGATTTCGATTAGCGAATACTACTACTAGTGAGTGACAGTATCCGAATTATTGCATTCGAATGCATGAGATTTCGATTAGCGAACACTACTACTAGTGAGTGACAGTATCCGAATTATTGCATTCGAATGCAAGAGATTTCGATTAGCGAATACTACTACTAATGAGTGACAGTATCCGAGAACTTGCTTTCGAATGCAAGAGATTTCGATTAGCGAATACTACTAATAGTGAGTAAGAGTATCCGAGAACTTGCATACGAATGCATGAGATTTCGATTAGCGAATACTACTACTAGTGAGTGACAGTATCCGAGAACTTGCATTCGAATGCATGAGATTTCGATTAGCGAATACTACTACTAGTGAGTTACAGTATCCGAGAACTTGCATTCGAATGCATGAGATTTCGATTAGCGAATACTACTACTAGTGAGTGACAGTATCCGAGAACTTACATTCGAATTCATGAGATTTCGATTAGCGAATACTACTAGTAGTAAGTGACAGTATCCGAGAACCTGCATTCGAATGCATGAGATTTCGATAAGCGAATACTACTACTAGTGAGTGACAGTATCCGAGAACTTGCATTAGAATGCATGAGATTTCGATTAGCGAATACTACTACTAATGGGTGACAGTATCCGAATTATTGCATTCGAATGCATGAAATTTCGATTAGCGAATACTACTACTAGTGAGTGACAGTATCCGAATTATTGCATTCGAATGCATGAGATTTCAATTAGCGAATACTACTACTAGTGAGAGACAGTATCCGAGAACTTGCATTCGAATGCAAGAGACTTCAATTAGCGAATACTACTACTAGTGAGTGACAGTATCCGAGAACTTGCATTCGAATGCATGAGATTTCGATTAGCGAATACTACTACTAGTGAGTGACAGTATCCGAGAACTTGCATTCGAATGCATGAGATTTCGATTAGCGAATACTACTACTAGTGAGAGACAGAATCCGAGAACTTGCATTCGAATGTATGAGATTTCGATTAGGGAATACTACTACTAGTGAGTGACAGTATCCGAATTATTGCATTCGAATTCATGAAATTTCGATTAGCGATTACTACTACTAGTGAGTGACAGTATCCCAGAACTTGCATTCGAATGCATGAGATTTCGATTAGCGAATACTACTACTAGTGAGTGACAGTATCCGGATTATTGCATTCGAATGCATGAGATTTCGATTAGCGAATACTACTACTAGTGAGTGACAGAATCCGAGAACTTGCATTCGAATGCATGAGATTTCGATTAGCGAATACTACTACTAGTGAGTGACAGTATCCGAGAACTTGCATTCGAATGCATGAGATTTCGATTAGCGAATACTACTACTAGTGAGTGACAGTATCCGAGAACTTGCATTCGAATGCATGAGATTTCGATTAGCGAATACTACTACTAGTGAGAGACAGAATCCGAGAACTTGCATTCGAATGCATTAGATTTCGATTAGCGAATACTACTACTAGTGAGTGACAGTATCCAAATTATTGCATTCGAATGCATCAAATTTCGATTAGCGAATACTACTACTAGTGAGTGACAGTATCCGAATTATTGCATTCGAATGCATGAAATTTCGATTAGCGAATACTACCACTAGTGAGTGACAGTATCCGAATTATTGCATTCGAATGCATGAAATTTCGATTAGCGAATACTACTACTACTGAGTGACAGTATCCCAGAACTTGCATTCGAATGCATGAGATTTCGATTAGCGAATACTACTACTAGTGAGTGACAGTATCCGGATTATTGCATTCGAATGCATGAGATTTCGATTAGCGAATACTTCTACTAGTGAGTGAGAGTATCCGAGAATTTGCATTCGAATGCATGAGATGTCGATTAGCGAATACTACTACTAGTGAGTGACAGTATCCGAATTATTGCATTCGAATGCATGAGATTTCGATTAGCGAATACTACTACTAGTGAGTGACAGTATCCGAGAACTTGCATTCGAATGCATGAGATTTCGATTAGCGAATACTACTACTAGTGAGTGACAGTATCCGAATTATTGCATTCGAATGCATGAGATTTCGATTAGCGAATACTACTACTAGTGAGTGACAGTATCCGAGAACGTGCATTCGAATGCATGAGATTTCGATTAGCGAATACTACTACTAATGAGTGACAGTATCCGAATTATTGCATTCGAATGCATGAAATTTCGATTAGCGAATACTACTACTAGTGAGTGACAGTATCCGAATTATTGCATTCGAATGCATGAGATTTCAATTAGCGAATACTACTACTAGTGAGTGACAGTATCCGAGAACTTGCATTCGAATGCAAGAGATTTCGATTAGCGAATACTACTACTAGTGAGTGACAGTATCCGAGAACTTGCATTCGAATGCATGAGATTTCGATTAGCGAATACTACTACTAGTGAGAGACAGAATCCGAGAACTTGCATTCGAATGTATGAGATTTCGATTAGGGAATACTACTACTAGTGAGTGACAGTATCCGAATTATTGCATTCGAATTCATGAAATTTCGATTAGCGATTACTACTACTAGTGAGTGACAGTATCCCAGAACTTGCAATCGAATGCATGAGATTTCGATTAGCGATTACTACTACTAGTGAGTGACAGTATCCCAGAACTTGCATTCGAATGCATGAGATTTCGATTAGCGAATACTACTTCTAGTGAGTGACAGTATCCGAATTATTGCATTCGAATTCATGAAATTTCGATTAGCGATTACTGCTACTAGTGAGTGACAGTATCCCAGAACTTGCGTTCGAATGCATGAGATTTCGATTAGCGAATACTACTACTAGTGAGTGACAGTATCCGGATTATTGCATTCGAATGCATGAGATTTCGATTAGCGAATTCTACTACTAGTGAGTGACAGAATCCGAGAACTTGCATTCGAATGCATGAGATTTCGATTAGCGAATACTACTACTAGTGAGTGACAGTATCCGAGAACTTGCATTCGAATGCATGAGATTTCGATTAGCGAATACTACTACTAGTGAGTGACAGTATCCGAGAACTTGCATTCGAATGCATGAGATTTCGATTAGCGAATACTACTACTAGTGAGAGACAGAATCCGAGAACTTGCATTCGAATGCATTAGATTTCGATTAGCGAATACTACTACTAGTGAGTGACAGTATCCGAATTATTGCATTCGAATGCATGAAATTTCGATTAGCAAATACTACTACTAGTGAGTGACAGTATCCCAGAACTTGCATTCGAATGCATATGATTTCGATTTGCGAATACTACTACTAGTGAGTGACAGTATCCGAATTATTGCATTCGAATGCATGAAATTTCGATTAGCGAATACTACTACTAGTGAGTGACAGTATCCGAATTATTGCATTCGAATTCATGAAACTTCGATTAGCGATTACTACTACTAGTGAGTGAAAGTATCCCAGAACTTGCATTCGAATGCATGAGATTTCGATTAGCGAATACTACTACTAGTGAGTGACAGTATCCGGATTATTGCATTCGAATGCATGAGATTTCGATTAGCGAATACTACTACTAGTGAGTGACAGAATCCGAGAACTTGCATTCGAATGCATGAGATTTCGATTAGCGAATACTACTACTAGTGAGTGACAGTATCCGAGAACTTGCATTCGAATGCATGAGATTTCGATTAGCGAATACTACTACTAGTGAGTGACAGTATCCGAGAACTTGCATTCGAATGCATGAGATTTCGATTAGCGAATACTACTACTAGTGAGAGACAGAATCCGAGAACTTGCATTCGAATGCATTAGATTTCGATTAGCGAATACTACTACTAGTGAGTGACAGTATCCAAATTATTGCATTCGAATGCATCAAATTTCGATTAGCGAATACTACTACTAGTGAGTGACAGTATCCGAATTATTGCATTCGAATGCATGAAATTTCGATTAGCGAATACTACCACTAGTGAGTGACAGTATCCGAATTATTGCATTCGAATGCATGAAATTTCGATTAGCGAATACTACTACTACTGAGTGACAGTATCCCAGAACTTGCATTCGAATGCATGAGATTTCGATTAGCGAATACTACTACTAGTGAGTGACAGTATCCGGATTATTGCATTCGAATGCATGAGATTTCGATTAGCGAATACTTCTACTAGTGAGTGAGAGTATCCGAGAATTTGCATTCGAATGCATGAGATGTCGATTAGCGAATACTACTACTAGTGAGTGACAGTATCCGAGAACTTGAATTCGAATGCATGAGATTTCGATTAGTGAATACTATTACTAGTGAGTGACAGTATCCGAATTATTGCATTCGAATGCAAGAGATTTCGATTAGCGAATACTACCACTAGTGAGTGACAGTATCCGAGAACTTGCATTCGAATGCATGAGATTTCGATTAGCGAATACTACTACTAGTGAGTGACAGTATCCGAATTATTGCATTCGAATGCATGAGATTTCGATTAGCGAATACTACTACTAGTGAGTGACAGTATCCGAGAACGTGCATTCGAATGCATGAGATTTCGATTAGCGAATACTACTACTAGTGAGTGACAGTATCCAAATTATTGCATTCCAATGCTTGAGATTTCGATTAGCGAATACTACTACTAGTGAGTGACAGTATCCGAATTATTGCATTCGAATGCATGAGATTTCGATTAGCGAACACTACTACTAGTGAGTGACAGTATCCGATTTATTGCATTCGAATGCAAGAGATTTCGATTAGCGAATACTACTACTAATGAGTGACAGTATCCGAGAACTTGCTTTCGAATGCAAGAGATTTCGATTAGCGAATACTATTACTAGTGAGTAACAGTATCCGAGAACTTGCATACGAATGCATGAGATTTCGATTAGCGAATACTACTACTAGTGAGTGACAGTATCCGAGAACTTGCATTCGAATGCATGAGATTTCGATTAGCGAATACTACTACTAGTGAGTTACAGTATCCGAGAACTTGCATTCGAATGCATGAGATTTCGATTAGCGAATACTACTACTAGTGAGTGACAGTATCCGAGAACTTGCATTCGAATTCATGAGACTTCGATTAGCGAATACTACTAGTAGTAAGTGACAGTATCCGAGAACCTGCATTCGAATGCATGAGATTTCGATTAGCGAATACTACTACTAGTGAGTGACAGTATCCGAGAAGTTGCATTCGAATGCATGAGATTTCGATTAGCGAATACTACTACTAATGAGTGACAGTATCCGAATTATTGCATTCGAATGCATGAAATTTCGATTAGCGAATACTACTACTAGTGAGTGACAGTATCCGAATTATTGCATTCGAATGCATGAGATTTCAATTAGCGAATACTACTACTAGTGAGTGACAGTATCCGAGAACTTGCATTCGAATGCAAGAGATTTCGATTAGCGAATACTACTACTAGTGAGTGACAGTATCCGAGAACTTGCATTCGAATGCATGAGATTTCGATTAGCGAATACTACTACTAGTGAGAGACAGAATCCGAGAACTTGCATTCGAATGTATGAGATTTCGATTAGGGAATACTACTACTAGTGAGTGACAGTATCCGAATTATTGCATTCGAATTCATGAAATTTCGATTAGCGAATACTACTACTAGTGAGTGACAGTATCCGAATTATTGCATTCGAATGCATGAAATTTCGATTAGCGAATACTACCACTAGTGAGTGACAGTATCCGAATTATTGCATTCGAATGCATGAAATTTCGATTAGCGAATACTACTACTACTGAGTGACAGTATCCCAGAACTTGCATTCGAATGCATGAGATTTCGATTAGCGAATACTACTACTAGTGAGTGACAGTATCCGGATTATTGCATTCGAATGCATGAGATTTCGATTAGCGAATACTTCTACTAGTGAGTGAGAGTATCCGAGAATTTGCATTCGAATGCATGAGATGTCGATTAGCGAATACTACTACTAGTGAGTGACAGTATCCGAGAACTTGAATTCGAATGCATGAGATTTCGATTAGTGAATACTATTACTAGTGAGTGACAGTATCCGAATTATTGCATTCGAATGCAAGAGATTTCGATTAGCGAATACTACCACTAGTGAGTGACAGTATCCGAGAACTTGCATTCGAATGCATGAGATTTCGATTAGCGAATACTACTACTAGTGAGTGACAGTATCCGAATTATTGCATTCGAATGCATGAGATTTCGATTAGCGAATACTACTACTAGTGAGTGACAGTATCCGAGAACGTGCATTCGAATGCATGAGATTTCGATTAGCGAATACTACTACTAGTGAGTGACAGTATCCAAATTGTTGCATTCCAATGCTTGAGATTTCGATTAGCGAATACTACTACTAGTGAGTGACAGTATCCGAATTATTGCATTCGAATGCATGAGATTTCGATTAGCGAACACTACTACTAGTGAGTGACAGTATCCGATTTATTGCATTCGAATGCAAGAGATTTCGATTAGCGAATACTACTACTAATGAGTGACAGTATCCGAGAACTTGCTTTCGAATGCAAGAGATTTCGATTAGCGAATACTACTACTAGTGAGTAACAGTATCCGAGAACTTGCATACGAATGCATGAGATTTCGATTAGCGAATACTACTACTAGTGAGTGACAGTATCCGAGAACTTGCATTCGAATGCATGAGATTTCGATTAGCGAATACTACTACTAGTGAGTTACAGTATCCGAGAACTTGCATTCGAATGCATGAGATTTCGATTAGCGAATACTACTACTAGTGAGTGACAGTATCCGAGAACTTGCATTCGAATTCATGAGACTTCGATTAGCGAATACTACTAGTAGTAAGTGACAGTATCCGAGAACCTGCATTCGAATGCATGAGATTTCGATTAGCGAATACTACTACTAGTGAGTGACAGTATCCGAGAAGTTGCATTCGAATGCATGAGATTTCGATTAGCGAATACTACTACTAATGAGTGACAGTATCCGAATTATTGCATTCGAATGCATGAAATTTCGATTAGCGAATACTACTACTAGTGAGTGACAGTATCCGAATTATTGCATTCGAATGCATGAGATTTCAATTAGCGAATACTACTACTAGTGAGTGACAGTATCCGAGAACTTGCATTCGAATGCAAGAGATTTCGATTAGCGAATACTACTACTAGTGAGTGACAGTATCCGAGAACTTGCATTCGAATGCATGAGATTTCGATTAGCGAATACTACTACTAGTGAGAGACAGAATCCGAGAACTTGCATTCGAATGTATGAGATTTCGATTAGGGAATACTACTACTAGTGAGTGACAGTATCCGAATTATTGCATTCGAATTCATGAAATTTCGATTAGCGATTACTACTACTAGTGAGTGACAGTATCCCAGAACTTGCAATCGAATGCATGAGATTTCGATTAGCGATTACTACTACTAGTGAGTGACAGTATCCCAGAACTTGCATTCGAATGCATGAGATTTCGATTAGCGAATACTACTTCTAGTGAGTGACAGTATCCGAATTATTGCATTCGAATTCATGAAATTTCGATTAGCGATTACTGCTACTAGTGAGTGACAGTATCCCAGAACTTGCGTTCGAATGCATGAGATTTCGATTAGCGAATACTACTACTAGTGAGTGACAGTATCCGGATTATTGCATTCGAATGCATGAGATTTCGATTAGCGAATTCTACTACTAGTGAGTGACAGAATCCGAGAACTTGCATTCGAATGCATGAGATTTCGATTAGCGAATACTACTACTAGTGAGTGACAGTATCCGAGAACTTGCATTCGAATGCATGAGATTTCGATTAGCGAATACTACTACTAGTGAGTGACAGTATCCGAGAACTTGCATTCGAATGCATGAGATTTCGATTAGCGAATACTACTACTAGTGAGAGACAGAATCCGAGAACTTGCATTCAAATGCATTAGATTTCGATTAGCGAATACTACTACTAGTGAGTGACAGTATCCGAATTATTGCATTCGAATGCATGAAATTTCGATTAGCAAATACTACTACTAGTGAGTGACAGTATCCCAGAACTTGCATTCGAATGCATATGATTTCGATTTGCGAATACTACTACTAGTGAGTGACAGTATCCGAATTATTGCATTCGAATGCATGAAATTTCGATTAGCGAATACTACTACTAGTGAGTGACAGTATCCGAATTATTGCATTCGAATTCATGAAACTTCGATTAGCGATTACTACTACTAGTGAGTGAAAGTATCCCAGAACTTGCATTCGAATGCATGAGATTTCGATTAGCGAATACTACTACTAGTGAGTGACAGTATCCGGATTATTGCATTCGAATGCATGAGATTTCAATTAGCGAATACTACTACTAGTGAGTGACAGTATCCGAGAACTTGCATTCGAATGCATGATATTTCGATTAGCGAATACTACTACTAGTGAGTGACAGTATCCGAATTATTGCATTCGAATTCATGAAATTTCGATTAGCGATTACTACTACTAGTGAGTGACAGTATCCCAGAACTTGCAATCGAATGCATGAGATTTCGATTAGCGATTACTACTACTAGTGAGTGACAGTATCCCAGAACTTGCATTCGAATGCATGAGATTTTTATTAGCGAATACTACTACTAGTGAGTGACAGTATCCAAATTATTGCATTCGAATGCATCAAATTTCGATTAGCGAATACTACTACTAGTGAGTGACAGTATCCGAATTATTGCATTCGAATGCATGAAATTTCGATTAGCGAATACTACCACTAGTGAGTGACAGTATCCGAATTATTGCATTCGAATGCATGAAATTTCGATTAGCGAATACTACTACTACTGAGTGACAGTATCCCAGAACTTGCATTCGAATGCATGAGATTTCGATTAGCGAATACTACTACTAGTGAGTGACAGTATCCGGATTATTGCATTCGAATGCATGAGATTTCGATTAGCGAATACTTCTACTAGTGAGTGAGAGTATCCGAGAATTTGCATTCGAATGCATGAGATGTCGATTAGCGAATACTACTACTAGTGAGTGACAGTATCCGAGAACTTGAATTCGAATGCATGAGATTTCGATTAGTGAATACTATTACTAGTGAGTGACAGTATCCGAATTATTGCATTCGAATGCAAGAGATTTCGATTAGCGAATACTACCACTAGTGAGTGACAGTATCCGAGAACTTGCATTCGAATGCATGAGATTTCGATTAGCGAATACTACTACTAGTGAGTGACAGTATCCGAATTATTGCATTCGAATGCATGAGATTTCGATTAGCGAATACTACTACTAGTGAGTGACAGTATCCGAGAACGTGCATTCGAATGCATGAGATTTCGATTAGCGAATACTACTACTAGTGAGTGACAGTATCCAAATTATTGCATTCCAATGCTTGAGATTTCGATTAGCGAATACTACTACTAGTGAGTGACAGTATCCGAATTATTGCATTCGAATGCATGAGATTTCGATTAGCGAACACTACTACTAGTGAGTGACAGTATCCGATTTATTGCATTCGAATGCAAGAGATTTCGATTAGCGAATACTACTACTAATGAGTGACAGTATCCGAGAACTTGCTTTCGAATGCAAGATATTTCGATTAGCGAATACTACTACTAGTGAGTAACAGTATCCGAGAACTTGCATACGAATGCATGAGATTTCGATTAGCGAATACTACTACTAGTGAGTGACAGTATCCGAGAACTTGCATTCGAATGCATGAGATTTCGATTAGCGAATACTACTACTAGTGAGTTACAGTATCCGAGAACTTGCATTCGAATGCATGAGATTTCGATTAGCGAATACTACTAGTAGTAAGTGACAGTATCCGAGAACCTGCATTCGAATGCATGAGATTTCGATTAGCGAATACTACTACTAGTGAGTGACAGTATCCGAGAAGTTGCATTCGAATGCATGAGATTTCGATTAGCGAATACTACTACTAATGAGTGACAGTATCCGAATTATTGCATTCGAATGCATGAAATTTCGATTAGCGAATACTACTACTAGTGAGTGACAGTATCCGAAGTATTGCATTCGAATGCATGAGATTTCAATTAGCGAATACTACTACTAGTGAGTGACAGTATCCGAGAACTTGCATTCGAATGCAAGAGATTTCGATTAGCGAATACTACTACTAGTGAGTGACAGTATCCGAGAACTTGCATTCGAATGCATGAGATTTCGATTAGCGAATACTACTACTAGTGAGAGACAGAATCCGAGAACTTGCATTCGAATGTATGAGATTTCGATTAGGGAATACTACTACTAGTGAGTGACAGTATCCGAATTATTGCATTCGAATTCATGAAATTTCGATTAGCGATTACTACTACTAGTGAGTGACAGTATCCCAGAACTTGCAATCGAATGCATGAGATTTCGATTAGCGATTACTACTACTAGTGAGTGACAGTATCCCAGAACTTGCATTCGAATGCATGAGATTTCGATTAGCGAATACTACTTCTAGTGAGTGACAGTATCCGAATTATTGCATTCGAATTCATGAAATTTCGATTAGCGATTACTGCTACTAGTGAGTGACAGTATCCCAGAACTTGCGTTCGAATGCATGAGATTTCGATTAGCGAATACTACTACTAGTGAGTGACAGTATCCGGATTATTGCATTCGAATGCATGAGATTTCGATTAGCGAATTCTACTACTAGTGAGTGACAGAATCCGAGAACTTGCATTCGAATGCATGAGATTTCGATTAGCGAATACTACTACTAGTGAGTGACAGTATCCGAGAACTTGCATTCGAATGCATGAGATTTCGATTAGCGAATACTACTACTAGTGAGTGACAGTATCCGAGAACTTGCATTCGAATGCATGAGATTTCGATTAGCGAATACTACTACTAGTGAGAGACAGAATCCGAGAACTTGCATTCGAATGCATTAGATTTCGATTAGCGAATACTACTACTAGTGAGTGACAGTATCCGAATTATTGCATTCGAATGCATGAAATTTCGATTATCAAATACTACTACTAGTGAGTGACAGTATCCCAGAACTTGCATTCGAATGCATATGATTTCGATTTGCGAATACTACTACTAGTGAGTGACAGTATCCGAATTATTGCATTCGAATGCATGAAATTTCGATTAGCGAATACTACTACTAGTGAGTGACAGTATCCGAATTATTGCATTCGAATTCATGAAACTTCGATTAGCGATTACTACTACTAGTGAGTGAAAGTATCCCAGAACTTGCATTCGAATGCATGAGATTTCGATTAGCGAATACTACTACTAGTGAGTGACAGTATCCGGATTATTGCATTCGAATGCATGAGATTTCAATTAGCGAATACTACTACTAGTGAGTGACAGTATCCGAGAACTTGCATTCGAATGCATGATATTTCGATTAGCGAATACTACTACTAGTGAGTGACAGTATCCGAATTATTGCATTCGAATTCATGAAATTTCGATTAGCGATTACTACTACTAGTGAGTGACAGTATCCCAGAACTTGCAATCGAATGCATGAGATTTCGATTAGCGATTACTACTACTAGTGAGTGACAGTATCCCAGAACTTGCATTCGAATGCATGAGATTTTTATTAGCGAATACTACTTCTAGTGAGTGACAGTATCCGAATTATTGCATTCGAATTCATGAAATTTCGATTAGCGATTACTACTACTAGTGAGTGACAGTATCCCAGAACTTGCATTCGAATGCATGAGATTTCGATTAGCGAATACTACTACTAGTGAGTGACAGTATCCGGATTATTGCATTCGAATGCATGAGATTTCGATTAGCGAATACTACTACTAGTGAGTGACAGAATCCGAGAACTTGCATTCGAATGCATGAGATTTCGATTAGCGAATACTACTACTAGTGAGTGACAGTATCCGAGAACTTGCATTCGAATGCATGAGATTTCGATTAGCGAATACTACTACTAGTGAGTGACAGTATCCGAGAACTTGCATTCGAATGCATGAGATTTCGATTAGCGATTACTACTACTAGTGAGAGACAGAATCCGAGAACTTGCATTCGAATGCATTAGATTTCGATTAGCGAATACTACTACTAGTGAGTGACAGTATCCAAATTATTGCATTCGAATGCATCAAATTTCGATTAGCGAATACTACTACTAGTGAGTGACAGTATCCGAATTATTGCATTCGAATGCATGAAATTTCGATTAGCGAATACTACCACTAGTGAGTGACAGTATCCGAATTATTGCATTCGAATGCATGAAATTTCGATTAGCGAATACTACTACTACTGAGTGACAGTATCCCAGAACTTGCATTCGAATGCATGAGATTTCGATTAGCGAATACTACTACTAGTGAGTGACAGTATCCGGATTATTGCATTCGAATGCATGAGATTTCGATTAGCGAATACTTCTACTAGTGAGTGAGAGTATCCGAGAATTTGCATTCGAATGCATGAGATGTCGATTAGCGAATACTACTACTAGTGAGTGACAGTATCCGAGAACTTGAATTCGAATGCATGAGATTTCGATTAGTGAATACTATTACTAGTGAGTGACAGTATCCGAATTATTGCATTCGAATGCAAGAGATTTCGATTAGCGAATACTACCACTAGTGAGTGACAGTATCCGAGAACTTGCATTCGAATGCATGAGATTTCGATTAGCGAATACTACTACTAGTGAGTGACAGTATCCGAATTTTTTGCATTCGAATGCATGAGATTTCGATTAGCGAATACTACTACTAGTGAGTGACAGTATCCGAGAACGTGCATTCGAATGCATGAGATTTCGATTAGCGAATACTACTACTAGTGAGTGACAGTATCCAAATTATTGCATTCCAATGCTTGAGATTTCGATTAGCGAATACTACTACTAGTGAGTGACAGTATCCGAATTATTGCATTCGAATGCATGAGATTTCGATTAGCGAACACTACTACTAGTGAGTGACAGTATCCGATTTATTGCATTCGAATGCAAGAGATTTCGATTAGCGAATACTACTACTAATGAGTGACAGTATCCGAGAACTTGCTTTCGAATGCAAGAGATTTCGATTAGCGAATACTACTACTAGTGAGTAACAGTATCCGAGAACTTGCATACGAATGCATGAGATTTCGATTAGCGAATACTACTACTAGTGAGTGACAGTATCCGAGAACTTGCATTCGAATGCATGAGATTTCGATTAGCGAATACTACTACTAGTGAGTTACAGTATCCGAGAACTTGCATTCGAATGCATGAGATTTCGATTAGCGAATACTACTACTAGTGAGTGACAGTATCCGAGAACTTGCATTCGAATTCATGAGACTTCGATTAGCGAATACTACTAGTAGTAAGTGACAGTATCCGAGAACCTGCATTCGAATGCATGAGATTTCGATTAGCGAATACTACTACTAGTGAGTGACAGTATCCGAGAAGTTGCATTCGAATGCATGAGATTTCGATTAGCGAATACTACTACTAATGAGTGACAGTATCCGAATTATTGCATTCGAATGCATAAAATTTCGATTAGCGAATACTACTACTAGTGAGTGACAGTATCCGAATTATTGCATTCGAATGCATGAGATTTCAATTAGCGAATACTACTACTAGTGAGTGACAGTATCCGAGAACTTGCATTCGAATGCAAGAGATTTCGATTAGCGAATACTACTACTAGTGAGTGACAGTATCCGAGAACTTGCATTCGAATGCATGAGATTTCGATTAGCGAATACTACTACTAGTGAGAGACAGAATCCGAGAACTTGCATTCGAATGTATGAGATTTCGATTAGGGAATACTACTACTAGTGAGTGACAGTATCCGAATTATTGCATTCGAATTCATGAAATTTCGATTAGCGATTACTACTACTAGTGAGTGACAGTATCCCAGAACTTGCAATCGAATGCATGAGATTTCGATTAGCGATTACTACTACTAGTGAGTGACAGTATCCCAGAACTTGCATTCGAATGCATGAGATTTCGATTAGCGAATACTACTTCTAGTGAGTGACAGTATCCGAATTATTGCATTCGAATTCATGAAATTTCGATTAGCGATTACTGCTACTAGTGAGTGACAGTATCCCAGAACTTGCGTTCGAATGCATGAGATTTCGATTAGCGAATACTACTACTAGTGAGTGACAGTATCCGGATTATTGCATTCGAATGCATGAGATTTCGATTAGCGAATTCTACTACTAGTGAGTGACAGAATCCGAGAACTTGCATTCGAATGCATGAGATTTCGATTAGCGAATACTACTACTAGTGAGTGACAGTATCCGAGAACTTGCATTCGAATGCATGAGATTTCGATTAGCGAATACTACTACTAGTGAGTGACAGTATCCGAGAACTTGCATTCGAATGCATGAGATTTCGATTAGCGAATACTACTACTAGTGAGAGACAGAATCCGAGAACTTGCATTCGAATGCATTAGATTTCGATTAGCGAATACTACTACTAGTGAGTGACAGTATCCGAATTATTGCATTCGAATGCATGAAATTTCGATTATCAAATACTACTACTAGTGAGTGACAGTATCCCAGAACTTGCATTCGAATGCATATGATTTCGATTTGCGAATACTACTACTAGTGAGTGACAGTATCCGAATTATTGCATTCGAATGCATGAAATTTCGATTAGCGAATACTACTACTAGTGAGTGACAGTATCCGAATTATTGCATTCGAATTCATGAAACTTCGATTAGCGATTACTACTACTAGTGAGTGAAAGTATCCCAGAACTTGCATTCGAATGCATGAGATTTCGATTAGCGAATACTACTACTAGTGAGTGACAGTATCCGGATTATTGCATTCGAATGCATGAGATTTCAATTAGCGAATACTACTACTAGTGAGTGACAGTATCCGAGAACTTGCATTCGAATGCATGATATTTCGATTAGCGAATACTACTACTAGTGAGTGACAGTATCCGAATTATTGCATTCGAATTCATGAAATTTCGATTAGCGATTACTACTACTAGTGAGTGACAGTATCCCAGAACTTGCAATCGAATGCATGAGATTTCGATTAGCGATTACTACTACTAGTGAGTGACAGTATCCCAGAACTTGCATTCGAATGCATGAGATTTTTATTAGCGAATACTACTTCTAGTGAGTGACAGTATCCGAATTATTGCATTCGAATTCATGAAATTTCGATTAGCGATTACTACTACTAGTGAGTGACAGTATCCCAGAACTTGCATTCGAATGCATGAGATTTCGATTAGCGAATACTACTACTAGTGAGTGACAGTATCCGGATTATTGCATTCGAATGCATGAGATTTCGATTAGCGAATACTACTACTAGTGACTGACAGAATCCGAGAACTTGCATTCGAATGCATGAGATTTCGATTAGCGAATACTACTACTAGTGAGTGACAGTATCCGAGAACTTGCATTCGAATGCATGAGATTTCGATTAGCGAATACTACTACTAGTGAGTGACAGTATCCGAGAACTTGCATTCGAATGCATGAGATTTCGATTAGCGAATACTACTACTAGTGAGAGACAGAATCCGAGAACTTGCATTCGAATGCATTAGATTTCGATTAGCGAATACTACTACTAGTGAGTGACAGTATCCAAATTATTGCATTCGAATGCATCAAATTTCGATTAGCGAATACTACTACTAGTGAGTGACAGTATCCGAATTATTGCATTCGAATGCATGAAATTTCGATTAGCGAATACTACCACTAGTGAGTGACAGTATCCGAATTATTGCATTCGAATGCATGAAATTTCGATTAGCGAATACTACTACTACTGAGTGACAGTATCCCAGAACTTGCATTCGAATGCATGAGATTTCGATTAGCGAATACTACTACTAGTGAGTGACAGTATCCGGATTATTGCATTCGAATGCATGAGATTTCGATTAGCGAATACTTCTACTAGTGAGTGAGAGTATCCGAGAATTTGCATTCGAATGCATGAGATGTCGATTAGCGAATACTACTACTAGTGAGTGACAGTATCCGAGAACTTGAATTCGAATGCATGAGATTTCGATTAGTGAATACTATTACTAGTGAGTGACAGTATCCGAATTATTGCATTCGAATGCAAGAGATTTCGATTAGCGAATACTACCACTAGTGAGTGACAGTATCCGAGAACTTGCATTCGAATGCATGAGATTTCGATTAGCGAATACTACTACTAGTGAGTGACAGTATCCGAATTTTTTGCATTCGAATGCATGAGATTTCGATTAGCGAATACTACTACTAGTGAGTGACAGTATCCGAGAACGTGCATTCGAATGCATGAGATTTCGATTAGCGAATACTACTACTAGTGAGTGACAGTATCCAAATTATTGCATTCCAATGCTTGAGATTTCGATTAGCGAATACTACTACTAGTGAGTGACAGTATCCGAATTATTGCATTCGAATGCATGAGATTTCGATTAGCGAACACTACTACTAGTGAGTGACAGTATCCGATTTATTGCATTCGAATGCAAGAGATTTCGATTAGCGAATACTACTACTAATGAGTGACAGTATCCGAGAACTTGCTTTCGAATGCAAGAGATTTCGATTAGCGAATACTACTACTAGTGAGTAACAGTATCCGAGAACTTGCATACGAATGCATGAGATTTCGATTAGCGAATACTACTACTAGTGAGTGACAGTATCCGAGAACTTGCATTCGAATGCATGAGATTTCGATTAGCGAATACTACTACTAGTGAGTTACAGTATCCGAGAACTTGCATTCGAATGCATGAGATTTCGATTAGCGAATACTACTACTAGTGAGTGACAGTATCCGAGAACTTGCATTCGAATTCATGAGACTTCGATTAGCGAATACTACTAGTAGTAAGTGACAGTATCCGAGAACCTGCATTCGAATGCATGAGATTTCGATTAGCGAATACTACTACTAGTGAGTGACAGTATCCGAGAAGTTGCATTCGAATGCATGAGATTTCGATTAGCGAATACTACTACTAATGAGTGACAGTATCCGAATTATTGCATTCGAATGCATAAAATTTCGATTAGCGAATACTACTACTAGTGAGTGACAGTATCCGAATTATTGCATTCGAATGCATGAGATTTCAATTAGCGAATACTACTACTAGTGAGTGACAGTATCCGAGAACTTGCATTCGAATGCAAGAGATTTCGATTAGCGAATACTACTACTAGTGAGTGACAGTATCCGAGAACTTGCATTCGAATGCATGAGATTTCGATTAGCGAATACTACTACTAGTGAGAGACAGAATCCGAGAACTTGCATTCGAATGTATGAGATTTCGATTAGGGAATACTACTACTAGTGAGTGACAGTATCCGAATTATTGCATTCGAATTCATGAAATTTCGATTAGCGATTACTACTACTAGTGAGTGACAGTATCCCAGAACTTGCAATCGAATGCATGAGATTTCGATTAGCGATTACTACTACTAGTGAGTGACAGTATCCCAGAACTTGCATTCGAATGCATGAGATTTCGATTAGCGAATACTACTTCTATTGAGTGACATTATCCGAATTATTGCATTCGAATTCATGAAATTTCGATTAGCGATTACTGCTACTAGTGAGTGACAGTATCACAGAACTTGCGTTCGAATGCATGAGATTTCGATTAGCGAATACTACTACTAGTGAGTGACAGTATCCGGATTATTGCATTCGAATGCATGAGATTTCGATTAGCGAATACTACTACTAGTGAGTGACAGAATCCGAGAACTTGCATTCGAATGCATGAGATTTCGATTAGCGAATACTACTACTAGTGAGTGACAGTATCCGAGAACTTGCATTCGAATGCATGAGATTTCGATTAGCGAATACTACTACTAGTGAGTGACAGTATCCGAGAACTTGCATTCGAATGCATGAGATTTCGATTAGCGAATACTACTACTAGTGAGAGACAGAATCCGAGAACTTGCATTCGAATGCATTAGATTTCGATTAGCGAATACTACTACTAGTGAGTGACAGTATCCGAATTATTGCATTCGAATGCATGAAATTTCGATTAGCAAATACTACTACTAGTGAGTGACAGTATCCCAGAACTTGCATTCGAATGCATATGATTTCGATTTGCGAATACTACTACTAGTGAGTGACAGTATCCGAATTATTGCATTCGAATGCATGAAATTTCGATTAGCGAATACTACTACTAGTGAGTGACAGTATCCGAATTATTGCATTCGAATTCATGAAACTTCAATTAGCGATTACTACTACTAGTGAGTGAAAGTATCCCAGAACTTGCATTCGAATGCATGAGATTTCGATTAGCGAATACTACTACTAGTGAGTGACAGTATCCGGATTATTGCATTCGAATGCATGAGATTTCAATTAGCGAATACTACTACTAGTGAGTGACAGTATCCGAGAACTTGCATTCGAATGCATGATATTTCGATTAGCGAATACTACTACTAGTGAGTGACAGTATCCAAATTATTGCATTCGAATGCATGAGATTTCGATTAGCGAATACTACTACTAGTGAGTGACAGTATCCGAGAACTTGCATTCGAATGCATGAGATTTCGATTAGCGAATACTACTACTAATGAGTGACAGTATCCGAATTATTGCATTCGAATGCATGAAATTTCGATTAGCGAATACTACTACTAGTGAGTGACAGTATCCGAAATATTGCATTCGAATGCATGAGATTTCAATTAGCGAATACTACTACTAGTGAGTGACAGTATCCGAGAACTTGCATTCGAATGCAAGAGACTTCAATTAGCGAATACTACTACTAGTGAGTGACAGTATCCGAGAACTTGCATTCGAATGCATGAGATTTCGATTAGCGAATACTACTACTAGTGAGTGACAGTATCCGAGAACTTGCATTCGAATGCATGAGATTTCGATTAGCGAATACTACTACTAGTGAGAGACAGAATCCGAGAACTTGCATTCGAATGTATGAGATTTCGATTAGGGAATACTACTACTAGTGAGTGACAGTATCCGAATTATTGCATTCGAATTCATGAAATTTCGATTAGCGATTACTATTACTAGTGAGTGACAGTATCCCAGAACTTGCATTCGAATGCATGAGATTTTTATTAGCGAATACTACTTCTAGTGAGTAACAGTATCCGAATTATTGCATTCGAATTCATGAAATTTCGATTAGCGATTACTACTACTAGTGAGTGACAGTATCCCAGAACTTGCATTCGAATGCATGAGATTTCGATTAGCGAATACTACTACTAGTGAGTGACAGTATCCGGATTATTGCATTCGAATGCATGAGATTTCGATTAGCGAATACTACTACTAGTGAGTGACAGAATCCGAGAACTTGCATTCGAATGCATGAGATTTCGATTAGCGAATACTACTACTAGTGAGTGACAGTATCCGAGAACTTGCATTCGAATGCATGAGATTTCGATTAGCG
Source organism: Tenodera sinensis (assembly GCA_030765045.1). Taxonomy (NCBI): domain Eukaryota; kingdom Metazoa; phylum Arthropoda; class Insecta; order Mantodea; family Mantidae; genus Tenodera; species Tenodera sinensis. The sequence continues at coordinate 2,492,858 of JAUKNM010000016.1, forward strand.
AATACTACTACTAGTGAGTGACAGTATCCGAGAACTTGCATTCGAATGCATGAGATTTCGATTAGCGAATACTACTACTAGTGAGAGACAGAATCCGAGAACTTGCATTCGAATGCATTAGATTTCGATAGGCGAATACTACTACTAGTGAGTGACAGTATCCAAATTATTGCATTCGAATGCATCAAATTTCGATTAGCGAATACTACTACTAGTGAGTGACAGTATCCGAATTATTGCATTCGAATGCATGAAATTTCGATTAGCGAATACTACCACTAGTGAGTGACAGTATCCGAATTATTGCATTCGAATGCATGAAATTTCGATTAGCGAATACTACTACTACTGAGTGACAGTATCCCAGAACTTGCATTCGAATGCATGAGATTTCGATTAGCGAATACTACTACTAGTGAGTGACAGTATCCGGATTATTGCATTCGAATGCATGAGATTTCGATTAGCGAATACTTCTACTAGTGAGTGAGAGTATCCGAGAATTTGCATTCGAATGCATGAGATGTCGATTAGCGAATACTACTACTAGTGAGTGACAGTGTCCGAGAACTTGAATTCGAATGCATGAGATTTCGATTAGTGAATACTATTACTAGTGAGTGACAGTATCCGAATTATTGCATTCGAATGCAAGAGATTTCGATTAGCGAATACTACCACTAGTTAGTGACAGTATCCGAGAACTTGCATTCGAATGCATGAGATTTCGATTAGCGAATACTACTACTAGTGAGTGACAGTATCCGAATTATTGCATTCGAATGCATGAGATTTCGATTAGCGAATACTACTACTAGTGAGTGACAGTATCCGAGAACGTGCATTCGAATGCATGAGATTTCGATTAGCGAATACTACTACTAGTGAGTGACAGTATCCAAATTATTGCATTCCAATGCTTGAGATTTCGATTTGCGAATACTACTACTAGTGAGTGACAGTATCCGAATTATTGCATTCGAATGCATGAGATTTCGATTAGCGAACACTACTACTAGTGAGTGACAGTATCCGATTTATTGCATTCGAATGCAAGAGATTTCGATTAGCGAATACTACTACTAATGAGTGACAGTATCCGAGAACTTGCTTTCGAATGCAAGAGATTTCGATTAGCGAATACTACTACTAGTGAGTAACAGTATCCGAGAACTTGCATACGAATGCATGAGATTTCGATTAGCGAATACTACTACTAGTGAGTGACAGTATCCGAGAACTTGCATTCGAATGCATGAGATTTCGATTAGCGAATACTACTACTAGTGAGTTACAGTATCCGAGAACTTGCATTCGAATGCATGAGATTTCGATTAGCGAATACTACTACTAGTGAGTGACAGTATCCGAGAACTTGCATTCGAATTCATGAGACTTCGATTAGCGAATACTACTAGTAGTAAGTGACAGTATCCGAGAACCTGCATTCGAATGCATGAGATTTCGATTAGCGAATACTACTACTAGTGAGTGACAGTATCCGAGAAGTTGCATTCGAATGCATGAGATTTCGATTAGCGAATACTACTACTAATGAGTGACAGTATCTGAATTATTGCATTCGAATGCATGAAATTTCGATTAGCGAATACTACTACTAGTGAGTGACAGTATCCGAATTATTGCATTCGAATGCATGAGATTTCAATTAGCGAATACTACTACTAGTGAGTGACAGTATCCGAGAACTTGCATTCGAATGCAAGAGATTTCGATTAGCGAATACTACTACTAGTGAGTGACAGTATCCGAGAACTTGCATTCGAATGCATGAGATTTCGATTAGCGAATACTACTACTAGTGAGAGACAGAATCCGAGAACTTGCATTCGAATGTATGAGATTTCGATTAGGGAATACTACTACTAGTGAGTGACAGTATCCGAATTATTGCATTCGAATTCAGGAAATTTCGATTAGCGATTACTACTACTAGTGAGTGACAGTATCCCAGAACTTGCAATCGAATGCATGAGATTTCGATTAGCGATTACTACTACTAGTGAGTGACAGTATCCCAGAACTTGCATTCGAATGCATGAGATTTCGATTAGCGAATACTACTTCTAGTGAGTGGCAGTATCCGAATTATTGCATTCGAATTCATGAAATTTCGATTAGCGATTACTGCTACTAGTGAGTGACAGTATCCCAGAACTTGCGTTCGAATGCATGAGATTTCGATTAGCGAATACTACTACTAGTGAGTGACAGTATCCGGATTATTGCATTCGAATGCATGAGATTTCGATTAGCGAATACTACTACTAGTGAGTGACAGAATCCGAGAACTTGCATTCGAATGCATGAGATTTCGATTAGCGAATACTACTACTAGTGAGTGACAGTATCCGAGAACTTGCATTCGAATGCATGAGATTTCGATTAGCGAATACTACTACTAGTGAGTGACAGTATCCGAGAACTTGCATTCGAATGCATGAGATTTCGATTAGCGAATACTACTACTAGTGAGAGACAGAATCCGAGAACTTGCATTCGAATGCATTAGATTTCGATTAGCGAATACTACTACTAGTGAGTGACAGTATCCGAATTATTGCATTCGAATGCATGAAATTTCGATTAGCAAATACTACTACTAGTGAGTGACAGTATCCCAGAACTTGCATTCGAATGCATATGATTTCGATTTGCGAATACTACTACTTGTGAGTGAGAGTATCCGAATTATTGCATTCGAATGCATGAAATTTCGATTAGCGAATACTACTACTAGTGAGTGACAGTATCCGAATTATTGCATTCGAATTCATGAAACTTCGATTAGCGATTACTACTACTAGTGAGTGAAAGTATCCCAGAACTTGCATTCGAATGCATGAGATTTCGATTAGCGAATACTACTACTAGTGAGTGACAGTATCCGGATTATTGCATTCGAATGCATGAGATTTCAATTAGCGAATACTACTACTAGTGAGTGACAGTATCCGAGAACTTGCATTCGAATGCATGATATTTCGATTAGCGAATACTACTACTAGTGAGTGACAGTATCCAAATTATTGCATTCGAATGCATGAAATTTCGATTAGCGAATACTACTACTAGTGAGTGACAGTATCCGAATTATTGCATTCGAATGCATGAAATTTAGATTAGCGAATACTACTACTAGTGAGTGACAGTATCCGAATTATTGCATTCGAATGCATGAAATTTCGATTAGCGAATACTACTACTAGTGAGTGACAGTATCCGAATTATTGCATTCGAATGCATGAAATTTCGATTAGCGAATACTACTACTAGTGAGTGACAGTATCCCAGAACTTGCATTCGAATACATCAGATTTCGATTAGCGAATACTACTACTACTAGTGAGTGACAGTATCCGGATTATTGCATTCGAATGCATGAGATTTCGATTAGCGAATACTTCTACTAGTGAGTGACAGTATCCGATAACTTGCATTCGAATGCATGAGATTTCGATTAGCGAATACTACTACTAGTGAGTGACAGTATCCGAGAACTTGAATTCGAATGCATGAGATTTCGATTAGTGAATACTATTACTAGTGAGTGACAGTATCCGAATTATTGCATTCGAATGCAAGAGATTTCGATTAGCGAATACTACCACTAGTGAGTGACAGTATCCGAGAACTTGCATTCGAATGCATGAAATTTCGATTAGCGAATACTACTACTAGTGAGTGACAGTATCCGAATTATTGCATTCGAATTCATGAAATTTCGATTAGCGATTACTACTACTAGTGAGTGACAGTATCCCAGAACTTGCATTCGAATGCATGAGATTTCGATTAGCGAATACTACTACTAGTGAGTGACAGTATCCGGATTATTGCATTCGAATGCATGAGATTTCGATTAGCAAATACTACTACTAGTGAGTGACAGAATCCGAGAACTTGCATTCGAATGCATGAGATTTCGATTAGCGAATACTACTACTAGTGAGTGACAGTATCCGAGAACTTGCATTCGAATGCATGAGATTTCGATTAGCGAATACTACTACTAGTGAGTGACAGTATCCGAGAACTTGCATTCGAATGCATTAGATTTCGATTAGCGAATACTACTACTAGTGAGAGACAGAATCCGAGAACTTGCATTCGAATGCATTAGATTTCGATTAGCGAATACTACTACTAGTGAGTGACAGTATCCGAATTATAGCATTCGAATGCATGAAATTTCGATTAGCAAATACTACTACTAGTGAGTGACAGTATCCGAGAACTTGCATTCGAATGCAAGAGATCTCGATTAGCGAATACTACTACTAGTGAGTGACAGTATCCGAGAACCTGCATTCGAATGCATTAGATTTCGATTAGCGAATACTACTACTAGTAGGTGACAGTATCCGAATTATTGCATTCGAATGCATGAAATTTCGATTAGCAAATACTACTACTAGTGAGTGACAGTATCCGAGAACTTGCATTCGAATTCATGAGATTTCGATTAGCGAATACTACTAGTAGTGAGTGACAGTATCCGAGAACCTGCATTCGAATGCATGAGATTTCGATTAGCGAATACTACTACTAGTGAGTGACAGTATCCGAGAACTTGCATTCGAATGCATGAGATTTCGATTAGCGGATACTACTACTAATGAGTGACAGTATCCGAATTATTGCATTCGAATGCATGAAATTTCGATTAGCGAATACTACTACTAGTGAGTGACAGTATCCGAATTATTACATTCGAATGCATGAGATTTCAATTAGCGAATACTACTACTAGTGAGTGACAGTATCCGAGAACTTGCATTCGAATGCAAGAGACTTCGATTAGCGAATACTACTACTAGTGAGTGACAGTATCCCAGAACTTGCATTCGAATGCATGAGATTTCGATTAGCGAATACTACTACTAGTGAGTGACAGTATCCGAGAACTTGCATTCGAATGCATGAGATTTCGATTAGCGAATACTACTACTAGTGAGAGACAGAATCCGAGAACTTGCATTCGAATGCATGAGATTTCGATTAGGGAATACTACTACTAGTGAGTGACAGTATCCGAATTATTGCATTCGAATTCATGAAATTTCGATTAGCGATTACTACTACTAGTGAGTGACAGTATCCCAGAACTTGCAATCGAATGCATGAGATTTCGATTAGCGATTACTACTACTAGTGAGTGACAGTATCCCAGAACTTCCATTCGAATGCATGAGATTTCGATTAGCGAATACTACTTCTAGTGAGTGACAGTATCCGAATTATTGCATTCGAATTCATGAAATTTCGATTAGCGATTACTACTACTAGTCAGTGACAGTATCCCAGAACTTGCATTCGAATGCATGAGATTTCGATTAGCGAATACTACTACTAGTGAGTGACAGTATCCGGATTATTGCATTCGAATGCATGAGATTTCGATTAGCGAATACTACTACTAGTGAGTGACAGAATCCGAGAACTTGCATTCGAATGCATGAGATTTCGATTACCAAAAACTACTACTAGTGAGTGACAGTATCCGAGAACTTGCATTCGAATGCATGAGATTTCGATTAGCGAATACTACTACTAGTGAGTGACAGTATCCGAGAACTTGCATTCGAATGCATGAGATTTCGATTAGCGAATACTACTACTAGTGAGAGACAGAATCCGAGAACTTGCATTCGAATGCATTAGATTTCGATTAGCGAATACTACTACTAGTGAGTGACAGTATCCGAATTATTGCATTCGAATGCATGAAATTTCGATTAGCAAATACTACTACTAGTGAGTGACAGTATCCCAGAACTTGCATTCGAATGCATGAGATTTCGATTTGCGAATACTACTACTAGTGAGTGACAGTATCCGAATTATTGCATTCGAATGCATGAAATTTCGATTAGCGAATACTACTACTAGTGAGTGACAGTATCCGAATTATTGCAATCGAATTCATGAAACTTCGATTAGCGATTACTACTACTAGTGAGTGAAAGTATCCCAGAACTTGCATTCGAATGCATGAGATTTCGATTAGCGAATACTACTACTAGTGAGTGACAGTATCCGGATTATTGCATTCGAATGCATGAGATTTCGATTAGCGAATACTACTACTAGTGAGTGACAGAATCCGAGAACTTGCATTCGAATGCATGAGATTTCGATTAGCGAATACTACTACTAGTGAGTGACAGTATCCGAGAACTTGCATTCGAATGCATGAGATTTCGATTAGCGAATACTACTACTAGTGAGTGACAGTATCCAAATTATTGCATTCGAATGCATGAAATTTCGATTAGCGAATACTACTACTAGTGAGTGACAGTATCCGAATTATTGCATTCGAATGCATGAAATTTCGATTAGCGAATACTACTACTAGTGAGTGACAGTATCCGAATTATTGCATTCGAATGCATGAAATTTCGATTAGCGAATACTACTACTAGTGAGTGACAGTATCCGAATTATTGCATTCGAATGCATGAAATTTCGATTAGCGAATACTACTACTAGTGAGTGACAGTATCCCAGAACTTGCATTCGAATACATCAGATTTCGATTAGCGAATACTACTACTACTAGTGAGTGACAGTATCCGGATTATTGCATTCGAATGCATGAGATTTCGATTAGCGAATACTTCTACTAGTGAGTGACAGTATCCGAGAACTTGCATTCGAATGCATGAGATTTCGATTAGCGAATACTACTACTAGTGAGTGACAGTATCCGAGAACTTGAATTCGAATGCATGACATTTCGATTAGTGAATACTATTACTAGTGAGTGACAGTATCCGAATTATTGCATTCGAATGCAAGAGATTTCGATTAGCGAATACTACCACTAGTGAGTGACAGTATCCGAGAACTTGCATTCGAATGCATGAAATTTCGATAGCGAATACTACTACTAGTGAGTGACAGTATCCGAATTATTGCATTCGAATTCATGAAATTTCGATTAGCGATTACTACTACTAGTGAGTGACAGTATCCCAGGACTTGCATTCGAATGCATGAGATTTCGATTAGCGAATACTACTACTAGTGAGTGACAGTATCCGGATTATTGCATTCGAATGCATGAGATTTCGATTAGCAAATACTACTACTAGTGAGTGACAGAATCCGAGAACTTGCATTCGAATGCATGAGATTTCGATTAGCGAATACTACTACTAGTGAGTGACAGTATCCGAGAACTTGCATTCGAATGCATGAGATCTCGATTAGCGAATACTACTACTAGTGAGTGACAGTATCCGAGAACTTGCATTCGAATGCATGAGATTTCGATTAGCGAATACTACTACTAGTGAGAGACAGAATCCGAGAACTTGCATTCGAATGCATTAGATTTCGATTAGCGAATACTACTACTAGTGAGTGACAGTATCCGAATTATAGCATTCGAATGCATGAAATTTCGATTAGCAAATACTACTACTAGTGAGTGACAGTATCCCAGAACTTGCATTGGAATGCATGAGATTTCGATTAGCGAATACTACTACTAGTGAGTGACAGTATCCGAATTATTGCATTCGAATGCATGAAATTTCGATTAGCGAATACTACTACTAGTGAGTGACAGTATCCGAATTATTGCATTCGAATTCATGAAACTTCGATTAGCGATTACTACTACTAGTGAGTGACAGTATCCCAGAACTTGCATTCGAATGCATGAGATTTTGATTAGCGAATACTACTACTAGTGAGTGACAGTATCCGGATTATTGCATTCGAATGCATGAGATTTCGATTAGCGAATACTACTACTAGTGAGTGACAGAATCCGAGAACTTGCATTAGAATGCATGAGATTTCGATTAGCGAATACTACTACTAGTGAGTGACAGTATCCGAGAACTTGCATTCCAATGAATGAGATTTCGATTAGCGAATACTACTACCAGTGAGTGACAGTATCCAAATTATTGCATTCGAATGCATGAAATTTCGATTAGCGAATACTACTACTAGTGAGTGACAGTATCCGAATTATTGCATTCGAATGCATGAAATTTCGATTAGCGAATACTACTACTAGTGAGTGACAGTATCCGAATTATTGCATTCGAATGCATGAAATTTCGATTAGCGAATACTACTACTAGTGAGTGACAGTATCCGAATTATTGCATTCGAATGCATGAAATTTCGATTAGCGAATACTACTACTAGTGAGTGACAGTATCCCAGAACTTGCATTCGAATGCATGAGATTTCGATTAGCGAATACTATTACTAGTGAGTGACAGTGTACGGATTATTGCATTCGAATGCATGAGATTTCGATTAGCGAATACTTCTACTAGTGAGTGACAGTATCCGAGAACTTGCATTCGAATGCATGAGATTTCGATTAGCGAATACTACAACTAGTTAGTGACAGTATCCGAGAACTTGAATTCGAATGCATGAGATTTCGATTAGCGAATACTACTACTCATGAGTGACAGTATCCGAATTATTGCATTCGAATGCATGAGATTTCGATTAGCGAATACTAGTACTAGTGAGTGACAGTATCCGAGAACTTGCATTCGAATGCATGAGATTTCGATTAGCGAATACTACTACTAGTGAGTTACAGTATCCGAGAACTTGCATTCGAATGCATGAGATTTCGATTAGCGAATACTACTACTAGTGAGTGACAGTATCCAAATTATTGCATTCGAATGCATGAAATTTCGATTAGCGAATACTACTACTAGTGAGTTACAGTATCCGAGAACTTGCATTCGAATGCATGAGATTTCGATTAGCGAATACTACTACTAGTGAGTTACAGTATCCGAGAACTTGCATTCGAATGCATGAGATTTCGATTAGCGAATACTACTACTAGTGTGTGACAGTATCCAAATTATTGCATTCGAATGCATGAAATTTCGATTAGCGAATACTACTACTAGTGAGTGACAGAATCCGAATTATTGCATTCGAATGCTTGAAATTTCGATTAGCGAATACTACTACTAGTGAGTGACAGTATCCGAATTATTGCATTCGAAAGCATGAAATTTCGATTAGCGAATACTACCACTAGTGAGTGACAGTATCCGAATTATTGCATTCGAATGCATGAAATTTCGATTAGCGAATACTACTACTAGTGAGTGACAGTATCCCAGAACTTGCATTCAAATGCATGAGATTTTGATTAGCGAATACTACTACTAGTGAGTGACAGTATCCGAGAACTTGCATTCGAATGCATGAGATTTCGATTAGCGAATACTACTACTAATGAGTGACAGTATCCGAATTATTGCATTCGAATGCATGAAATTTCGATTAGCGAATACTACTACTAGTGAGTGACAGTATCCGAATTATTGCATTCGAATGCATGAAATTTCGATTAGCAAATACTACTACTATACTACTACTAGTGAGTGACAGTATCCCAGAACTTGCATTCGAATGCATGAGATTTCGATTTGCGAATACTACTACTAGTGAGTGACAGTATCCGAATTATTGCATTCGCATGCATGAAATTTCGATTAGCGAATACTTCTACTAGTGAGTGACAGTATCCGAGAACTTGCATTCGAATGCATGAGATTTCGTTTAGCGAATACTACTACTAGTGAGTGACAGTATCCGAGAACTTGAATTCGAATGCATGAGATTTCGATTAGTGAATACTATTACTAGTGAGTGACAGTATCCGAATTATTGCATTCGAATGCAAGAGATTTCTATTAGCGAATACTACCACTAGTGAGTGACAGTATCCGAGAACTTGCATTCGAATGAATGAGATTTCGATTAGCGAATACTACTACTAGTGAGTGACAGTATCCGAATTATTGCATTCGAATGCATGAGATTTCGATTAGCGAATACTACTACTAGTGAGTGACAGTATCCGAGAACTTGCATTCGAATGCAAGAGATTTCGATTAGCGAATACTACTACTAGTGAGTGACAGTATCCAAATTATTGCATTCCAATGCTTGAGATTTCGATTAGCGAATACTACTACTAGTGAGTGACAGTATCCGAATTATTGCATTCGAATGCATGAGATTTCGATTAGCGAACACTACTACTAGTGAATGACAGTATCCGAATTAATTCATTCGAATGCAAGAGATTTCGATTAGCGAATACTACTACTAGTGAGTGACAGTATCCGAGAACTTGCTTTCGAATGCAAGAGATTTCGATTAGCGAATACTACTACTAGTGAGTAACAGTATCCGAGAACTTGCATACGAATGCATGAGATTTCGATTAGCGAATACTAGTACTAGTGAGTGACAGTATCCGAGAACTTGCATTCGAATGCATGAGATTTCGATTAGCGAATACTACTACTAGTGAGTTACAGTATCCGAGAACTTGCATTCGAATGCATGAGATTTCGATTAGCGAATACTACTACTAGTGAGTGACAGTATCCAAATTATTGCATTCGAATGTATGAAATTTCGATTAGCGAATACTACTACTAGTGAGTGACAGTATCCGAATTATTGCATTCGAATGCATGAAATTTCGATTAGCGAATACTACTACTAGTGAGTGACGGTATCCGAATTATTGCATTCGAAAGCATGAAATTTCGATTAGCGAATACTACTACTAGTGAGAGACAGAATCCGAATTATTGCATTCGAATGCATGAAATTTCGATTAGCGAATACTACTACTAGTGAGTGACAGTATCCGAATTATTGCATTCGAATGCATGAAATTTCGATTAGCGAATACTACTACTAGTGAGTGACAGTATCCCAGAACTTGCATTCGAATACATCAGATTTCGATTAGCGAATACTACTACTACTAGTGAGTGACAGTATCCGGATTATTGCATTCGAATGCATGAGATTTCGATTAGCGAATACTTCTACTAGTGAGTGACAGTATCCGAGAACTTGCATTCGAATGCATGAGATTTCGATTAGCGAATACTACTACTAGTGAGTGACAGTATCCGAGAACTTGAATTCGAATGCATGACATTTCGATTAGTGAATACTATTACTAGAGAGTGACAGTATCCGAATTATTGCATTCGAATGCAAGAGATTTCGATTAGCGAATACTACCACTAGTGAGTGACAGTATCCGAGAACTTGCATTCGAATGCATGAAATTTCGATAGCGAATACTACTACTAGTGAGTGACAGTATCCGAATTATTGCATTCGAATTCATGAAATTTCGATTAGCGATTACTACTACTAGTGAGTGACAGTATCCCAGGACTTGCATTCGAATGCATGAGATTTCGATTAGCGAATACTACTACTAGTGAGTGACAGTATCCGGATTATTGCATTCGAATGCATGAGATTTCGATTAGCAAATACTACTACTAGTGAGTGACAGAATCCGAGAACTTGCATTCGAATGCATGAGATTTCGATTAGCGAATACTACTACTAGTGAGTGACAGTATCCGAGAACTTGCATTCGAATGCATGAGATCTCGATTAGCGAATACTACTACTAGTGAGTGACAGTATCCGAGAACTTGCATTCGAATGCATGAGATTTCGATTAGCGAATACTACTACTAGTGAGAGACAGAATCCGAGAACTTGCATTCGAATGCATTAGATTTCGATTAGCGAATACTACTACTAGTGAGTGACAGTATCCGAATTATAGCATTCGAATGCATGAAATTTCGATTAGCAAATACTACTACTAGTGAGTGACAGTATCCCAGAACTTGCATTGGAATGCATGAGATTTCGATTAGCGAATACTACTACTAGTGAGTGACAGTATCCGAATTATTGCATTCGAATGCATGAAATTTCGATTAGCGAATACTACTACTAGTGAGTGACAGTATCCGAATTATTGCATTCGAATTCATGAAACTTCGATTAGCGATTACTACTACTAGTGAGTGACAGTATCCCAGAACTTGCATTCGAATGCATGAGATTTTGATTAGCGAATACTACTACTAGTGAGTGACAGTATCCGGATTATTGCATTCGAATGCATGAGATTTCGATTAGCGAATACTACTACTAGTGAGTGACAGAATCCGAGAACTTGCATTCGAATGCATGAGATTTCGATTAGCGAATACTACTACTAGTGAGTGACAGTATCCGAGAACTTGCATTCGAATGCATGAGATTTCGATTAGCGAATACTACTACCAGTGAGTGACAGTATCCAAATTATTGCATTCGAATGCATGAAATTTCGATTAGCGAATACTACTACTAGTGAGTGACAGTATCCGAATTATTGCATTCGAATGCATGAAATTTCGATTAGCGAATACTACTACTAGTGAGTGACAGTATCCGAATTATTGCATTCGAATGCATGAAATTTCGATTAGCGAATACTACTACTAGTGAGTGACAGTATCCGAATTATTGCATTCGAATGCATGAAATTTCGATTAGCGAATACTACTACTAGTGAGTGACAGTATCCCAGAACTTGCATTCGAATGCATGAGATTTCGATTAGCGAATACTATTACTAGTGAGTGACAGTGTACGGATTATTGCATTCGAATGCATGAGATTTCGATTAGCGAATTATTCTACTAGTGAGTGACAGTATCCGAGAACTTGCATTCGAATGCATGAGATTTCGATTAGCGAATACTACAACTAGTTAGTGACAGTATCCGAGAACTTGAATTCGAATGCATGAGATTTCGATTAGCGAATACTACTACTCATGAGTGACAGTATCCGAATTATTGCATTCGAATGCATGAGATTTCGATTAGCGAATACTAGTACTAGTGAGTGACAGTATCCGAGAACTTGCATTCGAATGCATGAGATTTCGATTAGCGAATACTACTACTAGTGAGTTACAGTATCCGAGAACTTGCATTCGAATGCATGAGATTTCGATTAGCGAATACTACTACTAGTGAGTGACAGTATCCAAATTATTGCATTCGAATGCATGAAATTTCGATTAGCGAATACTACTACTAGTGAGTTACAGTATCCGAGAACTTGCATTCGAATGCATGAGATTTCGATTAGCGAATACTACTACTAGTGAGTTACAGTATCCGAGAACTTGCATTCGAATGCATGAGATTTCGATTAGCGAATACTACTACTAGTGTGTGACAGTATCCAAATTATTGCATTCGAATGCATGAAATTTCGATTAGCGAATACTACTACTAGTGAGTGACAGAATCCGAATTATTGCATTCGAATGCTTGAAATTTCGATTAGCGAATACTACTACTAGTGAGTGACAGTATCCGAATTATTGCATTCGAAAGCATGAAATTTCGATTAGCGAATACTACCACTAGTGAGTGACAGTATCCGAATTATTGCATTCGAATGCATGAAATTTCGATTAGCGAATACTACTACTAGTGAGTGACAGTATCCCAGAACTTGCATTCAAATGCATGAGATTTTGATTAGCGAATACTACTACTAGTGAGTGACAGTATCCGAGAACTTGCATTCGAATGCATGAGATTTCGATTAGCGAATACTACTACTAATGAGTGACAGTATCCGAATTATTGCATTCGAATGCATGAAATTTCGATTAGCGAATACTACTACTAGTGAGTGACAGTATCCGAATTATTGCATTCGAATGCATGAAATTTCGATTAGCAAATACTACTACTAGTGAGTGACAGTATCCCAGAACTTGCATTCGAATGCATGAGATTTCGATTTGCGAATACTACTACTAGTGAGTGACAGTATCCGAATTATTGCATTCGCATGCATGAAATTTCGATTAGCGAATACTTCTACTAGTGAGTGACAGTATCCGAGAACTTGCATTCGAATGCATGAGATTTCGTTTAGCGAATACTACTACTAGTGAGTGACAGTATCCGAGAACTTGAATTCGAATGCATGAGATTTCGATTAGTGAATACTATTACTAGTGAGTGACAGTATCCGAATTATTGCATTCGAATGCAAGAGATTTCTATTAGCGAATACTACCACTAGTGAGTGACAGTATCCGAGAACTTGCATTCGAATGAATGAGATTTCGATTAGCGAATACTACTACTAGTGAGTGACAGTATCCGAATTATTGCATTCGAATGCATGAGATTTCGATTAGCGAATACTACTACTAGTGAGTGACAGTATCCGAGAACTTGCATTCGAATGCATGAGATTTCGATTAGCGAATACTACTACTAGTGAGTGACAGTATCCAAATTATTGCATTCCAATGCTTGAGATTTCGATTAGCGAATACTACTACTAGTGAGTGACAGTATCCGAATTATTGCATTCGAATGCATGAGATTTCGATTAGCGAACACTACTACTAGTGAATGACAGTATCCGAATTAATTCATTCGAATGCAAGAGATTTCGATTAGCGAATACTACTACTAGTGAGTGACAGTATCCGAGAACTTGCTTTCGAATGCAAGAGATTTCGATTAGCGAATACTACTACTAGTGAGTAACAGTATCCGAGAACTTGCATACGAATGCATGAGATTTCGATTAGCGAATACTAGTACTAGTGAGTGACAGTATCCGAGAACTTGCATTCGAATGCATGAGATTTCGATTAGCGAATACTACTACTAGTGAGTTACAGTATCCGAGAACTTGCATTCGAATGCATTAGATTTCGATTAGCGAATACTACTACTAGTGAGTGACAGTATCCAAATTATTGCATTCGAATGTATGAAATTTCGATTAGCGAATACTACTACTAGTGAGTGACAGTATCCGAATTATTGCATTCGAATGCATGAAATTTCGATTAGCGAATACTACTACTAGTGAGTGACGGTATCCGAATTATTGCATTCGAAAGCATGAAATTTCGATTAGCGAATACTACTACTAGTGAGAGACAGAATCCGAGAACCTGCATTCGAATGCATTAGATTTCGATTAGCGAATACTACTACTAGTAGGTGACAGTATCCGAATTATTGCATTCGAATGCATGAAATTTCGATTAGCAAATACTACTACTAGTGAGTGACAGTATCCCAGAACTTGCATTCGAATGCATGAGATTTCGATTTGCGAATACTACCACTAGTGAGTGACAGTATCCGAATTATTGCATTCGAATGCATGAAATTTCGATTAGCGAATACTACTACTAGTGAGTGACAGTATCCGAATTATTGCATTCGAATTCATGAAACTTCGATTAGCGATTACTACTACTACTAGTGAGTGACAGTATCCCAGAACTTGCATTCGAATGCATGAGATTTCGATTAGCGAATACTACTACTAGTGAGTGACAGTATCCGGATTATTGCATTCGAATGCATGAGATTTCGATTAGCGAATACTACTACTAGTGAGTGACAGAATACGAGAACTTGCATTCGAATGCATGAGATTTCGATTAGCGAATACTACTACTAGTGAGTGACAGTATCCGGGAACTTGCATTCGAATGCATGAGATTTCGATTAGCGAATACTACTACCAGTGAGTGACAGTATCCAAATTATTGCATTCGAATGCATGAAATTTCGATTAGCGAATACTACTTCTAGTGAGTGACAGTATCCGAATTATTGCATTCGAATGCATGAAATTTCGATTAGCGAATACTACTACTAGTGAGTGACAGTATCCGAATTATTGCATTCGAATGCATGAAATTTCGATTAGCGAATACTACTACTAGTGAGTGACAGTATCCGAATTATTGCATTCGAATGCATGAAATTTCGATTAGCGAATACTACTACTAGTGAGTGACAGTATCCGAGAACTTGCATTCGAATGCATGAGATTTCGATTAGTGAATACTATTACTAGTGAGTGACAGTATCCGAATTATTGCATTCGAATGCAAGAGATTTCGATTAGCGAATACTACCACTAGTGATTGACAGTATCCGAGAACTTGCATTCGAATGAATGAGATTTCGATTAGCGAATACTACTACTAGTAAGTGACAGTATCCGAATTATTGCATTCGAATGCATGAGATTTCGATTAGGGAATACTACTACTAGTGAGTGACAGTATCCGAGAACTTGCATTCGAATGCATGAGATTTCGATTAGCGAATACTACTACTAGCGAGTGACAGTATACAAATTATTGCATTCGAATGCATGAGATTTCGATTAGCGAACACTACTACTAGTGAATGACAGTATCCGAATTATTGCATTCGAATGCAAGAGATTTCGATTAGCGAATACTACTACTAGTGAGTGACAGTATCCGAATTATTGCATTCGAATGCAAGAGATTTCGATTAGCGAATACTACTACTAGCGAGTGACAGTATCCGAATTATTGCATTCGAATGCATGAGATTTCGATTAGCGAAAACTACTACTAGTGAATGACAGTATCCGAATTATTGCATTCGAATGCAAGAGATTTCGATTAGCGAATACTACTACTAGTGAGTGACAGTATCCGAGAACTTGCTTTCGAATGCAAGAGATTTCGATTAGCGAATACTACTACTAGTGAGTAACAGTATCCGAGAACTTGCATACGAATGCATGAGATTTCGATTAGCGAATACTAGTACTAGTGAGTGACAGTATCCGAGAACTTGCATTCGAATGCATGAGATTTCGATTAGCGAATACTACTACTAGTGAGTTACAGTATCCGAGAACTTGCATTCGAATGCATGAGATTTCGATTAGCGAATACTACTACTAGTGAGTGACAGTATCCAAATTATTGCATTCGAATGCATGAAATTTCGATTAGCGAATACTACTACTAGTGAGTGACAGAATCCGAATTATTGCATTCGAATGCATGAAATTTCGATTAGCGAATACTACTACTAGTGAGTGACAGTATCCGAATTATTGCATTCGAAAGCATGAAATTTCGATTAGCGAATACTACCACTAGTGAGTGACAGTATCCGAATTATTGCATTCGAATGCATGAAATTTCGATTAGCGAATACTACTACTAGTGAGTGACAGTATCCCAGAACTTGCATTCAAATGCATGAGATTTTGATTAGCGAATACTACTACTAGTGAGTGACAGTATCCGAGAACTTGCATTCGAATGCAAGAGACTTCGATTAGCGAATACTACTACTAGTGAGTGACAGTATCCGAGAACTTGCATTCGAATGCATGAGATTTCGATTAGCGAATACTACTACTAGTGAGTGACAGTATCCGAGAACTTGCATTCGAATGCATGAGATTTCGATTAGCGAATACTACTACTAGTGAGAGACAGAATCCGAGAACTTGCATTCGAATGCATGAGATTTCGATTAGGGAATACTACTACTAGTGAGTGACAGTATCCGAATTATTGCATTCGAATTCATGAAATTTCGATTAGCGATTACTACTACTAGTGAGTGACAGTATCCCAGAACTTGCAATCGAATGCATGAGATTTCGATTAGCGATTACTACTACTAGTGAGTGACAGTATCCCCGAACTTGCATTCGAATGCATGAGATTTCGATTAGCGAATACTACTTCTAGTGAGTGACAGTATCCGAATTATTGCATTCGAATTCATGAAATTTCGATTAGCGATTACTACTACTAGTGAGTGACAGTATCCCAGAACTTGCATTCGAATGCATGAGATTTCGATTAGCGAATACTACTACTAGTGAGTGACAGTATCCGGATTATTGCATTCGAATGCATGAGATTTCGATTAGCGAATACTACTACTACTGAGTGACAGAATCCGAGAACTTGCATTCGAATGCATGAGATTTCGATTAGCGAATACTACTACTAGTGAGTGACTGTATCCGAGAACTTGCATTCGAATGCATGAGATTTCGATTAGCGAATACTACTACTAGTGAGAGACAGAATCCGAGAACTTGCATTCGAATGCATTAGATTTCGATTAGCGAATACTACTACTAGTGAGTGACAGTATCCGAATTACTGCATTCGAATGCATGAAATTTCGATTAGTAAATACTACTACAAGTGAGTGACAGTATCCCAGAACTTGCATTCGAATGCATGAGATTTCGATTTGCGAATACTACTACTAGTGAGTGACAGTATCCGAATTATTGCATTCGAATGCATGAAATTTCGATTAGCGAATACTACTACTAGTGAGTGACAGTATCCGAATTATTGCATTCGAATTCATGAAACTTCGATTAGCGATTACTACTACTAGTGAGTGAAAGTATCCCAGAACTTGCATTCGAATGCATGAGATTTCGATTAGCGAATACTACTACTAGTGAGTGACAGTATCCGGATTATTGCATTCGAATGCATGAGATTTCGATTAGCGAATACTACTACTAGTGAGTGACAGAATCCGAGAACTTGCATTCGAATGCATGAGATTTCGATTAGCGAATACTACTACTAGTGAGTGACAGTATCCGAGAACTTGCATTCGAATGCATGAGATTTCGATTAGCGAATACTACTACTAGTGAGTGACAGTATCCAAATTATTGCATTCGAATGCATGAAATTTCGATTAGCGAATACTACTACTAGTGAGTGACAGTATCCGAATTATTGCATTCGAATGCATGAAATTTCGATTAGCGAATACTACTACTAGTGAGTGACAGTATCCGAATTATTGCATTCGAATGCATGAAATTTCGATTAGCGAATACTACTACTAGTGAGTGACAGTATCCGAATTATTGCATTCGAATGCATGAAATTTCGATTAGCGAATACTACTACTAGTGAGTGACAGTATCCCAGAACTTGCATTCGAATACATCAGATTTCGATTAGCGAATACTACTACTACTAGTGAGTGACAGTATCCGGATTATTGCATTCGAATGCATGAGATTTCGATTAGCGAATACTTCTACTAGTGAGTGACAGTATCCGAGAACTTGCATTCGAATGCATGAGATTTCGATTAGCGAATACTACTACTAGTGAGTGACAGTATCCGAGAACTTGAATTCGAATGCATGAGATTTCGATTAGTGAATACTATTACTAGTGAGTGACAGTAACCGAATTATTGCATTCGAATGCAAGAGATTTCGATTAGCGAATACTACCACTAGTGAGTGGCAGTATCCGAGAACTTGCATTCGAAAGCATGAAATTTCGATTAGCGAATACTACCACTAGTGAGTGACAGTATCCGAATTATTGCATTCGAATGCATGAAATTTCGATTAGCGAATACTACTACTAGTGAGTGACAGTATCCCAGAACTTGCATTCAAATGCATGAGATTTTGATTAGCGAATACTACTACTAGTGAGTGACAGTATCCGAGAACTTGCATTCGAATGCAAGAGACTTCGATTAGCGAATACTACTACTAGTGAGTGACAGTATCCGAGAACTTGCATTCGAATGCATGAGATTTCGATTAGCGAATACTACTACTAGTGAGTGACAGTATCCGAGAACTTGCATTCGAATGCATGAGATTTCAATTAGCGAATACTACTACTAGTGAGAGACAGAATCCGAGAACTTGCATTCGAATGCATGAGATTTCGATTAGGGAATACTACTACTAGTGAGTGACAGTATCCGAATTATTGCATTCGAATTCATGAAATTTCGATTAGCGATTACTACTACTAGTGAGTGACAGTATCCCAGAACTTGCAATCGAATGCATGAGATTTCGATTAGCGATTACTACTACTAGTGAGTGACAGTATCCCCGAACTTGCATTCGAATGCATGAGATTTCGATTAGCGAATACTACTTCTAGTGAGTGACAGTATCCGAATTATTGCATTCGAATTCATGAAATTTCGATTAGCGATTACTACTACTAGTGAGTGACAGTATCCCAGAACTTGCATTCGAATGCATGAGATTTCGATTAGCGAATACTACTACTAGTGAGTGACAGTATCCGGATTATTGCATTCGAATGCATGAGATTTCGATTAGCGAATACTACTACTACTGAGTGACAGAATCCGAGAACTTGCATTCGAATGCATGAGATTTCGATTAGCGAATACTACTACTAGTGAGTGACAGTATCCGAGAACTTGCATTCGAATGCATGAGATTTCGATTAGCGAATACTACTACTAGTGAGTGACTGTATCCGAGAACTTGCATTCGAATGCATGAGATTTCGATTAGCGAATACTACTACTAGTGAGAGACAGAATCCGAGAACTTGCATTCGAATGCATTAGATTTCGATTAGCGAATACTACTACTAGTGAGTGACAGTATCCGAATTACTGCATTCGAATGCATGAAATTTCGATTAGCAAATACTACTACTAGTGAGTGACAGTATCCCAGAACTTGCATTCGAATGCATGAGATTTCGATTTGCGAATACTACTACTAGTGAGTGACAGTATCCGAATTATTGCATTCGAATGCATGAAATTTCGATTAGCGAATACTACTACTAGTGAGTGACAGTATCCGAATTATTGCATTCGAATTCATGAAACTTCGATTAGCGATTACTACTACTAGTGAGTGAAAGTATCCCAGAACTTGCATTCGAATGCATGAGATTTCGATTAGCGAATACTACTACTAGTGAGTGACAGTATCCGGATTATTGCATTCGAATGCATGAGATTTCGATTAGCGAATACTACTACTAGTGAGTGACAGAATCCGAGAACTTGCATTCGAATGCATGAGATTTCGATTAGCGAATACTACTACTAGTGAGTGACAGTATCCGAGAACTTGCATTCGAATGCATGAGATTTCGATTAGCGAATACTACTACTAGTGAGTGACAGTATCCAAATTATTGCATTCGAATGCATGAAATTTCGATTAGCGAATACTACTACTAGTGAGTGACAGTATCCGAATTATTGCATTCGAATGCATGAAATTTCGATTAGCGAATACTACTACTAGTGAGTGACAGTATCCGAATTATTGCATTCGAATGCATGAAATTTCGATTAGCGAATACTACTACTAGTGAGTGACAGTATCCGAATTATTGCATTCGAATGCATGAAATTTCGATTAGCGAATACTACTACTAGTGAGTGACAGTATCCCAGAACTTGCATTCGAATACATCAGATTTCGATTAGCGAATACTACTACTACTAGTGAGTGACAGTATCCGGATTATTGCATTCGAATGCATGAGATTTCGATTAGCGAATACTTCTACTAGTGAGTGACAGTATCCGAGAACTTGCATTCGAATGCATGAGATTTCGATTAGCGAATACTTCTACTAGTGAGTGACAGTATCCGAGAACTTGCATTCGAATGCATGAGATTTCGATTAGCGAATACTATTACTAGTGAGTGACAGTAACCGAATTATTGCATTCGAATGCAAGAGATTTCGATTAGCGAATACTACCACTAGTGAGTGACAGTATCCGAGAACTTGCATTCGAATGCATGAAATTTCGATTAGCGAATACTACTACTAGTGAGTGACAGTATCCGAATTATTGCATTCGAATTCATGAAATTTCGATTAGCGATTACTACTACTAGTGAGTGACAGTATCCCAGAACTTGCATTCGAAAGCATGTGATTTCGATTAGCGAATACTACTACTAGTGAGTGACAGTATCCGGATTATTGCATTCGAATGCATGAGATTTCGATTAGCAAATACTACTACTAGTGAGTGGCAGAATCCGAGAACTTGCATTCGAATGCATGAGATTTCGATTAGCGAATACTACTACTAGTGAGTGACAGTATCCGAGAACTTGCATTCGAATGCATGAGATTTCGATTAGCGAATACTACTACTAGTGAGTGACAGTATCCGAGAACTTGCATTCGAATGCATGAGATTTCGATTAGCGAATACTACTACTAGTGAGAGACAGAATCCGAGAACTTGCATTCGAATGCATTAGATTTCGATTAGCGAATACTACTACTAGTGAGTGACAGTATCCGAATTATAGCATTCGAATGCATGAAATTTCGATTAGCAAATACTACTACTAGTGAGTGACAGTATCCGTGAACTTGCATTCGAATGCAAGAGATCTCGATTAGCGAATACTACTACTAGTGAGTGACAGTATCCGAGAACCTGCATTCGAATGCATTAGATTTCGATTAGCGAATACTACTACTAGTAGGTGACAGTATCCGAATTATTGCATTCGAATGCATGAAATTTCGATTAGCAAATACTACTACTAGTGAGTGACAGTATCCCAGAACTTGCATTCGAATGCATGAGATTTCGATTTGCGAATACTACTACTAGTGAGTGACAGTATCCGAATTATTGCATTCGAATGCATGAAATTTCGATTAGCGAATACTACTACTAGTGAGTGACAGTATCCGAATTATTGCATTCGAATTCATGAAATTTCGATTAGCGATTACTACTACTAGTGAGTGACAGTATTCCAGAACTAGCATTCGAATGCATGAAATTTCGATTAGTGAATACTACCACTAGTGAGTGACAGTATCCGGATTATTGCATTCGAATGCATGAGATTTCGATTAGCGAATACTACTACTAGTGAGTGACAGAATCCGAGAACTTGCATTCGAATGCATGAGATTTCGATTAGCGAATACTGCTACTAGTGAGTGACAGTATCCGAGAACTTGCATTCGAATGCATGAGATTTCGATTAGCGAATACTACTACTAGTGAGTGACAGTATCCAAATTATTGCATTCGAATGCATCAAATTTCGATTAGCGAATACTACTACTAGTGAGTGACAGTATCCGAATTATTGCATTCGAATGCATGAAATTTCGATTAGCGAATACTACCACTAGTGAGTGACAGTATCCGAATTATTGCATTCGAATGCATGAAATTTCGATTAGCGAATACTACTACTAGTGAGTGACAGTATCCGAATTATTGCATTCGAATGCATGAAATTTCGATTAGCGAATACTACTACTAGTGAGTGACAGTATCCCAGAACTTGCATTCGAATGCATGAGATTTCGATTAGCGAATACTACTACTAGTGAGTGACAGTATCCGGATTATTGCATTCGAATGCATGAGACTTCGATTAGCGAATACTTCTACTAGTGAGTGACAGTATCCGAGAATTTGCATTCGAATGCATGAGATGTCGATTAGCGAATACTACTACTAGTGAGTGACAGTATCCGAGAACTTGAATTCGAATGCATGAGATTTCGATTAGTGAATACTATTACTAGTGAGTGACAGTATCCGAATTATTGCATTCGAATGCAAGAGATTTCGATTAGCGAATACTACCACTAGTGAGTGGCAGTATCCGAGAACTTGCATTGGAATGCATGAGATTTCGATTAACGAATACTACTACTAGTGAGTGACAGTATCCGAATTATTGCATTCGAATGCATGAGATTTCGATTAGCGAATACTACTACTAGTGAGTGACAGTATCCGAGAACGTGCATTCGAATGCATGAGATTTCGATTAGCGAATACTACTACTAGTGAGTGACAGTATCCAAATTATTGCATTCCAATGCTTGAGATTTCGATTAGCGAATACTACTACTAGTGAGTGACAGTATCCGAATTATTGCATTCGAATGCATGAGATTTCGATTAGCGAACACTACTACTAGTGAGTGACAGTATCCGAATTATTGCATTCGAATGCAAGAGATTTCGATTAGCGAATACTACTACTAATGAGTGACAGTATCCGAGAACTTGCTTTCGAATGCAAGAGATTTCGATTAGCGAATACTACTACTAGTGAGTAACAGTATCCGAGAACTTGCATACGAATGCATGAGATTTCGATTAGCGAATACTACTACTAGTGAGTGACAGTATCCGAGAACTTGCATTCGAATGCATGAGATTTCGATTGGCGAATACTACTACTAGTGAGTTACAGTATCCGAGAACTTGCATTCGAATGCATGAGATTTCGATTAGCGAATACTACTACTAGTGAGTGACAGTATCCGAGAACTTGCATTCGAATTCATGAGATTTCGATTAGCGAATACTACTAGTAGTGAGTGACAGTATCCGAGAACCTGCATTCGAATGCATGAGATTTCGATTAGCGAATACTACTACTAGTGAGTGACAGTATCCGAGAACTTGCATTCGAATGCATGAGATTTCGATTAGCGAATACTACTACTAATGAGTGACAGTATCCGAATTATTGCATTCGAATGCATGAAATTTCGATTAGCGAATACTACTACTAGTGAGTGACAGTATCCGAATTATTGCATTCGAATGCATGAGATTTCAATTAGCGAATACTACTACTAGTGACTGACAGTATCCGAGAACTTGCATTCGAATGCAAGAGACTTCGATTAGCGAATACTACTACTAGTGAGTGACAGTATCCGAGAACTTGCATTCGAATGCATGAGATTTCGATTAGCGAATACTACTACTAGTGAGTGACAGAATCCGAGAACTTGCATTCGAATGCATGAGATTTCGATTAGCGAATACTGCTACTAGTGAGTGACAGTATCCGAGAACTTGCATTCGAATGCATGAGATTTCGATTAGCGAATACTACTACTAGTGAGTGACAGTATCCAAATTATTGCATTCGAATGCATCAAATTTCGATTAGCGAATACTACTACTAGTGAGTGACAGTATCCGAATTATTGCATTCGAATGCATGAAATTTCGATTAGCGAATACTACCACTAGTGAGTGACAGTATCCGAATTATTGCATTCGAATGCATGAAATTTCGATTAGCGAATACTACTACTAGTGAGTGACAGTATCCGAATTATTGCATTCGAATGCATGAAATTTCGATTAGCGAATACTACTACTAGTGAGTGACAGTATCCCAGAACTTGCATTCGAATGCATGAGATTTCGATTAGCGAATACTACTACTAGTGAGTGACAGTATCCGGATTATTGCATTCGAATGCATGAGACTTCGATTAGCGAATACTTCTACTAGTGAGTGACAGTATCCGAGAATTTGCATTCGAATGCATGAGATGTCGATTAGCGAATACTACTACTAGTGAGTGACAGTATCCGAGAACTTGAATTCGAATGCATGAGATTTCGATTAGTGAATACTATTACTAGTGAGTGACAGTATCCGAATTATTGCATTCGAATGCAAGAGATTTCGATTAGCGAATACTACCACTAGTGAGTGGCAGTATCCGAGAACTTGCATTGGAATGCATGAGATTTCGATTAACGAATACTACTACTAGTGAGTGACAGTATCCGAATTATTGCATTCGAATGCATGAGATTTCGATTAGCGAATACTACTACTAGTGAGTGACAGTATCCGAGAACGTGCATTCGAATGCATGAGATTTCGATTAGCGAATACTACTACTAGTGAGTGACAGTATCCAAATTATTGCATTCCAATGCTTGAGATTTCGATTAGCGAATACTACTACTAGTGAGTGACAGTATCCGAATTATTGCATTCGAATGCATGAGATTTCGATTAGCGAACACTACTACTAGTGAGTGACAGTATCCGAATTATTGCATTCGAATGCAACAGATTTCGATTAGCGAATACTACTACTAATGAGTGACAGTATCCGAGAACTTGCTTTCGAATGCAAGAGATTTCGATTAGCGAATACTACTACTAGTGAGTAACAGTATCCGAGAACTTGCATACGAATGCATGAGATTTCGATTAGCGAATACTACTACTAGTGAGTGACAGTATCCGAGAACTTGCATTCGAATGCATGAGATTTCGATTAGCGAATACTACTACTAGTGAGTTACAGTATCCGAGAACTTGCATTCGAATGCATGAGATTTCGATTAGCGAATACTACTACTAGTGAGTGACAGTATCCGAGAACTTGCATTCGAATTCATGAGATTTCGTTTAGCGAATACTACTAGTAGTGAGTGACAGTATCCGAGAACCTGCATTCGAATGCATGAGATTTCGATTAGCGAATACTACTACTAGTGAGTGACAGTATCCGAGAACTTGCATTCGAATGCATGAGATTTCGATTAGCGAATACTACTACTAATGAGTGACAGTATCCGAATTATTGCATTCGAATGCATGAAATTTCGATTAGCGAATACTACTACTAGTGAGTGACAGTATCCGAATTATTGCATTCGAATGCATGAGATTTCAATTAGCGAATACTACTACTAGTGACTGACAGTATCCGAGAACTTGCATTCGAATGCAAGAGACTTCGATTAGCGAATACTACTACTAGTGAGTGACAGTATCCGAGAACTTGCATTCGAATGCATGAGATTTCGATTAGCGAATACTACTACTAGTGAGTGACAGTATCCGAGAACTTGCATTCGAATGCATGCGATTTCGATTAGCGAATACTACTACTAGTGAGAGACAGAATCCGAGAACTTGCATTCGAATGCATGAGATTTCGATTAGGGAATACTACTACTAGTGAGTGACAGAATCCGAATTATTGCATTCGAATTCATGAAATTTCGATTAGCGATTACTACTACTAGTGAGTGACAGTATCCCAGAACTTGCAATCGAATGCATGAGATTTCGATTAGCGATTACTACTACTAGTGAGTGACAGTATCCCAGAACTTGCATTCGAATGCATGAGATTTCGATTAGCGAATACTACTTCTAGTGAGTGACAGTATCCGAATTATTGCATTCGAATTCATGAAATTTCGATTAGCGATTACTACTACTAGTGAGTGACAGTATCCCAGAACTTGCATTCGAATGCATGAGATTTCGATTAGCGAATACTACGACTAGTGAGTGACAGAATCCGAGAACTTGCATTCGAATGCATGAGATTTCGATTAGCGAATACTACTACTAGTGAGTGACAGTATCCGAGAACTTGCATTCGAATGCATGAGATTTCGATTAGCGAATACTACTACTAGTGAGTGACAGTATCCGAGAACTGGCATTCGAATGCATGAGATTTCGATTAGCGAATACTACTACTAGTGAGAGACAGAATCCGAGAACTTGCATTCGAATGCATTAGATTTCGATTAGCGAATACTACTACTAGTGAGTGACAGTATCGGAATTATTGCATTCGAATGCATGAAATTTCGATTAGCAAATACTACTACTAGTGAGTGACAGTATCCCAGAACTTGCATTCGAATGCATGAGATTTCGATTTGCGAATACTACTACTAGTGAGTGACAGTATCCGGATTATTGCATTCGAATGCATGAAATTTCGATTAGCGAATACTACTACTAGTGAGTGACAGTATCCGAATTATTGCATTCGAATTCATGAAACTTCGATTAGCGATTACTACTACTAGTGAGTGAAAGTATCCCAGAACTTGCATTCGAATGCATGAGATTTCGATTAGCGAATACTACTACTAGTGAGTGACAGTATCCGGATTATTGCATTCGAATGCATGAGATTTCGATTAGCGAATACTACTACTAGTGAGTGACAGAATCCGAGAAATTGCATTCGAATGCATGAGATTTCGATTAGCGAATACTACTACTAGTGAGTGACAGTATCCGAGAACTTGCATTCGAATGCATGAGATTTCGATTAGCGAATACTACTACTAGTGAGTGACAGTATCCAAATTATTGCATTCGAATGCATGAAATTTCGATTAGCGAATACTACTACTAGTGAGTGACAGTATCCGAATTATTGCATTCGAATGCATGAAATTTCGATTAGCGAATACTACTACTAGTGAGTGACAGTATCCGAATTATTGCATTCGAATGCATGAAATTTCGATTAGCGAATACTACTACTAGTGAGTGACAGTATCCCAATTATTGCATTCGAATGCATGAAATTTCGATTAGCGAATACTACTACTAGTGAGTGACAGTATCCCAGAACCTGCATTCGAATACATCAGATTTCGATTAGCGAATACTACTACTACTAGTGAGTGACAGTATCCGGATTATTGCATTCGAATGCATGAGATTTCGATTAGCGAATACTTCTACTAGTGAGTGACAGTATCCGAGAACTTGCATTCGAATGCATGAGATTTCGATTAGCGAATACTACTACTAGTGAGTGACAGTATCCGAGAACTTGAATTCGAATGCATGAGATTTCGATTAGTGAATACTATTACTAGTGAGTGACAGTATCCGAATTATTGCATTCGAATGCAAGAGATTTCGATTAGCGAATACTACCACTAGTGAGTGACAGTATCCGAGAACTTGAATTCGAATGCATGAAATTTCGATTAGCGAATACTACTACTAGTGAGTGACAGTATCCGAATTATTGCATTCGAATTCATGAAATTTCGATTAGCGAATACTACTACTAGTGAGTGACAGTATCCGAATTATTGCATTCGAATGCATGAGATTTCAATTAGCGAATACTACTACTAGTGACTGACAGTATCCGAGAACTTGCATTCGAATGCAAGAGACTTCGATTAGCGAATACTACTACTAGTGAGTGACAGTATCCGAGAACTTGCATTCGAATGCATGAGATTTCGATTAGCGAATACTACTACTAGTGAGTGACAGAATCCGAGAACTTGCATTCGAATGCATGAGATTTCGATTAGCGAATACTGCTACTAGTGAGTGACAGTATCCGAGAACTTGCATTCGAATGCATGAGATTTCGATTAGCGAATACTACTACTAGTGAGTGACAGTATCCAAATTATTGCATTCGAATGCATCAAATTTCGATTAGCGAATACTACTACTAGTGAGTGACAGTATCCGAATTATTGCATTCGAATGCATGAAATTTCGATTAGCGAATACTACCACTAGTGAGTGACAGTATCCGAATTATTGCATTCGAATGCATGAAATTTCGATTAGCGAATACTACTACTAGTGAGTGACAGTATCCGAATTATTGCATTCGAATGCATGAAATTTCGATTAGCGAATACTACTACTAGTGAGTGACAGTATCCCAGAACTTGCATTCGAATGCATGAGATTTCGATTAGCGAATACTACTACTAGTGAGTGACAGTATCCGGATTATTGCATTCGAATGCATGAGACTTCGATTAGCGAATACTTCTACTAGTGAGTGACAGTATCCGAGAATTTGCATTCGAATGCATGAGATGTCGATTAGCGAATACTACTACTAGTGAGTGACAGTATCCGAGAACTTGAATTCGAATGCATGAGATTTCGATTAGTGAATACTATTACTAGTGAGTGACAGTATCCGAATTATTGCATTCGAATGCAAGAGATTTCGATTAGCGAATACTACCACTAGTGAGTGGCAGTATCCGAGAACTTGCATTGGAATGCATGAGATTTCGATTAACGAATACTACTACTAGTGAGTGACAGTATCCGAATTATTGCATTCGAATGCATGAGATTTCGATTAGCGAATACTACTACTAGTGAGTGACAGTATCCGAGAACGTGCATTCGAATGCATGAGATTTCGATTAGCGAATACTACTACTAGTGAGTGACAGTATCCAAATTATTGCATTCCAATGCTTGAGATTTCGATTAGCGAATACTACTACTAGTGAGTGACAGTATCCGAATTATTGCATTCGAATGCATGAGATTTCGATTAGCGAACACTACTACTAGTGAGTGACAGTATCCGAATTATTGCATTCGAATGCAACAGATTTCGATTAGCGAATACTACTACTAATGAGTGACAGTATCCGAGAACTTGCTTTCGAATGCAAGAGATTTCGATTAGCGAATACTACTACTAGTGAGTAACAGTATCCGAGAACTTGCATACGAATGCATGAGATTTCGATTAGCGAATACTACTACTAGTGAGTGACAGTATCCGAGAACTTGCATTCGAATGCATGAGATTTCGATTAGCGAATACTACTACTAGTGAGTTACAGTATCCGAGAACTTGCATTCGAATGCATGAGATTTCGATTAGCGAATACTACTACTAGTGAGTGACAGTATCCGAGAACTTGCATTCGAATTCATGAGATTTCGTTTAGCGAATACTACTAGTAGTGAGTGACAGTATCCGAGAACCTGCATTCGAATGCATGAGATTTCGATTAGCGAATACTACTACTAGTGAGTGACAGTATCCGAGAACTTGCATTCGAATGCATGAGATTTCGATTAGCGAATACTACTACTAATGAGTGACAGTATCCGAATTATTGCATTCGAATGCATGAAATTTCGATTAGCGAATACTACTACTAGTGAGTGACAGTATCCGAATTATTGCATTCGAATGCATGAGATTTCAATTAGCGAATACTACTACTAGTGACTGACAGTATCCGAGAACTTGCATTCGAATGCAAGAGACTTCGATTAGCGAATACTACTACTAGTGAGTGACAGTATCCGAGAACTTGCATTCGAATGCATGAGATTTCGATTAGCGAATACTACTACTAGTGAGTGACAGTATCCGAGAACTTGAATTCGAATGCATGAGATTTCGATTAGTGAATACTATTACTAGTGAGTGACAGTATCCGAATTATTGCATTCGAATGCAAGAGATTTCGATTAGCGAATACTACCACTAGTGAGTGGCAGTATCCGAGAACTTGCATTGGAATGCATGAGATTTCGATTAACGAATACTACTACTAGTGAGTGACAGTATCCGAATTATTGCATTCGAATGCATGAGATTTCGATTAGCGAATACTACTACTAGTGAGTGACAGTATCCGAGAACGTGCATTCGAATGCATGAGATTTCGATTAGCGAATACTACTACTAGTGAGTGACAGTATCCAAATTATTGCATTCCAATGCTTGAGATTTCGATTAGCGAATACTACTACTAGTGAGTGACAGTATCCGAATTATTGCATTCGAATGCATGAGATTTCGATTAGCGAACACTACTACTAGTGAGTGACAGTATCCGAATTATTGCATTCGAATGCAACAGATTTCGATTAGCGAATACTACTACTAATGAGTGACAGTATCCGAGAACTTGCTTTCGAATGCAAGAGATTTCGATTAGCGAATACTACTACTAGTGAGTAACAGTATCCGAGAACTTGCATACGAATGCATGAGATTTCGATTAGCGAATACTACTACTAGTGAGTGACAGTATCCGAGAACTTGCATTCGAATGCATGAGATTTCGATTAGCGAATACTACTACTAGTGAGTTACAGTATCCGAGAACTTGCATTCGAATGCATGAGATTTCGATTAGCGAATACTACTACTAGTGAGTGACAGTATCCGAGAACTTGCATTCGAATTCATGAGATTTCGTTTAGCGAATACTACTAGTAGTGAGTGACAGTATCCGAGAACCTGCATTCGAATGCATGAGATTTCGATTAGCGAATACTACTACTAGTGAGTGACAGTATCCGAGAACTTGCATTCGAATGCATGAGATTTCGATTAGCGAATACTACTACTAATGAGTGACAGTATCCGAATTATTGCATTCGAATGCATGAAATTTCGATTAGCGAATACTACTACTAGTGAGTGACAGTATCCGAATTATTGCATTCGAATGCATGAGATTTCAATTAGCGAATACTACTACTAGTGACTGACAGTATCCGAGAACTTGCATTCGAATGCAAGAGACTTCGATTAGCGAATACTACTACTAGTGAGTGACAGTATCCGAGAACTTGCATTCGAATGCATGAGATTTCGATTAGCGAATACTACTACTAGTGAGTGACAGTATCCGAGAACTTGCATTCGAATGCATGCGATTTCGATTAGCGAATACTACTACTAGTGAGAGACAGAATCCGAGAACTTGCATTCGAATGCATGAGATTTCGATTAGGGAATACTACTACTAGTGAGTGACAGAATCCGAATTATTGCATTCGAATTCATGAAATTTCGATTAGCGATTACTACTACTAGTGAGTGACAGTATCCCAGAACTTGCAATCGAATGCATGAGATTTCGATTAGCGATTACTACTACTAGTGAGTGACAGTATCCCAGAACTTGCATTCGAATGCATGAGATTTCGATTAGCGAATACTACTTCTAGTGAGTGACAGTATCCGAATTATTGCATTCGAATTCATGAAATTTCGATTAGCGATTACTACTACTAGTGAGTGACAGTATCCCAGAACTTGCATTCGAATGCATGAGATTTCGATTAGCGAATACTACGACTAGTGAGTGACAGAATCCGAGAACTTGCATTCGAATGCATGAGATTTCGATTAGCGAATACTACTACTAGTGAGTGACAGTATCCGAGAACTTGCATTCGAATGCATGAGATTTCGATTAGCGAATACTACTACTAGTGAGTGACAGTATCCGAGAACTGGCATTCGAATGCATGAGATTTCGATTAGCGAATACTACTACTAGTGAGAGACAGAATCCGAGAACTTGCATTCGAATGCATTAGATTTCGATTAGCGAATACTACTACTAGTGAGTGACAGTATCGGAATTATTGCATTCGAATGCATGAAATTTCGATTAGCAAATACTACTACTAGTGAGTGACAGTATCCCAGAACTTGCATTCGAATGCATGAGATTTCGATTTGCGAATACTACTACTAGTGAGTGACAGTATCCGGATTATTGCATTCGAATGCATGAAATTTCGATTAGCGAATACTACTACTAGTGAGTGACAGTATCCGAATTATTGCATTCGAATTCATGAAACTTCGATTAGCGATTACTACTACTAGTGAGTGAAAGTATCCCAGAACTTGCATTCGAATGCATGAGATTTCGATTAGCGAATACTACTACTAGTGAGTGACAGTATCCGGATTATTGCATTCGAATGCATGAGATTTCGATTAGCGAATACTACTACTAGTGAGTGACAGAATCCGAGAAATTGCATTCGAATGCATGAGATTTCGATTAGCGAATACTACTACTAGTGAGTGACAGTATCCGAGAACTTGCATTCGAATGCATGAGATTTCGATTAGCGAATACTACTACTAGTGAGTGACAGTATCCAAATTATTGCATTCGAATGCATGAAATTTCGATTAGCGAATACTACTACTAGTGAGTGACAGTATCCGAATTATTGCATTCGAATGCATGAAATTTCGATTAGCGAATACTACTACTAGTGAGTGACAGTATCCGAATTATTGCATTCGAATGCATGAAATTTCGATTAGCGAATACTACTACTAGTGAGTGACAGTATCCCAATTATTGCATTCGAATGCATGAAATTTCGATTAGCGAATACTACTACTAGTGAGTGACAGTATCCCAGAACCTGCATTCGAATACATCAGATTTCGATTAGCGAATACTACTACTACTAGTGAGTGACAGTATCCGGATTATTGCATTCGAATGCATGAGATTTCGATTAGCGAATACTTCTACTAGTGAGTGACAGTATCCGAGAACTTGCATTCGAATGCATGAGATTTCGATTAGCGAATACTACTACTAGTGAGTGACAGTATCCGAGAACTTGAATTCGAATGCATGAGATTTCGATTAGTGAATACTATTACTAGTGAGTGACAGTATCCGAATTATTGCATTCGAATGCAAGAGATTTCGATTAGCGAATACTACCACTAGTGAGTGACAGTATCCGAGAACTTGCATTCGAATGCATGAAATTTCGATTAGCGAATACTACTACTAGTGAGTGACAGTATCCGAATTATTGCATTCGAATTCATGAAATTTCCATTAGCGATTACTACTACTAGTGAGTGACAGTATCCCAGAACTTGCATTCGAATGCATGAGATTTCGATTAGCGAATACTACTACTAGTGAGTGACAGTATCCGGATTATTGCATTCGAATGCATGAAATTTCGATTAGCAAATACTACTACTAGTGAGTGACAGTATCCGAGAACTTGCATTCGAATGCATGAGATTTCGATTAGCGAATACTACTACTAGTGAGAGACAGAATCCGAGAACTTGCATTCGAATGCATTAGATTTCGATTAGCGAATACTACTACTAGTGAGTGACAGTATCCGAATTATAGCATTCGAATGCATGAAATTTCGATTAGCAAATACTACTACTAGTGAGTGACAGTATCCCAGAACTTGCATTGGAATGCATGAGATTTCGATTTGCGAATACTACTACTAGTGAGTGATAGTATCCGAATTATTGCATTCGAATGCATGAAATTTCGATTAGCGAATACTACTACTAGTGAGTGACAGTATCCGAATTATTGCATTCGAATTCATGAAACTTCGATTAGCGATTACTACTACTAGTGAGTGACAGTATCCCAGAACTTGCATTCGAATGCATGAGATTTCGATTAGCGAATACTACTACTAGTGAGTGACAGTATCCGGATTATTGCATTCGAATGCATGAGATTTCGATTAGCGAATACCACTACTAGTGCGTGACAGAATCCGAGAACTTGCATTCGAATGCATGAGATTTCGATTAGCGAATACTACTACTAGTGAGTGACAGTATCCGAGAACTTGCATTCGAATGCATGAGATTTCGATTAGCGAATACTACTACCAGTGAGTGACAGTATCCAAATTATTGCATTCGAATGCATGAAATTTCGATTAGCGAATACTACTACTAGTGAGTGACAGTATCCGAATTATTGCATTCGAATGCATGAAATTTCGATTAGCGAATACTACTACTAGGGAGTGACAGTATCCGAATTATTGCATTCGAATGCATGAAATTTCGATTAGCGAATACTACTACTAGTGAGAGACAGAATCCGAGAACTTGCATTCGAATGCATTAGATTTCGATTAGCGAATACTACTACTAGTGAGTGACAGTATCCGAATTATAGCATTCGAATGCATGAAATTTCGATTAGCAAATACTACTACTAGTGAGTGACAGTATCCCAGAACTTGCATTGGAATGCATGAGATTTCGATTTGCGAATACTACTACTAGTGAGTGACAGTATCCGAATTATTGCATTCGAATGCATGAAATTTCGATTAGCGAATACTACTACTAGTGAGTGACAGTATCCGAGAACTTGCATTCGAATTCATGAAACTTCGATTAGCGATTACTACTACTAGTGAGTGACAGTATCCCAGAACTTGCATTCGAATGCATGAGATTTCGATTAGCGAATACTACTACTAGTGAGTGACAGTATCCGGATTATTGCTTTCGAATGCATGAGATTTCGATTAGCGAATACTACTACTAGTGCGTGACAGAATCCGAGAACTTGCATTCGAATGCATGAGATTTCGATTAGCGAATACTACTACTAGTGAGTGACAGTATCCGAGAACTTGCATTCGAATGCATGAGATTTCGATTAGCGAATACTACTACCAGTGAGTGACAGTATCCAAATTATTGCATTCGAATGCATGAAATTTCGATTAGCGAATACTACTACTAGTGAGTGACAGTATCCGAATTATTGCATTCGAATGCATGAAATTTCGATTAGCGAATACTACTACTAGGGAGTGACAGTATCCGAATTATTGCATTCGAATGCATGAAATTTCGATTAGCGAATACTACTACTAGTGAGTGACAGTATCCGAATTATTGCATTCGAATGCATGAAATTTCGAAAAGCGAATACTACTACTAGTGAGTGACAGTATCCCAGAACTTGCATTCGAATGCATGAGATTTCGATTAGCGAATACTACTACTAGTGAGTGACAGTGTCCGGATTATTGCATTCGAATGCATGAGATTTCGATTAGCGAATACTTCTACTAGTGAGTGACAGTATCCGAGAACTTGCATTCGAATGCATGAGATTTCGTTTAGCGAATACTACTACTAGTGAGTGACAGTATCCGAGAACTTGAATTCGAATGCATGAGATTTCGATTAGTGAATACTATTACTAGTGAGTGACAGTATCCGAATTATTGCATTCGAATGCAAGAGATTTCTATTAGCGAATACTACCACTAGTGAGTGACAGTATCCGAGAACTTGCATTCGAATGAATGAGATTTCGATTAGCGAATACTACTACTAGTGAGTGACAGTATCCGAATTATTGCATTCGAATGCATGAGATTTCGATTAGCGAATACTACTACTAGTGAGTGACAGTATCCGAGAACTTGCATTCGAATGCATGAGATTTCGATTAGCGAATACTACTACTAGTGAGTGACAGTATCCAAATTATTGCATTCCAATGCTTGAGATTTCGTTTAGCGAATACTACTACTAGTGAGTGACAGTATCCGAATTATTGCATTCGAATGCATGAGATTTCGATTAGCGAACACTACTACTAGTGAATGACGGTATCCGAATTATTATATTCGAATGCAAGAGATTTCGATTAGCGAATACTACTACTAGTGAGTGACAGTATCCGAGAACTTGCTTTCGAATGCAAGAGATTTCGATTAGCGAATACTACTACTAGTGAGTAACAGTATCCGAGAACTTGCATACGAATGCATGAGATTTCGATTAGCGAATACTAGTACTAGTGAGTGACAGTATCCGAGAACTTGCATTCGAATGCATGAGATTTCGATTAGCGAATACTACTACTAGTGAGTTACAGCATCCGAGAACTTGCATTCGAATGCATGAGATTTCGATTAGCGAATACTACTACTAGTGAGTGACAGTATCCAAATTATTGCATTCGAATGCATGAAATTTCGATTAGCGAATACCACTACTAGTGAGTGACAGTATCCGAATTATTGCATTCGAATGCATGAAATTTCGATTAGCGAATACTACTACTAGTGAGTGACGGTATCCGAATTATTGCATTCGAAAGCATGAAATTTCGATTAGCGAATACTACTACTAGTGAGAGGCAGAATCCGAGAACCTGCATTCGAATGCATTAGATTTCGATTAGCGAATACTACTACTAGTAGGTGACAGTATCCGAATTATTGCATTCGAATGCATGAAATTTCGATTAGCAAATACTACTACTAGTGAGTGACAGTATCCCAGAACTTGCATTCGAATGCATGAGATTTCGATTTGCGAATACTACTACTAGTGAGTGACAGTATCCGAATTATTGCATTCGAATGCATGAAATTTGGATTAGCGAATACTACTACTAGTGAGTGACAGTATCCGAATTATTGCATTCGAATTCATGAAATTTCGATTAGCGATTACTACTACTAGTGAGTGACAGTATCCCAGAACTAGCATTCGAATGCATGAGATTTCGATTAGCGAATACTACTACTAGTGAGTGACAGTATCCGGATTATTGCATTCGAATGCATGAGATTTCGATTAGCGAATACTACTACTAGTGAGTGACAGTATCCGAGAACTTGCATTCGAATGCAAGAGATCTCGATTAGCGAATACTACTACTAGTGAGTGACAGTATCCGAGAACTTGCATTCGAATGCATGAGATTTCGATTAGCGAATACTACTACTAATGAGTGACAGTATCCGAGAACTTGCATTCGAATGCATGAGATTTCGATTTGCGAATACTACTACTAGTGAGTGACAGTATCCGAATTATTGCATTCCAATGCATGAAATTTCGATTAGCGAATACTACTACTAGTGAGTGACAGTATCCGAATTATTGCATTCGAATTCATGAAATTTCGATTAGCGATTACTACTACTAGTGAGTGACAGTATCCCAGAACTAGCATTCGAGTGCATGAGATTTCGATTAGCGAATACTACTACTAGTGAGTGACAGTATCCGGATTATTGCATTCGAATGCATGAGATTTCGATTAGCGAATACTACTACTAGTGAGTGACAGAATCCGAGAACTTGCATTCGAATGCATGAGATTTCGATTAGCGAATACTACTACTAGTGAGTGACAGTATCCGAGAACTTGCATTCGAATGCATGGGATTTCGATTAGCGAATACTACTACTAGTGAGTGACAGTATCCAAATTATTGCATTCGAATGCATGAAATTTCGATTAGCGAATACTACTACTAGTGAGTGACAGTATCCGAATTATTGCATTCGAATGCATGAAATTTCGATTAGCGAATACTACCACTAGTGAGTGACAGTATCCGAATTATTGCATTCGAATGCATGAAATTTCGATTAGCGAATACTACTACTAGTGAGTGACAGTATCCGAATTATTGCATTCGAATGCATGAGATTTCGATTAGCGAGTACTTCTACTAGTGAGTGACAGTATCCGAGAACTTGCATTCGAATGCATGAGATTTCGATTAGCGAATACTACTACTAGTGAGTGACAGTATCCAAATTATTGCATTCCAATGCTTGAGATTACGATTAGCGAATACTACTACTAGTGAGTGACAGTATCCGAATTATTGCATTCGAATGCATGAGATTTCGATTAGCGAACACTACTACTAGTGAATGACAGTATCCGAATTATTGCATTCGAATGCAAGAGATTTCGATTAGCGAATACTACTACTAGTGAGTGACAGTATCCGAGAACTTGCTTTCGAATGCAAGAGATTTCGATTAGCGAATACTACTACTAGTGAGTAACAGTATCCGAGAACTTGCATACGAATGCATGAGATTTCGATTAGCGAATACTAGTACTAGTGAGTGACAGTATCCGAGAACTTGCATTCGAATGCATGAGATTTCGATTAGCGAATACTACTACTAGTGAGTTACAGTATCCGAGAACTTGCATTCGAATGCATGAGATTTCGATTAGCGAATACTACTACTAGTGAGTGACAGTATCCAAATTATTGCATTCGAATGCATGAAATTTCGATTAGCGAATACTACTACTAGTGAGTGACAGTATCCGAATTATTGCATTCGAATGCATGAAATTTCGATTAGCTAATACTACTACTAGTGAGTGACAGTATGCGAATTATTGCATTCGAAAGCATGAAACTTCGATTAGCGAATACTACCACTAGTGAGTGACAGTATCCGAATTATTGCATTCGAATGCATTAAATTTTGATTAGCGAATACTACTACTAGTGAGTGACAGTATCCCAGAACTTGCATTCGAATGCATGAGATTTCGATTAGCGAATACTACTACTAATGAGTGACAGTATCCGAATTATTGCATTCGAATGCATGAAATTTCGATTAGCGAATACTACTACTAGTGAGTGACAGTATCCGAATTATTGCATTCGAATGCATGAGATTTCAAGTAGCGAATACTACTACTAGTGAGTGACAGTATCCGAGAACTTGCATTCGAATGCAAGAGATCTCGATTAGCGAATACTACTACTAGTGAGTGACAGTATCCGAGAACTTGCATTCGAATGCATGAGATTTCGATTAGCGAATACTACTACTAGTGAGTGACAGTATCCGAGAACTTGCATTCGAATGGATGAGATTTCGATTAGCGAATACTACTACTAGTGAGAGACAGAATCCGAGAACCTGCATTCGAATGCATTAGATTTCGATTAGCGAATACTACTACTAGTAGGTGACAGTATCCGAATTATTGCATTCGAATGCATGAAATTTCGATTAGCAAATACTACTACTAGTGAGTGACAGTATCCCAGAACTTGCATTCGAATGCAAGAGATTTCGATTTGCGAATACTACTACTAGTGAGTGACAGTATCCGAATTATTGCATTCGAATGCATGAAATTTCGATTAGCGAATACTACTACTAGTGAGTGACAGTATCCGAATTATTGCATTCGAATTCATGAAATTTCGATTAGCGATTACTACTACTAGTGAGTGACAGTATCCCAGAACTAGCATTCGAATGCATGAGATTGCGATTAGCGAATACTACTACTAGTGAGTGACAGTATCCGGATTATTGCATTCGAATGCATGAGATTTCGATTAGTGAATACTACTACTAGTGAGTGACAGAATCCGAGAACTTGCATTCGAATGCATGAGATTTCGATTAGCGAATACTACTACTAGTGAGTGACAGTATCCGAGAACTAGCATTCGAATGCATGAGATTTCGATTAGCGAATACTACTACTAGTGAGTGACAGTATCCAAATTATTGCATTCGAATGCATGAAATTTCGATTAGCGAATACTACTACTAGTGAGTGACAGTATCCGAATTATTGCATTCGAATGCATGAAATTTCGATTAGCGAATACTACCACTAGTGAGTGACAGTATCCGAATTATTTCATTCGAATGCATGAAATTTCGATTAGCGAATACTACTACTAGTGAGTGACAGTATCCGAATTATTGCTTTCGAATGCATGAAATTTCGATTAGCGAATACTACTACTAGTGAGTGACAGTATCCCAGAACTTGCATTCGAATGCATGAGATTTCGATTAGCGAATACTACTACTAGTGAGTGACAGTATCCGGATTATTGCATTCGAATGCATGAGATTTCGATTAGCGAATACTTCTACTAGTGAGTGACAGTATCCGAGAACTTGCATTCGAATGCATGAGATTTCGATTAGCGAATACTACTACTAGTGAGTGGCAGTATCCGAGAACTTGAATTCGAATGCATGAGATTTCGATTAGTGAATACTATTACTAGTGAGTGACAGTATCCGAATTATTGCATTCGAATGCAAGAGATTTCGATTAGCGAATACTACCACTAGTGAGTGACAGATCCGAGAACTTGCATTCGAATGCATGAGATTTCGATTAGCGAATACTACTACTAGTGAGTGACAGTATCCGAATTATTGCATTCGAATGCATGAGATTTCGATTAGCGAATACTACTACTAGTGAGTGACAGTATCCGAGAACTTGCATTCG
Source organism: Tenodera sinensis (assembly GCA_030765045.1). NCBI lineage: Eukaryota > Metazoa > Arthropoda > Insecta > Mantodea > Mantidae > Tenodera > Tenodera sinensis. The sequence goes on from JAUKNM010000016.1 coordinate 2,533,402, forward strand.
AATGCATGAGATTTCGATTAGCGAACACTACTACTAGTGAGTGACAGTATCCGAATTATTGCATTCGAATGCAAGAGATTTCGATTAGCGAATACTACTACTAGTGAGTGACAGTATCCGAGAACTTGCTTTCGAATGCAAGAGATTTCGATTAGCGAATACTACTACTAGTGAGTGACGGTATCCCAGAACTTGCATTCAAATGCATGAGATTTCGATTAGCGAATACTACTACTAGTGAGTGACAGTATCCGAGAACTTGCATTCGAATGCATGAGATTTCGATTAGCGAATACTACTACTAATGAGTGACCGTATTCGAATTATTGCATTCGAATGCATGAAATTTCGATTAGCGAATACTACTACTAGTGAGTGACAGTATCCGAATTATTGCATTCGAATGCATGAGATTTCATGTAGCGAATACTACTACTAGTGAGTGACAGTATCCGAGAACTTGCATTCGAATGCAAGAGATCTCGATTAGCGAATACTACTACTAGTGAGTGACAGTATCCGAGAACTTGCATTCGAATGCATGAGATTTCGATTAGCGAATACTACTACTAATGAGTGACAGTATCCGAGAACTTGCATTCGAATGCATGAGATTTCGATTAGCGAATACTACTACTAGTGAGAGACAGAATCCGAGAACCTGCATTCGAATGCATTAGATTTCGATTAGCGAATACTACTACTAGTAGGTGACAGTATCCGAATTATTGCATTCGAATGCATGAAATTTCGATTAGCAAATACTACTACTAGTGAGTGACAGTATCCCAGAACTTGCATTCGAATGCATGAGATTTCGATTTGCGAATACTACTACTAGTGAGTGACAGTATCCGAATTATTGCATTCGAATGCATGAAATTTCGATTAGCGAATACTACTACTAGTGGGTGACAGTATCCGAATTATTGCATTCGAATTCATGAAATTTCGATTAGCGAATACTACTACTAGTGAGTGATAGTATCCGGATTATTGCATTCGAATGCATGAGATTTCGATTAGCGAATACTACTACTAGTGAGTGACAGTATCCGGATTATTGCATTCGAATGCATGAGATTTCGATTAGCGAATACTACTACTAGTGAGTGACAGAATCCGAGAACTTGCATTCGATTGCATGAGATTTCGATTAGCGAATACTACTACTAGTGAGTGACAGTATCCGAGAACTTGCATTCGAATGCATGAGATTTCGATTAGCGAATACTACTACTCGTGAGTGACAGTATCCAAATTATTGCATTCGAATGCATGAAATTTCGATTAGCGAATACTACTACTAGTGAGTGACAGTATCCGAATTATTGCATTCGAATGCATGAAATTTCGATTAGCGAAAACTACCACTAGTGAGTGACAGTATCCGAATTATTGCATTCGAATGCATGAAATTTCGATTAGCGAATACTACTACTAGTGAGTGACAGTATCCTAATTATTGCATTCGAATGCATGAAATTTCGATTAGCGAATACTACTACTAGTGAGTGACAGTATCCCAGAACTTGCATTCGAATGCATGAGATTTCGATTAGCGAATACTACTACTAGTGAGTGACAGTATCCGGATTATTGCATTCGAATGCATGAGATTTCGATTAGCGAATACTTCTACTAGTGAGTGACAGTATCCGAGAACTTGCATTCGAATGCATGAGATTTCGATTAGAGAATACTACTACTAGTGAGTGACAGTATCCGAGAACTTGAATTCGAATGCATGAGATTTCGATTAGTGAATACTATTACTAGTGAGTGACAGTATCCGAATTATTGCATTCGAATGCAAGAGATTTCGATTAGCGAATACTACTACTAGTGAGTGACAGTATCCGAGAACTTGCATTCGAATGCATGAGATTTCGATTAGCGAATACTACTACTAGTGAGTGACAGTATCCGAATTATTGCATTCGAATGCATGAGATTTCGATTAGCGAATACTACTACTAGTGAGTGACAGTATCCGAGAACTTGCATTCGAATGCATGAGATTTCGATTAGCGAATACTACTACTAGTGAGTGACAGTATCCAAATTATTGCATTCCAATGCTTGAGATTTCGATTAGCGAATACTACTACTAGTGAGTGACAGTATCCGAATTATTGCGTTCGAATGCATGAGATTTCGATTAGCGAACACTACTACTAGTGAGTGACAGTATCCGAATTATTGCATTCGAATGCAAGAGATTTCGATTAGCGAATACTATTACTAGTGAGTGACAGTATCCGAGAACTTGCTTTCGAATGCAAGAGATTTCGATTAGCGAATACTACTACTAGTGAGTAACAGTATCCGAGAACTTGCATACGAATGCATGAGATTTCGATTAGCGAATACTACTACTAGTGAGTGACAGTATCCGAGAACTTGCATTCGAATGCATGAGATTTCGATTAGCGAATACTACTACTAGTGAGTTACAGTATCCGAGAACTTGCTTTCGAATGCATGATTTTTCGATTAGCGAATACTACTACTAGTGAGTGACAGTATCCGAGAACTTGCATTCGAATGCAAGAGATTTCGATTAGCGAATACTACTACTAGTGAGTGACAGTATCCGAGAACTTGCATTCGAATGCATGAGATTTTGATTAGCGAATACTACTACTAGTGAGTGACAGTATCCGAGAACTTGCATTCGAATGCATGAGATTTCGATTAGCGAATACTACTACTAGTGAGAGACAGAATCCGAGAACTTGCATTCGAATGCATGAGATTTCGATTAGCGAATACTACTACTAGTGAGTGACAGTATCCGAATTATTGCATTCGAATGCATGAAATTTCGATTAGCAAGTACTACTACTAGTGAGTGACAGTATCCCAGAAATTGCATTCGAATGCATGAAATTTCGATTTGCGAATACTACTACTAGTGAGTGACAGTATCCGAATTATTGCATTCGAATGCATGAAATTTCGATTAGCGAATACTACTACTAGTGAGTGACAGTATCCGAATTATTGCATTCGAATTCATGAAATTTCGATTAGCGATTACTACTACTAGTGAGTGACAGTATCCCAGAACTTGCATTCGAATGCATGAGATTTCGATTAGCGAATACTACTACTAGTGAGTGACAGTATCCGGATTATTGCATTCGAATGCATGAGATTTCGATTAGCGAATACTACTACTAGTGAGTGACACTATCCGAATTATTGCATTCGAATGCATGAAATTTCGATTAGCGAATACTACTACTAGTGAGTGACAGTATCCGAGAACTTGCATTCGAATGCATGAGATTTCGATTAGCGAATACTACTACTAGTGAGTGACAGTATCCGAGAACTTGCATTCGAATGCATGAGATTTCGATTAGCGAATACTACTACTAGTGAGAGACAGAATCCGAGAACTTGCATTCGAATGCATTAGATTTCGATTAGCGAATACTACTACTAGTGAGTGACAGTATCCGAATTATTGCATTCGAATGCATGAAATTTCGATTAGCAAATACTACTTCTAGTGAGTGACAGTATCCCAGAACTTGCATTCGAATGCATGAGATTTCGATTTGCGAATACTACTACTAGTGAGTGACAGTATCCGAATTATTGCATTCGAATGCATGAAATTTCCATTAGCGAATACTGCTACTAGTGAGTGACAGTATCCGAATTATTGCATTCGAATTCATGAAACTTCGATTAGCGATCACTACTACTAGTGAGTGACAGTATCCCAGAACTTGCATTCGAATGCATGAGATTTCGATTAGCGAATACTACTACTAGTGAGTGACAGTATTCGGATTATTGCATTCGAATGCATGAGATTTCGATTAGCGAATACTACTACTAGTGAGTGACAGAATCCCAGAACTTGCATTCGAATGCATGAGATTTCGATTAGCGAATACTACTACTAGTGAGTGACAGTATCCGAGAACTTGCATTCGAATGCATGAGATTTCGATTAGCGAATACTACTACTAGTGAGTGACAGTATCCAAATTATTGCATTCGAATGCATGAAATTTCGATTAGTGAATACTACTACTAGTGAGTGACAGTATCCGAATTATTGCATTCGAATGCATGAAATTTCGATTAGCGAATACTACTACTAGTGAGTGACAGTATCCAAATTATTGCATTCGAATGCATGAAATTTCGATTAGCGAATACTACTACTATTGAGTGACAGTATCCGAATTATTGCATTCGAATGCATGAAATTTCTATTAGCGAATACTACTACTAGTGAGTGACAGTATCCCAGAACTTGCATTCGAATGCATCAGATTTCGATTAGCGAATACTACTACTAGTGAGTGACAGTATCCGGATTATTGCATTCAAAATGCATGAGATTTCGATTAGCGAATACTTCTACTAGTGAGTGACAGTATCCGAGAACTTGCATTCGAATGCATGAGATTTCGATTAGCGAATACTACTACTAGTGAGTGACAGTATCCGAGAACTTGAATTCGAATGCATGAGATTTCGATTAGTGAATACTATTACTAGTGAGTGACAGTATCCGAATTATTGCATCGAATGCAAGAGATTTCGATTAGCGAATACTACCACTAGTGAGTGACAGTATCCGAGAACTTGCATTCGAATGCATGAAATTTCGATTAGCGAATACTACTACTAGTGAGTGACAGTATCCGAATTATTGCATTCGAATTCATGAAATTTCGATTAGCGATTACTACTACTAGTGAGTGACAGTATCCCAGAACTTGCATTCGAATGCATGAGATTTCGATTAGCGAATACTACTACTAGTGAGTGACAGTATCCGGATTATTGCATTCGAATGCATGAGATTTCGATTAGCGAATACTACTACTAGTGAGTGACAGAATCCGAGAACTTGCATTCGAATGCATGAGATTTCGATTAGCGAATACTACTACTAGTGAGTGACAGTATCCGAGAACTTGCATTCGAATGCATGAGATTTCGATTAGCGAATACTACTACTAGTAAGTGACAGTATCCGAGAACTTGCATTCGAATGCATGAGATTTCGATTAGCGAATACTACTACTAGTGAGAGACAGAATCCGAGAACTTGCATTCGAATGCATTAGATTTCGATGAGCGAATACTACTACTAGTGAGTGACAGTATCCGAATTATTGCATTCGAATGCATGAAATTTCGATTAGCAAATACTACTACTAGTGAGTGACAGTATCCCAGAACTTGCATTCGAATGCATGAGATTTCGATTTGCGAATACTACTACTAGTGAGTGACAGTATCCGAATTATTGCATTCGAATGCATGAAATTTCGATTAGCGAATACTACTACTAGTGAGTGACAGTATCCGAATTATTGCATTCGAATTCATGAAACTTCGATTAGCGATTACTACTACTAGTGAGTGACAGTATCCCAGAACTTGCATTCGAATGCATGAGATTTCGATTAGCGAATACTACTACTAGTGAGTGACAGAATCCGAGAACTTGCATTCGAATGCATGAGATTTCGATTAGCGAATACTACTAGTAGTGAGTGACAGTATCCGAGAACTTGCATTCGAATGCATGACATTTCGATTAGCGAATACTACTACTAGTGAGTGACAGTATCCAAATTATTGCATTCGAATGCATGAAATTTCGATTAGCGAATACTACTACTAGTGAGTGACAGTATCCGAATTATTGCATTCGAATGCATGAAATTTCGATTAGCGAAAACTACCACTAGTGAGTGACAGTATCCGAATTATTGCATTCGAATGCATGAAATTTCGATTAGCGAATACTACTACTAGTGAGTGACAGTATCCGAATTATTGCATTCGAATGCATGAAATTTCGATTAGCGAATACTACTACTAGTGAGTGACAGTATCCCAGAACTTGCATTCGAATGCATGAGATTTCGATTAGCGAATACTACTACTAGTGAGTGACAGTATCCGGATTATTGCATTCGAATGCATGAGATTTCGATTAGCGAATACTTCTACTAGTGAGTGACAGTATCCGAGAACTTGCATTCGAATGCATGAGATTTCGATTAGAGAATACTACTACTAGTGAGTGACAGTATCCGAGAACTTGAATTCGAATGCATGAGATTTCGATTAGTGAATACTATTACTAGTGAGTGACAGTATCCGAATTATTGCATTCGAATGCAAGAGATTTCGATTAGCGAATACTACTACTAGTGAGTGACAGTATCCGAGAACTTGCATTCGAATGCATGAGATTTCGATTAGCGAATACTACTACTAGTGAGTGACAGTATCCGAATTATTGCATTCGAATGCATGAGATTTCGATTAGCGAATACTACTACTAGTGAGTGACAGTATCCGAGAACTTGCATTCGAATGCATGAGATTTCGATTAGCGAATACTACTACTAGTGAGTGACAGTATCCAAATTATTGCATTCCAATGCTTGAGATTTCGATTAGCGAATACTACTACTAGTGAGTGACAGTATCCGAATTATTGCGTTCGAATGCATGAGATTTCGATTAGCGAACACTACTACTAGTGAGTGACAGTATCCGAATTATTGCATTCGAATGCAAGAGATTTCGATTAGCGAATACTATTACTAGTGAGTGACAGTATCCGAGAACTTGCTTTCGAATGCAAGAGATTTCGATTAGCGAATACTACTACTAGTGAGTAACAGTATCCGAGAACTTGCATACGAATGCATGAGATTTCGATTAGCGAATACTACTACTAGTGAGTGACAGTATCCGAGAACTTGCATTCGAATGCATGAGATTTCGATTAGCGAATACTACTACTAGTGAGTTACAGTATCCGAGAACTTGCTTTCGAATGCATGATTTTTCGATTAGCGAATACTACTACTAGTGAGTGACAGTATCCGAGAACTTGCATTCGAATGCAAGAGATTTCGATTAGCGAATACTACTACTAGTGAGTGAAAGTATCCGAGAACTTGCATTCGAATGCATGAGATTTTGATTAGCGAATACTACTACTAGTGAGTGACAGTATCCGAGAACTTGCATTCGAATGCATGAGATTTCGATTAGCGAATACTACTACTAGTGAGAGACAGAATCCGAGAACTTGCATTCGAATGCATGAGATTTCGATTAGCGAATACTACTACTAGTGAGTGACAGTATCCGAATTATTGCATTCGAATGCATGAAATTTCGATTAGCAAGTACTACTACTAGTGAGTGACAGTATCCCAGAAATTGCATTCGAATGCATGAAATTTCGATTTGCGAATACTACTACTAGTGAGTGACAGTATCCGAATTATTGCATTCGAATGCATGAAATTTCGATTAGCGAATACTACTACTAGTGAGTGACAGTATCCGAATTATTGCATTCGAATTCATGAAATTTCGATTAGCGATTACTACTACTAGTGAGTGACAGTATCCCAGAACTTGCATTCGAATGCATGAGATTTCGATTAGCGAATACTACTACTAGTGAGTGACAGTATCCGGATTATTGCATTCGAATGCATGAGATTTCGATTAGCGAATACTACTACTAGTGAGTGACACTATCCGAATTATTGCATTCGAATGCATGAAATTTCGATTAGCGAATACAACTACTAGTGAGTGACAGTATCCGAGAACTTGCATTCGAATGCATGAGATTTCGATTAGCGAATACTACTACTAGTGAGTGACAGTATCCGAGAACTTGCATTCGAATGCATGAGATTTCGATTAGCGAATACTACTACTAGTGAGAGACAGAATCCGAGAACTTGCATTCGAATGCATTAGATTTCGATTAGCGAATACTACTACTAGTGAGTGACAGTATCCGAATTATTGCATTCGAATGCATGAAATTTCGATTAGCAAATACTACTTCTAGTGAGTGACAGTATCCCAGAACTTGCATTCGAATGCATGAGATTTCGATTTGCGAATACTACTACTAGTGAGTGACAGTATCCGAATTATTGCATTCGAATGCATGAAATTTCCATTAGCGAATACTGCTACTAGTGAGTGACAGTATCCGAATTATTGCATTCGAATTCATGAAACTTCGATTAGCGATCACTACTACTAGTGAGTGACAGTATCCCAGAACTTGCATTCGAATGCATGAGATTTCGATTAGCGTATACTACTACTAGTGAGTGACAGTATCCGGATTATTGCATTCGAATGCATGAGATTTCGATTAGCGAATACTACTACTAGTGAGTGACAGAATCCCAGAACTTGCATTCGAATGCATGAGATTTCGATTAGCGAATACTACTACTAGTGAGTGACAGTATCCGAGAACTTGCATTCGAATGCATGAGATTTCGATTAGCGAATACTACTACTAGTGAGTGACAGTATCCAAATTATTGCATTCGAATGCATGAAATTTCGATTAGTGAATACTACTACTAGTGAGTGACAGTATCCGAATTATTGCATTCGAATGCATGAAATTTCGATTAGCGAATACTACTACTAGTGAGTGACAGTATCCAAATTATTGCATTCGAATGCATGAAATTTCGATTAGCGAATACTACTACTAGTGAGTGACAGTATCCGAATTATTGCATTCGAATGCATGAAATTTCTATTAGCGAATACTACTACTAGTGAGTGACAGTATCCCAGAACTTGCATTCGAATGCATCAGATTTCGATTAGCGAATACTACTACTAGTGAGTGACAGTATCCGGATTATTGCATTCAAAATGCATGAGATTTCGATTAGCGAATACTTCTACTAGTGAGTGACAGTATCCGAGAACTTGCATTCGAATGCATGAGATTTCGATTAGCGAATACTACTACTAGTGAGTGACAGTATCCGAGAACTTGAATTCGAATGCATGAGATTTCGATTAGTGAATACTATTACTAGTGAGTGACAGTATCCGAATTATTGCATCGAATGCAAGAGATTTCGATTAGCGAATACTACCACTAGTGAGTGACAGTATCCGAGAACTTGCATTCGAATGCATGAAATTTCGATTAGCGAATACTACTACTAGTGAGTGACAGTATCCGAATTATTGCATTCGAATTCATGAAATTTCGATTAGCGATTACTACTACTAGTGAGTGACAGTATCCCAGAACTTGCATTCGAATGCATGAGATTTCGATTAGCGAATACTACTACTAGTGAGTGACAGTATCCGGATTATTGCATTCGAATGCATGAGATTTCGATTAGCGAATACTACTACTAGTGAGTGACAGAATCCGAGAACTTGCATTCGAATGCATGAGATTTCGATTAGCGAATACTACTACTAGTGAGTGACAGTATCCGAGAACTTGCATTCGAATGCATGAGATTTCGATTAGCGAATACTACTACTAGTAAGTGACAGTATCCGAGAACTTGCATTCGAATGCATGAGATTTCGATTAGCGAATACTACTACTAGTGAGAGACAGAATCCGAGAGCTTGCATTCGAATGCATTAGATTTCGATGAGCGAATACTACTACTAGTGAGTGACAGTATCCGAATTATTGCATTCGAATGCATGAAATTTCGATTAGCAAATACTACTACTAGTGAGTGACAGTATCCCAGAACTTGCATTCGAATGCATGAGATTTCGATTTGCGAATACTACTACTAGTGAGTGACAGTATCCGAATTATTGCATTCGAATGCATGAAATTTCGATTAGCGAATACTACTACTAGTGAGTGACAGTATCCGAATTATTGCATTCGAATTCATGAAACTTCGATTAGCGATTACTACTACTAGTGAGTGACAGTATCCCAGAACTTGCATTCGAATGCATGAGATTTCGATTAGCGAATACTACTACTAGTGAGTGACAGAATCCGAGAACTTGCATTCGAATGCATGAGATTTCGATTAGCGCATACTACTAGTAGTGAGTGACAGTATCCGAGAACTTGCATTCGAATGCATGACATTTCGATTAGCGAATACTACTACTACTGAGTGACAGTATCCGAGAACTTGCATTCGAATGCATGAGATTTCAATTAGCGAATACTACTACTAGTGAGAGACAGAATCCGAGAACTTGCAATCGAATGCATGAGATTTCGATTAGCGTATACTACTACTAGTGAGTGACAGTATCCGGATTATTGCATTCGAATGCATGAGATTTCGATTAGCGAATACTACTACTAGTGAGTGACAGAATCCCAGAACTTGCATTCGAATGCATGAGATTTCGATTAGCGAATACTACTACTAGTGAGTGACAGTATCCGAGAACTTGCATTCGAATGCATGAGATTTCGATTAGCGAATACTACTACTAGTGAGTGACAGTATCCAAATTATTGCATTCGAATGCATGAAATTTCGATTAGTGAATACTACTACTAGTGAGTGACAGTATCCGAATTATTGCATTCGAATGCATGAAATTTCGATTAGCGAATACTACTACTAGTGAGTGACAGTATCCAAATTATTGCATTCGAATGCATGAAATTTCGATTAGCGAATACTACTACTAGTGAGTGACAGTATCCGAATTATTGCATTCGAATGCATGAAATTTCTATTAGCGAATACTACTACTAGTGAGTGACAGTATCCCAGAACTTGCATTCGAATGCATCAGATTTCGATTAGCGAATACTACTACTAGTGAGTGACAGTATCCGGATTATTGCATTCAAAATGCATGAGATTTCGATTAGCGAATACTTCTACTAGTGAGTGACAGTATCCGAGAACTTGCATTCGAATGCATGAGATTTCGATTAGCGAATACTACTACTAGTGAGTGACAGTATCCGAGAACTTGAATTCGAATGCATGAGATTTCGATTAGTGAATACTATTACTAGTGAGTGACAGTATCCGAATTATTGCATCGAATGCAAGAGATTTCGATTAGCGAATACTGCCACTAGTGAGTGACAGTATCCCAGAAATTGCATTCGAATGCATGAAATTTCGATTTGCGAATACTACTACTAGTGAGTGACAGTATCCGAATTATTGCATTCGAATGCATGAAATTTCGATTAGCGAATACTACTACTAGTGAGTGACAGTATCCGAATTATTGCATTCGAATTCATGAAATTTCGATTAGCGATTACTACTACTAGTGAGTGACAGTATCCCAGAACTTGCATTCGAATGCATGAGATTTTGATTAGCGAATACTACTACTAGTGAGTGACAGTATCCGGATTATTGCATTCGAATGCATGAGATTTCGATTAGCGAATACTACTACTAGTGAGTGACACTATCCGAATTATTGCATTCGAATGCATGAAATTTCGATTAGCGAATACAACTACTAGTGAGTGACAGTATCCGAGAACTTGCATTCGAATGCATGAGATTTCGATTAGCGAATACTACTACTAGTGAGTGACAGTATCCGAGAACTTGCATTCGAATGCATGAGATTTCGATTAGCGAATACTACTACTAGTGAGAGACAGAATCCGAGAACTTGCATTCGAATGCATTAGATTTCGATTAGCGAATACTACTACTAGTGAGTGACAGTATCCGAATTATTGCATTCGAATGCATGAAATTTCGATTAGCAAATACTACTTCTAGTGAGTGACAGTATCCCAGAACTTGCATTCGAATGCATGAGATTTCGATTTGCGAATACTACTACTAGTGAGTGACAGTATCCGAATTATTGCATTCGAATGCATGAAATTTCCATTAGCGAATACTGCTACTAGTGAGTGACAGTATCCGAATTATTGCATTCGAATTCATGAAACTTCGATTAGCGATCACTACTACTAGTGAGTGACAGTATCCCAGAACTTGCATTCGAATGCATGAGATTTCGATTAGCGTATACTACTACTAGTGAGTGACAGTATCCGGATTATTGCATTCGAATGCATGAGATTTCGATTAGCGAATACTACTACTAGTGAGTGACAGAATCCCAGAACTTGCATTCGAATGCATGAGATTTCGATTAGCGAATACTACTACTAGTGAGTGACAGTATCCGAGAACTTGCATTCGAATGCATGAGATTTCGATTAGCGAATACTACTACTAGTGAGTGACAGTATCCAAATTATTGCATTCGAATGCATGAAATTTCGATTAGTGAATACTACTACTAGTGAGTGACAGTATCCGAATTATTGCATTCGAATGCATGAAATTTCGATTAGCGAATACTACTACTAGTGAGTGACAGTATCCAAATTATTGCATTCGAATGCATGAAATTTCGATTAGCGAATACTACTACTAGTGAGTGACAGTATCCGAATTATTGCATTCGAATGCATGAAATTTCTATTAGCGAATACTACTACTAGTGAGTGACAGTATCCCAGAACTTGCATTCGAATGCATCAGATTTCGATTAGCGAATACAACTACTAGTGAGTGACAGTATCCGGATTATTGCATTCAAAATGCATGAGATTTCGATTAGCGAATACTTCTACTAGTGAGTGACAGTATCCGAGAACTTGCATTCGAATGCATGAGATTTCGATTAGCGAATACTACTACTAGTGAGTGACAGTATCCGAGAACTTGAATTCGAATGCATGAGATTTCGATTAGTGAATACTATTACTAGTGAGTGACAGTATCCGAATTATTGCATCGAATGCAAGAGATTTCGATTAGCGAATACTACCACTAGTGAGTGACAGTATCCGAGAACTTGCATTCGAATGCATGAAATTTCGATTAGCGAATACTACTACTAGTGAGTGACAGTATCCGAATTATTGCATTCGAATTCATGAAATTTCGATTAGCGATTACTACTACTAGTGAGTGACAGTATCCCAGAACTTGCATTCGAATGCATGAGATTTCGATTAGCGAATACTACTACTAGTGAGTGACAGTATCCGGATTATTGCATTCGAATGCATGAGATTTCGATTAGCGAATACTACTACTAGTGAGTGACAGAATCCGAGAACTTGCATTCGAATGCATGAGATTTCGATTAGCGAATACTACTACTAGTGAGTGACAGTATCCGAGAACTTGCATTCGAATGCATGAGATTTCGATTAGCGAATACTACTACTAGTAAGTGACAGTATCCGAGAACTTGCATTCGAATGCATGAGATTTCGATTAGCGAATACTACTACTAGTGAGAGACAGAATCCGAGAGCTTGCATTCGAATGCATTAGATTTCGATGAGCGAATACTACTACTAGTGAGTGACAGTATCCGAATTATTGCATTCGAATGCATGAAATTTCGATTAGCAAATACTACTACTAGTGAGTGACAGTATCCCAGAACTTGCATTCGAATGCATGAGATTTCGATTTGCGAATACTACTACTAGTGAGTGACAGTATCCGAATTATTGCATTCGAATGCATGAAATTTCGATTAGCGAATACTACTACTAGTGAGTGACAGTATCCGAATTATTGCATTCGAATTCATGAAACTTCGATTAGCGATTACTACTACTAGTGAGTGACAGTATCCCAGAACTTGCATTCGAATGCATGAGATTTCGATTAGCGAATACTACTACTAGTGAGTGACAGAATCCGAGAACTTGCATTCGAATGCATGAGATTTCGATTAGCGAATACTACTACTAGTAAGTGACAGTATCCGAGAACTTGCATTCGAATGCATGAGATTTCGATTAGCGAATACTACTACTAGTGAGAGACAGAATCCGAGAGCTTGCATTCGAATGCATTAGATTTCGATGAGCGAATACTACTACTAGTGAGTGACAGTATCCCAGAACTTGCATTCGAATGCATGAGATTTCGATTTGCGAATACTACTACTAGTGAGTGACAGTATCCGAATTATTGCATTCGAATGCATGAAATTTCGATTAGCGAATACTACTACTAGTGAGTGACAGTATCCGAATTATTGCATTCGAATTCATGAAACTTCGATTAGCGATTACTACTACTAGTGAGTGACAGTATCCCAGAACTTGCATTCGAATGCATGAGATTTCGATTAGCGAATACTACTACTAGTGAGTGACAGAATCCGAGAACTTGCATTCGAATGCATGAAATTTCGATTAGCGAATACTACTACTAGTGAGTGACAGTATCCGAATTATTGCATTCGAATTCATGAAACTTCGATTAGCGATTACTACTACTAGTGAGTGACAGTATCCCAGAACTTGCATTCGAATGCATGAGATTTCGATTAGCGAATACTACTACTAGTGAGTGACAGAATCCGAGAACTTGCATTCGAATGCATGAGATTTCGATTAGCGCATACTACTAGTAGTGAGTGACAGTATCCGAGAACTTGCATTCGAATGCATGACATTTCGATTAGCGAATACTACTACTACTGAGTGACAGTATCCGAGAACTTGCATTCGAATGCATGAGATTTCAATTAGCGAATACTACTACTAGTGAGAGACAGAATCCGAGAACTTGCAATCGAATGCATGAGATTTCGATTAGCGTATACTACTACTAGTGAGTGACAGTATCCGGATTATTGCATTCGAATGCATGAGATTTCGATTAGCGAATACTACTACTAGTGAGTGACAGAATCCCAGAACTTGCATTCGAATGCATGAGATTTCGATTAGCGAATACTACTACTAGTGAGTGACAGTATCCGAGAACTTGCATTCGAATGCATGAGATTTCGATTAGCGAATACTACTACTAGTGAGTGACAGTATCCAAATTATTGCATTCGAATGCATGAAATTTCGATTAGTGAATACTACTACTAGTGAGTGACAGTATCCGAATTATTGCATTCGAATGCATGAAATTTCGATTAGCGAATACTACTACTAGTGAGTGACAGTATCCAAATTATTGCATTCGAATGCATGAAATTTCGATTAGCGAATACTACTACTAGTGAGTGACAGTATCCGAATTATTGCATTCGAATGCATGAAATTTCTATTAGCGAATACTACTACTAGTGAGTGACAGTATCCCAGAACTTGCATTCGAATGCATCAGATTTCGATTAGCGAATACTACTACTAGTGAGTGACAGTATCCGGATTATTGCATTCAAAATGCATGAGATTTCGATTAGCGAATACTTCTACTAGTGAGTGACAGTATCCGAGAACTTGCATTCGAATGCATGAGATTTCGATTAGCGAATACTACTACTAGTGAGTGACAGTATCCGAGAACTTGAATTCGAATGCATGAGATTTCGATTAGTGAATACTATTACTAGTGAGTGACAGTATCCGAATTATTGCATCGAATGCAAGAGATTTCGATTAGCGAATACTGCCACTAGTGAGTGACAGTATCCCAGAAATTGCATTCGAATGCATGAAATTTCGATTTGCGAATACTACTACTAGTGAGTGACAGTATCCGAATTATTGCATTCGAATGCATGAAATTTCGATTAGCGAATACTACTACTAGTGAGTGACAGTATCCGAATTATTGCATTCGAATTCATGAAATTTCGATTAGCGATTACTACTACTAGTGAGTGACAGTATCCCAGAACTTGCATTCGAATGCATGAGATTTCGATTAGCGAATACTACTACTAGTGAGTGACAGTATCCGGATTATTGCATTCGAATGCATGAGATTTCGATTAGCGAATACTACTACTAGTGAGTGACACTATCCGAATTATTGCATTCGAATGCATGAAATTTCGATTAGCGAATACAACTACTAGTGAGTGACAGTATCCGAGAACTTGCATTCGAATGCATGAGATTTCGATTAGCGAATACTACTACTAGTGAGTGACAGTATCCGAGAACTTGCATTCGAATGCATGAGATTTCGATTAGCGAATACTACTACTAGTGAGAGACAGAATCCGAGAACTTGCATTCGAATGCATTAGATTTCGATTAGCGAATACTACTACTAGTGAGTGACAGTATCCGAATTATTGCATTCGAATGCATGAAATTTCGATTAGCAAATACTACTTCTAGTGAGTGACAGTATCCCAGAACTTGCATTCGAATGCATGAGATTTCGATTTGCGAATACTACTACTAGTGAGTGACAGTATCCGAATTATTGCATTCGAATGCATGAAATTTCCATTAGCGAATACTGCTACTAGTGAGTGACAGTATCCGAATTATTGCATTCGAATTCATGAAACTTCGATTAGCGATCACTACTACTAGTGAGTGACAGTATCCCAGAACTTGCATTCGAATGCATGAGATTTCGATTAGCGTATACTACTACTAGTGAGTGACAGTATCCGGATTATTGCATTCGAATGCATGAGATTTCGATTAGCGAATACTACTACTAGTGAGTGACAGAATCCCAGAACTTGCATTCGAATGCATGAGATTTCGATTAGCGAATACTACTACTAGTGAGTGACAGTATCCGAGAACTTGCATTCGAATGCATGAGATTTCGATTAGCGAATACTACTACTAGTGAGTGACAGTATCCAAATTATTGCATTCGAATGCATGAAATTTCGATTAGTGAATACTACTACTAGTGAGTGACAGTATCCGAATTATTGCATTCGAATGCATGAAATTTCGATTAGCGAATACTACTACTAGTGAGTGACAGTATCCAAATTATTGCATTCGAATGCATGAAATTTCGATTAGCGAATACTACTACTAGTGAGTGACAGTATCCGAATTATTGCATTCGAATGCATGAAATTTCTATTAGCGAATACTACTACTAGTGAGTGACAGTATCCCAGAACTTGCATTCGAATGCATCAGATTTCGATTAGCGAATACAACTACTAGTGAGTGACAGTATCCGGATTATTGCATTCAAAATGCATGAGATTTCGATTAGCGAATACTTCTACTAGTGAGTGACAGTATCCGAGAACTTGCATTCGAATGCATGAGATTTCGATTAGCGAATACTACTACTAGTGAGTGACAGTATCCGAGAACTTGAATTCGAATGCATGAGATTTCGATTAGTGAATACTATTACTAGTGAGTGACAGTATCCGAATTATTGCATCGAATGCAAGAGATTTCGATTAGCGAATACTACCACTAGTGAGTGACAGTATCCGAGAACTTGCATTCGAATGCATGAAATTTCGATTAGCGAATACTACTACTAGTGAGTGACAGTATCCGAATTATTGCATTCGAATTCATGAAATTTCGATTAGCGATTACTACTACTAGTGAGTGACAGTATCCCAGAACTTGCATTCGAATGCATGAGATTTCGATTAGCGAATACTACTACTAGTGAGTGACAGTATCCGGATTATTGCATTCGAATGCATGAGATTTCGATTAGCGAATACTACTACTAGTGAGTGACAGAATCCGAGAACTTGCATTCGAATGCATGAGATTTCGATTAGCGAATACTACTACTAGTGAGTGACAGTATCCGAGAACTTGCATTCGAATGCATGAGATTTCGATTAGCGAATACTACTACTAGTAAGTGACAGTATCCGAGAACTTGCATTCGAATGCATGAGATTTCGATTAGCGAATACTACTACTAGTGAGAGACAGAATCCGAGAGCTTGCATTCGAATGCATTAGATTTCGATGAGCGAATACTACTACTAGTGAGTGACAGTATCCGAATTATTGCATTCGAATGCATGAAATTTCGATTAGCAAATACTACTACTAGTGAGTGACAGTATCCCAGAACTTGCATTCGAATGCATGAGATTTCGATTTGCGAATACTACTACTAGTGAGTGACAGTATCCGAATTATTGCATTCGAATGCATGAAATTTCGATTAGCGAATACTACTACTAGTGAGTGACAGTATCCGAATTATTGCATTCGAATTCATGAAACTTCGATTAGCGATTACTACTACTAGTGAGTGACAGTATCCCAGAACTTGCATTCGAATGCATGAGATTTCGATTAGCGAATACTACTACTAGTGAGTGACAGAATCCGAGAACTTGCATTCGAAT
Organism: Tenodera sinensis; assembly: GCA_030765045.1. NCBI lineage: Eukaryota > Metazoa > Arthropoda > Insecta > Mantodea > Mantidae > Tenodera > Tenodera sinensis. The sequence goes on from JAUKNM010000016.1 coordinate 2,551,294, forward strand.
GCATGAGATTTCGATTAGCGAATACTACTAGTAGTGAGTGACAGTATCCGAGAACTTGCATTCGAATGCATGACATTTCGATTAGCGAATACTACTACTAGTGAGTGACAGTATCCAAATTATTGCATTCGAATGCATGAAATTTCGATTAGCGAATACTACTACTAGTGAGTGACAGTATCCGAATTATTGCATTCGAATGCATGAAATTTCGATTAGCGAACACTACTACTAGTGAGTGACAGTATCCGAATTATTGCATTCGAATGCATGAAATTTCGATTAGCGAATACTACTACTACTGAGTGACAGTATCCGAGAACTTGCATTCGAATGCATGAGATTTCAATTAGCGAATACTACTACTAGTGAGAGACAGAATCCGAGAACTTGCAATCGAATGCATGAGATTTCGATTAGCGTATACTACTACTAGTGAGTGACAGTATCCGGATTATTGCATTCGAATGCATGAGATTTCGATTAGCGAATACTACTACTAGTGAGTGACAGAATCCCAGAACTTGCATTCGAATGCATGAGATTTCGATTAGCGAATACTACTACTAGTGAGTGACAGTATCCGAGAACTTGCATTCGAATGCATGAGATTTCGATTAGCGAATACTACTACTAGTGAGTGACAGTATCCAAATTATTGCATTCGAATGCATGAAATTTCGATTAGTGAATACTACTACTAGTGAGTGACAGTATCCGAATTATTGCATTCGAATGCATGAAATTTCGATTAGCGAATACTACTACTAGTGAGTGACAGTATCCAAATTATTGCATTCGAATGCATGAAATTTCGATTAGCGAATACTACTACTAGTGAGTGACAGTATCCGAATTATTGCATTCGAATGCATGAAATTTCTATTAGCGAATACTACTACTAGTGAGTGACAGTATCCCAGAACTTGCATTCGAATGCATCAGATTTCGATTAGCGAATACTACTACTAGTGAGTGACAGTATCCGGATTATTGCATTCAAAATGCATGAGATTTCGATTAGCGAATACTTCTACTAGTGAGTGACAGTATCCGAGAACTTGCATTCGAATGCATGAGATTTCGATTAGCGAATACTACTACTAGTGAGTGACAGTATCCGAGAACTTGAATTCGAATGCATGAGATTTCGATTAGTGAATACTATTACTAGTGAGTGACAGTATCCGAATTATTGCATCGAATGCAAGAGATTTCGATTAGCGAATACTACCACTAGTGAGTGACAGTATCCGAGAACTTGCATTCGAATGCATGAAATTTCGATTAGCGAATACTACTACTAGTGAGTGACAGTATCCGAATTATTGCATTCGAATTCATGAAATTTCGATTAGCGATTACTACTACTAGTGAGTGACAGTATCCCAGAACTTGCATTCGAATGCATGAGATTTCGATTAGCGAATACTACTACTAGTGAGTGACAGTATCCGGATTATTGCATTCGAATGCATGAGATTTCGATTAGCGAATACTACTACTAGTGAGTGTCAGAATCCGAGAACTTGCATTCGAATGCATGAGATTTCGATTAGCGAATACTACTACTAGTGAGTGACAGTATCCGAGAACTTGCATTCGAATGCATGAGATTTCGATTAGCGAATACTACTACTAGTAAGTGACAGTATCCGAGAACTTGCATTCGAATGCATGAGATTTCGATTAGCGAATACTACTACTAGTGAGAGACAGAATCCGAGAGCTTGCATTCGAATGCATTAGATTTCGATGAGCGAATACTACTACTAGTGAGTGACAGTATCCGAATTATTGCATTCGAATGCATGAAATTTCGATTAGCAAATACTACTACTAGTGAGTGACAGTATCCCAGAACTTGCATTCGAATGCATGAGATTTCGATTTGCGAATACTACTACTAGTGAGTGACAGTATCCGAATTATTGCATTCGAATGCATGAAATTTCGATTAGCGAATACTACTACTAGTGAGTGACAGTATCCGAATTATTGCATTCGAATTCATGAAACTTCGATTAGCGATTACTACTACTAGTGAGTGACAGTATCCCAGAACTTGCATTCGAATGCATGAGATTTCGATTAGCGAATACTACTACTAGTGAGTGACAGAATCCGAGAACTTGCATTCGAATGCATGAGATTTCGATTAGCGAATACTACTAGTAGTGAGTGACAGTATCCGAGAACTTGCATTCGAATGCATGACATTTCGATTAGCGAATACTACTACTAGTGAGTGACAGTATCCAAATTATTGCATTCGAATGCATGAAATTTCGATTAGCGAATACTACTACTAGTGAGTGACAGTATCCGAATTATTGCATTCGAATGCATGAAATTTCGATTAGCGAACACTACTACTAGTGAGTGACAGTATCCGAATTATTGCATTCGAATGCATGAAATTTCGATTAGCGAATACTACTACTACTGAGTGACAGTATCCGAGAACTTGCATTCGAATGCATGAGATTTCAATTAGCGAATACTACTACTAGTGGGAGACAGAATCCGAGAACTTGCAATCGAATGCATTAGATTTCGATTAGCGAATACTATAACTAGTGAGTGACAGTATCCGAATTATTGCATTCGAATGCATGAAATTTCGATTAGCAAATACTACTACTAGTGAGTGACAGTATCCCAGAACTTGCATTCGAATGCATGAGATTTCGATTTGCGAATACTACTACTAGTGAGTGACAGTATCCGAATTACTGCATTCGAATGCATGAAATTTCGATTAGCGAATACTACTACTAGTGAGTGACAGTGTCCGAATTATTGCATTCGAATTCATGAAACTTCGATTAGCGATTACTACTACTAGTGAGTGACAGTATCCCAGAACTTGCATTCGAATGCATGAGATTTCGATTAGCGAATACTACTACTAGTGAGTGACAGTATCCGGATTATTGCATTCGAATGCATGAGATTTCGATTAGCGAATACTACTACTAGTGAGTGACAGAATCCGAGAACTTGCATTCGAATGCATGAGATTTCGATTAGCGAATACTACTACTAGTGAGTGACAGTATCCGAGAACTTGCATTCGAATGCATGAGATTTCGATTAGCGAATACTAGTACTAGTGAGTGACAGTATCCAAATTATTGCATTCGAATGCATGAAATTTCGATTAGCGAATACTACTACTAGTGAGTGACAGTATCCGAATTATTGCATTCGAATGCATGAAATTTCGATTAGCGAATACTAGTACTAGTGAGTGACAGTATCCGAATTATTGCATTCGAATGCATGAAATTTCGATTAGCGAATACTACTACTAGTGAGTGACAGTATCCCAATTATTGCATTCGAATGCATGAAATTTCGATTAGCGAATACTACTACTAGTGAGTGACAGTATCCCAGAACTTGCATTCGAATGCATGAGATTTTGATTAGCGAATATTACTACTAGTGAGTGACAGTATCCGAGAACTTGCATTCGAATGAATGAGATTTCGATTAGCGAATACTACTACTAGTGAGTGACAGTATCCGAGAACTTGAATTCGAATGCATGAGATTTCGATTAGTGAATACTATTACTAGTGAGTGACAGTATCCGAGAACTTGCTTTCGAATGCAAGAGATTTCGATTAGCGAATACTACTACTAGTGAGTAACAGTATCCGCGAACTTGCATACGAATGCATGAGAATTCGATTAGCGAATACTACTACTAGTGAGTGACAGTATCCGAGAACTTGCATTCGAATGCATGAGATTTCGATTAGCGAATACTACTACTAGTGAGTTACAGTATCCGAGAACTTGCATTCGAATGCACGAGATTTCGATTAGCGAATACTACTACTAGTGAGTGAAGGTATCCGAGAACTTGCATTCGAATGCATTAGACTTCGATTAGCGAATACTACTACTAGTGAGTGACAGTATCCGAGAACTTGCATTCGAATGCATAAGATTTCGATTAGCGAATACTACTACTAGTGAGTGACAGTATCCAAGAACTTGCATTCGAATGCATGAGATTTCGATTAGCGAATACTACTACTAGTGAGAGACAGAATCCGAGAACTTGCATTCGAATGTATGAGATTTCGATTAGCGAATACTACTACTAGTGAGTGACAGTATCCGAATTATTGCATTCGAATGCATGAAATTTTGATTAGCAAATACTACTACTAGTGAGTGACAGTATCCCAGAACTTGCATTCGAATGCATGAAACTTCGATTTGCGAATACTACTACTAGTGAGTGACACTATCCGAATTATTGCATTCGAATGCATGAAATTTCGATTAGCGAATACTACTACTACTGAGTGACAGTATCCGAATTTTTGCATTCGAATGCATGAAATTTCGTTTAGCGAATACTACTACTAGTGAGTGACAGTATCCCAGAACTTTCATTCGAATGCATGAGATTTCGATTAGCGAATACTACTACTAGTGAGTGACAGTATCCTGATTATTGCATTCGAATGCATGAGATTTCGATTAGCGAATACTTCTACTAGTGAGTGACAGTATCCGAGAACTTGCATTCGAATGCATGAGATTTCGATTAGCGAATACTACTACTAGTGAGTGACAGTATCCGAGAACTTGAATTCGAATGCATGAGATTTCGATTAGTGGATACTATTACTAGTGAGTGACAGTATCCGAATTATTGCGTTCGAATGCAAGAGATTTCGATTAGCGAATACTACCACTAGTGAGTGACAGTATCCGAGAACTTGCATTCGAATGCATGAGATTTCGATTAGCGAATACTACTACTAGTGAGTGACAGCATCCGAATTATTGCATTCGAATGCATGAGATTTCGATTAGCGAATACTAATACTAGTGAGTGACAGAATCCGAGAACTTGCATTCGAATGCATGAGATTTCGATTAGCGAATACTACTACTAGTGAGCGACAGTATCCAAATTATTGCATTCCAATGCTTGAGATTTCGATTAGCGAATACTACTACTAGTGAGTGACAGTATCCGAATTATTGCATTCGAATTCATGAGATTTCGATTAGCGAACACTACTACTAGTGAGTGACAGTTTCCGAATTATTGCATTCGAATGCAAGAGATTTCGATTAGCGAATACTACTACTAGTGAGTGACAGTATCCGAGAACTTGCTTTCGAATGCAAGAGATTTCGATTAGCGAATACTACTACTAGTGAGTAACAGTATCCGAGAACTTGCATACGAATGCATGCGATTTCGATTAGCGAATACTACTACTAGTGAGTGACAGTATCCGAGAACTTGCATTCGAATGCATGAGATTTCGATTAGCGAATACTACCACTAGTGAGTTACAGTATCCGAGAACTTGCATTCGAATGCATGAGATTTAGATTAGCGAATACTACTACTAGTGAGTGACAGTATCCGAGAACTTGCATTCGAATTCATGAGATTTCGATTAGCGAATACTACTACTAGTGAGTGACACTATCCGAGAACTTGCATTCGAATGCATGAGATTTCGATTAGCGAATACTACTACTAGTGAGTGACAGTATCCGAGAACTTGCATTCGAATGCATGAGATTTCCATTAGCGAATACTACTACTAATGAGTGACAGTATCCGAATTATTGCATTCGAATATATGAAATTTCGATTAGCGAATACTACTACTAGTGAGTGACAGTATCCGAATTATTGCATTCGAATGCATGAGATTTCAATTAGCGAATACTACTACTAGTGAGTGACAGTATCCGAGAGCTTGCATTCGAATGCAAGAGATTTCGATTAGCGAATACTACTACTAGTGAGTGACAGTATCCGAGAACTTGCATTCGAATGCATGAGATTTCGATTAGCGAATACTACTACTAGTGAGTGACAGTATCCGAGAACTTGCATTCGAATGCATGAGATTTCGATTAGCGAATACTACTACTAGTGAGAGACAGAATCCGAGAACTTGCATTCGAATGCATGAGATTTCGATTAGCGAATACTACTACTAGTGAGTGACAGTATCCGAATTATTGCATTCGAATGCATGAAATTTCGATTAGCAAATACTACTACTAGTGAGTGACAGTATCCCAGAAATTGCATTCGAATGCATGAAATTTCGATTTGCGAATACTACTACTAGTGAGTGACAGTATCCGAATTATTGCATTCGAATGCATGAAATTTCGATTAGCGAATACTACTACTAGTGAGTTACAGTATCCGAGAACTTGCATTCGAATGCATGAGATTTCGATTAGCGAATACTACCACTAGTGAGTTACAGTATCCGAGAACTTGCATTCGAATGCATGAGATTTCGATTAGCGAATACTACTACTAGTGAGTGACAGTATCCGAGAACTTGCATTCGAATTCATGAGATTTCGATTAGCGAATACTACTACTAGTGAGTGACACTATCCGAGAACTTGCATTCGAATGCATGAGATTTCGATTAGCGAATACTACTACTAGTGAGTGACAGTATCCGAGAACTTGCATTCGAATGCATGAGATTTCGATTAGCGAATACTACTACTAGTGAGAGACAGAATCCGAGAACTTGCATTCGAATGCATGAGATTTCGATTAGCGAATACTACTACTAGTGAGTGACAGTATCCGGATTATTGCACTCGAATGCATGAGATTTCGATTAGCGAATACTACTACTAGTGAGTGACAGAATCCGAGAACTTGCATTCGAATGCATGAGATTTCGATTAGCGAATACTACTACTAGTGAGTGACAGTATCCGAGAACTTGCATTCGAATTCATGAAACTTCGATTAGCGATTACTACTACTAGTGAGTGACAGTATCCCAGAACTTGCATTCGAATGCATGAGATTTCGATTAGCGAATACTACTACTAGTGAGTGACAGTATCCGGATTATTGCATTCGAATGCATGAGATTTCGATTAGCGAATACTACTACTAGTGAGTGACAGAATCCGAGAACTTGCATTCGAATGCATGAGATTTCGATTAGCGAATACTAGTACTAGTGAGTGACAGTATCCAAATTATTGCATTCGAATGCATGAAATTTCGATTAGCAAATACTACTACTAGTGAGTGACAGTATCCGAATTTTTGCATTCGAATGCATGAAATTTCGATTAGCGAATACTAGTACTAGTGATTGACAGTATCCGAATTATTGCATTCGAATGCATGAAATTTCGATTAGCGAATACTACTACTAGTGAGAGACAGTATCCGAATTATTGCATTCGAATGCATGAAATTTCGATTAGCGAATACTACTACTAGTGAGTGACAGTATCCCAGAACTTGCATTCGAATGCATGAGATTTTGATTAGCGAATATTACTACTAGTGAGTGACAGTATCCGGATTATTGCATTCGAATGCATGAGATTTCGATTAGCGAATACTTCTACTAGTGAGTGACAGTATCCGAGAACTTGCATTCGAATGCATGAGATTTCGATTAGCGAATACTACAACTAGTGAGTGACAGTATCCGAGAACTTGAATTCGAATGCATGAGATTTCGATTAGTGAATACTATTACTAGTGAGTGACAGTATCCGAGAACATGCTTTCGAATGCAAGAGATTTCGATTACCGAATACTACTACTAGTGAGTAACAGTATCCGAGAACTTGCATACGAATGCATGAGATTTCGATTAGCGAATACTACTACTAGTGAGTGACAGTATCCGAGAACTTGCATTCGAATGCATGAGATTTCGATTAGCGAATACTACTACTAGTGAGTTACAGTATCCGAGAACTTGCATTCGAATGCATGAGATTTCGATTAGCGAATACTACTACTAGTGAGTGAAGGTATCCGAGAACTTGCATTCGAATGCATTAGACTTCGGTTAAGGAATACTACTACTAGTGAGTGACAGTATCCGAACTATTGCATTCGAATGCATGAGATTTCAATTAACGAATACTACTACTAGTGAGTGACAGTATCCGAGAACTTGCTTTCGAATGCGAGAGATTTCGATTAGCGAATACTACTACTAGTGAGTGACAGTATCCGAGAACTTGCATTCGAATGCATGAGATTTCGATTAGCGAATACTACTACAAGAGAGTGACAGTATCCAAGAACTTGCATTCGAATGCATGAGATTTCGATTAGCGAATACTACTACTAGTGAGAGACAGAATCCGAGAACTTGCATTCGAATGTATGAGATTTCGATTAGCGAATACTACTACTAGTGAGTGACAGTATCCGAATTATTGCATTCGAATAAATGAAATTTTGATTAGCAAATACTACTACTAGTGAGTGACAGTATCCCAGAACTTGCATTCGGATGCATGAAATTTCGATTTGCGAATACTACTACTAGTGAGTGACAGTATCCGAATTATTGCAATCGAATGCATGAAATTTCGATTAGCGAATACTACTACTAGTGAGTGACAGTATCCGAATTATTGCATTCGAATGCATGAAATTTCGATTAGCGAATACTACTACTAGTGAGTGACAGTATCCGAATTATTGCATTCGAATGCATGAAATTTCGATTAGCGAATACTACTACTAGTGAGTGAAAGTATCCCAGAACTTGCATTCGAATGCATGAGATTTCGATTAGCGAATACTACTACTAGTGAGTGACAGTATCCGGATTATTGCATTCGAATGTATGAGATTTCGATTAGCGAATACTTCTACTAGTGAGTGACAGTATCAGAGAACTTGCATTCGAATGCATGGGATTTCGATTAGCGAATACTACTACTAGTGAGTGACAGTATCCGAGAACTTGAATTCGAATGCATGAGATTTCGATTAGTGAATACTATTACTAGTGAGTGACAGTATCCGAATTATTGCATTCGAATGCAAGAGATTTCGATTAGCGAATACTACCACTAGTGAGTGACAGTATCCGAGAACTTGCATTCGAATGCATGAGATTTCGATTAGCGAATACTACTACTAGTGAGTGACAGTATCCGAATTATTGCATTCGAATGCATGAGATTTCGATTAGCGAATACTACTACTAGTGAAGGATAGTATCCGAGAACTTGCATTCGTATGCATGAGATTTCGATTAGCGAATACTACTACTAGTGAGTGACAGTATCCGAATTATTGCATTCCAATGCTTGAGATTTCGGTTAGCGAATACTACTACTAGTGAGTGACAGTATCCGAATTATGTCATTCGAATGCATGAGATTTCGATTAGCGAATACTACTACTAGTGAGTGACAGTATCCGAATTATTGCATTCGAATGCAAGAAATTTCGATTAGCGAATACTACTACTAGTGAATGACAGTATCCGAATTATTTCATTCGAATGCATGAGATTTCGACTAGCCAATACTACTCCTAGTGAGTGATAGTATCCGAGAACTTGCATTTGAATGCATGAGATTTCGATTAGCGAATACTACTACTAGTGCGTGACAGAATCCGAGAACTTGCATTCGAATGCATGAGATTTCGATTAGCGAATACTACTGCTAGTGAGTGACAGTATCCGAGAACTTGCATTCGAATGCATGAGATTTCGATTACCGAATACTGCTACTAGTCAGTGACAGTATGCGAATTATTGCATTCGAATGCAGGAGATTTCGATTAGCGAATACTACTACTAGTGAGTGACAGTATCCGAGAACTTGCATTCGAATGCAAGAGATTTCGATTACTCAATACTACTACTAGTGAGGGACAGTATCCGAGAACTTGCATTCGAATGCATGAGATTTCGATTAGCGAATACTACTACTAGTGAGTGACAGTATCCGAGAACTTGCATTCGAATGCAAGAGATTTCGATTAGCGAATACTACTACTGGTGAGTGACAGTATCCGAATTATTGCATTCGAATGCATGAGATTTCGATTAGCGAATACTAATACTAGTGAGTGACAGTATCCGACAACTTGCATTCGAATGCAAGAGATTTCGATTAGCGAATACTACTACTAGTGAGTGACAGTATCCGAGAACTTGCATTCGAATGCAAGAGATTTCGATTAGCGAATACTACTACTAGTGAGTGACAGTATCCAAATTATTGCATTCGAATGCATGAGATTTCGATTAGCGAATACTACTACTAGTGAGTGACAGTATCCGAGAACTTGCATTCGAATGCAAGAGATTTCGATTAGCGAATACTACTACTAGTGAGTGACAGTATCCGGATTATTGCATTCGAGTGCATGAGATTTCGATTAGCGAATACTGCTACTAGTGAGTGACAGAATCCGAGAACTTGCATTCGAATGCATGAGATTTCGATTAGCGAATACTACTACTAGTGAGTGACAGTATCCGAGAACTTGCATTCGAATGCATGAGATTTCGATTAGCGAATACTACTACTAGTGAGTGACAGTATCCGAATTATTGCATTCGAATGCATGAAATTTCGATTAGCGAATACTACTACTAGTGAGTGACAGTATCCGAATTATTGCATTCGAATGCATGAAATTTCGATTAGCGAATACTACTACTAGTGAGTGACAGTATCCGAATTATTGCATTCGAATGCATGAAATTTCGATTAGCGAATACTACTACTAGTGAGTGACAGTATCCCAGAACTTGCATTCGAATGCATGAGATTTCGATTAGCGAATACTACTACTAGTGAGTGACAGTATCGGGATTATTGCATTCGAATGTATGAGATTTCGATTAGCGAATACTTCTACAAGTGAGTGACAGTATCCGAGAACTTGCATTCGAATGCATGGGATTTCGATTAGCGAATACTACTACTAGTGAGTGACAGTATCCGAGAACTTGAATTCGAATGCATGAGATTTTGATTAGTGAATACTATTACTAGTGAGTGACAGTATCCGAATTATTGCATTCGAATGCAAGAGATTTCGATTAGCGAATACTACTACTAGTGAGTGACAGTATCCGAGAACTTGCATTCGTATGCATGAGATTTCGATTAGCGAATACTACTACTAGTGAGTGACAGTATCCGAATTATTGCATTCGAATGCATGAGATTTCGATTAGCGAACACTACTACTAGTGAATGACAGTATCCGAATTATTGCATTCGAATGCATGAGATTTTGATTAGCGAATACTACTACTAGTGAGTGACAGTATCCGAATTATTGCATTCGAATGCAAGAAATTTCGATTAGCGAATACTACTGCTAGTGAATGACAGTATCCGAGAACTTGCATTCGTATGCATGAGATTTCGATTAGCGAATACTACTACTAGTGAGTGACAGTAAACGAATTATTGCATTCCAATGCTTGAGATTTCGGTTAGCGAATACTACTACTAGTGAGTGACAGTATCCGAATTATTGCATTCGAATGCATGAGATTTTGATGAGCGAATACTACTACTAGTGAGTGACAGTATCCGAATTATTGCATTCGAATGCAAGAAATTTCGATTAGTGAATACTACTACTAGTGAATGACAGTATCCGAATTATTTCATTCGAATGCATGAGATTTCGACTAGCGAATACTACTTCTAGTGAGTGACAGTATCCGAGAACTTGCATTTGAATGCATGAGATTTCGATTAGCGAATACTACTACTAGTGCGTGACAGAATCCGAGAACTTGCATTCGAATGCATGAGATTTCGATTAGCGAATACTACTACTAGTGAGTGACAGTATCCGAGAACTTGCATTCGAATGCATGAGATTTCGATTACCGAATACTGCTACTAGTCAGTGACAGTATGCGAATTATTGCATTCGAATGCAGGAGATTTCGATTAGCGAATACTACTACTAGCGAGGGACAGTATCCGAGAACTTGCATTCGAATGCATGAGATTTCGATTAGCGAATACTACTACTAGTGAGTGACAGTATCCAAAAACTTGCATTCGAATGCAAGAGATTTCGAGTAGCGAATACTACTACTAGTGGGTGACAGTATCCGAATTATTGCATTCGAATGCATGAGATTTCGATTAGCGAATACTAATACTAGTGAGTGACAGTATCCGACAACTTGCATTCGAATGCAAGAGATTTCGATTAGCGAATACTACTACTAGTGAGTGACAGTATCCGAGAACTTGCATTCGAATGCAAGAGATTTCGATTAGCGAATACTACTACTAGTGAGTGACAGTATCCAAATTATTGCATTCGAATGCATGAGATTTCGATTAGCGAATACTACTACTAGTGAGTGACAGTATCCGAGAACTTGCATTCGAATGCAAGAGATTTCGATTAGCGAATACTACTACTAGTGAGTGACAGTATCCGGATTATTGCATTCGAATGCATGAGCTTTCGATTAGCGAATATTGCTACTAGTGAGTGACAGAATCCGAGAACTTGCATTCGAATGCATGAGATTTCGATTAGCGAATACTACTACTAGTGAGTGACAGTATCCGAGAACTTGCATTCGAATGCATGAGATTTCGATTAGCGAATACTACTACTAGTGAGTGACAGTATCCGAGAACTTGCATTCGAATGCATGAGATTTCGATTAGCGAATACTACTACTAGTGAGAGACAGAATCCGAGAACTTGCATTCGAATGCATTAGATTTCGATTAGCGAATACTACTACTAGTGAGTGACAGTATCCGAATTATTGCATTCGAATGCATGAAATTTCGATTAGCAAATACTACTACTAGTGAGTGACAGCATCCCAGAACTTGCATTCGAATGCATGAGATTTCGATTTGCGAATACTACTACTAGTGAGTGACAGTATCCGAATTATTGCATTCGGATGCATGAAATTTCGATTAGCAAATACTACTACTAGTCAGTGACAGTATCCCAGATCTTGCATTCGAATGCATGAGATTTCGATTTGCGAATACTACTACTAGTGAGTGACAGTATCCGAATTATTGCATTCGAATGCAAGAGATTTCGATTAGCGAATACTACCACTAGTGAGTGACAGTATCCGAGAACTTGCATTCGAATGCATGAGATTTCGATTAGCGAATACTACTACTAGTGAGTGACAGTATCCGAATTATTGCATTCGAATGCATGAGATTTCGATTAGCGAATACTACTACTAGTGAGTGACAGTATCCGAGAACTTGCATTCGTATGCATGAGATTTCGATTAGCGAATACTACTACTAGTGAGTGACAGTATCCGAATTATTGCATTCCAATGCTTGAGATTTCGGTTAGCGAATACTACTACTAGTGAGTGACAGTATCCGAATTATTGCATTCGAATGCATGAGATTTCGATTAGCGAATACTACTACTAGTGAGTGACAGTATCCGAATTATTGCATTCGAATGCAAGAAATTTCGATTAGCGAATACTACTACTAGTGAATGACAGTATCCGAATTATTTCATTCGAATGCATGAGATTTCGACTAGCCAATACTACTTCTAGTGAGTGATAGTATCCGAGAACTTGCATTTGAATGCATGAGATTTCGATTAGCGAATACTACTACTAGTGCGTGACAGAATCCGAGAACTTGCATTCGAATGCATGAGATTTCGATTAGCGAATACTACTGCTAGTGAGTGACAGTATCCGAGAACTTGCATTCGAATGCATGAGATTTCGATTACCGAATACTGCTACTAGTCAGTGACAGTATGCGAATTATTGCATTCGAATGCAGGAGATTTCGATTAGCGAATACTACTACTAGTGAGTGACAGTATCCGAGAACTTGCATTCGAATGCAAGAGATTTCGATTACTCAATACTACTACTAGTGAGGGACAGTATCCGAGAACTTGCATTCGAATGCATGAGATTTCGATTAGCGAATACTACTACTAGTGAGAGACAGAATCCGAGAACTTGCATTCGAATGCATTAGATTTCGATTAGCGAATACTACTACTAGTGAGTGACAGTATCCGAATTATTGCATTCGAATGCATGAAATTTCGATTAGCAAATACTACTACTAGTGAGTGACAGCATCCCAGAACTTGCATTCGAATGCATGAGATTTCGATTTGCGAATACTCCTACTAGTGAGTGACAGTATCCGAATTATTGCATTCGGATACATGAAATTTCGATTAGCAAATACTACTACTAGTGAGTGACAGTATCCGAGAACTTGCATTCGAATGCATGAGATTTCGATTAGCGAATACTACTACTAGTGAGTGACAGTATCCGAGAACTTGAATTCGAATGCATGAGATTTCGATTAGTGAATACTATTACTAGTGAGTGACAGTATCCGAGGACTTGCTTTCGAATGCAAGAGATTTCGATTAGCGAATACTACTACTAGTGAGTAACAGTATCCGAGAACTTGCATACGAATGCCTGAGATTTCGATTAGCGAATACTACTACTAGTGAGTGACAGTATCCGAGAACTTGCATTCGAATGCATGAGATTTCGATTAGCGAATACTACTACTAGTGAGTGACAGTATCCGAGAACTTGAATTCGAATGCATGAGATTTCGATTAGTGAATACTATTACTAGTGAGTGACAGTATCCGAATTATTGCATTCGAATGCAAGAGATTTCGATTAGCGAATACTACCACTAGTGAGTGACAGTATCCGAGAACTTGCATTCGAATGCATGAGATTTCGATTAGCGAATACTACTACTAGTGAGTGACAGTATCCGAATTATTGCATTCGAATGCATGAGATTTCGATTAGCGAATACTACTACTAGTGAGTGACAGTATCCAAGAACTTGCATTCGTATGCATGAGATTTCGATTAGCGAATACTACTACTAGTGAGTGACAGTATCCGAATTATTGCATTCCAATGCTTGAGATTTCGGTTAGCGAATACTACTACTAGTGAGTGACAGTATCCGAATTATTACATTCGAATGCATGAGATTTCGATTAGCGAATACTACTACTAGTGAGTGACAGTATCCGAATTATTGCATTCGAATGCAAGAAATTTCGATTAGCGAATACTACTACTAGTGAATGACAGTATCCGAATTATTTCATTCGAATGCATGAAATTTCGATTAGCGAATACTACTACTAGTGAGTGACAGTATCCCAGAACTTGCATTCGAATGCATGAGATTTCGATTAGCGAATACTACTACTAGTGCGTGACAGAATCCGAGAACTTGCATTCGAATGCATGAGATTTCGATTAGCGAATACTACTACTAGTGAGTGACAGTATCCGAGAACTTGCATTCGAATGCATGAGATTTCGATTACCGAATACTGCTACTAGTCAGTTACAGTATGCGAATTATTGCATTCGAATGCAGGAGATTTCGATTAGCGAATACTACTACTAGTGAGTGACAGTATCCGAGAACTTGCATTCGAATGCAAGAGATTTCGATTACTCAATACTACTACTAGTGAGTGACAGTATCCGAGAACTTGCATTCGAATGCATGAGATTTCGATTAGCGAATACTACTACTAGTGAGTGACAGTATCCGAGAACTTGCATTCGAATGCAAGAGATTTCGAGTAGCGAATACTACTACTAGTGAGTGACAGTATCCGAATTATTGCATTCGAATGCATGAGATTTCGATTAGCGAATACTAATACTAGTGAGTGACAGTATCCGACAACTTGCATTCGAATGCAAGAGATTTCGATTAGCGAATACTACTACTAGTGAGTGACAGTATCCGAGAACTTGCATTCGAATGCAAGAGATTTCGATTAGCGAATACTACTACTAGTGAGTGACAGTATCCAAATTATTGCATTCGAATGCATGAAATTTCGATTAGCGAATACTACTACTAGTGAGTGACAGTATCCGAGAACTTGCATTCGAATGCAAGAGATTTCGATTAGCGAATACTACTACTAGTGAGTGACAGTATCCGAATTATTGCATTCGAATGCATGAAATTTCGATTAGCAAATACTACTACTAGTTAGTGACAGTATCCCAGAACTTGCATTCGAATGCATGAGATTTCGATTAGCGAATACTACTACCAGTGAGTGACAGTATCCCAGAACTTGCATTCGAATGCATGAGATTTCGATTAGCGAATACTACTACTAGTGAGTGACAGTATCCGGATTATTGCATTCGAATGCATGAGATTTCGATTAGCGAATACTACTACTAGTGAGTGACAGTAACCGAATTATTGCATTCGAATGCATGAAATTTCGATTAGCGAATACTACTACTAGTGAGTGACAGTATCCGAATTATTGCATTCGAATGCATGAGATTTCGATTAGCGAATACTACTACTACTAGTGAGTGAAAGTATCCGAATTATTGCATTCGAATGCATGAAATTTCGATTAGCGAATACTACTACTAGTGAGTGACAGTATCCCAGAACTTGCATTCGAATGCATGAGATTTCGTTTAGCGAATACTACTACTAGTGAGTGACAGTATTCGGATTATTGCATTCGAATGCATGAGATTTCGATTAGCGAATACTTCTACTAGTGAGTGACAGTATCCGAGAACTTGCATTCGAATGCATGGGATTTCGATTAGCGAATACTACTACTAGTGAGTGACAGTATCCGAGAACTTGAATTCGAATGCATGAGACTTCGATTAGTGAATACTATTACTAGTGAGTGACAGTATCCGAATTATTGCATTCGAATGCAAGAGATTTCGATTAGCGAATACTACCACTAGTGAGTGACAGTATCCGAGAACTTGCATTCGAATGCATGAGATTTCGATTTGCGAATACTACTACTAGTGAGTGACAGTATCCGAATTATTGCATTCGAATGCATGAGATTTCGATTAGCGAATACTACTACTAGTGAGTGACAGTATCCGAGAACTTGCATTCGTATGCATGAGATTTCGATTAGCGAATACTACTACTAGTGAGTGACAGTATCCGAATTATTGCATTCCAATGCTTGAGATTTCGGTTAGCGAATACTACTACTAGTGAGTGACAGTATCCGAATTATTGCATTCGAATGCATGAGATTTCGATTAGCGAATACTACTACTAGTGAGTGACAGTATCCGAATTATTGCATTCGAATGCAAGAAATTTCGATTAGCGAATACTACTACTAGTGAATGACAGTATCCGAATTATTTCATTCGAATGCATGAGATTTCGACTAGCGAATACTACTTCTAGTGAGTGACAGTATCCGAGAACTTGCATTTGAATGCATGAGATTTCGATTAGCGAATACTACTACTAGTGCGTGACAGAATCCGAGAACTTGCATTCGAATGCATGAGATTTCGATTAGCGAATACTACTACTAGTGAGTGACAGTATCCGAGAACTTGCATTCGAATGCATGAGATTTCGATTAGCGAATACTACTACTAGTGAGTGACAGTATCCGAGAACTTGCATTCGAATGCATGAGATTTCGATTAGCGAATACTACTACTAGTGAGAGACAGAATCCGAGAACTTGCATTCGAATGCATTAGATTTTGATTAGCGAATACTACTACTAGTGAGTGACAGTATCCGAATTATTGCATTCGAATGCATGAAATTTCGATTAGCAAATACTACTACTAGTGAGTGACAGCATCCCAGAACTTGCATTCGAATGCATGAGATTTCGATTTGCGAATACTACTACTAGCGAGTGACAGTATCCGAATTATTGCATTCGGATGCATGAAATTTCGATTAGCAAATACTACTACTAGTGAGTGACAATATCCCAGAACTTGCATTCGAATGCATGAGATTTCGATTTGCGAATACTACTACTAGTGAGTGACAGTATCCGAATTATTGCATTCGAATGCATGAAATTTCGATTAGCAAATACTACTACTAGTGAGTGACAGTATCCCAGAACTTGCATTCGAATGCATGAGATTTCGATTAGCGAATACTACTACCAGTGAGTGACAGTATCCGAGAACTTGCATTCGAATGCATGAGATTTCGATTAGCGAATACTACTACTAGTGAGTGACAGTATCCGAGAACTTGCATTCGAATGCATGAGATTTCGATTAGCGAATACTACTACTAGTGAGGGACAGTATCCCAGAACTTGCATTCGAATGCATGAGATTTCGATTAGCGAATACTACTACTAGTGAGTGACAGTATCCCAGAACTTGCATTCGAATGCATGAGATTTCGATTAGCGAATACTACTACTAGTGAGTGACAGTATCCCAGAACTTGCATTCGAATGCATGAGATTTCGATTAGCGAATACTACTACTAGTGAGTGACAGTATCCCAGAACTTGCATTCGAATGCATGAGATTTCGATTAGCGAATACTACTACTAGTGAGTGACAGTATCCCAGAACTTGCATTCGAATGCATGAGATTTCGATTAGCGAATACTACTACTAGTGAGTGACAGTATCCCAGAACTTGCATTCGAATGCATGAGATTTCGATTAGCGAATACTACTACTAGTGAGTGACAGTATCCCAGAACTTGCATTCGAATGCATGAGATTTCGATTAGCGAATACTACTACTAGTGAGTGACAGTATCCCAGAACTTGCATTCGAATGCATGAGATTTCGATTAGCGAATACTACTACTAGTGAGTGACTGTATCCGGATTATTGTATTCGAATGCATGAGATTTCGATTAGCGAATACTACTACTAGTGAGTGACAGTATCCGAATTATTGCATTCGAATGCATGAAATTTCGATTAGCGAATACTACTACTAGTGAGTGACAGTATCCGAATTATTGCATTCGAATGCATGAGATTTCGATTAGCGAATACTACTACTACTAGTGAGTGACAGTATCCGAATTATTGCATTCGAATGCATGAAATTTCGATTAGCGAATACTACTACTAGTGAGTGACAGTATCCGAATTATTGCATTCGAATGCATGAAATTTCGATTAGCGAATACTACTACTAGTGAGTGACAGTATCCCAGAACTTGCATTCGAATGCATGAGATTTCGATTAGCGAATACTACTACTAGTGAGTGACAGTATCCGGATTATTGCATTCGAATGCACGAGATTTCGATTGGCGAATACTTCTACTAGTGAGTGACAGTATCCGAGAACTTGCATTCGAATGCATGAGATTTCGATTAGCGAATACTACTACTAGTGAGTGACAGTATCCGAGAACTTGAATTCGAATGCATGAGATTTCGATTAGTGAATACTATTACTAGTGAGTGACAGTATCCGAATTATTGCATTCGAATGCCAGAGATTTCGATTAGCGAATACTACCACTAGTGAGTGACAGTATCCGAGAACTTGCATTCGAATGCATGAGATTTCGATTAGCGAACACTACTACTAGTGAGTGACAGTATCCGAGAACTTGCATTCGAATGCATGAGATTTCGATTAGCGAATACAACTACTAGTGAGTGACAGTATCCAAATTATTGCATTCCAATGCTTGAGATTTCGATTAGCGAATACTACTACTAGTGAGTGACAGTATCCGAAATATTGCATTCGAATGCATGAGATTTCGATTAGCGAATACTACTACTAGTGAGCGACAGTATCCGAAATATTGCATTCGAATGCAAGAAATTTCGATTAGCGAATACTACTACTAGTGAATGACAGTATCCGAATTATTGCATTCAAATGCATGAGATTTCGACTAGCGAATACTACTACTAGTGAGTGACAGTATCCGAGAACTTGCTTTCGAATGCAAGAGATTTCGATTAGCGAATACTACTACTAGTGAGTAACAGTATCCAAGAACTTGCATACGAATGCATGAGATTTCGATTAGCGAATACTACTACTAGTGAGTGACAGTATCCGAGAACTTGCATACGAGTGCATGAGATTTCGATTAGCGAATACTACTACTAGTGAGAGACAGAATCCGAGAACTTGCATTCGAATGCATGAGATTTCGATTAGCGAATACTACTACTAGTGAGTGACAGTATCCGAATTATTGCATTCGAATGCATGAAATTTCGATTAGCAAATACTACTACTAGTGAGTGACAGTATCCCAGAACTTGCATTCGAATGCATGAAATTTCGATTTGCGAATACTACTACTAGTGAGTGACAGTATCCGAATTATTGCATTCGAATGCATGAAATTTCGATTAGCGAATACTACTACTAGTGAGTGACAGTATCCGAATTATTGCATTCGAATTCATGAAATTTCGATTAGCAATTACTACTACTAGAGAGTGACAGTATCCCAGAACGTGCATTCGAATGCATGAGATTTCGATTAGCGAATACTACAACTAGTGAGTGACAGTATCCGGATTATTGCATTGGAATGCATGAGATTTCGATTAGCGAATACTACTACTAGTGAGTTACAGAATCCGAGAACTTGCATTCGAATGCATGAGATTTCGATTAGCGAAAACTACTATAGTGAGTGACAGTATCCGAGAACTTGCATTCGAATGCATGAGGTTTCGATTAGCGAATACTACTACTAGTGAGTGACAGTATCCAAATTATTGCATTCGAATGCATGAAATTTCGATTAGCGAATACTACTACTAGTGAGTGACAGTATCCGAATTATTGCATTCGAATGCATGAAATTTCGATTAGCGAATACTACTACTAGTGAGTGACAGTATCCGAATTATTGCATTAGAATGCATGAAATTTCGATTAGCGAATACTACTACTAGTGAGTGACAGTATCCGAATTATTGCATTCGAATGCATGAAATTTCGATTAGCGAATACTACTACTAGTGAGTGACAGTATCCCAGAACTTGCATTCGAATGCATGAGATTTCGATTAGCGAATACTACTACTAGTGAGTGACAGTATCCGGATTATTGCATTCGAATGCATGAGATTTCGATTAGCGAATACTTCTACTAGTGAGTGACAGTATCCGAGAACTTGCATTCGAATGCATGGGATTTCGATTAGCGAATACTACTACTAGTGAGTGACAGTATCCGAGAACTTGAATTCGAATGCATGAGATTTCGATTAGTGAATACTATTACTAGTGAGTGACAGTATCCGAATTATTGCATTCGAATGCAAGAGATTTCGATTAGCGAATACTACCACTAGTGAGTGACAGTATCCGAGAACTTGCATTCGAATGCATGAGATTTCGATTAGCGAATACTACTACTAGTGAGTGACAGTATCCGAATTATTGCATTCGAATGCATGAGATTTCGATTAGCGAATACTACTACTAGTGAGTGACAGTATCCGAGAACTTGCATTCGTATGCATGAGATTTCGATTAGCGAATACTACTACTAGTGAGTGACAGTATCCGAATTATTGCATTCCAATGCTTGAGATTTCGGTTAGCGAATACTACTACTAGTGAGTGACAGTATCCGAATTATTGCATTCGAATGCATGAGATTTCGATTAGCGAATACTACTACTAGTGAGTGACAGTATCCGAATTATTGCATTCGAATGCAAGAAATTTCGATTAGCGAATACTACTACTAGTGAATGTCAGTATCCGAATTATTTCATTCGAATGCATGAAATTTCGATTAGCGAATACTACTTCTAGTGAGTGACAGTATCCGAATTATTGCATTAGAATGCATGAAATTTCGATTAGCGAATACTACTACTAGTGAGTGACAGTATCCGAATTATTGCATTCGAATGCATGAAATTTCGATTAGCGAATACTACTACTAGTGAGTGACAGTATCCGAGAACTTGCATTTGAATGCATGAGATTTCGATTAGCGAATACTACTACTAGTGCGTGACAGAATCCGAGAACTTGCATTCGAATGCATGAGATTTCGATTAGCGAATACTACTACTAGTTTGTGACAGTATCCGAGAACTTGCATTCGAATGCATGAGATTTCGATTACCGAATACTGCTACTAGTCAGTGACAGTATGCGAATTATTGCATTCGAATGCAGGAGATTTCGATTAGCGAATACTACTACTAGTGAGTGACAGTATCCGAGAACTTGCATTCGAATGCAAGAGATTTCGATTACTCAATACTACTACTAGTGAGTGACAGTATCCGAGAACTTGCATTCGAATGCATGAGATTTCGATTAGCGAATACTACTACTAGTGAGTGACAGTATCCGAGAACTTGCATTCGAATGCATGAGATTTCGATTAGCGAATACTACTACCAGTGAGTGACAGTATCCGAATTATTGCATTCGAATGCATGAGATTTCGATTAGCGAATACTACTACTAGTGAGTGACAGTATCCGAGAACTTGCATTCGAATGCATGAGATTTCGATTAGCGAATACTACTACTAGTGAGTGACAGTATCCGAGAACTTGCATTCGAATGCATGAGATTTCGATTAGCGAATACTACTACTAGTGAGAGACAGAATCCGAGAACTTGCATTCGAATGCATTAGATTTTGATTAGCGAATACTACTACTAGTGAGTGACAGTATCCGAATTATTGCATTCGAATGCATGAAATTTCGATTAGCAAATACTACTACTAGTGAGTGACAGCATCCCAGAACTTGCATTCGAATGCATGAGATTTCGATTTGCGAATACTACTACTAGTGAGTGACAGTATCCGAATTATTGCATTCGAATGCATGAAATTTCGATTAGCAAATACTACTACTAGTGAGTGACAGTATCCCAGAACTTGCATTCGAATGCATGAGATTTCGATTAGCGAATACTACTACCAGTGAGTGACAGTATCCCAGAACTTGCATTCGAATGCATGAGATTTCGATTAGCGAATACTACTACTAGTGAGTGACAGTATCCGGATTATTGCATTCGAATGCATGAGATTTCGATTAGCGAATACTACTACTAGTGAGTGACAGTATCCCAGAACTTGCATTCGAATGCATGAGATTTCGATTAGCGAATACTACTACTAGTGAGTGACAGTATCCGGATTATTGTATTCGAATGCATGAGATTTCGATTAGCGAATACTACTACTAGTGAGTGACAGTATCCGAATTATTGCATTCGAATGCATGAAATTTCGATTAGCGAATACTACTACTAGTGAGTGACAGTATCCGAATTATTGCATTCGAATGCATGAGATTTCGATTAGCGAATACTACTACTACTAGTGAGTGACAGTATCCGAATTATTGCATTCGAATGCATGAAATTTCGATTAGCGAATACTACTACTAGTGAGTGACAGTATCCGAATTATTGCATTCGAATGCATGAAATTTCGATTAGCGAATACTACTACTAGTGAGTGACAGTATCCCAGAACTTGCATTCGAATGCATGAGATTTCGATTAGCGAATACTACTACTAGTGAGTGACAGTATCCGGATTATTGCATTCGAATGCACGAGATTTCGATTGGCGAATACTTCTACTAGTGAGTGACAGTATCCGAGAACTTGCATTCGAATGCATGAGATTTCGATTAGCGAATACTACTACTAGTGAGTGACAGTATCCGAGAACTTGAATTCGAATGCATGAGATTTCGATTAGTGAATACTATTACTAGTGAGTGACAGTATCCGAATTATTGCATTCGAATGCCAGAGATTTCGATTAGCGAATACTACCACTAGTGAGGGACAGTATCCGAGAACTTGCATTCGAATGCATGACATTTCGATTAGCGAACACTACTACTAGTGAGTGACAGTATCCGAGAACTTGCATTCGAATGCATGAGATTTCGATTAGCGAATACTACTACTAGTGAGTGACAGTATCCAAATTATTGCATTCCAATGCTTGAGATTTCGATTAGCGAATACTACTACTAGTGAGTGACAGTATCCGAGAACTTGCATTCGAGTGCATGAGATTTCGATTAGCGAATACTACTACTAGTGAGAGACAGAATCCGAGAACTTGCATTCGAATGCATGAGATTTCGATTAGCGAATACTACTACTAGTGAGTGACAGTATCCGAATTATTGCATTCGAATGCATGAAATTTCGATTAGCAAATACTACTACTAGTGAGTGACAGTATCCCAGAACTTGCATTCGAATGCATGAAATTTCGATTTGCGAATACTACTACTAGTGAGTGACAGTATCCGAATTATTGCATTCGAATGCATGAAATTTCGATTAGCGAATACTACTACTAGTGAGTGACAGTATCCGAATTATTGCATTCGAATTCATGAAATTTCGATTAGCAATTACTACTACTAGAGAGTGACAGTATCCAAGAACGTGCATTCGAATGCATGAGATTTCGATTAGCGAATACTACAACTAGTGAGTGACAGTATCCGGATTATTGCATTGGAATGCATGAGATTTCGATTAGCGAATACTACTACTAGTGAGTTACAGAATCCGAGAACTTGCATTCGAATGCATGAGATTTCGATTAGCGAAAACTACTATAGTGAGTGACAGTATCCGAGAACTTGCATTCGAATGCATTAGGTTTCGATTAGCGAATACTACTACTAGTGAGTGACAGTATCCAAATTATTGCATTCGAATGCATGAAATTTCGATTAGCGAATACTACTACTAGTGAGTGACAGTATCCGAATTATTGCATTCGAATGCATGAAATTTCGATTAGCGAATACTACTACTAGTGAGTGACAGTATCCGAATTATTGCATTAGAATGCATGAAATTTCGATTAGCGAATACTACTACTAGTGAGTGACAGTATCCGAATTATTGCATTCGAATGCATGAAATTTCGATTAGCGAATACTACTACTAGTGAGTGACAGTATCCCAGAACTTGCATTCGAATGCATGAGATTTCGATTAGCGAATACTACTACTAGTGAGTGACAGTATCCGGATTATTGCATTCGAATGCATGAGATTTCGATTAGCGAATACTTCTACTAGTGAGTGACAGTATCCGAGAACTTGCATTCGAGTGCATGGGATTTCGATTAGCGAATACTACTACTAGTGAGTGACAGTATCCGAGAACTTGAATTCGAATGCATGAGATTTCGATTAGTGAATACTATTACTAGTGAGTGACAGTATCCGAATTATTGCATTCGAATGCAAGAGATTTCGATTAGCGAATACTACCACTAGTGAGTGACAGTATCCGAGAACTTGCATTCGAATGCATGAGATTTCGATTAGCGAATACTACTACTAGTGAGTGACAGTATCCGAATTATTGCATTCGAATGCATGAGATTTCGATTAGCGAATACTACTACTAGTGAGTGACAGTATCCGAGAACTTGCATTCGTATGCATGAGATTTCGATTAGCGAATACTACTACTAGTGAGTGACAGTATCCGAATTATTGCATTCCAATGCTTGAGATTTCGGTTAGCGAATACTACTACTAGTGAGTGACAGTATCCGAATTATTGCATTCGAATGCATGAGATTTCGATTAGCGAATACTACTACTAGTGAGTGACAGTATCCGAATTATTGCATTCGAATGCAAGAAATTTCGATTAGCGAATACTACTACTAGTGAATGTCAGTATCCGAATTATTTCATTCGAATGCATGAAATTTCGATTAGCGAATACTACTTCTAGTGAGTGACAGTATCCAAATTATTGCATTAGAATGCATGAAATTTCGATTAGCGAATACTACTACTAGTGAGTGACAGTATCCGAATTATTGCATTCGAATGCATGAAATTTCGATTAGCGAATACTACTACTAGTGAGTGACAGTATCCGAGAACTTGCATTTGAATGCATGAGATTTCGATTAGCGAATACTACTACTAGTGCGTGACAGAATCCGAGAACTTGCATTCGAATGCATGAGATTTCGATTAGCGAATACTACTACTAGTTTGTGACAGTATCCGAGAACTTGCATTCGAATGCATGAGATTTCGATTACCGAATACTGCTACTAGTCAGTGACAGTATGCGAATTATTGCATTCGAATGCAGGAGATTTCGATTAGCGAATACTACTACTAGTGAGTGACAGTATCCGAGAACTTGCATTCGAATGCAAGAGATTTCGATTACTCAATACTACTACTAGTGAGTGACAGTATCCGAGAACTTGCATTCGAATGCATGAGATTTCGATTAGCGAATACTACTACTAGTGAGTGACAGTATCCGAGAACTTGCATTCGAATGCATGAGATTTCGCTTAGCGAATACTACTACCAGTGAGTGACAGTATCCGAATTATTGCATTCGAATGCATGAGATTTCGATTAGCGAATACTACTACTAGTGAGTGACAGTATCCGAGAACTTGCATTCGAATGCATGAGATTTCGATTAGCGAATACTACTACTAGTGAGTGACAGTATCCGAGAACTTGCATTCGAATGCATGAGATTTCGATTAGCGAATACTACTACTAGTGAGAGACAGAATCCGAGAACTTGCATTCGAATGCATTAGATTTTGATTAGCGAATACTACTACTAGTGAGTGACAGTATCCGAATTATTGCATTCGAATGCATGAAATTTCGATTAGCAAATACTACTACTAGTGAGTGACAGCATCCCAGAACTTGCATTCGAATGCATGAGATTTCGATTTGCGAATACTACTACTAGTGAGTGACAGTATCCGAATTATTGCATTCGAATGCATGAAATTTCGATTAGCAAATACTACTACTAGTGAGTGACAGTATCCCAGAACTTGCATTCGAATGCATGAGGTTTCGATTAGCGAATACTACTACCAGTGAGTGACAGTATCCCAGAACTTGCATTCGAATGCATGAGATTTCGATTAGCGAATACTACTACTAGTGAGTGACAGTATCCGGATTATTGCATTCGAATGCATGAGATTTCGATTAGCGAATACTACTACTAGTGAGTGACAGTATCCGAATTATTGCATTCGAATGCATGAAATTTCGATTAGCGAATACTACTACTAGTGAGTGACAGTATCCGAATTATTGCATTCGAATGCATGAGATTTCGATTAGCGAATACTACTACTACTAGTGAGTGACAGTATCCGAATTATTGCATTCGAATGCATGAAATTTCGATTAGCGAATACTACTACTAGTGAGTGACAGTATCCGAATTATTGCATTCGAATGCATGAAATTTCGATTAGCGAATACTACTACTAGTGAGTGACAGTATCCGAGAACTTGCATTCGAATGCATGAGATTTCGATTAGCGAATACTACTACTAGTGAGTGACAGTATCCGAGAACTTGAATTCGAATGCATGAGATTTCGATTAGTGAATACTATTACTAGTGAGTGACAGTATCCGAATTATTGCATTCGAATGCCAGAGATTTCGATTAGCGAATACTACCACTAGTGAGTGACAGTATCCGAGAACTTGCATTCGAATGCATGAGATTTCGATTAGCGAATACTACTACTAGTGAGTGACAGTATCCAAATTATTGCATTCCAATGCCTGAGATTTCGATTAGCGAATACTACTACTAGTGAGTGACAGTATCCGAATTATTGCATTCGAATGCATGAGATTTCGATTAGCGAATACTACTACTAGTGAGTGACAGTATCCGAAATATTGCATTCGAATGCAAGAAATTTCGATTAGCGAATACTACTACTAGTGAATGACAGTATCCGAATTATTGCATTCAAATGCATGAGATTTCGACTAGAGAATACTACTACTAGTGAGTGACAGTATCCGAGAACTTGCTTTCGAATGCAAGAGATTTCGATTAGCGAATACTACTACTAGTGAGTAACAGTATCCAAGAACTTGCATACGAATGCATGAGATTTCGATTAGCGAATACTACTACTAGTGAGTGACAGTATCCGAGAACTTGCATTCGAGTGCATGAGATTTCGATTAGCGAATACTACTACTAGTGAGAGACAGAATCCAAGAACTTGCATTCGAATGCATGAGATTTCGATTTGCGA
This sequence comes from Tenodera sinensis, assembly GCA_030765045.1. Taxonomy (NCBI): domain Eukaryota; kingdom Metazoa; phylum Arthropoda; class Insecta; order Mantodea; family Mantidae; genus Tenodera; species Tenodera sinensis. The sequence continues at coordinate 2,578,996 of JAUKNM010000016.1, forward strand.
ATACTACTACTAGTGAGTGACAGTATCCGAATTATTGCATTCGAATGCATGAAATTTCGATTAGCAAATACTACTACTAGTGAGTGACAGTATCCCAGAACTTGCATTCGAATGCATGAGATTTCGATTAGCGAATACTACTACCAGTGAGTGACAGTATCCCAGAACTTGCATTCGAATGCATGAGATTTCGATTAGCGAATACTACTACTAGTGAGTGACAGTATCCGGATTATTGCATTCGAATGCATGAGATTTCGATTAGCGAATACTACTACTAGTGAGTGACAGTATCCCAGAACTTGCATTCGAATGCATGAGATTTCGATTAGCGAATACTACTACTAGTGAGTGACAGTATCCGGATTATTGTATTCGAATGCATGAGATTTCGATTAGCGAATACTACTACTAGTGAGTGACAGTATCCGAATTATTGCATTCGAATGCATGAAATTTCGATTAGCGAATACTACTACTAGTGAGTGACAGTATCCGAATTATTGCATTCGAATGCATGAGATTTCGATTAGCGAATACTACTACTACTAGTGAGTGACAGTATCCGAATTATTGCATTCGAATGCATGAAATTTCGATTAGCGAATACTACTACTAGTGAGTGACAGTATCCGAATTATTGCATTCGAATGCATGAAATTTCGATTAGCGAATACTACTACTAGTGAGTGACAGTATCCCAGAACTTGCATTCGAATGCATGAGATTTCGATTAGCGAATACTACTACTAGTGAGTGACAGTATCCGGATTATTGCATTCGAATGCACGAGACTTCGATTGGCGAATACTTCTACTAGTGAGTGACAGTATCCGAGAACTTGCATTCGAATGCATGAGATTTCGATTAGCGAATACTACTACTAGTGAGTGACAGTATCCGAGAACTTGAATTCGAATGCATGAGATTTCGATTAGTGAATACTATTACTAGTGAGTGACAGTATCCGAATTATTGCATTCGAATGCCAGAGATTTCGATTAGCGAATACTACCACTAGTGAGTGACAGTATCCGAGAACTTGCATTCGAATGCATGAGATTTCGATTAGCGAACACTACTACTAGTGAGTGACAGTATCCGAGAACTTGCATTCGAATGCATGAGATTTCGATTAGCGAATACTACTACTAGTGAGTGACAGTATCCAAATTATTGCATTCCAATGCTTGAGATTTCGATTAGCGAATACTACTACTAGTGAGTGACAGTATCCGAGAACTTGCATTCGAGTGCATGAGATTTCGATTAGCGAATACTACTACTAGTGAGAGACAGAATCCGAGAACTTGCATTCGAATGCATGAGATTTCGATTAGCGAATACTACTACTAGTGAGTGACAGTATCCGAATTATTGCATTCGAATGCATGAAATTTCGATTAGCAAATACTACTACTAGTGAGTGACAGTATCCCAGAACTTGCATTCGAATGCATGAAATTTCGATTTGCGAATACTACTACTAGTGAGTGACAGTATCCGAATTATTGCATTCGAATGCATGAAATTTCGATTAGCGAATACTACTACTAGTGAGTGACAGTATCCGAATTATTGCATTCGAATTCATGAAATTTCGATTAGCAATTACTACTACTAGAGAGTGACAGTATCCCAGAACGTGCATTCGAATGCATGAGATTTCGATTAGCGAATACTACAACTAGTGAGTGACAGTATCCGGATTATTGCATTGGAATGCATGAGATTTCGATTAGCGAATACTACTACTAGTGAGTTACAGAATCCGAGAACTTGCATTCGAATGCATGAGATTTCGATTAGCGAAAACTACTATAGTGAGTGACAGTATCCGAGAACTTGCATTCGAATGCATGAGGTTTCGATTAGCGAATACTACTACTAGTGAGTGACAGTATCCAAATTATTGCATTCGAATGCATGAAATTTCGATTAGCGAATACTACTACTAGTGAGTGACAGTATCCGAATTATTGCATTCGAATGCATGAAATTTCGATTAGCGAATACTACTACTAGTGAGTGACAGTATCCGAATTATTGCATTAGAATGCATGAAATTTCGATTAGCGAATACTACTACTAGTGAGTGACAGTATCCGAATTATTGCATTCGAATGCATGAAATTTCGATTAGCGAATACTACTACTAGTGAGTGACAGTATCCCAGAACTTGCATTCGAATGCATGAGATTTCGATTAGCGAATACTACTACTAGTGAGTGACAGTATCCGGATTATTGCATTCGAATGCATGAGATTTCGATTAGCGAATACTTCTACTAGTGAGTGACAGTATCCGAGAACTTGCATTCGAATGCATGGGATTTCGATTAGCGAATACTACTACTAGTGAGTGACAGTATCCGAGAACTTGAATTCGAATGCATGAGATTTCGATTAGTGAATACTATTACTAGTGAGTGACAGTATCCGAATTATTGCATTCGAATGCAAGAGATTTCGATTAGCGAATACTACCACTAGTGAGTGACAGTATCCGAGAACTTGCATTCGAATGCATGAGATTTCGATTAGCGAATACTACTACTAGTGAGTGACAGTATCCGAATTATTGCATTCGAATGCATGAGATTTCGATTAGCGAATACTACTACTAGTGAGTGACAGTATCCGAGAACTTGCATTCGTATGCATGAGATTTCGATTAGCGAATACTACTACTAGTGAGTGACAGTATCCGAATTATTGCATTCCAATGCTTGAGATTTCGGTTAGCGAATACTACTACTAGTGAGTGACAGTATCCGAATTATTGCATTCGAATGCATGAGATTTCGATTAGCGAATACTACTACTAGTGAGTGACAGTATCCGAATTATTGCATTCGAATGCAAGAAATTTCGATTAGCGAATACTACTACTAGTGAATGTCAGTATCCGAATTATTTCATTCGAATGCATGAAATTTCGATTAGCGAATACTACTTCTAGTGAGTGACAGTATCCGAATTATTGCATTAGAATGCATGAGATTTCGATTAGCGAATACTACTACTAGTGAGTGACAGTATCCGAAATATTGCATTCGAATGCAAGAAATTTCGATTAGCGAATACTACTACTAGTGAATGACAGTATCCGAATTATTGCATTCAAATGCATGAGATTTCGACAAGAGAATACTACTACTAGTGAGTGACAGTATCCGAGAACTTGCTTTCGAATGCAAGAGATTTCGATTAGCGAATACTACTACTAGTGAGTAACAGTATCCAAGAACTTGCATACGAATGCATGAGATTTCGATTAGCGAATACTACTACTAGTGAGTGACAGTATCCGAGAACTTGCATTCGAGTGCATGAGATTTCGATTAGCGAATACTACTACTAGTGAGAGACAGAATCCAAGAACTTGCATTCGAATGCATGAGATTTCGATTTGCGAATACTACTACTAGTGAGTGACAGTATCCGAATTATTGCATTCGAATGCATGAAATTTCGATTAGCAAATACTACTACTAGTGAGTGACAGTATCCCAGAACTTGCATTCGAATGCATGAGATTTCGATTAGCGAATACTACTACCAGTGAGTGACAGTATTCCAGAACTTGCATTCGAATGAATGAGATTTCGATTAGCGAATACTACTACTAGTGAGTGACAGTATCCGGATTATTGCATTCGAATGCATGAGATTTCGATTAGCGAATACTACTACTAGTGAGTGACAGTATCCCAGAACTTGCATTCGAATGCATGAGATTTCGATTAGCGAATACTACTACTAGTGAGTGACAGTATCCGGATTATTGTATTCGAATGCATGAGATTTCGATTAGCGAATACTACTACTAGTGAGTGACAGTATCCGAATTATTGCATTCGAATGCATGAAATTTCGATTAGCGAATACTACTACTAGTGAGTGACAGTATCCGAATTATTGCATTCGAATGCATGAGATTTCGATTAGCGAATACTACTACTACTAGTGAGTGACAGTATCCGAATTATTGCATTCGAATGCATGAAATTTCGATTAGCGAATACTACTACTAGTGAGTGACAGTATCCGAATTATTGCATTCGAATGCATGAAATTTCGATTAGCGAATACTACTACTAGTGAGTGACAGTATCCCAGAACTTGCATTCGAATGCATGAGATTTCGATTAGCGAATACTACTACTAGTGAGTGACAGTATCCGGATTATTGCATTCGAATGCACGAGATTTCGATTGGCGAATACTTCTACTAGTGAGTGACAGTATCCGAGAACTTGCATTCGAATGCATGAGATTTCGATTAGCGAATACTACTACTAGTGAGTGACAGTATCCGACAACTTGAATTCGAATGCATGAGATTTCGATTAGTGAATACTATTACTAGTGAGTGACAGTATCCGAATTATTGCATTCGAATGCCAGAGATTTCGATTAGCGAATACTACCACTAGTGAGTGACAGTATCCGAGAACTTGCATTCGAATGCATGAGATTTCGATTAGCGAACACTACTACTAGTGAGTGACAGTATCCGAGAACTTGCATTCGAATGCATGAGATTTCGATTAGCGAATACTACTACTAGTGAGTGACAGTATCCAAATTATTGCATTCCAATGCTTGAGATTTCGATTAGCGAATACTACTACTAGTGAGTGACAGTATCCGAGAACTTGCATTCGAGTGCATGAGATTTCGATTAGCGAATACTACTACTAGTGAGAGACAGAATCCGAGAACTTGCATTCGAATGCATGAGATTTCGATTAGCGAATACTACTACTAGTGAGTGACAGTATCCGAATTATTGCATTCGAATGCATGAAATTTCGATTAGCAAATACTACTACTAGTGAGTGACAGTATCCCAGAACTTGCATTCGAATGCATGAAATTTCGATTTGCGAATACTACTACTAGTGAGTGACAGTATCCGAATTATTGCATTCGAATGCATGAAATTTCGATTAGCGAATACTACTACTAGTGAGTGACAGTATCCGAATTATTGCATTCGAATTCATGAAATTTCGATTAGCAATTACTACTACTAGAGAGTGACAGTATCCCAGAACGTGCATTCGAATGCATGAGATTTCGATTAGCGAATACTACAACTAGTGAGTGACAGTATCCGGATTATTGCATTGGAATGCATGAGATTTCGATTAGCGAATACTACTACTAGTGAGTTACAGAATCCGAGAACTTGCATTCGAATGCATGAGATTTCGATTAGCGAAAACTACTATAGTGAGTGACAGTATCCGAGAACTTGCATTCGAATGCATGAGGTTTCGATTAGCGAATACTACTACTAGTGAGTGACAGTATCCAAATTATTGCATTCGAATGCATGAAATTTCGATTAGCGAATACTACTACTAGTGAGTGACAGTATCCGAATTATTGCATTCGAATGCATGAAATTTCGATTAGCGAATACTACTACTAGTGAGTGACAGTATCCGAATTATTGCATTAGAATGCATGAAATTTCGATTAGCGAATACTACTACTAGTGAGTGACAGTATCCGAATTATTGCATTCGAATGCATGAAATTTCGATTAGCGAATACTACTACTAGTGAGTGACAGTATCCCAGAACTTGCATTCGAATGCATGAGATTTCGATTAGCGAATACTACTACTAGTGAGTGACAGTATCCGGATTATTGCATTCGAATGCATGAGATTTCGATTAGCGAATACTTCTACTAGTGAGTGACAGTATCCGAGAACTTGCATTCCAATGCATGGGATTTCGATTAGCGAATACTACTACTAGTGAGTGACAGTATCCGAGAACTTGAATTCGAATGCATGAGATTTCGATTAGTGAATACTATTACTAGTGAGTGACAGTATCCGAATTATTGCATTCGAATGCAAGAGATTTCGATTAGCGAATACTACCACTAGTGAGTGACAGTATCCGAGAACTTGCATTCGAATGCATGAGATTTCGATTAGCGAATACTACTACTAGTGAGTGACAGTATCCGAATTATTGCATTCGAATGCATGAGATTTCGATTAGCGAATACTACTACTAGTGAGTGACAGTATCCGAGAACTTGCATTCGTATGCATGAGATTTCGATTAGCGAATACTACTACTAGTGAGTGACAGTATCCGAATTATTGCATTCCAATGCTTGAGATTTCGGTTAGCGAATACTACTACTAGTGAGTGACAGTATCCGAATTATTGCATTCGAATGCATGAGATTTCGATTAGCGAATACTACTACTAGTGAGTGACAGTATCCGAATTATTGCATTCGAATGCAAGAAATTTCGATTAGCGAATACTACTACTAGTGAATGTCAGTATCCGAATTATTTCATTCGAATGCATGAAATTTCGATTAGCGAATACTACTTCTAGTGAGTGACAGTATCCGAATTATTGCATTAGAATGCATGAAATTTCGATTAGCGAATACTACTACTAGTGAGTGACAGTATCCGAATTATTGCATTCGAATGCATGAAATTTCGATTAGCGAATACTACTACTAGTGAGTGACAGTATCCGAGAACTTGCATTTGAATGCATGAGATTTCGATTAGCGAATACTACTACTAGTGCGTGACAGAATCCGAGAACTTGCATTCGAATGCATGAGATTTCGATTAGCGAATACTACTACTAGTTTGTGACAGTATCCGAGAACTTGCATTCGAATGCATGAGATTTCGATTACCGAATACTGCTACTAGTCAGTGACAGTATGCGAATTATTGCATTCGAATGCAGGAGATTTCGATTAGCGAATACTACTACTAGTGAGTGACAGTATCCGAGAACTTGCATTCGAATGCAAGAGATTTCGATTACTCAATACTACTACTAGTGAGTGACAGTATCCGAGAACTTGCATTCGAATGCATGAGATTTCGATTAGCGAATACTACTACTAGTGAGTGACAGTATCCGAGAACTTGCATTCGAATGCATGAGATTTCGATTAGCGAATACTACTACCAGTGAGTGACAGTATCCGAATTATTGCATTCGAATGCATGAGATTTCGATTAGCGAATACTACTACTAGTGAGTGACAGTATCCGAGAACTTGCATTCGAATGCATGAGATTTCGATTAGCGAATACTACTACTAGTGAGTGACAGTATCCGAGAACTTGCATTCGAATGCATGAGATTTCGATTAGCGAATACTACTACTAGTGAGAGACAGAATCCGAGAACTTGCATTCGAATGCATTAGATTTTGATTAGCGAATACTACTACTAGTGAGTGACAGTATCCGAATTATTGCATTCGAATGCATGAAATTTCGATTAGCAAATACTACTACTAGTGAGTGACAGCATCCCAGAACTTGCATTCGAATGCATGAGATTTCGATTTGCGAATACTACTACTAGTGAGTGACAGTATCCGAATTATTGCATTCGAATGCATGAAATTTCGATTAGCAAATACTACTACTAGTGAGTGACAGTATCCCAGAACTTGCATTCGAATGCATGAGATTTCGATTAGCGAATACTACTACCAGTGAGTGACAGTATCCCAGAACTTGCATTCGAATGCATGAGATTTCGATTAGCGAATACTACTACTAGTGAGAGACAGAATCCGAGAACTTGCATTCGAATGCATTAGATTTTGATTAGCGAATACTACTACTAGTGAGTGACAGTATCCGAATTATTGCATTCGAATGCATGAAATTTCGATTAGCAAATACTACTACTAGTGAGTGACAGCATCCCAGAACTTGCATTCGAATGCATGAGATTTCGATTTGCGAATACTACTACTAGTGAGTGACAGTATCCGAATTATTGCATTCGAATGCATGAAATTTCGATTAGCAAATACTACTACTAGTGAGTGACAGTATCCCAGAACTTGCATTCGAATGCATGAGATTTCGATTAGCGAATACTACTACCAGTGAGTGACAGTATCCCAGAACTTGCATTCGAATGCATGAGATTTCGATTAGCGAATACTACTACTAGTGAGTGACAGTATCCGGATTATTGCATTCGAATGCATGAGATTTCGATTAGCGAATACTACTACTAGTGAGTGACAGTATCCGAATTATTGCATTCGAATGCATGAAATTTCGATTAGCGAATACTACTACTAGTGAGTGACAGTATCCGAATTATTGCATTCGAATGCATGAGATTTCGATTAGCGAATACTACTACTACTAGTGAGTGACAGTATCCGAATTATTGCATTCGAATGCATGAAATTTCGATTAGCGAATACTACTACTAGTGAGTGACAGTATCCGAATTATTGCATTCGAATGCATGAAATTTCGATTAGCGAATACTACTACTAGTGAGTGACAGTATCCGAGAACTTGCATTCGAATGCATGAGATTTCGATTAGCGAATACTACTACTAGTGAGTGACAGTATCCGAGAACTTGAATTCGAATGCATGAGATTTCGATTAGTGAATACTATTACTAGTGAGTGACAGTATCCGAATTATTGCATTCGAATGCCAGAGATTTCGATTAGCGAATACTACCACTAGTGAGTGACAGTATCCGAGAACTTGCATTCGAATGCATGAGATTTCGATTAGCGAATACTACTACTAGTGAGTGACAGTATCCAAATTATTGCATTCCAATGCTTGAGATTTCGATTAGCGAATACTACTACTAGTGAGTGACAGTATCCGAATTATTGCATTCGAATGCATGAGATTTCGATTAGCGAATACTACTACTAGTGAGTGACAGTATCCGAAATATTGCATTCGAATGCAAGAAATTTCGATTAGCGAATACTACTACTAGTGAATGACAGTATCCGAATTATTGCATTCAAATGCATGAGATTTCGACTAGAGAATACTACTACTAGTGAGTGACAGTATCCGAGAACTTGCTTTCGAATGCAAGAGATTTCGATTAGCGAATACTACTACTAGTGAGTAACAGTATCCAAGAACTTGCATACGAATGCATGAGATTTCGATTAGCGAATACTACTACTAGTGAGTGACAGTATCCGAGAACTTGCATTCGAGTGCATGAGATTTCGATTAGCGAATACTACTACTAGTGAGAGACAGAATCCAAGAACTTGCATTCGAATGCATGAGATTTCGATTTGCGAATACTACTACTAGTGAGTGACAGTATCCGAATTATTGCATTCGAATGCATGAAATTTCGATTAGCAAATACTACTACTAGTGAGTGACAGTATCCCAGAACTTGCATTCGAATGCATGAGATTTCGATTAGCGAATACTACTACCAGTGAGTGACAGTATCCCAGAACTTGCATTCGAATGCATGAGATTTCGATTAGCGAATACTACTACTAGTGAGTGACAGTATCCGGATTATTGCATTCGAATGCATGAGATTTCGATTAGCGAATACTACTACTAGTGAGTGACAGTATCCCAGAACTTGCATTCGAATGCATGAGATTTCGATTAGCGAATACTACTACTAGTGAGTGACAGTATCCGGATTATTGTATTCGAATGCATGAGATTTCGATTAGCGAATACTACTACTAGTGAGTGACAGTATCCGAATTATTGCATTCGAATGCATGAAATTTCGATTAGCGAATACTACTACTAGTGAGTGACAGTATCCGAATTATTGCATTCGAATGCATGAGATTTCGATTAGCGAATACTACTACTACTAGTGAGTGACAGTATCCGAATTATTGCATTCGAATGCATGAAATTTCGATTAGCGAATACTACTACTAGTGAGTGACAGTATCCGAATTATTGCATTCGAATGCATGAAATTTCGATTAGCGAATACTACTACTAGTGAGTGACAGTATCCCAGAACTTGCATTCGAATGCATGAGATTTCGATTAGCGAATACTACTACTAGTGAGTGACAGTATCCGGATTATTGCATTCGAATGCACGAGATTTCGATTGGCGAATACTTCTACTAGTGAGTGACAGTATCCGAGAACTTGCATTCGAATGCATGAGATTTCGATTAGCGAATACTACTACTAGTGAGTGACAGTATCCGAGAACTTGAATTCGAATGCATGAGATTTCGATTAGTGAATACTATTACTAGTGAGTGACAGTATCCGAATTATTGCATTCGAATGCCAGAGATTTCGATTAGCGAATACTACCACTAGTGAGTGACAGTATCCGAGAACTTGCATTCGAATGCATGAGATTTCGATTAGCGAACACTACTACTAGTGAGTGACAGTATCCGAGAACTTGCATTCGAATGCATGAGATTTCGATTAGCGAATACTACTACTAGTGAGTGACAGTATCCAAATTATTGCATTCCAATGCTTGAGATTTCGATTAGCGAATACTACTACTAGTGAGTGACAGTATCCGAGAACTTGCATTCGAGTGCATGAGATTTCGATTAGCGAATACTACTACTAGTGAGAGACAGAATCCGAGAACTTGCATTCGAATGCATGAGATTTCGATTAGCGAATACTACTACTAGTGAGTGACAGTATCCGAATTATTGCATTCGAATGCATGAAATTTCGATTAGCAAATACTACTACTAGTGAGTGACAGTATCCCAGAACTTGCATTCGAATGCATGAAATTTCGATTTGCGAATACTACTACTAGTGAGTGACAGTATCCGAATTATTGCATTCGAATGCATGAAATTTCGATTAGCGAATACTACTACTAGTGAGTGACAGTATCCGAATTATTGCATTCGAATTCATGAAATTTCGATTAGCAATTACTACTACTAGAGAGTGACAGTATCCCAGAACGTGCATTCGAATGCATGAGATTTCGATTAGCGAATACTACAACTAGTGAGTGACAGTATCCGGATTATTGCATTGGAATGCATGAGATTTCGATTAGCGAATACTACTACTAGTGAGTTACAGAATCCGAGAACTTGCATTCGAATGCATGAGATTTCGATTAGCGAAAACTACTATAGTGAGTGACAGTATCCGAGAACTTGCATTCGAATGCATGAGGTTTCGATTAGCGAATACTACTACTAGTGAGTGACAGTATCCAAATTATTGCATTCGAATGCATGAAATTTCGATTAGCGAATACTACTACTAGTGAGTGACAGTATCCGAATTATTGCATTCGAATGCATGAAATTTCGATTAGCGAATACTACTACTAGTGAGTGACAGTATCCGAATTATTGCATTAGAATGCATGAAATTTCGATTAGCGAATACTACTACTAGTGATTGACAGTATCCGAATTATTGCATTCGAATGCATGAAATTTCGATTAGCGAATACTACTACTAGTGAGTGACAGTATCCCAGAACTTGCATTCGAATGCATGAGATTTCGATTAGCGAATACTACTACTAGTGAGTGACAGTATCCGGATTATTGCATTCGAATGCATGAGATTTCGATTAGCGAATACTTCTACTAGTGAGTGACAGTATCCGAGAACTTGCATTCGAATGCATGGGATTTCGATTAGCGAATACTACTACTAGTGAGTGACAGTATCCGAGAACTTGAATTCGAATGCATGAGATTTCGATTAGTGAATACTATTACTAGTGAGTGACAGTATCCGAATTATTGCATTCGAATGCAAGAGATTTCGATTAGCGAATACTACCACTAGTGAGTGACAGTATCCGAGAACTTGCATTCGAATGCATGAGATTTCGATTAGCGAATACTACTACTAGTGAGTGACAGTATCCGAATTATTGCATTCGAATGCATGAGATTTCGATTAGCGAATACTACTACTAGTGAGTGACAGTATCCGAGAACTTGCATTCGTATGCATGAGATTTCGATTAGCGAATACTACTACTAGTGAGTGACAGTATCCGAATTATTGCATTCCAATGCTTGAGATTTCGGTTAGCGAATACTACTACTAGTGAGTGACAGTATCCGAATTATTGCATTCGAATGCATGAGATTTCGATTAGCGAATACTACTACTAGTGAGTGACAGTATCCGAATTATTGCATTCGAATGCAAGAAATTTCGATTAGCGAATACTACTACTAGTGAATGTCAGTATCCGAATTATTTCATTCGAATGCATGAAATTTCGATTAGCGAATACTACTTCTAGTGAGTGACAGTATCCGAATTATTGCATTAGAATGCATGAAATTTCGATTAGCGAATACTACTACTAGTGAGTGACAGTATCCGAATTATTGCATTCGAATGCATGAAATTTCGATTAGCGAATACTACTACTAGTGAGTGACAGTATCCGAGAACTTGCATTTGAATGCATGAGATTTCGATTAGCGAATACTACTACTAGTGCGTGACAGAATCCGAGAACTTGCATTCGAATGCATGAGATTTCGATTAGCGAATACTACTACTAGTTTGTGACAGTATCCGAGAACTTGCATTCGAATGCATGAGATTTCGATTACCGAATACTGCTACTAGTCAGTGACAGTATGCGAATTATTGCATTCGAATGCAGGAGATTTCGATTAGCGAATACTACTACTAGTGAGTGACAGTATCCGAGAACTTGCATTCGAATGCAAGAGATTTCGATTACTCAATACTACTACTAGTGAGTGACAGTATCCGAGAACTTGCATTCGAATGCATGAGATTTCGATTAGCGAATACTACTACTAGTGAGTGACAGTATCCGAGAACTTGCATTCGAATGCATGAGATTTCGATTAGCGAATACTACTACCAGTGAGTGACAGTATCCGAATTATTGCATTCGAATGCATGAGATTTCGATTAGCGAATACTACTACTAGTGAGTGACAGTATCCGAGAACTTGCATTCGAATGCATGAGATTTCGATTAGCGAATACTACTACTAGTGAGTGACAGTATCCGAGAACTTGCATTCGAATGCATGAGATTTCGATTAGCGAATACTACTACTAGTGAGAGACAGAATCCGAGAACTTGCATTCGAATGCATTAGATTTTGATTAGCGAATACTACTACTAGTGAGTGACAGTATCCGAATTATTGCATTCGAATGCATGAAATTTCGATTAGCAAATACTACTACTAGTGAGTGACAGCATCCCAGAACTTGCATTCGAATGCATGAGATTTCGATTTGCGAATACTACTACTAGTGAGTGACAGTATCCGAATTATTGCATTCGAATGCATGAAATTTCGATTAGCAAGTACTACTACTAGTGAGTGACAGTATCCCAGAACTTGCATTCGAATGCATGAGATTTCGATTAGCGAATACTACTACCAGTGAGTGACAGTATCCCAGAACTTGCATTCGAATGCATGAGATTTCGATTAGCGAATACTACTACTAGTGAGTGACAGTATCCGGATTATTGCATTCGAATGCATGAGATTTCGATTAGCGAATACTACTACTAGTGAGTGACAGTATCCGAATTATTGCATTCGAATGCATGAAATTTCGATTAGCGAATACTACTACTAGTGAGTGACAGTATCCGAATTATTGCATTCGAATGCATGAGATTTCGATTAGCGAATACTACTACTACTAGTGAGTGACAGTATCCGAATTATTGCATTCGAATGCATGAAATTTCGATTAGCGAATACTACTACTAGTGAGTGACAGTATCCGAATTATTGCATTCGAATGCATGAAATTTCGATTAGCGAATACTACTACTAGTGAGTGACAGTATCCGAGAACTTGCATTCGAATGCATGAGATTTCGATTAGCGAATACTACTACTAGTGAGTGACAGTAATCGAGAACTTGAATTCGAATGCATGAGATTTCGATTAGTGAATACTATTACTAGTGAGTGACAGTATCCGAATTATTGCATTCGAATGCCAGAGATTTCGATTAGCGAATACTACCACTAGTGAGTGACAGTATCCGAGAACTTGCATTCGAATGCATGAGATTTCGATTAGCGAATACTACTACTAGTGAGTGACAGTATCCAAATTATTGCATTCCAATGCTTGAGATTTCGATTAGCGAATACTACTACTAGTGAGTGACAGTATCCGAATTATTGCATTCGAATGCATGAGATTTCGATTAGCGAATACTACTACTAGTGAGTGACAGTATCCGAAATATTGCATTCGAATGCAAGAAATTTCGATTAGCGAATACTACTACTAGTGAATGACAGTATCCGAATTATTGCATTCAAATGCATGAGATTTCGACTAGAGAATACTACTACTAGTGAGTGACAGTATCCGAGAACTTGCTTTCGAATGCAAGAGATTTCGATTAGCGAATACTACTACTAGTGAGTAACAGTATCCAAGAACTTGCATACGAATGCATGAGATTTCGATTAGCGAATACTACTACTAGTGAGTGACAGTATCCGAGAACTTGCATTCGAGTGCATGAGATTTCGATTAGCGAATACTACTACTAGTGAGAGACAGAATCCAAGAACTTGCATTCGAATGCATGAGATTTCGATTAGCGAATACTACTACTAGTGAGTGACAGTATCCGAATTATTGCATTCGAATGCATGAAATTTCGATTAGCAAATACTACTACTAGTGAGTGACAGTATCCCAGAACTTGCATTCGAATGCATTAAATTTCGATTTTAGAATACTACTACTAGTGAGTGACAGTATCCGAATTATTGCATTCGAATGCATGAAATTTCGATTAGCGAATACTACTACTAGTGAGTGACAGTATCCGAATTATTGCATTCGAATTCATGAAATTTCGATTAGCGATTACTACTACTAGAGAGTGACAGTATCCCAGAACTTGCATTCGAATGCATGAGATTTCGATTAGCGAATACTCCTACTAGTGAGTGACAGTATCCGGATTATTGCATTCGAATGCATGAGATTTCGATTAGCGAATACTACTACTAGTGAGTGACAGAATCCGAGAACTTGCATTCGAATGCATGAGATTTCGATTAGCGAAAACTACTATAGTGAGTGACAGTATCCGGGAACTTGCATGCGAATGCATGAGGTTTCGATTAGCGAATACTACTACTAGTGAGTGACAGTATCCAAATTATTGCATTCGAATGCATGAAATTTCGATTAGCGAATACTACTACTAGTGAGTGACAGTATCCGAATTATTGCATTCGAATGCATGAAATTTCGATTAGCGAATACTACTACTAGTGAGTGACAGTATCCGAATTATTGCATTAGAATGCATGAAATTTCGCTTAGCGAATACTACTACTAGTGAGTGACAGTATCCCAGAACTTGCATTCGAATGCATGAGATTTCGATTAGCGAATACTACTACTAGTGAGTGACAGTATCCGAATTATTGCATTCGAATGCATGAAATTCGATTAGAGAATACTACTACTAGTGAGTGACAGTATCCGAATTATTGCATTAGAATGCATGAAATTTCGATTAGCGAATACTACTACTAGTGAGTGACAGTATCCGAATTATTGCATTCGAATGCATGAAATTTCGATTAGCGAATACTACTACTAGTGAGTGACAGTATCCCAGAACTTGCATTCGAATGCATGAGATTTCGATTAGCGAATACTATTACTAGTGAGTGACAGTATCCGGATTATTGCATTCGAATGCATGAGATTTCGATTAGCGAATACTTCTACTAGTGAGTGACAGTATCCGAGAACTTGCATTCGAATGCATGGGATTTCGATTAGCGAATACTACTACTAGTGAGTGACAGTATCCGAGAACTTGAATTCGAATGCAGGAGATTTCGATTAGTGAATACTATTACTAGTGAGTGACAGTATCCGAATTATTGCATTCGAATGCAAGAGATTTCGATTAGCGAATACTACCACTAGTGAGTGACAGTATCCGAGAACTTGCATTCGAATGCATGAGATTTCGATTAGCGAATACTACTACTAGTGAGTGACAGTATCCGAGAACTTGCATTCGTATGCATGAGATTTCGATTAGCGAATACTACTACTAGTGAGTGACAGTATCCGAATTATTGCATTCCAATGCTTGAGATTTCGGTTAGCGAATACTACTACTAGTGAGTGACAGTATCCGAATTACTGCATTCGAATGCATGAGATTTCGATTAGCGAATACTACTACTAGTGAGTGACAGTATCCGAATTATTGCATTCGAATGCAAGAAATTTCGATTAGCGAATACTACTACTAGTGAATGACAGTATCCGAATTATTTCATTCGAATGCATGAGATTTCGACTAGCGAATACTACTTCTAGTGAGTGACAGTATCCGAGAACTTGCATTTGAATGCATGAGATTTCGATTAGCGAATACTACTACTAGTGCGTGACAGAATCCGAGAACTTGCATTCGAATGCATGAGATTTCGATTAGCGAATACTACTACTAGTTTGTGACAGTATCCGAGAACTTGCATTCGAATGCATGAGATTTCGATTAGCGAATACTACTACTAGTTTGTGACAGTATCCGAGAACTTGCATTCGAATGCATGAGATTTCGATTAGCGAATACTACTACTAGTGAGTGACAGTATCCGAGAACTTGCATTCGAATGCAAGAGATTTCGATTACTCAATACTACTACTAGTGAGTGACAGCATCCGAGAACTTGCATTCGAATGCATGAGATTTCGATTAGCGAATACTACTACCAGTGAGTGACAGTATCCGAATTATTGCATTCGAATGCATGAGATTTCGATTAGCGAATACTACTACTAGTGAGTGATAGTATCCGAGAACTTGCATTCGAATGCATGAGATTTCGATTAGCGAATACTACTACTAGTGAGTGACAGTATCCGAGAACTTGCATTCGAATGCATGAGATTTCGATTAGCGAATACTACTACTAGTGAGAGACAGAATCCGAGAACTTGCATTCGAATGCATTAGATTTTGATTAGCGAATACTACTACTAGTGAGTGACAGTATCCGAATTATTGCATTCGAATGCATGAAATTTCGATTAGCAAATACTACTACTAGTGAGTGACAGCATCCCAGAACTTGCATTCGAATGCATGAGATTTCGATTTGCGAATACTACTACTAGTGAGTGACAGTATCCGAATTATTGCATTCGAATGCATGAAATTTCGATTAGCAAATACTACTACTAGTGAGTGACAGTATCCCAGAACTTGCATTCGAATGCATGAGATTTCGATTAGCGAATACTACTACCAGTGAGTGACAGTATCCCAGAACTTGCATTCGAATGCATGAGATTTCGATTAGCGAATACTACTACTAGTGAGTGACAGTATCCGGATTATTGCATTCGAATGCATGAGATTTCGATTAGCGAATACTACTACTAGTGAGTGACAGTATCCGAATTATTGCATTCGAATGCATGAAATTTCGATTAGCGAATACTACTACTAGTGAGT
Organism: Tenodera sinensis; assembly: GCA_030765045.1. Lineage (NCBI taxonomy): Eukaryota > Metazoa > Arthropoda > Insecta > Mantodea > Mantidae > Tenodera > Tenodera sinensis. The sequence continues at coordinate 2,596,310 of JAUKNM010000016.1, forward strand.
GACAGTATCCGAATTATTGCATTCGAATGCATGAGATTTCGATTAGCGAATACTACTACTACTAGTGAGTGACAGTATCCGAATTATTGCATTCGAATGCATGAAATTTCGATTAGCGAATACAACTACTAGTGAGTGACAGTATCCGAATTATTGCATTCGAATGCATGAAATTTCGATTAGCGAATACTACTACTAGTGAGTGACAGTATCCCAGAACTTGCATTCGAATGCATGAGATTTCGATTAGCGAATACTACTACTAGTGAGTGACAGTATCCGGATTATTGCATTCGAATGCACGAGATTTCGATTGGCGAATACTTCTACTAGTGAGTGACAGTATCCGAGAACTTGCATTCGAATGCATGAGATTTCGATTAGCGAATACTACTACTAGTGAGTGACAGTATCCGAGAACTTGAATTCGAATGCATGAGATTTCGATTAGTGAATACTATTACTAGTGAGTGACAGTATCCGAATTATTGCATTCGAATGCCAGAGATTTCGATTAGCGAATACTACCACTAGTGAGTGACAGTATCCGAGAACTTGCATTCGAATGCATGAGATTTCGATTAGCGAATACTACTACTAGTGAGTGACAGTATCCAAATTATTGCATTCCAATGCTTGAGATTTCGATTAGCGAATACTACTACTAGTGAGTGACAGTATCCGAATTATTGCATTCGAATGCATGAGATTTCGATTAGCGAATACTACTACTAGTGAGCGACAGTATCCGAAATATTGCATTCGAATGCAAGAAATTTCGATTAGCGAATACTACTACTAGTGAATGACAGTATCCGAATTATTGCATTCAAATGCATGAGATTTCGACTAGCGAATACTACTACTAGTGAGTGACAGTATCCGAGAACTTGCATTCGAATGCAAGAGATTTCGAGTAGCGAATACTACTACTAGTGAGTAACAGTATCCAAGAACTTGCATACGAATGCATGAGATTTCGATTAGCGAATACTACTACTAGTGAGTGACAGTATCCGAGAACTTGCATTCGAGTGCATGAGATTTCGATTAGCGAATACTACTACTAGTGAGAGACAGAATCAAAGAACTTTCATTCGAATGCATGAGATTTCGATTAGCGAATACTACTACTAGTGAGTGACAGTATCCGAATTATTGCATTCGAATGCATGAAATTTCGATTAGCAAATACTACTACTAGTGAGTGACAGTATCCCAGAACTTGCATTCGAATGCATGAAATTTCGATTTGCGAATACTACTACTAGTGAGTGTCAGTATCCGAATTATTGCATTCGAATGAATGAAATTTCGATTAGCGAATACTACTACTAGTGAGTGACAGTATCCGAATTATTGCATTCGAATTCATGAAATTTCGATTAGCGATTACTACTACTAGAGAGTGACAGTATCCCAGAACTTGCATTCGAATGCATGAGATTTCGATTAGCGAATACTCCTACTAGTGAGTGACAGTATCCGGATTATTGCATTCGAAAGCATGAGATTTCGATTAGCGAATACTACTACTAGTGAGTGACAGAATCCGAGAACTTGCATTCGGATGCATGAGATTTCGATTAGCGAAAACTACTATAGTGACTGACAGTATCCGAGAACTTGCATTCGAATGCATGAGGTTTCGATTAGCGAATACTACTACTAGTGAGTGACAGTATCCAAATTATTGCATTCGAATGCATGAAATTTCGATTAGCGAATACTACTACTAGTGAGTGACAGTATCCGAATTATTGCATTCGAATGCATGAAATTTCGATTAGCGAATACTACTACTAGTGAGTGACAGTATCCGAATTATTGCATTAGAATGCATGAAATTTCGATTAGCGAATACTACTACTAGTGAGTGACAGTATCCGAATTATTGCATTCGAATGCATGAAATTTCGATTAGCGAATACTACTACTAGTGAGTGACAGTATCCGAGAACTTGCATTCGAATGCATGAGATTTCGATTAGCGAATACTACTACTAGTGAGTGACACTATCCGGATTATTGCATTCGAATGCAAGAGATTTCGATTAGCGAATACTTCTACTAGTGAGTGACAGTATCCGAGAACTTGCATTCGAATGCATGGGATTTCGATTAGCGAATACTACTACTAGTGAGTGACAGTATCCGAGAACTTGAATTCGAATGCATGAGATTTCGATTAGTGAATACTATTACTAGTGAGTGACAGTATCCGAATTATTGCATTCGAATGCAAGAGATTTCGATTAGCGAATACTACTACTAGTGAGTGACAGGATCCGAGAACTTGCATTCGTATGCATGAGATTTCGATTAGCGAATACTACTACTAGTGAGTGACAGTATCCGAATTATTGCATTCCAATGCTTGAGATTTCGGTTAGCGAATACTACTACTAGTGAGTGAGAGTATCCGAATTATTGCATTCGAATGCATGAGATTTCGATTAGCGAATACTACTACTAGTGAGTGACAGTATCCGAATTATTGCATTCGAATGCAAGAAATTTCGATTAGCGAATACTACTGCTAGTGAATGACAGTATCCGAATTATTTCATTCGAATGCATGAGATTTCGACTAGCGAATACTACTTCTAGTGAGTGACAGTATCCGAGAACTTGCATTTGAATGCATGAGATTTCGATTAGCGAATACTACTACTAGTGCGTGACAGAATCCGAGAACTTGCATTCGAATGCATGAGATTTCGATTAGCGAATACTACTACTAGTGAGTGACAGTATCCGAGAACTTGCATTCGAATGCATGAGATTTCGATTACCGAATACTGCTACTAGTCAGTGACAGTATGCGAATAATTGCATTCGAATGCAGGAGATTTCGATTAGCGAATACTACTACTAGTGAGTGACAGTATCCGAGAACTTGCATTCGAAAGCAAGAGATTTCGATTACTCAATACTACTACTAGTGAGTGACAGTATCCGAGAACTTGCATTCGAATGCATGAGATTTCGATAAGCGAATACTACTAGTAGTTAGTGACAGTATCCGAGAACTTGCATTCGAATGCAAGAGATTTCGAGTAGCGAATACTACTACTAGTGAGTGACAGTATCCGAATTATTGCATTCGAATGCATGAGATTTCGATTAGCGAATACTAATACAAGTGAGTGACAGTATCCGACAACTTGCATTCGAATGCAAGAGATTTCAATTAGCGAATACTACTACTAGTGAGTGACAGTATCCGAGAACTTGCATTCGAATGCATGAGATTTCGATTAGCGAATACTACTACTAGTGAGTGACAGTATCCGAGAAATTGAATTCGAATGCATGAGATTTCGATTAGTGAATACTATTACTAGTGAGTGACAGTATCCCAGAACTTGCATTCGAATGCATGAGATTTCGATTAGCGAATACTACTACTAGTGAGTGACAGTATCCGGATTATTGCATTCGAATGCACGAGATTTCGATTGGCGAATACTTCTACTAGTGAGTGACAGTATCCGAGAACTTGCATTCGAATGCATGAGATTTCGATTAGCGAATACTACTACTAGTGAGTGACAGTATCCGAGAACTTGAATTCGAATGCATGAGATTTCGATTAGTGAATACTATTACTAGTGAGTGACAGTATCCGAATTATTGCATTCGAATGCCAGAGATTTCGATTAGCGAATACTACCACTAGTGAGTGACAGTATCCGAGAACTTGCATTCGAATGCATGAGATTTCGATTAGCGAATACCACTACTAGTGAGTGACAGAATCCGAGAACTTGCATTCGAATGCAGGAGATTTCGATTAGCGAATACTACTACTAGTGAGTGTCAGTATCCGAGAACTTGCATTCGAATGCATGAGATATATATTAGCGAATACTACTACTAGTGAGTGACAGTATCCGAATTATTGCATTCGAATGCAAGAGATTTCGATTAGCGAATACTACTTCTTGTGAGTGACAGTATCCGAGAACTTGCATTCGAATGCAAGAGATTTCGATTAGCGAATACTACTACTAGTGAGTGACAGTATCCGAGAACTTGCATTCGAATGCATGAGATTTCGATTAGCGAATACTACTACTAGTGAGTGACAGTATCCGAGAACTTGCATTCGTATGCAAGAGATTTCGATTAGGGAATACTACTAATAGTGAGTGACAGTATCCGAGAACTTGCATTCGAAATGCATGAAATTTCGATTAGCGAATACTACTACTAGAGAGTGACAGTATCCGAATTATTGCATTCGAATGCATGAGATTTCGATTAGCGAATACTACTACTAGTAAGTGACAGAATCCGAGAACTTGCATTCGAATGCATGAGATTTCGATTAGCGAATACTACTACTAGTGAGTGACAGTATCCAAATTATTGCATTCGTATGCATGAGATTTCGATTATGGAATACTACTACTAGTGAGTGACAGTATCCGAATTATTGCATTCCAATGCTTGAGATTTCGGTTAGCGAATACTACTACTAGTGAGTGACAGTATCCGAATTATTGCATTCGAATGCATGAGATTTTGATTAGCGAATACTACTACTAGTGAGTGACAGTATCCGAATTATTGCATTCGAATGCAAGAAATTTCGATTAGCGAATACTACTACTAGTGAATGACAGTATCCGAATTATTTCATTCGAATGCATGAGATTTCGACTAGCGAATACTACTTCTAGTGAGTGACAGTATCCGAGAACTTGCATTTGAATGCATGAGATTTCGATTAGCGAATACTACTACTAGTGCGTGACAGAATCCGAGAACTTGCATTCGAATGCATGAGATTTCGATTAGCGAATACTACTACTAGTGAGTGACAGTATCCGAGAACTTGCATTCGAATGCATGAGATTTCGATTAGGGAATACTATTACTAGTGAGTGACAGTATCCGGATTATTGCATTCGAATGCACGAGATTTCGGTTGGCGAATACTTCTACTAGTGAGTGACAGTATCCGAGAACTTGCATTCGAATGCATGAGATTTCGATTAGCGAATACTACTACTAGTGTGTGACAGTATCCGAGAACTTGAATTCGAATGCATGAGATTTCGATTAGTGAATACTATTACTAGTGAGTGACAGTATCCGAATTATTGCATTCGAATGCCAGAGATTTCGATTAGCGAATACTACCACTAGTGAGTGACAGTATCCGAGAACTTGCATTCGAATGCATGAGATTTCGATTAGCGAATACCACTACTAGTGAGTGACAGAATCCGAGAACTTGCATTCGAATGCATGAGATTTCGATTAGCGAATACTACTACTAGTGAGTGTCAGTATCCGAGAACTTGCATTCGAATGCATGAGATATATATTAGCGAATACTACTACTAGTGAGTGACAGTATCCGAATTATTGCATTCGAATGCAAGAGATTTCGATTAGCGAATACTACTACTTGTGAGTGATAGTATCCGAGAACTTGCATTCGAATGCAAGAGATTTCGATTAGCGAATACTACTACTAGTGAGTGACAGTATCCAAGAACTTGCATTCGAATGCATGAGATTTCGATTAGCGAATACTACTACTAGTGAGTGACAGTATCCGAGAACTTGCATTCGAATGCAAGAGATTTCGATTAGCGAATACTACTACTAGTGAGTGCCAGTTTCCGAGAACTTGCATTCGAATGCAAGAGATTTCGATTAGCAAATACTACTACTAGTGAGTGACAGTTTCCGAGAACTTGCATTCGAATGCAAGAGATTTCGATTAGCGAATACCACTACTAGTGAGTGACAGTATCCGAGAACTTGCATTCGAATGCAAGAGATTTCGATTAGCAAATACTACTACTAGTGAGTGACAGTTTCCGAGAACTTGCATTCGAATGCAAGAGATTTCGATTAGCGAATACTACTACTAGTGAGTGACAGTACCCGAATTATTGCATTTGAATGCATGAGATTTCGATTAGCGAATACTACTACTAGTGAGTGACAGTATCCGAATTATTGCATTCGAATGCAAGAAATTTCGATTAGCGAATACTACTACTAGTGAGTGACAGTATCAGAGAACTTGCATTCGAATGCATGAGATTTCGATTAGCGAATACTACTACTAGTGAATGACAGTATTCGAGAACTTGCATTCGAATGCATGAGATTTCGGTTAGCAAATACTACTACTAGTGAGTGACAGTATCCGAATTATTGCATTCGAATGCAAGAGATTTCGATTAGCGAATACTACTACTAGTGAGTGACAGTATCCGAGAACTTGCATTCGAATGCATGAGATTTCGATTAGCGAATACTACTACTAGTGAGTGGCAGTATCCGAGAACTTGCATTCGAATGCATGAGATTTCGATTTGCGAATACTACTACTAGAGAGTGACAGTATCCGAATTATTGCATTCGAATGCAAGAGATTTGGATTAGCGAATACTACCACTAGTGAGTGACAGTATCCGAATTATTGCATTCGAATGCAAGAGATTTCGATTAGCGAATACTACTACTAGTGAGTGACAGTATCCGAGAACTTGCATTCGAATGCAAGAGATTTCGATTAGCGAATACTACTACTAGTGAGTGACAGTATCCGAGAACTTGCATTCGAATGCAAGAGATTTCGATTAGCAAATACTGCTACTAGTGAGTGACAGTTTCCGAGAACTTGCATTCGAAAGCAAGAGATTTCGATTAGCGAATACTACTACTAGTGAGTGACAGTATCCGAATTATTGCATTCGAATGCATGAAATTTCGATTAGCGAATACTACTACTAGTGAGTGACAGTATCCCAATTATTGCATTCGAATGCAAGAAATTTCGATTAGCGAATACTACTACTAGTGAGTGACAGTATCCGAGAACTTGCATTCGAATGCAAGAGATTTCGATTAGCGAATACTACTACTAGTGAGTGACAGTATCCGAGAACTTGCATTCGAATGCAAGAGATTTCGATTAGCAAATACTGCTACTAGTGAGTGACAGTTTCCGAGAACTTGCATTCGAAAGCAAGAGATTTCGATTAGCGAATACTACTACTAGTGAGTGACAGTATCCGAATTATTGCATTCGAATGCATGAAATTTCGATTAGCGAATACTACTACTAGTGAGTGACAGTATCCCAATTATTGCATTCGAATGCAAGAAATTTCGATTAGCGAATACTACTACTAGTGAGTGACAGTATCCGAGAACTTGCATTCGAATGCAAGAGATTTCGATTACTCAATACTACTACTAGTGAGTGACAGTTTCCGAGAACTTGCCTTCGAATGCATGAGATTTCGATTAGCGAATACTACTACTAGTGAGTGACAGTATCCGAGAACTTGCATGCGAATGCATGAGATTTCGATTAGCGAATACGACTACTAGTGAGTGACAGTATCCGAGAACTTGCATTCGAATGCAAGAGATTTCGATTAGCGAATACTACTACTAGAGAGTGACAGTATCCGAATTATTGCATTCGAATGCAAGAGATTTGGATTAGCGAATACTACTACTAGTGAGTGACAGTATCCGAATTATTGCATTCGAATGCAAGAGATTTCGATTAGCGAATACTACTACTAGTGAGTGACAGTATCCGAGAACTTGCATTCGAATGCAAGAGATTTCGATTAGCGAATACTACTACTAGTGAGTGACAGTATCCGAGAACTTGCATTCGAATGCAAGAGATTTCGATTAGCAAATACTGCTACTAGTGAGTGACAGTTTCCGAGAACTTGCATTCGAAAGCAAGAGATTTCGATTTGCGAATACTACTACTAGTGAGTGACAGTATCCGAATTATTGCATTCGAATGCATGAAATTTCGATTAGCGAATACTACTACTAGTGAGTGACAGTATCCGAGAACTTGCATTCGAATGCAAGAGATTTCGATTACTCAATACTACTACTAGTGAGTGACAGTATCCGAGAACTTGCATTCGAATGCATGAGATTTCGATAAGCGAATACTACTACTAGTTAGTGACAGTATCCGAGAACTTACATTCGAATGCAAGAGATTTCGAGTAGCGAATACTACTACTAGTGAGTGACAGTATCCGAATTATTGCATTCGAATGCATGAGATTTCGATTAGCGAATACTAATACTAGTGAGTGACAGTATCCGACAACTTGCATTCGAATGCAAGAGATTTCAATTAGCGAATACTACTACTAGTGAGTGACAGTATCCGAGAACTTGCATTCGAATGCATGAGATTTCGATTAGCGAATACTACTACTAGTGAGTGACAGTATCCGAGAAATTGAATTCGAATGCATGAGATTTCGATTAGTGAATACTATTACTAGTGAGTGACAGTATCCCAGAACTTGCATTCGAATGCATGAGATTTCGATTAGCGAATACTACTACTAGTGAGTGACAGTATCCGGATTATTGCATTCGAATGCACGAGATTTCGATTGGCGAATACTTCTACTAGTGAGTGACAGTATCCGAGAACTTGCATTCGAATGCATGAGATTTCGATTAGCGAATACTACTACTAGTGAGTGACAGTATCCGAGAACTTGAATTCGAATGCATGAGATTTCGATTAGTGAATACTATTACTAGTGAGTGACAGTATCCGAATTATTGCATTCGAATGCCAGAGATTTCGATTAGCGAATACTACCACTAGTGAGTGACAGTATCCGAGAACTTGCATTCGAATGCATGAGATTTCGATTAGCGAATACCACTACTAGTGAGTGACAGAATCCGAGAACTTGCATTCGAATGCATGAGATTTCGATTAGCGAATACTACTACTAGTGAGTGTCAGTATCCAAATTATTGCATTCGAATGCAAGAGATTTCGATTAGCAAATACTACTACTAGTGAGTGACAGTTTCCGAGAACTTGCATTCGAATGCAAGAGATTTCGATTAGCGAATACTACTACTAGTGAGTGACAGCATCCGAATTATTGCATTTGAATGCATGAGATTTCGATTAGCGAATACTACTACTAGTGAGTGACAGTATCCGAATTATTGCATTTGAATGCATGAGATTTCGATTAGCGAATACTACTACTAGTGAGTGACAGTATCCAAATTATTGCATTCGAATGCATGAAATTTCGATTAGCGAATACTACTACTAGTGAGTGACAGTATCCGAATTGTTGCATTCGAATGCAAGAAATTTCGATTAGCGAATTCTACTACTAGTGAGTGACAGTATCAGAGAACTTGCATTCGAATGCATGAGATTTCGATTAGCGAATACTACTACTTGTGAGGGACAGTATCCGAGAACTTGCATTCGAATGCATGAGATTTCGATTAGCGAATACTACAACTAGTGAGTGACAGTATCCGAGAACTTGCATTCGAATGCATGAGATTTCGGTTAGCGAATACTACTACTAGTGAGTGACAGTATCCGAATTATTGCATTCGAATGCAAGAAATTTCGATTAGCGAATACTACTACTAGTGAGTGACAGTATCAGAGAACTTGCATTCGAATGCATGAGATTTCGATTAGCGAATACTACTACTAGTGAATGACAGTATTCGAGAACTTGCATTCGAATGCATGAGATTTCGGTTAGCAAATACTACTACTAGTGAGTGACAGTATCCGAATTATTGCATTCGAATGCAAGAGATTTCGATTAGCGAATACTACTACTAGTGAGTGACAGTATCCGAGAACTTGCATTCGAATGCATGAGATTTCGATTAGCGAATACTACTACTAGTGAGTGGCAGTATCCGAGAACTTGCATTCGAATGCATGAGATTTCGATTTGCGAATACTACTACTAGAGAGTGACAGTATCCGAATTATTGCATTCGAATGCAAGAGATTTGGATTAGCGAATACTACCACTAGTGAGTGACAGTATCCGAATTATTGCATTCGAATGCAAGAGATTTCGATTAGCGAATACTACTACTAGTGAGTGACAGTATCCGAGAACTTGCATTCGAATGCAAGAGATTTCGATTAGCGAATACTACTACTAGTGAGTGACAGTATCCGAGAACTTGCATTCGAATGCAAGAGATTTCGATTAGCAAATACTGCTACTAGTGAGTGACAGTTTCCGAGAACTTGCATTCGAAAGCAAGAGATTTCGATTAGCGAATACTACTACTAGTGAGTGACAGTATCCGAATTATTGCATTCGAATGCATGAAATTTCGATTAGCGAATACTACTACTAGTGAGTGACAGTATCCCAATTATTGCATTCGAATGCAAGAAATTTCGATTAGCGAATACTACTACTAGTGAGTGACAGTATCCGAGAACTTGCATTCGAATGCAAGAGATTTCGATTAGCGAATACTACTACTAGTGAGTGACAGTATCCGAGAACTTGCATTCGAATGCAAGAGATTTCGATTAGCAAATACTGCTACTAGTGAGTGACAGTTTCCGAGAACTTGCATTCGAAAGCAAGAGATTTCGATTAGCGAATACTACTACTAGTGAGTGACAGTATCCGAATTATTGCATTCGAATGCATGAAATTTCGATTAGCGAATACTACTACTAGTGAGTGACAGTATCCCAATTATTGCATTCGAATGCAAGAAATTTCGATTAGCGAATACTACTACTAGTGAGTGACAGTATCCGAGAACTTGCATTCGAATGCAAGAGATTTCGATTACTCAATACTACTACTAGTGAGTGACAGTTTCCGAGAACTTGCCTTCGAATGCATGAGATTTCGATTAGCGAATACTACTACTAGTGAGTGACAGTATCCGAGAACTTGCATGCGAATGCATGAGATTTCGATTAGCGAATACTACTACTAGTGAGTGACAGTATCCGAGAACTTGCATTCGAATGCAAGAGATTTCGATTAGCGAATACTACTACTAGAGAGTGACAGTATCCGAATTATTGCATTCGAATGCAAGAGATTTGGATTAGCGAATACTACTACTAGTGAGTGACAGTATCCCAATTATTGCATTCGAATGCAAGAGATTTCGATTAGCGAATACTACTACTAGTGAGTGACAGTATCCGAGAACTTGCATTCGAATGCAAGAGATTTCGATTAGCGAATACTACTACTAGTGAGTGACAGTATCCGAGAACTTGCATTCGAATGCAAGAGATTTCGATTAGCAAATACTGCTACTAGTGAGTGACAGTTTCCGAGAACTTGCATTCGAAAGCAAGAGATTTCGATTTGCGAATACTACTACTAGTGAGTGACAGTATCCGAATTATTGCATTCGAATGCATGAAATTTCGATTAGCGAATACTACTACTAGTGAGTGACAGTATCCGAGAACTTGCATTCGAATGCAAGAGATTTCGATTACTCAATACTACTACTAGTGAGTGACAGTATCCGAGAACTTGCATTCGAATGCATGAGATTTCGATAAGCGAATACTACTACTAGTTAGTGACAGTATCCGAGAACTTGCATTCGAATGCAAGAGATTTCGAGTAGCGAATACTACTACTAGTGAGTGACAGTATCCGAATTATTGCATTCGAATGCATGAGATTTCGATTAGCGAATACTAATACTAGTGAGTGACAGTATCCGACAACTTGCATTCGAATGCAAGAGATTTCAATTAGCGAATACTACTACTAGTGAGTGACAGTATCCGAGAACTTGCATTCGAATGCATGAGATTTCGATTAGCGAATACTACTACTAGTGAGTGACAGTATCCGAGAAATTGAATTCGAATGCATGAGATTTCGATTAGTGAATACTATTACTAGTGAGTGACAGTATCCCAGAACTTGCATTCGAATGCATGAGATTTCGATTAGCGAATACTACTACTAGTGAGTGACAGTATCCGGATTATTGCATTCGAATGCACGAGATTTCGATTGGCGAATACTTCTACTAGTGAGTGACAGTATCCGAGAACTTGCATTCGAATGCATGAGATTTCGATTAGCGAATACTACTACTAGTGAGTGACAGTATCCGAGAACTTGAATTCGAATGCATGAGATTTCGATTAGTGAATACTATTACTAGTGAGTGACAGTATCCGAATTATTGCATTCGAATGCCAGAGATTTCGATTAGCGAATACTACCACTAGTGAGTGACAGTATCCGAGAACTTGCATTCGAATGCATGAGATTTCGATTAGCGAATACCACTACTAGTGAGTGACAGAATCCGAGAACTTGCATTCGAATGCATGAGATTTCGATTAGCGAATACTACTACTAGTGAGTGTCAGTATCCAAATTATTGCATTCGAATGCAAGAGATTTCGATTAGCAAATACTACTACTAGTGAGTGACAGTTTCCGAGAACTTGCATTCGAATGCAAGAGATTTCGATTAGCGAATACTACTACTAGTGAGTGACAGCATCCGAATTATTGCATTTGAATGCATGAGATTTCGATTAGCGAATACTACTACTAGTGAGTGACAGTATCCGAATTATTGCATTTGAATGCATGAGATTTCGATTAGCGAATACTACTACTAGTGAGTGACAGTATCCAAATTATTGCATTCGAATGCATGAAATTTCGATTAGCGAATACTACTACTAGTGAGTGACAGTATCCGAATTGTTGCATTCGAATGCAAGAAATTTCGATTAGCGAATTCTACTACTAGTGAGTGACAGTATCAGAGAACTTGCATTCGAATGCATGAGATTTCGATTAGCGAATACTACTACTTGTGAGGGACAGTATCCGAGAACTTGCATTCGAATGCATGAGATTTCGATTAGCGAATACTACAACTAGTGAGTGACAGTATCCGAGAACTTGCATTCGAATGCATGAGATTTCGGTTAGCGAATACTACTACTAGTGAGTGACAGTATCCCAATTATTGCATTCGAATGCAAGAGATTTCGATTAGCGAATACTACTACTAGTGAGTGACAGTATCCGAGAACTTGCATTCGAATGCATGAGATTTCGGTTAGCGAATTCTACTACTAGTGAGTGACAGTATCCCAATTATTGCATTCGAATGCAAGAAATTTCGATTAGCAAATACTACTACTAGTGAGTGACAGTATCAGAGAGTTTGCATTCGAATGCATGAGATTTCGATTAGCGAATACTACTACTAGTGAGTGACAGTATCCGAGAACTTGCATTCGAATGCAAGAGATTTCGATTAGCCAATACTCCTACTAGTGAGTGACAGTATCCGAGAACTTGCATTCGAATGCAAGAGATTTCGATTAGCGAATACTACTACTAGTGAGTGACAGTATCCGAGAACTTGCATTCGAATGCAAGAGATTTCGATTAGCGAATACTACTACTAGTGGGAGAGAGTATCCGAGAAATTGCATTCGAAAGCATGAGACTTCGATTAGCGAATACTACTACTAGTGAGTGACAGTTTCCGAGAACTTGCATTATAATGCAAGAGATTTCGATTAGCAAATACTACTACCAGTGAGTGACAGTATCCGAGAACTTGCATTCGAATGCAAGAGATTTCGATTTTTTTTTTTTTTTTTTTTTTTTTTTTTTTTCCTTGGAGGGGAAATGCATTATGCAGGCCAGTCTCACTGGCAACTGTGAGACTCCCGCCCACTAAAACCCCTCCAGCATATCATTGCAGCTCTGTGGCACTACCTCTCGGCATTACTTCATAGGCTACAACCGTTTATTTATCTATCTTTTATTCTATTTTCATCTGTTTCCTTTGCTTTCATAATAGTTACAATCATTTTTTGAATTATTTCCCAATTAGTTTTGCTCTCTAGCATTTTTTCAATTATATTTTCCGCTATCAGGTTTACTCCTATCTTTCTAGTGCATTCGTTTCTGATGTCATCCCATTTACAGCAGCAAAGTACAGTGTGCTCTGGAGTATCCGTTTCTCCACAATATGAGCAATTATTACTGTTCACAATATCCATTTTGTGCAAGTAGGTTTTAAACCTCCCGTGTCCTGACAAGAACTGGGTTAGATAGAAGTAAAGTGCTCCGTGTTTTCTGTTAATCCATGGTTTTATCTGTGGTATGAGCCTCTTTGTCCATTGTGCCACTTCAGTTTCTATTTCCCACTCTTTTTGCCACTTGTTCATGGTATTTCTTCTTGCTAATTTCTTTTCCGTTTTTCTATTTTCTGTGCCGTATGTAGATTCTATAGCCAATAGATGTATGGGTATAGTACCCGCAATAACTTGGATTGCCCTTGTGGAAACCGTTCTATACGCACAAGCAATTCTTATAGCTACCTTACGCTGGACCCTTTCTATCAATTTTCTGCAGGTATTTTTTTGTAACCAGGTATTCCAAACTGGTGCGCAGTACAGTATAATTGAGTTTATCACACTTCCCAGTATCCTTCTTTTAGTTGTTTTAGGTCCTCCAATGTTTGGCATTAACCTTCCCAACATTGCAACGGTTTTTTCTGCCTTGCTTGTAACATATCTAATGTGCGCCCACATACTCATATTATGTCCCATTTGTATTCCTAAATATTTTATATGCGGTTTAGATTTAATTTCCTGATTTCCAAAAAGTATTTTTATTTCCTTTATTGTTCTTCTTCCCTCTAAGATGACAATTTCTGTCTTCTCTGGTGCTAATCGCAGTCCTTTCCGCAGCATCCATATATTCATTTTCTTCATACACCACAAAATTTTTTCTTCCACCTCCCCTTTTGATTTACCCAGTATTACCATGGCCAGATCATCTGCATATCCTATTGTTTTGACTCCTAGTGGTAAGTCCAGCTTTAGTACATCATCATAGTATACGTTCCATAAGGTTGGTCCTAATATGGAGCCTTGTGGGACACCACAGCTCATGTCCAAGCTCATCTTTTCTCCTATCTCGATTTTCCTATCCTCCAGATAACTACATATAAGTTTAATTAAATACGGAGCTATTTTTCTTCTTTTTAATTCGTCTATTATACCCATCCATGGTGCTGAGTTAAAAGCATTTTTAACGTCGAGATTTCGATTAGCGAATACTACTACTAGTGAGTGACAGTTTCCGAGAACTTGCATTCGAATGCAAGAGATTTCGATTAGCGAATACTACTACTAGTGAGTGAGAGTATCCGAGAACTTGCATTCGAATGCAAGAGATTTCGATTAGCAAATACTACAACTAGTGAGTGACAGTATCCGAGAACTTGCATTCGAATGCATGAGATTTCGATTAGCCAATACTACTACTAGTGAGTGACAGTATCCGAGAACTTGCATTCGAATGCAAGAGATTTCGATTACTCAATACTACTACTAGTGAGTGACAGTATCCGAGAACTTGCATTCGAATGCATGAGATTTCGATAAGCGAATACTACTACTAGTTAGTGACAGTATCCGAGAACTTGCATTCGAATGCAAGAGATTTCGAGTAGCGAATACTACTACTAGTGAGTGACAGTATCCGAATTATTGCATTCGAATGCATGAGATTTCGATTAGCGAATACTAATACTAGTGAGTGACAGTATCCGACAACTTGCATTCGAATGCAAGAGATTTCAATTAGCGAATACTACTACTAGTGAGTGACAGTATCCGAGAACTTGCATTCGAATGCATGAGATTTCGATTAGCGAATACTACTACTAGTGAGTGACAGTATCCGAGAAATTGAATTCGAATGCATGAGATTTCGATTAGTGAATACTATTACTAGTGAGTGACAGTATCCCAGAACTTGCATTCGAATGCATGAGATTTCGATTAGCGAATACTACTACTAGTGAGTGACAGTATCCGGATTATTGCATTCGAATGCACGAGATTTCGATTGGCGAATACTTCTACTAGTGAGTGACAGTATCCGAGAACTTGCATTCGAATGCATGAGATTTCGATTAGCGAATACTACTACTAGTGGGAGAGAGTATCCGAGAAATTGCATTCGAAAGCATGAGACTTCGATTAGCGAATACTACTACTAGTGAGTGACAGTTTCCGAGGACTTGCATTATAATGCAAGAGATTTCGATTAGCAAATACTACTACTAGTGAGTGACAGTATCCGAGAACTTGCATTCGAATGCAAGAGATTTCGATTAGCGAATACTACTACTAGTGAGTGACAGTTTCCGAGAACTTGCATTCGAATGCAAGAGATTTCGATTAGCGAATACTACTACTAGTGAGTGAGAGTATCCGAGAACTTGCATTCGAATGCAAGAGATTTCGATTAGCAAATACTACAACTAGTGAGTGACAGTATCCGAGAACTTGCATTCGAATGCATGAGATTTCGGTTAGCGAATACTACTACTAGTGAGTGACAGTATCCCAATTATTGCATTCGAATGCAAGAGATTTCGATTAGCGAATACTACTACTAGTGAGTCACAGTATCCGAGAACTTGCATTCGAATGCAAGAGATTTCAATTAGCCAATACAACTGCTAGTAAGTGACAGCTTCCGAGAACTTGCATTCGAATGCAAGAGATTTTAATTAGCGAATACTACTACTAGTGAGTGACAGTTTCCGAGAACTTGCATTCTAATGCAAGAGATTTCGATTAGCGAATACTACTACTAGTGAGTGCCAGTTTCCGAGAACTTGCATTCGAATGCAAGAGATTTCGATTAGCAAATACTACTACTAGTGAGTGACAGTTTCCGAGAACTTGCATTCGAATGCAAGAGATTTCGATTAGCGAATACCACTACTAGTGAGTGACAGTATCCGAGAACTTGCATTCGAATGCAAGAGATTTCGATTAGCAAATACTACTACTAGTGAGTGACAGTTTCCGAGAACTTGCATTCGAATGCAAGAGATTTCGATTAGCGAATACTACTACTAGTGAGTGACAGTACCCGAATTATTGCATTTGAATGCATGAGATTTCGATTAGCGAATACTACTACTAGTGAGTGACAGTATCCGAATTATTGCATTCGAATGCAAGAAATTTCGATTAGCGAATACTACTACTAGTGAGTGACAGTATCAGAGAACTTGCATTCGAATGCATGAGATTTCGATTAGCGAATACTACTACTAGTGAATGACAGTATTCGAGAACTTGCATTCGAATGCATGAGATTTCGGTTAGCAAATACTACTACTAGTGAGTGACAGTATCCGAATTATTGCATTCGAATGCAAGAGATTTCGATTAGCGAATACTACTACTAGTGAGTGACAGTATCCGAGAACTTGCATTCGAATGCATGAGATTTCGATTAGCGAATACTACTACTAGTGAGTGGCAGTATCCGAGAACTTGCATTCGAATGCATGAGATTTCGATTTGCGAATACTACTACTAGAGAGTGACAGTATCCGAGAACTTGCATTCGAATGCAAGAGATTTCGATTAGCGAATACTACTACTAGTGAGTGACAGTATCCGAGAACTTGCATTCGAATGCAAGAGATTTCGATTAGCAAATACTGCTACTAGTGAGTGACAGTTTCCGAGAACTTGCATTCGAAAGCAAGAGATTTCGATTAGCGAATACTACTACTAGTGAGTGACAGTATCCGAATTATTGCATTCGAATGCATGAAATTTCGATTAGCGAATACTACTACTAGTGAGTGACAGTATCCCAATTATTGCATTCGAATGCAAGAAATTTCGATTAGCGAATACTACTACTAGTGAGTGACAGTATCCGAGAACTTGCATTCGAATGCAAGAGATTTCGATTACTCAATACTACTACTAGTGAGTGACAGTTTCCGAGAACTTGCATTCGAATGCATGAGATTTCGATTAGCGAATACTATTACTAGTGAGTGACAGTATCCGAGAACTTGCATGCGAATGCATGAGATTTCGATTAGCGAATACTACTACTAGTGAGTGACAGTATCCGAGAACTTGCATTCGAATGCAAGAGATTTCGATTAGCGAATACTACTACTAGAGAGTGACAGTATCCGAATTATTGCATTCGAATGCAAGAGATTTGGATTAGCGAATACTACTACTAGTGAGTGACAGTATCCGAATTATTGCATTCGAATGCAAGAGATTTCGATTAGCGAATACTACTACTAGTGAGTGACAGTATCCGAGAACTTGCATTCGAATGCAAGAGATTTCGATTAGCGAATACTACTACTAGTGAGTGACAGTATCCGAGAACTTGCATTCGAATGCAAGAGATTTCGATTAGCAAATACTGCTACTAGTGAGTGACAGTTTCCGAGAACTTGCATTCGAAAGCAAGAGATTTCGATTAGCGAATACTACTACTAGTGAGTGACAGTATCCGAATTATTGCATTCGAATGCATGAAATTTCGATTAGCGAATACTACTACTAGTGAGTGACAGTATCCCAATTATTGCATTCGAATGCAAGAAATTTCGATTAGCGAATACTACTACTAGTGAGTGACAGTATCAGAGAACTTGCATTCGAATGCATGAGATTTCGATTAGCGAATACTACTACTATTGAGTGACAGTATCCGAGAACTTGCATTCGAATGCATGAGATTTCGATTAGCGAATACTACTACTAGTGAGTGACAGTATCCGAGAACTTGCATTCGAATGCATGAAATTTCGATTAGCGAGTACTACTACTAGTGAGTGACAGTATCCGAGAACTTGCATTCGAATGCATGAGATTTCGATTAGCGAATACTACTACTAGTGAGTGACAGCATCCGAATTATTGCATTCGAATGCAAGAGATTTCGATTAACAAATACTACTACTAGTGAGTGACAGTTTCCGAGAACTTGCATTCGAATGCAACAGATTTCGATTAGCGAATACTACTACTAGTGAGTGACAGTATCCGAATTATTGCATTTGAATGCATGAGATTTCGATTAGCGAATACTACTACTAGTGAGTGACAGTATCCAAATTATTGCATTCGAATGCATGAAATTTCGATTAGCGAATACTACTACTAGTGAGTGACAGTATCCGAATTGTTACATTCGAATGCAAGAAATTTCGATTAGCGAATTCTACTACTAGTGAGTGACAGTATCAGAGAACTTGCATTCGAATGCATGAGATTTCGATTAGCGAATACTACAACTAGTGAGTGACAGTATCCGAGAACTTGCATTCGAATGCATGAGATTTCGGTTAGCGAATACTACTACTAGTGAGTGACAGTATCCCAATTATTGCATTCGAATGCAAGAGATTTCGATTAGCGAATACTACTACTAGTGAGTGACAGTATCCGAGAACTTGCATTCGAATGCATGAGATTTCGATTAGCGAATACTACTACTAGTGAGTCACAGTATCCGAGAACTTGCATTCGAATGAATGAGATTTCGATTAGGGAATACTACTACTAGTGAGCGACAGTATCCGAATTATTGCATTCGAATGCAAGAGATTAGGATTAGCGAATACTACTACTAGTGAGTGACAGTATCCGAATTATTGCATTCGAATGCAAGAAATTTCGATTAGCGAATACTACTACTAGTGAGTGACAGTATCAGAGAACTTGCATTCGAATGCATGAGATTTCGATTAGCGAATACTACTACTATTGAGTGACAGTATCCGAGAACTTGCATTCGAATGCATGAGATTTCGATTAGCGAATAGTACTACTAGTGAGTGACAGTATCCGAGAACTTGCATTCGAATGCATGAGATTTCGATTAGCGAATACTACTACTAGTGAGTGACAGTATCCGAGAACTTGCATTCGAATGCATGAGATTTCGATTAGCGAATACTACTACTAGTGAGTGGCAGTATCCGAGAACTTGCATTCGAATGCATGAGATTTCGATTTGCGAATACTACTACTAGAGAGTGACAGTATCCGAATTATTGCATTCGAATGCAAGAGATTTGGATTAGCGAATACTACCACTAGTGAGTGACAGTATCCGAATTATTGCATTCGAATGCAAGAGATTTCGATTAGCGAATACTACTACTAGTGAGTGACAGTATCCGAGAACTTGCATTCGAATGCAAGAGATTTCGATTAGCGAATACTACTACTAGTGAGTGACAGTATCCGAGAACTTGCATTCGAATGCAAGAGATTTCGATTAGCAAATACTGCTACTAGTGAGTGACAGTTTCCGAGAACTTGCATTCGAAAGCAAGAGATTTCGATTAGCGAATACTACTACTAGTGAGTGACAGTATCCGAATTATTGCATTCGAATGCATGAAATTTCGATTAGCGAATACTACTACTAGTGAGTGACAGTATCCCAATTATTGCATTCGAATGCAAGAAATTTCGATTAGCGAATACTACTACTAGCGAGTGACAGTATCCGAGAACTTGCATTCGAATGCAAGAGATTTCGATTAGCGAATACTACTACTAGTGAGTGACAGTATCCGAGAACTTGCATTCGAATGCAAGAGATTTCGATTAGCAAATACTGCTACTAGTGAGTGACAGTTTCCGAGAACTTGCATTCGAAAGCAAGAGATTTCGATTAGCGAATACTACTACTAGTGAGTGACAGTATCCGAATTATTGCATTCGAATGCATGAAATTTCGATTAGCGAATACTACTACTAGTGAGTGACAGTATCCCAATTATTGCATTCGAATGCAAGAAATTTCGATTAGCGAATACTACTACTAGTGAGTGACAGTATCCGAGAACTTGCATTCGAATGCAAGAGATTTCGATTACTCAATACTACTACTAGTGAGTGACAGTTTCCGAGAACTTGCATTCGAATGCAAGAGATTTCGATTACTCAATACTACTACTAGTGAGTGACAGTATCCGAGAACTTGCATTCGAATGCAAGAGATTTCGATTACTCAATACTACTACTAGTGAGTGACAGTTTCCGAGAACTTGCATTCGAATGCATGAGATTTCGATTAGCGAATACTACTACTAGTGAGTGACAGTATCCGAGAACTTGCATGCGAATGCATGAGATTTCGATTAGCGAATACTACTACTAGTGAGTGACAGTATCCGAGAACTTGCATTCGAATGCAAGAGATTTCGATTAGCGAATACTACTACTAGAGAGTGACAGTATCCGAATTATTGCATTCGAATGCAAGTAATTTGGATTAGCGAATACTACTACTAGTGAGTGACAGTATCCGAATTATTGCATTCGAATGCAAGAGATTTCGATTAGCGAATACTACTACTAGTGAGTGACAGTATCCGAGAACTTGCATTCGAATGCAAGAGATTTCGATTAGCGAATACTACTACTAGTGAGTGACAGTATCCGAGAACTTGCATTCGAATGCAAGAGATTTCGATTAGCAAATACTGCTACTAGTGAGTGACAGTTTCCGAGAACTTGCATTCGAAAGCAAGAGATTTCGATTAGCGAATACTACTACTAGTGAGTGACAGTATCCGAATTATTGCATTCGAATGCATGAAATTTCGATTAGCGAATACTACTACTAGTGAGTGACAGTATCCCAATTATTGCATTCGAATGCAAGAAATTACGATTAGCGAATACTACTACTAGTGAGTGACAGTATCAGAGAACTTGCATTCGAATGCATGAGATTTCGATTAGCGAATACTACTACTATTGAGTGACAGTATCCGAGAACTTGCATTCGAATGCATGAGATTTCGATTAGCGAATACTACTACTAGTGAGTGACAGTATCCGAGAACTTGCATTCGAATGCATGAAATTTCGATTAGCGAATACTACTACTAGTGAGTGACAGTATCCGAGAACTTGCATTCGAATGCATGAGATTTCGATTAGCGAATACTACTACTAGTGAGTGACAGCATCCGAATTATTGCATTCGAATGCAAGAGATTTCGATTAACAAATACTACTACTAGTGAGTGACAGTTTCCGAGAACTTGCATTCGAATGCAACAGATTTCGATTAGCGAATACTACTACTAGTGAGTGACAGTATCCGAATTATTGCATTTGAATGCATGACATTTCGATTAGCGAATACTACTACTAGTGAGTGACAGTATCCCAATTATTGCATTCGAATGCAAGAAATTTCGATTAGCGAATACTACTACTAGTGAGTGACAGTATCCGAGAACTTGCATTCGAATGCAAGAGATTTCGATTAGCGAATACTACTACTAGTGAGTGACAGTATCCGAGAACTTGCATTCGAATGCAAGAGATTTCGATTAGCAAATACTGCTACTAGTGAGTGACAGCTTCCGAGAACTTGCATTCGAAAGCAAGAGATTTCGATTAGCGAATACTACTACTAGTGAGTGACAGTATCCTAATTATTGCATTCGAATGCATGAAATTTCGATTAGCGAATACTACTACTAGTGAGTGACAGTATCCCAATTATTGCATTCGAATGCAAGAAATTTCGATTAGCGAATACAACTACTATTGAGTGACAGTATCCGAGAACTTGCATTCGAATGCATGAGATTTCGATTAGCGAATACTACTACTAGTGAGTGACAGTATCCGAGAACTTGCATTCGAATGCATGAAATTTCGATTAGCGAATACTACTACTAGTGAGTGACAGTATCCGAGAACTTGCATTCGAATGCATGAGATTTCGATTAGCGAATTCTACTACTACTAGTGAGTGACAGCATCCGAATTATTGCATTCGAATGCAAGAGATTTCGATTAACAAATACTACTACTAGTGAGTGACAGTTTCCGAGAACTTGCATTCGAATGCAACAGATTTCGATTAGCGAATACTACTACTAGTGAGTGACAGTATCCGAATTATTGCATTTGAATGCATGAGATTTCGATTAGCGAATACTACTACTAGTGAGTGACAGTATCCAAATTATTGCATTCGAATGCATGAAATTTCGATTAGCGAATACTACTACTAGTGAGTGACAGTATCCGAATTGTTGCATTCGAATGCAAGAAATTTCGATTATCGAATTCTACTACTAGTGAGTGACAGTATCAGAGAATTTGCATTCGAATGCATGAGATTTCGATTAGCGAATACTACAACTAGTGAGTGACAGTATCCGAGAACTTGCATTCGAATGCATGAGATTACGGTTAGCGAATACTACTACTAGTGAGTGACAGTATCCCAATTATTGCATTCGAATGCAAGAGATTTCGATTAGCGAATACTACTACTAGTGAGTGACAGTATCCGAGAACTTGCATTCGAATGCATGAGATTTCGATTAGCGAATACTGCTACTAGTGAGTCACAGTATCCGAGAACTTGCATTCGAATGAATGAGATTTCGATTAGGGAATACTACTACTAGTGAGCGACAGTATCCGAATTATTGCATTCGAATGCAAGAGATTTGGATTAGCGAATACTACTACTAGTGAGTGACAGTATCCGAATTATTGCATTCGAATGCAAGAAATTTCGATTAGCGAATACTACTACTAGTGAGTGACAGTATCAGAGAACTTGCATTCGAATGCATGAGATTTCGATTAGCGAATACTACTACTATTGAGTGACAGTATCCGAGAACTGGCATTCGAATGCATGAGATTTCGATTAGCGAATAGTACTACTAGTGAGTGACAGTATCCGAGAACTTGCATTCGAATGCAAGAGATTTCGATTAGCGAATACTACTACTAGTGAGTGACAGTATCCGAGAACTTGCATTCGAATGCATGAGATTTCGATTAGCGAATACTACTACTAGTGAGTGGCAGTATCCGAGAACTTGCATTCGAATGCATGAGATTTCGATTTGCGAATACTACTACTAGAGAGTGACAGTATCCTAATTATTGCATTCGAATGCAAGAGATTTGGATTAGCGAATACTACCACTAGTGAGTGACAGTATCCGAATTATTGCATTCGAATGCAAGAGATTTCGATTAGCGAATACTACTACTAGTGAGTGACAGTATCCGAGAACTTGCATTCGAATGCAAGAGATTTCGATTAGCAAATACTGCTACTAGTGAGTGACAGTTTCCGAGAACTTGCATTCGAAAGCAAGAGATTTCGATTAGCGAATACTACTACTAGTGAGTGACAGTATCCGAATTATTGCATTCGAATGCATGAAATTTCGATTAGCGAATACTACTACTAGTGAGTGACAGTATCCCAATTATTGCATTCGAATGCAAGAAATTTCGATTAGCGAATACTACTACTAGTGAGTGACAGTATCCGAGAACTTGCATTCGAATGCAAGAGATTTCGATTAGCGAATACTACTACTAGTGAGTGACAGTATCCGAGAACTTGCATTCGAATGCAAGAGATTTCGATTAGCAAATACTGCTACTAGTGAGTGACAGTTTCCGAGAACTTGCATTCGAAAGCAAGAGATTTCGATTAGCGAATACTACTACTAGTGAGTGACAGTATCCGAATTATTGCATTCGAATGCATGAAATTTCGATTAGCGAATACTACTACTAGTGAGTGACAGTATCCCAATTATTGCATTCGAATGCAAGAAATTTCGATTAGCGAATACTACTACTAGTGAGTGACAGTATCCGAGAACTTGCATTCGAATGCAAGAG
This sequence comes from Tenodera sinensis, assembly GCA_030765045.1. Taxonomy (NCBI): domain Eukaryota; kingdom Metazoa; phylum Arthropoda; class Insecta; order Mantodea; family Mantidae; genus Tenodera; species Tenodera sinensis. The sequence continues at coordinate 2,620,674 of JAUKNM010000016.1, forward strand.
ATTTCGATTACTCAATACTACTACTAGTGAGTGACAGTTTCCGAGAACTTGCATTCGAATGCATGAGATTTCGATTAGCGAATACTACTACTAGTGAGTGACAGTATCCGAGAACTTGCATGCGAATGCATGAGATTTCGATTAGCGAATACTACTACTAGTGAGTGACAGTATCCGAGAACTTGCATTCGAATGCAAGAGATTTCGATTAGCGAATACTACTACTAGAGAGTGACAGTATCCGAATTATTGCATTCGAATGCAAGAGATTTGGATTAGCGAATACTACTACTAGTGAGTGACAGTATCCGAATTATTGCATTCGAATGCAAGAGATTTCGATTAGCGAATACTACTACTAGTGAGTGACAGTATCCGAGAACTTGCATTCGAATGCAAGAGATTTCGATTAGCGAATACTACTACTAGTGAGTGACAGTATCCGAGAACTTGCATTCGAATGCAAGAGATTTCGATTAGCAAATACTGCTACTAGTGAGTGACAGTTTCCGAGAACTTGCATTCGAAAGCAAGAGATTTCGATTAGCGAATACTACTACTAGTGAGTGACAGTATCCGAATTATTGCATTCGAATGCATGAAATTTCGATTAGCGAATACTACTACTAGTGAGTGACAGTATCCCAATTATTGCATTCGAATGCAAGAAATTACGATTAGCGAATACTACTACTAGTGAGTGACAGTATCAGAGAACTTGCATTCGAATGCATGAGATTTCGATTAGCGAATACTACTACTATTGAGTGACAGTATCCGAGAACTTGCATTCGAATGCATGAGATTTCGATTAGCGAATACTACTACTAGTGAGTGACAGTATCCGAGAACTTGCATTCGAATGCATGAAATTTCGATTAGCGAATACTACTACTAGTGAATGACAGTATCCGAGAACTTGCATTCGAATGCATGAGATTTCGATTAGCGAATACTACTACTAGTGAGTGACAGCATCCGAATTATTGCATTCGAATGCAAGAGATTTCGATTAACAAATACTACTACTAGTGAGTGACAGTTTCCGAGAACTTGCATTCGAATGCAAGAGATTTCGATTAGCGAATACTACTACTAGTGAGTGACAGTATCCGAATTATTGCATTTGAATGCTTGAGATTGCGATTAGCGAATACTACTACTAGTGAGTGACAGTATCCCAATTATTGCCTTTGAATGCAAGAAATTTCGATTAGCGAATACTACTACTAGTGAGTGACAGTATCCGAGAACTTGCATTCGAATGCAAGAGATTTCGATTAGCGAATACTACTACCAGTGAGTGACAGTATCCGAGAACTTGCATTCGAATGCAAGAGATTTCGATTAGCAAATACTGCTACTAGTGAGTGACAGTTTCCGAGAACTTGCATTCGAAAGCAAGAGATTTCGATTAGCGAATACTACTACTAGTGAGTGACAGTATCCGAATTATTGCATTCGAATGCATGAAATTTCGATTAGCGAATACTACTACTAGTGAGTGACAGTATCAGAGAACTTGCATGCGAATGCATGAGATTTCGATTAGCGAATACTACTACTAGTGAGTGACAGTATCCGAGAACTTGCATTCGAATGCAAGAGATTTCGATTAGCGAATACTACTACTAGAGAGTGACAGTATCCGAATTATTGCATTCGAATGCAAGAGATTTGGATTAGCGAATACTACTACTAGTGAGTGACAGTATCCGAATTATTGCATTCGAATGCAAGAGATTTCGATTAGCGAATACTACTACTAGTGAGTGACAGTATCCGAGAACTTGCATTCGAATGCAAGAGATTTCGATTAGCGAATACTACTACTAGTGAGTGACAGTATCCGAGAACTTGCATTCGAATGCAAGAGATTTCGATTAGCAAATACTGCTACTAGTGAGTGACAGTTTCCGAGAACTTGCATTCGAAAGCAAGAGATTTCGATTAGCGAATACTACTACTAGTGAGTGACAGTATCCGAATTATTGCATTCGAATGCATGAAATTTCGATTAGCGAATACTACTACTAGTGAGTGACAGTATCCCAATTATTGCATTCGAATGCAAGAAATTACGATTAGCGAATACTACTACTAGTGAGTGACAGTATCAGAGAACTTGCATTCGAATGCATGAGATTTCGATTAGCGAATACTACTACTATTGAGTGACAGTATCCGAGAACTTGCATTCGAATGCATGAGATTTCGATTAGCGAATACTACTACTAGTGAGTGACAGTATCCGAGAACTTGCATTCGAATGCATGAAATTTCGATTAGCGAATACTACTACTAGTGAGTGACAGTATCCGAGAACTTGCATTCGAATGCATGAGATTTCGATTAGCGAATACTACTACTAGTGAGTGACAGCATCCGAATTATTGCATTCGAATGCAAGAGATTTCGATTAACAAATACTACTACTAGTGAGTGACAGTTTCCGAGAACTTGCATTCGAATGCAAGAGATTTCGATTAGCGAATACTACTACTAGTGAGTGACAGTATCCGAATTATTGCATTTGAATGCATGAGATTTCGATTAGCGAATACTACTACTAGTGAGTGACAGTATCCAAATTATTGCATTCGAATGCATGAAATTTCGATTAGCGAATACTTCTACTAGTGAGTGACAGTATCCGAATTGTTGCATTCGAATGCAAGAAATTTCGATTAGCGAATTCTACTACTAGTGAGTGACAGTATCCGAGAACTTGCATTCGAATGCATGAGATTTCGATTAGCGAATACTACTACTAGTGAGTGACAGTATCCGAGAACTTGCATTCGAATGAATGAGATTTCGATTAGCGAATACTACTACTAGTGAGTGACAGTATCCGAATTATTGCATTCGAATGCAAGAGATTTGGATTAGCGAATACTACTACTAGTGAGTGACAGTATCCGAATTATTGCATTCGAATGCAAAAGATTTCGATTAGCGAATACTACTACTAGTGAGTGACAGTATCCGAGAACTTGCATTCGAATGCAAGAGATTTCGATTAGCGAATACTACTACTAGTGAGTGACAGTATCCGAATTATTGCATTCGAATGCAAGAGATTTGGATTAGCGAATACTACTACTAGTGAGTGACAGTATCCGAATTATTGCATTCGAATGCAAAAGATTTCGATTAGCGAATACTACTACTAGTGAGTGACAGTATCCGAGAACTTGCATTCGAATGCAAGAGATTTCGATTAGCGAATACTACTACTAGTGAGTGACAGTATCCGAGAACTTGCATTCGAATGCCAGAGATTTCCATTAGCAAATACTACTACTAGTGAGTGACAGTTTCCGAGAACTTGCATTCGAATGCAAGAGATTTCGATTAGCGAATACTACTACTAGTGAGTGACAGTATCCGAATTATTGCATTCGAATGCATGAGATTTCGATTAGCGAATACTACTACTAGTGAGTGACAGTATCCGAATTATTGCATTCGAATGCCTGAAATTTCGATTAGCGAATACTACTACTAGTGAGTGACAGTATCCGAATTATTGCATTCGACTGCAAGAAATTTCGATTAGCGAATACTACTACTAGTGAGTTACAGTATCAGAGAACTTGCATTCGAATGCATGAGATTTCGATTAGCGAATACTACTACTATTGAGTGACAGTATCCGAGAACTTGCATTCGAATGCATGAGATTTCGATTAGCGAATACTACTACTAGTGAGTGACAGTATCCGAGAACTTGCATTCGAATGCATGAGATTTCGGTTAGCGAATACTACTACTAGTGAGTGACAGTATCCGAATTATTGCATTCGAATGCAAGAGATTTCGATTAGCGAATACTACTACTAGTGAGTGACAGTATCCGAGAACTTGCATTCGAATGCAAGAGATTTCGACTACTCAATACTACTACTAGTGAGTGACAGTATCCGAGAACTTGCATTCGAATGCATGAGATTTCGATTAGCGAATACTACTACTAGTGAGTGATAGTATCCGAGAAATTTCGTTCGAATGCATGAGATTTCGATTAGCGAATACTACTACTAGTGAGTGACAGTATCCGAGAACTTGCATTCGAATGCAAGAGATTTCGATTACTCAATACTACTGCTAGTGAGTGACAGTATCCGAGAACTTGCATTCGAATGCATGAGATTTCGATTAGCGAATACTACTACTACTACTAGTGAGTGACAGTATCCGAGAACTTGCATTTTTTTTATATGTTTTTTTTTTTATTTTTTTTTATAACAGGTGAATGAATTGCCCGTAGCTGTATGAATTTTGCAATCAACAGATTATAAACTTATATATTTTTTTTTTTACACAAATAGGGCACCACTCGTTGAAGCCCTTGTAAATAAAGTTCTAGGAGTGTATTTTACATCAAATCTCAGAATTAACAGAATATGAAATTAATATTTTTTTTTTATTTTTTTTATGAAAACCTTAACTTTAAGTTTAACCTGTTATTCTTTTTTAGGTGACACATGTTCATTTATTTTCATAACAGATACTCAAAGTTAGCTTTTTTTTATTTTTTATTTTATTTTATTTTTTTTTTAATTTTTTTTTTTTTTTTGATATGTATATATTATTTTGATTATAGTTGCATTGTCGTATTTAAAGTGCAAGGCGTGTTATGTACGGCTGCATTGATTTGCTAAGACCAGAAGTAATCAGTTGCCAGCGTGCCTGTCTCAGAAAACTGACCCAATCCTTCCTCTGCGCCACTGGGCCATTATTTTGGTTAAGGATCCAGTACATTGTTCCCATTACCAGCCAAACTACACAGCGTTGGAGTGCAGTATTCTGAAAATGAAATTCCAAACGCTGGAGCTTCTCAAGGCATGGTGGAGCTTGCGGTGGGCACCATTTGGCGACGTAGGTCCTGAGCTCTACCCAGATGACTTCAACCTTCTTACAGGAAGCAATCCGGTGGTCCAGTGTGTCGACGGCGGCACAAGATGGACATTGGTTTGACTGTGCCCTTCCGTGTCGCCAGAGTTTATCCGCTGTCGGTATAGTCTCATTTAATACTTCATAGGTGGTTTCCATGTTTACAAAATAAATTCTGCCAGATCACTTTCCACTCCCTGGTATATTTCTCTGCCACTCTGGGCACCAGATGCACTGTCGTGAGCATACGGTAGTGGTTCCGGGTGCATTCGAAGGCCGTAATGTCATCGTTGTTGTCCAGAATTCGTTTTAGGTGAAGGACAGTGGGTTTAAATCCGTTGAGTGCCACCTGAGGGTTATGCAGCTGTTCCTTCCAGAAATTTTGGTCAATGGATGAGCCAGATCCGCGCAATGATTGTGTGGCGGTTTTCCCCAATAAGGCCATGCATTTCTTGGCAATGTCCACTAAGCCGCAACCACCTTTGGACGGAGGCAAACGTAGTTGAGGCCGGCTCACCTTATATGCTTTTCCAGTCCACAAAAAGTAACCAAGGAGTTGTTCCAATTTCTGTGCGTCACGTTTTGCAATCGGCAGAATCTGTGCCACATACCAGATTTTGCTTAGACCATAAGTATGCAGGTACCAGATGCGTTGTAGCAAATTCAGGTTCCGGATCCTCTCCATGGATAAGGAATGGCGTAAACTATTAATTTTTTCCCTCCAGTTAACTGCAATCGTATCTTCTATATTTGCCATAAAGCATATTCCAAGTATCCTTGTAGTGGTCACACATTGCATCCCCAAGGTCTGTGGCGGTTCCGGCCAATTTCCTAATATTAGGATCTCCGATATCTCAGCATTTAACTCTGCACCGGACATCGTTGTGTACTGCTCCAATCCCTGTTGCATGGTCGTCATGTCTTCATTATCTGCAGCCACCACAGTCACATCATCAGCATAGGCTGTAAGTGTGAACCGTTCATTGTATACACTGACTCCTCGCATGGTTTGTTGCAACCTCTGGAGTAAAGGATTCAATGCCAATGAAAACAATCCCATTGATAGCGGGCAGCCTTGACGTACTGATCGTTGTATTCGTACCGGCCTGGAAAACCATCCGTTCCATAAGACTCGAGACTGTGCCGTGCCGTAGAGTCCCTGAATAAGGTTGATTACCGGCACTGGAAATTTCGCAGCCGTTAAGCAGTTCCACAGATACGAATGGCGCACTCTATCAAAAGCCTGTTGAAAGTCGAGATTGATCAAAGCCACCGCTTTATTTTCTCTGCGTAGATGGATCAGCGTGTCACGCAGTTCCGCCAATGTGTCAATAATGTTCTTTTTCGATATTGCCGCTTGGTTACAATGCATGATTTCTGCATATGCTCCTTTTAATCGGTTAGCCAGAACTTTCGCAAATAACTTATAATCGGCGTTTAGCAGCGTTATTGGACGATAGTCCTTCATGGTGGCGGTTTTCTGTTTCTTCGGCACCAGGGTGATAACACCATCCGCGAAGGTTTCGGGAAACACTGCTGTCTCCCACAGTTCCGTATATACTTCTATCACTTCGTTCTTGATTATTGGCCAGAACTTTCTATAGAATTCATAGGTGAGCCCATCAGGACCTGGTGATGTGTGTCGACTGGCTTGTTCAATGGCGACCAACACCTCCCGCTCCGTGATAGGGCTGGTAAGTATTTTTGCGGATTCCTGGGTGATGCCGGTGTCAAAAAGTTCATGTTCCACACGCCTATAAGGGGTGTTTGCTTCTGGCGCTTCTTGAAATAAAGCCTGAAAGTGATCCGCTATAAGCTGGAGCTGGGCACGCGTTCCTACATGGGCAGTTCCAGTGTGCGCGTCCCGTATTGTTTGAGGATATCTTCCATGTCCCTTCTGCCGCTCCTTTGCGAAATAATAAAATGAGTTCTGTTCCGCTTCATGCATGGATTTCACTTTGGCTCGAACTTTTTGTCCTTCCAACTGGTGTAAGGGTTTTAATTTGATGATTTCTTTTACTTTTTTTATCTCCGTCTGCACCTCATAGCCCTCTCTTTGCTTCAGATGCAGCCCCCACAGCACCTCATTGTAAAAATGTAGTAGCTGCTTCTTGGCCTGTGCCCTCACAATACCCATGGATTTAAATAGGGAGCGAATCGCTGGTTTTGCCGTGTTCACCCACCAAAAACTCTTCCGAGTTGAACTTCTAAAGGCCGACTGTAACTGAAGCCATTTGATTTGAAATTGTTCCCTAATGTCTGTGTCCTCCAGCATAGAATTATTGAGTTTCCAGTAGCCACGGCCGGCCGTCTCAAGCCTTATTTCATTTATTTGCAATTGACATAGCACTGCATGATGGTCACTAAAAACCACCGGAAGGACCCAAATTCGATGGACATTTGGAGCCATTCCGGGAGAGAGATACTGTCGGTCGATGCGTGAGGCAGAAGTGTTGCGGATGAAACTGAATTCCACTTCGTTCCCATGCTTGATCTCCCATGCGGCAAGCAGTTGCAGCTGTGACACTAGGTGTTGTAGCATAATGCTAAAATTCGTAGCACTTTTTGGTCCTTCGCCTGCAACGTGCAATTGAAGTCGCCTGCTAGCAGAAGTTCCTTGCCTTGTCGCAAATGCGGGGTTACATCGGTTTGGAAGAAACGCTCTCTCGCTTGTCTATTCTGTGACCCAGCTGGAGCATATATGTTAACCAGGACGGTCTCTTCCAAAGTAGCGGAGAGGACCCGTCCGTCGGGATCCATCTGAAAATTCTGCAGGGGAAGTCCCTTCCTGTACACTATTGCCGTTCCTCTGCCGTTCAAACCTAGGTTAACTTTATAGTCGTAATTGTAAAGAGCATCCAAGTTGTAAGTATTTACTTCTTGGAGAAAGCATATGTCAATGTTGTTCACCTGGAGGAAACTATTGAGCAGTTTTTGGGTTACTAGATTTCTGCACCCATTCACATTCACTGTTGCCACCGTTCGTAGATAGATCATTATGAAAGCGACTGTCGCAAAGATAGTGTAACTCGGGCGTCTACGTCCTTGGCCTCGTGCATTGCTGCTAGTGTGCTACTGTTCGGTCTCTGGATGTCTAGCTGGGGTTATCTGTGCCGGAGGGTTTCCCTTAAGCCTTGGGTCACATAAGGACACCTGGGGTTTCCGTGTCACCTGAAGTAGGATCGGCGACTCCGCTTCTGTGGCCCTCGCATCAGGTTGAGAGGGATGAGATCCACCAGCCATCTCTGCACGCCGATAAATTGCGACTGCTTCAGCTGACCGTGGTTGGTCCTCTTGGGATCTGTGTGGCCGTTCGAGTACTTGCGGTCGAGAAACACTCGCAGATGGTCGTGCCGCTACGGTGGTGCCGGGGGTGTCCTCCCGGTAATGGGAGTCAGCTCCTATCTCCACCGCTGGGCATCTCACACTTTGTTGTAACTGTGCTGCTTCGTAATCACTCTGCGGGTTGTTTCCCGCGTCCCTCCTTGCAGGTAGAACCTCACAGGTGTTCCTGTCACCTCCCTCCTCCAGGATACTGCTGCCAATCAATGCTGAGGCAGGCTCTTGCGTCAGTACTCCCGCCGTATCTGCTGTGTCTGTGGACGGGACTTGCAATAGACGTGCCTCCTCATGGGCTTCTTCCACAACTTCCTCCAGCTCCATTTGGTTATTCCAGGATGGTTCTTCCTTCTGTGCTTTGCTTGTCTTCGCCCGCTTGGCCCGTTTCTTCTCGGTCGGGCGTTTCTCTTCTGCTGCAACTGTCTCCGTTACAAGTGGACCCACCTCGGGTGGTATTATCTCCTCCGGATTGGCCAGATGTACTCGTTTCCCTGTGGTATCTCGAACTATGGAGGCATACTCCCTTTGCGGTGCAGACCTTGCTGCTTCCTGTTGACTGTCATTCACCAGGGACGTTTGCCTGTTTTCATCCGTAGGATGCGCTCCCTCACTCTGCGTGTGCACTACCACCTTCGCCGGTTCTGCTTCGTTTCTCCGTCCAGTCGCCACTGGGCGTGTTGCCGTCGGACGGCGGGGGCAAAATTCCTTTAGATGTGCCGTGCTACTGCAGACGTAGCAGGATCTGGGTTGGCCGGCGTAGGACACCGATAATCTGTAGCTGCCAATGATGATAAAACTAGGGATGTTCGTCTTCAGTTGCATCTTTACCGCTCGTACCCCATTAAACACCGGGACGCGATATTGTCGGCTCCATTGTTCCTTCCGGACGTCATATACCGTTCCGTAACGCTGCAACGCTCCTTTTAAGACCTCTGTCGGGAGCTCTGGGGGTACATCAAACACTCGGACATTGACAGCATTACCGGTCACGTGTTCGATAAGCACTTTAGTCATCTCACCATTCATATATGTGAAAGGTGTTTCCGCCGAGAAGGTATTGAGGGTTTTCTCCAGCAAGAGTGCTGATATTAATTTAACATAAATTGCCCGTTCACTTGCAATTAACTGTATTGTATCCACTTGTTCCGCATTTAACCGTAATGTATCTGCTATGAAATCATGCACTTCATATGCCGACGGTCGCGTTGCACTTAAAGCAAACTTGATCCTGAGGGTATTTTTCCTCGCGTACATTTCCATTTCTTTTCACTGTTAAATTTAGCTGAAATACTCACTTTAAATTCCTACACTAGGTGATCGATAATATCACTCACAGTGTGGTATATGTCTTTCTTGCGCTCACTCACTATCAGGCCACACACGCAGTAGACAAAACAACCGGTTCTCCTGGTACGTCCGCTCTGTCCCAGCGCACTGGCTTGACGCATTCGAATGCATGAGATTTCGATTAGCGAATACTACTACTAGTGAGTGACAGTATCCGAATTATTGCATTCGAATGCAAGAGATTTCGATTAGCGAATATTACTACTAGTGAGTGACAGTATGCGAGAACTTGCATTCGAATGCATGAAATTTCGATTAGCGAATACTACTACTAGTGAGTGACAGTATCCGAGAACTTGCATTCGAATGCATGAAATTTCGATTAGCGAATACTACTACTAGTGAGTGACAGTATCCGAGAACTTGCATTCGAATGCAAGAGATTTCGATTAGCGAATACTACTACCAGTGAGTGACAGTATCCGAGAACTTGCATTCGAATGCAAGAGATTTCGATTAGCGAATACTACTGCTAGTGAGTGACAGTAACCGAGAACTTGCATTCGAATGCAAGAGATTTCGATTAGCCAATACTACTACTAGTGAGTGACAGTATCCGAGAACTTGCATTCGAATGCAAGAGATTTCGTTTAGCGAATACTACTACTAGTGAGTGACAGTATCCGAGAACTTGCATTCGAATGCAAGAGATTTCGATTAGTGAATACTACTACTAGTGAGTGAGAGTATCCGAGAACTTGCATTCGAAAGCATGAGACTTCGATTAGCGAATACTACTACTAGTGAGTGACAGTTTCCGAGAACTTGCATTATAATTCAAGAGATTTCGATTAGGAAATACTACTACTAGTGAGTGACAGTTTCCGACAACTTGCATTCGAATGCAAGAGATTTCGATTAGCGAATACTACTACTAGTGAGTGACAGTTTCCGAGAACTCGCATTCGAATGCAAGAGATTTCGATTAGCGAATACTACTACTAGTGAGTGACAGTATCCGAGAACTTGCATTCGAATGCAAGAGATTTCGATTAGCAAATACTACTACTAGTGAGTGACAGTTACGAGAACTTGCATTCGAATGCAAGAGATTTCGATCAGCGAATACTACTACTAGTGAGTGACAGTATCCGAATTATTGCATTTGAATGCATGAGATTTCGATTAGCGATTACTACTACTAGTGAGTGACAGTTTCCGAGAACTTGCATTATAATGCAAGAGATTTCGATTAGGAAATACTACTACTAGTGAGTGACAGTATCCGAGAACTTGCATTCGAATGCAAGAGATTTCGATTAGCGAATACTACTACTAGTGAGTGACAGTTTCCGAGAACTCGCATTCGAATGCAAGAGATTTCGATTAGCGAATACTACTACTAGTGAGTGACAGTATCCGAGAACTTGCATTCGAATGCAAGAGATTTCGATTAGCAAACACTACTACTAGTGAGTGACAGTTTCCGAGAACTTGCATTCGAATGCAAGAGATTTCGATTAGCGAATACTACTACTAGTGAGTGACAGTATCCGAGAACTTGCATTCGAATGCAAGAGATTTCGATTAGCAAATACTACTACTAGTGAGTGACAGTTACGAGAACTTGCATTCGAATGCAAGAGATTTCGATTAGCGAATACTACTACTAGTGAGTGACAGTATCCGAATTATTGCATTTGAATGCATGAGATTTCGATTAGCGATTACTACTACTAGTGAGTGACAGTATCCGACTTATTGCATTCGAATGCATGAAATTTCGATAAGCGAATACTACTACTAGTGAGTGACAGTATCCGAATTATTGCATTCGAATGCAAGAAATTTCGATTAGCGAATACTACTACTAGTGAGTGACAGTATCCGAATTATTGCATTCGAATGCACGAGATTTCGATTAGCTAATACTACTACTAGTGAGTGACAGTGTCCGAGAACTTGCATTCGAATGCAAGAGATTTCGATTAGCGAATACTACTACTAGTGAGTGACAGTATCCTAATTATTGCATTCGAATGCAAGAGATTTCGATTAGCGAATACTACTACTAGTGAGTGACAGTATCCGAATTATTGCATTCGAATGCAAGAGATTTCGATTAGCGAATGCTACTACTAGTGAGTGACAGTATCCGAGAACTTGCATTTGAATGCAAGAGATTTCGATTAGCAAATACTACTACTAGAGAGTGACAGTATCCGAATAATTGCATTCGAATGCAAGAGATTTCGATTAGCGAATACTACTACTAGTGAGTGACAGTATCGGAGAACTTGCATTCGAATGCATGAGATTTTGATTAGCGAATACTACTACTAGTGAGTGACAGTATCCGAATTATTGCATTCGAATGCATGAAATTTCGATTAGCGAATACTACTACTAGTGATTGACAGTATCCGAATTATTGCATTCGTATGCAAGAAATTTCGATTAGCGAATACTACTACTATTGAGTGACAGTATCAGAGAACTTGCATTCGAATGCATGAGATTTTGATTAGCGAATACTACTACCATTGAGTGACAGTATCCGAGAACTTGCATTCGAATGCATGAGATTTCGATTAGCGAATACTACTACTAGTGAGTGACAGTATCCGAGAACTTGCATTAGAATGCATGAAATTTCGATTAGCGAATACTACTACTAGTGAGTGACAGTACCATAGAACCTGCATTCGAATGCATGAGATTTCGATTAGCGAATACTACTACTAGTGAGTGACAGCATCCGAATTATTGCATTCGAATGCAAGAGATTTCGATTAGCAAATACTACTACTAGTGAGTGACAGTTTCCGAGAACTTGCGTTCGAATGCAAGCTATTTCGATTACCGAATACTACTACTAGTGAGTGACAGTATCCGAATTATTGCATTTGAATGCATGAGATTTCGATCAGCGAATACTACTACTAGTGAGTGACAGTATCCAAATTATTGCATTCGAATGCATGAAATTTCGATTAGCGAATACTACTACTAGTGAGTGACAGTATCCGAATTATTGCATTCGAATGCAAGAAATTTCGATTAGCGAATACTACTACTAGTGAGTGACAGTATCAGAGAACTTGCATTCGAATGCATGAGATTTCAATTAGCGAATACTACTACTAGTGAGTGACAGTATCCGAGAACTTGCATTCGAATGCATGAGATTTCGATTAACGAATACTACTACTAGTGTGTGACAGTATTCGAGAACTTGCATTCGAATGCATGAGATTTCGGTTAGCGAATACTACTACTAGTGAGTGACAGTATCCCAATTATTGCATTCGAATGCAAGAGATTTCGATTAGCGAATACTACCACTAGTGAGTGACAGTATCCGAGAACTTGCATTCGAATGCAAGAGATTTCGATTAGCGAATACTACTACTAGTGAGTGACAGTATCCGAATTATTGCATTCGAATGCAAGAGATTTGGATTAGCGAATACTACTACTAGTGAGTGACAGTATCCGAATTATTGCATTCGAATGCAAGAGATTTCGATTAGCGAATTCTATTACTAGTGAGTGACAGTATCCGAGAACTTGCATTCGAATGCAAGAGATTTCGATTAGCAAATGCTACTACTAGTGAGTGACAGTTTCCGAGAACTTGCATTCGAATGCAAGAGATTTCGATTAGCGAATACTACTACCAGTGAGTGACAGTATCCGAATTATTGCATTCGAATGCATGAGATTTCGATTAGCGAATACTACTACTAGTGGGTGACAGTATCCGAATTATTGCATTCGAATGTATGAAATTTCGATTAGCGAATACTACTACTAGTGAGTGACAGTATCCGAATTATTGCATTCGAATGCATGAGATTTCGATTAGGGAGAACAAGTAGTATTGTGTGACAGTATCCGAGAACTTGCATTCGAATGCATGAGATTTCGATTAGCGAATACTACTACTAGTGAGTGACAGTATCCGAGAACTTGCATTCGCATGCATGAGATTTCGGTTAGAGAATACTACTACTAGTGAGTGACAGTATCCGAATTATTGCATTCGAATGCAAGAGATTTCGATTAGCGAATACTATTACTAGTGAGTGACAGTATCCGAGAACTTGCATTCGAATGCAAGAGATTTCGATTAGCAAATACTACTACTAGTGAGTGACTGTTTCCGAGAACTTGCATTCGAATGCATGAGATTTCGATTAGCGAATACTACTACTAGTGAGTGACAGTATCCGAATTATTGAATTCGAATGTATGAAATTTCGATTAGCGAATACTACTACTAGTGAGTGACAGTATCCGAATTATTGCATTCGAATGCATGAGATTTCGATTAGGGAGAACAAGTAGTATTGAGTGACAGTATCCGAGAACTTGCATTCGAATGCATGAGATTTCGATTAGCGAATACTACTACTAGTGAGTGACAGTATCCGAGAACCTGCATTCGAATGCAAGAGATTTCGATTAGTGAATACTACTACTAGTGAGTGAGAGTATCCGAGAACTTGCATTCGAAAGCATGAGACTTCGATTAGCGAATACTACTACTAGTGAGTGACAGTTTCCGAGAACTTGCATTATAATTCAAGAGATTTCGATTAGGAAATACTACTACTAGTGAGTGACAGTTTCCGACAACTTGCATTCGAATGCAAGAGATTTCGATTAGCGAATACTACTACTAGTGAGTGACAGTTTCCGAGAACTCGCATTCGAATGCAAGAGATTTCGATTAGCGAATACTACTACTAGTGAGTGACAGTATCCGAGAACTTGCATTCGAATGCAAGAGATTTCGATTAGCAAATACTACTACTAGTGAGTGACAGTTACGAGAACTTGCATTCGAATGCAAGAGATTTCGATCAGCGAATACTACTACTAGTGAGTGACAGTATCCGAATTATTGCATTTGAATGCATGAGATTTCGATTAGCGATTACTACTACTAGTGAGTGACAGTTTCCGAGAACTTGCATTATAATGCAAGAGATTTCGATTAGGAAATACTACTACTAGTGAGTGACAGTATCCGAGAACTTGCATTCGAATGCAAGAGATTTCGATTAGCGAATACTACTACTAGTGAGTGACAGTTTCCGAGAACTCGCATTCGAATGCAAGAGATTTCGATTAGCGAATACTACTACTAGTGAGTGACAGTATCCGAGAACTTGCATTCGAATGCAAGAGATTTCGATTAGCAAACACTACTACTAGTGAGTGACAGTTTCCGAGAACTTGCATTCGAATGCAAGAGATTTCGATTAGCGAATACTACTACTAGTGAGTGACAGTATCCGAGAACTTGCATTCGAATGCAAGAGATTTCGATTAGCAAATACTACTACTAGTGAGTGACAGTTACGAGAACTTGCATTCGAATGCAAGAGATTTCGATTAGCGAATACTACTACTAGTGAGTGACAGTATCCGAATTATTGCATTTGAATGCATGAGATTTCGATTAGCGATTACTACTACTAGTGAGTGACAGTATCCGACTTATTGCATTCGAATGCATGAAATTTCGATAAGCGAATACTACTACTAGTGAGTGACAGTATCCGAATTATTGCATTCGAATGCAAGAAATTTCGATTAGCGAATACTACTACTAGTGAGTGACAGTATCCGAATTATTGCATTCGAATGCACGAGATTTCGATTAGCTAATACTACTACTAGTGAGTGACAGTGTCCGAGAACTTGCATTCGAATGCAAGAGATTTCGATTAGCGAATACTACTACTAGTGAGTGACAGTATCCTAATTATTGCATTCGAATGCAAGAGATTTCGATTAGCGAATACTACTACTAGTGAGTGACAGTATCCGAATTATTGCATTCGAATGCAAGAGATTTCGATTAGCGAATGCTACTACTAGTGAGTGACAGTATCCGAGAACTTGCATTCGAATGCAAGAGATTTCGATTAGCAAATACTACTACTAGAGAGTGACAGTATCCGAATAATTGCATTCGAATGCAAGAGATTTCGATTAGCGAATACTACTACTAGTGAGTGACAGTATCGGAGAACTTGCATTCGAATGCATGAGATTTTGATTAGCGAATACTACTACTAGTGAGTGACAGTATCCGAATTATTGCATTCGAATGCATGAAATTTCGATTAGCGAATACTACTACTAGTGATTGACAGTATCCGAATTATTGCATTCGTATGCAAGAAATTTCGATTAGCGAATACTACTACTATTGAGTGACAGTATCAGAGAACTTGCATTCGAATGCATGAGATTTTGATTAGCGAATACTACTACCATTGAGTGACAGTATCCGAGAACTTGCATTCGAATGCATGAGATTTCGATTAGCGAATACTACTACTAGTGAGTGACAGTATCCGAGAACTTGCATTAGAATGCATGAAATTTCGATTAGCGAATACTACTACTAGTGAGTGACAGTACCATAGAACCTGCATTCGAATGCATGAGATTTCGATTAGCGAATACTACTACTAGTGAGTGACAGCATCCGAATTATTGCATTCGAATGCAAGAGATTTCGATTAGCAAATACTACTACTAGTGAGTGACAGTTTCCGAGAACTTGCGTTCGAATGCAAGATATTTCGATTACCGAATACTACTACTAGTGAGTGACAGTATCCGAATTATTGCATTTGAATGCATGAGATTTCGATCAGCGAATACTACTACTAGTGAGTGACAGTATCCAAATTATTGCATTCGAATGCATGAAATTTCGATTAGCGAATACTACTACTAGTGAGTGACAGTATCCGAATTATTGCATTCGAATGCAAGAAATTTCGATTAGCGAATACTACTACTAGTGAGTGACAGTATCAGAGAACTTGCATTCGAATGCATGAGATTTCAATTAGCGAATACTACTACTAGTGAGTGACAGTATCCGAGAACTTGCATTCGAATGCATGAGATTTCGATTAACGAATACTACTACTAGTGTGTGACAGTATTCGAGAACTTGCATTCGAATGCATGAGATTTCGGTTAGCGAATACTACTACTCGTGAGTGACAGTATCCCAATTATTGCATTCGAATGCAAGAGATTTCGATTAGCGAATACTACCACTAGTGAGTGACAGTATCCGAGAACTTGCATTCGAATGCAAGAGATTTCGATTAGCGAATACTACTACTAGTGAGTGACAGTATCCGAATTATTGCATTCGAATGCAAGAGATTTGGATTAGCGAATACTACTACTAGTGAGTGACAGTATCCGAATTATTGCATTCGAATGCAAGAGATTTCGATTAGCGAATACTATTACTAGTGAGTGACAGTATCCGAGAACTTGCATTCGAATGCAAGAGCTTTCGATTAGCAAATACTACTACTAGTGAGTGACAGTTTCCGAGAACTTGCATTCGAATGCAAGAGATTTCGATTAGCGAATACTACTACCAGTGAGTGACAGTATCCGAATTATTGCATTCGAATGCATGAGATTTCGATTAGCGAATACTACTACTAGTGAGTGACAGTATCCGAATTATTGCATTCGAATGTATGAAATTTCGATTAGCGAATACTACTACTAGTGAGTGACAGTATCCGAATTATTGCATTCGAATGCATGAGATTTCGATTAGGGAGAACAAGTAGTATTGTGTGACAGTATCCGAGAACTTGCATTCGAATGCATGAGATTTCGATTAGCGAATACTACTACTAGTGAGTGACAGTATCCGAGAACTTGCATTCGCATGCATGAGATTTCGGTTAGAGAATACTACTACTAGTGAGTGACAGTATCCGAATTATTGCATTCGAATGCAAGAGATTTCGATTAGCGAACACTATTACTAGTGAGTGACAGTATCCGAGAACTTGCATTCGAATGCAAGAGATTTCGATTAGCAAATACTACTACTAGTGAGTGACTGTTTCCGAGAACTTGCATTCGAATGCATGAGATTTCGATTAGCGAATACTACTACTAGTGAGTGACAGTATCCGAATTATTGAATTCGAATGTATGAAATATCGATTAGCGAATACTACTACTAGTGAGTGACAGTATCCGAATTATTGCATTCGAATGCATGAGATTTCGAATAGGGAGAACAAGTAGTATTGAGTGACAGTATCCGAGAACTTGCATTCGAATGCATGAGATTTCGATTAGCGAATACTACTACTAGTGAGTGACAGTATCCGAGAACCTGCATTCGAATGCATGAGATTTCGATTAGCGAATACTACTACTAGTGAGTGACAGTATCCGAGAACTTGCATTCGAATGCAAGAGATTTCGATTACTCAATACTACTGCTAGTGAGTGACAGTATCCGAGAACTTGCATTCGAATGCATAAGATTTCGATTAGCGAATACTACTACTAGTGAGTGACGGTATCCGAGAACTTGCATTCGAATGCGTGAGATTTCGATTAGCGAATACTACTACTAGTGAGTGACAGTATCCGAATTATTGCATTCGAATGCAAGAGATTTCGATTAGCGAATACTACTACTAGTGAGTGAAAGTATCCGAGAACTTGCATTCGAATGCAAGAGATTTCGATTAGCGAATACTACTACTAGTGAGTGATAGTATCCGAGAACTTGCATTCGAATGCAAGAGATTTCGATTAGCGAATACTACTACTAGTGAGTGACAGTATCCGAGAACTTGCATTCGAATGCAAGAGATTTCGATTACTCAATACTACTACTAGTGAGTGATTGTATCCGAGAACTTGCATTCGAATGCATGAAATTTCGATTAGCGAATACTACTACTAGTGAGTGACAGTATCCAAGAACTTGCATTCAATGCATGAAATTTCGATTAGCGAATACTACTACTAGTGAGTGACAGTATCCAAGAACTTGCATTCGAATGCATGGGATTTCGATTAGCGAATACTACTACTAGTGAGTGACAGTATCCGAGAACTTGAATTCGAATGCATGAAATTTCGATTAGCGAATACTACCACTAGTGAGTGACAGTATCCGAATTATTGCATTCGAATGCAAGAGATTTCGATTAGCGAATACTACTACTAGTGAGTGACAGTATCCGAGAAATTGCATTCGAAAGCAAGAGATTTCGATTAGCGAACACTACTGCTAGTGAGTGACAGTATCCGAGAACTTGCATTCGAATGCAAGAGATTTCGATTAGCCAATACTACTACTAGTGTGTGACAGTATCCGAGAACTTGCATTCGAATGCAAGACATTTCGATTAGCGAATACTACTACTAGTGAGTGACAGTATCCGAGAACTTGCATTCGAATGCAAGAGATTTCGATTAGTGAATACTACTACTAGTGAGTGAGAGTATCCGAGAACTTGCATTCGAAAGCATGAGACTTCGATTAGCGAATACTACTACTAGTGAGTGACAGTTTCCGAGAACTTGCATTATAATGTAAGAGATTTCGATTAGCAAATACTACTACTAGTGAGTGACAGTTTCCGAGAACTTGCATTCGAATGCAAGAGATTTCGATTAGCGAATACTACTACTTGTGAGTGACAGATTCCGAGAACTCGCATTCGAATGCAAGAGATTTCGATTAGCGAATACTAGTACCAGTGAGTGACAGTATCCGAGAACTTGCATTCGAATGCAAGAGATTTCGATTAGCAAATACTACTACTAGTGAGTGACAGTTTCCGAGAACTTGCATTCGAATGCAAGAGATTTCGGTTAGCAAATACTACTACTAGTGAGTGACAGTTTCCGAGAACTTGCATTCGAATGCAAGAGATTTCGATTAGCGAATACTACTACCAGTGAGTGACAGTATCCGAATTATTGCATTCGAATGCATGAGATTTCGATTAGCGAATACTACTACTAGTGAGTGACAGTATCCGAATTATTGCATTCGAATGTATGAAATTTCGATTAGCGAATACTACTACTAGTGAGTGACAGTATCCGAATTATTGCATTCGAATGCATGAGATTTCGATTAGGGAGAACAAGTAGTATTGTGTGACAGTATCCGAGAACTTGCATTCGAATGCATGAGATTTCGATTAGCGAATACTACTACTAGTGAGTGACAGTATCCGAGAACTTGCATTCGCATGCATGAGATTTCGGTTAGAGAATACTACTACTAGTGAGTGACAGTATCCGAATTATTGCATTCGAATGCAAGAGATTTCGATTAGCGAATACTATTACTAGTGAGTGACAGTATCCGAGAACTTGCATTCGAATGCAAGAGATTTCGATTAGCAAATACTACTACTAGTGAGTGACTGTTTCCGAGAACTTGCATTCGAATGCATGAGATTTCGATTAGCGAATACTACTACTAGTGAGTGACAGTATCCGAATTATTGAATTCGAATGTATGAAATTTCGATTAGCGAATACTACTACTAGTGAGTGACAGTATCCGAATTATTGCATTCGAATGCATGAGATTTCGATTAGGGAGAACAAGTAGTATTGAGTGACAGTATCCGAGAACTTGCATTCGAATGCATGAGATTTCGATTAGCGAATACTACTACTAGTGAGTGACAGTATCCGAGAACCTGCATTCGAATGCATGAGATTTCGATTAGCGAATACTACTACTAGTGAGTGACAGTATCCGAGAACTTGCATTCGAATGCAAGAGATTTCGATTACTCAATACTACTGCTAGTGAGTGACAGTATCCGAGAACTTGCATTCGAATGCGTGAGATTTCGATTAGCGAATACTACTACTAGTGAGTGACAGTATCCGAATTATTGCATTCGAATGCAAGAGATTTCGATTAGCGAATACTACTACTAGTGAGTGAAAGTATCCGAGAACTTGCATTCGAATGCAAGAGATTTCGATTAGCGAATACTACTACTAGTGAGTGATAGTATCCGAGAACTTGCATTCGAATGCAAGAGATTTCGATTAGCGAATACTACTACTAGTGAGTGACAGTATCCGAGAACTTGCATTCGAATGCAAGAGATTTCGATTACTCAATACTACTACTAGTGAGTGATTGTATCCGAGAACTTGCATTCGAATGCATGAAATTTCGATTAGCGAATACTACTACTAGTGAGTGACAGTATCCAAGAACTTGCATTCGAATGCATGAAATTTCGATTAGCGAATACTACTACTAGTGAGTGACAGTATCCAAGAACTTGCATTCGAATGCATGGGATTTCGATTAGCGAATACTACTACTAGTGAGTGACAGTATCCGAGAACTTGCATTCGAATGCATGAAATTTCGATTAGCGAATACTACCACTAGTGAGTGACAGTATCCGAATTATTGCATTCGAATGCAAGAGATTTCGATTAGCGAATACTACTACTAGTGAGTGACAGTATCCGAGAAATTGCATTCGCAAGCAAGAGATTTCGATTAGCGAACACTACTGCTAGTGAGTGACAGTATCCGAGAACTTGCATTCGAATGCAAGAGATTTCGATTAGCCAATACTACTACTAGTGTGTGACAGTATCCGAGAACTTGCATTCGAATGCAAGACATTTCGATTAGCGAATACTACTACTAGTGAGTGACAGTATCCGAGAACTTGCATTCGAATGCAAGAGATTTCGATTAGTGAATACTACTACTAGTGAGTGAGAGTATCCGAGAACTTGCATTCGAAAGCATGAGACTTCGATTAGCGAATACTACTACTAGTGAGTGACAGTTTCCGAGAACTTGCATTATAATGTAAGAGATTTCGATTAGCAAATACTACTACTAGTGAGTGACAGTTTCCGAGAACTTGCATTCGAATGCAAGAGATTTCGATTAGCGAATACTACTACTTGTGAGTGACAGATTCCGAGAACTCGCATTCGAATGCAAGAGATTTCGATTAGCGAATACTACTACCAGTGAGTGACAGTATCCGAGAACTTGCATTCGAATGCAAGAGATTTCGATTAGCAAATACTACTACTAGTGAGTGACAGTTTCCGAGAACTTGCATTCGAATGCAAGAGATTTCGATTAGCGAATGCTACTACTAGTGAGTGACAGTATCCGAGAACTTGCATTCGAATGCAAGAGATTTCGATTAGCAAATTCTACTACTAGTGAGTGACAGTATCCGAGAACTTTCGTTCGAATGCAAGATATTTCGATTACCGAATACTACTACTAGTGAGTGACAGTATCCGAATTATTGCATTTGAATGCATGAGATTTCGATTAGCGAATACTACTACTAGTGAGTGACAGTATTCAAATTATTGCATTCGAATGCATGAAATTTCGATTAGCGAATACTACTACTAGTGAGTGACAGTATCCGAATTATTGCACTCGAATGCAAGAAATTTCGATTAGCGAATACTACTACTAGTGAGTGACAGTATCAGAGAACTTGCATTCGAATGCATGAGATTTCAATTAGCGAATACTACTACTAGTGAGTGACAGTATCCGAGAACTTGCATTCGAATGCATGAGATTTCGATTAGCGAATACTACTACTAGTGTGTGACAGTATTCGAGAACTTGCATTCGAATGCATGAGATTTCGGTTAGCGAATACTACTACTAGTGAGTGACAGTATCCCAATTATTGCATTCGAATGCAAGAGATTTCGATTAGCGAATACTACGACTAGTGAGTGACAGTATCCGAGAACTTGCATTCGAATGCATGAGATTTCGATTAGCGAATACTACCACTAGTGAGTGACAGTATCCGAGAACTTGCATTCGAATGAAAGAGATTTCGATTAGCGAATACTACTACTAGTGAGTGACAGTATCCGAATTATTGTATTCGAATGCAAGAGATTTGGATTAGCGAATACTACTACTAGTGAGTGACAGTATCCGAATTATTGCATTCGAATGCAAGAGATTTCGATTAGCGAATACTATTACTAGTGAGTGACAGTATCCGAGAACTTGCATTCGAATGCAAGAGATTTCGATTAGCAAATACTACTACTAGTGAGTGACAGTTTCCGAGAACTTGCATTCGAATGCAAGAGATTTCGATTAGCGAATACTACTACCAGTGAGTGACAGTATCCGAATTATTGCATTCGAATGCATGAGATTTCGATTAGCGAATACTACTACTAGTGAGTGACAGTATCCGAATTATTGCATTCGAATGTATGAAATTTCGATTAGCGAATACTACTACTAGTGAGTGACAGTATCCGAATTATTGCATTCGAATGCATGAGATTTCGATTAGGGAGAACAAGTATTATTGAGTGACAGTATCCGAGAACTTGCATTCGAATGCATGAGATTTCGATTAGCGAATACTAATACTAGTGAGTGACAGTATCCGAGAACTTGCATTCGCATGCATGAGATTTCGGTTAGAGAATACTACTACTAGTGAGTGACAGTATCCGCATTATTGCATTCGAATGCAAGAGATTTCGATTAGCGAATACTATTACTAGTGAGTGACAGTATCCGAGAACTTGCATTCGAATGCAAGAGATTTCTATTAGCAAATACTACTACTAGTGAGTGACAGTTTCCGAGAACTTGCATTCGAATGCAAGAGATTTCGATTAGCGAATACTACTACCAGTGAGTGACAGTATCCGAATTATTGCATTCGAATGCATGAGATTTCGATTAGCGAATACTACTACTAGTGAGTGACAGTATCCGAATTATTGCACTCGAATGCATGAGATTTCGATTAGGGAGAACAAGTAGTATTGAGTGACAGTATCCGAGAACTTGCATTCGAATGCATGAGATTTCGATTAGCGAATACTACTACTAGTGAGTGACAGTATCCGAGAACCTGCATTCGAATGCATGAGATTTCGATTAGCGAATACTACTACTAGTGAGTGATAGTATCCGAGAACTTGCGTTCGAATGCATGAGATTTCGATTAGCGAATACTACTACTAGTGAGTGACAGTATCCGAGAACTTGCATTCGAATGCAAGAGATTTCGATTACTCAATACTACTGCTAGTGAGTGACAGTATCCGAGAACTTGCATTCGAATGCAAGAGATTTCGATTAGCAAACACTACTACTAGTGAGTGACAGTTTCCGAGAACTTGCATTCGAATGCAAGAGATTTCGATTAGCGAATACTACTACTAGTGAGTGACAGTATCCGAGAACTTGCATTCGAATGCAAGAGATTTCGATTAGCAAATACTACTACTAGTGAGTGACAGTTACGAGAACTTGCATTCGAATGCAAGAGATTTCGATTAGCGAATACTACTACTAGTGAGTGACAGTATCCGAATTATTGCATTTGAATGCATGAGATTTCGATTAGCGATTACTACTACTAGTGAGTGACAGTATCCGAATTATTGCATTCGAATGCATGAAATTTCGATAAGCGAATACTACTACTAGTGAGTGACAGTATCCGAATTATTGCATTCGAATGCAAGAAATTTCGATTAGCGAATACTACTACTAGTGAGTGACAGTATCCGAATTATTGCATTCGAATGCACGAGATTTCGATTAGCGAATACTACTACTAGTGAGTGACAGTGTCCGAGAACTTGCATTCGAATGCAAGAGATTTCGATTAGCGAATACTACTACTAGTGAGTGACAGTATCCCAATTATTGCATTCGAATGCAAGAGATTTCGATTAGCGAATACTACTACTAGTGAGTGACAGTATCCGAGAACTTGCATTCGAATGCATGAGATTTCGATTAGCGAATACTACCACTAGCGAGTGACAGTATCCGAGAACTTGCATTCGAATGAAAGAGATTTCGATTAGCGAATACTACTACTAGTGAGTGACAGTATCCGAGAACTTGCATTCGAATGCATGAGATTTCGATTAGCGAATACTACTACTAGTGAGTGACAGTATCCGAGAACTTGCATTAGAATGCATGAAATTTCGATTAGCGAATACTACTACTAGTGAGTGACAGCATCCGAATTATTGCATTCGAATGCAAGAGATTTCGATTAGCAAATACTACTACTAGTGAGTGACAGTTTCCGAGAACTTGCGTTCGAATGCAAGATATTTCGATTACCGAATACTACTACTAGTGAGTGACAGTATCCGAATTATTGCATTTGAATGCATGAGATTTCGATCAGCGAATACTACTACTAGTGAGTGACAGTATCCAAATTATTGCATTCGAATGCATGAAATTTCGATTAGCGAATACTACTACTAGTGAGTGACAGTATCCGAATTATTGCATTCGAATGCAAGAAATTTCGATTAGCGAATACTACTACTAGTGAGTGACAGTATCAGAGAACTTGCATTCGAATGCATGAGATTTCAATTAGCGAATACTACTACTAGTGAGTGACAGTATCCGAGAACTTGCATTCGAATGCATGAGATTTCGATTAACGAATACTACTACTAGTGTGTGACAGTATTCGTGAACTTGCATTCGAATGCATGAGATTTCGGTTAGCGAATACTACTACTAGTGAGTGACAGTATCCCAATTATTGCATTCGAATGCAAGAGATTTCGATTAGCGAATACTACCACTAGTGAGTGACAGTATCCGAGAACTTGCATTCGAATGCAAGAGATTTCGATTAGCGAATACTACTACTAGTGAGTGACAGTATCCGAATTATTGCATTCGAATGCAAGAGATTTGGATTAGCGAATACTACTACTAGTGAGTGACAGTATCCGAATTATTGCATTCGAATGCAAGAGATTTCGATTAGCGAATACTATTACTAGTGAGTGACAGTATCCGAGAACTTGCATTCGAATGCAAGAGATTTCGATTAGCAAATACTACTACTAGTGAGTGACAGTTTCCGAGAACTTGCATTCGAATGCAAGAGATTTCGATTAGCGAATACTACTACCAGTGAGTGACAGTATCCGAATTATTGCATTCGAATGCATGAGATTTCGATTAGCGAATACTACTACTAGTGAGTGACAGTATCCGAATTATTGCATTCGAATGTATGAAATTTCGATTAGCGAATACTACTACTAGTGAGTGACAGTATCCGAATTATTGCATTCAAATGCATGAGATTTCGATTAGGGAGAACAAGTAGTATTGAGTGACAGCATCCGAGAACTTGCATTCGAATGCATGAGATTTCGATTAGCGAATACTACTACTAGTGAGTGACAGTATCCGAGAACTTGCATTCGCATGCATGAGATTTCGGTTAGAGAATACTACTACTAGTGAGTGACAGTATCCGAATTATTGCATTCGAATGCAAGAGACTTCGATTAGCGAATACTATTACTAGTGAGTGACAGTATCCGAGAACTTGCATTCGAATGCAAGAGATTTCGATTAGCAAATACTACTACTAGTGAGTGACAGTTTCCGAGAACTTGCATTCGAATGCAAGAGATTTCGATTAGCGAATACTACTACCAGTGAGTGACAGTATCCGAATTATTGCATTCGAATGCATGAGATTTCGATTAGCGAATACTACTACTAGTGAGTGACAGTATCCGAATTATTGCATTCGAATGTATGAAATTTCGATTAGCGAATACTACTACTAGTGAGTGACAGTATCCGAATTATTGCATTCGAATGCATGAGATTTCGATTAGGGAGAACAAGTAGTATTGAGTGACAGTATCCGAGAACTTGCATTCGAATGCATGAGATTTCGATTAGCGAATACTACTACTAGTGAGTGACAGTATCCGAGAACCTGCATTCGAATGCATGAGATTTCGATTAGCGAATACTACTACTAGTGAGTGACAGTATCAGAGAACTTGCATTCGAATGCAAGAGATTTCGATTACTCAATACTACTGCTAGTGAGTGACAGTATCCGAGAACTTGCATTCGAATGCATAAGATTTCGATTAGCGAATACTACTACTAGTGAGTGACGGTATCCGAGAACTTGCATTCGAATGCGTGAGATTTCGATTAGCGAATACTACTACTAGTGAGTGACAGTATCCGAATTATTGCATTCGAATGCAAGAGATTTCGATTAGCGAATACTACTACTAGTGAGTGAAAGTATCCGAGAACTTGCATTCGAATGCAAGAGATTTCGATTAGCGAATACTACTACTAGTGAGTGATAGTATCCGAGAACTTGCATTCGAATGCAAGAGATTTCAATTAGCGAATACTACTACTAGTGAGTGACAGTATCCGAGAACTTGCATTCGAATGCAAGAGATTTCGATTACTCAATACTACTACTAGTGAGTGATTGTATCCGAGAACTTGCATTCGAATGCATGAAATTTCGATTAGCGAATACTACAACTAGTGAGTGACAGTATCCAAGAACTTGCATTCGAATGCATGAAATTTCGATTAGCGAATACTACTACTAGTGAGTGACAGTATCCAAGAACTTGCATTCGAATGCATGGGATTTCGATTAGCGAATACTACTACTAGTGAGTGACAGTATCCGAGAACTTGCATTCGAATGCATGAAATTTCGATTAGCGAATACTACCACTAGTGAGTGACAGTATCCGAATTATTGCATTCGAATGCAAGAGATTTCGATTAGCGAATACTACTACTAGTGAGTGACAGTATCCGAGAAATTGCATTCGAAAGCAAGAGATTTCGATTAGCGAACACTACTGCTAGTGAGTGACAGTATCCGAGAACTTGCATTCGAATGCAAGAGATTTCGATTAGCCAATACTACTACTAGTGTGTGACAGTATCCGAGAACTTGCATTCGAATGCAAGACATTTCGATTAGCGAATACTACTACTAGTGAGTGACAGTATCCGAGAACTTGCATTCGAATGCAAGAGATTTCGATTAGTGAATACTACTACTAGTGAGTGAGAGTATCCGAGAACTTGCATTCGAAAGCATGAGACTTCGATTAGCGAATACTACTACTAGTGAGTGACAGTTTCCGAGAACTTGCATTATAATGCAAGAGATTTCGATTAGCAAATACTACTACTAGTGAGTGACAGTTTCCGAGAACTTGCATTCGAATGCAAGAGATTTCGATTAGCGAATACTACTACTTGTGAGTGACAGATTCCGAGAACTCGCATTCGAATGCAAGAGATTTCGATTAGCGAATACTACTACCACTGAGTGACAGTATCCGAGAACTTGCATTCGAATGCAAGAGTTTTCGATTAGCAAATACTACTACTAGTGAGTGACAGTTTCCGAGAACTTGCATTCGAATGCAAGAGATTTCGATTAGCGAATGCTGCTACTAGTGAGTGACAGTATCCGAGAACTTGCATTCGAATGCAAGAGATTTCGATTAGCAAATACTACTACTAGTGAGTGACAGTATCCGAGAACTTGCGTTCGAATGCAAGATATTTCGATTACCGAATACTACTACTAGTGAGTGACAGTATCCGGATTATTGCATTTGAATGCATGAGATTTCGATTAGCGAATACTACTACTAGTGAGTGACAGTATCCAAATTATTGCATTCGAATGCATGAAATTTCGATTAGCGAATACTACTACTAGTGAGTGACAGTATCCGAATTATTGCACTCGAATGCAAGAAATTTCGATTAGCGAATACTACTACTAGTGAGTGACAGTATCAGAGAACTTGCATTCGAATGCATGAGATTTCAATTAGCGAATACTACTACTAGTGAGTGACAGTATCCGAGAACTTGCATTCGAATGCATGAGATTTCGATTAGCGAGTACTACTACTAGTGTGTGACAGTATTCGAGAACTTGCATTCGAATGCATGAGATTTCGGTTAGCGAATACCACTACTAGTGAGTGACAGTATCCCAATTATTGCATTCGAATGCAACAGATTTCGATTAGCGAATACTACTACTAGTGAGTGACAGTATCCGAGAACTTGCATTCGAATGCAAGAGATTTCGATTAGCAAATACTACTACTAGTGAGTGACAGTATCCGAGAACTTGCGTTCGAATGCAAGATATTTCGATTACCGAATACTACTACTAGTGAGTGACAGTATCCGAATTATTGCATTTGAATGCATGAGATTTCGATTAGCGAATACTACTACTAGTGAGTGACAGTATCCAAATTATTGCATTCGAATGCATGAAATTTCGATTAGCGAATACTACTACTAGTGAGTGACAGTATCCGAATTATTGCACTCGAATGCAAGAAATTTCGATTAGCGAATACTACTACTAGTGAGTGACAGTATCAGAGAACTTGCATTCGAATGCATGAGATTTCAATTAGCGAATACTACTACTAGTGAGTGACAGTATCCGAGAACTTGCATTCGAATGCATGAGATTTCGATTAGCGAATACTACTACTAGTGTGTGACAGTATTCGAGAACTTGCATTCGAATGCATGAGATTTCGGTTAGCGAATACTACTACTAGTGAGTGACAGTATCCCAATTATTGCATTCGAATGCAACAGATTTCGATTAGCGAATACTACTACTAGTGAGTGACAGTATCCGAGAACTTGCATTCGAATGCATGAGATTTCGATTAGCGAATACTACCACTAGTGAGTGACAGTATCCGAGAACTTGCATTCGAATGAAAGAGATTTCGATTAGCGAATACTACTACTAGTGAGTGACAGTATCCGAATTATTGCATTCGAATGCAAGAGATTTCGATTAGCGAATACTATTACTAGTGAGTGACAGTATCCGAAAACTTGCATTCGAATGCAAGAGATTTCGATTAGCAAATACTACTACTAGTGAGTGACAGTTTCCGAGAACTTGCATTCGAATGCAAGAGATTTCGATTAGCGAATACTACTACCTGTGAGTGACAGTATCCGAATTATTGCATTCGAATGCATGAGATTTCGATTAGCGAATACTACTACTAGTGAGTGACAGTATCCGAATTATTGCATTCGAATGTATGAAATTTCGATTAGCGAATACTACTACTAGTGAGTGACAGTATCCGAATTATCGCATTCGAATGCATGAGATTTCGATTAGGGAGAACAAGTAGTATTGAGTGACAGTATCCGAGAACTTGCATTCGAATGCATGAGATTTCGATTAGCGAATACTACTACTAGTGAGTGACAGTATCCGAGAACTTGCATTCGCATGCATGAGATTTCGGTTAGAGAATACTACTACTAGTGAGTGACAGTATCCGCATTATTGCATTCGAATGCAAGAGATTTCGATTAGCGAATACTATTACTAGTGAGCGACAGTATCCGAGAACTTGCATTCGAATGCAAGAGATTTCTATTAGCAAATACTACTACTAGTGGGTGACAGTTTCCGAGAACTTGCATTCGAATGCAAGAGATTTCGATTAGCGAATACTACTACCAGTGAGTGACAGTATCCGAATTATTGCATTCGAATGCATGAGATTTCGATTAGCGAATACTACTGCTAGTGAGTGACAGTATCCGAATTATTGCACTCGAATGCATGAGATTTCGATTAGGGAGAACAAGTAGTATTGAGTGACAGTATCCGAGAACTTGCATTCGAATGCATGAGATTTCGATTAGCGAATACTACTACTAGTGAGTGACAGTTTCCGAGAACCTGCATTCGAATGCATGAGATTTCGATTAGCGAATACTACTACTAGTGAGTGATAGTATCCGAGAACTTGCGTTCGAATGCATGAGATTTCGATTAGCGAATACTACTACTAGTGAGTGACAGTATCCGAGAACTTGCATTCGAATGCAAGAGATTTCGATTACTCAATACTACTGCTAGTGAGTGACAGTATCCGAGAACTTGCATTCGAATGCATGAGATTTCGATTAGCGAATACTACTACTAGTGAGTGACGGTATCCGAGAACTTGCATTTGAATGCGTGAGATTTCGATTAGCGAATACTACTACTAGTGAGTGACAGTATCCGAGAACTTGCATTCGAATGCAAGAGATTTCGATTAGCGAATACTACTACTAGTGAGTGATAGTATCCGAGAACTTGCATTCGAATGCAAGAGATTTCGATTAGCGAATACTACTACTAGTGAGTGACAGTATCCGAGAACTTGCATTCGAATGCAAGAGATTTCGATAAGCGAATACTACTACTAGTGAGTGACAGTATCCGAGAACTTGCATTCGAATGCATGAAATTTCGATTAGCGAATACTACTACTAGTGAGTGACAGTATCCAAGAACTTGCATTCGAATGCATGGGATTTCGATTAGCGAATACTAGTACTAGTGAGTGACAGTATCCGAGAACTTGCATTCGAATGCATGAAATTTCGATTAGCGAATACTACCACTAGTGAGTGACAGTATCCGAATAATTTCATTCGAATGCAAGAGATTTCGATTAGCGAATACTACCACTAGTGAGTGACAGTATCCGAATTATTGCATTCGAATGCAAGAGACTTCGATTAGCGAATACTATTACTAGTGAGTGACAGTATCCGAGAACTTGCATTCGAATGCAAGAGATTTCGATTAGCAAATACTACTACTAGTGAGTGACAGTTTCCGAGAACTTGCATTCGAATGCAAGAGATTTCGATTAGCGAATACTACTACCAGTGAGTGACAGTATCCGAATTATTGCATTCGAATGCAAGAGATTTCGATTAGCAAATACTACTACTAGTGAGTGACAGTTTCCGAGAACTTGCATTCGAATGCAAGAGATTTGGATTAGCGAATACTACTACTAGTGAGTGACAGTATCCGAATTATTGCATTCGAATGCAAGAGACTTCGATTAGCGAATACTATTACTAGTGAGTGACAGTATCCGAGAACTTGCATTCGAATGCAAGAGATTTCGATTAGCAAATACTACTACTAGTGAGTGACAGTTTCCGAGAACTTGCATTCGAATGCAAGAGATTTCGATTAGCGAATACTACTACCAGTGAGTGACAGTATCCGAATTATTGCATTCGAATGCATGAGATTTCGATTAGCGAATACTACTACTAGTGAGTGACAGTATCCGAATTATTGCATTCGAATGTATGAAATTTCGATTAGCGAATACTACTACTAGTGAGCGACAGTATCCGAATTATTGCATTCGAATGCATGAGATTTCGATTAGGGAGAACAAGTAGTATTGAGTGACAGTATCCGAGAACTTGCATTCGAATGCATGAGATTTCGATTAGCGAATACTACTACTAGTGAGTGACAGTATCCGAGAACTTGCATTCGCATGCATGAGATTTCGGTTAGAGAATACTACTACTAGTGAGTGACAGTATCCGCATTATTGCATTCGAATGCAAGAGATTTCGATTAGCGAATACTATTACTAGTGAGTGACAGTATCCGAGAACTTGCATTCGAATGCAAGAGATTTCGATTACTCTATACTACTACTAGTGAGTGATTGTATCCGAGAACTTGCATTCGAATGCATGAAATTTCGATTAGCGAATACTACTACTAGTGAGTGACAGTATCCAAGAACTTGCATTCGAATGCAAGAAATTTCGATTAGCGAATACTACTACTACTGAGTGACAGTATCCAAGAACTTGCATTCGAATGCATGGGATTTCGATTAGCGAATACTACTACTAGTGAGTGACAGTATCCGAGAACTTGCATTCGAATGCATGAAATTTCGATTAGCGAATACTACCACTAGTGAGTGACAGTATCCGAATAATTGCATTCGAATACAAGAGATTTCGATTAGCGAATACTACCACTAGTGAGTGACAGTATCCGAGAACTTGCATTCGAATGCAAGAGATTTCGATTAGCGAACACTACTGCTAGTGAGTGACAGTATCAGAGAACTTGCATTCGAATGCAAGAGATTTCGATTAGCCAATACTACTACTAGTGTGTGACAGTATCCGAGAACTTGCATTCGACTGCAAGAGATTTCGATTAGCGAATACTACTACTAGTGAGTGACAGTATCCGAGAACTTGCATTCGATGCAAGAGATTTCGATTAGTGAATACTACTACTAGTGAGTGAGAGTATCCGAGAACTTGCATTCGAAAGCATGAGACTTCGATTAGCGAATACTACTACTAGTGAGTGACAGTTTCCGAGAACTTGCATTATAATGCAAGAGATTTCGATTAGCAAATACTACTACTAGTGAGTGACAGTTTCCGAGAACTTGCATTCGAATGCAAGAGATTTCGATTAGCGAATACTACTACTTGTGAGTGACAGATTCCGAGAACTCGCATTCGAATGCAAGAGATTTCGATTAGCGAATACTACTACTAGTGAGTGACAGTATCCGAGAACTTGCATTCGAATGCAAGAGATTTCGATTAGCGAATGCTACTACTAGTGAGTGACAGTATCCGAGAACTTGCATTCGAATGCAAGAGATTTCGATTAGCAAATACTACTACTAGTGAGTGACAGTATCCGAGAACTTGCGTTCGAATGCAAGATATTTCGATTACCGAATACTACTACTAGTGAGTGACAGTATCCGAATTATTGCATTTGAATGCATGAGATTTCGATTAGCGAATACTACTACTAGTGAGTGACAGTATCCGAATTATTGCACTCGAATTCAAGAAATTTCGATTAGCGAATACTACTACTAGTGAGTGACAGTATCAGAGAACTTGCATTCGAATACATGAGATTTCAATTAGCGAATACTACTACTAGTGAGTGACAGTATCCGAGAACTTGCCTTCGAATGCATGAGATTTCGATTAGCGAATACTACTACTAGTGTGTGACAGTATTCGAGAACTTGCATTCGAATGCATGAGATTTCGGTTAGCGAATACTACTACTAGTGAGTGACAGTATCCCAATTATTGCATTCGAATGCAAGAGATTTCGATTAGCGAATACTACTACTAGTGAGTGACAGTATCCGAGAACTTGCATTCGAATGCATGAGATTTCGATTAGCGAATACTACCACTAGTGAGTGACAGTATCCGAGAACTTGCATTCGAATGAAAGAGATTTCGATTAGCGAATACTACTACTAGTGAGTGACAGTATGCGAATTATTGCATTCGAATGCAAGAGATTTGGATTAGCGAATACTACTACTAGTGAGTGACAGTATCCGAATTATTGCATTCGAATGCAAGAGACTTCGATTAGCGAATACTATTACTAGTGAGTGACAGTATCCGAGAACTTGCATTCGAATGCAAGAGATTTCGATTAGCAAATACTACTACTAGTGAGTGACAGTTTCCGAGAACTTGCATTCGAATGCAAGAGATTTCGATTAGCGAATACTACTACTAGTGAGTGACAGTATCCGAATTATTGCATTCGAATGTATGAAATTTCGATTAGCGAATACTACTACTAGTGAGCGACAGTATCCGAATTATTGCATTCGAATGCATGAGATTTCGATTAGGGAGAACAAGTAGTATTGAGTGACAGTATCCGAGAACTTGCATTCGAATGCATGAGATTTCGATTAGCGAATACTACTACTAGTGAGTGACAGTATCCGAGAACTTGCATTCGCATGCATGAGATTTCGGTTAGAGAATACTACTACAAGTGAGTGACAGTATCCGCATTATTGCATTCGAATGCAAGAGATTTCGATTAGCGAATACTATTACTAGTGAGTGACAGTATCCGAGAACTTGCATTCGAATGCAAGAGATTTCGATTACTCAATACTACTAGTAGTGAGTGATTGTATCCGAGAACTTGCATTCGAATGCATGAAATTTCGATTAGCGAATACTACTACTAGTGAGTGACAGTATCCAAGAACTTGCATTCGAATGCATGAAATTTCGATTAGCGAATACTACTACTAGTGAGTGACAGTATCCAAGAACTTGCATTCGAATGCATGAAATTTCGATTAGCGAATACTACTACTAGTGAGTGACAGTATCCAAGAACTTGCATTCGAATGCATGGGATTTCGATTAGCGAATACTACTACTAGTGAGTGACAGTATCCGAGAACTTGCATTCGAATGCACGAAATTTCGATTAGCGAATACTACCACTAGTGAGTGACAGTATCCGAATAATTTCATTCGAATGCAAGAGATTTCGATTAGCGAATACTACCACTAGTGAGTGACAGTATCCGAGAACTTGCATTCGAATGCAAGAGATTTCGATTAGCGAACACTACTGCTAGTGAGTGACAGTATCAGAGAACTTGCATTCGAATGCAAGAGATTTCGATTAGCCAATACTACTACTAGTGTGTGACAGTATCCGAGAACTTGCATTCGAATGCAAGAGATTTCGATTAGCGAATACTACTACTAGTGAGTGACAGTATCCGAGAACTTGCATTCGAATGCAAGAGATTTCGATTAGTGAATACTACTACTAGTGAGTGAGAGTATCCGAGAACTTGCATTCGAAAGCATGAGACTTCGATTAGCGAATACTACTACTAGTGAGTGACAGTTTCCGAGAACTTGCATTATAATGCAAGAGATTTCGATTAGCAAATACTACTACTAGTGAGTGACAGTTTCCGAGAACTTGCATTCGAATGCAAGAGATTTCGATTAGCGAATACTACTACTTGTGAGTGACAGATTCCGAGAACTCGCATTCGAATGCAAGAGATTTCGATTAGCGAATACTACTACTAGTGAGTGACAGTATCCGAGAACTTGCATTCGAATGCAAGAGATTTCGATTAGCGAATGCTACTACTAGTGAGTGACAGTATCCGAGAACTTGCATTCGAATGCAAGAGATTTCGATTAGCAAATACTACTACTAGTGAGTGACAGTATCCGAGAACTTGCGTTCGAATGCAAGATATTTCGATTACCGAATACTACTACTAGTGAGTGACAGTATCCGAGAACTTGCATTCGAATGCAAGAAATTTCGATTAGCGAATACTACTACTAGTGAGTGACAGTATCAGAGAACTTGCATTCGAATGCATGAGATTTCAATTAGCGAATACTACTACTAGTGAGTGACAGTATCCGAGAACTTGCATTCGAATGCATGAGATTTCGATTAGCGAATACTACTACTAGTGTGTGACAGTATTCGAGAACTTGCATTCGAATGCATGAGATTTCGGTTAGCGAATACTACTACTAGTGAGTGACAGTATCCCAATTATTGCATTCGAATGCAAGAGATTTCGATTAGCGAATACTACTACTAGTGAGTGACAGTATCCGAGAACTTGCATTCGAATGCATGAGATTTCGATTAGCGAATACTACCACTAGTGAGTGACAGTATCCGAGAACTTGCATTCGAATGAAAGAGATTTCGATTAGCGAATACTACTACTAGTGAGTGACAGTATGCGAATTATTGCATTCGAATGCAAGAGATTTGGATTAGCGAATACTACTACTAGTGAGTGACAGTATCCGAATTATTGCATTCGAATGCAAGAGACTTCGATTAGCGAATACTATTACTAGTGAGTGACAGTATCCGAGAACTTGCATTCGAATGCAAGAGATTTCGATTAGCAAATACTACTACTAGTGAGTGACAGTTTCCGAGAACTTGCATTCGAATGCAAGAGATTTCGATTAGCGAATACTACTACCAGTGAGTGACAGTATCCGAATTATTGCATTCGAATGCATGAGATTTCGATTAGCGAATACTACTACTAGTGAGTGACAGTATCCGAATTATTGCATTCGAATGTATGAAATTTCGATTAGCGAATACTACTACTAGTGAGCGACAGTATCCGAATTATTGCATTCGAATGCATGAGATTTCGATTAGGGAGAACAAGTAGTATTGAGTGACAGTATCCGAGAACTTGCATTCGAATGCATGAGATTTCGATTAGCGAATACTACTACTAGTGAGTGACAGTATCCGAGAACTTGCATTCGCATGCATGAGATTTCGGTTAGAGAATACTACTACTAGTGAGTGACAGTATCCGCATTATTGCATTCGAATGCAAGAGATTTCGATTAGCGAATACTATTACTAGTGAGTGACAGTATCCGAGAACTTGCATTCGAATGCAAGAGATTTCGATTACTCTATACTACTACTAGTGAGTGATTGTATCCGAGAACTTGCATTCGAATGCATGAAATTTCGATTAGCGAATACTACTACTAGTGAGTGACAGTATCCAAGAACTTGCATTCGAATGCAAGAAATTTCGATTAGCGAATACTACTACTACTGAGTGACAGTATCCAAGAACTTGCATTCGAATGCATGGGATTTCGATTAGCGAATACTACTACTAGTGAGTGACAGTATCCGAGAACTTGCATTCGAATGCATGAAATTTCGATTAGCGAATACTACCACTAGTGAGTGACAGTATCCGAATAATTGCATTCGAATACAAGAGATTTCGATTAGCGAATACTACCACTAGTGAGTGACAGTATCCGAGAACTTGCATTCGAATGCAAGAGATTTCGATTAGCGAACACTACTGCTAGTGAGTGACAGTATCCGAGAACTTGCATTCGAATGCAAGAGATTTCGATTAGCCAATACTACTACTAGTGTGTGACAGTATCCGAGAACTTGCATTCGAATGCAAGAGATTTCGATTAGCGAATACGCCTACTAGTGAGTGACAGTATCCGAGAACTTGCATTCGAATGCAAGAGATTTCGATTAGTGAATACTACTACTAGTGAGTGAGAGTATCCGAGAACTTGCATTCGAAAGCATGAGACTTCGATTAGCGAATACTACTACTAGTGAGTGACAGTTTCCGAGAACTTGCATTATAATGCAAGAGATTTCGATTAGCAAATACTACTACTAGTGAGTGACAGTTTCCGAGAACTTGCATTCGAATGCAAGAGATTTCGATTAGCGAATACTACTACTTGTGAGTGACAGATTCCGAGAACTCGCATTCGAATGCAAGAGATTTCGATTAGCGAATACTACTACTAGTGAGTGACAGTATCCGTGAACTTGCATTCGAATGCAAGAGATTTCGATTAGCAAATACTACTACTAGTGAGTGACAGTTTCCGAGAACTTGCATTCGAATGCAAGAGATTTCGATTAGCGAATGCTACTACTAGTGAGTGACAGTATCCGAGAACTTGCATTCGAATGCAAGAGATTTCGATTAGCAAATACTACTACTAGTGAGTGACAGTTTCCGAGAACTCGCATTCGAATGCAAGAGATTTCGATTAGCGAATACTACTACTAGTGAGTGACAGTATCCGAGAACTTGCATTCGAATGCAAGAGATTTCGATTAGCAAACACTACTACTAGTGAGTGACAGTTTCCGAGAACTTGCATTCGAATGCAAGAGATTTCGATTAGCGAATACTACTACTAGTGAGTGACAGTATCCGAGAACTTGCATTCGAATGCAAGAGATTTCGATTAGCAAATACTACTACTAGTGAGTGACAGTTACGAGAACTTGCATTCGAATGCAAGAGATTTCGATTAGCGAATACTACTACTAGTGAGTGACAGTATCCGAATTATTGCATTTGAATGCATGAGATTTCGATTAGCGATTACTACTACTAGTGAGTGACAGTATCCGAATTATTGCATTCGAATGCATGAAATTTCGATAAGCGAATACTACTACTAGTGAGTGACAGTATCCGAATTATTGCATTCGAATGCAAGAAATTTCGATTAGCGAATACTACTACTAGTGAGTGACAGTATCCGAATTATTGCATTCGAATGCACGAGATTTCGATTAGCGAATACTACTACTAGTGAGTGACAGTGTCCGAGAACTTGCATTCGAATGCAAGAGATTTCGATTAGCGAATACTACTACTAGTGAGTGACAGTATCCGAATTATTGCATTCGAATGCAAGAGATTTCGATTAGCGAATACTACTACTAGTGAGTGACAGTATCCGAATTATTGCATTCGAATGCAAGAGATTTCGATTAGCGAATACTACTACTAGTGAGTGACAGTATCCGAGAACTTGCATTCGAATGCAAGAGATTTCGATTAGCAAATACTACTACTAGAGAGTGACAGTATCCGAATAATTGCATTCGAATGCAAGAGATTTTGATTAGCGAATACTACTACTAGTGAGTGACAGTATCCGAGAACTTGCATTCGAATGCATGAGATTTTGATTAGCGAATACTACTACTAGTGAGTGACAGTATCCGAATTATTGCATTCGAATGCATGAAATTTCGATTAGCGAATACTACTACTAGTGATTGACAGTATCCGAATTATTGCATTCGAATGCAAGAAATTTCGATTAGCGAATACTACTACTAGTGAGTGACAGTATCAGAGAACTTGCATTCGAATGCATGAGATTTTGATTAGCGAATACTACTACCATTGAGTGACAGTATCCGAGAACTTGCATTCGAATGCATGAGATTTCGATTAGCGAATACTACTACTAGTGAGTGACAGTATCCGAGAACTTGCATTAGAATGCATGAAATTTCGATTAGCGAATACTACTACTAGTGAGTGACAGTACCATAGAACCTGCATTCGAATGCATGAGATTTCGATTAGCGAATACTACTACTAGTGAGTGACAGCATCCGAATTATTGCATTCGAATGCAAGAGATTTCGATTAGCAAATACTACTACTAGTGAGTGACAGTTTCCGAGAACTTGCGTTCGAATGCAAGAAATTTCGATTACCGAATACTACTACTAGTGAGTGACAGTATCCGAATTATTGCATTTGAATGCATGAGATTTCGATCAGCGAACACTACTACTAGTGAGTGACAGTATCCAAATTATTGCATTCGAATGCATGAAATTTCGACTAGCGAATACTACTACTAGTGAGTGACAGTATCCAAATTATTGCATTCGAATGCAAGAAATTTGATTAGCGAATACTAATACTAGTGAGTGACAGTATCAGAGAACTTGCATTCGAATGCATGAGATTTCAGTTAGCGAATACTACTACTAGTGAGTGACAGTATCCGAGAACTTGCATTCGAATGCATGAGATTTCGATTAGCGAATACTACTACTAGTGTGTGACAGTATTCGAGAACTTGCATTCGAATGCATGAGATTTCGGTTAGCGAATACTACTACTAGTGAGTGACAGTATCCCAATTATTGCATTCGAATGCAAGAGATTTCGATTAGCGAATACTACTACTAGTGAGTGACAGTATCCGAGAACTTGCATTCGATTGCATGAGATTTCGATTAGCGAATACTACCACTAGTGAGTGACAGTATCCGAGAACTTGCATTCGAATGCAAGAGATTTCGATTAGCGAATACTACTACTAGTGAGTGACAGTATCCGAATTATTGCATTCGAATGCAAGAGATTTGGATTAGCGAATACTACTACTAGTGAGTGACAGTATCCGAATTATTGCATTCGAATGCAAGAGATTTCGATTAGCGAATACTTTTACTAGTGAGAGACAGTATCCGAGAACTTGCATTCGAATGCAAGAGATTTCGATTAGCAAATACTACTACTAGTGAGTGACAGTTTCCGAGAACTTGCATTCGAATGCAAGAGATTTCGATTAGCGAATACTACTACCAGTGAGTGACAGTATCCGAATTATTGCATTCGATTGCATGAGATTTCGATTAGCGAATACTACTACTAGTGAGTGACAGTATCCGAATTATTGCATTCGAATGTATGAAATTTCGATTAGCGAATACTACTACTAGTGAGTGACAGTATCCGAATTATTGCATTCGAATGCATGAGATTTCGATTAGGGAGAACAAGTAGTATTGAGTGACAGTATCCGAGAACTTGCATTCAAATGCATGAGATTTCGATTAGCGAATACTATTACTAGTGAGTGACAGTATCCGAGAACTTGCATTCGAATGCAAGAGATTTCGATTAGCAAATACTACTACTAGTGAGTGACAGTTTCCGAGAACTTGCATTCGAATGCAAGAGATTTCGATTAGCGAATACTACTACCAGTGAGTGACAGTATCCGAATTATTGCATTCGAATGCATGAGATTTCGATTAGCGAATACTACTACTAGTGAGTGACAGTATCCGAATTATTGCATTCGAATGTATGAAATTTCGATTAGCGAATACTACTACTAGTGAGTGACAGTATCCGAG
Organism: Tenodera sinensis; assembly: GCA_030765045.1. NCBI lineage: Eukaryota > Metazoa > Arthropoda > Insecta > Mantodea > Mantidae > Tenodera > Tenodera sinensis. The sequence goes on from JAUKNM010000016.1 coordinate 2,661,095, forward strand.
AACTTGCATTCGAATGCATGAGATTTCGATTAGCGAATACTACTACTAGTGAGTGACAGTATCCGAGAAACTGCATTCGAATGCATGAGATTTCGATTAGCGAATACTACTACTAGTGAGTGACAGTATCCGAGAACTTGCATTCGAATGCAAGAGATTTCGATTACTCAATACTACTGCTAGTGAGTGACACTATCCGAGAACTTGCATTCGAATGCATAAGATTTCGATTAGCGAATACTACTACTAGTGAGTGGCGGTATCCGAGAACATGCATTCGAATGCGTGAGATTTGGATTAGCGAATACTACTACTAGTGAGTGACAGTATCCGAATTATTGCATTCGAATGCAAGAGATTTCGATTAGCGAATACTACTACTAGTGAGTGAAAGTATCCGAGAACATGCATTCGAATGCAAGAGATTTCGATTAGCGAATACTACTACTAGTGAGTGATAGTATCGGAGAACTTGCATTCGAATGCAAGAGATTTCGATTAGCGAATACTACTACTAGTGAGTGACAGTATCCGAGAACTTGCATTCGAATGCAAGAGATTTCGATTACTCAATACTACTACTAGTGAGTGATTGTATCCGAGAACTTGCATTCGAATGCATGAAATTTCGATTGGCGAATACTACTACTAGTGAGTGACAGTATCCAAGAACTTGCATTCGAATGCATGAAATTTCGATTAGCGAATACTACTACTAGTGAGTGACAGTATCCAAGAACTTGCATTCGAATGCATGGGATTTCGATTAGCGAATACTACTACTAGTGAGTGACAGTATCCGAGAACTTGCATTCGAATGCATGAAATTTCGATTAGCGAATACTACCACTAGTGAGTGACAGTATCCGAATTATTGCATTCGAATGCAAGAGATTTCGATTAGCGAATGCTACTACTAGTGAGTGACAGTATCCGAGAAATTGCATTCGAAAGCAAGAGATTTCGATTAGCGAACACTACTGCTAGTGAGTGACAGTATCCGAAAACTTGCATTCGAATGCAAGAGATTTCGATTAGCCAATACTACTACTAGTGTGTGACAGTATCCGAGAACTTGCATTCGAATGCAAGACATTTCGATTAGCGAATACTACTACTAGTGAGTGACAGTATCCGAGAACTTGCATTCGAATGCAAGAGATTTCGATTAGTGAATACTACTACTAGTGAGTGAGAGTATCCGAGAACTTGCATTCGAAAGCATGAGACTTCGATTAGCGAATACTACTACTAGTGAGTGACAGTTTCCGAGAACTTGCATTATAATGCAAGAGATTTCGATTAGCAAATACTACTACTAGTGAGTGACAGTTTCCGAGAACTCGCATTCGAATGCAAGAGACTTCGATTAGCGAATACTACTACCAGTGAGTGACAGTATCCGAGAACTTGCATTCGAATGCAAGAGATTTCGATTAGCAAATACTACTACTAGTGAGTGACAGTTTCCGAGAACTTGCATTCGAATGCAAGAGATTTCGATTAGCGAATGCTACTACTAGTGAGTGACAGTATCGGAGAACTTGCATTCGAATGCAAGAGATTTCGATTAGCAAATACTACTACTAGTGAGTGACAGTATCCGAGAACTTGCGTTCGAATGCAAGATATTTCGATTACCGAATACTACTACTAGTGAGTGACAGTATCCGAATTATTGCATTTGAATGCATGAGATTTCGATTAGCGAATACTACTACTAGTGAGTGACAGTATCCAAATTATTGCATTCGAATGCATGAAATTTCGATTAGCGAATACTACTACTAGTGAGTGACAGTATCCGAATTATTGCACTCGAATGCAAGAAATTTCGATTAGCGAATACTACTACTAGTGAGTGACAGTATCAGAGAACTTGCATTCGAATGCATGAGATTTCAATTAGCGAATACTACTACTAGTGAGTGACAGTATCCGAGAACTTGCATTCGAATGCATGAGATTTCGATTAGCGAATACTACTACTAGTGTGTGACAGTATTCGAGAACTTGCATTCGAATGCATGAGATTTCGGTTAGCGAATACTACTACTAGTGAGTGACAGTATCCCAATTATTGCATTCGAATGCAAGAGATTTCGATTAGCGAATACTACTACTAGTGAGTGACAGTATCCGAGAACTTGCATTCGAATGCATGAGATTTCGATTAGCGAATACTACCACTAGTGAGTGACAGTATCCGAGAACTTGCATTCGAATGAAAGAGATTTCGATTACCGAATACTACTACTAGTGAGTGACAGTATCCGAATTATTGCATTCGAATGCAAGAGATTTGGATTAGCGAATACTACTACTAGTGAGTGACAGTATCCGAATTATTGCATTCGAATGCAAGAGATTTCGATTAGCGAATACTATTACTAGTGAGTGACAGTATCCGAGAACTTGCATTCGAATGCAAGAGATTTCGATTAGCAAATACTACTACTAGTGAGTGACAGTTTCCGAGAACTTGCATTCGAATGCAAGAGATTTCGATTAGCGAATACTACTACCAGTGAGTGACAGTATCCGAATTATTGCATTCGAATGCATGAGATTTCGATTAGCGAATACTACTACTAGTGAGTGACAGTATCCGAATTATTGCATTCGAATGTATGAAATTTCGATTAGCGAATACTACTACTAGTGAGTGACAGTATCCGAATTATTGCATTCGAATGCATGAGATTTAGATTAGGGAGAACAAGTAAAATTGAGTGACAGTATCCGAGAACTTGCATTCGAATGCATGAGATTTCGATTAGCGAATACTACTACTAGTGAGTGACAGTATCCGAGAACTTGCATTCGCATGCATGAGATTTCGGTTAGAGAATACTACTACTAGTGAGTGACAGGATCCGCATTATTGCATTCGAATGCAAGAGATTTCGATTAGCGAATACTATTACTAGTGAGTGACAGTATCCGAGAACTTGCATTCGAATGCAAGAGATTTCTATTAGCAAATACTACTACTAGTGAGTGACAGTTTCCGAGAACTTGCATTCGAATGCAAGAGATTTCGATTAGCGAATACTACTACCAGTGAGTGACAGTATCCGAATTATTGCATTCGAATGCATGAGATTTCGATTAGCGAATACTACTACTAGTGAGTGACAGTATCCGAATTATTGCATTCGAATGCATGAGATTTCGATTAGGGAGAACAAGTAGTATTGAGTGACAGTATCCGAGAACTTGAATTCGAATGCATGAGATTTCGATTAGCGAATACTACTACTAGTGAGTGACAGTATCCGAGAACCTGCATTCGAATGCATGAGATTTCGATTAGCGAATACTACTACTAGTGAGTGATAGTATCCGAGAACTTGCGTTCGAATGCATGAGATTTCGATTAGCGAATACTACTACTAGTGAGTGACAGTATCCGAGAACTTGCATTCGAATGCAAGAGATTTCGATTACTCAATACTACTGCTAGTGAGTGACAGTATCCGAGAACTTGCATTCGAATGCATGAGATTTCGATTAGCGAATACTACTACTAGTGAGTGACGGTATCCGAGAACTTGCATTCGAATGCGTGAGATTTCGATTAGCGAATACTACTACTAGTGAGTGACAGTATCCGAATTATTGCATTCGAATGCAAGAGATTTCGATTAGCGAATACTACTACTAATGAGTGACAGTATCCGAGAACTTGCATTCGAATGCAAGAGATTTCGATTAGCGAATACTACTACTAGTGAGTGATAGTATCCGAGAACTTGCATTCGAATGCAAGAGATTTCGATTAGCGAATACTACTACTAGTGAGTGACAGTATCCGAGAACTTGCATTCGAATGCAAGAGATTTCGATAAGCGAATACTACTACTAGTGAGTGACAGTATCCGAGAACTTGCATTCGAATGCAAGAGATTTCGATTACTCAATACTACTACTAGTGAGTGATTGTATCCGAGAACTTGCATTCGAATGCATGAAATTTCGATTAGCGAATACTACTACTAGTGAGTGACAGTATCCAAGAACTTGCATTCGAATGCATGAAATTTCGATTAGCGAATACTACTACTAGTGAGTGACAGTATCCAAGAACTTGCATTCCAATGCAAGAGATTTCGATTAGCGAATACTACTACCAGTGAGTGACAGTATCCGAATTATTGCATTCGAATGCATGAGATTTCGATTAGCGAATACTACTACTAGTGAGTGACAGTATCCGAATTATTGCATTCGAATGTATGCAATTTCGATTAGCGAATACTACTACTAGTGAGTGACAGTATCCGAATTATTGCATTCGAATGCATGAGATTTCGATTAGGGAGAACAAGTAGTATTGAGTGACAGTATCCGAGAACTTGCATTCGAATGCATGAGATTTCGATTAGCGAATACTACTACTAGTGAGTGACAGTATCCGAGAACCTGCATTCGAATGCATGAGACTTCGATTAGCGAATACTACTACTAGTGAGTGACAGTATCCGAGAACTTGCATTCGAATGCAAGAGATTTCGATTACTCAATACTACTGCTAGTGAGTGACAGTATCCGAGAACTTGCATTCGAATGCATAAGATTTCGATTAGCGAATACTACTACTAGTGAGTGACGGTATCCGAGAACTTGCATTCGAATGCGTGAGATTTCGATTAGCGAATACTACTACTAGTGAGTGACAGTATCCGAATTATTGCATTCGAATGCAAGAGATTTCGATTAGCGAATACTACTACTAGTGAGTGAAAGTATCCGAGAACTTGCATTCGAATGCAAGAGATTTCGATTAGCGAATACTACTACTAGTGAGTGATAGTATCGGAGAACTTGCATTCGAATGCAAGAGATTTCGATTAGCGAATACTACTACTAGTGAGTGACAGTATCCGAGAACTTGCATTCGAATGCAAGAGATTTCGATTACTCAATACTACTACTAGTGAGTGATTGTATCCGAGAACTTGCATTCGAATGCATGAAATTTCGATTAGCGAATACTACTAATAGTGAGTGACAGTATCCAAGAACTTGCATTCGAATGCATGAAATTTCGATCAGCGAATACTACTACTAGTGAGTGACAGTATCCAAGATCTTGCATTCGAATGCATGGGATTTCGATTAGCGAATACTACTACTAGTGAGTGACAGTATCCGAGAACTTGCATTCGAATGCATGAAATTTCGATTAGCGAATACTACCACTAGTGAGTGACAGTAACCGAATTATTGCATTCGAATGCAAGAGATTTCGATTAGCGAATACTACTACTAGTGAGTGACAGTATCCGAGAAATTGCATTCGAAAGCAAGAGATTTCGATTAGCGAACACTACTGCTAGTGAGTGACAGTATCCGAGAACTTGCATTCGAATGCAAGAGATTTCGATTTGCCAATACTACTACTAGTGTGTGACAGTATCCGAGAACTTGCATTCGAATGCAAGACATTTCGATTAGCGAATACTACTACTAGTGAGTGACAGTATCCGAGAACTTGCATTCGAATGCAAGAGATTTCGATTAGTGAATACTACTACTAGTGAGTGAGAGTATCCGAGAACTTGCATTCGAAAGCATGAGACTTCGATTAGCGAATACTACTACTAGTGAGTGACAGTTTCCGAGAACTTGCATTATAATGCAAGAGATTTCGATTAGCAAATACTACTACTAGTGAGTGACAGTTTCCGAGAACTTGCATTCGAATGCAAGAGATTTCGATTAGCGAATACTACTACTTGTGAGTGACAGATTCCGAGAACTCGCATTCGAATGCAAGAGACTTCGATTAGCGACTACTACTACTACTAGTGAGTGACAGTATCCGAGTACTTGCATTCGAATGCAAGAGATTTCGATTAGCAAATACTACTACTAGTGAGTGACAGTTTCCGAGAACTTGCATTCGAATGCAAGAGATTTCGATTAGCGAATGCTACTACTAGTGAGTGACAGTATCGGAGAACTTGCATTCGAATGCAAGAGATTTCGATTAGCAAATACTACTACTAGTGAGTGACAGTATCCGAGAACTTGCGTTCGAATGCAAGATATTTCGATTACCGAATACTACTACTAGTGAGTGACAGTATCCGAATTATTGCATTTGAATGCATGAGATTTCGATTAGCGAATACTACTACTAGTGAGTGACAGTATCCAAATTATTGCATTCGAATGCATGAAATTTCGATTAGCGAATACTACTACTAGTGAGTGACAGTATCCGAATTATTGCACTCGAATGCAAGAAATTTCGATTAGCGAATACTACTACTAGTGAGTGACAGTATCAGAGAACTTGCATTCGAATGCATGAGATTTCAATTAGCGAATACTACTACTAGTGAGTGACAGTATCCGAGAACTTGCATTCGAATGCATGAGATTTCGATTAGCGAATACTACTACTAGTGTGTGACAGTATTCGAGAACTTGCATTCGAATGCATGAGATTTCGGTTAGCGAATACTACTACTAGTGAGTGACAGTATCCCAATTATTGCATTCGAATGCAAGAGATTTCGATTAGCGAATACTACTACTAGTGAGTGACAGTATCCGAGAACTTGCATTCGAATGCATGAGATTTCGATTAGCGAATACTACCACTAGTGAGTGACAGTATCCGAGAACTTGCATTCGAATGAAAGAGATTTCGATTACCGAATACTACTACTAGTGAGTGACAGTATCCGAATTATTGCATTCGAATGCAAGAGATTTGGATTAGCGAATACTACTACTAGTGAGTGACAGTATCCGAATTATTGCATTCGAATGCAAGAGATTTCGATTAGCGAATACTATTACTAGTGAGTGACAGTATCCGAGAACTTGCATTCGAATGCAAGAGATTTCGATTAGCAAATACTACTACTAGTGAGTGACAGTTTCCGAGAACTTGCATTCGAATGCAAGAGATTTCGATTAGCGAATACTACTACTAGTGAGTGACAGTATCCGAATTATTGCATTCGAATGTATGAAATTTCGATTAGCGAATACTACTACTAGTGAGTGACAGTATCCGAATTATTGCATTCGAATGCATGAGATTTAGATTAGGGAGAACAAGTAGTATTGAGTGACAGTATCCGAGAACTTGCATTCGAATGCATGAGATTTCGATTAGCGAATACTACTACTAGTGAGTGACAGTATCCGAGAACTTGCATTCGCATGCATGAGATTTCGGTTAGAGAATACTACTACTAGTGAGTGACAGTATCCGCATTATTGCATTCGAATGCAAGAGATTTCGATTAGCGAATACTATTACTAGTGAGTGACAGTATCCGAGAACTTGCATTCGAATGCAAGAGATTTCTATTAGCAAATACTACTACTAGTGAGTGACAGTTTCCGAGAACTTGCATTCGAATGCAAGAGATTTCGATTAGCGAATACTACTACCAGTGAGTGACAGTATCCGAATTATTGCATTCGAATGCATGAGATTTCGATTAGCGAATACTACTACTAGTGAGTGACAGTATCCGAATTATTGCATTCGAATGCATGAGATTTCGATTAGGGAGAACAAGTAGTATTGAGTGACAGTATCCGAGAACTTGCATTCGAATGCATGAGATTTCGATTAGCGAATACTACTACTAGTGAGTGACAGTATCCGAGAACCTGCATTCGAATGCATGAGATTTCGATTAGCGAATACTACTACTAGTGAGTGACGGTATCCGAGAACTTGCATTCGAATGCGTGAGATTTCGATTAGCGAATACTACTACTAGTGAGTGACAGTATCCGAATTATTGCATTCGAATGCAAGAGATTTCGATTAGCGAATACTACTACTAGTGAGTGACAGTATCCGAGAACTTGCATTCGAATGCATGAGATTTCGATTAGCGAATACTACTACTAGTGAGTGACGGTATCCGAGAACTTGCATTCGAATGCGTGAGATTTCGATTAGCGAATACTACTACTAGTGAGTGACAGTATCCGAGAACTTGCATTCGAATGCAAGAGATTTCGATTACTCAATACTACTACTAGTGAGTGATTGTATCCGAGAACTTGCATTCGAATGCATGAAATTTCGATTAGCGAATACTACTACTAGTGAGTGACAGTATCCAAGAACTTGTATTCGAATGCATGAAATTTCGATTAGCGAATACTACTACTAGTGAGTGACAGTATCCAAGAACTTGCATTCGAATGCATGGGATTTCGATTAGCGAATACTACTACTAGTGAGTGACAGTATCCGAGAACTTGCATTCGAATGCATGAAATTTCGATTAGCGAATACTACCACTAGTGAGTGACAGTATCCGAATAATTTCATTCGAATGCAAGAGATTTCGATTAGCGAATACTACCACTAGTGAGTGACAGTATCCGAGAACTTGCATTCGAATGCAAGAGATTTCGATTAGCGAACACTACTGCTAGTGAGTGACAGTATCCGAATAATTTCATTCGAATGCAAGAGATTTCGATTAGCGAATACTACCACTAGTGAGTGACAGTATCCGAGAACTTGCATTCGAATGCATGGGATTTCGATTAGCGAATACTAATACTAGTGGGTGACAGTATCCGAGAACTTGCATTCGAATGCATGAAATTTCGATTAGCGAATACTACCACTAGTGAGTGACAGTATCCGAATAATTTCATTCGAATGCAAGAGATTTCGATTAGCGAATACTACCACTAGTGAGTGACAGTATCCGAGAACTTGCATTCGAATGCAAGAGATTTCGATTAGCCAATACTACTACTAGTGTGTGACAGTATCCGAGAACTTGCATTCGAATGCAAGAGATTTCGATTAGCGAATACTACTACTAGTGAGTGACAGTATCCGAGAACTTGCATTCGAATGCAAGAGATTTCGATTAGTGAATACTACTACTAGTGAGTGAGAGTATCCGAGAACTTGCATTCGAAAGCATGAGACTTCGATTAGCGAATACTACTACTAGTGAGTGACAGTTTCCGAGAACTTGCATTATAATGCAAGAGATTTCGATTAGCAAATACTACTACTAGTGAGTGACAGTTTCCGAGAACTTGCATTCGAATGCAAGAGATTTCGATTAGCGAATACTACTACTTGTGAGTGACAGATTCCGAGAATTCGCATTCGAATGCAAGAGATTTCGATTAGCGAATACTACTACTAGTGAGTGACAGTATCCGAGAACTTGCATTCGAATGCAAGAGATTTCGATTAGCAAATACTACTACTAGTGAGTGACAGTATCCGAGAACTTGCGTTCGAATGCAAGATATTTCGATTACCGAATACTACTACTAGTGAGTGACAGTATCCGAATTATTGCATTTGAATGCATGAGATTTCGATTAGCGAATACTACTACTAGTGAGTGACAGTATCCGAATTATTGCACTCGAATGCAAGAAATTTCGATTAGCGAATACTACTACTAGTGAGTGACAGTATCAGAGAACTTGCATTCGAATGCATGAGATTTCAATTAGCGAATACTACTACTAGTGAGTGACAGTATCCGAGAACTTGCATTCGAATGCATGAGATTTCGATTAGCGAATACTACTACTAGTGTGTGACAGTATTCGAGAACTTGCATTCGAATGCATGAGATTTCGGTTAGCGAATACTACTACTAGTGAGTGACAGTATCCCAATTATTGCATTCGAATGCAAGAGATTTCGATTAGCGAATACTACTACTAGTGAGTGACAGTATCCGAGAACTTGCATTCGAATGCATGAGATTTCGATTAGCGAATACTACCACTAGTGAGTGACAGTTTCCGAGAACTTGCATTCGAATGCAAGAGATTTCGATTAGCGAATACTACTACCAGTGAGTGACAGTATCCGAATTATTGCATTCGAATGCATGAGATTTCGATTAGCGAATACTACTACTAGTGAGTGACAGTATCCGAATTATTGCATTCGAATGTATGAAATTTCGATTAGCGAATACTACTACTATTGAGTGACAGTATCAGAATTATTGCATTCGAATGCATGAGATTTCGATTAGGGAGAACAAGTAGTATTGAGTGACAGTATCCGAGAACTTGCATTCGCATGCATGAGATTTCGGTTAGAGATTACTACTACTAGTGAGTGACAGTATCAGCATTATTGCATTCGAATGCAAGAGATTTCGATTAGCGAATACTATTACTAGTGAGTGACAGTATCCGAGAACTTGCATTCGAATGCAAGAGATTTCGATTACTCAATACTACTACTAGTGAGTGATTGTATCCGAGAACTTGCATTCGAAAGCATGAAATTTCGATTAGCGAATACTACTACTAGTGAGTGACAGTATCCAAGAACTTGCATTCGAATGCATGAAATTTCGATTAGCGAATACTACTACTAGTGAGTGACAGTATCCAAGAACTTGCATTCGAATGCATGGGATTTCGATTAGCGAATACTACTACTAGTGAGTGACAGTATCCGAGAACTTGCATTCGAATGCATGAAATTTCGATTAGCGAATACTACCACTAGTGAGTGACAGTATCCGAATAATTGCATTCGAATGCAAGAGATTTCGATTAGCGAATACTACCACTAGTGAGTGACAGTATCCGAGAACTTGCATTCGAATGCAAGAGATTTCGATTAGCGAACACTACTGCTAGTGAGTGACAGTATCCGAGAACTTGCATTCGAATGCAAGAGATTTCGATTAGCCAACACTACTACTAGTGTGTGACAGTATCCGAGAACTTGCATTCGAATGCAAGAGATTTCGATTAGCGAATACTACTACTAGTGAGTGACAGTATCCGAGAACTTGCATTCGAATGCAAGAGATTTCGATTAGTGAAAACTACTACTAGTGAGTGAGAGTATCCGAGAACTTGCATTCGAAAGCATGAGACTTCGATTAGCGAATACTACTACTAGTGAGTGACAGTTTCCGAGAACTTGCATTATAATGCAAGAGATTTCGATTAGCAAATACTACTACTAGTGAGTGACAGTTTCCGAGAACTTGCATTCGAATGCAAGAGATTTCGATTAGCGAATACTACTACTTGTGAGTGACAGATTCCGAGAACTCGCATTCGAATGCAAGAGATTTCGATTAGCGAATACTACTACTAGTGAGTGACAGTATCCGAGAACTTGCATTCGAATGCAAGAGATTTCGATTAGCAAATACTACTACTAGTGAGTGACAGTTTCCGAGAACTTGCATTCGAATACAAGAGATTTCGATTAGCGAATGCTACTACTAGTGAGTGACAGTATCCGAGAACTTGCATTCGAATGCAAGAGATTTCGATTAGCAAATACTACTACTAGTGAGTGACAGTATCCGAGAACTTGCGTTCGAATGCAAGATATTTCGATTACCGAATACTACTACTAGTGAGTGACAGTATCCGAATTATTGCATTTGAATGCATGAGATTTCGATTAGCGAATACTACTACTAGTGAGTGACAGTATCCAAATTATTGCATTCGAATGCATGAAATTTCGATTAGCGAATACTACTACTAGTGAGTGACAGTATCCGAATTATTGCACTCGAATGCACGAAATTTCGATTAGCGAATACTACTACTAGTGAGTGACAGTATCAGAGAACTTGCATTCGAATGCATGAGATTTCAATTAGCGAATACTACTACTAGTGAGTGACAGTATCCGAGAACTTGCATTCGAATGCATGAGATTTCGATTAGCGAATACTACTACTAGTGTGTGACAGTATTCGAGAACTTGCATTCGAATGCATGAGATTTCGGTTAGCGAATACTACTACTAGTGAGTGACAGTATCCCAATTATTGCATTCGAATGCAAGAGATTTCGATTAGCGAATACTACTACCAGTGAGTGACAGTATCCGAGAACTTGCATTCGAATGAAAGAGATTTCGATTAGCGAATACTACTACAAGTGAGTGACAGTATCCGAATTATTGCATTCGAATGCAAGAGATTTGGATTAGCGAATACTACTACTTGTGAGTGACAGTATCCGAATTATTGCATTCGAATGCAAGAGATTTCGATTAGCGAATACTATTACTAGTGAGTGACAGTATCCGAGAACTTGCATTCGAATGCAAGAGATTTCGATTAGCAAATACTACTACTAGTGAATGACAGTTTCCGAGAACTTGCATTCGAATGCAAGAGATTTCGATTAGCGAATACTACTACCAGTGAGTGACAGTATCCGAATTATTGCATTCGAATGCATGAAATTTCGATTAGCGAATACTACTACTAGTGAGTGACAGTATCCGAATTATGGCATTCGAATGTATGAAATTTCGATTAGCGAATACTACCACTAGTGAGTGACAGTATCCGAATTATTGCATTCGAATGCATGAGATTTCGATTAGGGAGAACAAGTAGTATTGAGTGACAGTATCCGAGAACTTGCATTCGAATGCATGAGATTTCGATTAGCGAATACTACTACTAGTGAGTGACAGTATCCGAGAACTTGCATTCGCATGCATGAGATTTCGGTTAGAGAATACTACTACTAGTGAGTGACAGTATCCGCATTATTGCATTCGAATGCAAGAGATTTCGATTAGCGAATACTATTACTAGTGAGTGACAGTATCCGAGAACTTGCATTCGAATGCAAGAGATTTCTATTAGCAAATACTACTACTAGTGAGTGACAGTTTCCGAGAACTTGCATTCGAATGCAAGAGATTTCGATTAGCGAATACTACTACCAGTGAGTGACAGTACCCGTATTATTGCATTCGAATGCATGAGATTTCGATTAGCGAATACTACTACTAGTGAGTGACAGTATCCGAATTATTGCATTCGAATGTATGAAATTTCGATTAGCGAATACTACTACTAGTGAGTGACAGTATCCGAATTATTGCATTCGAATGCATGAGATTTCGATTAGGGAGAACAAGTAGTATTGAGTGACAGTATCCGAGAACTTGCATTCGAATGCATGAGATTTCGATTAGCGAATACTACTACTAGTGAGTGACAGTATCCGAGAACCTGCATTCGAATGCATGAGGTTTCGATTAGCGAATACTACTACTAGAGAGTGATAGTATCCGAGAACTTGCGTTCGAATGCATGAGATTTCGATTAGCGAATACTACTACTAGTGAGTGACAGTATCCGAGAACTTGCATTCGAATGCAAGAGATTTCGATTACTCAATACTACTGCTAGTGAGTGACAGTATCCGAGAACTTGCATTCGAATGCATGGGATTTCGATTAGCGAATACTACTACTAGTGAGTGACGGTATCCGAGAACTTGCATTCGAATGCGTGAGATTTCGATTAGCGAATACTACTACTAGTGAGTGACAGTATCCGAGAACTTGCATTCGAATGCAAGAGATTTCGATTAGCGAATACTACTACTAGTGAGTGATAGTATCCGAGAACTTGCATTCGAATGCAAGAGATTTCGATTAGCGAATACTACTACTAGTGAGTGACAGTATCCGAGAACTTGCATTCGAATGCAAGAGATTTCGATAAGCGAATACTACTACTAGTGAGTGACAGTATCCGAGAACTTGCATTCGCATGCATGAGATTTCGGTTAGAGAATACTACTACTAGTGAGTTACAGTATCCGCATTATTGCATTCGAATGCAAGAGATTTCGATTAGCGAATACTATTACTAGTGAGTGACAGTATCCGAGAACTTGCATTCGAATGCAAGAGATTTCTATTAGCAAATACTACTACTAGTGAGTGACAGTTTCCGAGAACTTGCATTCGAATGCAAGAGATTTCGATTAGCGAATACTACTACCAGTGAGTGACAGTATCCGAATTATTGCATTCGAATGCATGAGATTTCGATTAGCGAATACTACTACTAGTGAGTGACAGTATCCGAATTATTGCATTCGAATGCATGAGATTTCGATTAGGGAGAACAAGTAGTATTGAGTGACAGTATCCGAGAACTTACATTCGAATGCATGAGATTTCGATTAGCGAATACTACTACTAGTGAGTGACAGTATCCGAGAACCTGCATTCGAATGCATGAGATTTCGATTAGCGAATACTACTACTAGTGAGTGATAGTATCCGAGAACTTGCGTTCGAATGCATGAGATTTCGATTAGCGAATACTACTACTAGTGAGTGACAGTATCCGAGAACTTGCATTCGAATGCAAGAGATTTCGATTACTCAATACTACTGCTAGTGAGTGACAGTATCCGAGAACTTGCATTCGAATGCATGAGATTTCGATTAGCAAATACTACTACTAGTGAGTGACGGTATCCGAGAACTTGCATTCGAATGCGTGAGATTTCGATTAGCGAATACTACTACTAGTGAGTGACAGTATCCGAATTATTGCATTCGAATGCAAGAGATTTCGATTAGCGAATACTACTACTAGTGAGTGACAGTATCCGAGAACTTGCATTCGAATGCAAGAGATTTCGATTAGCGAATACTACTACTAGTGAGTGATAGTATCCGAGAACTTGCATTCGAATGCAAGAGATTTCGATTAGCGAATACTACTACTAGTGAGTGACAGTATCCGAGAACTTGCATTCGAATGCAAGAGATTTCGATAAGCGAATACTACTACTAGTGAGTGACAGTATCCGAGAACTTGCATTCGAATGCAAGAGATTTCGATTACTCAATACTACTACTAGTGAGTGATTGTATCCGAGAACTTGCATTCGAATGCATGAGATTTCGATTAGCGAATACTACTACTAGTGAGTGATAGTATCCGAGAACTTGCGTTCGAATGCATGAGATTTCGATTAGCGAATACTACTACTAGTGAGTGACAGTATCCGAGAACTTGCATTCGAATGCAAGAGATTTCGATTACTCAATACTACTGCTAGTGAGTGACAGTATCCGAGAACTTGCATTCGAATGCATGAGATTTCGATTAGCAAATACTACTACTAGTGAGTGACGGTATCCGAGAACTTGCATTCGAATGCGTGAGATTTCGATTAGCGAATACTACTACTAGTGAGTGACAGTATCCGAATTATTGCATTCGAATGCAAGAGATTTCGATTAGCGAATACTACTACTAGTGAGTGACAGTATCCGAGAACTTGCATTCGAATGCAAGAGATTTCGATTAGCGAATACTACTACTAGTGAGTGATAGTATCCGAGAACTTGCATTCGAATGCAAGAGATTTCGATTAGCGAATACTACTACTAGTGAGTGACAGTATCCGAGAACTTGCATTCGAATGCAAGAGATTTCGATAAGCGAATACTACTACTAGTGAGTGACAGTATCCGAGAACTTGCATTCGAATGCAAGAGATTTCGATTACTCAATACTACTACTAGTGAGTGATTGTATCCGAGAACTTGCATTCGAATGCATGAAATTTCGATTAGCGAATACTACTACTAGTGAGTGACAGTATCCAAGAACTTGCATTCGAATGCATGAAATTTCGATTAGCGAATACTACTACTAGTGAGTGACAGTATCCAAGAACTTGCATTCGAATGCATGGGATTTCGATTAGCGAATACTACTACTAGTGAGTGACAGTATCCGAGAACTTGCATTCGAATGCATGAAATTTCGATTAGCGAATACTACCACTAGTGAGTGACAGTATCCGGATAATTTCATTCGAATGCAAGAGATTTCGATTAGCGAATACTACCACTAGTGAGTGACAGTATCCGAGAACTTGCATTCGAATGCAAGAGATTTCGATTAGCGAACACTACTGCTAGTGAGTGACAGTATCCGAGAACTTGCATTCGAATGCAAGAGATTTCGATTAGCCAATACTACTACTAGTGTGTGACAGTATCCGAGAACTTGCATTCGAATGCAAGAGATTTCGATTAGCGAATACTACTACTAGTGAGTGACAGTATCCGAGAACTTGCATTCGAATGCAAGAGATTTCGATTAGTGAATACTACTACTAGTGAGTGAGAGTATCCGAGAACTTGCATTCGAAAGCATGAGACTTCGATTAGCGAATACTACTACTAGTGAGTGACAGTTTCCGAGAACTTGCATTATAATGCAAGAGATTTCGATTAGCAAATACTACTACTAGTGAGTGACAGTTTCCGAGAACTTGCATTCGAATGCAAGAGATTTCGATTAGCGAATAGTACTACTTGTGAGTGACAGATTCCGAGAACTCGCATTCGAATGCAAGAGATTTCGATTAGCGAATACTACTACTAGTGAGTGACAGTATCCGAGAACTTGCATTCGAATGCAAGAGATTTCGATTAGCGAATGCTACTACTAGTGAGTGACAGTATCCGAATTATTGCATTCGAATGCATGAGATTTCGATTAGCGAATACTACTACTAGTGAGTGACAGTATCCGAGAACTTGCATTCGAATGAAAGAGATTTCGATTAGCCTAAACTACTACTAGTGAGTGACAGTATGCGAATTATTGCATTCGAATGCAAGAGATTTGGATTAGCGAATACTACTACTAGTGAGTGACAGTATCCGAATTATTGCATTCGAATGCAAGAGACTTCGATTAGCGAATACTATTACTAGTGAGTGACAGTATCCGAGAACTTGCATTCGAATGCAACAGATTTCGATTAGCAAA
Organism: Tenodera sinensis; assembly: GCA_030765045.1. NCBI lineage: Eukaryota > Metazoa > Arthropoda > Insecta > Mantodea > Mantidae > Tenodera > Tenodera sinensis. Next base: position 2,677,684 of record JAUKNM010000016.1, read on the forward strand.
TAGTACTACTAGTGAGTGACAGTTTCCGAGAACTTGCATTCGAATGCAAGAGATTTCGATTAGCGAATACTACTACCAGTGAGTGACAGTATCCGAATTATTGCATTCGAATGCATGAGATTTCGATTAGCGAATACTACTACTAGTGAGTGACAGTATCCGAATTATTGCATTCGAATGTATGAAATTTCGATTAGCGAATACTACTACTATTGAGTGACAGTATCAGAATTATTGCATTCGAATGCATGAGATTTCGATTAGGGAGAACAAGTAGTATTGAGTGACAGTATCCGAGAACTTGCATTCGAATGCATGAGATTTCGATTAGCGAATACTACTACTAGTGAGTGACAGTATCCGAGAACTTGCATTCGCATGCATGAGATTTCGGTTAGAGAATACTACTACTAGTGAGTGACAGTATCAGCATTATTGCATTCGAATGCAAGAGATTTCGATTAGCGAATACTATTACTAGTGAGTGACAGTATCCGAGAACTTGCATTCGAATGCAAGAGATTTCGATTACTCAATACTACTACTAGTGAGTGATTGTATCCGAGAACTTGCATTCGAATGCATGAAATTTCGATTAGCGAATACTACTACTAGTGAGTGACAGTATCCAAGAACTTGCATTCGAATGCATGAAATTTCGATTAGCGAATACTACTACTAGTGAGTGACAGTATCCAAGAACTTGCATTCGAATGCATGGGATTTCGATTAGCGAATACTACTACTAGTGAGTGACAGTATCCGAGAACTTGCATTCGAATGCATGAAATTTCGATTAGCGAATACTACCACTAGTGAGTGACAGTATCCGAATAATTGCATTCGAATGCAAGAGATTTCGATTAGCGAATACTACCACTAGTGAGTGACAGTATCCGAGAACTTGCATTCGAATGCAAGAGATTTCGATTAGCGAACACTACTGCTAGTGAGTGACAGTATCCGAGAACTTGCATTCGAATGCAAGAGATTTCGATTAGCCAACACTACTACTAGTGTGTGACAGTATCCGAGAACTTGCATTCGAATGCAAGAGATTTCGATTAGCGAATACTACTACTAGTGAGTGACAGTATCCGAGAACTTGCATTCGAATGCAAGAGATTTCGATTAGTGAAAACTACTACTAGTGAGTGAGAGTATCCGAGAACTTGCATTCGAAAGCATGAGACTTCGATTAGCGAATACTACTACTAGTGAGTGACAGTTTCCGAGAACTTGCATTATAATGCAAGAGATTTCGATTAGCAAATACTACTACTAGTGAGTGACAGTTTCCGAGAACTTGCATTCGAATGCAAGAGATTTCGATTAGCGAATACTACTACTTGTGAGTGACAGATTCCGAGAACTCGCATTCGAATGCAAGAGATTTCGATTAGCGAATACTACTACTAGTGAGTGACAGTATCCGAGAACTTGCATTCGAATGCAAGAGATTTCGATTAGCAAATACTACTACTAGTGAGTGACAGTTTCCGAGAACTTGCATTCGAATACAAGAGATTTCGATTAGCGAATGCTACTACTAGTGAGTGACAGTATCCGAGAACTTGCATTCGAATGCAAGAGATTTCGATTAGCAAATACTACTACTAGTGAGTGACAGTATCCGAGAACTTGCGTTCGAATGCAAGATATTTCGATTACCGAATACTACTACTAGTGAGTGACAGTATCCGAATTATTGCATTTGAATGCATGAGATTTCGATTAGCGAATACTACTACTAGTGAGTGACAGTATCCAAATTATTGCATTCGAATGCATGAAATTTCGATTAGCGAATACTACTACTAGTGAGTGACAGTATCCGAATTATTGCACTCGAATGCACGAAATTTCGATTAGCGAATACTACTACTAGTGAGTGACAGTATCAGAGAACTTGCATTCGAATGCATGAGATTTCAATTAGCGAATACTACTACTAGTGAGTGACAGTATCCGAGAACTTGCATCCGAATGCATGAGATTTCGATTAGCGAATACTACTACTAGTGTGTGACAGTATTCGAGAACTTGCATTCGAATGCATGAGATTTCGGTTAGCGAATACTACTACTAGTGAGTGACAGTATCCCAATTATTGCATTCGAATGCAAGAGATTTCGGTTAGCGAATACTACTACCAGTGAGTGACAGTATCCGAGAACTTGCATTCGAATGCATGAGATTTCGATTAGCGAATACTACCACTAGTGAGTGACAGTATCCGAGAACTTGCATTCGAATGAAAGAGATTTCGATTAGCGAATACTACTACTAGTGAGTGACAGTATCCGAATTATTGCATTCGAATGCAAGAGATTTGGATTAGCGAATACTACTACTTGTGAGTGACAGTATCCGAATTATTGCATTCGAATGCAAGAGATTTCGATTAGCGAATACTATTACTAGTGAGTGACAGTATCCGAGAACTTGCATTCGAATGCAAGAGATTTCGATTAGCAAATACTACTACTAGTGAGTGACAGTTTCCGAGAACTTGCATTCGAATGCAAGAGATTTCGATTAGCGAATACTACTACTAGTGAGTGACAGTATCCGAATTATTGCATTCGAATGTATGAAATTTCGATTAGCGAATACTACCACTAGTGAGTGACAGTATCCGAATTATTGCATTCGAATGCATGAGATTTCGATTAGGGAGAACAAGTAGTATTGAGTGACAGTATCCGAGAACTTGCATTCGAATGCATGAGATTTCGATTAGCGAATACTACTACTAGTGAGTGACAGTATCCGAGAACTTGCATTCGCATGCATGAGATTTCGGTTAGAGAATACTACTACTAGTGAGTGACAGTATCCGCATTATTGCATTCGAATGCAAGAGATTACGATTAGCGAATACTATTACTAGTGAGTGACAGTATCCGAGAACTTGCATTCGAATGCAAGAGATTTCTATTAGCAAATACTACTACTAGTGAGTGACAGTTTCCGAGAACTTGCATTCGAATGCAAGAGATTTCGATTAGCGAATACTACTACCAGTGAGTGACAGGATCCGTATTATTGCATTCGAATGCATGAGATTTCGATTAGCGAATACTACTACTAGTGAGTGACAGTATCCGAACTATTGCATTCGAATGTATGAAATTTCGATTAGCGAATACTACTACTAGTGAGTGACAGTATCCGAATTATTGCATTCGAATGCATGAGATTTCGATTAGGGAGAACAAGTAGTATTGAGTGACAGTATCCGAGAACTTGCATTCGAATGCATGAGATTTCGATTAGCGAATACTACTACTAGTGAGTGACAGTATCCGAGAACCTGCATTCGAATGCATGAGGTTTCGATTAGCGAATACTACTACTAGTGAGTGATAGTATCCGAGAACTTGCGTTCGAATGCATGAGATTTCGATTAGCGAATACTACTACTAGTGAGTGACAGTATCCGAGAACTTGCATTCGAATGCAAGAGATTTCGATTACTCAATACTACTGCTAGTGAGTGACAGTATCCGAGAACTTGCATTCGAATGCATGGGATTTCGATTAGCGAATACTACTACTAGTGAGTGACGGTATCCGAGAACTTGCATTCGAATGCGTGAGATTTCGATTAGCGAATACTACTACTAGTGAGTGACAGTATCCGAGAACTTGCATTCGAATGCAAGAGATTTCGATTAGCGAATACTACTACTAGTGAGTGATAGTATCCGAGAACTTGCATTCGAATGCAAGAGATTTCGATTAGCGAATACTACTACTAGTGAGTGACAGTATCCGAGAACTTGCATTCGAATGCAAGAGATTTCGATAAGCGAATACTACTACTAGTGAGTGACAGTATCCGAGAACTTGCATTCGCATGCATGAGATTTCGGTTAGAGAATACTACTACTAGTGAGTGACAGTATCCGCATTATTGCATTCGAATGCAAGAGATTTCGATTAGCGAATACTATTACTAGTGAGTGACAGTATCCGAGAACTTGCATTCGAATGCAAGAGATTTCTATTAGCAAATACTACTACTAGTGAGTGACAGTTTCCGAGAACTTGCATTCGAATGCAAGAGATTTCGATTAGCGAATACTACTACCAGTGAGTGACAGTATCCGAATTATTGCATTCGAATGCATGAGATTTCGATTAGCGAATACTACTACTAGTGAGTGACAGTATCCGAATTATTGCATTCGAATGCATGAGATTTCGATTAGGGAGAACAAGTAGTATTGAGTGACAGTATCCGAGAACTTGCATTCGAATGCATGAGATTTCGATTAGCGAATACTACTACTAGTGAGTGACAGTATCCGAGAACCTGCATTCGAATGCATGAGATTTCGATTAGCGAATACTACTACTAGTGAGTGATAGTATCCGAGAACTTGCGTTCGAATGCATGAGATTTCGATTAGCGAATACTACTACTAGTGAGTGACAGTATCCGAGAACCTGCATTCGAATGCAAGAGATTTCGATTACTCAATACTACTGCTAGTGAGTGACAGTATCCGAGAACTTGCATTCGAATGCATGAGATTTCGATTAGCAAATACTACTACTAGTGAGTGACGGTATCCGAGAACTTGCATTCGAATGCGTGAGATTTCGATTAGCGAATACTACTACTAGTGAGTGACAGTATCCGAATTATTGCATTCGAATGCAAGAGATTTCGATTAGCGAATACTACTACTAGTGAGTGACAGTATCCGAGAACTTGCATTCGAATGCAAGAGATTTCGATTAGCGAATACTACTACTAGTGAGTGATAGTATCCGAGAACTTGCATTCGAATGCAAGAGATTTCGATTAGCGAATACTACTACTAGTGAGTGACAGTATCCGAGAACTTGCATTCGAATGCAAGAGATTTCGATAAGCGAATACTACTACTAGTGAGTGACAGTATCCGAGAACTTGCATTCGAATGCAAGAGATTTCGATTACTCAATACTACTACTAGTGAGTGATTGTATCCGAGAACTTGCATTCGAATGCATGAAATTTCGATTAGCGAATACTACTACTAGTGAGTGACAGTATCCAAGAACTTGCATTCGAATGCATGAAATTTCGATTAGCGAATACTACTACTAGTGAGTGACAGTATCCAAGAACTTGCATTCGAATGCATGGGATTTCGATTAGCGAATACTACTACTAGTGAGTGACAGTATCCGAGAACTTGCATTCGAATGCATGAAATTTCGATTAGCGAATACTACCACTAGTGAGTGACAGTATCCGAGAACTTGCATTCGAATGCAAGAGATTTCGATTAGCGAACACTACTGCTAGTGAGTGACAGTATCCGAGAACTTGCATTCGAATGCAAGAGATTTCGATTAGCCAATACTACTACTAGTGTGTGACAGTATCCGAGAACTTGCATTCGAATGCAAGAGATTTCGATTAGCGAATACTACTACTAGTGAGTGACAGTATCCGAGAACTTGCATTCGAATGCAAGAGATTTCGATTAGTGAATACTACTACTAGTGAGTGAGAGTATCCGAGAACTTGCATTCGAAAGCATGAGACTTCGATTAGCGAATACTACTACTAGTGAGTGACAGTTTCCGAGAACTTGCATTATAATGCAAGAGATTTCGATTAGCAAATACTACTACTAGTGAGTGACAGTTTCCGAGAACTTGCATTCGAATGCAAGAGATTTCGATTAGCGAATAGTACTACTTGTGAGTGACAGATTCCGAGAACTCGCATTCGAATGCAAGAGATTTCGATTAGCGAATACTACTACTAGTGAGTGAAAGTATCCGAGAACTTGCATTCGAATGCAAGAGATTTCGATTAGCGAATGCTACTACTAGTGAGTGACAGTATCCGAGAACTTGCATTCGAATGCAAGAGATTTCGATTAGCAAATACTACTACTAGTGAGTGACAGTATCCGAGAACTTGCGTTCGAATGCAAGATATTTCGATTACCGAATACTACTACTAGTGAGTGACAGTATTCGAGAACTTGCATTCGAATGCATGAGATTTCGGTTAGCGAATACTACTACTAGTGAGTGACAGTATCCCAATTATTGCATTCGAATGCAAGAGATTTCGATTAGCGAATACTACTACTAGTGAGTGACAGTATCCGAGAACTTGCATTCGAATGCATGAGATTTCGATTAGCGAATACTACTACTAGTGAGTGACAGTATGCGAATTATTGCATTCGAATGCAAGAGATTTGGATTAGCGAATACTACTACTAGTGAGTGACAGTATCCGAATTATTGCATTCGAATGCAAGAGACTTCGATTAGCGAATACTATTACTAGTGAGTGACAGTATCCGAGAACTTGCATTCGAATGCAAGAGATTTCGATTAGCAAATACTACTACTAGTGAGTGACAGTTTCCGAGAACTTGCATTCGAATGCAAGAGATTTCGATTAGCGAATACTACTACCAGTGAGTGACAGTATCCGAATTATTGCATTCGAATGCATGAGATTTCGATTAGCGAATACTACTACTAGTGAGTGACAGTATCCGAATTATTGCATTCGAATGTATGAAATTTCGATTAGCGAATACTACTACTATTGAGTGACAGTATCCGAATTATTGCATTCGAATGCATGAGATTTCGATTAGGGAGAACAAGTAGTATTGAGTGACAGTATCCGAGAACTTGCATTCGAATGCATGAGATTTCGATTAGCGAATACTACTACTAGTGAGTGACAGTATCCGAGAACTTGCATTCGCATGCATGAGATTTCGGTTAGAGAATACTACTACTAGTGAGTGACAGTATCAGCATTATTGCATTCGAATGCAAGAGATTTCGATTAGCGAATACTATTACTAGTGAGTGATTGTATCCGAGAACTTGCATTCGAATGCATGAAATTTCGATTAGCGAATACTACTACTAGTGAGTGACAGTATCCAAGAACTTGCATTCGAATGCATGAAATTTCGATTAGCGAATACTACTACTAGTGAGTGACAGTATCCAAGAACTTGCATTCGAATGCATGGGATTTCGATTAGCGAATACTACTACTAGTGAGTGACAGTATCCGAGAACTTGCATTCGAATGCATGAAATTTCGATTAGCGAGTACTACCACTAGTGAGTGACAGTATCCGAGAACTTGCATTCGAATGCAAGAGATTTCGATTAGCGAACACTACTGCTAGTGAGTGACAGTATCCGAGAACTTGCATTCGAATGCAAGAGATTTCGATTAGCCAATACTACTACTAGTGTGTGACAGTATCCGAGAACTTGCATTCGAATGCAAGAGATTTCGATTAGCGAATACTACTACTAGTGAGTGACAGTATCCGAGAACTTGCATTCGAATGCAAGAGATTTCGATTAGTGAATACTACTACTAGTGAGTGAGAGTATCCGAGAACTTGCATTCGAAAGCATGAGACTTCGATTAGCGAATACTACTACTAGTGAGTGACAGTTTCCGAGAACTTGCATTATAATGCAAGAGATTTCGATTAGCAAATACTACTACTAGTGAGTGACAGTTTCCGAGAACTTGCATTCGAATGCAAGAGATTTCGATTAGCGAATACTACTACTTGTGAGTGACAGATTCCGAGAACTCGCATTCGAATGCAAGAGATTTCGATTAGCGAATACTACTACTAGTGAGTGACAGTATCCGAGAACTTGCATTCGAATGCAAGAGATTTCGATTAGCAAATACTACTACTAGTGAGTGACAGTTTCCGAGAACTTGCATTCGAATGCAAGAGATTTCGATTAGCGAATGCTACTACTAGTGAGTGACAGTATCCGAGAACTTGCATTCGAATGCAAGAGATTTCGATTAGCAAATACTACTACTAGTGAGTGACAGTATCCGAGAACTTGCGTTCGAATGCAAGATATTTCGATTACCGAATACTACTACTAGTGAGTGACAGTATCCGAATTATTGCATTTGAATGCATGAGATTTCGATTAGCGAATACTACTACTAGTGAGTGACAGTATCCAAATTATTGCATTCGAATGCATGAAATTTCGATTAGCGAATACTACTACTAGTGAGTGACAGTATCCGAATTATTGCACTCGAATGCACGAAATTTCGATTAGCGAATACTACTACTAGTGAGTGACAGTATCAGAGAACTTGCATTCGAATGCATGAGATTTCAATTAGCGAATACTACTACTAGTGAGTGACAGTATCCGAGAACTTGCATTCGAATGCATGAGATTTGGATTAGCGAATACTACTACTAGTGTGTGACAGTATTCGAGAACTTGCATTCGAATGCATGAGATTTCGGTTAGCGAATACTACTACTAGTGAGTGACAGTATCCCAATTATTGCATTCGAATGCAAGAGATTTCGATTAGCGAATACTACTACCAGTGAGTGACAGTATCCGAGAACTTGCATTCGAATGCATGAGATTTCGATTAGCGAATACTACCACTAGTGAGTGACAGTACCCGAGAACTTGCATTCGAATGAAAGAGATTTCGATTAGCGAATACTACTACTAGTGAGTGACAGTATCCGAATTATTGCATTCGAATGCAAGAGATTTGGATTAGCGAATACTACTACTTGTGAGTGACAGTATCCGAATTATTGCATTCGAATGCAAGAGATTTCGATTAGCGAATACTATTACTAGTGAGTGACAGTATCCGAGAACTTGCATTCGAATGCAAGAGATTTCGATTAGCAAATACTACTACTAGTGAGTGACAATTTCCGAGAACTTGCATTCGAATGCAAGAGATTTCGATTAGCGAATACTACTACCAGTGAGTGACAGTATCCGAATTATTGCATTCGAATGCATGAGATTTCGATTAGCGAATACTACTACTAGTGAGTGACAGTATCCGAATTATTGCATTCGAATGTATGAAATTTCGATTAGCGAATACTACTACTAGTGAGTGACAGTATCCGAATTATTGCATTCGAATGCATGAGATTTCGATTAGGGAGAACAAGTAGTATTGAGTGACAGTATCCGAGAACTTGCATTCGAATGCATGAGATTTCGATTAGCGAATACTACTACTAGTGAGTGACAGTATCCGAGAACTTGCATTCGCATGCATGAGATTTCGGTTAGAGAATACTACTACTAGTGAGTGACAGTATCCGCATTATTGCATTCGAATGCAAGAGATTTCGATTAGCGAATACTATTACTAGTGAGTGACAGTATCCGAGAACTTGCATTCGAATGCAAGAGATTTCTATTAGCAAATACTACTACTAGTGAGTGACAGTTTCCGAGAACTTGCATTCGAATGCAAGAGATTTCGATTAGCGAATACTACTACCAGTGAGTGACAGTATCCGTATTATTGCATTCGAATGCATGAGATTTCGATTAGCGAATACTACTACTAGTGAGTGACAGTATCCGAATTATTGCATTCGAATGTATGAAATTTCGATTAGCGAATACTACTACTAGTGAGTGACAGTATCCGAATTATTGATTTCGAATGCATGAGATTTCGATTAGGGAGAACAAGTAGTATTGAGTGACAGTATCCGAGAACTTGCATTCGAATGCATGAGATTTCGATTAGCGAATACTACTACTAGTGAGTGACAGTATCCGAGAACCTGCATTCGAATGCATGAGGTTTCGATTAGCGAATACTACTACTAGTGAGTGATAGTATCCGAGAACTTGCGTTCGAATGCATGAGATTTCGATTAGCGAATACTACTACTAGTGAGTGACAGTATCCGAGAACTTGCATTCGAATGCAAGAGATTTCGATTACTCAATACTACTGCTAGTGAGTGACAGTATCCGAGAACTTGCATTCGAATGCATGGGATTTCGATTAGCGAATACTACTACTAGTGAGTGACGGTATCCGAGAACTTGCATTCGAATGCGTGAGATTTCGATTAGCGAATACTACTACTAGTGAGTGACAGTATCCGAGAACTTGCATTCGAATGCAAGAGATTTCGATTAGCGAATACTACTACTAGTGAGTGATAGTATCCGAGAACTTGCATTCGAATGCAAGAGATTTCGATTAGCGAATACTACTACTAGTGAGTGACAGTATCCGAGAACTTGCATTCGAATGCAAGAGATTTCGATAAGCGAATACTACTACTAGTGAGTGACAGTATCCGAGAACTTGCATTCGAATGCAAGAGATTTCGATTACTCAATACTACTACTAGTGAGTGATTGTATCCGAGAACTTGCATTCGAATGCATGAAATTTCGATTAGCGAATACTACTACTAGTGAGTGACAGTATCCAAGAACTTGCATTCGAATGCATGAAATTTCGATTAGCGAATACTACTACTAGTGAGTGACAGTATCCAAGAACTTGCACTCGAATGCATGGGATTTCGATTAGCGAATACTACTACTAGTGAGTGACAGTATCCGAGAACTTGCATTCGAATGCATGAAATTTCGATTAGCGAATACTACCACTAGTGAGTGACAGTATCCGAATTATTGCATTCGAATGCAAGAGATTTCGATTAGCGAATACTACCACTAGTGAGTGACAGTATCCGAGAACTTGCATTCGAATGCAAGAGATTTCGATTAGCGAACACTACTGCTAGTGAGTGAGAGTATCCGAGAACTTGCATTCGAATGCAAGAGATTTCGATTAGCCAATACTACTACTAGTGTGTGACAGTATCCGAGAACTTGCATTCGAATGCAAGAGGTTTCGATTAGCGAATACTACTACTAGTGAGTGACAGTATCCGAGAACTTGCATTCGAATGCAAGAGATTTCAATTAGTGAATACTACTACTAGTGAGTGAGAGTATCCGAGAACTTGCATTCGAATGCAAGAGATTTCGATTAGCGAATACTACTACTTGTGAGTGACAGATTCCGAGAACTCGCATTCGAATGCAAGAGATTTCGATTAGCGAATACTACTACTAGTGAGTGACAGTTTCCGAGAACTTGCATTCGAATGCAAGAGATTTCGATTAGCGAATGCTACTACTAGTGAGTGACAGTATCCGAGAACTTGCATTCGAATGCAAGAGATTTCGATTAGCAAATACTACTACTACTAGTGAGTGACAGTTTCCGAGAACTTGCATTTGAATGCATGAGATTTCGATTAGCGATTACTACTACTAGTGAGTGACAGTATCCGAATTATTGCATTCGAATGCATGAAATTTCGATAAGCGAATACTACTACTAGTGAGTGACAGTATCCGAATTATTGCATTCGAATGCAAGAAATTTCGATTAGCGAATACTACTACTAGTGAGTGACAGTATCCGAATTATTGCATTCGAATGCACGAGATTTCGATTAGTGAATACTACTGCTAGTGAGTGACAGTATCCGAGAACTTGCATTCGAATGCAAGAGATTTCGATTAGCGAATACTACTACTAGTGAGTGAGAGTATCCGAGAACTTGCATTCGAATGCATGAGATTTCGATTAGCGAATACTAGTACTAGTGAGTGACAGTATCAGAGAACTTGCATTCGAATGCATGAGATTTCGATTAGCGAATACTACTACTATTGAGTGACAGTATCCGAGAACTTGCATTCGAATGCATGAGATTTCGATTAGCGAATACTAGTACTAGTGAGTGACAGTATTCGAGAACTTGCATTCGAATGCATGAAATTTCGATTAGCGAATACTACTACTAGTGAGTGACAGTACCCGAGAACCTGCATTCGAATGCATGAGATTTCGATTAGCGAATACTACTACTAGTGAATGACAGCATCCGAATTATTGCATTCGAATGTAAGATATTTCGATTAGCAAATACTACTACTAGTGAGTGACAGTTTCCGAGAACTTGCATTCGAATGCAAGAGATTTCGATTAGCGAATACTACTACTAGTGAGTGACAGTATCCGAATTATTGCATTTGAATGCATGAGATTTCGATTAGCGAATACTACTACTAGTGAGTGACAGTATCCAAATTATTGCATTCGAATGCATGAAATTTCAATTAGCGAATACTACTACTAGTGAGTGACAGTATCCGAATTATTGCATTCGAATGCAAGAAATTTCGATTAGCGAATACTACTACTAGTGAGTGACAGTATCAGAGAACTTGCATTCGAATGCATGAGATTTCGATTAGCGAATACTACTACTAGTGAGTGACAGTATCCGAGAACTGGCATTCGAATGCATGAGATTTCGATTAGCGAATACTACTACTAGCGTGTGACAGTATCCGAGAACTTGCGTTCGAATGCATGAGATTTCGGTTAGCGAATACTACTACTAGTGAGTGACAGTATCCCAATTATTGCATTCGAATGCAAGAGATTTCGATTAGCGAATACTACTACTAGTGAGTGACAGGATCCGAGAACTTGCATTCGAATGCATGAGATTTCGATTAGCGAATACTACTACTAGTGAGTGACAGTATCCGAGAACTTTCATTCGAATGAATGAGATTTCGATTAGCGAATACTACTACTAGTGAGTGACAGTATCCGAATTATTGCATTCGAATGCAGAGATTTGGATTAGCGAATAGTACTACTAGTGAGTGACAGTATCCGAATTATTGTATTCGAATGCAAGAGATTTCGATTAGCGAATACTATTACTAGTGAGTGACAGTATCCGAGAACTTGCATTCGAATGCAAGAGATTTCGATTAGCAAATACTACTACTAGTGAGTGACAGTTTCCGAGAACTTGCATTCGAATGCAAGAGATTTCGATTAGCGAATACTACTACTAGTGAGTGACAGTATCCGAATTATTGCATTCGAATGTATGAAATTTCGATTAGCGAATACTACTGCTAGTGAGTGACAGTATCCGAATTATTGCATTCGAATGCACGAGATTTCGATTAGCGAATACTACTGCTAGTGAGTGACAGTATCCGAGAACTTGCATTCGAATGCAAGAGATTTCGATTAGCGAATACTACTACTAGTGAGTGAGAGTATCCGAGAACTTGCATTCGAATGCATGAGATTTCGATTAGCGAATACTAGTACTAGTGAGTGACAGTATCAGAGAACTTGCATTCGAATGCATGAGATTTCGATTAGCGAATACTACTACTATTGAGTGACAGTATCCGAGAACTTGCATTCGAATGCATGAGATTTCGATTAGCGAATACTAGTACTAGTGAGTGACAGTATTCGAGAACTTGCATTCGAATGCATGAAATTTCGATTAGCGAATACTACTACTAGTGAGTGACAGTACCCGAGAACCTGCATTCGAATGCATGAGATTTCGATTAGCGAATACTACTACTAGTGAATGACAGCATCCGAATTATTGCATTCGAATGTAAGATATTTCGATTAGCAAATACTACTACTAGTGAGTGACAGTTTCCGAGAACTTGCATTCGAATGCAAGAGATTTCGATTAGCGAATACTACTACTAGTGAGTGACAGTATCCGAATTATTGCATTGGAATGCATGAGATTTCGATTAGCGAATACTACTACTAGTGAGTGACAGTATCCAAATTATTGCATTCGAATGCATGAAATTTCAATTAGCGAATACTACTACTAGTGAGTGACAGTATCCGAATTATTGCATTCGAATGCAAGAAATTTCGATTAGCGAATACTACTACTAGTGAGTGACAATATCAGAGAACTTGCATTCGAATGCATGAGATTTCGATTAGCGAATACTACTACTAGTGAGTGACAGTATCCGAGAACTGGCATTCGAATGCATGAGATTTCGATTAGCGAATACTACTACTAGCGTGTGACAGTATCCGAGAACTTGCGTTCGAATGCATGAGATTTCGGTTAGCGAATACTACTACTAGTGAGTGACAGTATCCCAATTATTGCATTCGAATGCAAGAGATTTCGATTAGCGAATACTACTACTAGTGAGTGACAGGATCCGAGAACTTGCATTCGAATGCATGAGATTTCGATTAGCGAATACTACTACTAGTGAGTGACAGTATCCGAGAACTTTCATTCGAATGAATGAGATTTCGATTAGCGAATACTACTACTAGTGAGTGACAGTATCCGAATTATTGCATTCGAATGCAGAGATTTGGATTAGCGAATAGTACTACTAGTGAGTGACAGTATCCGAATTATTGTATTCGAATGCAAGAGATTTCGATTAGCGAATACTATTACTAGTGAGTGACAGTATCCGAGAACTTGCATTCGAATGCAAGAGATTTCGATTAGCAAATACTACTACTAGTGAGTGACAGTTTCCGAGAACTTGCATTCGAATGCATGAGATTTCGATTAGCGAATACTGCTACTAGTGAGTGACAGTATCCGAATTATTGCATTCGAATGTATGAAATTTCGATTAGCGAATACTACTGCTAGTGAGTGACAGTATCCGAATTATTGCATTCGAATGCATGAGTTTTCGATTAGCGAATACTACTACTAGTGAGTGACAGTATCCGAATTATTGCATTCGAATGCATGAGATTTCGATTAGCGAATACTACTAGTATTGAGTGACAGTATCCGAGAACTTGCATTCGAATGCATGAGATTTCGATTAGCGAATACTATTACTAGTGAGTGACAGTATCCGAGAACTTGCATTCGCATGCATGAGATTTCGGTTAGCGAATACTACTACTAGTGAGTGACAGTATCCGAATTATTGCACTCGAATGCAAGAGATTTCAATTAGCGAATACTACTACTAGTGAGTGACAGTATCCGAGAACTTGCATTCGAATGCAAGAGATTTCTATTAGCGAATACTACTACTAGTGACTGACAGTATCCGAGAACTTGCATTCGAATGCAAGAGATTTCGATTAGCAAATACTGCTACTAGTGAGTGACAGTTTCCGAGAACTTGCATTCGAATGCAAGAGATTTCGATTAGCGAATACTACTACCAGTGAGTGACAGTATCCGAGAACTTGCATTCGAATGCATGAGATTTCGATTAGCGAATACTACCACTAGTGAGTGACAGTATCCGAGAACTTGCATTCGAATGAAAGAGATTTCGATTAGCGAATACTACTACTAGTGAGTGACAGTATCCGAATTATTGCATTCGAATGCAAGAAATTTGGATTAGCGAATACTACTACTTGTGAGTGACAGTATCCGAATTATTGCATTCGAATGCAAGAGATTTCGATTAGCGAATACTATTACTAGTGAGTGACAGTATCCGAGAACTTGCATTCGAATGCAAGAGATTTGGATTAGCAAATACTACTACTAGTGATTGACAGTTTCCGAGAACTTGCATTCGAATGCAAGAGATTTCGATTAGCGAATACTACTACCAGTGAGTGACAGTATCCGAATTATTGCATTCGAATGCATGAGATATCGATTAGCGAATACTACTACTAGTGAGTGACAGTATCCGAATTATTGCATTCGAATGTATGAAATTTCGATTAGCGAATACTACTACTAGTGAGTGACAGTATCCGAATTATTGCATTCGAATGCATGAGATTTCGATTAGGGAGAACAAGTAGTATTGAGTGACAGTATCCGAGAACTTGCATTCGAATGCATGAGATTTCGATTAGCGAATACTACTACTAGTGAGTGACATTATCCGAGAACTTGCATTCGCATGCATGAGATTTCGGCTAGAGAATACTACTACTAGTGAGTGACAGTATCCGCATTATTGCATTCGAATGCAAGAGATTTCGATTAGCGAATACTATTACTATTGAGTGACAGTATCCGAGAACTTGCATTCGAATGCAAGAGATTTCTATTAGCAAATACTACTACTAGTGAGTGACAGTTTCCGAGAACTTGCATTCGAATGCAAGAGATTTTGATTAGCGAATACTACTACCAGTGAGTGACAGTATCCGTATTATTGCATTCGAATGCATGAGATTTCGATTAGCGAATACTACTACTAGTGAGTGACAGTATCCGAATTATTGCATTCGAATGTATGAAATTTCGATTAGCGAATACTACTACTAGTGAGTGACAGTATCCGAATTATTGCATTCGAATGCATGAGATTTCGATTAGGGAGAACAAGTAGTATTGAGTGACAGTATCCGAGAACTTGCATTCGAATGCATAACATTTCGATTAGCGAATACTACTACTAGTGAGTGACAGTATCCGAGAACCTGCATTCGAATGCATGAGGTTTCGATTAGCGAATACTACTACTAGTGAGTGATAGTATCCGAGAACTTGCGTTCGAATGCATGAGATTTCGATTAGCGAATACTACTACTAGTGAGTGACAGTATCCGAGAACTTGCATTCGAATGCAAGAGATTTCGATTACTCAATACTACTGCTAGTGAGTGACAGTATCCGAGAACTTGCATTCGAATGCATGGGATTTCGATTAGCGAATACTACTACTAGTGAGTGACGGTATCCGAGAACTTGCATTCGAATGCGTGAGATTTCGATTAGCGAATACTACTACTAGTGAGTGACAGTATCCGAGAACTTGCATTCGAATGCAAGAGATTTCGATTAGCGAATACTACTACTAGTGAGTGATAGTATCCGAGAACTTGCATTCGAATGCAAGAGATTTCGATTAGCGAATACTACTACTAGTGAGTGACAGTATCCGAGAACTTGCATTCGAATGCAAGAGATTTCGATAAGCGAATACTACTACTAGTGAGTGACAGTATCCGAGAACTTGCATTCGAATGCAAGAGATTTCGATTACTCAATACTACTACTAGTGAGTGATTGTATCCGAGAACTTGCATTCGAATGCATGAAATTTCGATTAGCGAATACTACTACTAGTGAGTGACAGTATCCAAGAACTTGCATTCGAATGCATGAAATTTCGATTAGCGAATACTACTACTAGTGAGTGACAGTATCCAAGAACTTGCATTCGAATGCATGGGATTTCGATTAGCGAATACTACTACTAGTGAGTGACAGTATCCGAGAACTTGCATTCGAATGCATGAAATTTCGATTAGCGAATACTACCACTAGTGAGTGACAGTATCCGAATTATTGCATTCGAATGCAAGAGATTTCGATTAGCGAATACTACCACTAGTGAGTGACAGTGTCAGAGAACTTGCATTCGAATGCAAGAGATTTCGATTAGCGAACACTACTGCTAGTGAGTGAGAGTATCCGAGAACTTGCATTCGAATGCAAGAGATTTCGATTAGCCAATACTACTACTAGTGTGTGACAGTATCCGAGAACTTGCATTCGAATGCAAGAGATTTCGATTAGCGAATACTACTACTAGTGAGTGACAGTATCCGAGAACTTGCATTCGAATGCAAGAGATTTCGATTAGTGAATACTACTACTAGTGAGTGAGAGTATCCGAGAACTTGCATTCGAAAGCATGAGACTTCGACTAGCGAATACTACTACTAGTGAGTGACAGTTTCCGAGAACTTGCATTATAATGCAAGAGATTTCGATTAGCAAATACTATTACTAGTGAGTGACAGTTTCCGAGAACTTGCATTCGAATGCAAGAGATTTCGATTAGCGAATACTACTACTTGTGAGTGACAGATTCCGAGAACTCGCATTCGAATGCAAGAGATTTCGATTAACGAATACTACTACTAGTGAGTGACAGTTTCCGAGAACTTGCATTCGAATGCAAGAGATTTCGATTAGCGAATGCTACTACTAGTGAGTGACAGTATCCGAGAACTTGCATTCGAATGCAAGAGATTTCGATTAGCAAATACTACTACTACTAGTGAGTGACAGTTTCCGAGAACTTGCATTCGAATGCAAGAGATTTCGATTAGCGAATACTACTACTAGTGAGTGACAGTATCCGAATTATAGCATTTGAATGCATGAGATTTCGATTAGCGATTACTACTACTAGTGAGTGACAGTATCCGAATTATTGCATTCGAATGCATGAAATTTCGATAAGCGAATACTACTACTAGTGAGTGACAGTATCCGAATTATTGCATTCGAATGCAAGAAATTTCGATTAGCGAATACTACTACTAGTGAGTGACAGTATCCGAATTATTGCATTCGAATGCACGAGATTTCGATTAGCGAATACTACTGCTAGTGAGTGACAGTATCCGAGAACTTGCATTCGAATGCAAGAGATTTCGATTAGCGAATACTACTACTAGTGAGTGAGAGTATCCGAGAACTTGCATTCGAATGCATGAGATTTCGATTAGCGAATACTAGTACTAGTGAGTGACAGTATCAGAGAACTTGCATTCGAATGCATGAGATTTCGATTAGCGAATACTACTACTATTGAGTGACAGTATCCGAGAACTTGCATTCGAATGCATGAGATTTCGATTAGCGAATACTAGTACTAGTGAGTGACAGTATTCGAGAACTTGCATTCGAATGCATGAAATTTCGATTAGCGAATACTACTACTAGTGAGTGACAGTACCCGAGAACCTGCATTCGAATGCATGAGATTTCGATTAGCGAATACTACTACTAGTGAATGACAGCAACCGAATTATTGCATTCGAATGTAAGATATTTCGATTAGCAAATACTACTACTAGTGAGTGACAGTTTCCGAGAACTTGCATTCGAATGCAAGAGATTTCGATTAGCGAATACTACTACTAGTGAGTGACAGTATCCGAATTATTGCATTTGAATGCATGAGATTTCGATTAGCGAATACTACTACTAGTGAGTGACAGTATCCAAATTATTGCATTCGAATGCATGAAATTTCAATTAGCGAATACTACTACTAGTGAGTGACAGTATCCGAATTATTGCATTCGAATGCAAGAAATTTCGATTAGCGAATACTACTACTAGTGAGTGACAGTATCAGAGAACTTGCATTCGAATGCATGAGATTTCGATTAGCGAATACTACTACTAGTTAGTGACAGTATCCGAGAACTGGCATTCGAATGCATGAGATTTCGATTAGCGAATACTACTACTAGCGTGTGACAGTATCCGAAAACTTGCGTTCGAATGCATGAGATTTCGGTTAGCGAATACTACTACTAGTGAGTGACAGTATCCCAATTATTGCATTCGAATGCAAGAGATTTCGATTAGCGAATACTACTACTAGTGAGTGACAGGATCCGAGAACTTGCATTCGAATGCATGAGATTTCGATTAGCGAATACTACTACTAGTGAGTGACAGTAACCGAGAACTTTCATTCGAATGAATGAGATTTCGATTAGCGAATACTACTACTAGTGAGTGACAGTATCCGAATTATTGCATTCGAATGCAGAGATTTGGATTAGCGAATAGTACTACTAGTGAGTGACAGTATCCGAATTATTGCATTCGAATGCAAGAGACTTCGATTAGCGAATACTATTACTAGTGAGTGACAGTATCCGAGAACTTGCATTCGAATGCAAGAGATTTCGATTAAAGAATACTACTACTAGTGAGTGACAGTTTCCGAGAACTTGCATTCGAATGCAAGAGATTTCGATTAGCGAATACTACTACTAGTGAGTGACAGTATCCGAATTATTGCATTCGAATGTATGAAATTTCGATTAGCGAATACTACTGCTAGTGAGTGACAGTATCCGAATTATTGCATTCGAATGCATGAGATTTCGATTAGCGAATACTACTACTAGTGAGTGACAGTATCCGAATTATTGCATTCGAATGCATGAGATTTCGATTAGCGAATACTACTAGTATTGAGTGACAGTATCCGAGAACTTGCATTCGAATGCATGAGATTTCGATTAGCGAATACTATTACTAGTGAGTGACAGTATCCGAGAACTTGCATTCGCATGCATGAGATTTCGGTTAGCGAATACTACTACTAGTGAGTGACAGTATCCGAATTATTGCACTCGAATGCAAGAGATTTCGATTAGCGAATACTACTACTAGTGAGTGACAGTATCCGAGAACTTGCATTCGAATGCAAGAGATTTCTATTAGCGAATACTACTACTAGTGACTGACAGTATCCGAGAACTTGCATTCGAATGCAAGAGATTTCGATTAGCAAATACTGCTACTAGTGAGTGACAGTTTCCGAGAACTTGCATTCGAATGCAAGAGATTTCGATTAGCGAATACTACTACCAGTGAGTGACAGCATCCGATTTATTGCACTCGAATGCATGAGATTTCGATTAGCGAATACTACTACTAGTGAGTGACAGTATCCCAATTATTGCATTCGAATGCATGAAATTTCGATTAGCGAATACTACTACTAGTGAGTGACAGTATCCGAATTATTGCATTCGAATGCAAGAAATTTCGATTAGCGAATACTACTACTAGTGAGTGACAGTATCAGAGAACTTGCATTCGAATGCATGAGATTTCGATTAGCGAATACTACTACTATTGAGTGACAGTATCCGAGAACTTGCATTCGAATGCATGAGATTTCGATTAGCGAATACTAGTACTAGTGAGTGACAGTATTCGAGAACTTGCATTCCAATGCATGAAATTTCGATTAGCGAATCCTACTACTAGTGAGTGACAGTATCCGAGAACCTGCATTCGAATGCATGAGATTTCGATTAGCGAATACTACTACTAGTGAATGACAGCATCCGAATTATTGCATTCGAATGTAAGATATTTCGATTAGCAAATACTACTACTAGTGAGTGACAGTTTCCGAGAACTTGCATTCGAATGCAAGAGATTTCGATTAGCCAATACTACTACTACTGAGTGACAGTATCCGAATTATTGCATTTGAATGCATGAGATTTCGATTAGCGAATACTACTACTAGTGAGTGACAGTATCCAAATTATTGCATTCGAATGCATGAAATTTCGATTAGCGAATACTACTACTAGTGAGTGACAGTATCCGAATTATTGCATTCGAATGCAAGAAATTTCGATTAGCGAATACTACTACTAGTGAGTGACAGTATCAGAGAACTTGCATTCGAATGCATGAGATTTCGATTAGCGAATACTACTACTAGTGAGTGACAGTATCCGAGAACTGGCATTCGAATGCATGAGATTTCGATTAGCGAATACTACTACTAGCGTGTGACAGTATCCGAGAACTTGCATTCGAATGCATGAGATTTCGGTTAGCGAATACTACTACTAGTGAGTGACAGTATCCCAATTATTGCATTCGAATGCAAGAGATTTCGATTAGCGAATACTACTACTAGTGAGTGACAGGATCCGAGAACTTGCATTCGAATGCATGAGATTTCGATTAGCGAATACTACTACTAGTGAGTGACAGTATCCGAGAACTTTCATTCGGATGAATGAGATTTCGATTAGCGAATACTACTACTAGTGAGTGACAGTATCCGAATTATTGCATTCGAATGCAGAGATTTGGATTAGCGAATAGTGCTACTAGTGAGTGACAGTATCCGAATTATTGCATTCGAATGCAAGAGATTTCGATTAGCGAATACTATTACTAGTGAGTGACAGTATCCGAGAACTTGCATTCGAATGCAAGAGATTTCGATTAGCAAATACTACTACTAGTGAGTGACAGTTTCCGAGAACTTGCATTCGAATGCAAGAGATTTCGATTAGCGAATACTACTACTAGTGAGTGACAGTATCCGAATTATTGCATTCGAATGTATGAAATTTCGATTAGGGAATACTACTACTAGTGAGTGACAGTATCCGAATTATTGCATTCGAATGCATGAGATTTCGATTAGCGAATACTACTAGTATTGAGTGACAGTATCCGAGAACTTGCATTCGAATGCATGAGATTTCGATTAGCGAATACTACTACTAGTGAGTGACAGTATCCGAGAACTTGCATTCGCATGCATGAGATTTCGGTTAGCGAATACTACTACTAGTGAGTGACAGTATCCGAATTATTGCACTCGAATGCAAGAGATTTCGATTAGCGAATACTACTACTAGTGAGTGACAGTATCCGAGAACTTGCATTCGAATGCAAGAGATTTCGATTACTCAATACTACTACTAGTGAGTGATAGTATCCGAGAACTTGCGTTCGAATGCATGAGATTTCGATTAGCGAATACTACTACTAGTGAGTGACAGTATCCGAGAACTTGCATTCGAATGCAAGAGATTTCGATTACTCAATACTACTGCTAGTGAGTGACAGTATCCGAGAACCTGCATTCCGAATGCATGAGATTTCGATTAGCGAATACTACTACTAGTGAGTGACAGTATCCGAGAACTTGCATTCGAATGCATGAGATTTCGATTAGCGAATACTACTACTAGTGAGTGACAGTATCCGAATTATTGCATTCGAATGCAAGAGATTTCGATTAGCGAATACTACTACTAGTGAGTGACAGTATCCGAGAACTTGCATTCGAATGCAAGAGATTTCGATTAGCGAATACTACTACTAGTGAGTGACAGTATCCGAGAACTTGCATTCGAATGCAAGAGATTTCGATTAGCGAATCCTACTACTAGTGAGTGACAGTATCCGACAACTTGCATTCGAATGCAAGAGATTTCGATAAGCGAATACTACTACTAGTGAGTGACAGTATCCGAGAACTTGCATTCGAATGCAAGAGATTTCGATTACTCAATACTACTACTAGTGAGTGACAGTATCCGAGAACTTGCATTCGAATGCATGAGATTTTGATTAGCGAATACTACTACTAGTGAGTGACAGTATCCGAGAACTTGCATTCGATGCATGAGATTTCGATTAGCGAATACTACTACTAGTGAGTGACAGTATCCGAGAACTTGCATTCGAATGCATGAAATTTCGATTAGCGAATACTACTACTAGTGAGTGACAGTATCCAAGAACTTGCATTCGAATGCATGAAATTTCGATTAGCGAATACTACTACTAGTGAGTGACAGTATCCGAGAACTTGCATTCGAATGCATGGGATTTCGATTAGCGAATACTACTACTAGTGAGTGACAGTATCCGAGAACTTGCATTCGAATGCATGAAATTGCGATTAGCGAATACTACTACTAGTGAGTGACAGTATCCGAATTATTGCATTCGAATGCAAGAGATTTCGATTAGCGAATACAACTACTAGTGAGTGACAGTATCCGAGAACTTGCATTCGAATGCAAGAGATTTCGATTAGCGAATACTACTGCTAGTGAGTAACAGAATCCGAGAACTTGCATTCGAATGCAAGAGATTTCGATTAGCCAATACTACTACTAGTGAGTGACAGGATCCGAGAACTTGCATTCGAATGCAAGAGATTTCGATTAGCGAATACTACTACAAGTGAGTGACAGTATCTGAGAACTTGCATCGAATGCAAGAGATTTCGGTTAGCGAATACTACTGCTAGTGAGTGAGAGTATCCGAGAACTTGCATTCGAAAGCATGAGACTTCGATTAGCGAATACTACTACTAGTGAGTGACAGTTTCCGAGAACAAGCATTATAATGCAAGAGATTTCGATTAGCAAATACTACTACTAATGAGTGACAGTTTCCGAGAACTTGCATTCGAATGCAAGAGTTTTCGATTAGCGAATACTACTACTAGTGAGTGACAGTATCCGAGAACTTGCATTCGAATGCAAGAGATTTCGATTAGCAAATACTACTACTAGTGAGTGACAGTTTCCGAGAACTTGCATTCAAATGCAAGAGATTTCGATATGCGAATACTACTACTAATGAGTGACAGTATCCGAATTATTGCATTCGAATGTATGAAATTTCGATTAGCGAATACTACTACTAGTGAGTGACAGTATCCGAATTATTGCATTCGAATGCATGAGATTTCGATTAGCGAATACTACTAGTATTGAGTGACAGTATCCGAGAACTTGCATTCGAAAGCATGAGACTTCGATTAGCGAATACTACTACTAGTGAGTGACAGTATCCGAGAACTTGCATTCGAATGCAAGAGATTTCGATTAGCGAATACTACTACTAGTGAGTGACAGTATCCGAGAACTTTCATTCGCATGCATGAGATTTCGGTTAGCGAATACTACTACTAGTGAGTGACAGAATCCGAATTATTGCACTCGAATGCAAGAGATTTCGATTAGCGAATACTACTACTAGTGAGTGACAGTATCCGAGAACTTGCATTCGAATGCAAGAGATCTCGATTACTCAATACTACTACTAGTGAGTGATAGTTTCCGAGAACTTGCATTCGAATGCAAGAGATTTCGATTAGCAAATACTACTACTAATGAGTGACAGTTTCCGAGAACTTGCATTCTAATGCAAGAGATTTCGATTAGCGAATACTACTACTAGTGAGTGACAGTATCCGAGAACTTGCATTCGAATGCAAGAGATTTCGATTAGCGAATACTACTACTAGTGAGTGACAGTATCCGAGAACTTGCATTCGCATGCATGAGATTTCGGTTAGCGAATACTACTACTAGTGAGTGACAGTATCCGAATTATTGCACTCGAATGCAAGAGATTTCGATTAGCGAATACTACTACTAGTGAGTGACAGTATCCGAGAACTTGCATTCGAATGCAAGAGATCTCGATTACTCAATACTACTACTAGTGAGTGACAGTATCCGAGAACTTGCATTCAAATGCATGAGATTTCGATTAGCGAATACTACTACTAGTGACTGATAGTATCCGAGAACTTGCGTTCGAATGCATGAGATTTCGATTAGCGAATACTACTACTAGTGAGTGATAGTATCCGAGAACTTGCATTCGAATGCAAGAGATTTCGATTACTCAATACTACTATTAGTGAGTGACAGTCTCCGAGAACCTGCATTCCGAATGCATGAGATTTCGATTAGCGAATACTACTACTAGTGAGTGACAGTATCCGAGAACTTGCATTCGAATGCATGAGATTTCGATTAGCGAATACTACTACTAGTGAGTGACAGTATCCGAATTATTGCATTCGAATGCAAGAGATTTCGATTAGCGAACACTACTACTAGTGGGTGACAGTATCCGAGAACTTGCATTCGAATGCATGAGATTTCGATTAGCGAATACTACTACTAGTGAGTGATAGTATCCTAGAACTTGCGTTCGAATGCATGAGATTTCGATTAGCGAATACTACTACTAGTGAGTGACAGTGTCCGAGAACTTGCATTCGAATGCAGGAGATTTCGATTACTCAATACTACTGCTAGTGAGTGACAGTATCCGAGAACCTGCATTCCGAATGCATGAGATTTCGATTAGCGAATACTACTACTAGTGAGTGACAGTATCCGAGAACTTGCATTCGAATGCATGAGATTTCGATTAGCGAATACTACTACTAGTGAGTGACAGTATCCGAATTATTGCATTCGAATGCAAGAGATTTCGATTAGCGAATACAACTACTAGTGAGTGACAGTATCCGAGAACTTGCATTCGAATGCAAGAGATTTCGATTAGCGAATACTACTACTAGTGAGTGACAGTATCCGAATTATTGCATTCGAATGCAAGAGATTTCGATTAGCGAATACTACTACTAGTGAGTGACAGTATCCGAGAACTTGCATTCGAATGCATGAGATTTCGATTAGCGAATACTACTACTAGTGAGTGACAGTATCCGAGAACTTGCATTCGATGCATGAGATTTCGATTAGCGAATACTACTACTAGTGAGTGACAGTATCCAAGAACTTGCATTCGAATGCATGAAATTTCGATTAGCGAATACTACTACTAGTGAGTGACAGTATCCGAGAACTTGCATTCGAATGCATGAAATTTCGATTAGCGAATACTACTACTAGTGAGTGACAGTATCCAAGAACTTGCATTCGAATGCCTGAAATTTCGATTAGCGAATACTACTACTAGTGAGTGACAGTATCCGAGAACTTGCATTCGAATGCATGGGATTTCGATTAGCGAATACTACAACTAGTGAGTGACAGTATCCGAGAACTTGCATTCGAATGCATGAAATTGCGATTAGCGAATACTACTACTAGTGAGTGAAAGTATCCGAATTATTGCATTCGAATGCAAGAGATTTCGATTAGCGAATACTACTACTAGTGAGTGACAGTATCCGAGAACTTGCATTCGAATGCAAGAGATTTCGATTAGCGAATACTACTGCTAGTGAGTAACAGAATCCGAGAACTTGCATTCGAATGCAAGAGATTTCGATTAGCCAATACTACTACTAGTGAGTGACAGTATCCGAGAACTTGCATTCGAATGCAAGAGATTTCGATTAGCGAATACTACTACTAGTGAGTGACAGTATCTGAGAACTTGCATCGAATGCAAGAGATTTCGATTACTCAATACTACTACTAGTGAGTGACAGTATCCGAGAACTTGCATTCGAATGCATGAGATTTCGATTAGCGAATACTACTACAAGTGAGTGATAGTATTTGAGAACTTGCATTCGAGTGCACGAGATTTCGATTAGCGAATACTACTACTAGTGAGTGAGAGTATCCGAGAACTTGCATTCGAAAGCATGAGACTTCGATTAGCGAATACTACTACTAGTGAGTGACAGTTTCCGAGAACTTGCATTATAATGCAAGAGATTTCGATTAGCAAATACTACTACTAGTGGGTGACAGTTTCCGAGAACTTGCATTCGAATGCAAGAGACTTCGATTAGCGAATTCTACTACTAGTGAGTGACAGTTTCCGAGAACTCGCATTCGAATGCAAGAGATTTCGATTAACGAAAGCTACTACTAGTGAGTGACAGTATCCGAGAACTTGCATTCGAATGCAAGAGATTTCGATTAGCAAATACTACTACTAGTGAGTGACAGTTTCCGAGAACTTGCATTCGAATGCAAGAGATTTCGATTAGCGAATACTACTACTAGTGAGTGACAGTATCCGAGAACTTGCATTCGAATGCAAGAGATTTCGATTAGCAAATACTACTACTAGTGAGTGACAGTTTCCGAGAACTTGCATTCGAATGCAAGAGATTTCGATTAGCGAATACTACTACTAGTGAGTGCCAGTATCCGAGAACTTGCATTCGAATGCATGAGATTTCGATTAGCGAATACTACTACTAGTGATAGACAGTATCCGAGAACTTGCATTCGATGCATGAGATTTCGATTAGCGAATACTACTACTAGTGAGTGACAGTATTCGAGAACTTGCATTCGAATGCATGAGATTTCGATTAGCGAATACTACTACTAGTGAGTGACAGTATCCGTGAACTTGCATTCGCATGCATGAGATTTCGGTTAGCGAATACTACTACTAGTGAGTGACAGTATCCGAATTATTGCATTCCAATGCAAGAGATCTCGATTAGCGAATACTACTACTAGTGAGTGACAGTATCCGAGAACTTGCATTCGAATGCAAGAGATTTCGATTACTCAATACTACTACTAGTGAGTGACAGTATCCGAGAACTTGCATTCAAATGCATGAGATTTCGATTAGCGAATACTACTACTAGTGAGTGATAGTATCCGAGAACTTGCGTTCGAATGCATGAGATTTCGATTAGCGAATACTACTACTGGTGAGTGACAGTATCCGAGAACTTGCATTCGAATGCAAGAGATTTCGATTACTCAATACTACTATTAGTGAGTGACAGTATCCGAGAACCTGCATTCCGAATGCATGAGATTTCGATTAGCGAATACTACTACTAGTGAGTGACAGTATCCGAGAACTTGCATTCGAATGCATGATATTTCGATTAGCGAATACTACTACTAGTGAGTGACAGTATCCGAGAACTTGCATTCGAATGCAAGAGATTTCGATTAGCGAATACTACTACTAGTGAGTGACAGTATCCGAATTATTGCATTCGAATGTATGAAATTTCGATTAGCGAATACTACTACTAGTGAGTGACAGTATCCGAATTATTGCATTCGAATGCATGAGATTTCGATTAGCGAATACTACTAGTATTGAGTGACAGTATCCGAGAACTTGCATTCGAATGCATGAGATTTCGATTAGCGAATACTGCTACTAGTGAGTGACAGTATCCGAGAACTTGCATTCGCATGCATGAGATTTCGGTTAGCGAATACTACTACTAGTGAGTGACAGTATCCGAATTATTGCACTCGAATGCAAGAGATTTCGATTAGCGAATACTACTACTAGTGAGTGACAGTATCCGAGAACTTGCATTCGAATGCAAGAGATTTCGATTACTCAATACTACTACTAGAGAGTGACAGTATCCGAGAACTTGCATTCGAATGCATGAGATTTCGATTAGCGAATACTACTACTAGTGAGTGATAGTATCCGAGAACTTGCGTTCGAATGCATGAGATTTCGATTAGCGAATACTACTACTAGTGAGTGATAGTATCCGAGAACTTGCATTCGAATGCACGAGATTTCGATTAGCGAATACTACTGCTAGTGAGTGACAGTATCCGAGAACCTGCATTCCGAATGCATGAGATTTCGATTAGCGAATACTACTACTAGTGAGTGACAGTATCCGAGAACTTGCATTCGAATGCATGAGATTTCGATTAGCGAATACTACTACTAGTGAGTGACAGTATCCGAGAACTTGCATTCGAATGCATGGGATTTCGATTAGCGAATACTACTACTAGTGAGTGACAGTATCCGAGAACTTGCATTCGAATGCATGAAATTGCGATTAGCGAATACTACTACTAGTGAGTGACAGAATCCGAATTATTGCATTCGAATGCAAGAGATTCGATTAGCGAATACTACTACTAGTGAGTGACAGTATCCGAGGACTTGCATTCGAATGCAAGAGATTTCGATTAGCGAATACTACTGCTAGTGAGTAACAGAATCCGAGAACTTGCATCGAATGCAAGAGATTTCGATTACTCAATACTACTACTAGTGAGTGACAGTATCCGAGAACTTGCATTCGAATGCATGCGATTTCGATTAGCGAATACTACTACTAGTGAGTGATAGTATTTGAGAACTTGCATTCGAGTGCACGAGATTTCGATTAGCGAATACTACTACTAGTGAGTGAGAGTATCCGAGAACTTGCATTCGAAAGCATGAGACTTCGATTAGCGAATACTACTACTAGTGAGTGACAGTTTCCGAGAACTTGCATTATAATGCAAGAGATTTCGATTAGCAAATACTACTACTAGTGAGTGACAGTTTCCGAGAACTTGCATTCGAATGCAAGAGACTTCGATTAGCGAATACTACTACTAGTGAGTGACAGTTTCCGAGAACTCGCATTCGAATGCAAGAGATTTCAATTTGCGAAAACTACTACTAGTGAGTGACAGTATCCGAGAACTTGCATTCGAATGCAAGAGATTTCGATTAGCAAATACTACTACTAGTGAGTGACAGTTTCCGAGAACTTGCATTCGAATGCAAGAGATTTCCATTAGCGAATACTACTACTAGTGAGTGACAGTATCCGAGAACTTGCATTCGAATGCAAGAGATTTCGATTAGCGAATACTACTACTAGTGAGTGACAGTATCCGAATTATTGCATTCGAATGTATGAAATTTCGATTAGCGAATACTACTACTAGTGAGTGACAGTATCCGAATTATTGCATTCGAATGCATGAGATTTCGATTAGCGAATACTACTAGTATTGAGTGACAGTATCCGAGAACTTTCATTCGAATGCATGAGATTTCGATTAGCGAATACTACTACTAGTGAGTGACAGTATCCGAGAACTTGCATTCGCATGCATGAGATTTCGGTTAGCGAATACTACTACTAGTGAGTGACAGTATCCGAATTATTGCACTCGAATGCAAGAGATTTCGATTAGCGAATACTACTACTAGTGAGTGACAGTATCCGAGAACTTGCATTCGAATGCAAGAGATTTCGATTACTCAATACTACTACTAGAGAGTGACAGTATCCGAGAACTTGCATTCGAATGCATGAGATTTCGATTAGCGAATACTGCTACTAGTGAGTGATAGTATCCGAGAACTTGCGTTCGAATGCATGAGATTTCGATTAGCGAATACTACTACTAGTGAGTGACAGTATCCGAGAACTTGCATTCGAATGCAAGAGATTCCGATTAGCGAATACTACTTCTAGTGAGTGACAGTATCCGAGAACCTGCATTCCCAATGCATGAGATTTCGATTAGCGAATACTACTACTAGTGAGTGACAGTATCCGAGAACTTGCATTCGAATGCATGAGATTTCGATTAGCGAATACTACTACTAGTGAGTGACAGTATCCGAATTATTGCATTCGAATGCAAGAGATTTCGATTAGCGAATACTACTACTAGTGAGTGACAGTATCCGAGAACTTGCCATCGTATGCAAGAGATTTCGATTAGCGAATACTACTACTAGTGAGTGACAGTATCCGAGAACTTGCATTCGAATGCAATAGATTTCGATTAGCGAATACTACTACTAGTGAGTGACAGTATCCGAGAACTTGCATTCGAATGCAAGAGATTTGAATAAGCGAATACTACTACTAGTGAGTGACAGTATCCGAGAACTTGCATTCGAATGCAAGAGATTTCGATTACTCAATACTACTACTAGTGAGTGCCAGTATCCGAGAACTTGCATTCGAATGCATGAGATTTCGATTAGCGAATACTACTACCAGTGAGTGACAGTATCCGGGAACTTGCATTCGATGCATGAGATTTCGATTAGCGAATACTACTACTAGTGAGTGACAGTATCCGAGAACTTGCATTCGAATGCATGAAATTTCGATTAGCGAACACTACTACTAGTGAGTGACAGTATCCGAGAACTTGCATTCGAATGCATGAAATTTCGATTAGCGAATACTACTACTAGTGAGTGACAGTATCCAAGAACTTGCATTCGAATGCATGAAATTTCGATTAGCGAATACTACTACTAGTGAGTGACAGTATCCGAGAACTTGCATTCGAATTCATGGGATTTCGATTAGCGAATACTACTGTTAGTGAATGACAGTATCCTAGAACTTGCATTCGAATTCATGAAATTGCGATTAGCGAATACTACTGCAAGTGAGTGACAGTATCCGAATTATTGCATTCGAATGCAAGAGATTTCAATTAGCGAATACTACTACTAGTGAGTGACAGTATCCGAGAACTTGCATTCGAATGCAAGAGATTTCGATTAGCGAATACTACTGCTAGTGAGTAACAGAATCCGAGAACTTGCATTCGAATGCAAGAGATTTCGATTAGCCAATACTACTACTAGTGAGTGACAGTATCCGAGAACTTGCATTCGAATGCAAGAGATTTCGATTAGCGAATACTACTACTAGTGAGTGAAAGTATCTGAGAACTTGCATCGAATGCAAGAGATTTCGATTAGCGAATACTACTACTAGTGACTGAGAGTATCCGAGAACTTGCATTCGAAAGCATGAGACTTCGATTAGCGAATACTACTACTAGTGAGTGACAGTTTCCGAGAACTTGCATTATAATGCAAGAGATTTCGATTACTCAATACTACTGCTAGTGAGTGACAGTATCCGAGAACTTGCATTCGAATTCATGGGATTTCGATTAGCGAATACTACTGTTAGTGAATGACAGTATCCTAGAACTTGCATTCGAATTCATGAAATTGCGATTAGCGAATACTACTACTAGTGAGTGATAGTTTCCGAGAACTTGCGTTCGAATGCAAGAGATTTCGATTAGC
Source organism: Tenodera sinensis (assembly GCA_030765045.1). NCBI lineage: Eukaryota > Metazoa > Arthropoda > Insecta > Mantodea > Mantidae > Tenodera > Tenodera sinensis. The sequence continues at coordinate 2,709,237 of JAUKNM010000016.1, forward strand.
GAATACTACTACTAGTGAGTGACAGTTTCCGAGAACTCGCATTCGAATGCAAGAGTTTCGATTAGCGAAAACTACTACTAGTGAGTGACAGTATCCGAGAACTTGTATTCGAATGCATGAGATTTCGATTAGCGAATACTACTACTAGTGAGTGACAGTATCCGAGAACTTGCATTCGAATGCATGAGATTTCGATTAGCGAATACTACTACTAGTGAGTGACAGTATCCGAATTATTGCATTCGAATGCATGAGATTTCGATTAGCGAATACTACTACTAGTGAGTGATAGTATCCGAGAACTTGCATTCGAATGCATGATATTTCGATTAGCGAATACTACTACTAGTGAGTGACAGTATCCGAGAACTTGCATTCGAATGCAAGAGATTTCGATTAGCGAATACTACTACTAGTGAGTGACAGTATCCGAATTATTGCACTCGAATGCAAGAGATTTCGATTAGCGAATACTACTACTAGTGAGTGACAGTATCCGAGAACTTGCATTCGAATGCAAGAGATTTCGATTACTCAATACTACTACTAGAGAGTGACAGTATCCGAGAACTTGCATTCGAATGCATGAGATTTCGATTAGCGAATACTACTACTAGTGAGTGATAGTATCCGAGAACTTGCGTTCGAATGCATGAGATTTCGATTAGCGAATACTACTACTAGTGAGTGACAGTATCCGAGAACTTGCATTCGAATGCACGAGATTTCGATTAGCGAATACTACTGCTAGTGAGTGACAGTATCCGAGAACCTGCATTCCGAATGCATGAGATTTCGATTAGCGAATACTACTACTAGTGAGTGACAGTATCCGAGAACTTGCATTCGAATGCATGAGATTTCGATTAGCGAATACTACTACTAGTGAGTGACAGTATCCGAGAACTTGCATTCGAATGCATGGGATTTCGATTAGCGAATACTACTACTAGTGAGTGACAGTATCCGAGAACTTGCATTCGAATGCATGGGATTTCGATTAGCGAATACTACTACTAGTGAGTGACAGTATCCGAGAACTTGCATTCGAATGCATGAAATTGCGATTAGCGAATACTACTACTAGTGAGTGACAGTATCCGAATTATTGCATTCGAATGCAAGAGATTTCGATTAGCGAATACAACTACTAGTGAGTGACAGTATCCGAGAACTTGCATTCGAATGCAAGAGATTTCGATTAGCGAATACTACTGCTAGTGAGTAACAGAATCCGAGAACTTGCATTCGAATGCAAGAGATTTCGATTAGCCAATACTACTACTAGTGAGTGACAGGATCCGAGAACTTGCATTCGAATGCAAGAGATTTCGATTAGCGAATACTACTACAAGTGAGTGACAGTATCTGAGAACTTGCATCGAATGCAAGAGATTTCGGTTAGCGAATACTACTGCTAGTGAGTGAGAGTATCCGAGAACTTGCATTCGAAAGCATGAGACTTCGATTAGCGAATACTACTACTAGTGAGTGACAGTTTCCGAGAACAAGCATTATAATGCAAGAGATTTCGATTAGCAAATACTACTACTAATGAGTGACAGTTTCCGAGAACTTGCATTCGAATGCAAGAGTTTTCGATTAGCGATTACTACTACTAGTGAGTGACAGTATCCGAGAACTTGCATTCGAATGCAAGAGATTTCGATTAGCAAATACTACTACTAGTGAGTGACAGTTTCCGAGAACTTGCATTCAAATGCAAGAGATTTCGATATGCGAATACTACTACTAATGAGTGACAGTATCCGAATTATTGCATTCGAATGTATGAAATTTCGATTAGCGAATACTACTACTAGTGAGTGACAGTATCCGAATTATTGCATTCGAATGCATGAGATTTCGATTAGCGAATACTACTAGTATTGAGTGACAGTATCCGAGAACTTGCATTCGAAAGCATGAGACTTCGATTAGCGAATACTACTACTAGTGAGTGACAGTATCCGAGAACTTGCATTCGAATGCAAGAGATTTCGATTAGCGAATACTACTACTAGTGAGTGACAGTATCCGAGAACTTGCATTCGCATGCATGAGATTTCGGTTAGCGAATACTACTACTAGTGAGTGACAGAATCCGAATTATTGCACTCGAATGCAAGAGATTTCGATTAGCGAATACTACTACTAGTGAGTGACAGTATCCGAGAACTTGCATTCGAATGCAAGAGATCTCGATTACTCAATACTACTACTAGTGAGTGATAGTTTCCGAGAACTTGCATTCGAATGCAAGAGATTTCGATTAGCAAATACTACTACTAATGAGTGACAGTTTCCGAGAACTTGCATTCTAATGCAAGAGATTTCGATTAGCGAATACTACTACTAGTGAGTGACAGTATCCGAGAACTTGCACTCGAATGCAAGAGATTTCGATTAGCGAATACTACTACTAGTGAGTGACAGTATCCGAGAACTTGCATTCGAATGCAAGAGATCTCGATTACTCAATACTACTACTAGTGAGTGACAGTATCCGAGAACTTGCATTCAAATGCATGAGATTTCGATTAGCGAATACTACTACTAGTGACTGATAGTATCCGAGAACTTGCGTTCGAATGCATGAGATTTCGATTAGCGAATACTACTACTAGTGAGTGATAGTATCCGAGAACTTGCATTCGAATGCAAGAGATTTCGATTACTCAATACTACTATTAGTGAGTGACAGTCTCCGAGAACCTGCATTCCGAATGCATGAGATTTCGATTAGCGAATACTACTACTAGTGAGTGACAGTATCCGAGAACTTGCATTCGAATGCATGAGATTTCGATTAGCGAATACTACTACTAGTGAGTGACAGTATCCGAATTATTGCATTCGAATGCAAGAGATTTCGATTAGCGAACACTACTACTAGTGGGTGACAGTATCCGAGAACTTGCATTCGAATGCATGAGATTTCGATTAGCGAATACTACTACTAGTGAGTGATAGTATCCTAGAACTTGCGTTCGAATGCATGAGATTTCGATTAGCGAATACTACTACTAGTGAGTGACAGTGTCCGAGAACTTGCATTCGAATGCAGGAGATTTCGATTACTCAATACTACTGCTAGTGAGTGACAGTATCCGAGAACCTGCATTCCGAATGCATGAGATTTCGATTAGCGAATACTACTACTAGTGAGTGACAGTATCCGAGAACTTGCATTCGAATGCATGAGATTTCGATTAGCGAATACTACTACTAGTGAGTGACAGTATCCGAATTATTGCATTCGAATGCAAGAGATTTCGATTAGCGAATACAACTACTAGTGAGTGACAGTATCCGAGAACTTGCATTCGAATGCAAGAGATTTCGATTAGCGAATACTACTACTAGTGAGTGACAGTATCCGAATTATTGCATTCGAATGCAAGAGATTTCGATTAGCGAATACTACTACTAGTGAGTGACAGTATCCGAGAACTTGCATTCGAATGCATGAGATTTCGATTAGCGAATACTACTACTAGTGAGTGACAGTATCCGAGAACTTGCATTCGATGCATGAGATTTCGATTAGCGAATACTACTACTAGTGAGTGACAGTATCCAAGAACTTGCATTCGAATGCATGAAATTTCGATTAGCGAATACTACTACTAGTGAGTGACAGTATCCGAGAACTTGCATTCGAATGCATGAAATTTCGATTAGCGAATACTACTACTAGTGAGTGACAGTATCCAAGAACTTGCATTCGAATGCCTGAAATTTCGATTAGCGAATACTACTACTAGTGAGTGACAGTATCCGAGAACTTGCATTCGAATGCATGGGATTTCGATTAGCGAATACTACAACTAGTGAGTGACAGTATCCGAGAACTTGCATTCGAATGCATGAAATTGCGATTAGCGAATACTACTACTAGTGAGTGAAAGTATCCGAATTATTGCATTCGAATGCAAGAGATTTCGATTAGCGAATACTACTACTAGTGAGTGACAGTATCCGAGAACTTGCATTCGAATGCAAGAGATTTCGATTAGCGAATACTACTGCTAGTGAGTAACAGAATCCGAGAACTTGCATTCGAATGCAAGAGATTTCGATTAGCCAATACTACTACTAGTGAGTGACAGTATCCGAGAACTTGCATTCGAATGCAAGAGATTTCGATTAGCGAATACTACTACTAGTGAGTGACAGTATCTGAGAACTTGCATCGAATGCAAGAGATTTCGATTACTCAATACTACTACTAGTGAGTGACAGTATCCGAGAACTTGCATTCGAATGCATGAGATTTCGATTAGCGAATACTACTACAAGTGAGTGATAGTATTTGAGAACTTGCATTCGAGTGCACGAGATTTCGATTAGCGAATACTACTACTAGTGAGTGAGAGTATCCGAGAACTTGCATTCGAAAGCATGAGACTTCGATTAGCGAATACTACTACTAGTGAGTGACAGTTTCCGAGAACTTGCATTATAATGCAAGAGATTTCGATTAGCAAATACTACTACTAGTGGGTGACAGTTTCCGAGAACTTGCATTCGAATGCAAGAGACTTCGATTAGCGAATTCTACTACTAGTGAGTGACAGTTTCCGAGAACTCGCATTCGAATGCAAGAGATTTCGATTAACGAAAGCTACTACTAGTGAGTGACAGTATCCGAGAACTTGCATTCGAATGCAAGAGATTTCGATTAGCAAATACTACTACTAGTGAGTGACAGTTTCCGAGAACTTGCATTCGAATGCAAGAGATTTCGATTAGCGAATACTACTACTAGTGAGTGACAGTATCCGAGAACTTGCATTCGAATGCAAGAGATTTCGATTAGCAAATACTACTACTAGTGAGTGACAGTTTCCGAGAACTTGCATTCGAATGCAAGAGATTTCGATTAGCGAATACTACTACTAGTGAGTGCCAGTATCCGAGAACTTGCATTCGAATGCATGAGATTTCGATTAGCGAATACTACTACTAGTGATAGACAGTATCCGAGAACTTGCATTCGATGCATGAGATTTCGATTAGCGAATACTACTACTAGTGAGTGACAGTATTCGAGAACTTGCATTCGAATGCATGAGATTTCGATTAGCGAATACTACTACTAGTGAGTGACAGTATCCGTGAACTTGCATTCGCATGCATGAGATTTCGGTTAGCGAATACTACTACTAGTGAGTGACAGTATCCGAATTATTGCATTCCAATGCAAGAGATCTCGATTAGCGAATACTACTACTAGTGAGTGACAGTATCCGAGAACTTGCATTCGAATGCAAGAGATTTCGATTACTCAATACTACTACTAGTGAGTGACAGTATCCGAGAACTTGCATTCAAATGCATGAGATTTCGATTAGCGAATACTACTACTAGTGAGTGATAGTATCCGAGAACTTGCGTTCGAATGCATGAGATTTCGATTAGCGAATACTACTACTGGTGAGTGACAGTATCCGAGAACTTGCATTCGAATGCAAGAGATTTCGATTACTCAATACTACTATTAGTGAGTGACAGTATCCGAGAACCTGCATTCCGAATGCATGAGATTTCGATTAGCGAATACTACTACTAGTGAGTGACAGTATCCGAGAACTTGCATTCGAATGCATGAGATTTCGATTAGCGAATACTACTACTAGTGAGTGACAGTATCCGAGAACTTGCATTCGAATGCATGAGATTTCGATTAGCGAATACTACTACTAGTGAGTGACAGTATCCGAATTATTGCATTCGAATGCATGAGATTTCGATTAGCGAATACTACTACTAGTGAGTGATAGTATCCGAGAACTTGCATTCGAATGCATGATATTTCGATTAGCGAATACTACTACTAGTGAGTGACAGTATCCGAGAACTTGCATTCGAATGCAAGAGATTTCGATTAGCGAATACTACTACTAGTGACTGACAGTATCCGAATTATTGCACTCGAATGCAAGAGATTTCGATTAGCGAATACTACTACTAGTGAGTGACAGTATCCGAGAACTTGCATTCGAATGCAAGAGATTTCGATTACTCAATACTACTACTAGAGAGTGACAGTATCCGAGAACTTGCATTCGAATGCATGAGATTTCGATTAGCGAATACTACTACTAGTGAGTGATAGTATCCGAGAACTTGCGTTCGAATGCATGAGATTTCGATTAGCGAATACTACTACTAGTGAGTGACAGTATCCGAGAACTTGCATTCGAATGCACGAGATTTCGATTAGCGAATACTACTGCTAGTGAGTGACAGTATCCGAGAACCTGCATTCCGAATGCATGAGATTTCGATTAGCGAATACTACTACTAGTGAGTGACAGTATCCGAGAACTTGCATTCGAATGCATGAGATTTCGATTAGCGAATACTACTACTAGTGAGTGACAGTATCCGAGAACTTGCATTCGAATGCATGGGATTTCGATTAGCGAATACTACTACTAGTGAGTGACAGTATCCGAGAACTTGCATTCGAATGCATGGGATTTCGATTAGCGAATACTACTACTAGTGAGTGACAGTATCCGAGAACTTGCATTCGAATGCATGAAATTGCGATTAGCGAATACTACTACTAGTGAGTGACAGTATCCGAATTATTGCATTCGAATGCAAGAGATTTCGATTAGCGAATACAACTACTAGTGAGTGACAGTATCCGAGAACTTGCATTCGAATGCAAGAGATTTCGATTAGCGAATACTACTGCTAGTGAGTAACAGAATCCGAGAACTTGCATTCGAATGCAAGAGATTTCGATTAGCCAATACTACTACTAGTGAGTGACAGGATCCGAGAACTTGCATTCGAATGCAAGAGATTTCGATTAGCGAATACTACTACAAGTGAGTGACAGTATCTGAGAACTTGCATCGAATGCAAGAGATTTCGGTTAGCGAATACTACTGCTAGTGAGTGAGAGTATCCGAGAACTTGCATTCGAAAGCATGAGACTTCGATTAGCGAATACTACTACTAGTGAGTGACAGTTTCCGAGAACAAGCATTATAATGCAAGAGATTTCGATTAGCAAATACTACTACTAATGAGTGACAGTTTCCGAGAACTTGCATTCGAATGCAAGAGTTTTCGATTAGCGAATACTACTACTAGTGAGTGACAGTATCCGAGAACTTGCATTCGAATGCAAGAGATTTCGATTAGCAAATACTACTACTAGTGAGTGACAGTTTCCGAGAACTTGCATTCAAATGCAAGAGATTTCGATATGCGAATACTACTACTAATGAGTGACAGTATCCGAATTATTGCATTCGAATGTATGAAATTTCGATTAGCGAATACTACTACTAGTGAGTGACAGTATCCGAATTATTGCATTCGAATGCATGAGATTTCGATTAGCGAATACTACTAGTATTGAGTGACAGTATCCGAGAACTTGCATTCGAAAGCATGAGACTTCGATTAGCGAATACTACTACTAGTGAGTGACAGTATCCGAGAACTTGCATTCGAATGCAAGAGATTTCGATTAGCGAATACTACTACTAGTGAGTGACAGTATCCGAGAACTTGCATTCGCATGCATGAGATTTCGGTTAGCGAATACTACTACTAGTGAGTGACAGAATCCGAATTATTGCACTCGAATGCAAGAGATTTCGATTAGCGAATACTACTACTAGTGAGTGACAGTATCCGAGAACTTGCATTCGAATGCAAGAGATCTCGATTACTCAATACTACTACTAGTGAGTGATAGTTTCCGAGAACTTGCATTCGAATACAAGAGATTTCGATTAGCAAATACTACTACTAATGAGTGACAGTTTCCGAGAACTTGCATTCTAATGCAAGAGATTTCGATTAGCGAATACTACTACTAGTGAGTGACAGTATCCGAGAACTTGCATTCGAATGCAAGAGATTTCGATTAGCGAATACTACTACTAGTGAGTGACAGTATCCGAGAACTTGCATTCGCATGCATGAGATTTCGGTTAGCGAATATTACTACTAGTGAGTGACAGTATCCGAATTATTGCACTCGAATGCAAGAGATTTCGATTAGCGAATACTACTACTAGTGAGTGACAGTATCCGAGAACTTGCATTCGAATGCAAGAGATCTCGATTACTCAATACTACTACTAGTGAGTGACAGTATCCGAGAACTTGCATTCAAATGCATGAGATTTCGATTAGCGAATACTACTACTAGTGACTGATAGTATCCGAGAACTTGCGTTCGAATGCATGAGATTTCGATTAGCGAATACTACTACTAGTGAGTGATAGTATCCGAGAACTTGCATTCGAATGCAAGAGATTTCGATTACTCAATACTACTATTAGTGAGTGACAGTCTCCGAGAACCTGCATTCCGAATGCATGAGATTTCGATTAGCGAATACTACTACTAGTGAGTGACAGTATCCGAGAACTTGCATTCGAATGCATGAGATTTCGATTAGCGAATACTACTACTAGTGAGTGACAGTATCCGAATTATTGCATTCGAATGCAAGAGATTTCGATTAGCGAACACTACTACTAGTGGGTGACAGTATCCGAGAACTTGCATTCGAATGCATGAGATTTCGATTAGCGAATACTACTACTAGTGAGTGATAGTATCCTAGAACTTGCGTTCGAATGCATGAGATTTCGATTAGCGAATACTACTACTAGTGAGTGACAGTGTCCGAGAACTTGCATTCGAATGCAGGAGATTTCGATTACTCAATACTACTGCTAGTGAGTGACAGTATCCGAGAACCTGCATTCCGAATGCATGAGATTTCGATTAGCGAATACTACTACTAGTGAGTGACAGTATCCGAGAACTTGCATTCGAATGCATGAGATTTCGATTAGCGAATACTACTACTAGTGAGTGACAGTATCCGAATTATTGCATTCGAATGCAAGAGATTTCGATTAGCGAATACAACTACTAGTGAGTGACAGTATCCGAGAACTTGCATTCGAATGCAAGAGATTTCGATTAGCGAATACTACTACTAGTGAGTGACAGTATCCGAATTATTGCATTCGAATGCAAGAGATTTCGATTAGCGAATACTACTACTAGTGAGTGACAGTATCCGAGAACTTGCATTCGAATGCATGAGATTTCGATTAGCGAATACTACTACTAGTGAGTGACAGTATCCGAGAACTTGCATTCGATGCATGAGATTTCGATTAGCGAATACTACTACTAGTGAGTGACAGTATCCAAGAACTTGCATTCGAATGCATGAAATTTCGATTAGCGAATACTACTACTAGTGAGTGACAGTATCCGAGAACTTGCATTCGAATGCATGAAATTTCGATTAGCGAATACTACTACTAGTGAGTGACAGTATCCAAGAACTTGCATTCGAATGCCTGAAATTTCGATTAGCGAATACTACTACTAGTGAGTGACAGTATCCGAGAACTTGCATTCGAATGCATGGGATTTCGATTAGCGAATACTACAACTAGTGAGTGACAGTATCCGAGAACTTGCATTCGAATGCATGAAATTGCGATTAGCGAATACTACTACTAGTGAGTGAAAGTATCCAAATTATTGCATTCGAATGCAAGAGATTTCGATTAGCGAATACTACTACTAGTGAGTGACAGTATCCGAGAACTTGCATTCGAATGCAAGAGATTTCGATTAGCGAATACTACTGCTAGTGAGTAACAGAATCCGAGAACTTGCATTCGAATGCAAGAGATTTCGATTAGCCAATACTACTACTAGTGAGTGACAGTATCCGAGAACTTGCATTCGAATGCAAGAGATTTCGATTAGCGAATACTACTACTAGTGAGTGACAGTATCTGAGAACTTGCATCGAATGCAAGAGATTTCGATTACTCAATACTACTACTAGTGAGTGACAGTATCCGAGAACTTGCATTCGAATGCATGAGATTTCGATTAGCGAATACTACTACAAGTGAGTGATAGTATTTGAGAACTTGCATTCGAGTGCACGAGATTTCGATTAGCGAATACTACTACTAGTGAGTGAGAGTATCCGAGAACTTGCATTCGAAAGCATGAGACTTCGATTAGCGAATACTACTACTAGTGAGTGACAGTTTCCGAGAACTTGCATTATAATGCAAGAGATTTCGATTAGCAAATACTACTACTAGTGGGTGACAGTTTCCGAGAACTTGCATTCGAATGCAAGAGACTTCGATTAGCGAATTCTACTACTAGTGAGTGACAGTTTCCGAGAACTCGCATTCGAATGCAAGAGATTTCGATTAACGAAAGCTACTACTAGTGAGTGACAGTATCCGAGAACTTGCATTCGAATGCAAGAGATTTCGATTAGCAAATACTACTACTAGTGAGTGACAGTTTCCGAGAACTTGCATTCGAATGCAAGAGATTTCGATTAGCGAATACTACTACTAGTGAGTGACAGTATCCGAGAACTTGCATTCGAATGCAAGAGATTTCGATTAGCAAATACTACTACTAGTGAGTGACAGTTTCCGAGAACTTGCATTCGAATGCAAGAGATTTCGATTAGCGAATACTACTACTAGTGAGTGCCAGTATCCGAGAACTTGCATTCGAATGCATGAGATTTCGATTAGCGAATACTACTACTAGTGATAGACAGTATCCGAGAACTTGCATTCGATGCATGAGATTTCGATTAGCGAATACTACTACTAGTGAGTGACAGTATTCGAGAACTTGCATTCGAATGCATGAGATTTCGATTAGCGAATACTACTACTAGTGAGTGACAGTATCCGTGAACTTGCATTCGCATGCATGAGATTTCGGTTAGCGAATACTACTACTAGTGAGTGACAGTATCCGAATTATTGCATTCCAATGCAAGAGATCTCGATTAGCGAATACTACTACTAGTGAGTGACAGTATCCGAGAACTTGCATTCGAATGCAAGAGATTTCGATTACTCAATACTACTACTAGTGAGTGACAGTATCCGAGAACTTGCATTCAAATGCATGAGATTTCGATTAGCGAATACTACTACTAGTGAGTGATAGTATCCGAGAACTTGCGTTCGAATGCATGAGATTTCGATTAGCGAATACTACTACTGGTGAGTGACAGTATCCGAGAACTTGCATTCGAATGCAAGAGATTTCGATTACTCAATACTACTATTAGTGAGTGACAGTATCCGAGAACCTGCATTCCGAATGCATGAGATTTCGATTAGCGAATACTACTACTAGTGAGTGACAGTATCCGAGAACTTGCATTCGAATGCATGATATTTCGATTAGCGAATACTACTACTAGTGAGTGACAGTATCCGAGAACTTGCATTCGAATGCAAGAGATTTCGATTAGCGAATACTACTACTAGTGAGTGACAGTATCCGAATTATTGCATTCGAATGTATGAAATTTCGATTAGCGAATACTACTACTAGTGAGTGACAGTATCCGAATTATTGCATTCGAATGCATGAGATTTCGATTAGCGAATACTACTAGTATTGAGTGACAGTATCCGAGAACTTGCATTCGAATGCATGAGATTTCGATTAGCGAATACTGCTACTAGTGAGTGACAGTATCCGAGAACTTGCATTCGCATGCATGAGATTTCAGTTAGCGAATACTACTACTAGTGAGTGACAGTATCCGAATTATTGCACTCGAATGCAAGAGATTTCGATTAGCGAATACTACTACTAGTGAGTGACAGTATCCGAGAACTTGCATTCGAATGCAAGAGATTTCGATTACTCAATACTACTACTAGAGAGTGACAGTATCCGAGAACTTGCATTCGAATGCATGAGATTTCGATTAGCGAATACTACTACTAGTGAGTGATAGTATCCGAGAACTTGCGTTCGAATGCATGAGATTTCGATTAGCGAATACTACTACTAGTGAGTGACAGTATCCGAGAACTTGCATTCGAATGCATGAGATTTCGATTAGCGAATACTACTGCTAGTGAGTGACAGTATCCGAGAACCTGCATTCCGAATGCATGAGATTTCGATTAGCGAATACTACTACTAGTGAGTGACAGTATCCGAGAACTTGCATTCGAATGCATGAGATTTCGATTAGCGAATACTACTACTAGTGAGTGACAGTATCCGAGAACTTGCATTCGAATGCATGGGATTTCGATTAGCGAATACTACTACTAGTGAGTGACAGTATCCGAGAACTTGCATTCGAATGCATGAAATTGCGATTAGCGAATACTACTACTAGTGAGTGACAGAATCCGAATTATTGCATTCGAATGCAAGAGATTTCGATTAGCGAATACTACTACTAGTGAGTGACAGTATCCGAGGACTTGCATTCGAATGCAAGAGATTTCGATTAGCGAATACTACTGCTAGTGAGTAACAGAATCCGAGAACTTGCATCGAATGCAAGAGATTTCGATTACTCAATACTACTACTAGTGAGTGACAGTATCCGAGAACTTGCATTCGAATGCATGCGATTTCGATTAGCGAATACTACTACTAGTGAGTGATAGTATTTGAGAACTTGCATTCGAGTGCACGAGATTTCGATTAGCGAATACTACTACTAGTGAGTGAGAGTATCCGAGAACTTGCATTCGCAAGCATGAGACTTCGACTAGCGAATACTACTACTAGTGAGTGACAGTTTCCGAGAACTTGCATTATAATGCAAGAGATTTCGATTAGCAAATACTACTACTAGTGAGTGACAGTTTCCGAGAACTTGCATTCGAATGCAAGAGACTTCGATTAGCGAATACTACTACTAGTGAGTGACAGTTTCCGAGAACTCGCATTCGAATGCAAGAGATTTCAATTTGCGAAAACTACTACTAGTGAGTGACAGTATCCGAGAACTTGCATTCGAATGCAAGAGATTTCGATTAGCAAATACTACTACTAGTGAGTGACAGTTTCCGAGAACTTGCATTCGAATGCAAGAGATTTCCATTAGCGAATACTACTACTAGTGAGTGACAGTATCCGAGAACTTGCATTCGAATGCAAGAGATTTCGATTAGCGAATACTACTACTAGTGAGTGACAGTATCCGAATTATTGCATTCGAATGTATGAAATTTCGATTAGCGAATACTACTACTAGTGAGTGACAGTATCCGAATTATTGCATTCGAATGCATGAGATTTCGATTAGCGAATACTACTAGTATTGAGTGACAGTATCCGAGAACTTTCATTCGAATGCATGAGATTTCGATTAGCGAATACTACTACTAGTGAGTGACAGTATCCGAGAACTTGCATTCGCATGCATGAGATTTCGGTTAGCGAATACTACTACTAGTGAGTGACAGTATCCGAATTATTGCACTCGAATGCAAGAGATTTCGATTAGCGAATACTACTACTAGTGAGTGACAGTATCCGAGAACTTGCATTCGAATGCAAGAGATTTCGATTACTCAATACTACTACTAGAGAGTGACAGTATCCGAGAACTTGCATTCGAATGCATGAGATTTCGATTAGCGAATACTGCTACTAGTGAGTGATAGTATCCGAGAACTTGCGTTCGAATGCATGAGATTTCGATTAGCGAATACTACTACTAGTGAGTGACAGTATCCGAGAACTTGCATTCGAATGCAAGAGATTTCGATTAGCGAATACTACTTCTAGTGAGTGACAGTATCCGAGAACCTGCATTCCCAATGCATGAGATTTCGATTAGCGAATACTACTACTAGTGAGTGACAGTATCCGAGAACTTGCATTCGAATGCATGAGATTTCGATTAGCGAATACTACTACTAGTGAGTGACAGTATCCGAATTATTGCATTCGAATGCAAGAGATTTCGATTAGCGAATACTACTACTAGTAAGTGACAGTATCCGAGAACTTGCCATCGTATGCAAGAGATTTCGATTAGCGAATACTACTACTAGTGAGTGACAGTATCCGAGAACTTGCATTCGAATGCAAGAGATTTCGATTAGCGAATACTACTACTAGTGAGTGATAGTATCCGAGAACTTGCATTCGAATGCAAGAGATTTGAATAAGCGAATACTACTACTAGTGAGTGACAGTATCCGAGAACTTGCATTCGAATGCAAGAGATTTCGATTACTCAATACTACTACTAGTGAGTGCCAGTATCCGAGAACTTGCATTCGAATGCATGAGATTTCGATTAGCGAATACTACTACTAGTGAGTGACAGTATCCGGGAACTTGCATTCAATGCATGAGATTTCGATTAGCGAATACTACTACTAGTGAGTGACAGTATCCGAGAACTTGCATTCGAATGCATGAAATTTCGATTAGCGAACACTACTACTAGTGAGTGACAGTATCCGAGAACTTGCATTCGAATGCATGAAATTTCGATTAGCGAATACTACTACTAGTGAGTGACAGTATCCAAGAACTTGCATTCGAATGCATGAAATTTCGATTAGCGAATACTACTACTAGTGAGTGACAGTATCCGAGAACTTGCATTCGAATTCATGGGATTTCGATTAGCGAATACTACTGTTAGTGAATGACAGTATCCTAGAACTTGCATTCGAATTCATGAAATTGCGATTAGCGAATACTACTGCAAGTGAGTGACAGTATCCGAATTATTGCATTCGAATGCAAGAGATTTCAATTAGCGAATACTACTACTAGTGAGTGACAGTATCCGAGAACTTGCATTCGAATGCAAGAGATTTCGATTAGCGAATACTACTGCTAGTGAGTAACAGAATCCGAGAACTTGCATTCGAATGCAAGAGATTTCGATTAGCCAATACTACTACTAGTGAGTGACAGTATCCGAGAACTTGCATTCGAATGCAAGAGATTTCGATTAGCGAATACTACTACTAGTGAGTGAAAGTATCTGAGAACTTGCATCGAATGCAAGAGATTTCGATTAGCGAATACTACTACTAGTGACTGAGAGTATCCGAGAACTTGCATTCGAAAGCATGAGACTTCGATTAGCGAATACTACTACTAGTGAGTGACAGTTTCCGAGAACTTGCATTATAATGCAAGAGATTTCGATTACTCAATACTACTGCTAGTGAGTGACAGTATCCGAGAACTTGCATTCGAATTCATGGGATTTCGATTAGCGAATACTACTGTTAGTGAATGACAGTATCCTAGAACTTGCATTCGAATTCATGAAATTGCGATTAGCGAATACTACTACTAGTGAGTGATAGTTTCCGAGAACTTGCATTCGAATGCAAGAGATTTCGATTAGCGAATACTACTACTAGTGAGTGACAGTTTCCGAGAACTCGCATTCGAATGCAAGAGTTTCGATTAGCGAAAACTACTACTAGTGAGTGACAGTATCCGAGAACTTGTATTCGAATGCATGAGATTTCGATTAGCGAATACTACTACTAGTGAGTGACAGTATCCGAGAACTTGCATTCGAATGCATGAGATTTCGATTAGCGAATACTACTACTAGTGAGTGACAGTATCCGAATTATTGCATTCGAATGCATGAGATTTCGATTAGCGAATACTACTACTAGTGAGTGATAGTATCCGAGAACTTGCATTCGAATGCATGATATTTCGATTAGCGAATACTACTACTAGTGAGTGACAGTATCCGAGAACTTGCATTCGAATGCAAGAGATTTCGATTAGCGAATACTACTACTAGTGAGTGACAGTATCCGAATTATTGCACTCGAATGCAAGAGATTTCGATTAGCGAATACTACTACTAGTGAGTGACAGTATCCGAGAACTTGCATTCGAATGCAAGAGATCTCGATTACTCAATACTACTACTAGAGAGTGACAGTATCCGAGAACTTGCATTCGAATGCATGAGATTTCGATTAGCGAATACTACTACTAGTGAGTGATAGTATCCGAGAACTTGCGTTCGAATGCATGAGATTTCGATTAGCGAATACTACTACTAGTGAGTGACAGTATCCGAGAACTTGCATTCGAATGCACGAGATTTCGATTAGCGAATACTACTGCTAGTGAGTGACAGTATCCGAGAACCTGCATTCCGAATGCATGAGATTTCGATTAGCGAATACTACTACTAGTGAGTGACAGTATCCGAGAACTTGCATTCGAATGCATGAGATTTCGATTAGCGAATACTACTACTAGTGAGTGACAGTATCCGAGAACTTGCATTCGAATGCATGGGATTTCGATTAGCGAATACTACTACTAGTGAGTGACAGTATCCGAGAACTTGCATTCGAATGCATGAAATTGCGATTAGCGAATACTACTACTAGTGAGTGACAGAATCCGAATTATTGCATTCGAATGCAAGAGATTTCGATTAGCGAATACTACTACTAGTGAGTGACAGTATCCGAGGACTTGCATTCGAATGCAAGAGATTTCGATTAGCGAATACTACTGCTAGTGAGTAACAGAATCCGAGAACTTGCATCGAATGCAAGAGATTTCGATTACTCAATACTACTACTAGTGAGTGACAGTATCCGAGAACTTGCATTCGAATGCATGCGATTTCGATTAGCGAATACTACTACTAGTGAGTGATAGTATTTGAGAACTTGCATTCGAGTGCACGAGATTTCGATTAGCGAATACTACTACTAGTGAGTGAGAGTATCCGAGAACTTGCATTCGAAAGCATGAGACTTCGATTAGCGAATACTACTACTAGTGAGTGACAGTTTCCGAGAACTTGCATTATAATGCAAGAGATTTCGATTAGCAAATACTACTACTAGTGAGTGACAGTTTCCGAGAACTTGCATTCGAATGCAAGAGACTTCGATTAGCGAATACTACTACTAGTGAGTGACAGTTTCCGAGAACTCGCATTCGAATGCAAGAGATTTCAATTTGCGAAAACTACTACTAGTGAGTGACAGTATCCGAGAACTTGCATTCGAATGCAAGAGATTTCGATTAGCAAATACTACTACTAGTGAGTGACAGTTTCCGAGAACTTGCATTCGAATGCAAGAGATTTCCATTAGCGAATACTACTACTAGTGAGTGACAGTATCCGAGAACTTGCATTCGAATGCAAGAGATTTCGATTAGCGAATACTACGACTAGTGAGTGACAGTATCCGAATTATTGCATTCGAATGTATGAAATTTCGATTAGCGAATACTACTACTAGTGAGTGACAGTATCCGAATTATTGCATTCGAATGCATGAGATTTCGATTAGCAAATACTACTAGTATTGAGTGACAGTATCCGAGAACTTTCATTCGAATGCATGAGATTTCGATTAGCGAATACTACTACTAGTGAGTGACAGTATCCGAGAACTTGCATTCGCATGCATGAGATTTCGGTTAGCGAATACTACTACTAGTGAGTGACAGTATCCGAATTATTGCACTCGAATGCAAGAGATTTCGATTAGCGAATACTACTACTAGTGAGTGACAGTATCCGAGAACTTGCATTCGAATGCAAGAGATTTCGATTACTCAATACTACTACTAGAGAGTGACAGTATCCGAGAACTTGCATTCGAATGCATGAGATTTCGATTAGCGAATACTGCTACTAGTGAGTGATAGTATCCGAGAACTTGCGTTCGAATGCATGAGATTTCGATTAGCGAATACTACTACTAGTGAGTGACAGTATCCGAGAACTTGCATTCGAATGCAAGAGATTTCGATTAGCGAATACTACTTCTAGTGAGTGACAGTATCCGAGAACCTGCATTCCCAATGCATGAGATTTCGATTAGCGAATACTACTACTAGTGAGTGACAGTATCCGAGAACTTGCATTCGAATGCATGAGATTTCGATTAGCGAATACTACTACTAGTGAGTGACAGTATCCGAATTATTGCATTCGAATGCAAGAGATTTCGATTAGCGAATACTACTACTAGTGAGTGACAGTATCCGAGAACTTGCCATCGTATGCAAGAGATTTCGATTAGCGAATACTACTACTAGTGAGTGACAGTATCCGAGAACTTGCATTCGAATGCAAGAGATTTCGATTAGCGAATACTACTACTAGTGAGTGACAGTATACGAGAACTTGCATTCGAATGCAAGAGATTTGAATAAGCGAATACTACTACTAGTGAGTGACAGTATCCGAGAACTTGCATTCGAATGCAAGAGATTTCGATTACTCAATACTACTACTAGTGAGTGCCAGTATCCGAGAACTTGCATTCGAATGCATGAGATTTCGATTAGCGAATACTACTACTAGTGAGTGACAGTATCCGGGAACTTGCATTCGATGCATGAGATTTCGATTAGCGAATACTACTACTAGTGAGTGACAGTATCCGAGAACTTGCATTCGAATGCATGAAATTTCGATTAGCGAACACTACTACTAGTGAGTGACAGTATCCGAGGACTTGCATTCGAATGCATGAAATTTCGATTAGCGAATACTACTACTAGTGAGTGACAGTATCCAAGAACTTGCATTCGAATGCATGAAATTTCGATTAGCGAATACTACTACTAGTGAGTGACAGTATCCGAGAACTTGCATTCGAATTCATGGGATTTCGATTAGCGAATACTACTGTTAGTGAATGACAGTATCCTAGAACTTGCATTCAAATTCATGAAATTGCGATTAGCGAATACTACTGCAAGTGAGTGACAGTATCCGAATTATTGCATTCGAATGCAAGAGATTTCAATTAGCGAATACTACTACTAGTGAGTGACAGTATCCGAGAACTTGCATTCGAATGCAAGAGATTTCGATTAGCGAATACTACTGCTAGTGAGTAACAGAATCCGAGAACTTGCATTCGAATGCAAGAGATTTCGATTAGCCAATACTACTACTAGTGAGTGACAGTATCCGAGAACTTGCATTCGAATGCAAGAGATTTCGATTAGCGAATACTACTACTAGTGAGTGAAAGTATCTGAGACCTTGCATCGAATGCAAGAGATTTCGATTAGCGAATACTACTACTAGTGACTGAGAGTATCCGAGAACTTGCATTCGAAAGCATGAGACTTCGATTAGCGAATACTACTACTAGTGAGTGACAGTTTCCGAGAACTTGCATTATAATGCAAGAGATTTCGATTACTCAATACTACTGCTAGTGAGTGACAGTATCCGAGAACTTGCATTCGAATTCATGGGATTTCGATTAGCGAATACTACTGTTAGTGAATGACAGTATCCTAGAACTTGCATTCGAATTCATGAAATTGCGATTAGCGAATACTACTACTAGTGAGTGATAGTTTCCGAGAACTTGCATTCGAATGCAAGAGATTTCGATTAGCGAATACTACTACTAGTGGGTGACAGTTTCCGAGAACTCGCATTCGAATGCAAGAGTTTCGATTAGCGAAAACTACTACTAGTGAGTGACAGTATCCGAGAACTTGTATTCGAATGCATGAGATTTCGATTAGCGAATACTACTACTAGTGAGTGACAGTATCCGAGAACTTGCATTCGAATGCATGAGATTTCGATTAGCGAATACTACTACTAGTGAGTGACAGTATCCGAATTATTGCATTCGAATGCATGAGATTTCGATTAGCGAATACTACTACTAGTGAGTGATAGTATCCGAGAACTTGCGTTCGAATGCATGAGATTTCGATTAGCGAATACTACTACTAGTGAGTGACAGTATCCGAATTATTGCATTCGAATGCATGAGATTTCGATTAGCGAATACTACTACTAGTGAGTGACAGTATCCGAGAACTTGCATTCGAATGCATGAGATTTCGATTAGCGAATACTACTACTAGTGAGTGACAGTATCCGAGAACTTGCATTCGAATGCATGAGATTTCGATTAGCGAATACTACTACTAGTGAGTGACAGTATCCGAGAACTTGCATTCGAATGCATGAGATTTCGATTAGCGAATACTACTACTAGTGAGTGACAGTATCCGAATTATTGCATTCGAATGCATGAGATTTCGATTAGCGAATACTACTACTAGTGAGTGATAGTATCCGAGAACTTGCGTTCGAATGCATGAGATTTCGATTAGCGAATACTACCACTAGTGAGTGACAGTATCCGAATTATTGCATTCGAATGCATGAGATTTCGATTAGCGAATACTACTACTAGTGAGTGACAGTATCCGAGAACTTGCATTCGAATGCATGAGATTTCGATTAGCGAATACTACTACTAGTGAGTGACAGTTTCCGAGAACTTGCATTCGAATGCATGAGATTTCGATTAGCGAATACTACTACTAGTGAGTGACAGTATCCGAGAACTTGCATTCGAATGCATGAGATTTCGATTAGCGAATACTACTACTAGTGAGTGACAGTATCCGAATTATTGCATTCGAATGCATGAGATTTCTATTAGCGAATACTACTACTAGTGAGTGACAGTATCCGAGAACTTGCATTCGAATTCATGGGATTTCGATTAGCGAATACTACTGTTAGTGAATGACAGTATCCTAGAACTTGCATTCGAATTCATGAAATTGCGATTAGCGAATACTACTACTAGTGAGTGATAGTTTCCGAGAACTTGCATTCGAATGCAAGAGATTTCGATTAGCGAATACTACTACTAGTGAGTGACAGTTTCCGAGAACTCGCATTCGAATGCAAGAGTTTCGATTAGCGAAAACTACTACTAGTGAGTGACAGTATCCGAGAACTTGTATTCGAATGCATGAGATTTCGATTAGCGAATACTACTACTAGTGAGTGACAGTATCCGAGAACTTGCATTCGAATGCATGAGATTTCGATTAGCGAATACTACTACTAGTGAGTGACAGTATCCGAATTATTGCATTCGAATGCATGAGATTTCGATTAGCGAATACTACTACTAGTGAGTGATAGTATCCGAGAACTTGCGTTCGAATGCATGAGATTTCGATTAGCGAATACTACTACTAGTGAGTGACAGTATCCGAATTATTGCATTCGAATGCATGAGATTTCGATTAGCGAATACTACTACTAGTGAGTGACAGTATCCGAGAACTTGCATTCGAATGCATGAGATTTCGATTAGCGAATACTACTACTAGTGAGTGACAGTATCCGAGAACTTGCATTCGAATGCATGAGATTTCGATTAGCGAATACTACTACTAGTGAGTGACAGTATCCGAGAACTTGCATTCGAATGCATGAGATTTCGATTAGCGAATACTACTACTAGTGAGTGACAGTATCCGAATTATTGCATTCGAATGCATGAGATTTCGATTAGCGAATACTACTACTAGTGAGTGACAGTATCCGAGAACTTGCATTCGAATGCATGAGATTTCGATTAGCGAATACTACTACTAGTGAGTGACAGTATCCGAATTATTGCATTCGAATGCATGAGATTTCGATTAGCGAATACTACCACTAGTGAGTGACAGTATCCGAATTATTGCATTCGAATGCATGAGATTTCGATTAGCGAATACTACTACTAGTGAGTGACAGTATCCGAGAACTTGCATTCGAATGCATGAGATTTCGATTAGCGAATACTACTACTAGTGAGTGACAGTTTCCGAGAACTTGCATTCGAATGCATGAGATTTCGATTAGCGAATACTACTACTAGTGAGTGACAGTATCCGAGAACTTGCATTCGAATGCATGAGATTTCGATTAGCGAATACTACTACTAGTGAGTGACAGTATCCGAATTATTGCATTCGAATGCATGAGATTTCGATTAGCGAATACTACTACTAGTGAGTGACAGTATCCGAGAACTTGCATTCGAATGCATGAGATTTCGATTAGCGAATACTACTACTAGTGAGTGACAGTATCCGAGAACTTGCATTCGAATGCATGAGATTTCGATTAGCGAATACTACTACTAGTGAGTGATAGTATCCGAGAACTTGCGTTCGAATGCATGAGATTTCGATTAGCGAATACTACTACTAGTGAGTGACAGTATCCGAGAACTTGCATTCGAATGCAAGAGATTTCGATTACTCTATACTACTGCTAGTGAGTGACAGTATCCGAGAACCTGCATTCCGAATGCATGAGATTTCGATTAGCGAATACTACTACTAGTGAGTGACAGTATCCGAGAACTTGCATTCGAATGCATGAGATTTCGATTAGCGAATACTACTACTAGTGAGTGACAGTTTCCGAGAACTTGCATTCGAATGCATGAGATTTCGATTAGCGAATACTACTACTAGTGAGTGACAGTATCCGAGAACTTGCATTCGAATGCATGAGATTTCGATTAGCGAATACTACTACTAGTGAGTGACAGTATCCGAATTATTGCATTCGAATGCAAGAGATTTCGATTAGCGAATACTACTACTAGTGAGTGACAGTATCCGAGAACTTGCATTCGAATGCATGAGATTTCGATTAGCGAATACTACTACTAGTGAGTGATAGTATCCGAGAACTTGCGTTCGAATGCATGAGATTTCGATTAGCGAATACTACTACTACTGAGTGACAGTATCCGAGAACTTGCATTCGAATGCAAGAGATTTCGATTACTCAATACTACTGCTAGTGAGTGACAGTATCCGAGAACCTGCATTCCGAATGCATGAGATTTCGATTAGCGAATACTACTACTAGTGAGTGAGAGTATCCGAGAACTTGCATTCGAATGCATGAGATTTCGATTAGCGAATACTACTACTAGTGAGTGACAGTATCCGAGAACTTGCATTCGAATGCATGAGATTTCGATTAGCGAATACTACTACTAGTGAGTGACAGTTTCCGAGAACTTGCATTCGAATGCATGAGATTTCGATTAGCGAATACTACTACTAGTGAGTGACAGTATCCGAGAACTTGCATTCGAATGCATGAGATTTCGATTAGCGAATACTACTACTAGTGAGTGACAGTGTCCGAATTATTGCATTCGAATGCAAGAGATTTCGATTAGCGAATACTACTACTAGTGAGTGACAGTATCCGAGAACTTGCATTCGAATGCATGAGATTTCGATTAGCGAATACTACTACTAGTGAGTGATAGTATCCGAGAACTTGCGTTCGAATGCATGAGATTTCGATTAGCGAATACTACTACTACTGAGTGACAGTATCCGAGAACTTGCATTCGAATGCAAGAGATTTCGATTACTCAATACTACTGCTAGTGAGTGACAGTATCCGAGAACCTGCATTCCGAATGCATGAGATTTCGATTAGCGAATACTACTACTAGTGAGTGAGAGTATCCGAGAACTTGCATTCGAATGCATGAGATTTCGATTAGCGAATACTACTACTAGTGAGTGACAGTATCCGAATTATTGCATTCGAATGCAAGAGATTTCGATTAGCGAATACAACTACTAGTGAGTGACAGTATCCGAGAACTTGCATTCGAATGCAAGAGATTTCGATTAGCGAATACTACTACTAGTGAGTGACAGTATCCGAATTATTGCATTCGAATGCAAGAGATTTCGATTAGCGAATACTACTACTAGTGAGTGACAGTATCCGAGAACTTGCATTCGAATGCAAGAGATTTCGATTACTCAATACTACTACTAGTGAGTGCCAGTATCCGAGAACTTGCATTCGAATGCATGAGATTTCGATTAGCGAATACTACTACTAGTGAGTGACAGTATCCGAGAACTTGCATTCGATGCATGAGATTTCGATTAGCGAATACTACTACTAGTGAGTGACAGTATCCGAGACCTTGCACTCGAATGCATGAAATTTCTATTAGCGAACACTACTACTAGTGAGTGACAGTATCCGAGAACTTGCATTCGAATGCATGAAATTTCGATTAGCGAATACTACTACTAGTGAGTGACAGTATCCAAGAACTTGCATTCGAATGCATGAAATTTCGATTAGCGAATACTACTACTAGTGAGTGACAGTATCCGAGAACTTGCATTCGAATTCATGGGATTTCGATTAGCGAATACTACTACTAGTGAATGACAGTATCCTAGAACTTGCATTCGAATTCATGAAATTGCGATTAGCGAATACTACTACTAGTGAGTGACAGTATCCGAATTATTGCATTCGAATGCAAGAGATTTCGATTAGCGAATACTACTACTAGTGAGTGACAGTATCCGAGAACTTGCATTCGAATGCAAGAGATTTCGATTAGCGAATACTACTGCTAGTGAGTAACAGAATCCGAGAACTTGCATTCGAATGCAAGAGATTTCGATTAGCCAATACTACTACTAGTGAGTGACAGTATCCGAGAACTTGCATTCGAATGCAAGAGATTTCAATTAGCGAATACCACTACTAGTGAGTGAAAGTATCTGAGAACTTGCATCGAATGCAAGAGATTTCGATTACTCAATACTACTGCTAGTGAGTGACAGTGTCCGAGAACCTGCATTCCGAATGCATGAGATTTCGATTAGCAAATACTACTACTAGTGAGTGACAGTATCCGAGAACTTGCATTCGAATGCATGAGATTTCGATTAGCGAATACTACTACTAGTGAGTGACAGTTTCCGAGAACTTGCATTCGAATGCATGAGATTTCGATTAGCGAATACTACTACTAGTGAGTGACAGTATCCGAATTATTGCATTCGAATGCAAGAGATTTCGATTAGCGAATACTACTACTAGTGAGTGACAGTATCCGAGAACTTGCATTCGAATGCATGAGATTTCGATTAGCGAATACTACTACTAGTGAGTGATAGTATCCGAGAACTTGCGTTCGAATGCATGAGATTTCGATTAGCGAATACTACTACTACTGAGTGACAGTATCCGAGAACTTGCATTCGAATGCAAGAGATTTCGATTACTCAATACTACTGCTAGTGAGTGACAGTATCCGAGAACCTGCATTCCGAATGCATGAGATTTCGATTAGCGAATACTACTACTAGTGAGTGAGAGTATCCGAGAACTTGCATTCGAATGCATGAGATTTCGATTAGCGAATACTACTACTAGTGAGTGATAGTATCCGAATTATTGCATTCGAATGCAAGAGATTTCGATTAGCGAATACAACTACTAGTGAGTGACAGTATCCGAGAACTTGCATTCGAATGCAAGAGATTTCGATTAGCGAATACTACTACTAGTGAGTGACAGTATCCGAATTATTGCATTCGAATGCAAGAGATTTCGATTAGCGAATACTACTACTAGTGGGTGACAGTATCCGAGAACTTGCATTCGAATGCAAGAGATTTCGATTACTCAATACTACTACTAGTGAGTGCCAGTATCCGAGAACTTGCATTCGAATGCATGAGATTTCGATTAGCGAATACTACTACTAGTGAGTGACAGTATCCGAGAACTTGCATTCGATGCATGAGATTTCGATTAGCGAATACTACTACTAGTGAGTGACAGTATCCGAGAACTTGCACTCGAATGCATGAAATTTCGATTAGCGAACACTACTACTAGTGAGTGACAGTATCCGAGAACTTGCATTCGAATGCATGAAATTTCGATTAGCGAATACTACTACTAGTGAGTGACAGTATCCAAGAACTTGCATTCGAATGCATGAAATTTCGATTAGCGAATACTACTACTAGTGAGTGACAGTATCCGAGAACTTGCATTCGAATTCATGGGATTTTGATTAGCGAATACTACTACTAGTGAATGACAGTATCCTAGAACTTGCATTCGAATTCATGAAATTGCGATTAGCGAATACTACTACTAGTGAGTGACAGTATCCGAATTATTGCATTCGAATGCAAGAGATTTCGATTAGCGAATACTACTACTAGTGAGTGACAGTATCCGAGAACTTGCATTCGAATGCAAGAGATTTCGATTAGCGAATACTACTGCTAGTGAGTAACAGAATCCGAGAACTTGCATTCGAATGCAAGAGATTTCGATTAGCCAATACTACTACTAGTGAGTGACAGTATCCGAGAACTTGCATTCGAATGCAAGAGATTTCGATTAGCGAATACCACTACTAGTGAGTGAAAGTATCTGAGAACTTGCATCGAATGCAAGAGATTTCGATTACTCAATACTACTGCTAGTGAGTGACAGTGTCCGAGAACCTGCATTCCGAATGCATGAGATTTCGATTAGCAAATACTACTACTAGTGAGTGACAGTATCCGAGAACTTGCATTCGAATGCATGAGATTTCGATTAGCGAATACTACTACTAGTGAGTGACAGTTTCCGAGAACTTGCATTCGAATGCATGAGATTTCTATTAGCGAATACTACTACTAGTGAGTGACAGTTTCCGAGAACTCGCATTCGAATGCAAGAGTTTCGATTAGCGAAAACTACTACTAGTGAGTGACAGTATCCGAGAACTTGCATTCGAATGCATGAGATTTCGATTAGCGAATACTACTACTAGTGAGTGACAGTATCCGAGAACTTGCATTCGAATTCATGGGATTTCGATTAGCGAATACTACTGTTAGTGAATGACAGTATCCTAGAACTTGCATTCGAATTCATGAAATTGCGATTAGCGAATACTACTACTAGTGAGTGACAGTATCCGAATTATTGCATTCGAATGCAAGAGATTTCGATTAGCGAATACTACTACTAGTGAGTGACAGTATCCGAGAACTTGCATTCGAATGCAAGAGATTTCGATTATCGAATACTACTACTAGTGAGTGAAAGTATCTGAGAACTTGCATTCGAAAGCATGAGACTTCGAGTAGCGAATACTACTACTAGTGAGTGACAGTTTCCGAGAACCTGCATTATAATGCAAGAGATTTCGATTAGCAAATACTACTACTAGTGAGTGATAGTTTCCGAGAACTTGCATTCGAATGCAAGAGATTTCGATTAGCGAATACTACTACTAGTGAGTGACAGTATCCGATAATTTGCATTCGAATGCAAGAGATTTCGATTAGCGAATACTACTACTAGTGAGTGACAGTATCCGACAACTTGCATTCGAATGCAAGAGATTTCGATAAGCGAATACTACTACTAGTGAGTGACAGTATCCGAGAACCTACATTCGAATGCAAGAGATTTCGATTACTCAATACTACTACTAGTGAGTGACAGTATCCGAGAACTTGCATTCGAATGCACGAGATTTCGATTAGCGAATACTACTGCTAGTGAGTGACAGTATCCGAGAACCTGCATTCCGAATGCATGAGATTTCGATTAGCGAATACTACTACTAGTGAGTGACAGTATCCGAGAACTTGCATTCGAATGCATGAGATTTCGATTAGCGAATACTACTACTAGTGAGTGACAGTATCCGAGAACTTGCATTCGAATGCATGGGATTTCGATTAGCGAATACTACTACTAGTGAGTGACAGTATCCGAGAACTTGCATTCGAATGCATGAGATTTCGATTAGCGAATACTACTACTAGTGAGTGATAGTATCCGAGAACTTGCGTTCGAATGCATGAGATTTCGATTAGCGAATACTACTACTACTGAGTGACAGTATCCGAGAACTTGCATTCGAATGCAAGAGATTTCGATTACTCAATACTACTGCTAGTGAGTGACAGTATCCGAGAACCTGCATTCCGAATGCATGAGATTTCGATTAGCGAATACTACTACTAGTGAGTGAGAGTATCCGAGAACTTGCATTCGAATGCATGAGATTTCGATTAGCGAATACTACTACTAGTGAGTGACAGTATCCGAATTATTGCATTCGAATGCAAGAGATTTCGATTAGCGAATACAACTACTAGTGAGTGACAGTATCCGAGAACTTGCATTCGAATGCAAGAGATTTCGATTAGCGAATACTACTACTAGTGAGTGACAGTATCCGAATTATTGCATTCGAATGCAAGAGATTTCGATTAGCGAATACTACTACTAGTGAGTGACAGTATCCGAGAACTTGCATTCGAATGCAAGAGATTTCGATTACTCAATACTACTACTAGTGAGTGCCAGTATCCGAGAACTTGCATTCGAATGCATGAGATTTCGATTAGCGAATACTACTACTAGTGAGTGACAGTATCCGAGAACTTGCATTCGATGCATGAGATTTCGATTAGCGAATACTACTACTAGTGAGTGACAGTATCCGAGAACTTGCACTCGAATGCATGAAATTTCGATTAGCGAACACTACTACTAGTGAGTGACAGTATCCGAGAACTTGCATTCGAATGCATGAAATTTCGATTAGCGAATACTACTACTAGTGAGTGACAGTATCCAAGAACTTGCATTCGAATGCATGAAATTTCGATTAGCGAATACTACTACTAGTGAGTGACAGTATCCGAGAACTTGCATTCGAATTCATGGGATTTCGATTAGCGAATACTACTACTAGTGAATGACAGTATCCTAGAACTTGCATTCGAATTCATGAAATTGCGATTAGCGAATACTACTACTAGTGAGTGACAGTATCCGAATTATTGCATTCGAATGCAAGAGATTTCGATTAGCGAATACTACTACTAGTGAGTGACAGTATCCGAGAACTTGCATTCGAATGCAAGAGATTTCGATTAGCGAATACTACTGCTAGTGAGTAACAGAATCCGAGAACTTGCATTCGAATGCAAGAGATTTCGATTAGCCAATACTACTACTAGTGAGTGACAGTATCCGAGAACTTGCATTCGAATGCAAGAGATTTCGATTAGCGAATACCACTACTAGTGAGTGAAAGTATCTGAGAACTTGCATCAAATGCAAGAGATTTCGATTACTCAATACTACTGATAGTGAGTGACAGTGTCCGAGAACCTGCATTGCGAATGCATGAGATTTCGATTAGCAAATACTACTACTAGTGAGTGACAGTATCCGAGAACTTGCATTCGAATGCATGAGATTTCGATTAGCGAATACTACTACTAGTGAGTGACAGTTTCCGAGAACTTGCATTCGAATGCATGAGATTTCGATTAGCGAATACTACTACTAGTGAGTGACAGTATCCGAATTATTGCATTCGAATGCAAGAGATTTCGATTAGCGAATACTACTACTAGTGAGTGACAGTATCCGAGAACTTGCATTCGAATGCATGAGATTTCGATTAGCGAATACTACTACTAGTGAGTGATAGTATCCGAGAACTTGCGTTCGAATGCATGAGATTTCGATTAGCGAATACTACTACTACTGAGTGACAGTATCCGAGAACTTGCATTCGAATGCAAGAGATTTCGATTACTCAATACTACTGCTAGTGAGTGACAGTATCCGAGAACCTGCATTCCGAATGCATGAGATTTCGATTAGCGAATACTACTACTAGTGAGTGAGAGTATCCGAGAACTTGCATTCGAATGCATGAGATTTCGATTAGCGAATACTACTACTAGTGAGTGATAGTATCCGAATTATTGCATTCGAATGCAAGAGATTTCGATTAGCGAATACAACTACTAGTGAGTGACAGTATCCGAGAACTTGCATTCGAATGCAAGAGATTTCGATTAGCGAATACTACTACTAGTGAGTGACAGTATCCGAATTATTGCATTCGAATGCAAGAGATTTCGATTAGCGAATACTACTACTAGTGAGTGACAGTATCCGAGAACTTGCATTCGAATGCAAGAGATTTCGATTACTCAATACTACTACTAGTGAGTGCCAGTATCCGAGAACTTGCATTCGAATGCATGAGATTTCGATTAGCGAATACTACTACTAGTGAGTGACAGTATCCGAGAACTTGCATTCGATGCATGAGATTTCGATTAGCGAATACTACTACTAGTGAGTGACAGTATCCGAGAACTTGCACTCGAATGCATGAAATTTCGATTAGCGAACACTACTACTAGTGAGTGACAGTATCCGAGAACTTGCATTCGAATGCATGAAATTTCGATTAGCGAATACTACTACTAGTGAGTGACAGTATCCAAGAACTTGCATTCGAATGCATGAAATTTCGATTAGCGAATACTACTACTAGTGAGTGACAGTATCCGAGAACTTGCATTCGAATTCATGGGATTTCGATTAGCGAATACTACTACTAGTGAATGACAGTATCCTAGAACTTGCATTCGAATTCATGAAATTGCGATTAGCGAATACTACTACTAGTGAGTGACAGTATCCGAATTATTGCATTCGAATGCAAGAGATTTCGATTAGCGAATACTACTACTAGTGAGTGACAGTATCCGAGAACTTGCATTCGAATGCAAGAGATTTCGATTAGCGAATACTACTGCTAGTGAGTAACAGAATCCGAGAACTTGCATTCGAATGCAAGAGATTTCGATTAGCCAATACTACTACTAGTGAGTGACAGTATCCGAGAACTTGCATTCGAATGCAAGAGATTTCGATTAGCGAATACCACTACTAGTGAGTGAAAGTATCTGAGAACTTGCATCGAATGCAAGAGATTTCGATTACTCAATACTACTGCTAGTGAGTGACAGTGTCCGAGAACCTGCATTCCGAATGCATGAGATTTCGATTAGCAAATACTACTACTAGTGAGTGACAGTATCCGAGAACTTGCATTCGAATGCATGAGATTTCGATTAGCGAATACTACTACTAGTGAGTGACAGTTTCCGAGAACTTGCATTCGAATGCATGAGATTTCTATTAGCGAATACTACTACTAGTGAGTGACAGTTTCCGAGAACTCGCATTCGAATGCAAGAGTTTCGATTAGCGAAAACTACTACTAGTGGGTGACAGTATCCGAGAACTTGCATTCGAATGCATGAGATTTCGATTAGCGAATACTACTACTAGTGAGTGACAGTATCCGAGAACTTGCATTCGAATTCATGGGATTTCGATTAGCCAATACTACTACTAGTGAGTGACAGTTTCCGAGAACTTGCATTCGAATGCAAGAGATTTCGATTAGCGAATACCACTACTAGTGAGTGAAAGTATCTGAGAACTTGCATCGAATGCAAGAGATTTCGATTACTCAATACTACTGATAGTGAGTGACAGTGTCCGAGAACCTGCATTGCGAATGCATGAGATTTCGATTAGCAAATACTACTACTAGTGAGTGACAGTATCCGAGAACTTGCATTCGAATGCATGAGATTTCGATTAGCGAATACTACTACTAGTGAGTGACAGTTTCCGAGAACTTGCATTCGAATGCATGAGATTTCGATTAGCGAATACTACTACTAGTGAGTGACAGTATCCGAATTATTGCATTCGAATGCAAGAGATTTCGATTAGCGAATACTACTACTAGTGAGTGACAGTATCCGAGAACTTGCATTCGAATGCATGAGATTTCGATTAGCGAATACTACTACTAGTGAGTGATAGTATCCGAGAACTTGCGTTCGAATGCATGAGATTTCGATTAGCGAATACTACTACTACTGAGTGACAGTATCCGAGAACTTGCATTCGAATGCAAGAGATTTCGATTACTCAATACTACTGCTAGTGAGTGACAGTATCCGAGAACCTGCATTCCGAATGCATGAGATTTCGATTAGCGAATACTACTACTAGTGAGTGAGAGTATCCGAGAACTTGCATTCGAATGCATGAGATTTCGATTAGCGAATACTACTACTAGTGAGTGATAGTATCCGAATTATTGCATTCGAATGCAAGAGATTTCGATTAGCGAATACAACTACTAGTGAGTGACAGTATCCGAGAACTTGCATTCGAATGCAAGAGATTTCGATTAGCGAATACTACTACTAGTGAGTGACAGTATCCGAATTATTGCATTCGAATGCAAGAGATTTCGATTAGCGAATACTACTACTAGTGAGTGACAGTATCCGAGAACTTGCATTCGAATGCAAGAGATTTCGATTACTCAATACTACTACTAGTGAGTGCCAGTATCCGAGAACTTGCATTCGAATGCATGAGATTTCGATTAGCGAATACTACTACTAGTGAGTGACAGTATCCGAGAACTTGCATTCGATGCATGAGATTTCGATTAGCGAATACTACTACTAGTGAGTGACAGTATCCGAGAACTTGCACTCGAATGCATGAAATTTCGATTAGCGAACACTACTACTAGTGAGTGACAGTATCCGAGAACTTGCATTCGAATGCATGAAATTTCGATTAGCGAATACTACTACTAGTGAGTGACAGTATCCAAGAACTTGCATTCGAATGCATGAAATTTCGATTAGCGAATACTACTACTAGTGAGTGACAGTATCCGAGAACTTGCATTCGAATTCATGGGATTTCGATTAGCGAATACTACTACTAGTGAATGACAGTATCCTAGAACTTGCATTCGAATTCATGAAATTGCGATTAGCGAATACTACTACTAGTGAGTGACAGTATCCGAATTATTGCATTCGAATGCAAGAGATTTCGATTAGCGAATACTACTACTAGTGAGTGACAGTATCCGAGAACTTGCATTCGAATGCAAGAGATTTCGATTAGCGAATACTACTGCTAGTGAGTAACAGAATCCGAGAACTTGCATTCGAATGCAAGAGATTTCGATTAGCCAATACTACTACTAGTGAGTGACAGTATCCGAGAACTTGCATTCGAATGCAAGAGATTTCGATTAGCGAATACCACTACTAGTGAGTGAAAGTATCTGAGAACTTGCATCGAATGCAAGAGATTTCGATTACTCAATACTACTGCTAGTGAGTGACAGTGTCCGAGAACCTGCATTCCGAATGCATGAGATTTCGATTAGCAAATACTACTACTAGTGAGTGACAGTATCCGAGAACTTGCATTCGAATGCATGAGATTTCGATTAGCGAATACTACTACTAGTGAGTGACAGTTTCCGAGAACTTGCATTCGAATGCATGAGATTTCTATTAGCGAATACTACTACTAGTGAGTGACAGTTTCCGAGAACTCGCATTCGAATGCAAGAGTTTCGATTAGCGAAAACTACTACTAGTGAGTGACAGTATCCGAGAACTTGCATTCGAATGCATGAGATTTCGATTAGCGAATACTACTACTAGTGAGTGACAGTATCCGAGAACTTGCATTCGAATTCATGGGATTTCGATTAGCGAATACTACTGTTAGTGAATGACAGTATCCTAGAACTTGCATTCGAATTCATGAAATTGCGATTAGCGAATACTACTACTAGTGAGTGACAGTATCCGAATTATTGCATTCGAATGCAAGAGATTTCGATTAGCGAATACTACTACTAGTGAGTGACAGTATCCGAGAACTTGCATTCGAATGCAAGAGATTTCGATTATCGAATACTACTACTAGTGAGTGAAAGTATCTGAGAACTTGCATTCGAAAGCATGAGACTTCGAGTAGCGAATACTACTACTAGTGAGTGACAGTTTCCGAGAACCTGCATTATAATGCAAGAGATTTCGATTAGCAAATACTACTACTAGTGAGTGATAGTTTCCGAGAACTTGCATTCGAATGCAAGAGATTTCGATTAGCGAATACTACTACTAGTGAGTGACAGTATCCGAGAACTTGCATTCGAATGCAAGAGATTTCGATTAGCGAATACTACTACTAGTGAGTGACAGTATCCGACAACTTGCATTCGAATGCAAGAGATTTCGATAAGCGAATACTACTACTAGTGAGTGACAGTATCCGAGAACCTACATTCGAATGCAAGAGATTTCGATTACTCAATACTACTACTAGTGAGTGACAGTATCCGAGAACTTGCATTCGAATGCACGAGATTTCGATTAGCGAATACTAGTGCTAGTGAGTGACAGTATCCGAGAACCTGCATTCCGAATGCATGAGATTTCGATTAGCGAATACTACTACTAGTGAGTGACAGTATCCGAGAACTTGCATTCGAATGCATGAGATTTCGATTAGCGAATACTACTACTAGTGAGTGACAGTATCCGAGAACTTGCATTCGAATGCATGGGATTTCGATTAGCGAATACTACTACTAGTGAGTGACAGTATCCGAGAACTTGCATTCGAATGCATGAAATTGCGATTAGCGAATACTACTACTAGTGAGTGACAGTATCCGAATTATTGCATTCGAATGCAAGAGATTTCGATTAGCGAATACTACTACTAGTGAGTGACAGTATCCGAGGACTTGCATTCGAATGCAAGAGATTTCGATTAGCGAATACTACTGCTAGTGAGTAACAGAATCCGAGAACTTGCATCGAATGCAAGAGATTTCGATTACTCAATACTACTACTAGTGAGTGACAGTATCCGAGAACTTGCATTCGAATGCATGAGATTTCGATTAGCGAATACTACTACTAGTGAGTGATAGTATTTGAGAACTTGCATTCGAGTGCACGAGATTTCGATTAGCGAATACTACTACTAGTGAGTGAGAGTATCCGAGAACTTGCATTCGAAAGCATGAGACTTCGATTAGCGAATACCACTACTAGTGAGTGACAGTTTCCGAGAACTTGCATTATAATGCAAGAGATTTCGATTAGCAAATACTACTACTAGTGAGTGACAGTTTCCGAGAACTTGCATTCGAATGCAAGAGACTTCGATTAGCGAACACTACTACTAGTGAGTGACAGTTTCCGAGAACTCGCACTCGAATGCAAGAGATTTCGATTAGCGAAAACTACTACTAGTGAGTGACAGTATCCGAGAACTTGCATTCGAATGCAAGAGATTTCGATTAGCAAATACTACTACTAGTGAGTGACAGTTTCCGAGAACTTGCATTCGAATGCAAGAGATTTCGATTAGCGAATACTACTACTAGTGAGTGACAGTATCCGAGAACTTGCATTCGAATGCAAGAGATTTCGATTAGCGAATACTACTACTAGTGAGTGACAGTATCCGAATTATTGCATTCGAATGTATGAAATTTCGATTAGCGAATACTACTACTAGTGAGTGAAAGTATCCGAATTATTGCATTCGAATGCATGAGATTTCGATTAGCGAATACTACTAGTATTGAGTGACAGTATCCGAGAACTTGCATTCGAATGCATGAGATTTCGATTAGCGAATACTACTACTAGTGAGTGACAGTATCCGAGAACTTGCATTCGAATGCATGAGATTTCGATTAGCGAATACTACTACTAGTGAGTGACAGTATCCGAGAACTTGCATTCGAATGCAAGAGATTTCGATTAGCGAATACTACTACTAGTGAGTGACAGTATCCGAATTATTGCATTCGAATGTATGAAATTTCGATTAGCGAATACTACTACTAGTGAGTGACAGTATCCGAATTATTGCATTCGAATGCATGAGATTTCGATTAGCGAATACTACTAGTATTGAGTGACAGTATCCGAGAACTTGCATTCGAATGCATGAGATTTCGATTAGCGAATACTACTACTAGTGAGTGACAGTATCCGAGAACTTGCATTCGCATGCATGAGATTTCGGTTAGCGAATACTACTACTAGTGAGTGACAGTATCCGAGGACTTGCATTCGAATGCAAGAGATTTCGATTAGCGAATACTACTGCTAGTGAGTAACAGAATCCGAGAACTTGCATCGAATGCAAGAGATTTCGATTACTCAATACTACTACTAGTGAGTGACAGTATCCGAGAACTTGCATTCGAATGCAAGAGATTTCGATTAGCGAATACTACTACTAGTGAGTGACAGTATCCGAATTATTGCATTCGAATGTATGAAATTTCGATTAGCGAATACTACTACTAGTGAGTGACAGTATCCGAATTATTGCATTCGAATGCATGAGATTTCGATTAGCGAATACTACTAGTATTGAGTGACAGTATCCGAGAACTTGCATTCGAATGCATGAGATTTCGATTAGCGAATACTACTACTAGTGAGTGACAGTATCCGAGAACTTGCATTCGCATGCATGAGATTTCGGTTAGCGAATACTACTACTAGTGAGTGACAGTATCCGAGGACTTGCATTCGAATGCAAGAGATTTCGATTAGCGAATACTACTGCTAGTGAGTAACAGAATCCGAGAACTTGCATCGAATGCAAGAGATTTCGATTACTCAATACTACTACTAGTGAGTGACAGTATCCGAGAACTTGCATTCGAATGCATGAGATTTCGATTAGCGAATACTACTACTAGTGAGTGATAGTATTTGAGAACTTGCATTCGAGTGCACGAGATTTCGATTAGCGAATACTACTACTAGTGAGTGAGAGTATCCGAGAACTTGCATTCGAATGCATGAGATTTCGATTAGCGAATACTACTACTAGTGAGTGACAGTATCCGAGAACTTGCATTCGCATGCATGAGATTTCGGTTAGTGAATACTACTACTAGTGAGTGACAGTATCCGAATTATTGCACTCGAATGCAAGAGATTTCGATTAGCGAATACTACTACTAGTGAGTGACAGTATCAGAATTATTGCATTCGAATGCATGAGATTTCGATTAGCGAATACTACTAGTATTGAGTGACAGTATCCGAGAACTTGCATTCGAATGCATGAGATTTCGATTAGCGAATACTACTACTAGTGAGTGACAGTATCCGAGAACTTGCATTCGAATGCATGAGATTTCGATTAGCGAATACTACTACTAGTGAGTGACAGTATCCGAGAACTTGCATTCGAATGCAAGAGATTTCGATTAGCGAATACTACTACTATTGAGTGACAGTATCCGAATTATTGCATTCGAATGTATGAAATTTCGATTAGCGAATACTACTACTAGTGAGTGACAGTATCCAAATTATTGCATTCGAATGCATGAGATTTCGATTAGCGAATACTACTAGTATTGAGTGACAGTATCCGAGAACTTGCATTCGAATGCATGAGATTTCGATTAGCGAATACTACTACTAGTGAGTGACAGTATCCGAGAACTTGCATTCGCATGCATGAGATTTCGGTTAGCGAATACTACTACTAGTGAGTGACAGTATCCGAGGACTTGCATTCGAATGCAAGAGATTTCGATTAGCGAATACTACTGCTAGTGAGTAACAGAATCCGAGAACTTGCATCGAATGCAAGAGATTTCGATTACTCAATACTACTACTAGTGAGTGACAGTATCCGAGAACTTGCATTCGAATGCAAGAGATTTCGATTAGCGAATACTACTACTAGTGAGTGACAGTATCCGAATTATTGCATTCGAATGTATGAAATTTCGATTAGCGAATACTACTACTAGTGAGTGACAGTATCCGAATTATTGCATTCGAATGCATGAGATTTCGATTAGCGAATACTACTAGTATTGAGTGACAGTATCCGAGAACTTGCATTCGAATGCATGAGATTTCGATTAGCGAATACTACTACTAGTGAGTGACAGTATCCGAGAACTTGCATTCGCATGCATGAGATTTCGGTTAGCGAATACTACTACTAGTGAGTGACAGTATCCGAGGACTTGCATTCGAATGCAAGAGATTTCGATTAGCGAATACTACTGCTAGTGAGTAACAGAATCCGAGAACTTGCATCGAATGCAAGAGATTTCGATTACTCAATACTACTACTAGTGAGTGACAGTATCCGAGAACTTGCATTCGAATGCATGAGATTTCGATTAGCGAATACTACTACTAGTGAGTGATAGTATTTGAGAACTTGCATTCGAGTGCACGAGATTTCGATTAGCGAATACTACTACTAGTGAGTGAGAGTATCCGAGAACTTGCATTCGAATGCATGAGATTTCGATTAGCGAATACTACTACTAGTGAGTGACAGTATCCGAGA
Organism: Tenodera sinensis; assembly: GCA_030765045.1. Lineage (NCBI taxonomy): Eukaryota > Metazoa > Arthropoda > Insecta > Mantodea > Mantidae > Tenodera > Tenodera sinensis. The sequence goes on from JAUKNM010000016.1 coordinate 2,746,781, forward strand.
ACTTGCATTCGCATGCATGAGATTTCGGTTAGTGAATACTACTACTAGTGAGTGACAGTATCCGAATTATTGCACTCGAATGCAAGAGATTTCGATTAGCGAATACTACTACTAGTGAGTGACAGTATCCGAATTATTGCATTCGAATGCATGAGATTTCGATTAGCGAATACTACTAGTATTGAGTGACAGTATCCGAGAACTTGCATTCGAATGCATGAGATTTCGATTAGCGAATACTACTACTAGTGAGTGACAGTATCCGAGAACTTGCATTCGAATGCATGAGATTTCGATTAGCGAATACTACTACTAGTGAGTGACAGTATCCGAGAACTTGCATTCGAATGCAAGAGATTTCGATTAGCGAATACTACTACTATTGAGTGACAGTATCCGAATTATTGCATTCGAATGTATGAAATTTCGATTAGCGAATACTACTACTAGTGAGTGACAGTATCCAAATTATTGCATTCGAATGCATGAGATTTCGATTAGCGAATACTACTAGTATTGAGTGACAGTATCCGAGAACTTGCATTCGAATGCATGAGATTTCGATTAGCGAATACTACTACTAGTGAGTGACAGTATCCGAGAACTTGCATTCGCATGCATGAGATTTCGGTTAGCGAATACTACTACTAGTGAGTGACAGTATCCGAGGACTTGCATTCGAATGCAAGAGATTTCGATTAGCGAATACTACTGCTAGTGAGTAACAGAATCCGAGAACTTGCATCGAATGCAAGAGATTTCGATTACTCAATACTACTACTAGTGAGTGACAGTATCCGAGAACTTGCATTCGAATGCATGAGATTTCGATTAGCGAATACTACTACTAGTGAGTGATAGTATTTGAGAACTTGCATTCGAGTGCACGAGATTTCGATTAGCGAATACTACTACTAGTGAGTGACAGTATCCGAGAACTTGCATTCGAATGCAAGAGATTTCGATTAGCGAATACTACTACTAGTGAGTGACAGTATCCGAATTATTGCATTCGAATGTATGAAATTTCGATTAGCGAATACTACTACTAGTGAGTGACAGTATCCGAATTATTGCATTCGAATGCATGAGATTTCGATTAGCGAATACTACTAGTATTGAGTGACAGTATCCGAGAACTTGCATTCGAATGCATGAGATTTCGATTAGCGAATACTACTACTAGTGAGTGACAGTATCCGAGAACTTGCATTCGAATGCATGAGATTTCGATTAGCGAATACTACTACTAGTGAGTGACAGTATCCGAGAACTTGCATTCGAATGCAAGAGATTTCGATTAGCGAATACTACTACTATTGAGTGACAGTATCCGAATTATTGCATTCGAATGTATGAAATTTCGATTAGCGAATACTACTACTAGTGAGTGACAGTATCCGAATTATTGCATTCGAATGCATGAGATTTCGATTAGCGAATACTACTAGTATTGAGTGACAGTATCCGAGAACTTGCATTCGAATGCATGAGATTTCGATTAGCGAATACTACTACTAGTGAGTGACAGTATCCGAGAACTTGCATTCGCATGCATGAGATTTCGGTTAGCGAATACTACTACTAGTGAGTGACAGTATCCGAGGACTTGCATTCGAATGCAAGAGATTTCGATTAGCGAATACTACTGCTAGTGAGTAACAGAATCCGAGAACTTGCATCGAATGCAAGAGATTTCGATTACTCAATACTACTACTAGTGAGTGACAGTATCCGAGAACTTGCATTCGAATGCATGAGATTTCGATTAGCGAATACTACTACTAGTGAGTGATAGTATTTGAGAACTTGCATTCGAGTGCACGAGATTTCGATTAGCGAATACTACTACTAGTGAGTGAGAGTATCCGAGAACTTGCATTCGAAAGCATGAGACTTCGATTAGCGAATACCACTACTAGTGAGTGACAGTTTCCGAGAACTTGCATTATAATGCAAGAGATTTCGATTAGCAAATACTACTACTAGTGAGTGACAGTTTCCGAGAACTTGCATTCGAATGCAAGAGACTTCGATTAGCGAACACTACTACTAGTGAGTGACAGTTTCCGAGAACTCGCACTCGAATGCAAGAGATTTCGATTAGCGAAAACTACTACTAGTGAGTGACAGTATCCGAGAACTTGCATTCGAATGCAAGAGATTTCGATTAGCAAATACTACTACTAGTGAGTGACAGTTTCCGAGAACTTGCATTCGAATGCAAGAGATTTCGATTAGCGAATACTACTACTAGTGAGTGACAGTATCCGAGAACTTGCATTCGAATGCAAGAGATTTCGATTAGCGAATACTACTACTAGTGAGTGACAGTATCCGAATTATTGCATTCGAATGTATGAAATTTCGATTAGCGAATACTACTACTAGTGAGTGACAGTATCCGAATTATTGCATTCGAATGCATGAGATTTCGATTAGCGAATACTACTAGTATTGAGTGACAGTATCCGAGAACTTGCATTCGAATGCATGAGATTTCGATTAGCGAATACTACTACTAGTGAGTGACAGTATCCAAGAACTTGCATTCGAATGCATGAGATTTCGATTAGCGAATACTACTACTAGTGAGTGACAGTATCCGAGAACTTGCATTCGAATGCAAGAGATTTCGATTAGCGAATACTACTACTATTGAGTGACAGTATCCGAATTATTGCATTCGAATGTATGAAATTTCGATTAGCGAATACTACTACTAGTGAGTGACAGTATCCGAATTATTGCATTCGAATGCATGAGATTTCGATTAGCGAATACTACTACTAGTGAGTGACAGTATCCGAGAACTTGCATTCGAATGCATGAGATTTCGATTAGCGAATACTACTACTAGTGAGTGACAGTATCCGAGGACTTGCATTCGAATGCAAGAGATTTCGATTAGCGAATACTACTACTAGTGAGTGACAGTATCCGAATTATTGCATTCGAATGTATGAAATTTCGATTAGCGAATACTACTACTAGTGAGTGACAGTATCCGAATTATTGCATTCGAATGCATGAGATTTCGATTAGCGAATACTACTAGTATTGAGTGACAGTATCCGAGAACTTGCATTCGAATGCATGAGATTTCGATTAGCGAATACTACTACTAGTGAGTGACAGTATCCGAGAACTTGCATTCGAATGCATGAGATTTCGATTAGCGAATACTACTACTAGTGAGTGACAGTATCCGAGAACTTGCATTCGAATGCAAGAGATTTCGATTAGCGAATACTACTACTATTGAGTGACAGTATCCGAATTATTGCATTCGAATGTATGAAATTTCGATTAGCGAATACTACTACTAGTGAGTGACAGTATCCGAATTATTGCATTCGAATGCATGAGATTTCGATTAGCGAATACTACTAGTATTGAGTGACAGTATCCGAGAACTTGCATTCGAATGCATGAGATTTCGATTAGCGAATACTACTACTAGTGAGTGACAGTATCCGAGAACTTGCATTCGCATGCATGAGATTTCGGTTAGCGAATACTACTACTAGTGAGTGACAGTATCCGAATTATTGCATTCGAATGTATGAAATTTCGATTAGCGAATACTACTACTAGTGAGTGACAGTATCCGAATTATTGCATTCGAATGCATGAGATTTCGATTAGCGAATACTACTAGTATTGAGTGACAGTATCCGAGAACTTGCATTCGAATGCATGAGATTTCGATTAGCGAATACTACTACTAGTGAGTGAGAGTATCCGAGAACTTGCATTCGAAAGCATGAGACTTCGATTAGCGAATACTACTACTAGTGAGTGACAGTTTCCGAGAACTTGCATTATAATGCAAGAGATTTCGATTAGCAAATACTACTACTAGTGAGTGACAGTTTCCGAGAACTTGCATTCGAATGCAAGAGACTTCGATTAGCGAATACTACTACTAGTGAGTGACAGTTTCCGAGAACTCGCATTCGAATGCAAGAGATTTCGATTAGCGAAAACTACTACCAGTGAGTGACAGTATCCGAGAACTTGCATTCGAATGCAAGAGATTTCGATTAGCAAATACTACTACTAGTGAGTGACAGTTTCCGAGAACTTGCATTCGAATGCAAGAGATTTCGATTAGCGAATACTACTACTAGTGAGTGACAGTATCCGAGAACTTGCATTCGAATGCAAGAGATTTCGATTAGCGAATACTACTACTAGTGAGTGACAGTATCCGAATTATTGCATTCGAATGTATGAAATTTCGATTAGCGAATACTACTACTAGTGAGTGACAGTATCCGAATTATTGCATTCGAATGCATGAGATTTCGATTAGCGAATACTACTAGTATTGAGTGACAGTATCCGAGAACTTGCATTCGAATGCATGAGATTTCGATTAGCGAATACTACTACTAGTGAGTGACAGTATAAGAGAACTTGCATGAGATTTCGATTAGCGAATACTACTACTAGTGAGTGACAGTATCCGAGAACTTGCATTCGAATGCAAGAGATTTCGATTAGCAAATACTACTACTAGTGAGTGACAGTATCCGAATTATTGCATTCGAATGTATGAAATTTCGATTAGCGAATACTACTACTAGTGAGTGACAGTATCCGAATTATTGCATTCGAATGCATGAGATTTCGATTAGCGAATACTACTAGTATTGAGTGACAGTATCCGAGAACTTGCATTCGAATGCATGAGATTTCGATTAGCGAATACTACTACTAGTGAGTGACAGTATCCGAGAACTTGCATTCGCATGCATGAGATTTCGGTTAGCGAATACTACTACTAGTGAGTGACAGTATCCGAATTATTGCACTCGAATGCAAGAGATTTCGATTAGCGAATACTACTACTAGTGAGTGACAGTATCCGAGAACTTGCATTCGAATGCAAGAGATTTCGATTACTCAATACTACTACTAGAGAGTGACAGTATCCGAGAACTTGCATTCGAATGCATGAGATTTCAATTAGCGAATACTACTACTAGTGAGTGATAGTATCCGAGAACTTGCGTTCGAATGCATGAGATTTCGATTAGCGAATACTACTACTAGTGAGTGACAGTATCCGAGAACTTGCATTCGAATGCACGAGATTTCGATTAGCGAATACTACTGCTAGTGAGTGACAGTATCCGAGAACCTGCATTCCGAATGCATGAGATTTCGATTAGCGAATACTACTACTAGTGAGTGACAGTATCCGAGAACTTGCATTCGAATGCATGAGATTTCGATTAGCGAATACTACTACTAGTGAGTGACAGTATCCGAGAACTTGCATTCGAATGCATGGGATTTCGATTAGCGAATACTACTACTAGTGAGTGACAGTATCCGAGAACTTGCATTCGAATGCATGAAATTGCGATTAGCGAATACTACTACTAGTGAGTGACAGTATCCGAATTATTGCATTCGAATGCAAGAGATTTCGATTAGCGAATACTACTACTAGTGAGTGACAGTATCCGAGGACTTGCATTCGAATGCAAGAGATTTCGATTAGCGAATACTACTGCTAGTGAGTAACAGAATCCGAGAACTTGCATCGAATGCAAGAGATTTCGATTACTCAATACTACTACTAGTGAGTGACAGTATCCGAGAACTTGCATTCGAATGCATGAGATTTCGATTAGCGAATACTACTACTAGTGAGTGATAGTATTTGAGAACTTGCATTCGAGTGCACGAGATTTCGATTAGCGAATACTACAACTAGTGAGTGAGAGTATCCGAGAACTTGCATTCGAAAGCATGAGACTTCGATTAGCGAATACTACTACTAGTGAGTGACAGTTTCCGAGAACTTGCATTATAATGCAAGAGATTTCGATTAGCAAATACTACTACTAGTGAGTGACAGTTTCCGAGAACTTGCATTCGAATGCAAGAGACTTCGATTAGCGAATACTACTACTAGTGAGTGACAGTTTCCGAGAACTCGCATTCGAATGCAAGAGATTTCAATTAGCGAAAACTACTACTAGTGAGTGACAGTATCCGAGAACTTGCATTCGAATGCAAGAGATTTCGATTAGCAAATACTACTACTAGTGAGTGACAGTATCCGAGAACTTGCATTCGAATGCAAGAGATTTCGATTAGCGAATACTACTACTAGTGAGTGACAGTATCCGTATTATTGCATTCGAATGTATGAAATTTCGATTAGCGAATACTACTACTAGTGAGTGACAGTATCCGAATTATTGCATTCGAATGCATGAGATTTCGATTAGCGAATACTACTAGTATTGAGTGACAGTATCCGAGAACTTGCATTCGAATGCATGAGATTTCGATTAGCGAATACTACTACTAGTGAGTGACAGTATCCGAGAACTTGCATTCGCATGCATGAGATTTCGGTTAGCGAATACTACTACTAGTGAGTGACAGTATCCGAATTATTGCACTCGAATGCAAGAGATTTCGATTAGCGAATACTACTACTAGTGAGTGACAGTATCCGAGAACTTGCATTCGAATGCAAGAGATTTCGATTACTCAATACTACTACTAGAGAGTGACAGTATCCGAGAACTTGCATTCGAATGCATGAGATTTCGATTAGCGAATACTGCTACTAGTGAGTGATAGTATCCGAGAACTTGCGCTCGAATGCATGAGATTTCGATTAGCGAATACTACTACTAGTGAGTGACAGTATCCGAGAACTTGCATTCGAATGCAAGAGATTTCGATTAGCGAATACTACTGCTAGTGAGTGACAGTATCCGAGAACCTGCATTCGAATGCATGAGATTTCGATTAGCGAATACTACTACTAGTGAGTGACAGTATCCGAATTATTGCATTCGAATGCAAGAGATTTCGATTAGCGAATACTACTACTAGTGAGTGACAGTATCCGAGAACTTGCATTCGTATGCAAGAGATTTCGATTAGCGAATACTACTACTAGTGAGTGACAGTATCCGAGAACTTGCATTCGAATGCAAGAGATTTCGATTAGCGAATACTACTACTAGTGAGTGACAGTATCCGAGAACTTGCATTCGAATGCAAGAGATTTCGATAAGCGAATACTACTACTAGTGAGTGACAGTATCCGAGAACTTGCATTCGAATGCAAGAGATTTCGATTACTCAATACTACTACTAGTGAGTGCCAGTATCCGAGAACTTGCATTCGAATGCATGAGATTTCGATTAGCGAATACTACTACTAGTGAGTGACAGTATCCGGGAACTTGCATTCGATGCATGAGATTTCGATTAGCGAATACTACTACTAGTGAGTGACAGTATCCGAGAACTTGCATTCGAATGCATGAAATTTCGATTAGCGAACACTACTACTAGTGAGTGACAGTATCCGAGAACTTGCATTCGAATGCATGAAATTTCGATTAGCGAATACTACTACTAGTGAGTGACAGTATCCAAGAACTTGCATTCGAATGCATGAAATTTCGATTAGCGAATACTACTACTAGTGAGTGACAGTATCCGAGAACTTGCATTCGAATTCATGGGATTTCGATTAGCGAATACTACTGTTAGTGAGTGACAGTATCCGAATTATTGCATTCGAATGCATGAGATTTCGATTAGCGAATACTACTAGTATTGAGTGACAGTATCCGAGAACTTGCATTCGAATGCATGAGATTTCGATTAGCGAATACTACTACTAGTGAGTGACAGTATCCGAGAACTTGCATTCGCATGCATGAGATTTCGGTTAGCGAATACTACTACTAGTGAGTGACAGTATCCGAATTATTGCACTCGAATGCAAGAGATTTCGATTAGCGAATACTACTACTAGTGAGTGACAGTATCCGAGAACTTGCATTCGAATGCAAGAGATTTCGATTACTCAATACTACTACTAGAGAGTGACAGTATCCGAGAACTTGCATTCGAATGCATGAGATTTCAATTAGCGAATACTACTACTAGTGACTGAGAGTATCCGAGAACTTGCATTCGAAAGCATGAGACTTCGATTAGCGAATACTACTACTAGTGAGTGACAGTTTCCGAGAACTTGCATTATAATGCAAGAGATTTCGATTACTCAATACTACTGCTAGTGAGTGACAGTATCCGAGAACTTGCATTCGAATTCATGGGATTTCGATTAGCGAATACTACTGTTAGTGAATGACAGTATCCTAGAACTTGCATTCGAATTCATGAAATTGCGATTAGCGAATACTACTACTAGTGAGTGATAGTTTCCGAGAACTTGCATTCGAATGCAAGAGATTTCGATTAGCGAATACTACTACTAGTGAGTGACAGTTTCCGAGAACTCGCATTCGAATGCAAGAGTTTCGATTAGCGAAAACTACTACTAGTGAGTGACAGTATCCGAGAACTTGCATTCGAATGCATGAGATTTCGATTAGCGAATACTACTACTAGTGAGTGACAGTATCCGAGAACTTGCATTCGAATGCATGAGATTTCGATTAGCGAATACTACTACTAGTGAGTGACAGTATCCGAATTATTGCATTCGAATGCATGAGATTTCGATTAGCGAATACTACTACTAGTGAGTGATAGTATCCGAGAACTTGCGTTCGAATGCATGAGATTTCGATTAGCGAATACTACTACTAGTGAGTGACAGTATCCGAATTATTGCATTCGAATGCATGAGATTTCGATTAGCGAATACTACTACTAGTGAGTGACAGTATCCGAGAACTTGCATTCGAATGCATGAGATTTCGATTAGCGAATACTACTACTAGTGAGTGACAGTATCCGAGAACTTGCATTCGAATGCATGAGATTTTGATTAGCGAATACTACTACTAGTGAGTGACAGTATCCGAATTATTGCATTCGAATGCATGAGATTTCGATTAGCGAATACTACTACTAGTGAGTGATAGTATCCGAGAACTTGCGTTCGAATGCATGAGATTTCGATTAGCGAATACTACTACTAGTGAGTGACAGTATCCGAATTATTGCATTCGAATGCATGAGATTTCGATTAGCGAATACTACTACTAGTGAGTGACAGTATCCGAGAACTTGCATTCGAATGCATGAGATTTCGATTAGCGAATACTACTACTAGTGAGTGACAGTATCCGAGAACTTGCATTCGAATGCATGAGATTTCGATTAGCGAATACTACTACTAGTGAGTGACAGTATCCGAGAACTTGCATTCGAATGCATGAGATTTCGATTAGCGAATACTACTACTAGTGAGTGACAGTATCCGAATTATTGCATTCGAATGCATGAGATTTCGATTAGCGAATACTACTACTAGTGAGTGATAGTTTCCGAGAACTTGCGTTCGAATGCATGAGATTTCGATTAGCGAATACTACTACTAGTGAGTGACAGTATCCGAATTATTGCATTCGAATGCATGAGATTTCGATTAGCGAATACTACTACTAGTGAGTGACAGTATCCGAGAACTTGCATTCGAATGCATGAGATTTCGATTAGCGAATACTACCACTAGTGAGTGACAGTATCCGAGAACTTGCATTCGAATGCATGAGATTTCGATTAGCGAATACTACTACTAGTGAGTGATAGTATCCGAGAACTTGCGTTCGAATGCATGAGATTTCGAATAGCGAATACTGCTACTAGTGAGTGACAGTATCCGAGAACTTGCATTCGAATGCAAGAGATTTCGATTACTCTATACTACTGCTAGTGAGTGACTTTATCCGAGAACCTGCATTCCGAATGCATGAGATTTCGATTAGCGAATACTACTACTAGTGAGTGACAGTATCCGAGAACTTGCATTCGAATGCATGAGATTTCGATTAGCGAATACTACTACTAGTGAGTGACAGTTTCCGAGAACTTGCATTCGAATGCATGAGATTTCGATTAGCGAATACTACTACTAGTGAGTGACAGTATCCGAGAACTTGCATTCGAATGCATGAGATTTCGATTAGCGAATACTACTACTAGTGAGTGACAGTATCCGAATTATTGCATTCGAATGCAAGAGATTTCGATTAGCGAATACTACTACTAGTGAGTGACAGTATCCGAGAACTTGCATTCGAATGCATGAGATTTCGATTAGCGAATACTACTACTAGTGAGTGATAGTATCCGAGAACTTGCGTTCGAATGCATGAGATTTCGATTAGCGAATACTACTACTAGTGAGTGACAGTATCCGAGAACTTGCATTCGAATGCAAGAGATTTCGATTACTCAATACTACTGCTAGTGAGTGACAGTATCCGAGAACCTGCATTCCGAATGCATGAGATTTCGATTAGCGAATACTACTACTAGTGAGTGAGAGTATCCGAGAACTTGCATTCGAATGCATGAGATTTCGATTATTGAATACTACTACTAGTGAGTGACAGTATCCGAATTATTGCATTCGAATGCAAGAGATTTCGATTAGCGAATACAACTACTAGTGAGTGACAGTATCCGAGAACTTGCATTCGAATGCAAGAGATTTCGATTAGCGAATACTACTACTAGTGAGTGACAGTATCCGAATTATTGCATTCGAATGCAAGAGATTTCGATTAGCGAATACTACTACTAGTGAGTGACAGTATCCGAGAACTTGCATTCGAATGCAAGAGATTTCGATTACTCAATACTACTACTAGTGAGTGCCAGTATCCGAGAACTTGCATTCGAATGCATGAGATTTCGATTAGCGAATACTACTACTAGTGAGTGACAGTATCCGAGAACTTGCATTCGATGCATGAGATTTCGATTAGCGAATACTACTACTAGTGAGTGACAGTATCCGAGAACTTGCATTCGAATGCATGAAATTTCGATTAGCGAACACTACTACTAGTGAGTGACAGTATCCGAGAACTTGCATTCGAATGCATGAAATTTCGATTAGCGAATACTACTACTAGTGAGTGACAGTATCCAAGAACTTGCATTCGAATGCATGAAATTTCGATTAGCGAATACTACTACTAGTGAGTGACAGTATCCGAGAACTTGCATTCGAATTCATGGGATTTCGATTAGCGAATACTACTACTAGTGAATGACAGTATCCTAGAACTTGCATTCGAATTCATGAAATTGCGATTAGCGAATACTACTACTAGTGAGTGACAGTATCCGAATTATTGCATTCGAATGCAAGAGATTTCGATTAGCGAATACTACTACTAGTGAGTGACAGTATCCGAGAACTTGCATTCGAATGCAAGAGATTTCTATTAGCGAATACTACTGCTAGTGAGTAACAGAATCCGAGAACTTGCATTCGAATGCAAGAGATTTCGATTAGCCAATACTACTACTAGTGAGTGACAGTATCCGAGAACTTGCATTCGAATGCAAGAGATTTCGATTAGCGAATACCACTACTAGTGAGTGAAAGTATCTGAGAACTTGCATCGAATGCAAGAGCTTTCGATTACTCAATACTACTGCTAGTGAGTGACAGTGTCCGAGAACCTGCATTCCGAATGCATGAGATTTCGATTAGCGAATACTACTACTAGTGAGTGACAGTATCCGAGAACTTGCATTCGAATGCATGAGATTTCGATTAGCGAATACTACTACTAGTGAGTGATAGTTTCCGAGAACTTGCATTCGAATGCATGAGATTTCGATTAGCGAATACTACTACTAGTGAGTGACAGTTTCCGAGAACTCGCATTCGAATGCAAGAGTTTCGATTAGCGAAAACTACTACTAGTGAGTGACAGTATCCGAGAACTTGCATTCGAATGCAAGACATTTCGATTAGCAAATACTACTACTAGTGAGTGACAGTTTCCGAGAACTTGCATTCGAATGCATGAGATTTCGATTAGCGAATACTACTACTAGTGAGTGACAGTATCCGAGAACTTGCATTCGAATTCATGGGATTTCGATTAGCGAATACTACTGTTAGTGAATGACAGTATCCTAGAACTTGCATTCGAATTCATGAAATTGCGATTAGCGAATGCTACTACTAGTGAGTGACAGTATCCGAATTATTGCATTCGAATGCAAGAGATTTCGATTAGCGAATACTACTACTAGTGAGTGACAGTATCCGAGAACTTGCATTCGAATGCAAGAGATTTCGATTAGCGAATACTACTGCTAGTGAGTAACAGAATCCGAGAACTTGCATTCGAATGCAAGAGATTTCGATTAGCCAATACTACTACTAGTGAGTGACAGTATCCGAGAACTTGCATTCGAATGCAAGAGATTTCGATTAGCGAATACTACTACTAGTGAGTGAAAGTATCTGAGAACTTGCATTCGAAAGCATGAGACTTCGAATAGCGAATACTACTACTAGTGAGTGACAGTTTCCGAGAACTTGCATTATAATGCAAGAGATTTCGATTAGCAAATACTACTACTAGTGAGTGATAGTTTCCGAGAACTTGCATTCGAATGCAAGAGATTTCGATTACCGAATACTACTACTAGTGAGTGACAGTATCCGAGAACTTGCATTCGAATGCAAGAGATTTCGATTAGCGAATACTACTACTAGTGAGTGACAGTATCCGACAACTTGCATTCGAATGCAAGAGATTTCGATAAGCGAATACTACTACTAGTGAGTGACAGTATCCGAGAACTTGCATTCGAATGCAAGAGATTTCGATTACTCAATTCTACTACTAGTGAGTGACAGTATCCGAGAACTTGCATTCGAATGCATGAGATTTCGATTAGCGAATACTACTACTAGTGAGTGACAGTATCCGAGAACTTGCATTCGAATGCATGAGATTTCGATTAGCGAATACTACTACTAGTGAGTGACAGTATCCGAGAACTTGCATTCGAATGCATGAGATTTCGATTAGCGAATACTACTACTAGTGAGTGATAGTATCCTAGAACTTGCGTTCGAATGCATGAGATTTCGATTAGCGAATACTACTACTAGTGAGTGACAGTATCCGAATTATTGCATTCGAATGCATGAGATTTCGATTAGCGAATACTACTACTAGTGAGTGACAGTATCCGAGAACTTGCATTCGAATGCATGAGATTTCGATTAGCGAATACTACTACTAGTGAGTGACAGTATCCGAGAACTTGCATTCGAATGCATGAGATTTCGATTAGCGAATACTACTACTAGTGAGTGATAGTATCAAAGAACTTGCGTTCGAATGCATGAGATTTCGAATAGCGAATACTACTACTAGTGAGTGACAGTATCCGAGAACTTGCATTCGAATGCAAGAGATTTCGATTACTCTATACTACTGCTAGTGAGTGACTTTATCCGAGAACCTGCATTCCGAATGCATGAGATTTCGATTAGCGAATACTACTACTAGTGAGTGACAGTATCCGAGAACTTGCATTCGAATGCATGAGATTTCGATTAGCGAATACTACTACTAGTGAGTGACAGTTTCCGAGAACTTGCATTCGAATGCATGAGATTTCGATTAGCGAATACTACTACTAGTGAGTGACAGTATCCGAGAACTTGCATTCGAATGCATGAGATTTCGATTAGCGAATACTACTACTAGTGAGTGACAGTATCCGAATTATTGCATTCGAATGCAAGAGATTTCGATTAGCGAATACTACTACTAGTGAGTGACAGTATCCGAGAACTTGCATTCGAATGCATGAGATTTCGATTAGCGAATACTACTACTAGTGAGTGAGAGTATCCGAGAACTTGCGTTCGAATGCATGAGATTTCGATTAGCGAATACTACTACTAGTGAGTGACAGTATCCGAGAACTTGCATTCGAATGCAAGAGATTTCGATTACTCAATACTACTGCTAGTGAGTGACAGTATCCGAGAACCTGCATTCCGAATGCATGAGATTTCGATTAGCGAATACTACTACTAGTGAGTGAGAGTATCCGAGAACTTGCATTCGAATGCATGAGATTTCGATTATTGAATACTACTACTAGTGACTGACAGTATCCGAATTATTGCATTCGAATGCAAGAGATTTCGATTAGCGAATACAACTACTAGTGAGTGACAGTATCCGAGAACTTGCATTCGAATGCAAGAGATTTCGATTAGCGAATACTACTACTAGTGAGTGACAGTATCCGAATTATTGCATTCGAATGCAAGAGATTTCGATTAGCGAATACTACTACTAGTGAGTGACAGTATCCGAGAACTTGCATTCGAATGCAAGAGATTTCGATTACTCAATACTACTACTAGTGAGTGCCAGTATCCGAGAACTTGCATTCGAATGCATGAGATTTCGATTAGCGAATACTACTACTAGTGAGTGACAGTATCCGAGAACTTGCATTCGATGCATGAGATTTCGATTAGCGAATACTACTACTAGTGAGTGACAGTATCCGAGAACTTGCATTCGAATGCATGAAATTTCGATTAGCGAACACTACTACTAGTGAGTGACAGTATCCGAGAACTTGCATTCGAATGCATGAAATTTCGATTAGCGAATACTACTACTAGTGAGTGACAGTATCCAAGAACTTGCATTCGAATGCATGAAATTTCGATTAGCGAATACTACTACTAGTGAGTGACAGTATCCGAGAACTTGCATTCGAATTCATGGGATTTCGATTAGCGAATACTACTACTAGTGAATGACAGTATCCTAGAACTTGCATTCGAATTCATGAAATTGCGATTAGCGAATACTACTACTAGTGAGTGACAGTATCCGAATTATTGCATTCGAATGCAAGAGATTTCGATTAGCGAATACTACTACTAGTGAGTGACAGTATCCGAGAACTTGCATTCGAATGCAAGAGATTTCTATTAGCGAATACTACTGCTAGTGAGTAACAGAATCCGAGAACTTGCATTCGAATGCAAGAGATTTCGATTAGCCAATACTACTACTAGTGAGTGACAGTATCCGAGAACTTGCATTCGAATGCAAGAGATTTCGATTAGCGAATACCACTACTAGTGAGTGAAAGTATCTGAGAACTTGCATCGAATGCAAGAGCTTTCGATTACTCAATACTACTGCTAGTGAGTGACAGTGTCCGAGAACCTGCATTCCGAATGCATGAGATTTCGATTAGCGAATACTACTACTAGTGAGTGACAGTATCCGAGAACTTGCATTCGAATGCATGAGATTTCGATTAGCGAATACTACTACTAGTGAGTGACAGTTTCCGAGAACTTGCATTCGAATGCATGAGATTTCGATTAGCGAATACTACTACTAGTGAGTGACAGTTTCCGAGAACTCGCATTCGAATGCAAGAGTTTCGATTAGCGAAAACTACTACTAGTGAGTGACAGTATCCGAGAACTTGCATTCGAATGCAAGACATTTCGATTAGCAAATACTACTACTAGTGAGTGACAGTTTCCGAGAACTTGCATTCGAATGCATGAGATTTCGATTAGCGAATACTACTACTAGTGAGTGACAGTATCCGAGAACTTGCATTCGAATTCATGGGATTTCGATTAGCGAATACTACTGTTAGTGAATGACAGTATCCTAGAACTTGCATTCGAATTCATGAAATTGCGATTAGCGAATGCTACTACTAGTGAGTGACAGTATCCGAATTATTGCATTCGAATGCAAGAGATTTCGATTAGCGAATACTACTACTAGTGAGTGACAGTATCCGAGAACTTGCATTCGAATGCAAGAGATTTCGATTAGCGAATACTACTGCTAGTGAGTAACAGAATCCGAGAACTTGCATTCGAATGCAAGAGATTTCGATTAGCCAATACTACTACTAGTGAGTGGCAGTATCCGAGAACTTGCATTCGAATGCAAGAGATTTCGATTAGCGAATACTACTACTAGTGAGTGAAAGTATCTGAGAACTTGCATTCGAAAGCATGAGACTTCGAATAGCGAATACTACTACTAGTGAGTGACAGTTTCCGAGAACTTGCATTATAATGCAAGAGATTTCGATTAGCAAATACTACTACTAGTGAGTGATAGTTTCCGAGAACTTGCATTCGAATGCAAGAGATTTCGATTACCGAATACTACTACTAGTGAGTAACAGTATCCGAGAACTTGCATTCGAATGCAAGAGTTTTCGATTAGCGAATACTACTACTAGTGAGTGACAGTATCCGACAACTTGCATTCGAATGCAAGAGATTTCGATAAGCGAATACTACTACTAGTGAGTGACAGTATCCGAGAACTTGCATTCGAATGCAAGAGATTTCGATTACTCAATTCTACTACTAGTGAGTGACAGTATCCGAGAACTTGCATTCGAATGCACGAGATTTCGATTAGCGAATACTACTGCTAGTGAGTGACAGTATCCGAGAACCTGCATTCCGAATGCATGAGATTTCGATTAGCGAATACTACTACTAGTGAGTGACAGTATCCGAGAACTTGCATTCGAATGCATGAGATTTCGATTAGCGAATACTACTACTAGTGAGTGACAGTATCCGAGAACTTGCATTCGAATGCATGGGATTTCGATTAGCGAATACTACTACTAGTGAGTGACAGTATCCGAGAACTTGCATTCGAATGCATGAAATTGCGATTAGCGAATACTACTACTAGTGAGTGACAGTATCCGAATTATTGCATTCGAATGCAAGAGATTTCGATTAGCGAATACTACTACTAGTGAGTGACAGTATCCGAGGACTTGCATTCGAATGCAAGAGATTTCGATTACTCAATACTACTACTAGTGAGTGCCAGTATCCGAGAACTTGCATTCGAATGCATGAGATTTCGATTAGCGAATACTACTACTAGTGAGTGACAGTATCCGAGAACTTGCATTCGATGCATGAGATTTCGATTAGCGAATACTACTACTAGTGAGTGACAGTATCCGAGAACTTGCATTCGAATGCATGAAATTTCGATTAGCGAACACTACTACTAGTGAGTGACAGTATCCGAGAACTTGCATTCGAATGCATGAAATTTCGATTAGCGAATACTACTACTAGTGAGTGACAGTATCCAAGAACTTGCATTCGAATGCATGAAATTTCGATTAGCGAATACTACTACTAGTGAGTGACAGTATCCGAGAACTTGCATTCGAATTCATGGGATTTCGATTAGCGAATACTACTACTAGTGAATGACAGTATCCTAGAACTTGCATTCGAATTCATGAAATTGCGATTAGCGAATACTACTACTAGTGAGTGACAGTATCCGAATTATTGCATTCGAATGCAAGAGATTTCGATTAGCGAATACTACTACTAGTGAGTGACAGTATCCGAGAACTTGCATTCGAATGCAAGAGATTTCTATTAGCGAATACTACTGCTAGTGAGTAACAGAATCCGAGAACTTGCATTCGAATGCAAGAGATTTCGATTAGCCAATACTACTACTAGTGAGTGACAGTATCCGAGAACTTGCATTCGAATGCAAGAGATTTCGATTAGCGAATACCACTACTAGTGAGTGAAAGTATCTGAGAACTTGCATCGAATGCAAGAGCTTTCGATTACTCAATACTACTGCTAGTGAGTGACAGTGTCCGAGAACCTGCATTCCGAATGCATGAGATTTCGATTAGCGAATACTACTACTAGTGAGTGACAGTATCCGAGAACTTGCATTCGAATGCATGAGATTTCGATTAGCGAATACTACTACTAGTGAGTGACAGTTTCCGAGAACTTGCATTCGAATGCATGAGATTTCGATTAGCGAATACTACTACTAGTGAGTGACAGTTTCCGAGAACTCGCATTCGAATGCAAGAGTTTCGATTAGCGAAAACTACTACTAGTGAGTGACAGTATCCGAGAACTTGCATTCGAATGCAAGACATTTCGATTAGCAAATACTACTACTAGTGAGTGACAGTTTCCGAGAACTTGCATTCGAATGCATGAGATTTCGATTAGCGAATACTACTACTAGTGAGTGACAGTATCCGAGAACTTGCATTCGAATTCATGGGATTTCGATTAGCGAATACTACTGTTAGTGAATGACAGTATCCTAGAACTTGCATTCGAATTCATGAAATTGCGATTAGCGAATGCTACTACTAGTGAGTGACAGTATCCGAATTATTGCATTCGAATGCAAGAGATTTCGATTAGCGAATACTACTACTAGTGAGTGACAGTATCCGAGAACTTGCATTCGAATGCAAGAGATTTCGATTAGCGAATACTACTGCTAGTGAGTAACAGAATCCGAGAACTTGCATTCGAATGCAAGAGATTTCGATTAGCCAATACTACTACTAGTGAGTGACAGTATCCGAGAACTTGCATTCGAATGCAAGAGATTTCGATTAGCGAATACTACTACTAGTGAGTGAAAGTATCTGAGAACTTGCATTCGAAAGCATGAGACTTCGAATAGCGAATACTACTACTAGTGAGTGACAGTTTCCGAGAACTTGCATTATAATGCAAGAGATTTCGATTAGCAAATACTACTACTAGTGAGTGATAGTTTCCGAGAACTTGCATTCGAATGCAAGAGATTTCGATTACCGAATACTACTACTAGTGAGTAACAGTATCCGAGAACTTGCATTCGAATGCAAGAGTTTTCGATTAGCGAATACTACTACTAGTGAGTGACAGTATCCGACAACTTGCATTCGAATGCAAGAGATTTCGATAAGCGAATACTACTACTAGTGAGTGACAGTATCCGAGAACTTGCATTCGAATGCAAGAGATTTCGATTACTCAATTCTACTACTAGTGAGTGACAGTATCCGAGAACTTGCATTCGAATGCACGAGATTTCGATTAGCGAATACTACTGCTAGTGAGTGACAGTATCCGAGAACCTGCATTCCGAATGCATGAGATTTCGATTAGCGAATACTACTACTAGTGAGTGACAGTATCCGAGAACTTGCATTCGAATGCATGAGATTTCGATTAGCGAATACTACTACTAGTGAGTGACAGTATCCGAGAACTTGCATTCGAATGCATGGGATTTCGATTAGCGAATACTACTACTAGTGAGTGACAGTATCCGAGAACTTGCATTCGAATGCATGAAATTGCGATTAGCGAATACTACTACTAGTGAGTGACAGTATCCGAATTATTGCATTCGAATGCAAGAGATTTCGATTAGCGAATACTACTACTAGTGAGTGACAGTATCCGAGGACTTGCATTCGAATGCAAGAGATTTCGATTAGCGAATACTACTGCTAGTGAGTAACAGAATCCGAGAACTTGCATCGAATGCAATAGATTTCGATTACTCAATACTACTACTAGTGAGTGACAGTATCCGAGAACTTGCATTCGAATGCATGAGATTTCGATTAGCGAATACTACTACTAGTGAGTGATAGTATTTGAGAACTTGCATTCGAGTGCACGAGATTTCGATTAGCGAATACTACTACTAGTGAGTGAGAGTATCCGAGAACTTGCATTCGAAAGCATGAGACTTCGATTAGCGAATACTACTACTAGTGAGTGACAGTTTCCGAGAACTTGCATTATAATGCAAGAGATTTCGATTAGCAAATACTACTACTAGTGAGTGACAGTTTCCGAGAACTTGCATTCGAATGCAAGAGACTTCGATTAGCGAATACTACTACTAGTGAGTGACAGTTTCCGAGAACTCGCATTCGAATGCAAGAGATTTCGATTAGCGAAAACTACTACTAGTGAGTGACAGTATCCGAGAACTTGCATTCGAATGCAAGAGATTTCGATTAGCAAATACTACTACTAGTGAGTGACAGTTTCCGAGAACTTGCATTCGAATGCAAGAGATTTCGATTAGCGAATACTACTACTAGTGAGTGACAGTATCCGAGAACTTGCATTCGAATGCAAGAGATTTCGATTAGCGAATACTACTACTAGTGAGTGACAGTAATCGAATTATTGCATTCGAATGCATGAGATTTCGATTAGCGAATACTACTAATAGTGAGTGACAGTATCCGAGAACTTGCATTCGCATGCATGAGATTTCGGTTAGCGAATACTACTACTAGTGAGTGACAGTATTCGAATTATTGCACTCGAATGCAAGAGATTTCGATTAGCGAATACTACTACTAGTGAGTGACAGTATCCGTGAACTTGCATTCGAATGCAAGAGATTTCGATTACTCAATACTACTACTAGAGAGTGACAGTATCCGAGAACTTGCATTCGAATGCATGAGATTTCGATTAGCGAATACTACTACTAGTGAGTGATAGTATCCGAGAACTTGCGTTCGAATGCATGAGATTACGATTAGCGAATACTACTACTAGTGAGTGACAGTATCCGAATTGTTGCATTCGAATGCAAGAGATTTCGATTAGCGAATACTACTGCTAGTGAGTGACAGTATCCGAGAACCTGCATTCCGAATGCATGAGATTTCGATTAGCGAATACTACTACTAGTGAGTGACAGTATCCGAGAACTTGCATTCGAATGCATGAGATTTCGATTAGCGAATACTACTACTAGTGAGTGACAGTATCCGAATTATTGCATTCGAATGCAAGAGATTTCGATTAGCGGATACCACTACTAGTGAGTGACAGTATCCGAGAACTTGCATTCGTATGCAAGAGATTTCGATTAGCGAATACTACTACTAGTGAGTGACAGTATCCGAGAACTTGCATTCGAATGCAAGAGATTTCGATAAGCGAATACTACTACTAGTGAGTGACAGTATCCGAGAACTTGCATTCGAATGCAAGAGATTTCGATTACTCAATACTACTACTAGTGAGTGCCAGTATCCGAGAACTTGCATTCGAATGCATGAGATTTCGATTAGCGAATACTACTACTAGTGAGTGACAGTATCCGGGAACTTGCATTCGATGCATGAGATTTCGATTAGCGAATACTACTACTAGTGAGTGACAGTATCCGAGAACTTGCATTCGAATGCATGAAATTTCGATTAGCGAACACTACTACTAGTGAGTGACAGTATCCGAGAACTTGCATTCGAATGCATGAAATTTCGATTAGCGAATACTACTACTAGTGAGTGACAGTATCCAAGAACTTGCATTCGAATGCATGAAATTTCGATTAGCGAATACTACTACTAGTGAGTGACAGTATCCGAGAACTTGCATTCGAATTCATGGGATTTCGATTAGCGAATACTACTGTTAGTGAATGACAGTATCCTAGAACTTGCATTCGAATTCATGAAATTGCGATTAGCGAATACTACTACTAGTGAGTGACAGTATCCGAATTATTGCATTCGAATGCAAGAGATTTCAATTAGCGAATACTACTACTAGTGAGTGACAGTATCCGAGAACTTGCATTCGAATGCAAGAGATTTCGATTAGCGAATACTACTGCTAGTGAGTAACAGAATCCGAGAACTTGCATTCGAATGCAATAGATTTCGATTAGCCAATACTACTACTAGTGAGTGACAGTATCCGAGAACTTGCATTCGAATGCAAGAGATTTCGATTAGCGAATACTACTACTAGTGAGTGAAAGTATCTGAGAACTTGCATCGAATGCAAGAGATTTCGATTAGCGAATACTACTACTAGTGACTGAGAGTATCCGAGAACTTGCATTCGAAAGCATGAGACTTCGATTAGCGAATACTACTACTAGTGAGTGACAGTTTCCGAGAACTTGCATTATAATGCAAGAGATTTCGATTACTCAATACTACTGCTAGTGAGTGACAGTATCCGAGAACCTGCATTCCGAATGCATGAGATTTCGATTAGCGAATACTACTACTAGTGAGTGACAGTATCCGAGAACTTGCATTCGAATTCATGGGATTTCGATTAGCGAATACTACTGTTAGTGATTGACAGTATCCTAGAACTTGCATTCGAATTCATGAAATTGCGATTAGCGAATACTACTACTAGTGAGTGATAGTTTCCGAGAACTTGCATTCGAATGCAAGAGATTTCGATTAGCGAATACTACTACTAGTGAGTGGCAGTTTCCGAGAACTCGCATTCGAATGGAAGAGATTTCGATTACTCAATACTACTACTAGTGAGTGCCAGTATCCGAGAACTTGCATTCGAATGCATGAGATTTCGATTAGCGAATACTACTACTAGTGAGTGACAGTATCCGGGAACTTGCATTCGATGCATGAGATTTCGATTAGCGAATACTACTACTAGTGAGTGACAGTATCCGAGAACTTGCATTCGAATGCATGAAATTTCGATTAGCGAACACTACTACTAGTGAGTGACAGTATCCGAGAACTTGCATTCGAATGCATGAAATTTCGATTAGCGAATACTACTACTAGTGAGTGACAGTATCCAAGAACTTGCATTCGAATGCATGAAATTTCGATTAGCGAATACTACTACTAGTGAGTGACAGTATCCGAGAACTTGCATTCGAATTCATGGGATTTCGATTAGCGAATACTACTGTTAGTGAATGACAGTATCCTAGAACTTGCATTCGAATTCATGAAATTGCGATTAGCGAATACTACTACTAGTGAGTGACAGTATCCGAATTATTGCATTCGAATGCAAGAGATTTCAATTAGCGAATACTACTACTAGTGAGTGACAGTATCCGAGAACTTGCATTCGAATGCAAGAGATTTCGATTAGCGAATACTACTGCTAGTGAGTAACAGAATCCGAGAACTTGCATTCGAATGCAATAGATTTCGATTAGCCAATACTACTACTAGTGAGTGACAGTATCCGAGAACTTGCATTCGAATGCAAGAGATTTCGATTAGCGAATACTACTACTAGTGAGTGAAAGTATCTGAGAACTTGCATCGAATGCAAGAGATTTCGATTAGCGAATACTACTACTAGTGACTGAGAGTATCCGAGAACTTGCATTCGAAAGCATGAGACTTCGATTAGCGAATACTACTACTAGTGAGTGACAGTTTCCGAGAACTTGCATTATAATGCAAGAGATTTCGATTACTCAATACTACTGCTAGTGAGTGACAGTATCCGAGAACCTGCATTCCGAATGCATGAGATTTCGATTAGCGAATACTACTACTAGTGAGTGACAGTATCCGAGAACTTGCATTCGAATTCATGGGATTTCGATTAGCGAATACTACTGTTAGTGAATGACAGTATCCTAGAACTTGCATTCGAATTCATGAAATTGCGATTAGCGAATACTACTACTAGTGAGTGATAGTTTCCGAGAACTTGCATTCGAATGCAAGAGATTTCGATTAGCGAATACTACTACTAGTGAGTGACAGTTTCCGAGAACTCGCATTCGAATGCAAGAGTTTCGATTAGCGAAAACTACTACTAGTGAGTGACAGTATCCGAGACCTTGCATTCGAATGCATGAGATTTCGATTAGCGAATACTACTACTAGTGAGTGACAGTATCCGAGAACTTGCATTCGAATGCATGAGATTTCGATTAGCGAATACTACTACTAGTGAGTGACAGTATCCGAATTATTGCATTCGAATGCATGAGATTTCGATTAGCGAATACTACTACTAGTGAGTGATAGTATCCGAGAACTTGCGTTCGAATGCATGAGATTTCGATTAGCGAATACTACTACTAGTGAGTGACAGTATCCGAATTATTCCATTCGAATGCATGAGATTTCGATTAGCGAATACTACTACTAGTGAGTGACAGTATCCGATAACTTGCATTCGAATGCATGAGATTTCGATTAGCGAATACCACTACTAGTGAGTGACAGTATCCGAGAACTTGCATTCGAATGCATGAGATTTCGATTAGCGAATACTACTACTAGTGAGTGACAGTATCCGAGAACTTGCATTCGAATGCATGAGATTTCGATTAGCGAATACTACTACTAGTGAGTGACAGTATCCGAATTATTGCATTCGAATGCATGAGATTTCGATTAGCGAATACTACTACTAGTGAGTGATAGTATCCGAGAACTTGCGTTCGAATGCATGAGATTTCGATTAGCGAATACTACTACTAGTGAGTGACAGTATCCGAATTATTGCATTCGAATGCATGAGATTTCGATTAGCGAATACTACTACTAGTGAGTGACAGTATCCGAGAACTTGCATTCGAATGCATGAGATTTCGATTAGCGAATAGTACTACTAGTGAGTGACAGTATCCGAGAACCTGCATTCCGAATGCATGAGATTTCGATTAGCGAATACTACTACTAGTGAGTGACAGTATCCGAGAACTTGCATTCGAATGCATGAGATTTCGATTAGCGAATACTACTACTAGTGAGTGACAGTATCCGAGAACTTGCATTCGAATGCATGGGATTTCGATTAGCGAATACTACTACTAGTGAGTGACAGTATCCGAGAACTTGCATTCGAATGCATGAAATTGCGATTAGCGAATACTACTACTAGTGAGTGACAGTATCCGAATTATTGCATTCGAATGCAAGAGATTTCGATTAGCGAATACTACTACTAGTGAGTGACAGTATCCGAGGACTTGCATTCGAATGCAAGAGATTTCGATTAGCGAATACTACTGCTAGTGAGTAACAGAATCCGAGAACTTGCATCGAATGCAATACATTTCGATTACTCAATACTACTACTAGTGAGTGGCAGTATCCGAGAACTTGCATTCGAATGCATGAGATTTCGATTAGCGAATACTACTACTAGTGAGTGATAGTATTTGAGAACTTGCATTCGAGTGCACGAGATTTCGATTAGCGAATACTACTACTAGTGAGTGAGAGTATCCGAGAACTTGCATTCGAAAGCATGAGACTTCGATTAGCGAATACTACTACTAGTGAGTGACAGTTTCCGAGAACTTGCATTATAATGCAAGAGATTTCGATTAGCAAATACTACTACTAGTGAGTGACAGTTTCCGAGAACTTGCATTCGAATGCAAGAGACTTCGATTAGCGAATACTACTACTAGTGAGTGACAGTTTCCGAGAACTCGCATTCGAATGCAAGAGATTTCGATTAGCGAAAACTACTACTAGTGAGTGACAGTATCCGAGAACTTGCATTCGAATGCAAGAGATTTCGATTAGCAAATACTACTACTAGTGAGTGACTGTTTCCGAGAACTTGCATTCGAATGCAAGAGATTTCGATTAGCGAATACTACTACTAGTGAGTGACAGTATCCGAGAACTTGCATTCGAATGCAAGAGATTTCGATTAGCGAATACTACTACTAGTGAGTGACAGTATCCGAATTATTGCATTCGAATGTATGAAATTTCGATTAGCGAATACTACTACTAGTGAGTGACAGTATCCGAATTATTGCATTCGAATGCATGAGATTTCGATTAGCGAATACTACTAGTATTGAGTGACAGTATCCGAGAACTTGCATTCGAATGCATGAGATTTCGATTAGCGAATACTACTAATAGTGAGTGACAGTATCCGAGAACTTGCATTCGCATGCATGAGATTTCGGTTAGCGAATACTACTACTAGTGAGTGACAGTATCCGAATTATTGCACTCGAATGCAAGAGATTTCGATTAGCGAATACTACTACTAGTGAGTGACAGTATCCGTGAACTTGCATTCGAATGCAAGAGATTTCGATTACTCAATACTACTACTAGAGAGTGACAGTATCCGAGAACTTGCATTCGAATGCATGAGATTTCGATTAGCGAATACTACTACTAGTGAGTGATAGTATCCGAGAACTTGCGTTCGAATGCATGAGATTTCGATTAGCGAATACTACTACTAGTGAGTGACAGTATCCGAGAACTTGCATTCGAATGCAAGAGATTTCGATTAGCGAATACTACTGCTAGTGAGTGACAGTATCCGAGAACCTGCATTCCGATTGCATGAGATTTCGATTAGCGAATACTACTACTAGTGAGTGACAGTATCCGAGAACTTGCATTCGAATGCATGAGATTTCGATTAGCGAATACTACTACTAGTGAGTGACAGTATCCGAATTATTGCATTCGAATGCAAGAGATTTCGATTAGCGAATACTACTACTAGTGAGTGACAGTATCCGAGAACTTGCATTCGTATGCAAGAGATTTCGATTAGCGAATACTACTACTAGTGAGTGACAGTATCCGAGAACTTGCATTCGAATGCAAGAGATTTCGATAAGCGAATACTACTACTAGTGAGTGACAGTATCCGAGAACTTGCATTCGAATGCAAGAGACTTCGATTACTCAATACTTCTACTAGTGAGTGCCAGTATCCGAGAACTTGCATTCGAATGCATGAGATTTCGATTAGCGAATACTACTACTAGTGAGTGACAGTATCCGGGAACTTGCATTCGATGCATGAGATTTCGATTAGCGAATACTACTACTAGTGAGTGACAGTATCCGAGAACTTGCATTCGAATGCAAGAGATTTCGATAAGCGAATACTACTACTAGTGAGAGACAGTATCCGAGAACTTGCATTCGAATGCATGAGATTTCGATTACTCAATACTACTACTAGTGAGTGCCAGTATCCGAGAACTTGCATTCGAATGCATGAGATTTCGATTAGCGAATACTACTACTAGTGAGTGACAGTATCCGGGAACTTGCATTCGATGCATGAGATTTCGATTAGCGAATACTACTACTAGTGAGTGACAGTATCCGAGAACTTGCATTCGAATGCATGAAATTTCGATTAGCGAACACTACTACTAGTGAGTGACAGTATCCGAGAACTTGCATTCGAATGCATGAAATTTCGATTAGCGAATACTACTACTAGTGAGTGACAGTATCCAAGAACTTGCATTCGAATGCATGAAATTTCGATTAGCGAATACTACTACTAGTGAGTGACAGTATCCGAGAACTTGCATTCGAATTCATGGGATTTCGATTAGCGAATACTACTGTTAGTGAATGACAGTATCCTAGAACTTGCATTCGAATTCATGAAATTGCGATTAGCGAATACTACTACTAGTGAGTGACAGTATCCGAATTATTGCATTCGAATGCAAGAGATTTCAATTAGCGAATACTACTACTAGTGAGTGACAGTATCCGAGAACTTGCATTCGAATGCAATAGATTTCGATTAGCCAATACTACTACTAGTGAGTGACAGTATCCGAGAACTTGCATTCGAATGCAAGAGATTTCGATTAGCGAATACTACTACTAGTGAGTGAAAGTATCTGAGAACTTGCATCGAATGCAAGAGATTTCGATTAGCGAATACTACTACTAGTGACTGAGAGTATCCGAGAACTTGCATTCGAAAGCATGAGACTTCGATTAGCGAATACTACTACTAGTGAGTGACAGTTTCCGAGAACTTGCATTATAATGCAAGAGATTTCGATTACTCAATACTACTGCTAGTGAGTGACAGTATCCGAGAACCTGCATTCCGAATGCATGAGATTTCGATTAGCGAATACTACTACTAGTGAGTGACAGTATCCGAGAACTTGCATTCCCATTCATGGGATTTCGATTAGCGAATACTACTGTTAGTGAATGACAGTATCCTAGAACTTGCATTCGAATTCATGAAATTGCGATTAGCGAATACTACTACTAGTGAGTGATAGTTTCCGAGAACTTGCATTCGAATGCAAGAGATTTCGATTAGCGAATACTACTACTAGTGAGTGACAGTTTCCGAGAACTCGCATTCGAATGCAAGAGTTTCGATTAGCGAAAACTACTACTAGTGAGTGACAGTATCCGAGACCTTGCATTCGAATGCATGAGATTTCGATTAGCGAATACTACTACTAGTGAGTGACAGTATCCGAGAACTTGCATTCGAATGCATGAGATTTCGATTAGCGAATACTACTACTAGTGAGTGACAGTATCCGAATTATTGCATTCGAATGCATGAGATTTCGATTAGCGAATACTACTACTAGTGAGTGATAGTATCCGAGAACTTGCGTTCGAATGCATGAGATTTCGATTAGCGAATACTACTACTAGTGAGTGACAGTATGCGGATTATTCCATTCGAATGCATGAGATTTCGATTAGCGAATACTACTACTAGTGAGTGACAGTATCCGAGAACTTGCATTCGAATGCATGAGATTTCGATTAGCGAATACCACTACTAGTGAGTGACAGTATCCGAGAACTTGCATTCGAATGCATGAGATTTCGATTAGCGAATACTACTACTAGTGAGTGACAGTATCCGAGAACTTGCATTCGAATGCATGAGATTTCGATTAGCGAATACTACTACTAGTGAGTGACAGTATCCGAATTATTGCATTCGAATGCATGAGATTTCGATTAGCGAATACTACTACTAGTGAGTGATAGTATCCGAGAACTTGCGTTCGAATGCATGAGATTTCGATTAGCGAATACTACTACTAGTGAGTGACAGTATCCGAATTATTGCATTCGAATGCATGAGATTTCGATTAGCGAATACTACTACTAGTGAGTGACAGTATCCGAGAACTTGCATTCGAATGCATGAGATTTCGATTAGCGAATACTACTACTAGTGAGTGACAGTATCCGAGAACTTGCATTCGAATGCATGAGATTTCGATTAGCGAATACTACTACTAGTGAGTGACAGTATCCGAATTATTGCATTCGAATGCATGAGATTTCGATTAGCGAATACTACTACTAGTGAGTGATAGTATCCGAGAACTTGCGTTCGAATGCATGAGATTTCGATTAGCGAATACTACTACTAGTGAGTGACAGTATCCGAATTATTGCATTCGAATGCATGAGATTTCGATTAGCGAATACTACTACTAGTGAGTGACAGTATCCGAGAACTTGCATTCGAATGCATGAGATTTCGATTAGCGAATACTACTACTAGTGAGTGACAGTATCCGAGAACTTGCATTCGAATGCATGAGATCTCGATTAGCGAATACTACTACTAGTGAGTGATAGTATCCGAGAACTTGCGTTCGAATGCATGAGATTTCGAATAGCGAATACTACTACTAGTGAGTGACAGTATCCGAGAACTTGCATTCGAATGCAAGAGATTTCGATTACTCAATACTACTGCTAGTGAGTGACAGTATCCGAGAACCTGCATTCCGAATGCATGAGATTTCGATTAGCGAATACTACTACTAGTGAGTGACAGTATCCGAGAACTTGCATTCGAATGCATGAGATTTCGATTAGCGAATACTACTACTAGTGAGTGACAGTTTCCGAGAACTTGCATTCGAATGCATGAGATTTCGATTAGCGAATACTACTACTAGTGAGTGACAGTATCCGAGAACTTGCATTCGAATGCATGAGATTTCGATTAGCGAATACTACTACTAGTGAGTGACAGTATCCGAATTATTGCATTCGAATGCAAGAGATTTCGATTAGCGAATACTACTACTAGTGAGTGACAGTATCCGAGAACTTGCATTCGAATGCATGAGATTTCGATTAGCGAATACTACTACTAGTGAGTGATAGTATCCGAGAACTTGCATTCGAATGCAAGAGATTTCGATTAGCGAATACTACTACTAGTGAGTGACAGTATCCGAATTATTGCATTCCAATGCAAGAGATTTCGATTAGCGAATACTACTACTAGTGAGTGACAGTATCCGAGAACTTGCATTCGAATGCAAGAGATTTCGATTACTCAATACTACTACTAGTGAGTGCCAGTATCCGAGAACTTGCATTCGAATGCATGAGATTTCGATTAGCGAATACTACTACTAGTGTGTGACAGTATCCGAATTATTGCATTCGAATGCAAGAGATTTCGATTAGCGAATACAACTACTAGTGAGTGACAGTATCCGAGAACTTGCATTCGAATGCAAGAGATTTCGATTAGCGAATACTACTACTAGTGAGTGACAGTATCCGAATTATTGCATTCGAATGCAAGAGATTTCGATTAGCGAATACTACTACTAGTGAGTGACAGTATCCGAGAACTTGCATTCGAATGCAAGAGATTTCGATTACTCAATACTACTACTAGTGAGTGCCAGTATCCGAGAACTTGCATTCGAATGCATGAGATTTCGATTAGCGAATACTACTACTAGTGAGTGACAGTATCCGAGAACTTGCATTCGATGCATGAGATTTCGATTAGCGAATACTACTACTAGTAAGTGACAGTATCCGAGAACTTGCATTCGAATGCATGAAATTTCGATTAGCGAACACTACTACTAGTGAGTGACAGTATCCGAGAACTTGCATTCGAATGCATGAAATTTCGATTAGCGAATACTACTGCTAGTGAGTGACAGTATCCAAGAACTTGCATTCGAATGCATGAAATTTCGATTAGCGAATACTACTACTAGTGAGTGACAGTATCCGAGAACTTGCATTCGAATTCATGGGATTTCGATTAGCGAATACTACTACTAGTGAATGACAGTATCCTAGAACTTGCATTCGAATTCATGAAATTGCGATTAGCGAATACTACTACTAGTGAGTGACAGTATCCGAATTATTGCATTCGAATGCAAGAGATTCCGATTAGCGAATACTACTACTAGTGAGTGACAGTATCCGAGAACTTGCATTCGAATGCAAGAGATTTCGATTAGCGAATACTACTGCTAGTGAGTAACAGAATCCGAGAACTTGCATTCGAATGCAAGAGATTTCGATTAGCCAATACTACTACTAGTGAGTGACAGTATCCGAGAACTTGCATTCGAATGCAAGAGATTTCGATTAGCGAATACCACTACTAGTGAGTGAAAGTATCTGAGAACTTGCATCGAATGCAAGAGATTTCGATTACTCAATACTACTGCTAGTGAGTGACAGTATCCGAGAACCTGCATTCCGAATGCATGAGATTTCGATTAGCGAATACTACTACTAGTGAGTGACAGTATCCGAGAACTTGCATTCGAATGCATGAGATTTCGATTAGCGAATACTACTACTAGTGAGTGACAGTATCCGAATTATTGCATTCGAATGCATGAGATTTCGATTAGCGAATACTACTATTAGTCAGTGATAGTATCCGAGAACTTGCGTTCGAATGCATGAGATTTCGATTAGCGAATACTACTACTAGTGAGTGACAGTATCCGAATTATTGCATTCGAATGCATGAGATTTCGATTAGCGAATACTACTACTAGTGAGTGACAGTATCCGAGAACTTGCATTCGAATGCATGAGATTTCGATTAGCGAATACTACTACTAGTGAGTGACAGTATCCGAGAACTTGCATTCGAATGCATGAGATCTCGATTAGCGAATACTACTACTAGTGAGTGATAGTATCCGAGAACTTGCGTTCGAATGCATGAGATTTCGATTAGCGAATACTACTACCAGTGAGTGACAGTATCCGAGAACTTGCATTCGAATGCAAGAGATTTCGATTACTCAATACTACTGCTAGTGAGTGACAGTATCCGAGAACCTGCATTCCGAATGCATGAGATTTCGATTAGCGAATACTACTACTAGTGAGTGACAGTATCCGAGAACTTGCATTCGAATGCATGAGATTTCGATTAGCGAATACTACTACTAGTAAGTGACAGTTTCCGAGAACTTGCATTCGAATGCATGAGATTTCGATTAGCGAATACTACTACTAGTGAGTGACAGTATCCGAGAACTTGCATTCGAATGCATGAGATTTCGATCAGCGAATACTACTACTAGTGAGTGACAGTATCCGAATTATTGCATTCGAATGCAAGAGATTTCGATTAGCGAATACTACTACTAGTGAGTGACAGTATCCGAGAACTTGCATTCGAATGCATGAGATTTCGATTAGCGAATACTACTACTAGTGAGTGATAGTATCCGAGAACTTGCGTTCGAATGCATGAGATTTCGATTAGCGAATACTACTACTAGTGAGTGACAGTATCCGAGAACTTGCATTCGAATGCAAGAGATTTCGATTACTCAATACTACTGCTATTGAGTGACAGTATCCGAGAACCTGCATTCCGAATGCATGAGATTTCGATTAGCGAATACTACTACTAGTGAGTGAG
Organism: Tenodera sinensis; assembly: GCA_030765045.1. Lineage (NCBI taxonomy): Eukaryota > Metazoa > Arthropoda > Insecta > Mantodea > Mantidae > Tenodera > Tenodera sinensis. The sequence continues at coordinate 2,778,645 of JAUKNM010000016.1, forward strand.
AGTATCCGAGAACTTGCATTCGAATGCATGAGATTTCGATTAGCGAATACTACTACTAGTGAGTGACAGTATCCGAATTATTGCATTCGAATGCAAGAGATTTCGATTAGCGAATACAACTACTGGTGAGTGACAGTATCCGAGAACTTGCATTCGAATGCAAGAGATTTCGATTAGCGAATACTACTACTAGTGAGTGACAGTATCCGAATTATTGCATTCGAATGCAAGAGATTTCGATTAGCGAATACTACTACTAGTGAGTGACAGTATCCGAGAACTTGCATTCGAATGCAAGAGATTTCGATTACTCAATACTACTACTAGTGAGTGCCAGTATCCGAGAACTTGCATTCGAATGCATGAGATTTCGATTAGCGAATACTACTACTAGTGAGTGACAGTATCCGAGAACTTGCATTCGATGCATGAGATTTCGATTAGCGAATACTACTACTAGTAAGTGACAGTATCCGAGAACTTGCATTCGAATGCATGAAATTTCGATTAGCGAACACTACTACTAGTGAGTGACAGTATCCGAGAACTTGCATTCGAATGCATGAAATTTCGATTAGCGAATACTACTACTAGTGAGTGACAGTATCCAAGAACTTGCATTCGAATGCATGAAATTTCGATTAGCGAATACTACTACTAGTGAGTGACAGTATCCGAGAACTTGCATTCGAATTCATGGGATTTCGATTAGCGAATACTACTACTAGTGAATGACAGTATCCTAGAACTTGCATTCGAATTCATGAAATTGCGATTAGCGAATACTACTACTAGTGAGTGACAGTATCCGAATTATTGCATTCGAATGCAAGAGATTTCGATTAGCGAATACTACTACTAGTGAGTGACAGTATCCGAGAACTTGCATTCGAATGCAAGACATTTCGATTAGCGAATACTACTGCTAGTGAGTAACAGAATCCGAGAACTTGCATTCGAATGCAAGAGATTTCGATTAGCCAATACTACTACTAGTGAGTGACAGTATCCGAGAACTTGCATTCGAATGCAAGAGATTTCGATTAGCGAATACCACTACTAGTGAGTGAAAGTATCTGAGAACTTGCATCGAATGCAAGAGATTTCGATTACTCAATACTACTGCTAGTGAGTGACAGTATCCGAGAACCTGCATTCCGAATGCATGAGATTTCGATTAGCGAATACTACTACTAGTGAGTGACAGTATCCGAGAACTTGCATTCGAATGCATGAGATTTCGATTAGCGAATACTACTACTAGTGAGTGACAGTTTCCGAGAACTTGCATTCGAATGCATGAGATTTCGATTAGCGAATACTACTACTAGTGAGTGACAGTTTCCGATAACTCGCATTCGAATGCAAGAGTTTCGATTAGCGAAAACTACTACTAGTGAGTGACAGTATCCGAGAACTTGCATTCGAATGCAAGACGTTTCGATTAGCAAATACTACTACTAGTGAGTGACAGTTTCCGAGAACTTGCATTCGAATGCATGAGATTTCGATTAGCGAATACTACTACTAGTGAGTGACAGTATCCGAGAACTAGCATTCGAATTCATGGGATTTCGATTAGCGAATACTACTGTTAGTGAATGACAGTATCCTAGAACTTGCATTCGAATTCATGAAATTGCGATTAGCGAATACTACTACTAGTGAGTGACAGTATCCGAATTATTGCATTCGAATGCAAGAGATTTCGATTAGCGAATACTGCTACTAGTGAGTGACAGTATCCGAGAACTTGCATTCGAATGCAAGAGATTTCGATTAGCGAATACTACTGCTAGTGAGTAACAGAATCCGAGAACTTGCATTCGAATGCAAGAGATTTCGATTAGCCAATACTACTACTAGTGAGTGACAGTATCTGAGAACTTGCATTCGAATGCAAGAGATTTCGATTAGCGAATACTACTACTAGTGAGTGAAAGTATCTGAGAACTTGCATCGAATGCAAGAGATTTCGATTAGCGAATACTACTACTAGTGAGTGAGAGTATCCGAGAACTTGCATTCGAAAGCATGAGACTTCGATTAGCGAATACTACTACTAGTGAGTGACAGTTTCCGAGAACTTGCATTATAATGCAAGAGATTTCGATTAGCAAATACTACTACGAGTGAGTGATAGTTTCCGAGAACTTGCATTCGAATGCAAGAGATTTCGATTAGCGAATACTACTACTAGTGAGTGACAGTATCCGAGAACTTGCATTCGAATGCAAGAGATTTCGATTAGCGAATACTACTACTAGTGAGTGACAGTATCCGACAACTTGCATTCGAATGCAAGAGATTTCGATAAGCGAATACTACTACTAGTGAGTGACGGTATCCGAGAACTTGCATTCGAATGCAAGAGATTTCGATTACTCAATACTACTACTAGTGAGTGACAGTATCCGAGAACTTGCATTCGAATGCATGAGATTTCGATTAGCGAATACTACTACTAGTGAGTGACAGTATCCGAGAACTTGCATTCGATGCATGAGATTTCGATTAGCGAATACTACTACTAGTGAGTGACAGTATCCGAGAACTTGCATTCGAATGCATGAAATTTCGATTAGCGAATACTACTACTAGTGAGTGACAGTATCCAAGAACTTGCATTCGAATGCATGAAATTTCGATTAGCGAATACTACTACTAGTGAGTGACAGTATCCGAGAACTTGCATTCGAATGCATGGGATTTCGATTAGCGAATACTACTACTAGTGAGTGACAGTATCCGAGAACTTGCATTCGAATGCATGAAATTGCGATTAGCGAATACTACTACTAGTGAGTGACAGTATCCGAATTATTGCATTCGAATGCAAGAGATTTCGATTAGCGAATACTACTACTAGTGAGTGACAGTATCCGAGAACTTGCATTCGAATGCAAGAGATTTCGATTAGCGAATACTACTGCTAGTGAGTAACAGAATCCGAGAACTTGCATTCGAGTGCAAGAGATTTCGATTAGCCAATACTACTACTAGTGAGTGACAGGATCCGAGAACTTGCATTCGAATGCAAGAGATTTCGATTAGCGAATACTACTACAAGTGAGTGACAGTATCTGAGAACTTGCATCGAATGCAAGAGATTTCGGTTAGCGAATACTACTGCTAGTGAGTGAGAGTATCCGAGAACTTGCATTCGAAAGCATGAGACTTCGATTAGCGAATACTACTACTAGTGAGTGACAGTTTCCGAGAACAAGCATTATAATGCAAGAGATTTCGATTAGCAAATACTACTACTAATGAGTGACAGTTTCCGAGAACTTGCATTCGAATGCAAGAGATTTCAATTAGCGAATACTACTACTAGTGAGTGACAGTATCCGAGAACTTGCATTCAAATGCAAGAGATTTCGATTAGCAAATACTACTACTAGTGAGTGACAGTTTCCGAGAACTTGCATTCAAATGCAAGAGATTTCGATATGCGAATACTACTACTAATGAGTGACAGTATCCGAATTATTGCATTCGAATGTATGAAATTTCGATTAGCGAATACTACTACTAGTGAGTGACAGTATCCGAATTATTGCATTCGAATGCATGAGATTTCGATTAGCGAATACTACTAGTATTGAGTGACAGTATCCGAGAACTTGCATTCGAAAGCATGAGACTTCGATTAGCGAATACTACTACTAGTGAGTGACAGTTTCCGAGAACAAGCATTATAATGCAAGAGATTTCGATTAGCAAATACTACTACTAATGAGTGACAGTTTCCGAGAACTTGAATTCGAATGCAAGAGATTTCGATTAGCGAATACTACTACTAGTGAGTGACAGTATCCGAGAACTTGCATTCGAATGCAAGAGATTTCGATTAGCGAATACTACTACTAGTGAGTGACAGTATCCGAGAACTTGCATTCGCATGCATGAGATTTCGGTTAGCGAATACTACTACTAGTGAGTGACAGTATCCGAATTATTGCACTCGAATGCAAGAGATTTCGATTAGCGAATACTACTACTAGTGAGTGACAGTATCCGAGAACTTGCATTCGAATGCAAGAGATCTCGATTACTCAATACTACTACTAGTGAGTGACAGTATCCGAGAACTTGCATTCAAATGCATGAGATTTCGATTAGCGAATACTACTACTAGTGACTGATAGTATCCGAGAACTTGCGTTCGAATGCATGAGATTTCGATTAGCGAATACTACTGCTAGTGAGTGACAGTATCCGAGAACTTGCATTCGAATGCAAGAGATTTCGATTACTCAATACTACTATTAGTGAGTGACAGTCTCCGAGAACCTGCATTCCGAATGCATGAGATTTCGATTAGCGAATACTACTACTAGTGAGTGACAGTATCCGAGAACTTGCATTCGAATGCATGAGATTTCGATTAGCGAATACTACTACTAGTGAGTGACAGTATCCGCATTATTGCATTCGAATGCAAGAGATTTCGATTAGCGAATACTACTACTAGTGGGTGAAAGTATCCGAGAACTTGCATTCGAATGCATGAGATTTCGATTAGCGAATACTACTACTAGTGAGTGATAGTAGCCTAGAACTTGCGTTCGAATGCATGAGATTTCGATTAAGCGAATACTACTACTAGTGAGTGACAGTGTCCGAGAACTTGCATTCGAATGCAGGAGATTTGGATTACTCAATACTACTGCTAGTGAGTGACAGTATCCGAGAACCTGCATTCCGAATGCATGAGATTTCGATTAGCGAATACTACTACTAGTGAGTGACAGTATCCGAGAACTTGCATTCGAATGCATGAGATTTCGATTAGCGAATACTACTACTAGTGAGTGACAGTATCCGAATTATTGCATTCGAATGCAAGAGATTTCGATTAGCGAATACAACTACTAGTGAGTGACAGTATCCGAGAACTTGCATTCGAATGCAAGAGATTTCGATTAGCGAATACTACTACTAGTGAGTGACAGTATCCGAATTATTGCATTCGAATGCAAGAGATTTCGATTAGCGAATACTACTACTAGTGAGTGACAGTATCCGAGAACTTGCATTCGAATGCATGAGATTTCGATTAGCGAATACTACTACTAGTGAGTGACAGTATCCGAGAACTTGCATTCGAATGCAAGAGATTTCGATTACTCAATACTACTATTAGTGAGTGACAGTCTCCGAGAACCTGCATTCCGAATGCATGAGATTTCGATTAGCGAATACTACTACTAGTGAGTGACAGTATCCGAGAACTTGCATTCGAATGCATGAGATTTCGATTAGCGAATACTACTACTAGTGAGTGACAGTATCCGAATTATTGCATTCGAATGCAAGAGATTTCGATTAGCGAATACTACTACTAGTGGGTGAAAGTATCCGAGAACTTGCATTCGAATGCATGAGATTTCGATTAGCGAATACTACTACTAGTGAGTGATAGTATCCTAGAACTTGCGTTCGAATGCATGAGATTTCGATTAGCGAATACTACTACTAGTGAGTGACAGTGTCCGAGAACTTGCATTCGAATGCAGGAGATTTGGATTACTCAATACTACTGCTAGTGAGTGACAGTATCCGAGAACCTGCATTCCGAATGCATGAGATTTCGATTAGCGAATACTACTACTAGTGAGTGACAGTATCCGAGAACTTGCATTCGAATGCATGAGATTTCGATTAGCGAATACTACTACTAGTGAGTGACAGTATCCGAATTATTGCATTCGAATGCAAGAGATTTCGATTAGCGAATACAACTACTAGTGAGTGACAGTATCCGAGAACTTGCATTCGAATGCAAGAGATTTCGATTAGCGAATACTACTACTAGTGAGTGACAGTATCCGAATTATTGCATTCGAATGCAAGAGATTTCGATTAGCGAATACTACTACTAGTGAGTGACAGTATCCGAGAACTTGCATTCGAATGCATGAAATTTCGATTAGCGAATACTACTACTAGTGAGTGACAGTATCCAAGAACTTGCATTCGAATGCATGAAATTTCGATTAGCGAATACTACTACTAGTGTGTGACAGTATCCGAGAACTTGCATTCGAATGCATGGGATTTCGATTAGCGAATACTACTACTAGTGAGTGACAGTATCCGAGAACTTGCATTCGAATGCATGAAATTGCGATTAGCGAATACTACTACTAGTGAGTGACAGTATCCGAATTATTGCATTCGAATGCAAGAGATTTCGATTAGCGAATACTACTACTAGTGAGTGACAGTATCCGAGAACTTGCATTCGAATGCAAGAGATTTCGATTAGCGAATACTACTGCTAGTGAGTAACAGAATCCGAGAACTTGCATTCGAGTGCAAGAGATTTCGATTAGCCAATACTACTACTAGTGAGTGACAGGATCCGAGAACTTGCATTCGAATGCAAGAGATTTCGATTAGCGAATACTACTACAAGTGAGTGACAGTATCTGAGAACTTGCATCGAATGCAAGAGATTTCGGTTAGCGAATACTACTGCTAGTGAGTGAGAGTATCCGAGAACTTGCATTCGAAAGCATGAGACTTCGATTAGCGAATACTACTACTAGTGAGTGACAGTTTCCGAGAACAAGCATTATAATGCAAGAGATTTCGATTAGCAAATACTACTACTAATGAGTGACAGTTTCCGAGAACTTGCATTCGAATGCAAGAGATTTCAATTAGCGAATACTACTACTAGTGAGTGACAGTATCCGAGAACTTGCATTCAAATGCAAGAGATTTCGATTAGCAAATACTACTACTAGTGAGTGACAGTTTCCGAGAACTTGCATTCAAATGCAAGAGATTTCGATATGCGAATACTACTACTAATGAGTGACAGTATCCGAATTATTGCATTCGAATGTATGAAATTTCGATTAGCGAATACTACTACTAGTGAGTGACAGTATCCGAATTATTGCATTCGAATGCATGAGATTTCGATTAGCGAATACTACTAGTATTGAGTGACAGTATCCGAGAACTTGCATTCGAAAGCATGAGACTTCGATTAGCGAATACTACTACTAGTGAGTGACAGTTTCCGAGAACAAGCATTATAATGCAAGAGATTTCGATTAGCAAATACTACTACTAATGAGTGACAGTTTCCGAGAACTTGCATTCGAATGCAAGAGATTTCGATTAGCGAATACTACTACTAGTGAGTGACAGTATCCGAGAACTTGCATTCGAATGCAAGAGATTTCGATTAGCGAATACTACTACTAGTGAGTGACAGTATCCGAGAACTTGCATTCGCATGCATGAGATTTCGGTTAGCGAATACTACTACTAGTGAGTGACAGTATCCGAATTATTGCACTCGAATGCAAGAGATTTCGATTAGCGAATACTACTACTAGTGAGTGACACTATCCGAGAACTTGCATTCGAATGCAAGAGATCTCGATTACTCAATACTACTACTAGTGACTGACAGTATCCGAGAACTTGCATTCAAATGCATGAGATTTCGATTAGCGAATACTACTACTAGTGACTGATAGTATCCGAGAACTTGCGTTCGAATGCATGAGATTTCGATTAGCGAATACTACTGCTAGTGAGTGACAGTATCCGAGAACTTGCATTCGAATGCAAGAGATTTCGATTACTCAATACTACTATTAGTGAGTGACAGTCTCCGAGAACCTGCATTCCGAATGCATGAGATTTCGATTAGCGAATACTACTACTAGTGAGTGACAGTATCCGAGAACTTGCATTCGAATGCATGAGATTTCGATTAGCGAATACTACTACTAGTGAGTGACAGTATCCGAATTATTGCATTCGAATGCAAGAGATTTCGATTAGCGAATACTACTACTAGTGGGTGAAAGTATCCGAGAACTTGCATTCGAATGCATGAGATTTCGATTAGCGAATACTACTACTAGTGAGTGATAGTATCCTAGAACTTGCGTTCGAATGCATGAGATTTCGATTAGCGAATACTACTACTAGTGAGTGACAGTGTCCGAGAACTTGCATTCGAATGCAGGAGATTTGGATTACTCAATACTACTGCTAGTGAGTGACAGTATCCGAGAACCTGCATTCCGAATGCATGAGATTTCGATTAGCGACTACTACTACTAGTGAGTGACAGTATCCGAGAACTTGCATTCGAATGCATGAGATTTCGATTAGCGAATACTACTACTAGTGAGTGACAGTATCCGAATTATTGCATTCGAATGCAAGAGATTTCGATTAGCGAATACAACTACTAGTGAGTGACAGTATCCGAGAACTTGCATTCGAATGCAAGAGATTTCGATTAGCGAATACTACTACTAGTGAGTGACAGTATCCGAATTATTGCATTCGAATGCAAGAGATTTCGATTAGCGAATACTACTACTAGTGAGTGACAGTATCCGAGAACTTGCATTCGAATGCATGAGATTTCGATTAGCGAATACTACTACTAGTGAGTGACAGTATCCGAGAACTTGCATTCGATGCATGAGATTTCGATTAGCGAATACTACTACTAGTGAGTGACAGTATCCGAGAACTTGCATTCGAATGCATGAAATTTCGATTAGCGAATACTACTACTAGTGAGTGACAGTATCCGAGAACTTGCATTCGAATGCATGAAATTTCGATTAGCGAATACTACTACTAGTGAGTGACAGTATCCAAGAACTTGCATTCGAATGCATGAAATTTCGATTAGCGAATACTACTACTAGTGAGTGACAGTATCCGAGAACTTGCATTCGAATGCATGGGATTACGATTAGCGAATACTACAACTAGTGAGTGAAAGTATCGGAGAACTTGCATTCGAATGCATGAAATTGCGATTAGCGAATACTACTACTAGTGAGTGAAAGTATCCGAATTATTGCATTCGAATGCAAGAGATTTCGATTAGCGAATACTACTACTAGTGAGTGACAGTATCTGAGAACTTGCATCGAATGCAAGAGATTTCGATTACTCAATACTACTACTAGTGAGTGACAGTATCCGAGAACTTGCATTCGAATGCATGAGATTTCGATTAGCGAATACTACTACAAGTGAGTGATAGTATTTGAGAACTTGCAGGCGAGTGCACGAAATTTCGATTAGCGAATACTACTACTAGTGAGTGAGAGTATCCGAGAACTTGCATTCGAAAGCATGAGACTTCGATTAGCGAATACTACTACTAGTGAGTGACAGTTTCCGAGAACTTGCATTATAATGCAAGAGATTTCGATTAGCAAATACTACTACTACTGAGTGAAAGTTTCCGAGAACTTGCATTCGAATGCAAGAGACTTCGATTAGCGAATTCTACTACTAGTGAGTGACAGTTTCCGAGAACTCGCATTCGAATGCAAGAGATTTCGATTAGCGAAAACTACTACTAGTGAGTGACAGTATCCGAGAACTTGCATTCGAATGCAAGAGATTTCGATTAGCAAATACTACTACTAGTGAGTGACAGTTTCCGAGAACTTGCATTCGAATGCAAGAGATTTCGATTAGCGAATACTACTACTAGTGAGTGACAGTATCCGAGAACTTGCATTCGAATGCAAGAGATTTCGATTAGCAAATACTACTACTAGTGAGTGACAGTTTCCGAGAACTTGCATTCGAATGCAAGAGATTTCGATTAGCGAATACTACTACTAGTGAGTGCCAGTATCCGAGAACTTGCATTCGAATGCATGAGATTTCGATTAGCGAATACTACTACTAGTGATAGACAGTATCCGAGAACTTGCATTCGATGCATGAGATTTCGATTAGCGAATACTACTACTAGTGAGTGACAGTATCCGAGAACTTGCATTCGAATGCATGAGATTTCGATTAGCGAATACTACTACTAGTGAGTGACAGTATCCGTGAACTTGCATTCGCATGCATGAGATTTCGGTTAGCGAATACTACTACTAGTGAGTGACAGTATCCGAATTATTGCATTCGAATGCAAGATATTTCGACTAGCGAATACTACTACTAGTGAGTGACAGTATCCGAGAACTTGCATTCGAATGCAAGAGATTTCGATTACTCAATACTACTACTAGTGAGTGACAGTATCCGAGAACTTGCGTTCAAATGCATGAGATTTCGATTAGCGAATACTACTACTAGTGAGTGATAGTATCCAAGAACTTGCGTTCGAATGCATGAGATTTCGATTAGCGAATACTACTACTAGTGAGTGAGAGTATCCGAGAACTTGCATTCGAATGCAAGAGATTTCGATTACTCAATACTACTATTAGTGAGTGACAGTATCCGAGAACCTGCATTCCGAATGCATGAGATTTCGATTAGCGAATACTACTACTAGTGAGTGACAGTATCCGAGAACTTGCACTCGAATGCATGAGATTTCGATTAGCGAATACTACTACTAGTGAGTGACAGTATCCGAGAACTTGCATTCGAATGCAAGAGATTTCGATTAGCGAATACTACTACTAGTGAGTGACAGTATCCGAATTATTGCATTCGAATGTATGAAATTTCGATTAGCGAATACTACTACTAGTGAGTGACAGTATCCGAATTATTGCATTCGAATGCATGAGATTTCGATTAGCGAATACTACTAGTATTGAGTGACAGTATCCGAGAACTTGCATTCGAATGCATGAGATTTCGATTAGCGAATACTACTACTAGTGAGTGACAGTATCCGAGAACTTGCATTCGAATGCATGAGATTTCGATTAGCGAATACTACTACTAGTGAGTGATAGTATCCGAGAACTTGCGTTCGAATGCATGAGATTTCGATTAGCGAATATTACTACTAGTGAGTGACAGTATCCGAGAACTTGCATTCGAATGCAAGAGATTTCGATTAGCGAATACTACCGCTAGTGAGTGACAGTATCCGAGAACCTGCATTCCGAATGCATGAGATTTCGATTAGCGAATACTACTACTAGTGAGTGACAGTATCCGAGAACTTGCATTCGAATGCATGAGATTTCCATTAGCGAATACTACTACTAGTGAGTGACAGTATCCGAGAACTTGCATTCGAATGCATGGGATTTCGATTAGCGAATACTACTACTAGTGAGTGACAGTATCCGAGAACTTGCATTCGAATGCATGAAATTGCGATTAGCGAATACTACTACTAGTGAGTGACAGTATCCGAATTATTGCATTCGAGTGCAAGAGATTTCGATTAGCGAATACTACTACTAGTGAGTGACAGTAACCGAGGACTTGCATTCGAATGCAAGAGATTTCGATTAGCGAATACTACTGCTAGTGAGTAACAGAATCCGAGAACTTGCATCGAATGCAAGAGATTTCGATTACTCAATACTACTACTAGTGAGTGACAGTATCCGAGAACTTGCATTCGAATGCATGAGATTTCGATTAGCGAATACTACTACTAGTGAGTGATAGTATTTGAGAACTTGCATTCGAGTGCACGAGATTTCGATTAGCGAATACTACTACTAGTGAGTGAGAGTATCCGAGAACTTGCATTCGAAAGCATGAGACTTCGATTAGCGAATACTACTACTAGTGAGTGACAGTTTCCGAGAACTTGCATTATAATGCAAGAGATTTCGATTAGCAAATATTACTACTAGTGAGTGACAGTTTCCGAGAACTTGCATTCGAATGCAAGAGACTTCGATTAGCGAATACTACTACTAGTGAGTGACAGTTTCCGAGAACTCGCATTCGAATGCAAGAGATTTCGATTAGCGAAAACTACTACTAGTGAGTGACAGTATCCGAGAACTTGCACTCGAATGCAAGAGATTTCGATTAGCAAATACTACTACTAGTGAGTGACAGTTTCCGAGAACTTGCATTCGAATGCAAGAGATTTCGATTAGCGAATACTACTACTAGTGAGTGACAGTATCCGAGAACTTGCATTCGAATGCAAGAGATTTCGATTAGCGAATACTACTACTAGTGAGTGACAGTATCCGAATTATTGCATTCGAATGTATGAAATTTCGATTAGCGAATACTACTACTAGTGAGTGACAGTATCCGAATTATTGCATTCGAATGCATGAGATTTCGATTAGCGAATACTACTAGTATTGGGTGACAGTATCCGAGAACTTGCATTCGAACGCATGAGATTTCGGTTAGCGAATACTACTACTAGTGAGTGACAGTATCCGAATTATTGCACTCGAATGCAAGAGATTTCGATTAGCGAATACTACTACTAGTGAGTGACAGTATCCGAGAACTTGCATACGAATGCAAGAGATTTCGATTACTCAATACTACTACTAGAGAGTGACAGTATCCGAGAACTTGCATTCGAATGCATGAGATTTCGATTAGCGAATACTACTACTAGTGAGTGACAGTATCCGAATTATTGCATTCGAATGCAAGAGATTTCGAGTAACGAATACAACTACTAGTGAGTGACAGTATCCGAGAACTTGCATTCGAATGCAAGAGATTTCGATTAGCGAATACTACTACTAGTGAGTGACAGTATCCGAGAACTTGCATTCGAATGCATGAGATTTCGATTAGCGAATACTACTACTAGTGAGTGACAGTATCCGAGAACTTGCATTCGCATGCATGAGATTTCGGTTAGCGAATACTACTACTAGTGAGTGACAGTATCCGAATTATTGCACTCCAATGCAAGAGATTTCGATTAGCGAATACTACTACTAGTGAGTGACAGTATCCGAGAACTTGCATTCGAATGCAAGAGATTTCGATTACTCAATACTACTACTAGAGAGTGACAGTATCCGAGAACTTGCATTCGAATGCATGAGATTTCGATTAGCGAATACTCCTACTAGTGAGTGATAGTATCCGAGAACTTGCGTTCGAATGCATGAGATTTCGATTAGCGAATACTACTACTAGTGAGTGACAGTATCCGAGAACTTGCATTCGAATGCAAGAGATTTCGATTAGCAAATACTACTACTAGCGAGTGACAGTTTCCGAGAACTTGCATTCGAATGCAAGAGATTTCGATTAGCGAATACTACTACTAGTGAGTGACAGTATCCGAGAACTTGCATTCGAATGCAAGAGATTTCGATTAGCAAATACTACTACTAGTGAGTGACAGTTTCCGAGAACTTGCATTCGAATGCAAGAGAGTTCGATTAGCGAATACTACTACTAGTGAGTGCCAGTATCCGAGAACTTGCATTCGAATGCATGAGATTTCGATTAGCGAATACTACTACTAGTGATAGACAGTATCCGAGAACTTGCATTCGATGCATGAGATTTCGATTAGCGAATACTACTACTAGTGAGTGACAGTATCCGAATTATTGCATTCGAATGCAAGAGATTTCGACTAGCGAATACTACTACTAGTGAGTGACAGTATCCGAGAACTTGCATTCGAATGCAAGAGATTTCGATTACTCAATACTACTACTAGTGAGTGACAGTATCCGAGAACTTGCGTTCAAATGCATGAGATTTCGATTAGCGAATACTACTACTAGTGAGTGATAGTATCCAAGAACTTGCGTTCGAATGCATGAGATTTCGATTAGCGAATACTACTACTAGTGAGTGAGAGTATCCGAGAACTTGCATTCGAATGCAAGAGATTTCGATTACTCAATACTACTATTAGTGAGTGACAGTATCCGAGAACCTGCATTCCGAATGCATGAGATTTCGATTAGCGAATACTACTACTAGTGAGTGACAGTATCCGAGAACTTGCACTCGAATGCATGAGATTTCGATTAGCGAATACTACTACTAGTGAGTGACAGTATCCGAGAACTTGCATTCGAATGCAAGAGATTTCGATTAGCGAATACTACTACTAGTGAGTGACAGTATCCGAATTATTGCATTCGAATGTATGAAATTTCGATTAGCGAATACTACTACTAGTGAGTGACAGTATCCGAATTATTGCATTCGAATGCATGAGATTTCGATTAGCGAATACTACTAGTATTGAGTGACAGTATCCGAGAACTTGCATTCGAATGCATGAGATTTCGATTAGCGAATACTACTACTAGTGAGTGACAGTATCCGAGAACTTGCATTCGAATGCATGAGATTTCGATTAGCGAATACTACTACTAGTGAGTGATAGTATCCGAGAACTTGCGTTCGAATGCATGAGATTTCGATTAGCGAATATTACTACTAGTGAGTGACAGTATCCGAGAACTTGCATTCGAATGCAAGAGATTTCGATTAGCGAATACTACCGCTAGTGAGTGACAGTATCCGAGAACCTGCATTCCGAATGCATGAGATTTCGATTAGCGAATACTACTACTAGTGAGTGACAGTATCCGAGAACTTGCATTCGAATGCATGAGATTTCCATTAGCGAATACTACTACTAGTGAGTGACAGTATCCGAGAACTTGCATTCGAATGCATGGGATTTCGATTAGCGAATACTACTACTAGTGAGTGACAGTATCCGAGAACTTGCATTCGAATGCATGAAATTGCGATTAGCGAATACTACTACTAGTGAGTGACAGTATCCGAATTATTGCATTCGAGTGCAAGAGATTTCGATTAGCGAATACTACTACTAGTGAGTGACAGTAACCGAGGACTTGCATTCGAATGCAAGAGATTTCGATTAGCGAATACTACTGCTAGTGAGTAACAGAATCCGAGAACTTGCATCGAATGCAAGAGATTTCGATTACTCAATACTACTACTAGTGAGTGACAGTATCCGAGAACTTGCATTCGAATGCATGAGATTTCGATTAGCGAATACTACTACTAGTGAGTGATAGTATTTGAGAACTTGCATTCGAGTGCACGAGATTTCGATTAGCGAATACTACTACTAGTGAGTGAGAGTATCCGAGAACTTGCATTCGAAAGCATGAGACTTCGATTAGCGAATACTACTACTAGTGAGTGACAGTTTCCGAGAACTTGCATTATAATGCAAGAGATTTCGATTAGCAAATATTACTACTAGTGAGTGACAGTTTCCGAGAACTTGCATTCGAATGCAAGAGACTTCGATTAGCGAATACTACTACTAGTGAGTGACAGTTTCCGAGAACTCGCATTCGAATGCAAGAGATTTCGATTAGCGAAAACTACTACTAGTGAGTGACAGTATCCGAGAACTTGCACTCGAATGCAAGAGATTTCGATTAGCAAATACTACTACTAGTGAGTGACAGTTTCCGAGAACTTGCATTCGAATGCAAGAGATTTCGATTAGCGAATACTACTACTAGTGAGTGACAGTATCCGAGAACTTGCATTCGAATGCAAGAGATTTCGATTAGCGAATACTACTACTAGTGAGTGACAGTATCCGAATTATTGCATTCGAATGTATGAAATTTCGATTAGCGAATACTACTACTAGTGAGTGACAGTATCCGAATTATTGCATTCGAATGCATGAGATTTCGATTAGCGAATACTACTAGTATTGGGTGACAGTATCCGAGAACTTGCATTCGAACGCATGAGATTTCGGTTAGCGAATACTACTACTAGTGAGTGACAGTATCCGAATTATTGCACTCGAATGCAAGAGATTTCGATTAGCGAATACTACTACTAGTGAGTGACAGTATCCGAGAACTTGCATACGAATGCAAGAGATTTCGATTACTCAATACTACTACTAGAGAGTGACAGTATCCGAGAACTTGCATTCGAATGCATGAGATTTCGATTAGCGAATACTACTACTAGTGAGTGACAGTATCCGAATTATTGCATTCGAATGCAAGAGATTTCGAGTAACGAATACAACTACTAGTGAGTGACAGTATCCGAGAACTTGCATTCGAATGCAAGAGATTTCGATTAGCGAATACTACTACTAGTGAGTGACAGTATCCGAGAACTTGCATTCGAATGCATGAGATTTCGATTAGCGAATACTACTACTAGTGAGTGACAGTATCCGAGAACTTGCATTCGCATGCATGAGATTTCGGTTAGCGAATACTACTACTAGTGAGTGACAGTATCCGAATTATTGCACTCCAATGCAAGAGATTTCGATTAGCGAATACTACTACTAGTGAGTGACAGTATCCGAGAACTTGCATTCGAATGCAAGAGATTTCGATTACTCAATACTACTACTAGAGAGTGACAGTATCCGAGAACTTGCATTCGAATGCATGAGATTTCGATTAGCGAATACTCCTACTAGTGAGTGATAGTATCCGAGAACTTGCGTTCGAATGCATGAGATTTCGATTAGCGAATACTACTACTAGTGAGTGACAGTATCCGAGAACTTGCATTCGAATGCAAGAGATTTCGATTAGCAAATACTACTACTAGCGAGTGACAGTTTCCGAGAACTTGCATTCGAATGCAAGAGATTTCGATTAGCGAATACTACTACTAGTGAGTGACAGTATCCGAGAACTTGCATTCGAATGCAAGAGATTTCGATTAGCAAATACTACTACTAGTGAGTGACAGTTTCCGAGAACTTGCATTCGAATGCAAGAGAGTTCGATTAGCGAATACTACTACTAGTGAGTGCCAGTATCCGAGAACTTGCATTCGAATGCATGAGATTTCGATTAGCGAATACTACTACTAGTGATAGACAGTATCCGAGAACTTGCATTCGATGCATGAGATTTCGATTAGCGAATACTACTACTAGTGAGTGACAGTATCCGAATTATTGCATTCGAATGCAAGAGATTTCGACTAGCGAATACTACTACTAGTGAGTGACAGTATCCGAGAACTTGCATTCGAATGCAAGAGATTTCGATTACTCAATACTACTACTAGTGAGTGCCAGTATTCGAGAACTTGCATTCGAATGCATGAGATTTCGATTAGCGAATACTACTGCTAGTGAGTAACAGAATCCGAGAACTTGCATCGAATGCAAGAGATTTCGATTACTCAATACTACTACTAGTGAGTGACAGTATCCAAGAACTTGCATTCGAATGCATGAGATTTCGATTAGCGAATACTACTACTAGTGAGTGATAGTATTTGAGAACTTGCATTCGAGTGCACGAGATTTCGATTAGCGAATACTACTACTAGTGAGTGAGAGTATCCGAGAACTTGCATTCGAAAGCATGAGACTTCGATTAGCGAATACTACTACTAGTGAGTGACAGTATCCGAGAACTTGCATTCGAATGCAAGAGATTTCGATTAGCGAATACTACTACTAGTGAGAGACAGCATCAGACAACTTGCATTCGAATGCAAGAGACTTCGATTAGCGAATACTACTACTAGTGAGTGACAGTTTCCGAGAACTCGCATTCGAATGCAAGAGATTTCGATTAGCGAAAACTACTACTAGTGAGTGACAGTATCCGAGAACTTGCATTCGAATGCAAGAGATTTCGATTAGCAAATACTACTACTAGTGAGTGACAGTTTCCGAGAACTTGCATTCGAATGCAAGAGATTTCGATTAGCGAATACTACTACTAGTGAGTGACAGTATCCGAGAACTTGCATTCGAATGCAAGAGATTTCGATTAGCGAATACTACTACTAGTGAGTGAAAGTATCCGAATTATTGCATTCGAATGTATGAAATTTCGATTAGCGAATACTACTACTAGTGAGTGACAGTATCCGAATTATTGCATTCGAATGCATGAGATTTCGATTAGCGAATACTACTAGTATTGAGTGACAGTATCCGAGAACTTGCATTGGAATGCATGAGATTTCGATTAGCGAATACTACTACTAGTGAGTGACAGTATCCGAGAACTTGCATTCGCATGCATGAGATTTCGGTTAGCGAATACTACTACTAGTGAGTGACAGTATCCGAATTATTGCACTCGAATGCAAGAGATTTCGATTAGCGAATACTACTACTAGTGAGTGACAGTATCCGAGAACTTGCATTCGAATGCAAGAGATTTCGATTACTCAATACTACTACTAGAGAGTGACAGTATCCGAGAACTTGCATTCGAATGCATGAGATTTCGATTAGCGAATACTACTACTAGTGAGTTATAGTATCCGAGAACTTGCGTTCGAATGCATGAGATTTCGATTAGCGAATACTACTACTAGTGAGTGACATTATCCGAGAACTTGCATTCGAATGCAAGAGATTTCGATTAGCGAATACTACTGCTAGTGAGTGACAGTATCCGAGAACCTGCATTCCGAATGCATGAGATTTCGATTAGCGAATTCTACTACTAGTGAGTGACAGTATCCGAGAACTTGCATTCGAATGCATGAGATTTCGATTAGCGAATACTACTACTAGTGAGTGACAGTATCCGAATTATTGCATTCGAATGCAAGAGATTTTGATTAGCGAATACTACTACTAGTGAGTGACAGTATCCGAGAACTTGCATTCGAATGCAAGAGATTTCGATTAGCGAATACTACTACTAGTGAGTGACAGTATCCGAGAACTTGCATTCGAATGCAAGAGATTTCGATTAGCGAATACTACTACTAGTGAGTGACAGTATCCGAGAACTTGCATTCGAATGCAAGAGATTTCGATAAGCGAATACTACTACTAGTGAGTGACAGTATCCGAGAACTTGCATTCGAATGCAAGAGATTTCGATTACTCAATACTACTACTAGTGAGTGCCAGTATTCGAGAACTTGCATTCGAATGCATGAGATTTCGATTAGCGAATACTACTACTAGTGAGTGACAGTATCCGAGAACTTGCATTCGATGCATGAGATTTCGATTAGCGAATACTACTACTAGTGAGTGACAGTATCCGAGAACTTGCATTCGAATGCATGAAATTTCGATTAGCGAACACTACTACTAGTGAGTGACAGTATCCGAGAACTTGCATTCGAATGCATGAAATTTCGATTAGCGAATACTACTACTAGTGAGTGACAGTATCCAAGAACTTGCATTCGAATGCATGAAATTTCGATTAGCGAATACTACTACTAGTGAGTGACAGTATCCGAGAACTTGCATTCGAATTCATGGGATTTTGATTAGCGAATACTACTGTTAGTGAATGACAGTATCCTAGAACTTCCATTCGAATTCATGAAATTGCGATTAGCGAATGCTACTACTTGTGAGTGAGAGTATCCGAATTATTGAATTCGAATGCAAGAGATTTCAATTAGCGAATACTACTACTAGTGAGTGACAGTATCCGAGAACTTGCATTCGAATGCAAGAGATTTCGATTAGCGAATACTACTGCTAGTGAGTAACAGAATCCGAGAACTTGCATTCGAATGCAAGAGATTTCGATTAGCCAATACTACTACTAGTGAGTGACAGTATCCGAGAACTTGCATTCGAATGCAAGAGATTTCGATTAGCGAATACTACTACTAGTGAGTGAAAGTATCTGAGAACTTGCATCGAATGCAAGAGATTTCGATTAGCGAATACTACTACTAGTGACTGAGAGTATCCGAGAACTTGCATTCGAAAGCATGAGACTTCGATTAGCGAATACTACTACTAGTGAGTGACAGTTTCCGAGAACTTGCATTATAATGCAAGAGATTTCGATTACTCAATACTACTGCTAGTGAGTGACAGTATCCGAGAACCTGCATTCCGAATGCATGAGATTTCGATTAGCGAATACTACTACTAGTGAGTGACAGTATCCGAGAACTTGCATTCGAATTCATGGGATTTCGATTAGCGAATACTACTGTTAGTGAATGACAGTATCCTAGAACTTGCATTCGAATTCATGAAATTGCGATTAGCGAATACTACTACTAGTGAGTGATAGTTTCCGAGAACTTGCATTCGAATGCAAGGGATTTCCATTAGCGAATACTACTACTAGTGAGTGACAGTTTCCGAGAACTCGCATTCGAATGCAAGAGTTTCGATTAGCGAAAACTACTACTAGTGAGTGACAGTATCCGAGAACTTGCATTCGAATGCAAGAGATTTCGATTAGCGAATACTACTGCTAGTGAGTAACAGAATCCGAGAACTTGCATTCGAATGCAAGAGATTTCGATTAGCCAATACTACTACTAGTGAGTGACAGTATCCGAGAACTTGCATTCGAATGCAAGAGATTTCGATTAGCGAATACTACTACTAGTGAGTGAAAGTATCTGAGAACTTGCATCGAATGCAAGAGATTTCGATTAGCGAATACTACTACTAGTGACTGAGAGTATCCGAGAACTTGCATTCGAAAGCATGAGACTTCGATTAGCGAATACTACTACTAGTGAGTGACAGTTTCCGAGAACTTGCATTATAATGCAAGAGATTTCGATTACTCAATACTACTGCTAGTGAGTGACAGTATCCGAGAACCTGCATTCCGAATGCATGAGATTTCGATTAGCGAATACTACTACTAGTGAGTGACAGTATCCGAGAACTTGCATTCGAATTCATGGGATTTCGATTAGCGAATACTACTGTTAGTGAATGACAGTATCCTAGAACTTGCATTCGAATTCATGAAATTGCGATTAGCGAATACTACTACTAGTGAGTGATAGTTTCCGAGAACTTGCATTCGAATGCAAGGGATTTCCATTAGCGAATACTACTACTAGTGAGTGACAGTTTCCGAGAACTCGCATTCGAATGCAAGAGTTTCGATTAGCGAAAACTACTACTAGTGAGTGACAGTATCCGAATTATTGCATTCGAATGTATGAAATTTCGATTAGCGAATACTACTACTAGTGAGTGACAGTATCCGAATTATTGCATTCGAATGCATGAGATTTCGATTAGCGAATACTACTAGTATTGAGTGACAGTATCCGAGAACTTGCATTCGAATGCATGAGATTTCGATTAGCGAATACTACTACTAGTGAGTGACAGTATCCGAGAACTTGCATTCGAATGCATGAGATTTCGATTAGCGAATACTACTACTAGTGAGTGATAGTATCCGAGAACTTGCGTTCGAATGCATGAGATTTCGATTAGCGAATATTACTACTAGTGAGTGACAGTATCCAAGAACTTGCATTCGAATGCAAGAGATTTCGATTAGCGAATACTACTGCTAGTGAGTGACAGTATCCGAGAACCTGCATTCCGAATGCATGAGATTTCGATTAGCGAATACTACTACTAGTGAGTGACAGTATCCGAGAACTTACATTCGAATGCATGAGATTTCCATTAGCGAATACTACTACTAGTGAGTGACAGTATCCGAGAACTTGCATTCGAATGCATGGGATTTCGATTAGCGAATACTACTACTAGTGAGTGACAGTATCCGAGAACTTGCATTCGAATGCATGAAATTGCGATTAGCGAATACTACTACTAGTGAGTGACAGTATCCGAATTATTGCATTCGAGTGCAAGAGATTTCGATTAGCGAATACTACTACTAGTGAGTGACAGTAACCGAGGACTTGCATTCGAATGCAAGAGATTTCGATTAGCGAATACTACTGCTAGTGAGTAACAGAATCCGAGAACTTGCATCGAATGCAAGAGATTTCGATTACTCAATACTACTACTAGTGAGTGACAGTATCCGAGAACTTGCATTCGAATGCATGAGATTTCGATTAGCGAATACTACTACTAGTGAGTGATAGTATTTGAGAACTTGCATTCGAGTGCACGAGATTTCGATTAGCGAATACTACTACTAGTGAGTGAGAGTATCCGAGAACTTGCATTCGAAAGCATGAGACTTCGATTAGCGAATACTACTACTAGTGAGTGACAGTTTCCGAGAACTTGCATTATAATGCAAGAGATTTCGATTAGCAAATATTACTACTAGTGAGTGACAGTTTCCGAGAACTTGCATTCGAATGCAAGAGACTTCGATTAGCGAATACTACTACTAGTGAGTGACAGTTTCCGAGAACTCGCATTCGAATGCAAGAGATTTCGATTAGCGAAAACTACTACTAGTGAGTGACAGTATCCGAGAACTTGCACTCGAATGCAAGAGATTTCGATTAGCAAATACTACTACTAGTGAGTGACAGTTTCCGAGAACTTGCATTCGAATGCAAGAGATTTCGATTAGCGAATACTACTACTAGTGAGTGACAGTATCCGAGAACTTGCATTCGAATGCAAGAGATTTCGATTAGCGAATACTACTACTAGTGAGTGACAGTATCCGAATTATTGCATTCGAATGTATGAAATTTCGATTAGCGAATACTACTACTAGTGAGTGACAGTATCCGAATTATTGCATTCGAATGCATGAGATTTCGATTAGCGAATACTACTAGTATTGGGTGACAGTATCCGAGAACTTGCATTCGAACGCATGAGATTTCGGTTAGCGAATACTACTACTAGTGAGTGACAGTATCCGAATTATTGCACTCGAATGCAAGAGATTTCGATTAGCGAATACTACTACTAGTGAGTGACAGTATCCGAGAACTTGCATACGAATGCAAGAGATTTCGATTACTCAATACTACTACTAGAGAGTGACAGTATCCGAGAACTTGCATTCGAATGCATGAGATTTCGATTAGCGAATACTACTACTAGTGAGTGACAGTATCCGAATTATTGCATTCGAATGTATGAAATTTCGATTAGCGAATACTACTACTAGTGAGTGACAGTATCCGAATTATTGCATTCGAATGCATGAGATTTCGATTAGCGAATACTACTAGTATTGAGTGACAGTATCCGAGAACTTGCATTCGAATGCATGAGATTTCGATTAGCGAATACTACTACTAGTGAGTGACAGTACCCGAGAACTTGCATTCGCATGCATGAGATTTCGGTTAGCGAATACTACTACTAGTGAGTGACAGTATCCGAATTATTGCACTCCAATGCAAGAGATTTCGATTAGCGAATACTACTACTAGTGAGTGACAGTATCCGAGAACTTGCATTCGAATGCAAGAGATTTCGATTACTCAATACTACTACTAGAGAGTGACAGTATCCGAGAACTTGCATTCGAATGCATGAGATTTCGATTAGCGAATACTCCTACTAGTGAGTGATAGTATCCGAGAACTTGCGTTCGAATGCATGAGATTTCGATTAGCGAATACTACTACTAGTGAGTGACAGTATCCGAGAACTTGTATTCGAATGCAAGAGATTTCGATTAGCAAATACTACTACTAGTGAGTGACAGTTTCCGAGAACTTGCATTCGAATGCAAGAGATTTCGATTAGCGAATACTACTACTAGTGAGTGACAGTATCCGAGAACTTGCATTCGAATGCAAGAGATTTCGATTAGCAAATACTACTACTAGTGAGTGACAGTTTCCGAGAACTTGCATTCGAATGCAAGAGAGTTCGATTAGCGAATACTACTACTAGTGAGTGCCAGTATCCGAGAACTTGCATTCGAATGCATGAGATTTCGATTAGCGAATACTACTACTAGTGATAGACAGTATCCGAGAACTTGCATTCGATGCATGAGATTTCGATTAGCGAATACTACTACTAGTGAGTGACAGTATCCGAATTATTGCATTCGAATGCAAGAGATTTCGACTAGCGAATACTACTACTAGTGAGTGACAGTATCCGAGAACTTGCATTCGAATGCAAGAGATTTCGATTACTCAATACTACTACTAGTGAGTGCCAGTATTCGAGAACTTGCATTCGAATGCATGAGATTTCGATTAGCGAATACTACTGCTAGTGAGTAACAGAATCCGAGAACTTGCATCGAATGCAAGAGATTTCGATTACTCAATACTACTACTAGTGAGTGACAGTATCCAAGAACTTGCATTCGAATGCATGAGATTTCGATTAGCGAATACTACTACTAGTGAGTGATAGTATTTGAGAACTTGCATTCGAGTGCACGAGATTTTGATTAGCGAATACTACTACTAGTGAGTGAGAGTATCCGAGAACTTGCATTCGAAAGCATGAGACTTCGATTAGCGAATACTACTACTAGTGAGTGACAGTATCCGAGAACTTGCATTCGAATACAAGAGATTTCGATTAGCGAATACTACTACTAGTGAGAGACAGCATCAGATAACTTGCATTCGAATGCAAGAGACTTCGATTAGCGAATACTACTACTAGTGAGTGACAGTTTCCGAGAACTCGCATTCGAATGCAAGAGATTTCGATTAGCGAAAACTACTACTAGTGAGTGACAGTATCCGAGAACTTGCATTCGAATGCAAGAGATTTCGATTAGCAAATACTACTACTAGTGAGTGACAGTTTCCGAGAACTTGCATTCGAATGCAAGAGATTTCGATTAGCGAATACTACTACTAGTGAGTGACAGTATCCGAGAACTTGCATTCGAATGCAAGAGATTTCGATTAGCGAATACTACTACTAGTGAGTGAAAGTATCCGAATTATTGCATTCGAATGTATGAAATTTCGATTAGCGAATACTACTACTAGTGAGTGACAGTATCCGAATTATTGCATTCGAATGCATGAGATTTCGATTAGCGAATACTACTAGTATTGAGTGACAGTATCCGAGAACTTGCATTGGAATGCATGAGATTTCGATTAGCGAATACTACTACTAGTGAGTGACAGTATCCGAGAACTTGCATTCGCATGCATGAGATTTCGGTTAGCGAATACTACTACTAGTGAGTGACAGTATCCGAATTATTGCACTCGAATGCAAGAGATTTCGATTAGCGAATACTACTACTAGTGAGTGACAGTATCCGAGAACTTGCATTCGAATGCAAGAGATTTCGATTACTCAATACTACTACTAGAGAGTGACAGTATCCGAGAACTTGCATTCGAATGCATGAGATTTCGATTAGCGAATACTACTACTAGTGAGTTATAGTATCCGAGAACTTGCGTTCGAATGCATGAGATTTCGATTAGCGAATACTACTACTAGTGAGTGACATTATCCGAGAACTTGCATTCGAATGCAAGAGATTTCGATTAGCGAATACTACTGCTAGTGAGTGACAGTATCCGAGAACCTGCATTCCGAATGCATGAGATTTCGATTAGCGAATTCTACTACTAGTGAGTGACAGTATCCGAGAACTTGCATTCGAATGCATGAGATTTCGATTAGCGAATACTACTACTAGTGAGTGACAGTATCCGAATTATTGCATTCGAATGCAAGAGATTTTGATTAGCGAATACTACTACTAGTGAGTGACAGTATCCGAGAACTTGCATTCGAATGCAAGAGATTTCGATTAGCGAATACTACTACTAGTGAGTGACAGTATCCGAGAACTTGCATTCGAATGCAAGAGATTTCGATTAGCGAATACTACTACTAGTGAGTGACAGTATCCGAGAACTTGCATTCGAATGCAAGAGATTTCGATAAGCGAATACTACTACTAGTGAGTGACAGTATCCGAGAACTTGCATTCGAATGCAAGAGATTTCGATTACTCAATACTACTACTAGTGAGTGCCAGTATTCGAGAACTTGCATTCGAATGCATGAGATTTCGATTAGCGAATACTACTACTAGTGAGTGACAGTATCCGAGAACTTGCATTCGATGCATGAGATTTCGATTAGCGAATACTACTACTAGTGAGTGACAGTATCCGAGAACTTGCATTCGAATGCATGAAATTTCGATTAGCGAACACTACTACTAGTGAGTGACAGTATCCGAATTATTGCATTCGAATGCAAGAGATTTCGATTAGCGAATACAACTACTAGTGAGTGACAGTATCCGAGAACTTGCATTCGAATGCATGAGATTTCGATTAGCGAATACTACTACTAGTGAGTGACAGTATCCGAATTATTGCATTCGAATGCAAGAGATTTCGATTAGCGAATACTACTACTAGTGAGTGACAGTATCCGAGAACTTGCATTCGAATGCAAGAGATTTCGATTACTCAATACTACTACTAGTGAGTGCCAGTATCCGAGAACTTGCATTCGAATGCATGAGATTTCGATTAGCGAATACTACTACTAGTGAGTGACAGTATCCGAGAACTTGCATTCGAATGCATGAAATTTCGATTAGCGAATACTACTACTAGTGAGTGACAGTATCCAAGAACTTGCATTCGAATGCATGAAATTTCGATTAGCGAATACTACTACTAGTGAGTGACAGTATCCAAGAACTTGCATTCGAATGCATGAAATTTCGATTAGCGAATACTACTACTAGTGAGTGACAGTATCCGAGAACTTGCATTCGAATTGATGGGATTTCGATTAGCGAATACTACTACTAGTGAATGACAGTATCCTAGAACTTGCATTCGAATTCATGAAATTGCGATTAGCGAATACTACTACTAGTGAGTGACAGTATCCGAATTATTGCATTCGAATGCAAGAGATTTCGATTAGCGAATACTACTACTAGTGAGTGACAGTATCCGAGAACTTGCATTCGAATGCAAGAGATTTCGATTAGCGAATACTACTGCTAGTGAGTAACAGAATCCGAGAACTTGCATTCGAATGCAAGAGATTTCGATTAGCCAATACTACTACTAGTGAGTGACAGTATCCGAGAACTTGCATTCGAATGCAAGAGATTTCGATTAGCGAATACTACTACTAGTGAGTGAAAGTATCTGAGAATTTGCATCGAATGCAAGAGATTTCGATTAGCCAATACTACTACTAGTGAGTGACAGTATCCGAATTATTGCATTCGAATGCAAGAGATTTCGATTAGCGAATACTACTACTAGTGAGTGACAGTATCCGAGAACTTGCATTCGAATGCAAGAGATTTCGATTAGCGAATACTACTGCTAGTGAGTAACAGAATCCGAGAACTTGCATTCGAATGCAAGAGATTTCGATTAGCCAATACTACTACTAGTGAGTGACAGTTTCCGAGAACTTGCATTATAATGCAAGAGATTTCGATTACTCAATACTACTGCTAGTGAGTGACAGTATCCGAGAACCTGCATTCCGAATGCAAGAGATTTCGATTAGCGAATACTACTACTAGTGAGTGACAGTATCCGAGAACTTGCATTCGAATTCATGGGATTTCGATTAGCGAATACTACTGTTAGTGAATGACAGTATCCTAGAACTTGCATTCGAATTCATGAAATTGCGATTAGCGAATACTACTACTAGTGAGTGATAGTTTCCGAGAACTTGCATTCGAATGCAAGAGATTTCGATTAGCGAATACTACTACTAGTGAGTGACAGTTTCCGAGAACTCGCATTCGAATGCAAGAGTTTCGATTAGCGAAAACTACCACTAGTGAGTGACAGTATCCGAGAACTTGCATTCGAATGCAAGAGATTTCGATTAGCAAATACTACTACTAGTGAGTGACAGTTACCGAGAACTTGCATTCGAATGCATGAGATTTCGATTAGCGAATTCTACTACTAGTGAGTGACAGTATCCGAGAACTTGCATTCGAATGCACGAGATTTCGATTAGCGAATACTACTACTAGTGAGTGATAGTATCCGAGAACTTGCGTTCGAATGCATGAGATTTCGATTAGCGAATACTACTACTAGTGAGTGACAGTATCCGAGAACTTGCATTCGAATGCATGAGATTTCGATTAGCGAATACTACTACTAGTGAGTTACAGTTTCCGAGAACTTGCATTCGAATGCATGAGATTTCGATTAGCGAATACTACTACTAGTGAGTGACAGTATCCGAGAACTTGCATTCGAATGCATGAGATTTCGATTAGCGAATACTACTACTAGTGGGTGACAGTATCCGAATTATTGCATTCGAATGCAAGAGATTTCGATTAGCGAATACTACTACTAGTGAGTGACAGTATCCGAGAACTTGCATTCGAATGCATGAGATTTCGATTAGCGAATACTACTACTAGTGAGTGTTAGTATCCGAGAACTTGCGTTCGAATGCACGAGATTTCGATTAGCGAATACTACTACTAGTGAGTGACAGTATCCGAGAACTTGCATTCGAATGCAAGAGATTTCGATTACTCAATACTACTGCTAGTGAGTGACAGTATCCGAGAACCTGCATTCCGAATGCATGAGATTTCGATTAGCGAATACTACTACTAGTGAGTGACAGTATCCGAGAACCTGCATTCGAATGCATGAGATTTCGATTAGCGAATACTACTACTAGTGAGTTACAGTTTCCGAGAACTTGCATTCGAATGCATGAGATTTCGATTAGCGAATACTACTACTAGTGAGTGACAGTATCCGAGAACTTGCATTCGAATGCATGAGATTTCGATTAGCGAATACTACTACTAGTGGGTGACAGTATCCGAGAACTTGCATTCGAATGCAAGAGATTTCGATTAGCGAATACTACTACTAGTGAGTGACAGTATCCGAATTGTTGCATTCGAATGCAAGAGATTTCGATTAGCGAATACTACTACTAGTGAGTGACAGTATCCGAGAACTTGCATTCGAATGCAAGAGATTTCGATTACTCAATACTACTACTAGTGAGTGCCAGTATCCGAGAACTTGCATTCGAATGCATGAGATTTCGATTAGCGAATACTACTACTAGTGAGTGACAGTATCCGAATTATTGCATTCGAATGCAAGAGATTTCGATTAGCGAATACTACTACTAGTGAGTGACAGTGTCCGAGAACTTGCATTCGAATGCAAGAGATTTCGATTACTCAATACTACTGCTAGTGAGTGACAGTATCCGAGAACTTGCATTCGAATGCAAGAGATTTCGATTAGCGAATACTACTACTAGTGAGTGACAGTATCCGAATTATTGCATTCGAATGCAAGAGATTTCGATTAGCGAATACTACTACTAGTGAGTGACAGTTTCCGAGAACTCGCATTCGAATGCAAGAGTTTCGATTAGCGAAAACTACTACTAGTGAGTGACAGTATCCGAGAACTTGCATTCGAATGCAAGAGATTTCGATTAGCAAATACTACTACTAGTGAGTGACAGTTTCCGAGAACTTGCATTCGAATGCATGAGATTTCGATTAGCGAATACTACTACTAGTGAGTGACAGTATCCGAGAACTTGCATTCGAATGCATGAGATTTCGATTAGCGAATACTACTACTAGTGAGTGATAGTATCCGAGACCTTGCGTTCGAATGCATGAGATTTCGATTAGCGAATACTACTACTAGTGAGTGACAGTATCCGAGAACTTGCATTCGAATGCAAGAGATTTCGATTACTCAATACTACTGCTAGTGAGTGACAGTATCCGAGAACCTGCATTCCGAATGCATGAGATTTCGATTAGCGAATACTACTACTAGTGAGTGACAGTTTCCGAGAACTTGCATTCGAATGCATGAGATTTCGATTAGCGAATACTACTACTATTGAGTGACAGTATCCGAGAACTTGCATTCGAATGCATGAGATTTCGATTAGCGAATACTACTACTAGTGAGTGACAGTATCCGAATTATTGCATTCGAATGCAAGAGATTTCGATTAGCGAATACTACTACTAGTGAGTGACAGTATCCGAGAACTTGCATTCGAATGCAAGAGATTTCGATTACTCAATACTACTGCTAGTGAGTGACAGTATCCGAGAACTTGCATTCGAATGCATGAGATTTCGATTAGCGAATACTACTACTATTGAGTGACAGTATCCGAGAACTTGCATTCGAATGCATGAGATTTCGATTAGCGAATACTACTACTAGTGAGTGATAGTATACGAGAACTTGCGTTCGAATGCATGAGATTTCGATTAGCGAATACTACTACTAGTGAGTGACAGTATCCGAGAACTTGCATTCGAATGCAAGAGATTTCGATTACTCAATACTACTGCTAGTGAGTGACAGTATCCGAGAACCTGCATTCCGAATGCATGAGATTTCGATTAGCGAATACTACTACTAGTGAGTGAGAGTATCCGAGAACTTGCATTCGAATGCATGAGATTTCGATTAGCGAATACTACTACTAGTGAGTGACAGTATCCGAATTATTGCATTCGAATGCAAGAGATTTCGATTAGCGAATACAACTACTAGTGAGTGACAGTATCCGAGAACTTGCATTCGAATGCAAGAGAATTCGATTAGCGAATACTACTACTAGTGAGTGACAGTATCCGAATTATTGCATTCGAATGCAAGAGATTTCGATTAGCGAATACTACTACTAGTGAGTGACAGTATCCGAGAACTTGCATTCGAATGCATGAGATTTCGATTAGCGAATACTACTACTAGTGAGTGACAGTATCCGAGAACTTGCATTCGATGCATGAGATTTCGAGTAGCGAATACTACTACTAGTGAGTGACAGTATCCGAGAACTTGCATTCGAATGCATGAAATTTCGAT
Organism: Tenodera sinensis; assembly: GCA_030765045.1. Lineage (NCBI taxonomy): Eukaryota > Metazoa > Arthropoda > Insecta > Mantodea > Mantidae > Tenodera > Tenodera sinensis. The sequence goes on from JAUKNM010000016.1 coordinate 2,808,828, forward strand.
TAGCGAATACTACTACTAGTGAGTGACAGTATCCAAGAACTTTCATTCGAATGCATGAAATTTCGATTAGCGAATACTACTACTAGTGAGTGACAGTATCCGAGAACTTGCATTCGAATTCATGGGATTTCGATTAGCGAATACTACTACTAGTGAATGACAGTATCCTAGAACTTGCATTCGAATTCATGAAATTGCGATTAGCGAATACTACTACTAGTGAGTGACAGTATCCGAATTATTGCATTCGAATGCAAGAGACTTCGATTAGCGAATACTACTACTAGTGAGTGACAGTATCCGAGAACTTGCATTCGAATGCAAGAGATTTCGATTAGCGAATACTACTGCCAGTGAGTAACAGAATCCGAGAACTTGCATTCGAATGCAAGAGATTTCGATTAGCCAATACTACTACTAGTGAGTGACAGTATCCGAGAACTTGCATTCGAATGCAAGAGATTTCGATTAGCGAATACTACTACTAGTGAGTGAAAGTATCTGAGAACTTGCATCGAATGCAAGAGATTTCGATTAGCCAATACTACTACTAGTGAGTGACAGTATCCGAGAACTTGCATTCGAATGCAAGAGATTTCGATTAGCGAATACTACTACTAGTGAGTGAAAGTATCTGAGAACTTGCATCGAATGCAAGAGATTTCGATTAGCGAATACTACTACTAGTGACTGAGAGTATCCGAGAACTTGCATTCGAAAGCATGAGACTTCGATTAGCGAATACTACTACTAGTGAGTGACAGTTTCTGAGAACTTGCATTATAATGCAAGAGATTTCGATTACTCAATACTACTGCTAGTGAGTGACAGTATCCGAGAACCTGCATTCCGAATGCAAGAGATTTCGATTAGCGAATACTACTACTAGTGAGTGACAGTATCCGAGAACTTGCATTCGAATTCATGGGATTTCGATTAGCGAATACTACTGTTAGTGAATGACAGTATCCTAGAACTTGCATTCGAATTCATGAAATTGCGATTAGCGAGTACTACTACTAGTGAGTGATAGTTTCCGAGAACTTGCATTCGAATGCAAGAGATTTCGATTAGCGAATACTACTACTAGTGAGTGACAGTTTCCGAGAACTCGCATTCGAATGCAAGAGTTTCGATTAGCGAAAACTACTACTAGTGAGTGACAGTATCCGAGAACTTGCATTCGAATGCAAGAGATTTCGATTAGCAAATACTACTACTAGTGAGTGACAGTTTCCGAGAACTTGCATTCGAATGCATGAGATTTCGAATAGCGAATACTACTACTAGTGAGTGATAGTACTCGAGAACTTGCATTCGAATGCATGAGATTTCGATTAGCGAATACTACTACTAGTGAGTGATAGTATCCGAGAACTTGCGTTCGAATGCATGAGATTTCGATTAGCGAATACTACTACTAGTGAGTGACAGTATCCGAGAACTTGCATTCGAATGCAAGAGATTTCGATTACTCAATACTACTGCTAGTGAGTGACAGTATCCGAGAAACTGCATTCCGAATGCATGAGATTTCGATTAGCGAATACTACTACTAGTGAGTGACAGTATCCGAGAACTTGCATTCGAATGCATGAGATTTCGATTAGCGAATACTACTACTAGTGAGTTACAGTTTCCGAGAACTTGCATTCGAATGCATGAAATTTCGATTAGCGAATACTACTACTAGTGAGTGACAGTATCTGAGAACTTGCATTCGAATGCATGAGATTTCGATTAGCGAATACTACTACCAGTGAGTGACAGTATCCGAATTATTGCATTCGAATGCAAGAGATTTCGATTAGTGAATACTACTACTAGTGAGTGACAGTATCCGAGAACTTGCATTCGAATGCATGAGATTTCGATTAGCGAATACTACTACTAGTGAGTGATAGTATCCGAGAACTTGCGTTCGAATGCATGAGATTTCGATTAGCGAATACTACTACTAGTGAGTGACAGTATCCGAGAACTTGCATTCGAATGCAAGAGATTTCGATTACTCAATACTACTGCTAGTGAGTGACAGTATCCGAGAACCTGCATTCCGAATGCATGAGATTTCGATTAGCGAATACTACTACTAGTGAGTGAGAGTATCCGAGAACTTGCATTCGAATGCATGAGATTTCGATTAGCGAATACTACTACTAGTGAGTGACAGTATCCGAATTATTGCATTCGAATGCAAGAGATTTCGATTAGCGAATACAACTACTAGTGAGTGACAGTATCCGAGAACTTGCATTCGAATGCAAGAGATTTCGATTAGCGAATACTGCTACTAGTGAGTGACAGTATCCGAATTATTGCATTCGAATGCAAGAGATTTCGATTAGCGAATACTACTACTAGTGAGTGACAGTATCCGAGAACTTGCATTCGAATGCAAGAGATTTCGATTACTCAATACTACTACTAGTGAGTGCCAGTATCCGAGAACTTGCATTCGAATGCATGAGATTTCGATTAGCGAATACTACTACTAGTGAGTGACAGTATCCGAGAACTTGCATTCGATGCATGAGATTTCGATTAGCGAATACTACTACTAGTGAGTGACAGTATCCGAGAACTTGCATTCGATTGCATGAAATTTCGATTAGCCAACACTACTACTATTGAGTGACAGTATCCGAGAACTTGCATTCGAATGCATGAAATTTCGATTAGCGAATACTACTACTAGTGAGTGACAGTATCCGAGAACTTGCATTCGAATCCAAGAGATTTCGATTAGCGAATACTACTGCTAGTGAGTAACAGAATCCGAGAACTTGCATTCGAATGCAAGAGATTTCGATTAGCCAATACTACTACTAGTGAGTGACAGTATCCGAGAACTTGCATTCGAATGCAAGAGATTTCGATTAGCGAATACTACTACTAGTGAGTGAAAGTATCTGAGAACTTGCATCGAATGCAAGAGATTTCGATTACTCAATACTACTGCTAGTGAGTGACAGTATCCGAGAACCTGCATTCCGAATGCATGAGATTTCGATTAGCGAATACTACTACTAGTGAGTGACAGTATCCGAGAACTTGCATTCGAATGCATGAGATTTCGATTAGCGAATACTACTACTAGTGAGTGACAGTTTCCGAGAACTTGCATTCGAATGCATGAGATTTCGATTAGCGAATACTACTACTAGTGAGTGACAGTATCCGAATTATTGCATTCGAATGCAAGAGATTTCGATTAGCGAATACAACTACTAGTGAGTGACAGTATCCGAGAACTTGCATTCGAATGCAAGAGATTTCGATTAGCGAATACTACTACTAGTGAGTGACAGTATCCGAATTATTGCATTCGAATGCAAGAGATTTCGATTAGCGAATACTACTACTAGTGAGTGACAGTATCCGAGAACTTGCATTCGAATGCAAGAGATTTCGATTACTCAATACTACTACTAGTGAGTGCCAGTATCCGAGAACTTGCATTCGAATGCATGAGATTTCGATTAGCGAATACTACTACTAGTGAGTGACAGTATCCGAGAACTTGCATTCGATGCATGAGATTTCGATTAGCGAATACTACTACTAGTGAGTGACAGTATCCGAGAACTTGCATTCGAATGCATGAAATTTCGATTAGCCAACACTACTACTATTGAGTGACAGTATCCGAGAACTTGCATTCGAATGCATGAAATTTCGATTAGCGAATACTACTACTAGTGAGTGACAGTATCCGAGAACTTGCATTCGAATCCAAGAGATTTCGATTAGCGAATACTACTGCTAGTGAGTAACAGAATCCGAGAACTTGCATTCGAATGCAAGAGATTTCGATTAGCCAATACTACTACTAGTGAGTGACAGTATCCGAGAACTTGCATTCGAATGCAAGAGATTTCGATTAGCGAATACTACTACTAGTGAGTGAAAGTATCTGAGAACTTGCATCGAATGCAAGAGATTTCGATTACTCAATACTACTGCTAGTGAGTGACAGTATCCGAGAACCTGCATTCCGAATGCATGAGATTTCGATTAGCGAATACTACTACTAGTGAGTGACAGTATCCGAGAACTTGCATTCGAATGCATGAGATTTCGATTAGCGAATACTACTACTAGTGAGTGACAGTTTCCGAGAACTTGCATTCGAATGCATGAGATTTCGATTAGCGAATACTACTACTAGTGAGTGACAGTATCCGAATTATTGCATTCGAATGCAAGAGATTTCGATTAGCGAATACTACTACTAGTGAGTGACAGTATCCGAGAACTTGCATTCGAATGCATGAGATTTCGATTAGCGAATACTACTACTAGTGAGTGATAGTATCCGAGAACTTGCGTTCGAATGCATGAGATTTCGATTAGCGAATACTACTACTAGTGAGTGACAGTATCCGAGAACTTGCATTCGAATGCAAGAGATTTCGATTAGCGAATACTACTACTAGTGAGTGACAGTATCCGAGAACTTGCATTCGAATTCATGGGATTTCGATTAGCGAATACTACTGTTAGTGAATGACAGTATCCTAGAACTTGCATTCGAATTCATGAAATTGCGATTAGCGAATACTACTACTAGTGAGTGATAGTTTCCGAGAACTTGCATTCGAATGCAAGAGATTTCGATTAGCGAATACTACTACTAGTGAGTGACAGTTTCCGAGAACTCGCATTCGAATGCAAGAGTTTCGATTAGCGAAAACTACTACTAGTGAGTGACAGTATCCGAGAACTTGCATTCGAATGCAAGAGATTTCGATTAGCAAATACTACTACTAGTGAGTGACAGTTTCCGAGAACTTGCATTCGAATGCATGAGATTTCGAATAGCGAATACTACTACTAGTGAGTGATAGTACTCGAGAACTTGCATTCGAATGCATGAGATTTCGATTAGCGAATACTACTACTAGTGAGTGATAGTATCCGAGAACTTGCGTTCGAATGCATGAGATTTCGATTAGCGAATACTACTACTAGTGAGTGACAGTATCCGAGAACTTGCATTCGAATGCATGAGATTTCGATTAGCGAATACTACTACTAGTGAGTGACAGTATCCGAGAACTTGCATTCGATGCATGAGATTTCGAGTAGCGAATACTACTACTAGTGAGTGACAGTATCCGAGAACTTGCATTCGAATGCAAGAGATTTCGATTAGCGAATACTACTACTAGTGAGTGACAGTATCCGAATTGTTGCATTCGAATGCAAGAGATTTCGATTAGCGAATACTACTACTAGTGAGTGACAGTATCCGAGAACTTGCATTCGAATGCAAGAGATTTCGATTACTCAATACTACTACTAGTGAGTGCCAGTATCCGAGAACTTGCATTCGAATGCATGAGATTTCGATTAGCGAATACTACTACTAGTGAGTGACAGTATCCGAATTATTGCATTCGAATGCAAGAGATTTCGATTAGCGAATACTACTACTAGTGAGTGACAGTGTCCGAGAACTTGCATTCGAATGCAAGAGTTTCGATTAGCGAAAACTACTACTAGTGAGTGACAGTATCCGAGAACTTGCATTCGAATGCAAGAGATTTCGATTAGCAAATACTACTACTAGTGAGTGACAGTTTCCGAGAACTTGCATTCGAATGCATGAGATTTCGATTAGCGAATACTACTACTAGTGAGTGACAGTATCCGAGAACTTGCATTCGAATGCATGAGATTTCGATTAGCGAATACTACTACTAGTGAGTGATAGTATCCGAGACCTTGCGTTCGAATGCATGAGATTTCGATTAGCGAATACTACTACTAGTGAGTGACAGTATCCGAGAACTTGCATTCGAATGCAAGAGATTTCGATTACTCAATACTACTGCTAGTGAGTGACAGTATCCGAGAACCTGCATTCCGAATGCATGAGATTTCGATTAGCGAATACTACTACTAGTGAGTGACAGTTTCCGAGAACTTGCATTCGAATGCATGAGATTTCGATTAGCGAATACTACTACTATTGAGTGACAGTATCCGAGAACTTGCATTCGAATGCATGAGATTTCGATTAGCGAATACTACTACTAGTGAGTGACAGTATCCGAATTATTGCATTCGAATGCAAGAGATTTCGATTAGCGAATACTACTACTAGTGAGTGACAGTATCCGAGAACTTGCATTCGAATGCAAGAGATTTCGATTACTCAATACTACTGCTAGTGAGTGACAGTATCCGAGAACTTGCATTCGAATGCATGAGATTTCGATTAGCGAATACTACTACTATTGAGTGACAGTATCCGAGAACTTGCATTCGAATGCATGAGATTTCGATTAGCGAATACTACTACTAGTGAGTGATAGTATACGAGAACTTGCGTTCGAATGCATGAGATTTCGATTAGCGAATACTACTACTAGTGAGTGACAGTATCCGAGAACTTGCATTCGAATGCAAGAGATTTCGATTACTCAATACTACTGCTAGTGAGTGACAGTATCCGAGAACCTGCATTCCGAATGCATGAGATTTCGATTAGCGAATACTACTACTAGTGAGTGAGAGTATCCGAGAACTTGCATTCGAATGCATGAGATTTCGATTAGCGAATACTACTACTAGTGAGTGACAGTATCCGAATTATTGCATTCGAATGCAAGAGATTTCGATTAGCGAATACAACTACTAGTGAGTGACAGTATCCGAGAACTTGCATTCGAATGCAAGAGAATTCGATTAGCGAATACTACTACTAGTGAGTGACAGTATCCGAATTATTGCATTCGAATGCAAGAGATTTCGATTAGCGAATACTACTACTAGTGAGTGACAGTATCCGAGAACTTGCATTCGAATGCATGAGATTTCGATTAGCGAATACTACTACTAGTGAGTGACAGTATCCGAGAACTTGCATTCGATGCATGAGATTTCGAGTAGCGAATACTACTACTAGTGAGTGACAGTATCCGAGAACTTGCATTCGAATGCATGAAATTTCGATTAGCGAATACTACTACTAGTGAGTGACAGTATCCAAGAACTTTCATTCGAATGCATGAAATTTCGATTAGCGAATACTACTACTAGTGAGTGACAGTATCCGAGAACTTGCATTCGAATTCATGGGATTTCGATTAGCGAATACTACTACTAGTGAATGACAGTATCCTAGAACTTGCATTCGAATTCATGAAATTGCGATTAGCGAATACTACTACTAGTGAGTGACAGTATCCGAATTATTGCATTCGAATGCAAGAGATTTCGATTAGCGAATACTACTACTAGTGAGTGACAGTATCCGAGAACTTGCATTCGAATGCAAGAGATTTCGATTAGCGAATACTACTGCCAGTGAGTAACAGAATCCGAGAACTTGCATTCGAATGCAAGAGATTTCGATTAGCCAATACTACTACTAGTGAGTGACAGTATCCGAGAACTTGCATTCGAATGCAAGAGATTTCGATTAGCGAATACTACTACTAGTGAGTGAAAGTATCTGAGAACTTGCATCGAATGCAAGAGATTTCGATTAGCCAATACTACTACTAGTGAGTGACAGTATCCGAGAACTTGCATTCGAATGCAAGAGATTTCGATTAGCGAATACTACTACTAGTGAGTGAAAGTATCTGAGAACTTGCATCGAATGCAAGAGATTTCGATTAGCGAATACTACTACTAGTGACTGAGAGTATCCGAGAACTTGCATTCGAAAGCATGAGACTTCGATTAGCGAATACTACTACTAGTGAGTGACAGTTTCTGAGAACTTGCATTATAATGCAAGAGATTTCGATTACTCAATACTACTGCTAGTGAGTGACAGTATCCGAGAACCTGCATTCCGAATGCAAGAGATTTCGATTAGCGAATACTACTACTAGTGAGTGACAGTATCCGAGAACTTGCATTCGAATTCATGGGATTTCGATTAGCGAATACTACTGTTAGTGAATGACAGTATCCTAGAACTTGCATTCGAATTCATGAAATTGCGATTAGCGAATACTACTACTAGTGAGTGATAGTTTCCGAGAACTTGCATTCGAATGCAAGAGATTTCGATTAGCGAATACTACTACTAGTGAGTGACAGTTTCCGAGAACTCGCATTCGAATGCAAGAGTTTCGATTAGCGAAAACTACTACTAGTGAGTGACAGTATCCGAGAACTTGCATTCGAATGCAAGAGATTTCGATTAGCAAATACTACTACTAGTGAGTGACAGTTTCCGAGAACTTGCATTCGAATGCATGAGATTTCGAATAGCGAATACTACTACTAGTGAGTGATAGTACTCGAGAACTTGCATTCGAATGCATGAGATTTCGATTAGCGAATACTACTACTAGTGAGTGATAGTATCCGAGAACTTGCGTTCGAATGCATGAGATTTCGATTAGCGAATACTACTACTAGTGAGTGACAGTATCCGAGAACTTGCATTCGAATGCAAGAGATTTCGATTACTCAATACTACTGCTAGTGAGTGACAGTATCCGAGAAACTGCATTCCGAATGCATGAGATTTCGATTAGCGAATACTACTACTAGTGAGTGACAGTATCCGAGAACTTGCATTCGAATGCATGAGATTTCGATTAGCGAATACTACTACTAGTGAGTTACAGTTTCCGAGAACTTGCATTCGAATGCATGAAATTTCGATTAGCGAATACTACTACTAGTGAGTGACAGTATCTGAGAACTTGCATTCGAATGCATGAGATTTCGATTAGCGAATACTACTACCAGTGAGTGACAGTATCCGAATTATTGCATTCGAATGCAAGAGATTTCGATTAGTGAATACTACTACTAGTGAGTGACAGTATCCGAGAACTTGCATTCGAATGCATGAGATTTCGATTAGCGAATACTACTACTAGTGAGTGATAGTATCCGAGAACTTGCGTTCGAATGCATGAGATTTCGATTAGCGAATACTACTACTAGTGAGTGACAGTATCCGAGAACTTGCATTCGAATGCAAGAGATTTCGATTACTCAATACTACTGCTAGTGAGTGACAGTATCCGAGAACCTGCATTCCGAATGCATGAGATTTCGATTAGCGAATACTACTACTAGTGAGTGAGAGTATCCGAGAACTTGCATTCGAATGCATGAGATTTCGATTAGCGAATACTACTACTAGTGAGTGACAGTATCCGAATTATTGCATTCGAATGCAAGAGATTTCGATTAGCGAATACAACTACTAGTGAGTGACAGTATCCGAGAACTTGCATTCGAATGCAAGAGATTTCGATTAGCGAATACTACTACTAGTGAGTGACAGTATCCGAATTATTGCATTCGAATGCAAGAGATTTCGATTAGCGAATACTACTACTAGTGAGTGACAGTATCCGAGAACTTGCATTCGAATGCAAGAGATTTCGATTACTCAATACTACTACTAGTGAGTGCCAGTATCCGAGAACTTGCATTCGAATGCATGAGATTTCGATTAGCGAATACTACTACTAGTGAGTGACAGTATCCGAGAACTTGCATTCGATGCATGAGATTTCGATTAGCGAATACTACTACTAGTGAGTGACAGTATCCGAGAACTTGCATTCGAATGCATGAAATTTCGATTAGCCAACACTACTACTATTGAGTGACAGTATCCGAGAACTTGCATTCGAATGCATGAAATTTCGATTAGCGAATACTACTACTAGTGAGTGACAGTATCCGAGAACTTGCATTCGAATCCAAGAGATTTCGATTAGCGAATACTACTGCTAGTGAGTAACAGAATCCGAGAACTTGCATTCGAATGCAAGAGATTTCGATTAGCCAATACTACTACTAGTGAGTGACAGTATCCGAGAACTTGCATTCGAATGCAAGAGATTTCGATTAGCGAATACTACTACTAGTGAGTGAAAGTATCTGAGAACTTGCATCGAATGCAAGAGATTTCGATTACTCAATACTACTGCTAGTGAGTGACAGTATCCGAGAACCTGCATTCCGAATGCATGAGATTTCGATTAGCGAATACTACTACTAGTGAGTGACAGTATCCGAGAACTTGCATTCGAATGCATGAGATTTCGATTAGCGAATACTACTACTAGTGAGTGACAGTTTCCGAGAACTTGCATTCGAATGCATGAGATTTCGATTAGCGAATACTACTACTAGTGAGTGACAGTATCCGAATTATTGCATTCGAATGCAAGAGATTTCGATTAGCGAATACAACTACTAGTGAGTGACAGTATCCGAGAACTTGCATTCGAATGCAAGAGATTTCGATTAGCGAATACTACTACTAGTGAGTGACAGTATCCGAATTATTGCATTCGAATGCAAGAGATTTCGATTAGCGAATACTACTACTAGTGAGTGACAGTATCCGAGAACTTGCATTCGAATGCAAGAGATTTCGATTACTCAATACTACTACTAGTGAGTGCCAGTATCCGAGAACTTGCATTCGAATGCATGAGATTTCGATTAGCGAATACTACTACTAGTGAGTGACAGTATCCGAGAACTTGCATTCGATGCATGAGATTTCGATTAGCGAATACTACTACTAGTGAGTGACAGTATCCGAGAACTTGCATTCGAATGCATGAAATTTCGATTAGCCAACACTACTACTATTGAGTGACAGTATCCGAGAACTTGCATTCGAATGCATGAAATTTCGATTAGCGAATACTACTACTAGTGAGTGACAGTATCCGAGAACTTGCATTCGAATCCAAGAGATTTCGATTAGCGAATACTACTGCTAGTGAGTAACAGAATCCGAGAACTTGCATTCGAATGCAAGAGATTTCGATTAGCCAATACTACTACTAGTGAGTGACAGTATCCGAGAACTTGCATTCGAATGCAAGAGATTTCGATTAGCGAATACTACTACTAGTGAGTGAAAGTATCTGAGAACTTGCATCGAATGCAAGAGATTTCGATTACTCAATACTACTGCTAGTGAGTGACAGTATCCGAGAACCTGCATTCCGAATGCATGAGATTTCGATTAGCGAATACTACTACTAGTGAGTGACAGTATCCGAGAACTTGCATTCGAATGCATGAGATTTCGATTAGCGAATACTACTACTAGTGAGTGACAGTTTCCGAGAACTTGCATTCGAATGCATGAGATTTCGATTAGCGAATACTACTACTAGTGAGTGACAGTATCCGAATTATTGCATTCGAAAGCAAGAGATTTCGATTAGCGAATACTACTACTAGTGAGTGACAGTATCCGAGAACTTGCATTCGAATGCATGAGATTTCGATTAGCGAATACTACTACTAGTGAGTGATAGTATCCGAGAACTTGCGTTCGAATGCATGAGATTTCGATTAGCGAATACTACTACTAGTGAGTGACAGTATCCGAGAACTTGCATTCGAATGCAAGAGATTTCGATTAGCGAATACTACTACTAGTGAGTGACAGTATCCGAGAACTTGCATTCGAATTCATGGGATTTCGATTAGCGAATACTACTGTTAGTGAATGACAGTATCCTAGAACTTGCATTCGAATTCATGAAATTGCGATTAGCGAATACTACTACTAGTGAGTGATAGTTTCCGAGAACTTGCATTCGAATGCAAGAGATTTCGATTAGCGAATACTACTACTAGTGAGTGACAGTTTCCGAGAACTCGCATTCGAATGCAAGAGTTTCGATTAGCGAAAACTACTACTAGTGAGTGACAGTATCCGAGAACTTGCATTCGAATGCAAGAGATTTCGATTAGCAAATACTACTACTAGTGAGTGACAGTTTCCGAGAACTTGCATTCGAATGCATGAGATTTCGAATAGCGAATACTACTACTAGTGAGTGATAGTACTCGAGAACTTGCATTCGAATGCATGAGATTTCGATTAGCGAATACTACTACTAGTGAGTGATAGTATCCGAGAACTTGCGTTCGAATGCATGAGATTTCGATTAGCGAATACTACTACTAGTGAGTGACAGTATCCGAGAACTTGCATTCGAATGCATGAGATTTCGATTAGCGAATACTACTACTAGTGAGTGACAGTATCCGAGAACTTGCATTCGATGCATGAGATTTCGAGTAGCGAATACTACTACTAGTGAGTGACAGTATCCGAGAACTTGCATTCGAATGCATGAAATTTCGATTAGCGAATACTACTACTAGTGAGTGACAGTATCCAAGAACTTTCATTCGAATGCATGAAATTTCGATTAGCGAATACTACTACTAGTGAGTGACAGTATCCGAGAACTTGCATTCGAATTCATGGGATTTCGATTAGCGAATACTACTACTAGTGAATGACAGTATCCTAGAACTTGCATTCGAATTCATGAAATTGCGATTAGCGAATACTACTACTAGTGAGTGACAGTATCCGAATTATTGCATTCGAATGCAAGAGATTTCGATTAGCGAATACTACTACTAGTGAGTGACAGTATCCGAGAACTTGCATTCGAATGCAAGAGATTTCGATTAGCGAATACTACTGCCAGTGAGTAACAGAATCCGAGAACTTGCATTCGAATGCAAGAGATTTCGATTAGCCAATACTACTACTAGTGAGTGACAGTATCCGAGAACTTGCATTCGAATGCAAGAGATTTCGATTAGCGAATACTACTACTAGTGAGTGAAAGTATCTGAGAACTTGCATCGAATGCAAGAGATTTCGATTAGCCAATACTACTACTAGTGAGTGACAGTATCCGAGAACTTGCATTCGAATGCAAGAGATTTCGATTAGCGAATACTACTACTAGTGAGTGAAAGTATCTGAGAACTTGCATCGAATGCAAGAGATTTCGATTAGCGAATACTACTACTAGTGACTGAGAGTATCCGAGAACTTGCATTCGAAAGCATGAGACTTCGATTAGCGAATACTACTACTAGTGAGTGACAGTTTCTGAGAACTTGCATTATAATGCAAGAGATTTCGATTACTCAATACTACTGCTAGTGAGTGACAGTATCCGAGAACCTGCATTCCGAATGCAAGAGATTTCGATTAGCGAATACTACTACTAGTGAGTGACAGTATCCGAGAACTTGCATTCGAATTCATGGGATTTCGATTAGCGAATACTACTGTTAGTGAATGACAGTATCCTAGAACTTGCATTCGAATTCATGAAATTGCGATTAGCGAATACTACTACTAGTGAGTGATAGTTTCCGAGAACTTGCATTCGAATGCAAGAGATTTCGATTAGCGAATACTACTACTAGTGAGTGACAGTTTCCGAGAACTCGCATTCGAATGCAAGAGTTTCGATTAGCGAAAACTACTACTAGTGAGTGACAGTATCCGAGAACTTGCATTCGAATGCAAGAGATTTCGATTAGCAAATACTACTACTAGTGAGTGACAGTTTCCGAGAACTTGCATTCGAATGCATGAGATTTCGAATAGCGAATACTACTACTAGTGAGTGATAGTACTCGAGAACTTGCATTCGAATGCATGAGATTTCGATTAGCGAATACTACTACTAGTGAGTGATAGTATCCGAGAACTTGCGTTCGAATGCATGAGATTTCGATTAGCGAATACTACTACTAGTGAGTGACAGTATCCGAGAACTTGCATTCGAATGCAAGAGATTTCGATTACTCAATACTACTGCTAGTGAGTGACAGTATCCGAGAAACTGCATTCCGAATGCATGAGATTTCGATTAGCGAATACTACTACTAGTGAGTGACAGTATCCGAGAACTTGCATTCGAATGCATGAGATTTCGATTAGCGAATACTACTACTAGTGAGTTACAGTTTCCGAGAACTTGCATTCGAATGCATGAAATTTCGATTAGCGAATACTACTACTAGTGAGTGACAGTATCTGAGAACTTGCATTCGAATGCATGAGATTTCGATTAGCGAATACTACTACCAGTGAGTGACAGTATCCGAATTATTGCATTCGAATGCAAGAGATTTCGATTAGCGAATACTACTACTAGTGAGTGACAGTATCCGAGAACTTGCATTCGAATGCATGAGATTTCGATTAGCGAATACTACTACTAGTGAGTGATAGTATCCGAGAACTTGCGTTCGAATGCATGAGATTTCGATTAGCGAATACTACTACTAGTGAGTGACAGTATCCGAGAACTTGCATTCGAATGCAAGAGATTTCGATTACTCAATACTACTGCTAGTGAGTGACAGTATCCGAGAACCTGCATTCCGAATGCATGAGATTTCGATTAGCGAATACTACTACTAGTGAGTGAGAGTATCCGAGAACTTGCATTCGAATGCATGAGATTTCGATTAGCGAATACTACTACTAGTGAGTGACAGTATCCGAATTATTGCATTCGAATGCAAGAGATTTCGATTAGCGAATACAACTACTAGTGAGTGACAGTATCCGAGAACTTGCATTCGAATGCAAGAGATTTCGATTAGCGAATACTACTACTAGTGAGTGACAGTATCCGAATTATTGCATTCGAATGCAAGAGATTTCGATTAGCGAATACTACTACTAGTGAGTGACAGTATCCGAGAACTTGCATTCGAATGCAAGAGATTTCGATTACTCAATACTACTACTAGTGAGTGCCAGTATCCGAGAACTTGCATTCGAATGCATGAGATTTCGAATAGCGAATACTACTACTAGTGAGTGACAGTATCCGAGAACTTGCATTCGATGCATGAGATTTCGATTAGCGAATACTACTACTAGTGAGTGACAGTATCCGAGAACTTGCATTCGAATGCATGAAATTTCGATTAGCCAACACTACTACTATTGAGTGACAGTATCCGAGAACTTGCATTCGAATGCATGAAATTTCGATTAGCGAATACTACTACTAGTGAGTGACAGTATCCGAGAACTTGCATTCGAATCCAAGAGATTTCGATTAGCGAATACTACTGCTAGTGAGTAACAGAATCCGAGAACTTGCATTCGAATGCAAGAGATTTCGATTAGCCAATACTACTACTAGTGAGTGACAGTATCCGAGAACTTGCATTCGAATGCAAGAGATTTCGATTAGCGAATACTACTACTAGTGAGTGAAAGTATCTGAGAACTTGCATCGAATGCAAGAGATTTCGATTACTCAATACTACTGCTAGTGAGTGACAGTATCCGAGAACCTGCATTCCGAATGCATGAGATTTCGATTAGCGAATACTACTACTAGTGAGTGACAGTATCCGAGAACTTGCATTCGAATGCATGAGATTTCGATTAGCGAATACTACTACTAGTGAGTGACAGTTTCCGAGAACTTGCATTCGAATGCATGAGATTTCGATTAGCGAATACTACTACTAGTGAGTGACAGTATCCGAATTATTGCATTCGAATGCAAGAGATTTCGATTAGCGAATACAACTACTAGTGAGTGACAGTATCCGAGAACTTGCATTCGAATGCAAGAGATTTCGATTAGCGAATACTACTACTAGTGAGTGACAGTATCCGAATTATTGCATTCGAATGCAAGAGATTTCGATTAGCGAATACTACTACTAGTGAGTGACAGTATCCGAGAACTTGCATTCGAATGCAAGAGATTTCGATTACTCAATACTACTACTAGTGAGTGCCAGTATCCGAGAACTTGCATTCGAATGCATGAGATTTCGATTAGCGAATACTACTACTAGTGAGTGACAGTATCCGAGAACTTGCATTCGATGCATGAGATTTCGATTAGCGAATACTACTACTAGTGAGTGACAGTATCCGAGAACTTGCATTCGAATGCATGAAATTTCGATTAGCCAACACTACTACTATTGAGTGACAGTATCCGAGAACTTGCATTCGAATGCATGAAATTTCGATTAGCGAATACTACTACTAGTGAGTGACAGTATCCGAGAACTTGCATTCGAATCCAAGAGATTTCGATTAGCGAATACTACTGCTAGTGAGTAACAGAATCCGAGAACTTGCATTCGAATGCAAGAGATTTCGATTAGCCAATACTACTACTAGTGAGTGACAGTATCCGAGAACTTGCATTCGAATGCAAGAGATTTCGATTAGCGAATACTACTACTAGTGAGTGAAAGTATCTGAGAACTTGCATCGAATGCAAGAGATTTCGATTACTCAATACTACTGCTAGTGAGTGACAGTATCCGAGAACCTGCATTCCGAATGCATGAGATTTCGATTAGCGAATACTACTACTAGTGAGTGACAGTATCCGAGAACTTGCATTCGAATGCATGAGATTTCGATTAGCGAATACTACTACTAGTGAGTGACAGTTTCCGAGAACTTGCATTCGAATGCATGAGATTTCGATTAGCGAATACTACTACTAGTGAGTGACAGTATCCGAATTATTGCATTCGAATGCAAGAGATTTCGATTAGCGAATACTACTACTAGTGAGTGACAGTATCCGAGAACTTGCATTCGAATGCATGAGATTTCGATTAGCGAATACTACTACTAGTGAGTGATAGTATCCGAGAACTTGCGTTCGAATGCATGAGATTTCGATTAGCGAATACTACTACTAGTGAGTGACAGTATCCGAGAACTTGCATTCGAATGCAAGAGATTTCGATTAGCGAATACTACTACTAGTGAGTGACAGTATCCGAGAACTTGCATTCGAATGCAAGAGATTTCGATTACTCAATACTACTACTAGTGAGTGCCAGTATCCGAGAACTTGCATTCGAATGCATGAGATTTCGATTAGCGAATACTACTACTAGTGAGTGACAGTATCCGAGAACTTGCATTCGATGCATGAGATTTCGATTAGCGAATACTACTACTAGTGAGTGACAGTATCCGAGAACTTGCATTCGAATGCATGAAATTTCGATTAGCCAACACTACTACTAGTGAGTGACAGTATCCGAGAACTTGCATTCGAATGCATGAAATTTCGATTAGCGAATACTACTACTAGTGAGTGACAGTATTCGAGAACTTGCATTCGAATCCAAGAGATTTCGATTAGCGAATACTACTGCTAGTGAGTAACAGAATCCGAGAACTTGCATTCGAATGCAAGAGATTTCGATTAGCCAATACTACTACTAGTGAGTGACAGTATCCGAGAACTTGCATTCGAATGCACGAGATTTCGATTAGCGAATACTCCTACTAGTGAGTGCCAGTATCCGAGAACTTGCATTCGAATGCATGAGATTTCGATTAGCGAATACTACTACTAGTGAGTGACAGTATCCGAGAACTTGCATTCGATGCATGAGATTTCGATTAGCGAATACTACTACTAGTGAGTGACAGTATCCGAGAACTTGCATTCGAATGCATGAAATTTCGATTAGCCAACACTACTGCTAGTGAGTGACAGTATCCGAGAACCTGCATTCCGAATGCATGAGATTTCGATTAGCGAATACTACTACTAGTGAGTGAGAGTATCCGAGAACTTGCATTCGAATGCATGAGATTTCGATTAGCGAATACTACTACTAGTGAGTGACAGTATCCGAATTATTGCATTCGAATGCAAGAGATTTCGATTAGCGAATACAACTACTAGTGAGTGACAGTATCCGAGAACTTGCATTCGAATGCAAGAGATTTCGATTAGCGAATACTACTACTAGTGAGTGACAGTATTCGAATTATTGCATTCGAATGCAAGAGATTTCGATTAGCGAATGCTACCACTAGTGAGTGACAGTATCCGAGAACTAGAATTCGAATGCAAGAGATTTCGATTACTCAATACTACTACTAGTGAGTGACAGTATCCGAGAACTTGCACTCGAATGCATGAAATTGCGATTAGCGAATACTACTACTAGTGAGTGACAGTATCCGAGAACTTGCATTCGAATTCATGGGATTTCGATTAGCGAATACTACTACTAGTGAATGACAGTATCCTAGAACCTGCATTCGAATTCATGAAATTGCGATTAGCGAATACTACTACTAGTGAGTGACAGTATCCGAATTATTGCATTCGAATGCAAGAGATTTCGATTAGCGAATACTACTACTAGTGAGTGACAGTATCCGAGAACTTGCATTCGAATCCAAGAGATTTCGATTAGCGAATACTACTGCTAGTGAGTAACAGAATCCGAGAACTTGCATTCGAATGCAAGAGATTTCGATTAGCCAATACTACTACTAGTGAGTGACAGTATCCGAGAACTTGCATTCGAATGCAAGAGATTTCGATTAGCGAATACTACTACTAGTGAGTGAAAGTATCGGAGAACTTGCATCGAATGCAAGAGATTTCGATTACTCAATACTACTGCTAGTGAGTGACAGTATCCGAGAACCTGCATTCGAATGCATGAGATTTCGATTAGCGAATACTACTACTAGTGAGTGACAGTATCCGAGAACTTGCATTCGAATGCATGAGATTTCGATTAGCGAATACTACTACTAGTGAGTGACAGTTTCCAAGAACTTGCATTCGAATGCATGAGATTTCGATTAGCGAATACTACTACTAGTGAGTGACAGTATCCGAGAACTTGCATTCGAATGCATGAGATTTCGATTAGCGAATACTACTACTAGTGAGTGACAGTATCCGAATTATTGCATTCGAATGCAAGAGATTTCAATTAGCGAATACTACTACAAGTGAGTGACAGTATCCGAGAACTTGCATTCGAATGCATGAGATTTCGATTAGCGAATACTACTACTAGTGAGTGATAGTATCCGAGAACTTGCGTTCGAATGCATGAGATTTCGATTAGCGAATACTACTACTAGTGAGTGACAGTATCCGAGAACTTGCATTCGAATGCAAGAGATTTCGATTACTCAATACTACTGCTAGTGAGTGACAGTATCCGAGAACCTGCATTCCGAATGCATGAGATTTCGATTAGCGAATACTACTACTAGTGAGTGAGAGTATCCGAGAACTTGCATTCGAATGCATGAGATTTCGATTAGCGAATACTACTACTAGTGAGTGACAGTATCCGAATTATTGCATTCGAATGCAAGAGATTTCGATTAGCGAATACAACTACTAGTGAGTGACAGTATCCGAGAACTTGCATTCGAATGCAAGAGATTTCGATTACTCAATACTACTACTAGTGAGTGACAGTATCCGAGAACTTGCATTCGAATGCATGAGATTTCGATTAGCGAATACTACTACTAGTGAGTGACAGTATCCGAGAACTTGCATTCGATGCATGAGATTTCGATTAGCGAATACTACTACTAGTGAGTGACAGTATCCGAGAACTTGCATTCGAATGCATGAAATTTCGATTAGCGAATACTACTACTAGTGAGTGACAGTACCCGAGAACTTGCATTCGAATGCATGAAATTTCGATTAGCGAATACTACTACTAGTGAGTGACAGTATCCAAGAACTTGCATTCGAATGCATGAAATTTCGATTAGCGAATACTACTACTAGTGTGTGACAGTATCCGAGAACTTGCATTCGAATGCATGAAATTGCGATTAGCGAATACTACTACTAGTGAGTGACAGTATCCGAATTATTGCACTCGAATGCAAGAGATTTCGATTAGCGAATACTACTACTAGTGAGTGACAGTATCCGAGGACTTGCATTCGAATGCAAGAGATTTCGATTAGCGAATACTACTGCTAGTGAGTAACAGAATCCGAGAACTTGCATCGAATGCAAGAGATTTCGATTACTCAATACTACTACTAGTGAGTGACAGTATCCGAGAACTTGCATTCGCATGCATGAGATTTCGGTTAGCGAATACTACTACTAGTGAGTGACAGTATCCGAATTATTGCACTCGAATGCAAGAGATTTCGATTAGCGAATACTACTACTAGTGAGTGACAGTATCCGAAAACTTGCATTCGAATGCAAGAGATTTCGATTACTCAATACTACTACTAGTGAGTGACAGTATCCGAGAACTTGCATTCGAATGCATGAGATTTCGATTAGCGAATACTACTACTAGTGAGTGATAGTATCCGAGAACTTGCGTTCGAATGCATGAGATTTCGATTAGCGAATACTACTACTAGTGAGTGACAGTATCCGAGAACTTGCATTCGAATGCATGAGATTTCGATTAGCGAATACTACTACTAGTGAGTGACAGTTTCCAAGAACTTGCATTCGAATGCATGAGATTTCGATTAGCGAATACTACTACTAGTGAGTGACAGTATCCGAGAACTTGCATTCGAATGCATGAGATTTCGATTAGCGAATACTACTACTAGTGAGTGACAGTATCCGAATTATTGCATTCGAATGCAAGAGATTTCAATTAGCGAATACTACTACTAGTGAGTGACAGTATCCGAGAACTTGCATTCGAATGCATGAGATTTCGATTAGCGAATACTACTACTAGTGAGTGATAGTATCCGAGAACTTGCGTTCGAATGCATGAGATTTCGATTAGCGAATACTACTACTAGTGAGTGACAGTATCCGAGAACTTGCATTCGAATGCAAGAGATTTCGATTACTCAATACTACTGCTAGTGAGTGACAGTATCCGAGAACCTGCATTCCGAATGCATGAGATTTCGATTAGCGAATACTACTACTAGTGAGTGAGAGTATCCGAGAACTTGCATTCGAATGCATGAGATTTCGATTAGCGAATACTACTACTAGTGAGTGACAGTATCCGAATTATTGCATTCGAATGCAAGAGATTTCGATTAGCGAATACAACTACTAGTGAGTGACAGTATCCGAGAACTTGCATTCGAATGCAAGAGATTTCGATTAGCGAATACTACTACTAGTGAGTGACAGTATCCGAATTATTGCATTCGAATGCAAGAGATTTCGATTAGCGAATACTACTACTAGTGAGTGACAGTATCCGAGAACTTGCATTCGAATGCAAGAGATTTCGATTACTCAATACTACTACTAGTGAGTGACAGTATCCGAGAACTTGCATTCGAATGCATGAGATTTCGATTAGCGAATACTACTACTAGTGAGTGACAGTATCCGAGAACTTGCATTCGATGCATGAGATTTCGATTAGCGAATACTACTACTAGTGAGTGACAGTATCCGAGAACTTGCATTCGAATGCATGAAATTTCGATTAGCGAATACTACTACTAGTGAGTGACAGTACCCGAGAACTTGCATTCGAATGCATGAAATTTCGATTAGCGAATACTACTACTAGTGAGTGACAGTATCCGAGAACTTGCATTCGAATGCAAGAGATTTCGATTACTCAATACTACTACTAGTGAGTGACAGTATCCGAGAACTTGCATTCGAATGCATGAGATTTCGATTAGCGAATACTACTACTAGTGAGTGACAGTATCCGAGAACTTGCATTCGATGCATGAGATTTCGATTAGCGAATACTACTACTAGTGAGTGACAGTATCCGAGAACTTGCATTCGAATGCATGAAATTTCGATTAGCGAATACTACTACTAGTGAGTGACAGTACCCGAGAACTTGCATTCGAATGCATGAGATTTCGATTAGCGAATACTACTACTAGTGAGTGATAGTATCCGAGAACTTGCGTTCGAATGCATGAGATTTCGATTAGCGAATACTACTACTAGTGAGTGACAGTATCCGAGAACTTGCATTCGAATGCATGAGATTTCGATTAGCGAATACTACTACTAGTGAGTGACAGTTTCCAAGAACTTGCATTCGAATGCATGAGATTTCGATTAGCGAATACTACTACTAGTGAGTGACAGTATCCGAGAACTTGCATTCGAATGCATGAGATTTCGATTAGCGAATACTACTACTAGTGAGTGACAGTATCCGAATTATTGCATTCGAATGCAAGAGATTTCAATTAGCGAATACTACTACTAGTGAGTGACAGTATCCGAGAACTTGCATTCGAATGCATGAGATTTCGATTAGCGAATACTACTACTAGTGAGTGATAGTATCCGAGAACTTGCGTTCGAATGCATGAGATTTCGATTAGCGAATACTACTACTAGTGAGTGACAGTATCCGAGAACTTGCATTCGAATGCAAGAGATTTCGATTGCTCAATACTACTGCTAGTGAGTGACAGTATCCGAGAACCTGCATTCCGAATGCATGAGATTTCGATTAGCGAATACTACTACTAGTGAGTGAGAGTATCCGAGAACTTGCATTCGAATGCATGAGATTTCGATTAGCGAATACTACTACTAGTGAGTGACAGTATCCGAATTATTGCATTCGAATGCAAGAGATTTCGATTAGCGAATACAACTACTAGTGAGTGACAGTATCCGAGAACTTGCATTCGAATGCAAGAGATTTCGATTAGCGAATACTACTACTAGTGAGTGACAGTATCCGAATTATTGCATTCGAATGCAAGAGATTTCGATTAGCGAATACTACTACTAGTGAGTGACAGTATCCGAGAACTTGCATTCGAATGCAAGAGATTTCGATTACTCAATACTACTACTAGTGAGTGACAGTATCCGAGAACTTGCATTCGAATGCATGAGATTTCGATTAGCGAATACTACTACTAGTGAGTGACAGTATCCGAGAACTTGCATTCGATGCATGAGATTTCGATTAGCGAATACTACTACTAGTGAGTGACAGTATCCGAGAACTTGCATTCGAATGCATGAAATTTCGATTAGCGAATACTACTACTAGTGAGTGACAGTACCCGAGAACTTGCATTCGAATGCATGAAATTTCGATTAGCGAATACTACTACTAGTGAGTGACAGTATCCAAGAACTTGCATTCGAATGCATGAAATTTCGATTAGCGAATACTACTACTAGTGAGTGACAGTATCCGAGAACTTGCATTCGAATGCATGAAATTGCGATTAGCGAATACTACTACTAGTGAGTGACAGTATCCGAATTATTGCACTCGAATGCAAGAGATTTCGATTAGCAAATACTACTACTAGTGAGTGACAGTTTCCGAGAACTTGCATTTGAATGCAAGAGATTTCTATTAGCGAATACTACTACTAGTGAGTGACAGTATCCGAGAACTTGCATTCGAATGCAAGAGATTTCGATTAGCAAATACTACTACTAGTGAGTGACAGTATCCGAGAACTTGCATTCGAATGCAAGAGATTTCGATTAGCGAATACTACTACTAGTGAGTGACAGTATCCGAATTATTGCATTCGAATGTATGAAATTTCGATTAGCGAATACTACTACTAGTGAGTGACAGTATCCGAATTATTGCATTCGAATGCATGAGATTTCGATTAGCGAATACTACTAGTATTGAGTGACAGTATCCGAGAACTTGCATTCGAATGCATGAGATTTCGATTAGCGAATACTACTACTAGTGAGTGACAGTATCCGAGAACTTGCATTCGCATGCATGAGATTTCGGTTAGCGAATACTACTACTAGTGAGTGACAGTATCCGAATTATTGCACTCGAATGCAAGAGATTTCGATTAGCGAATACTACTACTAGTGAGTGACAGTATCCGAGAACTTGCATTCGAATGCAAGAGATTTCGATTACTCAATACTACTACTAGTGAGTGACAGTATCCGAGAACTTGCATTCGAATGCATGAGATTTCGATTAGCGAATACTACTACTAGTGAGTGATAGTATCCGAGAACTTGCGTTCGAATGCATGAGATTTCGATTAGCGAATACTACTACTAGTGAGTGACAGTATCCGAGAACTTGCATTCGAATGCAAGAGATTTCGATTAGCGAATACTACTGCTAGTGAGTGACAGTATCCGAGAACCTGCATTCCGAATGCATGAGATTTCGATTAGCGAATACTACTACTAGTGAGTGACAGTATCCGAGAACTTGCATTCGAATGCATGAGATTTCGATTAGCGAATACTACTACTAGTGAGTGACAGTATCCGAATTATTGCATTCGAATGCAAGAGATTTCGATTAGCGAATACTACTACTAGTGAGTGACAGTATCCGAGAACTTGCATTCGAATGCAAGAGATTTCGATTAGCGAATACTACTACTAGTGAGTGACAGTATCCGAGAACTTGCATTCGAATGCAAGAGATTTCGATTAGCGAATACTACTACTAGTGAGTGACAGTATCCGAGAACTTGCATTCGAATGCAAGAGATTTCGATAAGCGAAAACTACTACTAGTGAGTGACAGTATCCGAGAACTTGCATTCGAATGCAAGAGATTTCGATTACTCAATACTACTACTAGTGAGTGCCAGTATCCGAGAACTTGCATTCGAATGCATGAGATTTCGATTAGCGAATACTACTACTAGTGAGTGACAGTATCCGAGAACTTGCGTTCGATGCATGAGATTTCGATTAGCGAATACTACTACTAGTGAGTGACAGTATCCGAGAACTTGCATTCGAATGCATGAAATTTCGATTAGCGAACACTACTACTAGTAAGTGACAGTATCCGAGAACTTGCATTCGAATGCATGAAATTTCGATTAGCGAATACTACTACTAGTGAGTGACAGTATCCGAATTATTGCATTCGAATGCATGGGATTTCGATTAGCGAATACTACTACTAGTGAGTGACAGTATCCGAGAACTTGCATTCGAATGCATGAAATTGCGATTAGCGAATACTACTACTAGTGAGTGACAGTATCCGAATTATTGCATTCGAATGCAAGAGATTTCGATTAGCGAATACTACTACTAGTGAGTGACAGTATCCGAGGACTTGCATTCGAATGCAAGAGATTTCGATTAGCGAATACTACTGCTAGTGAGTAACAGAATCCGAGAACTTGCATCGAATGCAAGAGATTTCGATTACTCAATACTACTACTAGTGAGTGACAGTATCCGAGAACTTGCATTCGAATGCATGAGATTTCGATTAGCGAATACTACTACTAGTGAGTGATAGTATTTGAGAACTTGCATTCGAGTACACGAGATTTCGATTAGCGAATACTACTACTAGTGAGTGACAGTTTCCGAGAACTTGCATTATAATGCAAGAGATTTCGATTAGCAAATACTACTACTAGTGAGTGACAGTTTCCGAGAACTTGCATTCGAATGCAAGAGACTTCGATTAGCGAATACTACTACTAGTGAGTGATAGTATTTGAGAACTCGCATTCGAATGCAAGAGATTTCGATTAGCGAAAACTACTACTAGTGAGTGACAGTATCCGAGAACTTGCATTCGAATGCAAGAGATTTCGATTAGCAAATACTACTACTAGTGAGTGACAGTTTCCGAGAACTTGCATTCGAATGCAAGAGATTTCGATTAGCGAATACTACTACTAGTGAGTGACAGTATCCGAGAACTTGCATTCGAATGCAAGAGATTTCGATTAGCAAATACTACTACTAGTGAGTGACAGTTTCCGAGAACTTGCATTCGAATGCATGCAAGAGATTTCGATTAGCGAATACTACTACTAGTGAGTGACAGTATCCGAATTATTGCATTCGAATGTATGAAATTTCGATTAGCGAATACTACTACTAGTGAGTGACAGTATCCGAATTATTGCATTCGAATGCATGAGATTTCGATTAGCGAATACTACTAGTATTGAGTGACAGTATCCGAGAACTTGCATTCGAATGCATGAGATTTCGATTAGCGAATACTACTACTAGTGAGTGACAGTATCCGAGAACTTGCATTCGCATGCATGAGATTTCGGTTAGCGAATACTACTACTAGTGAGTGACAGTATCCGAGAACTAGCATTCGAATGCATGAGATTTCGGTTAGCGAATACTACTACTAGTGAGTGACAGTATCCGAATTATTGCATTCGAATGCAAGAGATTTCGATTAGCAAATACTACTACTAGTGAGTGACAGTATCCGAGAACTTGCATTCGAATGCATGAGATTTGGATTAGCGAATACTACTAATAGTGAGTGATAGTATCCGAGAACTTGCGTTCGAATGCATGAGATTTCGATTAGCGAATACTACTACTAGTGAGTGACAGTATCCGAGAACTTGCATTCGAATTCAAGAGATTTCGATTACTCAATACTACTGCTAGTGAGTGACAGTATCCGAGAACTTGCATTCGAATGCATGAGATTTCGATTAGCGAATACTACTACTAGTGAGTGACAGTAACCGAATTATTGCATTCGAATGCAAGAGATTTCGATTAGCGAATACTACTACTAGTGAGTGACAGTATCCGAGAACTTGCATTCGAATGCAAGAGATTTGCATTAGCGAATACTACTACTAGTGAGTGACAGTATCCGAGAACTTGCATTCGAATGCAAGAGATTTCGATAAGCGAATACTACTACTAGTGAGTGACAGTATCCGAATTATTGCATTCGAATGCAAGAGATTTCGATTAGCGAATACTACTACTATTGAGTGATAGTCTCCGAGAACTTGCGTTCGAATGCATGAGATTTCGATTAGCGAATACTACTACTAGTGAGTGACAGTATCCGAGAACTTGCATTCGCGTGCAAGAGATTTCGATTACTCAATACTACTGCTAGTGAGTGACAGTATCCGAGAACCTGCATTCCGAATGCATGAGATTTCGATTAGCGAATACTACTACTAGTGAGTGACAGTATCCGAGAACTTGCATTCGAATGCATGAATTTTCGATTAGCGAATACTACTACTAGTGAGTGACAGTATCCGAATTATTGCATTTGAATGCAAGAGATTTCGATTAGCGAATACTACTACTAGTGAGTGACAGTATCCGAGAACTTGCATTCGAATGCAAGAGATTTCGATTAGCGAATACTACTACTAGTGAGTGACAGTATCCGAGAACTTGCATTCGAATGCAAGAGATTTCCATAAGCGAATACTACTACTAGTGAGTGACAGTATCCGAGAACTTGCATTCGAATGCAAGAGATTTCGATTACTCAATACTACTACTAGTGAGTGCCAGTATCCGAGAACTTGCATTCGAATGCATGAGATTTCGATTAGCGAATACTACTACCAGTGAGTGACAGTATCCGAATTATTGCATTCGAATGCAAGAGATTTCGATTAGCGAATACTACTACTAGTGAGTGACAGTATCCGAGAACTTGCATTCGAATGCAAGAGATTTCGATTAGCGAATACTACTGCTAGTGAGTAACAGAATCCGAGAACTTGCATTCGAATGCAAGAGATTTCGATTAGCCAATACTACTACTAGTGAGTGACAGTATCCGAGAACTTGCATTCGAATGCAAGAGATTTCGATTAGCGAATACTACTACAAGTGAGTGAAAGTATCTGAGAACTTGCATCGAATGCAAGAGATTTCGATTAGCGAATACTACTACTAGTGAGTGAGAGTATCCGAGAACTTGCATTCGAAAGCATGAGACTTCGATTAGCGAATACTACTACTAGTGAGTGACAGTTTCCGAGAACTTGCATTATAATGCAAGAGATTTCGATTAGCGAATACTACTACTAGTGAGTGACAGTATCCGAATTATTGCATTCGAATGCAAGAGATTTCGATTAGCGAATACTACTACTAGTGAGTGACAGTATCCGAGAACTTGCATTCGAATGCATGAGATTTCGATTAGCGAATACTACTACTAGTGAGTGATAGTATCCGAGAACTTTCGTTCGAATGCATGAGATTTCGATTAGCGAATACCACTACTAGTGAGTGACAGTATCCGAGAACTTGCATTCGAATGCAAGAGATTTCGATTACTCAATACTACTGCTAGTGAGTGACAGTATCCGAGAACCTGCATTCCGAATGCATGAGATTTCGATTAGCGAATACTACTACTAGTGAGTGAGAGTATCCGAGAACTTGCATTCGAATGCATGAGATTTCGATTAGCGAATACTACTGCTAGTGAGTGACAGTATCCGAATTATTGCATTCGAATGCAAGAGATTTCGATTAGCGAATACAACTACTAGCGAGTGACAGTATCCGAGAACTTGCATTCGAATGCAAGAGATTTCGATTAGCGAATACTACTACTAGTGAGTGACAGTATCCGAATTATTGCATTCGAATGCAAGAGATTTCGATTAGCGAATACTACTACTAGTGAGTGACAGTATCCGAGAACTTGCATTCGAATGCAAGAGATTTCGATTACTCAATACTACTACTAGTGAGTGCCAGTATCCGAGAACTTGCATTCAAATGCATGAGATTTCGATTAGCGAATACTACTACTAGTGAGTGACAGTATCCGAGAACTTGCATTCGATGCATGAGATTTCGATTAGCGAATACTACTACTAGTGAGTGACAGTATCCGAGAACTTGCATTCGAATGCATGAAATTTCGATTAGCGAACACTACTACTAGTGAGTGACAGTATCCGAGAACTTGCATTCGAATGCATGAAATTTCGATTAGCGAATACTACTACTAGTGAGTGACAGTATCCAAGAACTTGCATTCGAATGCATGAAATTTCGATTAGCGAATACTACTACTAGTGAGTGACAGTATCCGAGAACTTGCATTCGAATTCATGGGATTTAGATTAGCGAATACTACTACTAGTGAATGACAGTATCCTAGAACTTGCATTCGAATTCATGAAATTGCGATTAGCGAATACTACTACTAGTGAGTGACAGTATCCGAATTATTGCATTCGAATGCAAGAGATTTCGATTAGCGAATACTACTACTAGTGAGTGACAGTATCCGAGAACTTGCATTCGAATGCAAGAGATTTCGATTAGCGAATACTACTGCTAGTGAGTAACAGAATCCGAGAACTTGCATTCGAATGCAAGAGATTTCGATTAGCCAATACTACTACTAGTGAGTGACAGTTACCGAGAACTTGCATTCGAATGCAAGAGATTTCGATTAGCGAATACTACTACTAGTGAGTGAAAGTATCTGAGAACTTGCATCGAATGCAAGAGATTTCGATTACTCAATACTACTGCTAGTGAGTGACAGTATCCGAGAACCTGCATTCCGAATGCATGAGATTTCGATTAGCGAATACTACTACTAGTGAGTGACAGTATCCGAGAACTTGCATTCGAATGCATGAGATTTCGATTAGCGAATACTACTACTAGTGAGTGACAGTTTCCGAGAACTTGCATTCGAATGGATGAGATTTCGATTAGCGAATACTACTACTGGTGAGTGACAGTATCCGAGAACTTGCTTTCGAATGCATGAGATTTCGATTACCGAATACTACTACTAGTGAGTGACAGTATCCGAATTATTGCATTCGAATGCAAGAGATTTCGATTAGCGAATACTACTACTAGTGAGTTACAGTATCCGAGAACTTGCATTCGAATGCATGAGATTTCGATTAGCGAATACTACTACTAGTGGGTGATAGTATCCGAGAACTTGCGTTCGAATGCATGAGATTTCGATTAGCGAATACTACTACTAGTGAGTGACAGTATCCGAGAACTTGCATTCGAATGCAAGAGATTTCGATTACTCAATACTACTGCTAGTGAGTGACAGTATCCGAGAACCTGGATTCCGAATGCATGAGATTTCGATTAGCGAATACTACTACTAGTGAGTGAGAGTATCCGAGAACTTGCATTCGAATGCATGAGATTTCGATTAGCGAATACTACTACTAGTGAGTGACAGTATCCGAATTATTGCATTCGAATGCAAGAGATTTCGATTAGCGAATACAACTACTAGTGAGTGATAGTATCCGAGAACTTTCGTTCGAATGCATGAGATTTCGATTAGCGAATACCACTACTAGTGAGTGACAGTATCCGAGAACTTGCATTCGAATGCAAGAGATTTCGATTAGCGAATACTACTACTAGTGAGTGAGAGTATCCGAGAACTTGCATTCGAATGCATGAGATTTCGATTAGCGAATACTACTACTAGTGAGTGACAGTATCCGAGAACTTGCATTCGAATGCATGAGATTTCGATTAGCGAATACTACTACTAGTGAGTGATAGTATCCGAGAACTTTCGTTCGAATGCATGAGATTTCGATTAGCGAATACCACTACTAGTGAGTGACAGTATCCGAGAACTTGCATTCGAATGCAAGAGATTTCGATTACTCAATACTACTGCTAGTGAGTGACAGTATCCGAGAACCTGCATTCCGAATGCATGAGATTTCGATTAGCGAATACTACTACTAGTGAGTGAGAGTATCCGAGAACTTGCATTCGAATGCATGAGATTTTGATTAGCGAATACTACTACTAGTGAGTGACAGTATCCGAATTATTGCATTCGAATGCAAGAGATTTCGATTAGCGAATACAACTACTAGCGAGTGACAGTATCCGAGAACTTGCATTCGAATGCAAGAGATTTCGATTAGCGAATACTACTACTAGTGAGTGACAGTATCCGAATTATTGCATTCGAATGCAAGAGATTTCGATTAGCGAATACTACTACTAGTGAGTGACAGTATCCGAGAACTTGCATTCGAATGCAAGAGATTTCGATTACTCAATACTACTACTAGTGAGTGCCAGTATCCGAGAACTTGCATTCGAATGCATGAGATTTCGATTAGCGAATACTACTACTAGTGAGTGACAGTATCCGAGAACTTGCATTCGATGCATGAGATTTCGATTAGCGAATACTACTACTAGTGAGTGACAGTATCCGAGAACTTGCATTCGAATGCATGAAATTTCGATTAGCGAACACTACTACTAGTGAGTGACAGTATCCGAGAACTTGCATTCGAATGCATGAAATTTCGATTAGCGAATACTACTACTAGTGAGTGACAGTATCCAAGAACTTGCATTCGAATGCATGAAATTTCGATTAGCGAATACTACTACTAGTGAGTGACAGTATCCGAGAACTTGCATTCGAATTCATGGGATTTAGATTAGCGAATACTACTACTAGTGAATGACAGTATCCTAGAACTTGCATTCGAATTCATGAAATTGCGATTAGCGAATACTACTACTAGTGAGTGACAGTATCCGAATTATTGCATTCAAATGCAAGAGATTTCGATTAGCGAATACTACTACTAGTGAGTGACAGTATCCGAGAACTTGCATTCGAATGCAAGAGATTTCGATTAGCGAATACTACTGCTAGTGAGTAACAGAATCCGAGAACTTGCATTCGAATGCAAGAGATTTCGATTAGCCAATACTACTACTAGTGAGTGACAGTATCCGAGAACTTGCATTCGAATGCAAGAGATTTCGATTAGCGAATACTACTACTAGTGAGTGAAAGTATCTGAGAACTTGCATCGAATGCAAGAGATTTCGATTACTCAATACTACTGCTAGTGAGTGACAGTATCCGAGAACCTGCATTCCGAATGCATGAGATTTCGATTAGCGAATACTACTACTAGTGAGTGACAGTATCCGAGAACTTGCATTCGAATGCATGAGATTTCGATTAGCGAATACTACTACTAGTGAGTGACAGTTTCCGAGAACTTGCATTCGAATGGATGAGATTTCGATTAGCGAATACTACTACTAGTGAGTGACAGTATCCGAGAACTTGCTTTCGAATGCATGAGATTTCGATTACCGAATACTACTACTAGTGAGTGACAGTATCCGAATTATTGCATTCGAATGCAAGAGATTTCGATTAGCGAATACTACTACTAGTGAGTGACAGTATCCGAGAACTTGCATTCGAATGCATGAGATTTCGATTAGCGAATACTACTACTAGTGAGTGATAGTATCCGAGAACTTGCGTTCGAATGCATGAGATTTCGATTAGCGAATACTACTACTAGTGAGTGACAGTATCCGAGAACTTGCATTCGAATGCAAGAGATTTCGATTACTCAATACTACTGCTAGTGAGTGACAGTATCCGAGAACCTGGATTCCGAATGCATGAGATTTCGATTAGCGAATACTACTACTAGTGAGTGAGAGTATCCGAGAACTTGCATTCGAATGCATGAGATTTCGATTAGCGAATACTACTACTAGTGAGTGACAGTATCCGAATTATTGCATTCGAATGCAAGAGATTTCGATTAGCGAATACAACTACTAGTGAGTGACAGTATCCGAATTATTGCATTCGAATGCAAGAGATTTCGATTAGCGAATACTACTACTAGTGAGTGACAGTATCCGAGAACTTGCATTCGAATGCAAGAGATTTCGATTACTCAATACTACTACTAGTGAGTGACAGTATCCGAGAACTTGCATTCGAATGCATGAGATTTCGATTAGCGAATACTACTACTAGTGAGTGACAGTATCCGAGAACTTGCATTCGAATGCATGAAATTTCGATTAGCGAATACTACTACTAGTGAGTGACAGTATCCGAGAACTTGCATTCGATGCATGAGATTTCGATTAGCGAATACTACTACTAGTGAGTGACAGTATCCGAGAACTTGCATTCGAATGCATGAAATTTCGATTAGCGAATACTACTACTAGTGAGTGACAGTTTCCGAGCACTTGCATTATAATGCAAGAGATTTCGATTAGCAAATACTACTACTAGTGAGTGACAGTTTCCGAGAACTTGCATTCGAATGCAAGAGACTTCGATTAGCGAATACTAATACTAGTGAGTGACAGTTTCCGAGAACTCGCATTCGAATGCAAGAGATTTCGATTAGCGAAAACTACTACTAGTGAGTGACAGTATCCGAGAACTTGCATTCGAATGCAAGAGATTTCGATTAGCAAATACTACTACTAGTGAGTGACAGTTTCCGAGAACTTGCATTCGAATGCAAGAGATTTCGATTAGCGAATACTACTACTAGTGAGTGACAGTATCCGAGAACTTGCATTCGAATGCAAGAGATTTCGATTAGCAAATACTACTACTAGTGAGTGACAGTTTCCGAGAACTTGCATTCGAATGCAAGAGATTTCGATTAGCGAATACTACTACTAGTGAGTGACAGTATCCGAATTATTGCATTCGAATGTATGAAATTTCGATTAGCGAATACTACTACTTGTGAGTGACAGTATCCGAATTATTGCATTCGAATGCATGAGATTTCGATTAGCGAATACTACTATTATTGAGTGACAGTATCCGAGAACTTGCATTCGAATGCATGAGATTTCGATTAGCGAATACTGTTACTAGTGAGTGACAGTATCCGAGAACTTGCATTCGCATGCATGAGATTTCGGTTAGCGAATACTACTACTAGTGAGTGACAGTATCCGAGAACTAGCATTCGAATGCATGAGATTTCGGTTAGCGAATACTACTACTAGTGAGTGACAGTATCCGAATTATTGCATTCGAATGCAAGAGATTTCGATTAGCAAATACTACTACTAGTGAGTGACAGTATCCGAGAACTTGCATTCGAATGCAAGAGATTTCGATTACTCAGTACTACTACTAGTGAGTGACAGTATCCGAGAACTTGCATTCGAATGCATGAGATTTGGATTAGCGAATACTACTACTAGTGAGTGATAGTATCCGAGAACTTGCGTTCGAATGCATGAGATTTCGATTAGCGAATACTACTACTAGTGAGTGACAGTATCCGAGAACTTGCATTCGAATGCAAGAGATTTCGATTACTCAATACTACTGCTAGTGAGTGACAGTATCCGAGAACTTGCATTCGAATGCATGAGATTTCAATTAGCGAATACTACTACTAGTGAGTGACAGTAACCGAATTATTGCATTCGAATGCAAGAGATTTCGATTAGCGAATACTTCTACTAGTGAGTGACAGTATCCGAGAACTTGCATTCGAATGCAAGAGATTTCGATTAGCGAATACTACTACTAGTGAGTGACAGTATCCGAGAACTTGCATTCGAATGCAAGAGATTTGCATTAGCGAATACTACTACTAGTGAGTGACAGTATCCGAGAACTTGCATTCGAATGCAAGAGATTTCGATAAGCGAATACTACTACTAGTGAGTGACAGTATCCGAATTATTGCATTCGAATGCAAGAGATTTCGATTAGCGAATACTACTACTAGTGAGTGACAGTATCCGAGAACTTGCATTCGAATGCAAGAGATTTCGATTACTCAATACTACTACTAGTGAGTGACAGTATCCGAGAACTTGCATTCGAATGCATGAGATTTCGATTAGCGAATACTACTACTAGTGAGTGATAGTCTCCGAGAACTTGCGTTCGAATGCATGAGATTTCGATTAGCGAATACTACTACTAGTGAGTGACAGTATCCGAGAACTTGCATTCGAATGCAAGAGATTTCGATTACTCAATACTACTGCTAGTGAGTGACAGTATCCGAGAACCTGCATTCCGAATGCATGAGATTTCGATTAGCGAATACTACTACTAGTGAGTGACAGTATCCGAGAACTTGCATTCGAATGCATGAGATTTCGATTAGCGAATACTACTACTAGTGAGTGACAGTATCCGAATTATTGCATTTGAATGCAAGAGATTTCGATTAGCGAATACTACTACTAGTGAGTGACAGTATCCGAGAACTTGCATTCGAATGCAAGAGATTTCGATTAGAGAATACTACTACTAGTGAGTGACAGTATCCGAGAACTTGCATTCGAATGCAAGAGATTTCGATTAGCGAATACTACTACTAGTGAGTGACAGTATCCGAGAACTTGCATTCGAATGCAAGAGATTTCCATAAGCGAATACTACTACTAGTGAGTGACAGTATCCGAGAACTTGCATTCGAATGCAAGAGATTTCGATTACTCAATACTACTACTAGTGAGTGCCAGTATCCGAGAACTTGCATTCGAATGCATGAGATTTCGATTAGCGAATACTACTACTAGTGAGTGACAGTATCCGAGAACTTGCATTCGAATGCAAGAGATTTCGATTAGCGAATACTACTGCTAGTGAGTAACAGAATCCGAGAACTTGCATTCGAATGCAAGAGATTTCGATTAGCCAATACTACTACTAGTGAGTGACAGTATCCGAGAACTTGCATTCGAATGCAAGAGATTTCGATTAGCGAATACTACTACAAGTGAGTGAAAGTATCTGAGAACTTGCATCGAATGCAAGAGATTTCGATTAGCGAATACTACTACTAGTGAGTGAGAGTATCCGAGAACTTGCATTCGAAAGCATGAGACTTCGATTAGCGAATACTACTACTAGTGAGTGACAGTTTCCGAGAACTTGCATTATAATGCAAGAGATTTCGATTAGCGAATACTACTACTAGTGAGTGACAGTATCCGAATTATTGCATTCGAATGCAAGAGATTTCGATTAGCGAATACTACTACTAGTGAGTGACAGTATCCGAGAACTTGCATTCGAATGCATGAGATTTCGATTAGCGAATACTACTACTAGTGAGTGATAGTATCCGAGAACTTTCGTTCGAATGCATGAGATTTCGATTAGCGAATACCACTACTAGTGAGTGACAGTATCCGAGAACTTGCATTCGAATGCAAGAGATTTCGATTACTCAATACTACTGCTAGTGAGTGACAGTATCCGAGAACCTGCATTCCGAATGCATGAGATTTCGATTAGCGAATACTACTACTAGTGAGTGAGAGTATCCGAGAACTTGCATTCGAATGCATGAGATTTCGATTAGCGAATACTACTACTAGTGAGTGACAGTATCCGAATTATTGCATTCGAATGCAAGAGATTTCGATTAGCGAATACAACTACTAGCGAGTGACAGTATCCGAGAACTTGCATTCGAATGCAAGAGATTTCGATTAGCGAATACTACTACTAGTGAGTGACAGTATCCGAATTATTGCATTCGAATGCAAGAGATTTCGATTAGCGAATACTACTACTAGTGAGTGACAGTATCCGAGAACTTGCATTCGAATGCAAGAGATTTCGATTACTCAATACTACTACTAGTGAGTGCCAGTATCCGAGAACTTGCATTCGAATGCATGAGATTTCGATTAGCGAATACTACTAGTAGTGAGTGACAGTATCCGAGAACTTGCATTCGATGCATGAGATTTCGATTAGCGAATACTACTACTAGTGAGTGACAGTATCCGAGAACTTGCATTCGAATGCATGATATTTCGATTAGCGAACACTACTACTAGTGAGTGACAGTATCCGAGAACTTGCATTCGAATGCATGAAATTTCGATTAGCGAATACTACTACTAGTGAGTGACAGTATCCAAGAACTTGCATTCGAATGCATGAAATTTCGATTAGCGAATACTACTACTAGTGAGTGACAGTATCCGAGAACTTGCATTCGAATTCATGGGATTTAGATTAGCGAATACTACTACTAGTGAATGACAGTATCCTAGAACTTGCATTCGAATTCATGAAATTGCGATTAGCGAATACTACTACTAGTGAGTGACAGTATCCGAATTATTGCATTCGAATGCAAGAGATTTCGATTAGCGAATACTACTACTAGTGAGTGACAGTATCCGAGAACTTGCATTCGAATGCAAGAGATTTCGATTAGCGAATACTACTGCTAGTGAGTAACAGAATCCGAGAACTTGCATTCGAATGGATGAGATTTCGATTAGCGAATACTACTACTAGTGAGTGAAAGTATCTGAGAACTTGCATCGAATGCAAGAGATTTCGATTACTCAATACTACTGCTAGTGAGTGACAGTATCCGAGAACCTGCATTCCGAATGCATGAGATTTCGATTAGCGAATACTACTACTAGTGAGTGACAGTATCCGAGAACTTGCATTCGAATGCATGAGATTTCGATTAGCGAATACTACTACTAGTGAGTGACAGTTTCCGAGAACTTGCATTCGAATGGATGAGATTTCGATTAGCGAATACTACTACTAGTGAGTGACAGTATCCGAGAACTTGCATTCGAATGCATGAGATTTCGATTAGCGAATACTACTACTAGTGAGTGACAGTATCCGAATTATTGCATTCGAATGCATGAGATTTCGATTAGCGAATACTACTACTAGTGAGTGACAGTATCCGAGAACTTGCATTCGAATGCAAGAGATTTTGATTACTCAATACTACTGCTAGTGAGTGACAGTATCCGAGAACCTGGATTCCGAATGCATGAGATTTCGATTAGCGAATACTACTACTAGTGAGTGAGAGTATCCGAGAACTTGCATTCGAATGCATGAGATTTCGATTAGCGAATACTACTACTAGTGAGTGACAGTATCCGAATTATTGCATTCGAATGCAAGAGATTTCGATTAGCGAATACAACTGCTAGTGAGTGACAGTATCCGAGAACTTGCATTCGAATGCAAGAGATTTCGATTAGCGAATACTACTACTAGTGAGTGACAGTATCCGAATTATTGCATTCGAATGCAAGAGATTTCGATTAGCGAATACTACTACTAGTGAGTGACAGTATCCGAGAACTTGCATTCGAATGCAAGAGATTTCGATTACTCAATACTACTACTAGTGAGTGACAGTATCCGAGAACTTGCATTCGAATGCATGAGATTTCGATTAGCGAATACTACTACTAGTGAGTGACAGTATCCGAGAACTTGCATTCGATGCATGAGATTTCGATTAGCGAATACTACTACTAGTGAGTGACAGTATCCGAGAACTTGCATTCGAATGCATGAAATTTCGATTAGCGAATACTACTACTAGTGAGTGACAGTATCCGAGAACTTGCATTCGAATGCATGAAATTTCGATTAGCGAATACTACTACTAGTGAGTGACAGTA
Organism: Tenodera sinensis; assembly: GCA_030765045.1. Classification (NCBI taxonomy): domain Eukaryota; kingdom Metazoa; phylum Arthropoda; class Insecta; order Mantodea; family Mantidae; genus Tenodera; species Tenodera sinensis. The sequence continues at coordinate 2,846,369 of JAUKNM010000016.1, forward strand.
TCCGAGAACTTGCATTCGAATGCATGAAATTTCGATTAGCGAATACTACTACTAGTGAGTGACAGTATCCAAGAACTTGCATTCGAATGCATGAAATTTCGATTAGCGAATACTACTACTAGTGAGTGACAGTATCCGAGAACTTGCATTCGAATGCATGGGATTTCGATTAGCGTATACTACTACTAGTGAGTGACAGTATCCGAGAACTTGCATTCGAATGCATGAAATTGCGATTAGCGAATACTACTACTAGTGAGTGACAGTATGCGAATTATTGCATTCGAATGCATGGGATTTCGATTAGCGAATACTACTACTAGTGAGTGACAGTATCCGAGAACTTGCATTCGAATGCATGAAATTGCGATTAGCGAATACTACTACTAGTGAGTGACAGTATCCGAATTATTGCATTCGAATGCAAGAGATTTCGATTAGCGAATACTACTACTAGTGAGTGACAGTATCCGAGGACTTGCATTCGAATGCAAGAGATTTCGATTAGCGAATACTACTGCTAGTTTTTTTTTTTTTTTTTTTTTTATTTTTTTTTTTTAATCAAATTACAACTAAGCAAAGGCTTATCTAGTAATATTTTCTTCTTAAATAGGTTCACATATAAAGGCGAGTCTTCCATTGAAGGCTCCCATAGTTTACACATAGTTCTTGCGGTCTCATATTAAGTCATCTGGCTTTTTTCTTTTCAGTCTTCGAACTTCACAGTTACTAAGAACTTTCAACATCTCTTTGTTTTCATGGTGCTGCACTTTTAAATGATGTTTCGTTGCAGTCTTTTTTATTTCTTGTATAACAGTGTCGATTTTGAGATCTCTATGTATGTCATCATTTCGTACATACCATGGTGCATTAACTATTGTTCTCAAAACTTTATTTTGAAAAGTCTGTATGTGTTTTATGTTGGTCGACTTAGCGCAGCCCCAAAGCTGTATCCCATAGGTCCAGACTGGCTTTAACACCTGCTTGTAAATTAATAACTTATTGTATATGTCAAGTTCGGAATTTCTCCCAATGAGCCAATAAAGTTTCTTATATATGATATTTAATTCTTTTCTTTTAGTTTCTATATGCTTTCTCCAATTTAATTTTGAGTCTAGTGTCATTCCTAGATACTTCACTGTTTGTGCTTGGGGAATAGTTTGGTCATTTATTTTTATTGGTAATATCTGAGTTTTCTTATTTGTAAAGTTAATATGTACAGATTTAGATTCATTTAATTTTATACGCCACTTCTTCGTCCACTCGTTAACCTTATTGACAGCTTTCTGTAATTTCTGTGTAGATTCCTCTACTGTATGTCCAACTGCCATAATTCCTGTATCATCAGCGAAGGTGGCCATGGTTGTATTATCTAGGTTTGGAATATCCCTAGTAAATATGAGGTATAGTACTGGCCCTAAGACGCTTCCTTGGGGTACTCCAGCAGCTATATTCTTTAATTCAGAGTATTCATTCCCATATTTAACTCGGAAATATCTCCCTTCAATGTATGATAACAATATTTGATAGAAGTGGTCAGGTAGATCTCGTTGGAGCTTAAAAATTAAACCTTTGTGCCAGACTTTATCAAACGCTTTGGCCACGTCCAGGAATACTCCAGAACATATTTTCTTTTCCTCTAACGTTCTTTCTATGACATCGACTATACGATGTACTTGATCAATTGTTGAATGTTTATTTCTAAATCCAAACTGGTGTTCTGGTATTAATTTACTTTCCTCTATTATAGGTTTTAATTGCTTTAACAATAACTTTTCAAACAGTTTAGCTAATTGGGATAGGAGTGAAATCGGTCTGTATGATTCCTTTTCATTAGGATTTTTTCCAGGTTTAAGGATCATGAGTACTTCTGCTACCTTCCATTGACTTGGGATATGTTTAAGTCTTAATGCAGTATTTATCATATGTAATAGCTTGATAAGAGCTTTTTGTGGCAATTCTTTAAGAATGTGTCCGGTGATTAAATCATATCCTGGCGCTTTTTTTGTATTTATATTCTGGTGGATTTCACGTTTTAATTCTTTGAGCGTTACACGCCTAAGATCTTTGCCTTCCCTTTTCTTCCCATGTTTAATGTCCTCTTCAGAAGTTTGTCCAGATAAAGGTTGAAAAATCTCTTCTAGATAGTTGGCAAATAGATCTGCTTTATCCTTATCACTCCTTGCCCATGATCCATCTCCTTTTTTTATTGGTGGAATTTGATTTATAGGTCTTTTGATACTGCTTGTTGCTTTCCATAAAGAGTAATCAGTATCTTTGTCTGCTGTTAGTCCTTTCATATAGATAGTAAATGATTTGTTTTTGATACTACTGATCAAATTCTTTAACTTATTACAGATTTGATTTAATCGCTTTTTATCTTCTGGTGCCCGTGACCTCTGCCACTTTTTACGCAGTTTTCGTTTTTCACTAATTAACTCCCTCACTTCCATTGGATAGGAGATATCATTCACATTTTTCCTACTTTTTTCTGGAGTATGGTTCCATGCTGCTTGTTGAATATTAGTAACAAAGAGATCTATCTCTGCTTCCAGTTGTTGCGGAGTTTTTAAGGGAACATTAAGTTCAATAGTGCTCTGTAATTCTTTTTTGAACCCTTCCCAATTTGTTTTTTTATTAGTTAGTCTTGGGGGGTTATCCTTTGTTATGATATTATCACTTACTGTTAATATAATTGGGGAGTGATCCGAAAAGATATCATAATCCTCATTTACGTGCACATAATTGTTAGATATACCCTTCGTTATGAAAAAATCAATTAAATCTGGTGCTTTATTTACATCTGTCGGCCAATATGTAGGTTTTCCAGTTGAATGGAATTGGCACTTTGTTTTAATCGCTGCCCTAAATAGCTCCCTACCTTTGGTAGTGGTTATTCTTGATCCCCAGTGACAATGTTTGGCGTTGTAATCCCCTCCAATAATAAAGTTATTACCTAGAGTCTTAAAGAGATTAATATAATCCTTTTCTTTTAGGTTATACCTTGGGGGACAGTATATTGCAGAGACATTAAAAGGCTTGGTTTTAACTTGAATAGTGACAGTTATCACTTGCATTTCATCTATTTCTATTTTACTTTCTTCATAGTGTTTAATGCAGTTTTTAATTATTACTGCGGAGCCTCCTCTTGCTTTATCAGATGGATGGTCTGAGCGGTAGATATCATATCCCCTAATTCTAACATATGATAGTTTAGCCAAATGCGTTTCGGATATTAAACATATATCTATTTTCTTGCTTTTCAGGAACAGTTCCAAATCCTGAATACGCTGTTGTAATCCGTTTGCATTCCATGATAATATTCTGTATGTGTGCGCCATTTTATTTACTTCTGTTAAGACTAGTTTCAAGCTTTCTTAATCTATCATAGATCAGTTTGTTGGTATATTTCTGCTCGTCCAGTATTTCTAGGATGCGTATTATTGCTTTATCAACGGTTGGAATTTCAGCTTTACCATTACATGTTGCTGCTGCGTAGTTGTTCTGTTCTCTGTTAGGTTCATCCACTACTACTTCACTTTCTTCTAGGACCATACCTAAGTTACAATTCCCTCGAGTCCTATGAATCTGTCTTTGATTTTTCATGACTTCATTCCTCCTCTTTTGCAGCTCCTTAGCTACTTCACATCCACGATAGTTTGCTGGATGTTGTCCTCCACAATTAACACATCTTGGTGGTGCGTTTTTGCTTATTTTACAATCTTTAGTGTGGTGTTTTCCTGTACATTTCACACAACGTGGTTCTCTTTGGCAATACGCCTGGGTATGGTTAAAGCCTTGGCATTTCTTACATTGTGGTATCAAATTAGTATTCTTTCTCAAGGGTTCAATTTTGACAACCACATTCAAAATTGTCTTAATATTATATATCTCTGTAATATTCTCCTTATTATCAAAGGTAAGCATAAATAGTGGCAATCCTTGTCTAACTACTTCCTGCTCTCCATTCCTATTTGTGTACCTTTCTTTCTTAAGAATATTTACAGCATCTTTAATTTTAAAGCCTCTTTCCTTTAACTCTTCTATTATATCTTCCTTTGGGCATGAAGCATGCAATCCTCTTGCCATAACTCTAATTGGTCTATCATTTTTGTTTTCATAAGTTTGCCAATTGACTTTTTCTGTGTTTAATTTCTTGACCAAAGCCCTATAGCTATCAGAATTCATAGTATTGATCTTCCATACATTATTATTTAATGATGTAACTTTATATTCTTTTCCTAACACAGGTTTTAATAATGCCTGAAGTTTTAGATAATCTGCTATATCATATATGTTAATAGGAGGAGGCTGGTGTTCCTTATAGGGAACTTTTTTTTCCTCCTTCATGTTATTTGTTTTGCTTATAATGCTTCTGGTTTCTGACTTTTTATTTCTATCATTCTTTTCGGGTTTTCCTGCTTCTATTACTGGCGATGTTTCAGCTTTTCGTTTTTTATTTTTCCTCTGTAATATCCAATCTGTTTCTCTGACCAGATCTTCCTCATCTGTATTATAATCTATCACATTGCTAGGTCCTGCTTTCTCTATAAGTTCTTTCTCACTAGCTGTTTTCACTCTCGTTTGCTCTACTCTTATAGGATCCTTATTCACATCCAGAGAATTCTGCTTCTCTTTATCCATATTTTTTCTAAGTTCTTGATTTTCGAGTCTAAGGGCTTTTATTTCGTTTTTTAGTTCTTCATTTTGACGCTGGATCTCATTCAGTATCCTCTTTAGTTCCTCTTCTCCTGTATGTAAGTGCATTACTCGTTTTACTGTAGGTGATCGTTGGGTCAATGCACTCTTTCTAAACACATCTCCCTCAAGCAGTTGATGACTCCCCCCAGAATCCATGGAGTCTGCCTCCGAAGAGGATGGATTGTCCAGTTTACCTGAAGTACCACCTGGGGTAATAATTCCAAGATTCGTTTTATCCATTGCTTGGGTTGGTGTTGCGGAATGCTCTTGGCTTCCCCTAGTCTCTTGATAGTTAGTAGCTAATGCTCACATAACTACCCGTCTGACTCACTGGGTACTGAGCCCCCCCGCCACGACAATGCGACATTCCCCGGGGGGGACTACTGCTAGTGAGTAACAGAATCCGAGAACTTGCATCGAATGCAAGAGATTTCGATTACTCAATACTACTACTAGTGAGTGACAGTATCCGAGAACTTGCATTCGAATGCATGAGATTTCGATTAGCGAATACTACTACTAGTGAGTGATAGTATCCGAGAACTTGCATTCGATGCATGAGATTTCGATTAGCGAATACTACTACTAGTGAGTGACAGTATCCGAGAACTTGCATTCGAATGCATGAAATTTCGATTAGCGAATACTACTACTAGTGAGTGACAGTATCCGAGAACTTGCATTCGAATGCATGAAATTTCGATTAGCGAATACTACTACTAGTGAGTGACAGTATCCGAGAACTTGCATTCGAATGCATGAAATTTCGATTAGCGAATACTACTACTAGTGAGTGACAGTATCCAAGAACTTGCATTCGAATGCATGAAATTTCGATTAGCGAATACTACTATTAGTGAGTGACAGTATCCGAGAACTTGCATTCGAATGCATGGGATTTCGATTAGCGTATACTACTACTAGTGAGTGACAGTATCCGAGAACTTGCATTCGAATGCATGAAATTGCGATTAGCGAACACTACTACTAGTGAGTGACAGTATCCGAATTATTGCATTCGAATGCAAGAGATTTCGATTAGCGAATACTACTACCAGTGAGTGACAGTATCCGAGGACTTGCATTCGAATGCAAGAGATTTCGATTAGCGAATACTACTGCTAGTGAGTAACAGAATCCGAGAACTTGCATCGAATGCAAGAGATTTCGATTACTCAATACTACTACTAGTGAGTGACAGTATCCGAGAACTTGCATTCGAATGCATGAGATTTCGATTAGCGAATACTACTACTAGTGAGTGATAGTATTTGAGAACTTGCATTCGAGTGCACGAGATTTCGATTAGCGAATACTACTACTAGTGAGTGAGAGTATCCGAGAACTTGCATTCGAAAGCATGAGACTTCGATTAGCGAATACTAATACTAGTGAGTGACAGTTTCCGAGAACTCGCATTCCAATGCAAGAGATTTCGATTAGCGAAAACTACTACTAGTGAGTGACAGTATCCGAGAACTTGCATTCGAATGCAAGAGATTTCGATTAGCAAATACTACTACTAGTGAGTGACAGTTTCCGAGAACTTGCATTCGAATGCAAGAGATTTCGATTAGCGAATACTACTACTAGTGAGTGACAGTATCCGAGAACTTGCATTCGAATGCAAGAGATTTCGATTAGCAAATACTACTACTAGTGAATGACAGTTTCCGAGAACTTGCATTCGAATGCAAGAGATTTCGATTAGCGAATACTACTACTAGTGAGTGACAGTATCCGAATTATTGCATTCGAATGTATGAAATTTCGATTAGCGAATACTACTACTAGTGAGTGACAGTATCCGAATTATTGCATTCGAATGCATGAGATTTCGATTAGCGAATACTACTAGTATTGAGTGACAGTATCCGAGAACTTGCATTCGAATGCATGAGATTTCGATTAGCGAATACTACTACTAGTGAGTGACAGTATCCGAGAACTTGCATTCGCATGCATGAGATTTCGGTTAGCGAATACTACTACTAGTGAGTGACAGTATCCGAGAACTAGCATTCGAATGCATGAGATTTCGGTTAGCGAATACTACTACTAGTGAGTGACAGTATCCGAATTATTGCATTCGAATGCAAGAGATTTCGATTAGCAAATACTACTACTAGTGAGTGACAGTATCCGAGAACTTGCATTCGAATGCAAGAGATTTCGATTACTCAGTACTACTACTAGTGAGTGACAGTATCCGAGAACTTGCATTCGAATGCATGAGATTTGGATTAGCGAATACTACTACTAGTGAGTGATAGTATCCGAGAACTTGCGTTCGAATGCATGAGATTTCGATTAGCGAATACTACTACTAGTGAGTGACAGTATCCGAGAACTTGCATTCGAATGCAAGAGATTTCGATTACTCAATACTACTGCTAGTGAGTGACAGTATCCGAGAACTTGCATTCGAATGCATGAGATTTCGATTAGCGAATACTACTACTAGTGAGTGACAGTAACCGAATTATTGCATTCGAATGCAAGAGATTTCGATTAGCGAATACTTCTACTAGTGAGTGACAGTATCCGAGAACTTGCATTCGAATGCAAGAGATTTCGATTAGCGAATACTACTACTAGTGAGTGACAGTATCCGAGAACTTGCATTCGAATGCAAGAGATTTGCATTAGCGAATACTACTACTAGTGAGTGACAGTATCCGAGAACTTGCATTCGAATGCAAGAGATTTCGATAAGCGAATACTACTACTAGTGAGTGACAGTATCCGAATTATTGCATTCGAATGCAAGAGATTTCGATTAGCGAATACTACTACTAGTGAGTGACAGTATCCGAGAACTTGCATTCGAATGCAAGAGATTTCGATTACTCAATACTACTACTAGTGAGTGACAGTATCCGAGAACTTGCATTCGAATGCATGAGATTTCGATTAGCGAATACTACTACTAGTGAGTGATAGACTCCGAGAACTTGCGTTAAAATGCATGAGATTTCGATTAGCGAATACTACTACTAGTGAGTGACAGTATCCGAGAACTTGCATTCGAATGCAAGAGATTTCGATTACTCAATACTACTGCTAGTGAGTGACAGTATCCGAGAACCTGCATTCCGAATGCATGAGATTTCGATTAGCGAATACTACTACTAGTGAGTGACAGTATCCGAGAACTTGCATTCGAATGCATGAGATTTCGATTAGCGAATACTACTACTAGTGAGTGACAGTATCCGAATTATTGCATTTGAATGCAAGAGATTTCGATTAGCGAATACTACTACTAGTGAGTGACAGTATCCGAGAACTTGCATTCGAATGCAAGAGATTTCGATTAGAGAATACTACTACTAGTGAGTGACAGTATCCGAGAACTTGCATTCGAATGCAAGAGATTTCGATTAGCGAATACTACTACTAGTGAGTGACAGTATCCGAGAACTTGCATTCGAATGCAAGAGATTTCCATAAGCGAATACTACTACTAGTGAGTGACAGTATCCGAGAACTTGCATTCGAATGCAAGAGATTTCGATTACTCAATACTACTACTAGTGAGTGCCAGTATCCGAGAACTTGCATTCGAATGCATGAGATTTCGATTAGCGAATACTACTACCAGTGAGTGACAGTATCCGAATTATTGCATTCGAATGCAAGAGATTTCGATTAGCGAATACTACTACTAGTGAGTGACAGTATCCGAGAACTTGCATTCGAATGCAAGAGATTTCGATTAGCGAATACTACTGCTAGTGAGTAACAGAATCCGAGAACTTGCATTCGAATGCAAGAGATTTCGATTAGCCAATACTACTACTAGTGAGTGACAGTATCCGAGAACTTGCATTCGAATGCAAGAGATTTCGATTAGCGAATACTACTACAAATGAGTGAAAGTATCTGAGAACTTGCATCGAATGCAAGAGATTTCGATTAGCGAATACTACTACTAGTGAGTGAGAGTATCCGAGAACTTGCATTCGAACGCATGAGACTTCGATTAGCGAATACTACTACTAGTGAGTGACAGTTTCCGAGAACTTGCATTATAATGCAAGAGATTTCGATTAGCAAATACTACTACTAGTGAGTGATAGTTTCCGAGAACTTGCATTCGAATGCAAGAGATTTCGATTAGCGAATACTACTACTAGTGAGTGACAGTTTCCGAGAACTCGCATTCGAATGCAAGAGTCTCGATTAGCGAAAACTACTACTAGTGAGTGACAGTATCCGAGAACTTGCATTCGAATGCAAGAGATTTCGATTAGCAAATACTACTACTAGTGAGTGACAGTTGCCGAGAACTTGCATTCGAATGCAAGAGATTTCGATTAGCGAATACTACTACTAGTGAGTGACAGTGTCCGAGAACTTGCATTCGAATGCAAGAGATTTCGATTAGCAAATACTACTACTAGTGAGTGACAGTTTCCGAGAACTTGCATTCGAATGCAAGAGATTTCGATTAGCGAATACTACTACTAGTGAGTGACAGTATCCGAGAACTTGCATTGGAATGCAAAAGATTTCGATAAGCGAATACTACTACTAGTGAGTGACAGTATCCGAATTATTGCATTCGAATGCATGAAATTTCGATTAGCGAATACTACTACTAGTGAGTGACAGTATCCGAATTATTGCATTCGAATGCAAGAAATTTCGATTAGCGAATACTACTACTAGTGAGTGACAGTATCCGAGAACTTGCATTCGAATGCATGAGATTTCGATTAGCGAATACTACTACCATTGAGTGACAGTATCCGAGAACTTACATTCGAATGTATGAGATTTCGATTAGCGAATAGTACGACTAGTGAGTGACAGTATCCGAGAACTAGCATTCGAATGCATGAGATTTCGGTTAGCGAATACTACTAATAGTGAGTGACAGTATCCGAATTATTGCATTCGAATGCAAGAGATTTCGATTAGCGAATACTACTACTAGTGAGTCACAGTTTCCGATAACTTGCATTCGAATGCAAGAGATTTCGATTAGCGAATACTACTACTAGTGATTGACAGTATCCGAATTATTGCATTCGAATGCATGAGATTTCGAGTAGCGAATACTACTACTAGTGAGTGACAGTATCCGATTTATTGCATTCGAATGCATGAAATTTCGATTAGCGAATACTACTACTAGTGAGTGACAGTATCCGAATTATTGCATTCGAATGCAAGAAATTTCGATTAGCGAATACTACTACTAGTGAGTGACAGCATCAGAGAACTTGCATTCGAATGCATGAGATTTCGATTAGCGAATACTACTACCATTGAGTGACAGTATCCGAGAACTTACATTCGAATGTATGAGATTTCGATTAGCGAATACTACGACTAGTGAGTGACAGTATCCGAGAACTAGCATTCGAATGCATGAGATTTCGGTTAGCGAATACTACTAATAGTGAGTGACAGTATCCGAATTATTGCATTCGAATGCAAGAGATTTCGATTAGCGAATACTACTACTAGTGAGTGACAGTATCCGAGAACTTGCATTCGAATGCAAGAGATTTCGATTACTCAGTACTACTACTAGTGAGTGACAGTATCCGAGAACTTGCATTCGAATGCATGAGATTTGGATTAGCGAATACTACTACTAGTGAGTGATAGTATCCGAGTACTTGCGTTCGAATGCATGAGATTTCGATTAGCGAATACTACTACTAGTGAGTGACAGTATCCGAGAACTTGCATTCGAAAGCAAGAGATTTCGATTACTCAATACTACTGCTAGTGAGTGACAGTATCCGAGAACTTGCATTCGAATGCATGAGATTTCGATTAGCGAATACTACTACTAGTGAGTGACAGTAACCGAATTATTGCATTCGAATGCAAGAGATTTCGATTAGCGAATACTACTACTAGTGAGTGACAGTATCCGAGAACTTGCATTCGAATGCAAGAGATTTGCATTAGCGAATACTACTACTAGTGAGTGACAGTATCCGAGAACTTGCATTCGAATGCAAGAGATTTCGATAAGCGAATACTACTACTAGTGAGTGACAGTATCCGAGAACTTGCATTCGAATGCCAGAGATTTCGATTACTCAATACTACTACTAGTGAGTGACAGTATCCGAGAACTTGCATTCGAATGCATGAGATTTCGATTAGCGAATACTACTACTAGTGAGTGACAGTATCCGAGAACTTGCATTCGATGCATGAGATTTCGATTAGCGAATACTACTACTAGTGAGTGACAGTATCCGAGAACTTGCATTCGAATGCATGAAATTTCGATTAGCGAATACTACTACTAGTGAGTGACAGTATCCGAGAACTTGCATTCGAATGCATGAAATTTCGATTAGCGAATACTACTACTAGTGAGTGACAGTATCCAAGAACTTGCATTCGAATGCATGAAATTTCGATTAGCGAATACTACTACTAGTGAGTGACAGTATTCGAGAACTTGCATTCGAATGCATGAAATTTCGATTAACGAATACTACTACTAGTGAGTGACAGTATCCGAATTATTGCATTCAAATGCAAGAGATTTCGATTAGCGAATACTACTACTAGTGAGTGACAGTATCCGAGAACTTGCATTCGAATGCAAGAGATTTCGATTAGCGAATACTACTACTATTGAGTGACAGTATCCGAGAACATGCATTCGAATGCAAGAGATTTCGATTAGCCAATACTACTACTAGTGAGTGACAGTATCCGAGAACTTGCATTCGAATGCAAGAGATTTCGATTAGCGAATACTACTACTAGTGAGTGACAGTATCCGAGAACTTGCATTCGAATGCAAGAGATTTCGATTAGCGAATACTACTGCTAGTGAGTAACAGAATCCGAGAACTTGCATTCGAATGCAAGAGATTTCGATTAGCCAATACTGCTACTAGTGAGTGACAGTATCCGAGAACTTGCATTCGAATGCAAGAGATTTCGATTATCGAATACTACTACAAGTGAGTGAAAGTATCTGAGAACTTGCATCGAATGCAAGAGATTTCGATTAGCGAATACTACTACTAGTGAGTGAGAGTATCCGAGAACTTGCATTCGAAAGCATGAGACTTCGATTAGCGAATACTACTACTAGTGAGTGACAGTTTCCGAGAACTTGCATTATAATGCAAGAGATTTCGATTAGCAAATACTACTACTAGTGAGTGATAGTTTCCGAGAACTTGCATTCGAATGCAAGAGATTTCGATTAGCGAATACTACTACTAGTGAGTGACAGTTTCCGAGAACTCGCATTCGAATGCAAGAGTTTCGATTAGCGAAAACTACTACTAGTGAGTGACAGTATCCGAGAACTTGCATTCGAATGCAAGAGATTTCGATTAGCAAATACTACTACTAGTGAGTGACAGTTTCCGAGAACTTGCATTCGAATGCAAGAGATTTCGATTAGCGAATACTACTACTAGTGAGTGACAGAGTCCGAGAACTTGCATTCGAATGCAAGAGATTTCGATTAGCAAATACTACTACTAGTGAGTGACAGTTTCCGAGAACTTGCATTCGAATGCAAGAGATTTCGATTAGCGAATACTACTACTAATGAGTGACAGTATCCGAGAACTTGCATTGGAATGCAAAAGATTTCGATAAGCGAGTACTACTACTAGTGAGTGACAGTATCCGAATTATTGCATTCGAATGCATGAAATTTCGATTAGCGAATACTACTACTAGTGAGTGACAGTATCCGAATTATTGCATTCGAATGCAAGAAATTTCGATTAGCGAATACTACTACTAGTGAGTGACAGTATCCGAGAACTTGCAATCGAATGCAAGAGATTTCGATTAGCAAATACTACTACTAGTGAGTCACAGTTTCCGATAACTTGCATTCGAATGCAAGAGATTTCGATTAGCGAATACTACTACTAGTGATTGACAGTATCCGAATTATTGCATTCGAATGCATGAGATTTCGAGTAGCGAATACTACTACTAGTGAGTGACAGTATCCGATTTATTGCATTCGAATGCATGAAATTTCGATTAGCGAATACTACTACTAGTGAGTGACAGTATCCGAATTATTGCATTCGAATGCAAGAAATTTCGATTAGCGAATACTACTACTAGTGAGTGACAGCATCAGAGAACTTGCATTCGAATGCATGAGATTTCGATTAGCGAATACTACTACTATTGAGTGACAGTATCCGAGAGCTTACATTCGAATGTATGAGATTTCGATTAGCGAATACTACGACTAGTGAATGACAGTATCCGAGAACTAGCATTCGAATGCATGAGATTTCGGTTAGCGAATACTACTACTAGTGAGTGACAGTATCCGAATTATTGCATTCGAAAGCAAGAGATTTCGATTAGCGAATACTACTACTAGTGAGTGACAGTATCCGAGAACTTGCATTCGAATGCAAGAGATTTCGATTACTCAGTACTACTACTAGTGAGTGACAGTATCCGAGAACTTGCATTCGAATGCATGAGATTTGGATTAGCGAATACTACTACTAGTGAGTGATAGTATCCGAGAACTTGCGTTCGAATGCATGAGATTTCGATTAGCGAATACTACTACTAGTGAGTGACAGTATCCGAGAACTTGCATTCGAATGCAAGAGATTTCGATTACTCAATACTACTGCTAGTGAGTGACAGTATCCGAGAACTTGCATTCGAATGCATGAGATTTCGATTAGCGAATACTACTACTAGTGAGTGACAGTAACCGAATTATTGCATTCGAATGCAAGAGATTTCGATTAGCGAATACTACTACTAGTGAGTGACAGTATCCGAGAACTTGCATTCGAATGCAAGAGATTTCGATTAGCGAATACTACTACTAGTGAGTGACAGTATCCGAGAACTTGCATTCGAATGCAAGAGATTTGCATTAGCGAATACTACTACTAGTGAGTGACAGTATCCGAGAACTTGCATTCGAATGCATGAGATTTCGATTAGCGAATACTACTACTAGTGAGTGACAGTATCCGAGAACTTGCATTCGATGCATGAGATTTCGATTAGCGAATACTACTACTAGTGAGTGACAGTATCCGAGAACTTGCATTCGAATGCATGAAATTTCGATTAGCGAATACTACTACTAGTGAGTGACAGTATCCGAGAACATGCATTCGAATGCATGAAATTTCGATTAGCGAATACTACTACTAGTGAGTGACAGTATCCAAGAACTTGTTTTCGAATGCATGAAATTTCGATTAGCGAATACTACTACTAGTGAGTGACAGTATTCGAGAACTTGCATTCGAATGCATGAAATTTCGATTAACGAATACTACTACTAGTGAGTGACAGTATCCGAATTATTGCATTCGAATGCAAGAGATTTCGATTAGCGAATACTACTACTAGTGAGTGACAGTATCCGAGAACTTGCATTCGAATGCAAGAGATTTCGATTAGCGAATACTACTACTATTGAGTGACAGTATCCGAGAACATGCATTCGAATGCAAGAGATTTCGATTAGCCAATACTACTACTAGTGAGTGACAGTATCCGAGAACTTGCATTCGAATGCAAGAGATTTCGATTAGCGAATACTACTACTAGTGAGTGACAGTATGCGAGAACTTGCATTCGAATGCAAGAGATTTCGATTACCGAATACTACTACTAGTGAGTGAGAGTATCCGAGAACTTGCATTCGAAAGCATGAGACTTCGATTAGCGAATACTACTACTAGTGAGTGACAGTTTCCGAGAACTTGCATTATAATGCAAGAGATTTCGATTAGCAAATACTACTACTAGCGACTGACAGATTCCGAGAACTTGCATTCGAATGCAAGAGATTTCGATTAGCGAATACTACTACTACTGAGTGACAGTTTCCGAGAACTCGCATTCGAATGCAAGAGATTTCGATTAGCGAATACTACTACTAGTGAGTGACTGTATCCGAGAGCTTGCATTCAAATGCAAGAGATTTCGATTAGCAAATACTACTACTAGTGAGTGACAGTTTCCGAGAACTTGCATTCGAATGCAAGAGATTTCGATTAGCAAATACTACTACTAGTGAGTGACAGTTTCCGAGAACTTGCATTCGAATGCAAGAGATTTCGATTAGCGAATATTACTACTAGTGAGTGGCAGTATCCGAATTATTGCATTCGAATGCAAGAGATTTCGATTAGAGAATACTACTACTAGTGATTGACAGTATCCGAATTATTGCATTCGAATGCATGTGATTTCGATTAGCGAATACTACTACTAGTGAGTGACAGTGTCCGAATTATTGCATTCGAATGCATGAAATTTCGATTAACGAATACTACTACTAGTGAGTGACAGTATCCGAATTATTGCATTCGAATGCCAGAAATTTCGATTAGCGAATACTACTACTAGTGAGTGACAGTATCAGAGAACTTGCATTCGAATGCATGAGATTTCGATTAGCGAATACTACTACTATTGAGTGACAGTATCCGAGAACTTGCATTCGAATGCATGAGATTTCGATTAGCGAATACTACTACTAGTGAGTGACAGTATCCGAGAACTTGCATTCGAAGGCATGAGATTTCGGTTAGCGAATACTACTACTAGTGAGTGACAGTATCCGAATTATTGCATTCGAATGCAAGAGATTTCGATTAGCGAATACTACTACTAGTGAGTGACAGTATCCGAGAACTTGCATTCGAATGCAAGAGATTTCGATTACTCAATACTACTACTAGTGAGTGACAGTATCCGAGAACTTGCATTCGAATGCATGAGATTTGGATTAGTGAATACTACTACTAGTGAGTGATAGTATCCGAGAACTTGCGTTCGAATGCATGAGATTTCGATTAGCGAATACTACTACTAGTGAGTGACAGTATCCGAGAACTTGCATTCGAATGCAAGAGATTTCGATTACTCAATACTACTGCTAAAGAGTGACAGTATCCGAGAACTTGCATTCGAATGCATGAGATTTCGATTAGCGAATACTACTACTAGTGAGTGACAGTATCCGAGAACTTGCATTCGAATGCATGAGATTTCGATTAGCGAATACTACTACTAGTGAGTGACAGTATCCGAATTATTGCATTCGAATGCAAGAGATTTCGATTAGCGAATACTACTACTAGTGAGTGAGAGTATCCGAGAACTTGCATTCGAATGCAAGAGATTTCGATTAGCGAATACTACTACTAGTGAGTGACAGTATCCGAGAACTTGCATTCGAATGCAAGAGATTTGCATTAGCGAATACTACTACTAGTGAGTGACAGTATCCGAGAACTTGCATTCGAATGCAAGAGATTTCGATAAGCGAATACTACTACTAGTGAGTGACAGTATCCGAGAACTTGCATTCGAATGCAAGAGATTTCGATTACTCAATACTACTACTAGTGAGTGACAGTATCCGAGAACTTGCATTCGAATGCATGAAATTTCGATTAGCGAATACTACTACTAGTGAGTGACAGTATCCGAGAACTTGCATTCGAATGCATGAAATTTCGATTAGCGAATACTACTACAAGTGAGTGACAGTATCCAAGAACTTGCATTCGAATGCATGAAATTTCGATTAGCGAATACTACTACTAGTGAGTGACAGTATCCGAGAACTTTCATTCGAATGCATGGGATTTCGATTAGCGTATACTACTACTAGTGAGTGACAGTATCCGAGAACTTGCATTCGAATGCATGAAATTGCGATTAGCGAATACTACTACTAGTGAGTGACAGTATCCGAATTATTGCATTCGAATGCAAGAGATTTCGATTAGCGAATACTACTACTAGTGAGTGACAGTATCCGAGAACTTGCATTCGAATGCAAGAGATTTCGATTAGCGAATACTACTGCTAGTGAGTAACAGAATCCGAGAACTTGCATTCGAATGCAAGAGATTTCGATTAGCCAATACTACTACTAGTGAGCGACAGTATCCGAGAACTTGCATTCGAATGCAAGAGATTTCGATTAGCGAATACTACTACTAGTGAGTGACAGTATCTGAGAACTTGCATCGAATGCAAGAGATTTCGATTACTTAATACTACTACTAGTGAGTGACAGTATCCGAGAACTTGCATTCGAATGCATGAGATTTCGATTAGCGAATACTACTACTAGTGAGTGATAGTATTTGAGAACTTGCATTCGAGTGCATGAGATTTCAATTAGCGAATGCTACTACTAGTGAGTGAGAGTATCCGAGAACTTGCATTCGAAAGCATGAGACTTTGATTAGCGAATACTACTACTAGTGAGTGACAGTTTCCGAGAACTTGCATTATAATGCAAGAGATTTCGATTAGCAAATACTACTACTAGTGAGTGACAGTTTCCGAGAACTTGCATTCGAATACAAGAGACTTCAATTAGCGAATACTACTACTAGTGAGTGACAGTTTCCGAGAACTCGCATTCGAATGCAAGAGATTTCGATTACGAAAACTACTACTAGTGAGTGACAGTATCCGAGAACTTGCATTCGAATGCAAGAGATTTCGATTAGCAAATACTACTACTAGTGAGTGACAGTTTCCGAGAACTTGCATTCGAATGCAAGAGATTTCGATTAGCGAATACTACTACTAGTGAGTGACAGTATCCGAGAACTTGCATTCGAATGCAAGAGATTTCGATTAGCAAATACTACTACTAGTGAGTGACAGTTTCCGAGAAATTGCATTCGAATGCAAGAGATTTCGATTAGCGAATACTACTACTAGTGAGTGACAGTATCCGAGAACTTGCATTCAAATGCAAGAGATTTCGATAAGCGAATACTACCACTAGTGAGTGACAGTATCCGAATTATTGCATTCGAATGTATGAAATTTCGATTAGCGAATACTACTACTAGTGAGTGACAGTATCCGAATTATTGCATTCGAATGCATGAGATTTCGATTAGCGAATACTACTAGTATTGAGTGACAGTATCCGAGAACTTGCATTCGAATGCATGAGATTTCGAATAGCGAATACTACTACTAGTGAGTGACAGTATCCGAAATATTGCACTCGAATGCAAGAGATTTCGATTAGCGAATACTACTACTAGTGAGTGACAGTATCCGAGAACTTGCATTCGAATGCAAGAGATTTCGATTACTCAATACTACTACTAGTGAGTGACAGTATCCGAGAACTTGCATTCGAATGCATGAGATTTCGATTAGCGAATACTACTACTAGTGAGTGATAGTCTCCGAGAACTTGCTTTCGAATGCATGAGATTTCGATTAGCGAATACTACTACTAGTGAGTGACAGTATCCGAGAACTTGCATTCGAATGCAAGAGATTTCGATTACTCAATACCACTGCTAGTGAGTGACAGTATCCGAGAACCTGCATTCCGAATGCATGAGATTTCGATTAGTGAATACTACTACTAGTGAGTGACAGTATCCGAGAACTTGCATTCGAATGCATGAGATTTCGATTAGCGAATACTACTACTAGTGAGTGACAGTATCCGAATTATTGCATTCGAATGCAAGAGATTTCGATTAGCGAATACTACTACTAGTGAGTGACAGTATCCGAGAACTTGCATTCGAATGCAAGAGATTTCGATTAGCAAATACTACTACTAGTGAGTGACAGTATCCGAGAACTTGCATTCGAATGCAAGAGATTTCGATTAGCGAATACTACTACTAGTGAGTGACAGTATCCGAGAACTTGCATTCGAATGCAAGAGATTTCGATAAGCGAATACTACTACTAGTGAGTGACAGTATCCGAGAACTTGCATTCCAATGCAAGAGATTTCGATTACTCAATACTACTACTAGTGAGTGCCAGTATCCGAGAACTTGCATTCGAAGGCATGAGATTTCGATTAGCGAATACTACTACTAGTGAGTGACAGTGTCCGAGAACTTGCATTCGATGCATGAGAGTTCGATTAGCTAATACTACTACTAGTGAGTGACAGTATCCGAGAACTTGCATTCGAATGCATGAAATTTCGATTAGCGAATACTACTACTAGTGAGTGACAGTATCCGAGAACTTGCATTCGAATGCATGAAATTTCGATTAGCGAATACTACTACTAGTGAGTGACAGTATCCAAGAACTTGCATTCGAATGCATGAAATTTCGATTAGCGAATACTAATACTAGTGGGTGACAGTATCCGAGAACTTGCATTCGAATTCATTGGATTTCGATTAGCGAATACTACTACTAGTGAATGACAGTATCCTAGAACTTGCATTCGAATGCATGAAATTGCGATTAGATAATACTACTACTGGTGAGTGACAGTATCCGAATTATTGCATTCGAATGCAAGAGATTTCGATTAGCAAATACTACTACTAGTGAGTGACAGTATCCGAGAACTTGCATTCGAATGCAAGAGATTTCGATTAGCGAATACTACTGCTAGTGAGTAACAGAATCCAAGAACTTGCATTCGAATGCAAGAGATTTCGATTAGCCAATACTACTACTAGTGAGTGACAGTATCCGAGAACTTGCACTCGAATGCAAGAGATTTCGATTAGCGAATACTACTACTAGTGAGTGAAAGTATCTGAGAACTTGCATCGAATGCAAGAGATTTCGATTAGCGAATACTACTACTTGTGAGTGAGAGTATCCGAGAACTTGCATTCGAAAGCATGAGACTTCGATTAGCGAATACTACTACTAGTGAGTGACAGTTTCCGAGAACTTGCATTATAATGCAAGAGATTTCGATTAGCAAATACTACTACTAGTGAGTGATAGTTTCCGAGAACTTGCATTCGAATACAAGAGATTTCGATTAGCGAATACTACTACTAGTGAGTGACAGTTTCCGAGAACTCGCATTCGAATGCAAGAGCTTCGATTAGCAAAAACTACTACTAGTGAGTGACAGTATCCGAGAACTTGCATTCGAATGCAAGAGATTTCGATTAGCAAATACTACTACTAGTGAGTGACAGTTTCCGAGAACTTGCATTCGAATGCAAGAGATTTCGATTAGCGAATACTACTACTAGTGAGTGACAGTGTCCGAGAACTTGCATTCGAATGCAAGAGATTTCGATTAGCAAATACTACTACTAGTTAGTGACAGTTTTCGAGAACTTGCATTCGAATTCAAGAGATTTCGATTAGCGAATACTACTACTAGTGAGTGACAGTATCCGAGAACTTGCATTGGAATGCAAAAGATTTCGATAAGCGAATACTACTACCAGTGAGTGACAGTATCCGAATTATTGCATTCGAATGCATGAAATTTCGATTAGCGAATACTACTACTAGTGAGTGACAGTATCCGAATTATTGCATTCGAATGCAAGAAATGTCGATTAGCGAATACTACTGCTAGTGAGTGACAGTATCCGAGAACTTGCAATCGAATGCAAGAGATTTCGATTAGCAAATACTACTACTAGTGAGTCACAGTTTCCGATAACTTGCATTCGAATGCAAGAGATTTCGATTAGCGAATACCACTACTAGTGATTGACAGTATCCGAATTATTGCATTCGAATGCATGAAATTTCGATTAGCGAATACTACTACTAGTGAGTGACAGTATCCGAATTATTGCATTCGAATGCAAGAAATTTCGATTAGCGAATACTACTACTAGTGAGTGACAGCATCAGAGAACTTGCATTCGAATGCATGAGATTTCGATTAGCGAATACTACTACTATTGAGTGACAGTATCCGAGAACTTACATTCGAATGCATGAGATTTCGATTAGCGAATACTACGACTAGTGAGTGACAGTATCCGAGAACTAGCATTCGAATGCATGAGATTTCGGTTAGCGAATACTACTACTAGTGAGTGACAGTATCCGAATTATTGCATTCGAATGCAAGAGATTTCGATTAGCAAATACTACTACTAGTGAGTGACAGTATCCGAGAACTTGCATTCGAATGCAAGAGATTTCGATTACTCAGTACTACTACTAGTGAGTGACAGTATCCGAGAACTTGCATTCGAATGCATGAGATTTGGATTAGCGAATACTACTACTAGTGAGTGATAGTATCCCAGAACTTGCGTTCGAATGCATGAGATTTCGATTAGCGAATACTACTACTAGTGAGTGACAGTATCCGAGAACTTGCATTCGAATGCAAGAGATTTCGATTACTCAATACTACTGCTAGTGAGTGACAGTATCCGAGAACTTGCATTCGAATGCAAGAGACTTCGATTAGCGAATACTACTACTAGTGAGTGACAGTATCCGAGAACTTGCATTCGAATGCAAGAGATTTCGATTAGCAAATACTACTACTAGTGAGTGACAGTTTCCGAGAAATTGCATTCGATTGCAAGAGATTTCGATTAGCGAATACTACTACTAGTGAGTGACAGTATCCGAGAACTTGCATTCAAATGCAAGAGATTTCGATAAGCGAATACTACTACTAGTGAGTGACAGTATCCGAATTATTGCATTCGAATGTATGAAATTTCGATTAGCGAATACTACTACTAGTGAGTGACAGTATCCGAATTATTGCATTCGAATGCATGAGATTTCGATTAGCGAATACTACTAGTATTGAGTGACAGTATCCGAGAACTTGCATTCGAATGCATGAGATTTCGATTAGCGAATACTACTACTAGTAAGTGACAGTATCCGAGAACTTGCATTCGCATGCATGAGATTTCGGTTAGCGAATACTACTACTAGTGAGTGACAGTATCCGAAATATTGCACTCGAATGCAAGAGATTTCGATTAGCGAATACTACTACTAGTGAGTGACAGTATCCGAGAACTTGCATTCGAATGCAAGAGATTCCGATTACTCAATACTACTACTAGTGAGTGACAGTATTCGAGAACTTGCATTCGAATGCATGAGATTTCGATTAGCGAATATTACTACTAGTGAGTGATAGTCTCCGAGAACTTGCTTTCGAATGCATGAGATTTCGATTAGCGAATACTACTACTAGTGAGTGACAGTATCCGAGAACTTGCATTCGAATGCAAGAGATTTCGATTACTCAATACCACTGCTAGTGAGTGACAGTATCCGAGAACCTGCATTCCGAATGCATGAGATTTCGATTAGTGAATACTACTACTAGTGAGTGACAGTATCCGAGAACTTGCATTCGAATGCATGAGATTTCGATTAGCGAATACTACTACAAGTGAGTGACAGTATCCGAATTATTGCATTCGAATGCAAGAGATTTCGATTAGCGAATACTAGTACTAGTGAGTGACAGTATCCGAGAACTTGCATTCGAATGCAAGAGATTTCGATTAGCGAATACTACTACTAGTGAGTGACAGTATCCGAGAACTTGCATTCGAATGCAAGAGATTTCGATAAGCGAATACTGCTACTAGTGAGTGACAGTATCCGAGAACTTGCATTCCAATGCAAGAGATTTCGATTACTCAATACTACTACTGGTGAGTGCCAGTATCCGAGAACTTGCATTCGAAGGCATGAGATTTCGATTAGCGAATACTACTACTAGTGAGTGACAGTATCCGAGAACTTGCATTCGATGCATGAGATTTCGATTAGCGAATACTACTACTAGTGAGTGACAGTATCCGAGAACTTGCATTCGAATGCATGAAATTTCGATTAGCGAATACTACTACTAGTGAGTGACAGTATCCGAGAACTTGCATTCGAATGCATGAAATTTCGATTAGCGAATACTACTACTAGTGAGTGACAGTATCCAAGAACTTGCATTCGAATGCATGAAATTTCGATTAGCGAATACTAATACTAGTGGGTGACAGTATCCGAGAACTTGCATTCGAATTCATTGGATTTCGATTAGCGAATACTTCTACTAGTGAACGACAGTATCCTAGAACTTGCATTCGAATGCATGAAATTGCGATTAGCGAATACTACTACTAGTGAGTGACAGTATCCGAATTATTGCATTCGAATGCAAGAGATTTCGATTAGCAAATACTACTACTAGTGAGTGACAGTATCCGAGAACTTGCATTCGAATGCAAGAGATTTCGATTAGCGAATACTACTGCTAGTGAGTAACAGAATCCAAGAACTTGCATTCGAATGCAAGAGATTTCGATTAGCCAATACTACTACTAGTGAGTGACAGTATCCGAGAACTTGCACTCGAATGCAAGAGATTTCGATTAGCGAATACTACTACTAGTGAGTGAAAGTATCTGAGAACTTGCATCGAATGCAAGAGATTTCGATTAGCGAATACTACTACTAGTGAGTGAGAGTATCCGAGAACTTGCATTCGAAAGCATGAGACTTCGATTAGCGAATACTACTACTAGTGAGTGACAGTTTCCGAGAACTTGCATTATAATGCAAGAGATTTCGATTAGCAAATACTACTACTAGTGAGTGATAGTTTCCGAGAACTTGCATTCGAATGCAAGAGATTTCGATTAGCGAATACTACTACTAGTGAGTGACAGTTTCCGAGAACTCGCATTCGAATGCAAGAGTTTCGATTAGCAAAAACTACTACTAGTGAGTGACAGTATCCGAGAACTTGCATTCGAATGCAAGAGATTTCGATTAGCGAATACTACTACTAGTGAGTGACAGTTTCCGAGAACTCGCATTCGAATGCAAGAGTTTCGATTAGCAAAAACTACTACTAGTGAGTGACAGTATCCGAGAACTTGCATTCGAATGCAAGAGATTTCGATTAGCAAATACTACTACTAGTGAGTGACAGTATCCGAGAACTTGCAATGGAATGCAAAAGATTTCGATAAGCGAATACTACTACCAGTGAGTGACAGTATCCGAATTATTGCATTCGAATGCATGAAATTTCGATTAGCGAATACTACTACTAGTGAGTGACAGTATCCGAATTATTGCATTCGAATGCAAGAAATGTCGATTAGCGAATACTACTGCTAGTGAGTGACAGTATCCGAGAACTTGCAATCGAATGCATGAGATTTCGATTAGCAAATACTACTACTAGTGAGTCACAGTTTCCGATAACTTGCATTCGAATGCAAGAGATTTCGATTAGCGAATACCACTACTAGTGATTGACAGTATCCGAATTATTGCATTCGAATACATGAAACTTCGATTAGCGAATACTACTACTAGTGAGTGACAGTATCCGAATTATTGCATTCGAATGCAAAAAATTTCGATTAGCGAATACTACTACTAGTGAGTGACAGCATCAGAGAACTTGCATTCGAATGCATGAGATTTCGATTAGCGAATACTACTACTATTGAGTGACAGTATCCGAGAACTTACATTCGAATGCATGAGATTTCGATTAGCGAATACTACGACTTGTGAGTGACAGTATCCGAGAACTAGCATTCGAATGCATGAGATTTCGTTTAGCGAATACTACTACTAGTGAGTGACAGTATCCGAATTATTGCATTCGAATGCAAGAGATTTCGATTAGAAATACTACTACTAGTGAGTGACAGTATCCGAGAACTTGCATTCGAATGCAAGAGATTTCGATTACTCAGTACTACTACTAGTGAGTGACAGTATCCGAGAACTTGCATTCGAATGCATGAGATTTGGATTAGCGAATACTACTACTAGTGAGTGATAGTATCCGAGAACTTGCGTTCGAATGCATGAGATTTCGATTAGCGAATACTACTACTAGTGAGTGACAGTATCCGATAACTTGCATTCGAATGCAAGAGATTTCGATTACTCAATACTACTGCTAGTGAGTGACAGTATCCGAGAACTTGCATTCGAATGCATGAGATTTCGATTAGCGAATACTACTACTAGTGAGTGACAGTAACCGAATTATTACATTCGAATGCAAGAGATTTCGATTAGCGAATACTTCTACTAGTGAGTGACAGTATCCGAGAACTTGCATTCGAATGCAAGAGATTTCGATTAGCAAATACTACTACTAGTGAGTGACAGTATCCGAGAACTTGCATTCGAATGCAAGAGATTTCGATTAGGGAATACTACTGCTAGTGAGTAACAGAATCCAAGAACTTGCATTCGAATGCAAGAGATTTCGATTAGCCAATACTACTACTAGTGAGTGAAAGTATCCGAGAACTTGCACTCGAATGCAAGAGATTTCGATTAGCGAATACTACTACTAGTGAGTGAAAGTATCTGAGAACTTGCATCGAATGCAAGAGATTTCGATTAGCGAATACTACTACTAGTGAGTGAGAGTATCCGAGAACTTGCATTCGAAAGCATGAGACTTCGATTAGCGAATACTACTACTAGTGAGTGACAGTTTCCGAGAACTTGCATTATAATGCAAGAGATTTCGATTAGCAAATACTACTACTAGTGAGTGATAGTTTCCGAGAACTTGCATTCGAATGCAAGAGATTTCGATTAGCGAATACTACTACTAGTGAGTGACAGTTTCCGAGAACTCGCATTCGAATGCAAGAGTTTCGATTAGCAAAAACTACTACTAGTGAGTGACAGTATCCGAGAACTTGCATTCGAATGCAAGAGATTTCGATTAGCGAATACTACTACTAGTGAGTGACAGTTTCCGAGAACTCGCATTCGAATGCAAGAGTCTCGATTAGCAAAAACTACTACTAGTGAGTGACAGTATCCGAGAACTTGCATTCGAATGCAAGAGATTTCGATTAGCAAATACTACTACTAGTGAGTGACAGTATCCGAGAACTTGCATTGGAATGCAAAAGATTTCGATAAGCGAATACTACTACCAGTGAGTGACAGTATCCGAATTATTGCATTCGAATGCATGAAATTTCGATTAGCGAATACTACTACTAGTGAGTGACAGTATCCGAATTATTGCATTCGAATGCAAGAAATGTCGATTAGCGAATACTACTGCTAGTGAGTGACAGTATCCGAGAACTTGCAATCCAATGCATGAGATTTCGATTAGCAAATACTACTACTAGTGAGTCACAGTTTCCGATAACTTGCATTCGAATGCAAGAGATTTCGATTAGCGAATACCACCACTAGTGATTGACAGTATCCGAATTATTGCATTCGAATGCATGAATTTTCGATTAGCGAATACTACTACTAGTGAGTGACAGTATCCGAATTATTGCATTCGAATGCAAGAAATTTCGATTAGCGAATACTACTACTAGTGAGTGACAGCATCAGAGAACTTGCATTCGAATGCATGAGATTTCGATTAGCGAATACTACTACTATTGAGTGACAGTATCCGAGAACTTACATTCGAATGCATGAGATTTCGATTAGCGAATACTACGACTAGTGAGTGACAGTATCCGAGAACTAGCATTCGAATGCATGAGATTTCGTTTAGCGAATACTACTACTAGTGAGTGACAGTATCCGAATTATTGCATTCGAATGCAAGAGATTTCGATTAGCAAATACTACTACTAGTGAGTGACAGTATCCGAGAACTTGCATTCGAATGCAAGAGATTTCGATTACTCAGTACTACTACTAGTGAGTGACAGTATCCGAGAACTTGCATTCGAATGCATGAGATTTGGATTAGCGAATACTACTACTAGTGAGTGACAGTATCCGAGAACTTGCGTTCGAATGCATGAGATTTCGATTAGCGAATACTACTACTAGTGAGTGACAGTATCCGAGAACTTGCATTCGAATGCAAGAGATTTCGATTACTCAATACTACTGCTAGTGAGTGACAGTATCCGAGAACTTGCATTCGAATGCATGAGATTTCGATTAGCGAATACTACTACTAGTGAGTGACAGTATCCGAGAACTTGCATTCGAATGCAAGAGATTTCGATTACTCAATACTACTGCTAGTGAGTGACAGTATCCGAGAACTTGCATTCGAATGCAAGAGATTTCGATTAGCGAATACTACTACTAGTGAGTGACAGTATCCGAGAACTTGCATTCGAATGCAAGAGATTTGCATTAGCGAATACTACTACTAGTGAGTGACAGTATCCGAGAACTTGCATTCGAATGCAAGAGATTTCGATAAGCGAATACTACTACTAGTGAGTGACAGTATCCGAGAACTTGCATTTGAATGCCAGAGATTTCGATTACTCAATACTACTACTAGTGAGTGACAGTATCCGAGAACTTGCATTCGAATGCATGAGATTTCGATTAGCGAATACTACTACTAGTGAGTGACAGTATCCGAGAACTTGCATTCGATGCATGAGATTTCGATTAGCGAATACTACTACTAGTGAGTGACAGTATCCGAGAACTTGCATTCGAAAGCATGAAATTTCGATTAGCGAATACTACTACTAGTGAGTGACAGTATCCGAGAACTTGCATTCGAATGCATGAAATTTCGATTAGCGAATACTACTACTAGTGAGTGACAGTATCCAAGAACTTGCATTCGAATGCATGAAATTTCGATTAGCGAATACTACTACTAGTGAGTGACAGTATCCGAGAACTTGCATTCGAATGCATGAAATTTCGATTAACGAATACTACTACTAGTGAGTGACAGTATCCGAATTAGTGCATTCGAATGCAAGAGATTTCGATTAGCGAATACTACTACTAGTGAGTGACAGTATCCGAGAACTTGCATTCGAATGCAAGAGATTTCGATTAGCGAATACTACTACTAGTGAGTGACAGTATCCGAGAACTTGCATTCGAATGCAAGAGATTTCGATTAGCCAATACTACTACTACTAGTGAGTGACAGTATCCGAGAACTTGCATTCGAATGCAAGAGATTTCGATTAGCGAATACTACTACTAGTGAGTGACAGTATCCGAGAACTTGCATTCGAATGCGAGAGATTTCGAATACCGAATACTACTACTAGTGAGTGAGAGTATCCGAGAACTTGCATTCGAAAGCATGAGACTTCGATTAGCGAATACTACTACTAGTGAGTGACAGTTTCCGAGAACTTGCATTATAATGCAAGAGATGTCGATTAGCAAATACTACTACTAGTGAGTGACAGATTCCGAGAACTTGCATTCAAATGCAAGAGATTTCGATTAGCGAATACTACTACTAGTGAGTGACAGTTTCCGAGAACTCGCATTCGAATGCAAGAGATTTCGATTAGCGAATACTACTACTAGTGAGTGACTGTATCCGAGAGCTTGCATTCAAATGCAAGAGATTTCGATTAGCAAATACTACTACTAGTGAGTGACAGTTTCCGAGAACTTGCATTCGAATGCAAGAGATTTCGATTAGCGAATACTACTACTAGTGAGTGACAGTATCCGAGAACTTGCATTCGAATGCGAGAGATTTCGATTAGCAAATACTACTACTAATGAGTGACAGTTTCCGAGAACTTGCATTCGAATGCAAGAGATTTCGATTAGCGAATATTACTACTAGAGATTGGCAGTATCCGAATTATTGCATTCGAATGCAAGAGATTTCTATTAGCGAATACTACTACTAGTGATTGACAGTATCCGAATTATTGCATTCGAATGCATGTGATTTCGATTAGCGAATACTACTACTAGTGAGTGACAGTGTCCGAATTATTGCATTCGAATGCATGACATTTCGATTAACGAATACTACTACTAGTTAGTGACAGTATCCGAATTATTGCATTCGAATGCAAGAAATGTCGATTAGCGAATACTACTACTAGTGAGTGACAGTATCAGAGAACTTGCATTCGAATGCATGAGATTTCGATTAGCGAATACTACTACTAGTGAGTGACAGTATCCGAGAACTTGCATTCGAAGGCATGAGATTTCGGTTAGCGAATACTACCACTAGTGAGTGACAGTATCCGAATTATTGCATTCGAATGCAAGAGATTTCGATTAGCGAATACTACTACTAGTGAGTGACAGTATCCGAGAACTTGCATTCGAATGCATGAAATTTCGATTAGCGAATACTACTACTAGTGAGTGACAGTATCCAAGAACTTGCATTCGAATGCATGAAATTTCGATTAGCGAATACTACTACTAGTGAGTGACAGTATCCGAGAACTTGCATTCGAATGCATGAAATTTCGATTAACGAATACTACTACTAGTGAGTGACAGTATCCGAATTAGTGCATTCGAATGCAAGAGATTTCGATTAGCGAATACTACTACTAGTGAGTGACAGTATCCGAGAACTTGCATTCGAATGCAAGAGATTTCGATTAGCGAATACTACTACTAGTGAGTGACAGTATCCGAGAGCTTGCATTCGAATGCAAGAGATTTCGATTAGCCAATACTACTACTAGTGAGTGACAGTATCCGAGAACTTGCATTCGAATGCAAGAGATTTCGATTAGCGAATACTACTACTACAGAGTGACAGTATCCGAGAACTTGCATTCGAATGCAAGAGATTTCGAATACCGAATACTACTACTAGTGAGTGAGAGTATTCGAGAACTTGCATTCGAAAGCATGAGACTTCGATTAGCGAATACTACTACTAGTGAGTGACAGTTTCCGAGAACTTGCATTATAATGCAAGAGATGTCGATTAGCAAATACTACTACTAGTGAGTGACAGATTCCGAGAACTTGCATTCGAATGCAAGAGATTTCGATTAGCGAATACTACTACTAGTGAGTGACAGTATCCGAGAACTTGCATTCGATTGCATGAAATTTCGATTAGCGAATACTACTACTAGTGAGTGACAGTATCCGAGAACTTGCATTCGAATGCATGAAATTTCGATTAGCGAATACTACTACTAGTGAGTGACAGTATCCAAGAACTTGCATTCGAATGCATGAAATTTCGATTAGCGAATACTAATACTAGTGGGTGAGAGTATCCGAGAACTTGCATTCGAATTCATGGGATTTCGATTAGCGAATACTACTACTAGTGAATGACAGTATCCTAGAACTTGCATTCGAATGCATGAAATTGCGATTAGCGAATACTACTACTAGTGAGTGACAGTATCCGAATTATTGCATTCGAATGCAAGAGATTTCGATTAGCGAATACTACTACTAGTGAGTGACAGTATCCGAGAACTTGCATTCGAATGCAAGAGATTTCGATTAGCGAATACTACTGCTAGTGAGTAACAGAATCCAAGAACTTGCATTCGAATGCAAGAGATTTCGATTAGCCAATACTACTACTAGTGAGTGACAGTATCCGAGAACTTGCACTCGAATGCAAGAGATTTCGATTAGCGAATACTACTACTAGTGATTGACAGTATCCGAATTATTGCATTCAAATGCATGTGATTTCGATTAGCGAATACTACTACTAGTGAGTGACAGTGTCCGAATTATTGCATTCGAATGCATGACATTTCGATTAACGAATACTACTACTAGTTAGTGACAGTATCCGAATTATTGCATTCGAATGCAAGAAATTTCGATTAGCGAATACTACTACTAGTGAGTGACAGTATCAGAGAACTTGCATTCGAATGCATGAGATTTCGATTAGCGAATACTACGACTAGTGAGTGACAGTATCCGAGAACTTGCATTCGAATGCGAGAGATTTCGAATACCGAATACTACTACTAGTGAGTGAGAGTATCCGAGAACTTGCATTCGAAAGCATGAAATTTCGATTAGCGAATACTACTACTAGTGAGTGACAGTATCCGAGAACTTGCATTCGAATGCATGAAATTTCGATTAGCGAATACTACTACTAGTGAGTGACAGTATCCAAGAACTTGCATTCGAATGCATGAGATTTCGATTAGCGAATACTACTACTAGTGAGTGACAGTATCCGAGAACTTGCATTCGAAGGCATGAGATTTCGGTTAGCGAATACTACCACTAGTGAGTGACAGTATCCGAATTATTGCATTCGAATGCAAGAGATTTCGATTAGCGAATACTACTACTAGTGAGTGACAGTATCCGAGAACTTGCATTCGAATGCAAGAGATTTCGATTACTCAATACTACTACTAGTGAGTGACAGTATCCGAGAACTTGCATTCGAATGCATGAGATTTGGATTAGCGAATACTACTACTAGTGAGTGATAGTATCCGAGAACTTGCGTTCGAATGCATGAGATTTCGATTAGCGAATACTACTACTAGTGAGTGACAGTATCCGAGAACTTGCATTCGAATGCAAGAGATTTCGATTACTCAATACTACTGCTAGTGAGTGACAGTATCCGAGAACTTGCATTCGAATGCAAGAGATTTCGATTAGCGAATACCACTACTAGTGATTGACAGTATCCGAATTATTGCATTCGAATGCATGAAATTTCCATTAGCGAATACTACTACTAGTGAGTGACAGTATCCGAATTATTGTATTCGAATGCAAGAAATTTCGATTAGCGAATACTACTACTAGTGAGTGACAGCATCAGAGAACTTGCATTCGAATGCATGAGATTTCGATTAGCGAATACTACTACTATTGAGTGACAGTATCCGAGAACTTACATTCGAATGCATGAGATTTCGATTAGCGAATACTACGACTAGTGAGTGACAGTATCCGAGAACTTGCATTCGAATGCGAGAGATTTCGAATACCGAATACTACTACTAGTGAGTGAGAGTATCCGAGAACTTGCATTCGAAAGCATGAGACTTCGATTAGCGAATACTACTACTAGTGAGTGACAGTTTCCGAGAATTTGCATTATAATGCAAGAGATGTCGATTAGCAAATACTACTACTAGTGAGTGACAGATTCCGAGAACTTGCATTCGAATGCAAGAGATTTCGATTAGCGAATACTACTACTAGTGAGTGACAGTTTCCGAGAACTCGCATTCGAATGCAAGAGATTTCGATTAGCGAATACTACTACTAGTGAGTGACTGTATCCGAGAGCTTGCATTCAAATGCAAGAGATTTCGATTAGCAAATACTACTACTAGTGAGTGACAGTTTCCGAGAACTTGCATTCGAATGCAAGAGATTTCGATTAGCGAATACTACTACTAGTGAGTGACAGTATCCGAGAACTTGCATTCGAATGCGAGAGATTTCGATTAGCAAATACTACTACTAATGAGTGACAGTTTCCGAGAACTTGCATTCGAATGCAAGAGATTTCGATTAGCGAATATTACTACTAGAGAGTGGCAGTATCCGAATTATTGCATTCGAATGCAAGAGATTTCTATTAGCGAATACTACTACTAGTGATTGACAGTATCCGAATTATTGCATTCGAATGCATGTGATTTCGATTAGCGAATACTACTACTAGTGAGTGACAGTGTCCGAATTATTGCATTCGAATGCATGACATTTCGATTAACGAATACTACTACTAGTTAGTGACAGTATCCGAATTATTGCATTCGAATGCAAGAAATGTCGATTAGCGAATACTACTACTAGTGAGTGACAGTATCAGAGAACTTGCAGTCGAATGCATGAGATTTCGATTAGCGAATACTACTACTAGTGAGTGACAGTATCCGAGAACTTGCATTCGAAGGCATGAGATTTCGGTTAGCGAATACTACCACTAGTGAGTGACAGTATCCGAATTATTGCATTCGAATGCAAGAGATTTCGATTAGCGAATACTACTACTAGTGAGTGACAGTATCCGAGAACTTGCATTCGAATGCATGAAATTTCGATTAGCGAATACTACTACTAGTGAGTGACAGTATCCAAGAACTTGCATTCGAATGCATGAAATTTCGATTAGCGAATACTACTACTAGTGAGTGACAGTATCCGAGAACTTGCATTCGAATGCATGAAATTTCGATTAACGAATACTACTACTAGTGAGTGACAGTATCCGAATTAGTGCATTCGAATGCAAGAGATTTCGATTAGCGAATACTACTACTAGTGAGTGACAGTATCCGAGAACTTGCATTCGAATGCAAGAGATTTCGATTAGCGAATACTACTACTAGTGAGTGACAGTATCCGAGAGCTTGCATTCGAATGCAAGAGATTTCGATTAGCCAATACTACTACTAGTGAGTGACAGCTTCCGAGAACTTGCATTATAATGCAAGAGATGTCGATTAGCAAATACTACTACTAGTGAGTGACAGATTCCGAGAACTTGCATTCGAATGCAAGAGATTTCGATTAGCGAATACTACTACTAGTGAGTGACAGTATCCGAGAACTTGCATTCGAATGCATGAAATTTCGATTAGCGAATACTACTACTAGTGAGTGACAGTATCCGAGAACTTGCATTCGAATGCAAGAGATTTCGATTAGCGAATACTACTACTAGTGAGTGACAGTATCCGAGAACTTGCATTCGAATGCATGAAATTTCGATTAGCGAATACTACT
Source organism: Tenodera sinensis (assembly GCA_030765045.1). Taxonomy (NCBI): domain Eukaryota; kingdom Metazoa; phylum Arthropoda; class Insecta; order Mantodea; family Mantidae; genus Tenodera; species Tenodera sinensis. Next base: position 2,879,243 of record JAUKNM010000016.1, read on the forward strand.
ACTAGAGAGTGACAGTATCCGAGAACTTGCATTCGAATGCAAGAGATTTCGATTAGCGAGTACTACTACTAGTGAGTGACAGTATCCGAGAACTTGCATTCGAATGCAAGAGATTTCGAATACCGAATACTACTACTAGTGAGTGAGAGTATCCGAGAACTTGCATTCGAAAGCATGAGACTTCGATTAGCGAATACTACTACTAGTGAGTGACAGCTTCCGAGAACTTGCATTATAATGCAAGAGATGTCGATTAGCAAATACTACTACTAGTGAGTGACAGATTCCGAGAACTTGCATTCGAATGCAAGAGATTTCGATTAGCGAATACTACTACTAGTGAGTGACAGTATCCGAGAACTTGCATTCGAATGCATGAAATTTCGATTAGCGAATACTACTACTAGAGAGTGACAGTATCCGAGAACTTGCATTCGAATGCATGAAATTTCGATTAGCGAATACTACTACTAGTGAGTGACAGTATCCAAGAACTTGCATTCGAATGCATGAAATTTCGATTAGCGAATACTAATACTAGTGGGTGAGAGTATCCGAGAACTTGCATTCGAATTCATGGGATTTCGATTAGCGAATACTACTACTAGTGAATGACAGTATCCTAGAACTTGCATTCGAATGCATGAAATTGAGATTAGCGAATACTACTACTAGTGAGTGACAGTATCCGAATTATTGCATTCGAATGCAAGAGATTTTGATTAGCGAATACTACTACTAGTGAGTGACAGTATCCGAGAACTTGCATTCGAATGCAAGAGATTTCGATTAGCGAATACTACTGCTAGTGAGTAACAGAATCCAAGAACTTGCATTCGAATGCAAGAGATTTCGATTAGCCAATACTACTACTAGTGAGTGACAGTATCCGAGAACTTGCACTCGAATGCAAGAGATTTCGATTAGCGGATACTACTACTAGTGATTGACAGTATCCGAATTATTGCATTCAAATGCATGTGATTTCGATTAGCGAATACTACTACTAGTGAGTGACAGTGTCCGAATTATTGCATTCGAATGCATGACATTTCGATTAACGAATACTACTACTAGTTAGTGACAGTATCCGAATTATTGCATTCGAATGCAAGAAATTTCGATTAGCGAATACTATTACTAGTGAGTGACAGTATCAGAGAACTTGCATTCCAATGCATGAGATTTCGATTAGCGAATACTACTACTAGTGAGTGACAGTATCCGAGAACTTGCATTCGAAGGCATGAGATTTCGGTTAGCGAATACTACCACTAGTGAGTGACAGTATCCGAATTATTGCATTCGAATGCAAGAGATTTCGATTAGCGAATACTACTACTAGTGAGTGACAGTATCCGAGAACTTGCATTCGAATGCAAGAGATTTCGATTACTCAATACTACTACTAGTGAGTGACAGTATCCGAGAACTTGCATTCGAATGGATGAGATTTGGATTAGCGAATACTACTACTAGTGAGTGATAGTATCCGAGAACTTGCGTTCGAATGCATGAGATTTCGATTAGCGAATACTACTACTAGTGAGTGACAGTATCCGAGAACTTGCATTCGAATGCAAGAGATTTCGATTACTCAATACTACTGCTAGTGAGTGACAGTATCCGAGAACTTGCATTCGAATGCATGAGATTTCGATTAGCGAATACTACTACTAGTGAGTGACAGTATCCGAGAACTTGCATTCGAATGCATGAGATTTCGATTAGCGAATACTACTACTAGTGAGTGACAGTATCCGAATTATTGCATTCGAATGCAAGAGATTTCGATTAGCGAATACTACTACTAGTGAGTGACAGTATCCGAGAACTTGCATTCGAATGCAAGAGATTTCGATTAGCGAATACTACTACTAGTGAGTGACAGTATCCGAGAACTTGAATTCGAATGCAAGAGATTTGCATTAGCGAATACTACTACTAGTGAGTGACAGTATCCGAGAACTTGCATTCGAATGCAAGAGATTTCGATAAGCGAATACTACTACTAGTGAGTGACAGTATCCGAGAACTTGCATTCGAATGCATGAGATTTCGATTAGCGAATACTACTACTAGTGAGTGACAGTATCCGAGAACTTGCATTCGATGCATGAGATTTCGATTAGCGAATACTACTACTAGTGAGTGACAGTATCCGAGAACTTGCATTCGAATGCATGAAATTTCGATTAGCGAATACTACTACTAGTGAGTGACAGTATCCGAGAACTTGCATTCGAATGCATGAAATTTCGATTAGCGAATACTACTACTAGTGAGTGACAGTATCCAAGAACTTGCATTCGAATGCATGAAATTTCGATTAGCGAATACTACTACTAGTGAGTGACAGTATCCGAGAACTTGCATTCGAATGCAAGAGATTTCGATTACTCAATACTACTACTAGTGAGTGACAGTATCCGAGAACTTGCATTCGAATGCATGAGATTTCGATTAGCGAATACTACTACTAGTGAGTGATAGTCTCCGAGAACTTGCGTTCGAATGCATGAGATTTCGATTAGCGAATACTACTACTAGTGAGTGACAGTATCCGAGAACTTGCATTCGAATGCAAGAGATTTTGATTACTCAATACCACTGCTAGTGAGTGACAGTATCCGAGAACTTGCATTCGAATGCATGAGATTTCGATAAGCGAATACTACTACTAGTGAGTGACAGTATCCGAGAACTTGCATTCGATGCATGAGATTTCGATTAGCGAATACTACTACTAGTGAGTGACAGTATCCGAGAACTTGCATTCGAATGCATGAGATTTCGATTAGCGAATACTACTACTAGTAAATGACAGTATCCGAGAACTTGCATTCGCATGCATGAGATTTCGGTTAGCGAATACTACTACTAGTAAATGACAGTATCCGAGAACTTGCATTCGATGCATGAGATTTCGATTAGCGAATACTACTACTAGTGAGTGACAGTATCCGAGAACTTGCATTCGAATGCAAGAGATTTCGATTAGCGAATACTACTACTAGTGAGTGACAGTATCCGAGAACTTGCATTCGAATGCAAGAGATTTCGATTAGCGAATACTACTACTAGTGAGTGACAGTATCCGAATTATTGCATTCGAATGCAAGAGATTTCGATTAGCGAATACTACTACTAGTGAGTGACAGTATCCGAGAACTTGCATTCGAATGCAAGAGATTTCGATTAGCGAATACTACTACTAGTGAGTGACAGTATCCGAGAACTTGCATTCGAATGCAAGAGATTTCGATTAGCGAATACTACTACTAGTGAGTGACAGTATCCGAATTATTGCATTCGAATGCATGAAATTTCGATTAGCGAATACTACTACTAGTGAGTGACAGTATCCAAGAACTTGCATTCGAATGCATGAAATTTCGATTAGCGAATACTACTACTAGTGAGTGACAGTATCCGAGAACTTGCATTCGAATGCATGAAATTTCGATTAACGAATACTACTACTAGTGAGTGACAGTATCCGAATTAGTGCATTCGAATGCAAGAGATTTCGATTAGCGAATACTACTACTAGTGAGTGACAGTATCCGAGAACTTGCATTCGAATGCATGAGATTTGGATTAGCGAATACTACTACTAGTGAGTGATAGTATCCGAGAACTTGCGTTCGAATGCATGAGATTTCGATTAGCGAATACTACTACTAGTGAGTGACAGTATCCGAGAACTTGCATTCGAATGCAAGAGATTTCGATTACTCAATACTACTGCTAGTGAGTGACAGTATCCGAGAACTTGCATTCGAATGCATGAGATTTCGATTAGCGAATACTACTACTAGTGAGTGACAGTATCCGAGAACTTGCATTCGAATGCATGAGATTTCGATTAGCGAATACTACTACTAGTGAGTGACAGTATCCGAATTATTGCATTCGAATGCAAGAGATTTCGATTAGCGAATACTACTACTAGTGAGTGACAGTATCCGAGAACTTGCATTCGAATGCAAGAGATTTCGATTAGCGAATACTACTACTAGTGAGTGACAGTATCCGAGAACTTGAATTCGAATGCAAGAGATTTGCATTAGCGAATACTACTACTAGTGAGTGACAGTATCCGAGAACTTGCATTCGAATGCAAGAGATTTCGATAAGCGAATACTACTACTAGTGATTGACAGTATCCGAGAACTTGCATTCGAATGCATGAGATTTCGATTAGCGAATACTACTACTAGTGAGTGACAGTATCCGAGAACTTGCATTCGATGCATGAGATTTCGATTAGCGAATACTACTACTAGTGAGTGACAGTATCCGAGAACTTGCATTCGAATGCATGAAATTTCGATTAGCGAATACTACTACTAGTGAGTGACAGTATCCGAGAACTTGCATTCGAATGCATGAAATTTCGATTAGCGAATACTACTACTAGTGAGTGACAGTATCCAAGAACTTGCATTCGAATGCATGAAATTTCGATTAGCGAATACTACTACTAGTGAGTGACAGTATCCGAGAACTTGCATTCGAATGCAAGAGATTTCGATTAGCCAATACTACTACTAGTGAGTGACAGTATCCGAGAACTTGCACTCGAATGCAAGAGATTTCGATTAGCGAATACTACTACTAGTGATTGACAGTATCCGAATTATTGCATTCAAATGCATGTGATTTCGATTAGCGAATACTACTACTAGTGAGTGACAGTGTCCGAATTATTGCATTCGAATGCATGACATTTCGATTAACGAATACTACTACTAGTTAGTGACAGTATCCGAATTATTGCATTCGAATGCAAGAAATTTCGATTAGCGAATACTACTACTAGTGAGTGACAGTATCAGAGAACTTGCATTCGAATGCATGAGATTTCGATTAGCGAATACTACTACTAGTGAGTGACAGTATCCGAGAACTTGCATTCGAAGGCATGAGATTTCGGTTAGCGAATACTACCACTAGTGAGTGACAGTATCCGAATTATTGCATTCGAATGCAAGAGATTTCGATTAGCGAATACTACTACTAGTGAGTGACAGTATCCGAGAACTTGCATTCGAATGCAAGAGATTTCGATTACTCAATACTACTACTAGTGAGTGACAGTATCCGAGAACTTGCATTCGAATGCATGAGATTTGGATTAGCGAATACTACTACTAGTGAGTGATAGTATCCGAGAACTTGCGTTCGAATGCATGAGATTTCGATTAGCGAATACTACTACTAGTGAGTGACAGTATCCGAGAACTTGCATTCGAATGCAAGAGATTTCGATTACTCAATACTACTACTAGTGAGTGACAGTATCCGAGAACTTGCATTCGAATGCATGAGATTTCGATTAGCGAATACTACTACTAGTGAGTGACAGTATCCGAGAACTTGCATTCGAATGCATGAGATTTCGATTAGCGAATACTACTACTAGTGAGTGACAGTATCCGAATTATTGCATTCGAATGCAAGAGATTTCGATTAGCGAATACTACTACTAGTGAGTGACAGTATCCGAGAACTTGCATTCGAATGCAAGAGATTTCGATTAGCGAATACTACTACTAGTGAGTGACAGTATCCGAGAACTTGAATTCGAATGCAAGAGATTTGCATTAGCGAATACTACTACTAGTGAGTGACAGTATCCGAGAACTTGCATTCGAATGCAAGAGATTTCGATAAGCGAATACTACTACTAGTGAGTGACAGTATCCGAGAACTTGCATTCGAATGCATGAGATTTCGATTAGCGAATACTACTACTAGTGAGTGACAGTATCCGAGAACTTGCATTCGATGCATGAGATTTCGATTAGCGAATACTACTACTAGTGAGTGACAGTATCCGAGAACTTGCATTCGAATGCATGAAATTTCGATTAGCGAATACTACTACTAGTGAGTGACAGTATCCGAGAACTTGCATTCGAATGCATGAAATTTCGATTAGCGAATACTACTACTAGTGAGTGACAGTATCCAAGAACTTGCATTCGAATGCATGAAATTTCGATTAGCGAATACTACTACTAGTGAGTGACAGTATCCGAGAACTTGCATTCGAATGCAAGAGATTTCGATTACTCAATACTACTACTAGTGAGTGACAGTATCCGAGAACTTGCATTCGAATGCATGAGATTTCGATTAGCGAATACTACTACTAGTGAGTGACAGTATCCGAGAACTTGCATTCGAATGCATGAGATTTCGATTAGCGAATACTACTACTAGTGAGTGACAGTATCCGAATTATTGCATTCGAATGCAAGAGATTTCGATTAGCGAATACTACTACTAGTTGGTGACAGTATCCGAGAACTTGCATTCGAATGCAAGAGATTTCGATTAGCGAATACTACTACTAGTGAGTGACAGTATCCGAGAACTTGAATTCGAATGCAAGAGATTTGCATTAGCGAATACTACTACTAGTGAGTGACAGTATCCGAGAACTTGCATTCGAATGCAAGAGATTTCGATAAGCGAATACTACTACTAGTGAGTGACAGTATCCGAGAACATGCATTCGAATGCATGAGATTTCGATTAGCGAATACTACTACTAGTGAGTGACAGTATCCGAGAACTTGCATTCGATGCATGAGATTTCGATTAGCGAATACTACTACTAGTGAGTGACAATATCCGAGAACTTGCATTCGAATGCATGAAATTTCGATTAGCGAATACTACTACTAGTGAGTGACAGTATCCGAGAACTTGCATTCGAATGCATGAAATTTCGATTAGCGAATACTACTACTAGTGAGTGACAGTATCCAAGAACTTGCATTCGAATGCATGAAATTTCGATTAGCGAATACTACTACTAGTGAGTGACAGTATCCGAGAACTTGCATTCGAATGCAAGAGATTTCGATTACTCAATACTACTACTAGTGAGTGACAGTATCCGAGAACTTGCATTCGAATGCATGAGATTTCGATTAGCGAATACTACTACTAGTGAGTGATAGTCTCCGAGAACTTGCGTTCGAATGCATGAGATTTCGATTAGCGAATACTACTACTAGTGAGTGACAGTATCCGAGAACTTGCATTCGAATGCAAGAGATTTTGATTACTCAATACCACTGCTAGTGAGTGACAGTATCCGAGAACTTGCATTCGAATGCATGAGATTTCGATAAGCGAATACTACTACTAGTGAGTGACAGTATCCGAGAACTTGCATTCGATGCATGAGATTTCGATTAGCGAATACTACTACTAGTGAGTGACAGTATCCGAGAACTTGCATTCGAATGCATGAGATTTCGATTAGCGAATACTACTACTAGTAAATGACAGTATCCGAGAACTTGCATTCGCATGCATGAGATTTCGGTTAGCGAATACTACTACTAGTAAATGACAGTATCCGAGAACTTGCATTCGATGCATGAGATTTCGATTAGCGAATACTACTACTAGTGAGTGACAGTATCCGAGAACTTGCATTCGAATGCAAGAGATTTCGATTAGCGAATACTACTACTAGTGAGTGACAGTATCCGAGAACTTGCATTCGAATGCAAGAGATTTCGATTAGCGAATACTACTACTAGTGAGTGACAGTATCCGAATTATTGCATTCGAATGCAAGAGATTTCGATTAGCGAATACTACTACTAGTGAGTGACAGTATCCGAGAACTTGCATTCGAATGCAAGAGATTTCGATTAGCGAATACTACTACTAGTGAGTGACAGTATCCGAGAACTTGCATTCGAATGCAAGAGATTTCGATTAGCGAATACTACTACTAGTGAGTGACAGTATCCGAATTATTGCATTCGAATGCATGAAATTTCGATTAGCGAATACTACTACTAGTGAGTGACAGTATCCAAGAACTTGCATTCGAATGCATGAAATTTCGATTAGCGAATACTACTACTAGTGAGTGACAGTATCCGAGAACTTGCATTCGAATGCATGAAATTTCGATTAACGAATACTACTACTAGTGAGTGACAGTATCCGAATTAGTGCATTCGAATGCAAGAGATTTCGATTAGCGAATACTACTACTAGTGAGTGACAGTATCCGAGAACTTGCATTCGAATGCATGAGATTTGGATTAGCGAATACTACTACTAGTGAGTGATAGTATCCGAGAACTTGCGTTCGAATGCATGAGATTTCGATTAGCGAATACTACTACTAGTGAGTGACAGTATCCGAGAACTTGCATTCGAATGCAAGAGATTTCGATTACTCAATACTACTGCTAGTGAGTGACAGTATCCGAGAACTTGCATTCGAATGCATGAGATTTCGATTAGCGAATACTACTACTAGTGAGTGACAGTATCCGAGAACTTGCATTCGAATGCATGAGATTTCGATTAGCGAATACTACTACTAGTGAGTGACAGTATCCGAATTATTGCATTCGAATGCAAGAGATTTCGATTAGCGAATACTACTACTAGTGAGTGACAGTATCCGAGAACTTGCATTCGAATGCAAGAGATTTCGATTAGCGAATACTACTACTAGTGAGTGACAGTATCCGAGAACTTGAATTCGAATGCAAGAGATTTGCATTAGCGAATACTACTACTAGTGAGTGACAGTATCCGAGAACTTGCATTCGAATGCAAGAGATTTCGATAAGCGAATACTACTACTAGTGATTGACAGTATCCGAGAACTTGCATTCGAATGCATGAGATTTCGATTAGCGAATACTACTACTAGTGAGTGACAGTATCCGAGAACTTGCATTCGATGCATGAGATTTCGATTAGCGAATACTACTACTAGTGAGTGACAGTATCCGAGAACTTGCATTCGAATGCATGAAATTTCGATTAGCGAATACTACTACTAGTGAGTGACAGTATCCGAGAACTTGCATTCGAATGCATGAAATTTCGATTAGCGAATACTACTACTAGTGAGTGACAGTATCCAAGAACTTGCATTCGAATGCATGAAATTTCGATTAGCGAATACTACTACTAGTGAGTGACAGTATCCGAGAACTTGCATTCGAATGCAAGAGATTTCGATTAGCCAATACTACTACTAGTGAGTGACAGTATCCGAGAACTTGCACTCGAATGCAAGAGATTTCGATTAGCGAATACTACTACTAGTGATTGACAGTATCCGAATTATTGCATTCAAATGCATGTGATTTCGATTAGCGAATACTACTACTAGTGAGTGACAGTGTCCGAATTATTGCATTCGAATGCATGACATTTCGATTAACGAATACTACTACTAGTTAGTGACAGTATCCGAATTATTGCATTCGAATGCAAGAAATTTCGATTAGCGAATACTACTACTAGTGAGTGACAGTATCAGAGAACTTGCATTCGAATGCATGAGATTTCGATTAGCGAATACTACTACTAGTGAGTGACAGTATCCGAGAACTTGCATTCGAAGGCATGAGATTTCGGTTAGCGAATACTACCACTAGTGAGTGACAGTATCCGAATTATTGCATTCGAATGCAAGAGATTTCGATTAGCGAATACTACTACTAGTGAGTGACAGTATCCGAGAACTTGCATTCGAATGCAAGAGATTTCGATTACTCAATACTACTACTAGTGAGTGACAGTATCCGAGAACTTGCATTCGAATGCATGAGATTTGGATTAGCGAATACTACTACTAGTGAGTGATAGTATCCGAGAACTTGCGTTCGAATGCATGAGATTTCGATTAGCGAATACTACTACTAGTGAGTGACAGTATCCGAGAACTTGCATTCGAATGCAAGAGATTTCGATTACTCAATACTACTACTAGTGAGTGACAGTATCCGAGAACTTGCATTCGAATGCATGAGATTTCGATTAGCGAATACTACTACTAGTGAGTGACAGTATCCGAGAACTTGCATTCGAATGCATGAGATTTCGATTAGCGAATACTACTACTAGTGAGTGACAGTATCCGAATTATTGCATTCGAATGCAAGAGATTTCGATTAGCGAATACTACTACTAGTGAGTGACAGTATCCGAGAACTTGCATTCGAATGCAAGAGATTTCGATTAGCGAATACTACTACTAGTGAGTGACAGTATCCGAGAACTTGAATTCGAATGCAAGAGATTTGCATTAGCGAATACTACTACTAGTGAGTGACAGTATCCGAGAACTTGCATTCGAATGCAAGAGATTTCGATAAGCGAATACTACTACTAGTGAGTGACAGTATCCGAGAACTTGCATTCGAATGCATGAGATTTCGATTAGCGAATACTACTACTAGTGAGTGACAGTATCCGAGAACTTGCATTCGATGCATGAGATTTCGATTAGCGAATACTACTACTAGTGAGTGACAGTATCCGAGAACTTGCATTCGAATGCATGAAATTTCGATTAGCGAATACTACTACTAGTGAGTGACAGTATCCGAGAACTTGCATTCGAATGCATGAAATTTCGATTAGCGAATACTACTACTAGTGATTGACAGTATCCAAGAACTTGCATTCGAATGCATGAAATTTCGATTAGCGAATACTACTACTAGTGAGTGACAGTATCCGAGAACTTGCATTCGAATGCAAGAGATTTCGATTACTCAATACTACTACTAGTGAGTGACAGTATCCGAGAACTTGCATTCGAATGCATGAGATTTCGATTAGCGAATACTACTACTAGTGAGTGATAGTCTCCGAGAACTTGCGTTCGAATGCATGAGATTTCGATTAGCGAATACTACTACTAGTGAGTGACAGTATCCGAGAACTTGCATTCGAATGCAAGAGATTTAGATTACTCAATACCACTGCTAGTGAGTGACAGTATCTGAGAACTTGCATTCGAATGCATGAGATTTCGATTAGCGAATACTACTACTAGTGAGTGACAGTATCCGAGAACTTGCATTCGATGCATGAGATTTCGATTAGCGAATACTACTACTAGTGAGTGACAGTATCCGAGAACTTGCATTCGAATGCATGAGATTTCGATTAGCGAATACTACTACTAGTAAATGACAGTATCCGAGAACTTGCATTCGCATGCATGAGATTTCGGTTAGCGAATACTACTACTAGTGAGTGACAGTATCCGAAATATTGCACTCGAATGCAAGAGATTTCGATTAGCGAATACTACTACTAGTGAGTGACAGTATCCGAGAACTTGCATTCGAATGCATGAGATTTCGATTAGCGAATACTACTACTAGTGAGTGATAGTCTCCGAGAACTTGCGTTCGAATGCATGAGATTTCGATTAGCGAATACTACTACTAGTGAGTGACAGTATCCGAGAACTTGCATTCGAATGCAAGAGATTTCGATTACTCAATACCACTGCTAGTGAGTGACAGTATCCGAGAACCTGCATTCCGAATGCATGAGATTTCGATTAGTGAATACTACTACTAGTGAGTGACAGTATCCGAGAACTTGCATTCGAATGCATGAGATTTCGATTAGCGAATACTACTACTAGTGAGTGACAGTATCCGAATTATTGCATTCGAATGCAAGAGATTTCGATTAGCGAATACTACTACTAGTGAGTGACAGTATCCGAGAACTTGCATTCGAATGCAAGAGATTTCGATTAGCGAATACTACTACTAGTGAGTGACAGTATCCGAGAACTTGCATTCGAATGCAAGAGATTTCGATTAGCGAATACTACTACTAGTGAGTGACAGTATCCGAATTATTGCATTCGAATGCAAGAGATTTCGATTAGCGAATACTACTACTAGTGAGTGACAGTATCCGAGAACTTGCATTCGAATGCAAGAGATTTCGATTAGCGAATACTACTACTAGTGAGTGACAGTATCCGAGAACTTGCATTCGAATGCAAGAGATTTCGATTAGCGAATACTACTACTAGTGAGTGACAGTATCCGAATTATTGCATTCGAATGCATGAAATTTCGATTAGCGAATACTACTACTAGTGAGTGACAGTATCCAAGAACTTGCATTCGAATGCATGAAATTTCGATTAGCGAATACTACTACTAGTGAGTGACAGTATCCGAGAACTTGCATTCGAATGCATGAAATTTCGATTAACGAATACTACTACTAGTGAGTGACAGTATCCGAATTAGTGCATTCGAATGCAAGAGATTTCGATTAGCGAATACTACTACTAGTGAGTGACAGTATCCAAGAACTTGCATTCGAATGCATGAGATTTGGATTAGCGAATACTACTACTAGTGAGTGATAGTATCCGAGAACTTGCGTTCGAATGCATGAGATTTCGATTAGCGAATACTACTACTAGTGAGTGACAGTATCCGAGAACTTGCATTCGAATGCAAGAGATTTCGATTACTCAATACTACTGCTAGTGAGTGACAGTATCCGAGAACTTGCATTCGAATGCATGAGATTTCGATTAGCGAAGACTACTACTAGTGAGTGACAGTATCCGAGAACTTGCATTCGAATGCATGAGATTTCGATTAGCGAATACTACTACTAGTGAGTGACAGTATCCGAGAACTTGCATTCGAATGCAAGAGATTTCGATTACTCAATACTACTACTAGTGAGTGACAGTATCCGAGAACTTGCATTCGAATGCATGAGATTTCGATTAGCGAATACTACTACTAGTGAGTGATAGTCTCCGAGAACTTGCGTTCGAATGCATGAGATTTCGATTAGCGAATACTACTACTAGTGAGTGACAGTATCCGAGAACTTGCATTCGAATGCAAGAGATTTAGATTACTCAATACCACTGCTAGTGAGTGACAGTATCTGAGAACTTGCATTCGAATGCATGAGATTTCGATTAGCGAATACTACTACTAGTGAGTGACAGTATCCGAGAACTTGCATTCGATGCATGAGATTTCGATTAGCGAATACTACTACTAGTGAGTGACAGTATCCGAGAACTTGCATTCGAATGCATGAGATTTCGATTAGCGAATACTACTACTAGTAAATGACAGTATCCGAGAACTTGCATTCGCATGCATGAGATTTCGGTTAGCGAATACTACTACTAGTGAGTGACAGTATCCGAAATATTGCACTCGAATGCAAGAGATTTCGATTAGCGAATACTACTACTAGTGAGTGACAGTATCCGAGAACTTGCATTCGAATGCATGAGATTTCGATTAGCGAATACTACTACTAGTGAGTGATAGTCTCCGAGAACTTGCGTTCGAATGCATGAGATTTCGATTAGCGAATACTACTACTAGTGAGTGACAGTATCCGAGAACTTGCATTCGAATGCAAGAGATTTCGATTACTCAATACCACTGCTAGTGAGTGACAGTATCCGAGAACCTGCATTCCGAATGCATGAGATTTCGATTAGTGAATACTACTACTAGTGAGTGACAGTATCCGAGAACTTGCATTCGAATGCATGAGATTTCGATTAGCGAATACTACTACTAGTGAGTGACAGTATCCGAATTATTGCATTCGAATGCAAGAGATTTCGATTAGCGAATACTACTACTAGTGAGTGACAGTATCCGAGAACTTGCATTCGAATGCAAGAGATTTCGATTAGCGAATACTACTACTAGTGAGTGACAGTATCCGAGAACTTGCATTCGAATGCAAGAGATTTCGATTAGCGAATACTACTACTAGTGAGTGACAGTATCCGAATTATTGCATTCGAATGCAAGAGATTTCGATTAGCGAATACTACTACTAGTGAGTGACAGTATCCGAGAACTTGCATTCGAATGCAAGAGATTTCGATTAGCGAATACTACTACTAGTGAGTGACAGTATCCGAGAACTTGCATTCGAATGCAAGAGATTTCGATTAGCGAATACTACTACTAGTGAGTGACAGTATCCGAATTATTGCATTCGAATGCATGAAATTTCGATTAGCGAATACTACTACTAGTGAGTGACAGTATCCAAGAACTTGCATTCGAATGCATGAAATTTCGATTAGCGAATACTACTACTAGTGAGTGACAGTATCCGAGAACTTGCATTCGAATGCATGAAATTTCGATTAACGAATACTACTACTAGTGAGTGACAGTATCCGAATTAGTGCATTCGAATGCAAGAGATTTCGATTAGCGAATACTACTACTAGTGAGTGACAGTATCCAAGAACTTGCATTCGAATGCATGAGATTTGGATTAGCGAATACTACTACTAGTGAGTGATAGTATCCGAGAACTTGCGTTCGAATGCATGAGATTTCGATTAGCGAATACTACTACTAGTGAGTGACAGTATCCGAGAACTTGCATTCGAATGCAAGAGATTTCGATTACTCAATACTACTGCTAGTGAGTGACAGTATCCGAGAACTTGCATTCGAATGCATGAGATTTCGATTAGCGAATACTACTACTAGTGAGTGACAGTATCCGAGAACTTGCATTCGAATGCATGAGATTTCGATTAGCGAATACTACTACTAGTGAGTGACAGTATCCGAGAACTTGCATTCGAATGCATGAGATTTCGATTAGCGAATACTACTACTAGTGAGTGACAGTATCCGAATTATTGCATTCGAATGCAAGAGATTTCGATTAGCGAATACTACTACTAGTGAGTGACAGTATCCGAGAACTTGCATTCGAATGCAAGAGATTTCGATTAGCGAATACTACTACTAGTGAGTGACAGTATCCGAGAACTTGAATTCGAATGCAAGAGATTTGCATTAGCGAATACTACTACTAGTGAGTGACAGTATCCGAGAACTTGCATTCGAATGCAAGAGATTTCGATAAGCGAATACTACTACTAGTGAGTGACAGTATCCGAGAACTTGCATTCGAATGCATGAGATTTCGATTAGCGAATACTACTACTAGTGAGTGACAGTATCCGAGAACTTGCATTCGATGCATGAGATTTCGATTAGCGAATACTACTACTAGTGAGTGACAGTATCCGAGAACTTGCATTCGAATGCATGAAATTTCGATTAGCGAATACTACTACTAGTGAGTGACAGTATCCGAGAACTTGCATTCGAATGCATGAAATTTCGATTAGCGAATACTACTACTAGTGAGTGACAGTATCCAAGAACTTGCATTCGAATGCATGAAATTTCGATTAGCGAATACTACTACTAGTGAGTGACAGTATCCGAGAACTTGCATTCGAATGCAAGAGATTTCGATTACTCAATACTACTACTAGTGAGTGACAGTATCCGAGAACTTGCATTCGAATGCATGAGATTTCGATTAGCGAATACTACTACTAGTGAGTGATAGTCTCCGAGAACTTGCGTTCGAATGCATGAGATTTCGATTAGTGAATACTACTACTAGTGAGTGACAGTATCCGAGAACTTGCATTCGAATGCATGAGATTTCGATTAGCGAATACTACTACTAGTGAGTGACAGTATCCGAGAACTTGCATTCGATGCATGAGATTTCGATTAGCGAATACTACTACTAGTGAGTGACAGTATCCGAGAACTTGCATTCGAATGCATGAGATTTCGATTAGCGAATACTACTACTAGTAAATGACAGTATCCGAGAGCTTGCATTCGCATGCATGAGATTTCGGTTAGCGAATACTACTACTAGTGAGTGACAGTATCCGAAATATTGCACTCGAATGCAAGAGATTTCGATTAGCGAATACTACTACTAGTGAGTGACAGTATCCGAGAACTTGCATTCGAATGCATGAGATTTCGATTAGCGAATACTACTACTAGTGAGTGATAGTCTCCGAGAACTTGCGTTCGAATGCATGAGATTTCGATTAGCGAATACTACTACTAGTGAGTGACAGTATCCGAGAACTTGCATTCGAATGCAAGAGATTTCGATTACTCAATACCACTGCTAGTGAGTGACAGTATCCGAGAACATGCATTCCGAATGCATGAGATTTCGATTAGTGAATACTACTACTAGTGAGTGACAGTATCCGAGAACTTGCATTCGAATGCATGAGATTTCGATTAGCGAATACTACTACTAGTGAGTGACAGTATCCGAATTATTGCATTCGAATGCAAGAGATTTCGATTAGCGAATACTACTACTAGTGAGTGACAGTATCCGAGAACTTGCATTCGAATGCAAGAGATTTCGATTAGCGAATACTACTACTAGTGAGTGACAGTATCCGAGAACTTGCATTCGAATGCAAGAGATTTCGATTAGCGAATACTACTACTAGTGAGTGACAGTATCCGAATTATTGCATTCGAATGCAAGAGATTTCGATTAGCAAATACTACTACTAGTGAGTGACAGTATCCGAGCACTTGCATTCGAATGCAAGAGATTTCGATTACTCAGTACTACTACTAGTGAGTGACAGTATCCGAGAACTTGCATTCGAATTCATGAGATTTGGATTAGCGAATACTACTACTAGTGAGTGATAGTATCCGAGAACTTGCGTTCGAATGCATGAGATTTCGATTAGCGAATACTACTACTAGTGAGTGACAGTATCCGAGAACTTGCATTCGAATGCAAGAGATTTCGATTACTCAATACTACTGCTAGTGAGTGACAGTATCCGAGAACTTGCATTCGAATGCATGAGATTTCGATTAGCGAATACTACTACTAGTGAGTGACAGTAACCGAATTATTACATTCGAATGCAAGAGATTTCGATTAGCGAATACTTCTACTAGTGAGTGACAGTATCCGAGAACTTGCATTCGAATGCAGGAGATTTCGATTAGCGAATACTACTACTAGTGAGTGACAGTATCCGAGAACTTGCATTCGAATGCAAGAGATTTCGATAAGCGAATACTACTACTAGTGAGTGACAGTATCCGAGAACTTGCATTTGAATGCCAGAGATTTCGATTACTCAATACTACTACTAGTGAGTGACAGTATCCGAGAACTTGCATTCGAATGCATGAGATTTCGATTAGCGAATACTACTACTAGTGAGTGACAGTATCCGAGAACTTGCATTCGATGCAAGAGATTTCGATTAGCGAATACTACTACTAGTGAGTGACAGTATCCGAGAACTTGCATTCGATGCATGAGATTTCGATTAGCGAATACTACTACTAGTGAGTGACAGTATCCGAGAACTTGCATTCGAATGCATGAGATTTCGATTAGCGAATACTACTACTAGTAAATGACAGTATCCGAGAACTTGCATTCGCATGCATGAGATTTCGGTTAGCGAATACTACTACTAGTGAGTGACAGTATCCGAGAACTTGCATTCGAATGCATGAGATTTCGATTAGCGAATACTACTACTAGTGAGTGACAGTATCCGAGAACTTGCATTCGAATGCATGAGATTTCGATTAGCGAATACTACTACTAGTGAGTGACAGTATCCGAATTATTGCATTCGAATGCAAGAGATTTCGATTAGCGAATACTACTACTAGTGAGGGACAGTATCCGAGAACTTGCATTCGAATGCAAGAGATTTCGAATAGCGAATACTACTACTAGTGAGTGACAGTATCCGAGAACTTGAATTCCGATGCAAGAGATTTGCATTAGCGAATACTACTACTAGTGAGTGACAGTATCCGAGAACTTGCATTCGAATGCAAGAGATTTCGATAAGCGAATACTACTACTAGTGAGTGACAGTATCCGAGAACTTGCATTCGAATGCATGAGATTTCGATTAGCGAATACTACTACTAGTGAGTGACAGTATCCGAGAACTTGCATTCGATGCATGAGATTTCGATTAGCGAATACTACTACTAGTGAGTGACAGTATCCGAGAACTTGCATTCGAATGCATGAAATTTCGATTAGCGAATACTACTACTAGTGAGTGACAGTATCCGAGAACTTGCATTCGAATGCATGAAACTTCGATTAGCGAATACTACTACTAGTGAGTGACAGTATCCAAGAACTTGCATTCGAATGCATGAAATTTCGATTAGCGAATACTACTACTAGTGAGTGACAGTATCCGGGAACTTGCATTCGAATGCAAGAGATTTCGATTACTCAATACTACTACTAGTGAGTGACAGTATCCGAGAACTTGCATTCGAATGCATGAGATTTCGATTAGCGAATACTACTACTAGTGAGTGATAGTCTCCGAGAACTTGCGTTCGAATGCATGAGATTTCGATTAGCGAATACTACTACTAGTGAGTGACAGTATCCGAGAACTTGCATTCGAATGCAAGAGATTTCGATTACTCAATACCACTGCTAGTGAGTGACAGTATCCGAGAGCTTGCATTCGAATGCATGAGATTTCGATTAGCGAATACTACTACTAGTGAGTGACAGTATCCGAGAACTTGCATTCGATGCATGAGATTTCGATTAGCGAATACTACTACTAGTGAGTGACAGTATCCGAGAACTTGCATTCGAATGCATGAGATTTCGATTAGCGAATACTACTACTAGTAAGTGACAGTATCCGAGAACTTGCATTCGCATGCATGAGATTTCGGTTAGCGAATACTACTACTAGTGAGTGACAGTATCCGAAACATTGCACTCGAATGCAAGAGATTTCGATTAGCGAATACTACTACTAGTGAGTGACAGTATCCGAGAACTTGCATTCGAATGCAAGAGATTTCGATTACTCAATACTACTACTAGTGAGTGACAGTATCCGAGAACTTGCATTCGAATGCATGAGATTTCGATTAGCGAATACTACTACTAGTGAGTGACAGTATCCGAATTATTGCATTCGAATGCAAGAGATTTCGATTAGCGAATACTACTACTAGTGAGTGACAGTATCCGAGAACTTGCATTCGAATGCAAGAGATTTCGATTAGCGAATACTACTACTAGTGAGTGACAGTATCCGAGAACTTGCATTCGAATGCAAGAGATTTCGATTAGCGAATACTACTA
The DNA here is from genome assembly GCA_030765045.1 of Tenodera sinensis. Taxonomy (NCBI): domain Eukaryota; kingdom Metazoa; phylum Arthropoda; class Insecta; order Mantodea; family Mantidae; genus Tenodera; species Tenodera sinensis. Next base: position 2,898,056 of record JAUKNM010000016.1, read on the forward strand.
CTAGTGAGTGACAGTATCCGAATTATTGCATTCGAATGCAAGAGATTTCGATTAGCAAATAGTACTACTAGTGAGTGACAGTATCCGAGCACTTGCATTCGAATGCAAGAGATTTCGATTACTCAGTACTACTACTAGTGTGTGACACTATCCAAGAACTTGCATTCGAATTCATGAGATTTGGATTAGCGAATACTACTAGTAGTGAGTGATAGTATCCGAGAACTTGCGTTCGAATGCATGAGATTTCGATTAGCGAATACTACTACTAGTGAGTGACAGTATCCGAGAACTTGCATTCGAATGCAAGAGATTTCGATTACTCAATACTACTGCTAGTGAGTGACAGTATCCGAGAACTTGCATTCGAATGCATGAGATTTCGATTAGCGAATACTACTACTAGTGAGTGACAGTATCCGAGAACTTGCATTCGAATGCATGAGATTTCGATTAGCGAATACTACTACTAGTGAGTGACAGTATCCGAATTATTGCATTCGAATGCAAGAGATTTCGATTAGCGAATACTACTACTAGTGAGTGACAGTATCCGAGAACTTGCATTCGAATGCAAGAGATTTCGATTAGCGAATACTACTACTAGTGAGTGACAGTATCCGAGAACTTGAATTCGAAAGCAAGAGATTTGCATTAGCGAATACTACTACTAGTGAGTGACAGTATCCGAGAACTTGCATTCGAATGCAAGAGATTTCGATAAGCGAATACTACTACTAGTGAGTGACAGTATCCGAGAACTTGCATTCGAATGCATGAGATTTCGATTAGCGAATACTACTACTAGTGAGTGACAGTATCCGAGAACTTGCATTCGATGCATGAGATTTCGATTAGCGAATACTACTACTAGTGAGTGACAGTATCCGAGAACTTGCATTCGAATGCATGAAATTTCGATTAGCGAATACTACTACTAGTGAGTGACAGTATCCGAGAACTTGCATTCGAATGCATGAAATTTCGATTAGCGAATACTACTACTAGTGAGTGACAGTATCCAAGAACTTGCATTCGAATGCATGAAATTTCGATTAGCGAATACTACTACTAGTGAGTGACAGTATCCGAGAACTTGCATTCGAATGCAAGAGATTTCGATTACTCAATACTACTACTAGTGAGTGACAGTATCCGAGAACTTGCATTCGAATGCATGAGATTTCGATTAGCGAATACTACTACTAGTGAGTGATAGTCTCCGAGAACTTGCGTTCGAATGCATGAGATTTCGATTAGCGAATACTACTACTAGTGAGTGACAGTATCCGAGAACTTGCATTCGAATGCAAGAGATTTTGATTACTCAATACCACTGCTAGTGAGTGACAGTATCCGAGAACTTGCATTCGAATGCATGAGATTTCGATTAGCGAATACTACTACTAGTGAGTGACAGTATCCGAGAACTTGCATTCGATGCATGAGATTTCGATTAGCGAATACTACTACTAGTGAGTGACAGTATCCGAGAACTTGCATTCGAATGCATGAGATTTCGATTAGCGAATACTACTACTAGTAAATGACAGTATCCGAGAACTTGCATTCGCATGCATGAGATTTCGGTTAGCGAATACTACTACTAGTGAGTGACAGTATCCGAAATTTTGCACTCGAATGCAAGAGATTTCGATTAGCGAATACTACTACTAGTGAGTGACAGTATCCGAGAACTTGCATTCGAATGCATGAGATTTCGATTAGCGAATACTACTACTAGTGAGCGATAGTCTCCGAGAACTTGCGTTCGAATGCATGAGATTTCGATTAGCGAATACTACTACTAGTGAGTGACAGTATCCGAGAACTTGCATTCGAATGCATGAGATTTCGATTAGCGAATACTACTACTAGTGAGTGACAGTATCCGAGAACTTGCATTCGAATGCAAGAGATTTCGATTACTCAATACCACTGCTAGTGAGTGACAGTATCCGAGAACCTGCATTCCGAATGCATGAGATTTCGATTAGTGAATACTACTACTAGTGAGTGACAGTATCCGAGAACTTGCATTCGAATGCATGAGACTTCGATTAGCGAATACTACTACTAGTGAGTGACAGTATCCGAATTATTGCATTCGAATGCAAGAGATTCCGATTAGTGAATACTACTACTGGTGAGTGACAGTATCCGAGAACTTGCATTCGAATGCAAGAGATTTCGATTAGCGAATACTACTACTAGTGAGTGACAGTATCCGAGAACTTGCATTCGAATGCAAGAGATTTCGATTAGCGAATACTACTACTAGTGAGTGACAGTATCCGAATTATTGCATTCGAATGCAAGAGATTTCGATTAGCAAATACTACTACTAGTGAGTGACAGTATCCGAGCACTTGCATTCGAATGCAAGAGATTTCGATTACTCAGTACTACTACTAGTGAGTGACAGTATCCGAGAACTTGCATTCGAATTCATGAGATTTGGATTAGCGAATACTACTACTAGTGAGTGATAGTATCCGAGAACTTGCGTTCGAATGCATGAGATTTCGATTAGCGAATAATACTACTAGTGAGTGACAGTATCCGAGAACTTGCATTCGAATGCAAGAGATTTCGATTACTCAATACTACTACTAGTGAGTGACAGTATCCGAGAACTTGCATTCGAATGCAAGAGATTTCGATTAGCGAATACTACTACTAGTGAGTGACAGTAACCGAATTATTACATTCGAATGCAAGAGATTTCGATTAGCGAATACTTCTACTAGTGAGTGACAGTATCCGAGAACTTGCATTCGAATGCAAGAGATTTCGATTAGCGAATACTACTACTAGTGAGTGACAGTATCCGAGAACTTGAATTCGAAAGCAAGAGATTTGCATTAGCGAATACTACTACTAGTGAGTGACAGTATCCGAGAACTTGCATTCGAATGCAAGAGATTTCGATAAGCGAATACTACTACTAGTGAGTGACAGTATCCGAGAACTTGCATTCGATGCAAGAGATTTCGATTAGCGAATACTACTACTAGTGAGTGACAGTATCCGAGAACTTGCATTCGACGCATGAGATTTCGATTAGCGAATACTACTACTAGTGAGTGACAGTATCCGAGAACTTGCATTCGAATGCATGAGATTTCGATTAGCGAATACTACTACTAGTGAATGACAGTATCCGAGAACTTGCATTCGCATGCATGAGATTTCGGTTAGCGAATACTACTACTAGTGAGTGACAGTATCCGAGAACTTGCATTCGAATGCATGAGATTTCGATTAGCGAATACTACTACTAGTGAGTGACAGTATCCGAGAACTTGCATTCGAATGCATGAGATTTCGATTAGCGAATACTACTACTAGTGAGTGACAGTATCCGAATTATTGCATTCGAATGCAAGAGATTTCGATTAGCGAATACTACTACTAGTGAGGGACAGTATCCGAGAACTTGCATTCGAATGCAAGAGATTTCGATTAGCGAATACTACTACTAGTGAGTGACAGTATCCGAGAACTTGAATTCGAATGCAAGAGATTTGCATTAGCGAATACTACTACTAGTGAGTGACAGTATCCGAGAACTTGCATTCGAATGCAAGAGATTTCGATAAGCGAATACTACTACTAGTGAGTGACAGTATCCGAGAACTTGCATTCGAATGCATGAGATTTCGATTAGCGAATACTACTACTAGTGAGTGACAGTATCCGAGAACTTGCATTCGATGCATGAGATTTCGATTAGCGAATACTACTACTAGTGAGTGACAGTATCCGAGAACTTGCATTCGAATGCATGAAATTTCGATTAGCGAATACTACTACTAGTGAGTGACAGTATCCGAGAACTTGCATTCGAATGCATGAAATTTCGATTAGCGAATACTACTACTAGTGAGTGACAGTATCCAAGAACTTGCATTCGAATGCATGAAATTTCGATTAGCGAATACTACTACTAGTGAGTGACAGTATCCGGGAACTTGCATTCGAATGCAAGAGATTTCGATTACTCAATACTACTACTAGTGAGTGACAGTATCCGAGAACTTGCATTCGAATGCATGAGATTTCGATTAGCGAATACTACTACTAGTGAGTGATAGTCTCCGAGAACTTGCGTTCGAATGCATGAGATTTCGATTAGCGAATACTACTACTAGTGAGTGACAGTATCCGAGAACTTGCATTCGAATGCAAGAGATTTCGATTACTCAATACCACTGCTAGTGAGTGACAGTATCCGAGAACTTGCATTCGAATGCATGAGATTTCGATTAGCGAATACTACTACTAGTGAGTGACAGTATCCGAGAACTTGCATTCGATGCATGAGATTTCGATTAGCGAATACTACTACTAGTGAGTGACAGTATCCGAGAACTTGCATTCGAATGCATGAGATTTCGATTAGCGAATACTACTACTAGTAAGTGACAGTATCCGAGAACTTGCATTCGCATGCATGAGATTTCGGTTAGCGAATACTACTACTAGTGAGTGACAGTATCCGAAATATTGCACTCGAATGCAAGAGATTTCGATTAGCGAATACTACTACTAGTGAGTGACAGTATCCGAGAACTTGCATTCGAATGCAAGAGATTTCGATTACTCAATACTACTACTAGTGAGTGACAGTATCCGAGAACTTGCATTCGAATGCATGAGATTTCGATTAGCGAATACTACTACTAGTGAGTGACAGTATCCGAATTATTGCATTCGAATGCAAGAGATTTCGATTAGCGAATACTACTACTAGTGAGTGACAGTATCCGAGAACTTGCATTCGAATGCAAGAGATTTCGATTAGCGAATACTACTACTAGTGAGTGACAGTATCCGAGAACTTGCATTCGAATGCAAGAGATTTCGATTAGCGGATACTACTACTAGTGAGTGACAGTATCCGAATTATTGCATTCGAATGCAAGAGATTTCGATTAGCAAATACTACTACTAGTGAGTGACAGTATCCGAGCACTTGCATTCGAATGCAAGAGATTTCGATTACTCAGTACTACTACTAGTGAGTGACAGTATCCAAGAACTTGCATTCGAATTCATGAGATTTGGATTAGCGAATACTACTACTAGTGAGTGATAGCATCCGAGAACTTGCGTTCGAATGCATGAGATTTCGATTAGCGAATACTACTACTAGTGAGTGACAGTATCCGAGAACTTGCATTCGAATGCAAGAGATTTCGATTACTCAATACTACTGCTAGTGAGTGACAGTATCCGAGAACTTGCATTCGAATGCATGAGATTTCGATTAGCGAATACTACTACTAGTGAGTGACAGTAACCGAATTATTACATTCGAATGCAAGAGATTTCGATTAGCGAATACTTCTACTAGTGAGTGACAGTATCCGAGAACTTGCATTCGAATGCAAGAGATTTCGATTAGCGAATACTACTACTAGTGAGTGACAGTATCCGAGAACTTGCATTCGAATGCAAGAGATGTGCATTAGCGAATACTACTACTAGTGAGTGACAGTATCCGAGAACTTGCATTCGAATGCAAGAGATTTCGATAAGCGAATACTACTACTAGTGAGTGACAGTATCCGAGAACTTGCATTTGAATGCCAGAGATTTCGATTACTCAATACTACTACTAGTGAGTGACAGTATCCGAGAACTTGCATTCGAATGCATGAGATTTCGATTAGCGAATACTACTACTAGTGAGTGACAGTATCCGAGAACTTGCATTCGATGCAAGAGATTTCGATTAGCGAATACTACTACTAGTGAGTGACAGTATCCGAGAACTTGCATTCGATGCATGAGATTTCGATTAGCGAATACTACTACTAGTGAGTGACAGTATCCGAGAACTTGCATTCGAATGCATGAGATTTCGATTAGCGAATACTACTACTAGTAAATGACAGTATCCGAGAACTTGCATTCGCATGCATGAGATTTCGGTTAGCGAATACTACTACTAGTGAGTGACAGTATCCGAGAACTTGCATTCGAATGCATGAGATTTCGATTAGCGAATACTACTACTAGTGAGTGACAGTATCCGAGAACTTGCATTCGAATGCATGAGATTTCGATTAGCGAATACTACTACTAGTGAGTGACAGTATCCGAATTATTGCATTCGAATGCAAGAGATTTCGATTAGCGAATACTACTACTAGTGAGTGACAGTATCCGAGAACTTGCATTCGAATGCATGAGATTTCGATTAGCGAATACTACTACTAGTAAATGACAGTATCCGAGAACTTGCATTCGCATGCATGAGATTTCGGTTAGCGAATACTACTACTAGTGAGTGACAGTATCCGAAATTTTGCACTCGAATGCAAGAGATTTCGATTAGCGAATACTACTACTAGTGAGTGACAGTATCCGAGAACTTGCATTCGAATGCATGAGATTTCGATTAGCGAATACTACTACTAGTGAGCGATAGTCTCCGAGAACTTGCGTTCGAATGCATGAGATTTCGATTAGCGAATACTACTACTAGTGAGTGACAGTATCCGAGAACTTGCATTCGAATGCATGAGATTTCGATTAGCGAATACTACTACTAGTGAGTGACAGTATCCGAGAACTTGCATTCGAATGCAAGAGATTTCGATTACTCAATACCACTGCTAGTGAGTGACAGTATCCGAGAACCTGCATTCCGAATGCATGAGATTTCGATTAGTGAATACTACTACTAGTGAGTGACAGTATCCGAGAACTTGCATTCGAATGCATGAGATTTCGATTAGCGAATACTACTGCTAGTGAGTGACAGTATCCGAGAACTTGCATTCGAATGCATGAGATTCCGATTAGCGAATACTACTACTGGTGAGTGACAGTATCCGAGAACTTGCATTCGAATGCAAGAGATTTCGATTAGCGAATACTACTACTAGTGAGTGACAGTATCCGAGAACTTGCATTCGAATGCAAGAGATTTCGATTAGCGAATACTACTACTAGTGAGTGACAGTATCCGAATTATTGCATTCGAATGCAAGAGATTTCGATTAGCAAATACTACTACTAGTGAGTGACAGTATCCGAGCACTTGCATTCGAATGCAAGAGATTTCGATTACTCAGTACTACTACTAGTGAGTGACAGTATCCGAGAACTTGCATTCGAATTCATGAGATTTGGATTAGCGAATACTACTACTAGTGAGTGATAGTATCCGAGAACTTGCGTTCGAATGCATGAGATTTCGATTAGCGAATAATACTACTAGTGAGTGACAGTATCCGAGAACTTGCATTCGAATGCAAGAGATTTCGATTACTCAATACTACTACTAGTGAGTGACAGTATCCGAGAACTTGCATTCGAATGCAAGAGATTTCGATTAGCGAATACTACTACTAGTGAGTGACAGTAACCGAATTATTACATTCGAATGCAAGAGATTTCGATTAGCGAATACTTCTACTAGTGAGTGACAGTATCCGAGAACTTGCATTCGAATGCAAGAGATTTCGATTAGCGAATACTACTACTAGTGAGTGACAGTATCCGAGAACTTGAATTCGAAAGCAAGAGATTTGCATTAGCGAATACTACTACTAGTGAGTGACAGTATCCGAGAACTTGCATTCGAATGCAAGAGATTTCGATAAGCGAATACTACTACTAGTGAGTGACAGTATCCGAGAACTTGCATTCGATGCAAGAGATTTCGATTAGCGAATACTACTACTAGTGAGTGACAGTATCCGAGAACTTGCATTCGACGCATGAGATTTCGATTAGCGAATACTACTACTAGTGAGTGACAGTATCCGAGAACTTGCATTCGAATGCATGAGATTTCGATTAGCGAATACTACTACTAGTGAATGACAGTATCCGAGAACTTGCATTCGCATGCATGAGATTTCGGTTAGCGAATACTACTACTAGTGAGTGACAGTATCCGAGAACTTGCATTCGAATGCATGAGATTTCGATTAGCGAATACTACTACTAGTGAGTGACAGTATCCGAGAACTTGCATTCGAATGCATGAGATTTCGATTAGCGAATACTACTACTAGTGAGTGACAGTATCCGAATTATTGCATTCGAATGCAAGAGATTTCGATTAGCGAATACTACTACTAGTGAGGGACAGTATCCGAGAACTTGCATTCGAATGCAAGAGATTTCGATTAGCGAATACTACTACTAGTGAGTGACAGTATCCGAGAACTTGAATTCGAATGCAAGAGATTTGCATTAGCGAATACTACTACTAGTGAGTGACAGTATCCGAGAACTTGCATTCGAATGCAAGAGATTTCGATAAGCGAATACTACTACTAGTGAGTGACAGTATCCGAGAACTTGCATTCGAATGCATGAGATTTCGATTAGCGAATACTACTACTAGTGAGTGACAGTATCCGAGAACTTGCATTCGATGCATGAGATTTCGATTAGCGAATACTACTACTAGTGAGTGACAGTATCCGAGAACTTGCATTCGAATGCATGAAATTTCGATTAGCGAATACTACTACTAGTGAGTGACAGTATCCGAGAACTTGCATTCGAATGCATGAAATTTCGATTAGCGAATACTACTACTAGTGAGTGACAGTATCCAAGAACTTGCATTCGAATGCATGAAATTTCGATTAGCGAATACTACTACTAGTGAGTGACAGTATCCGGGAACTTGCATTCGAATGCAAGAGATTTCGATTACTCAATACTACTACTAGTGAGTGACAGTATCCGAGAACTTGCATTCGAATGCATGAGATTTCGATTAGCGAATACTACTACTAGTGAGTGATAGTCTCCGAGAACTTGCGTTCGAATGCATGAGATTTCGATTAGCGAATACTACTACTAGTGAGTGACAGTATCCGAGAACTTGCATTCGAATGCAAGAGATTTCGATTACTCAATACCACTGCTAGTGAGTGACAGTATCCGAGAACTTGCATTCGAATGCATGAGATTTCGATTAGCGAATACTACTACTAGTGAGTGACAGTATCCGAGAACTTGCATTCGATGCATGAGATTTCGATTAGCGAATACTACTACTAGTGAGTGACAGTATCCGAGGACTTGCATTCGAATGCATGAGATTTCGATTAGCGAATACTACTACTAGTAAGTGACAGTATCCGAGAACTTGCATTCGCATGCATGAGATTTCGGTTAGCGAATACTACTACTAGTGAGTGACAGTATCCGAAATATTGCACTCGAATGCAAGAGATTTCGATTAGCGAATACTACTACTAGTGAGTGACAGTATCCGAGAACTTGCATTCGAATGCAAGAGATTTCGATTACTCAATACTACTACTAGTGAGTGACAGTATCCGAGAACTTGCATTCGAATGCATGAGATTTCGATTAGCGAATACTACTACTAGTGAGTGACAGTATCCGAATTATTGCATTCGAATGCAAGAGATTTCGATTAGCGAATACTACTACTAGTGAGTGACAGTATCCGAGAACTTGCATTCGAATGCAAGAGATTTCGATTAGCGAATACTACTACTAGTGAGTGACAGTATCCGAGAACTTGCATTCGAATGCAAGAGATTTCGATTAGCGGATACTACTACTAGTGAGTGACAGTATCCGAATTATTGCATTCGAATGCAAGAGATTTCGATTAGCAAATACTACTACTAGTGAGTGACAGTATCCGAGCACTTGCATTCGAATGCAAGAGATTTCGATTACTCAGTACTACTACTAGTGAGTGACAGTATCCAAGAACTTGCATTCGAATTCATGAGATTTGGATTAGCGAATACTACTACTAGTGAGTGATAGCATCCGAGAACTTGCGTTCGAATGCATGAGATTTCGATTAGCGAATACTACTACTAGTGAGTGACAGTATCCGAGAACTTGCATTCGAATGCAAGAGATTTCGATTACTCAATACTACTGCTAGTGAGTGACAGTATCCGAGAACTTGCATTCGAATGCATGAGATTTCGATTAGCGAATACTACTACTAGTGAGTGACAGTAACCGAATTATTACATTCGAATGCAAGAGATTTCGATTAGCGAATACTTCTACTAGTGAGTGACAGTATCCGAGAACTTGCATTCGAATGCAAGAGATTTCGATTAGCGAATACTACTACTAGTGAGTGACAGTATCCGAGAACTTGCATTCGAATGCAAGAGATGTGCATTAGCGAATACTACTACTAGTGAGTGACAGTATCCGAGAACTTGCATTCGAATGCAAGAGATTTCGATAAGCGAATACTACTACTAGTGAGTGACAGTATCCGAGAACTTGCATTTGAATGCCAGAGATTTCGATTACTCAATACTACTACTAGTGAGTGACAGTATCCGAGAACTTGCATTCGAATGCATGAGATTTCGATTAGCGAATACTACTACTAGTGAGTGACAGTATCCGAGAACTTGCATTCGATGCAAGAGATTTCGATTAGCGAATACTACTACTAGTGAGTGACAGTATCCGAGAACTTGCATTCGATGCATGAGATTTCGATTAGCGAATACTACTACTAGTGAGTGACAGTATCCGAGAACTTGCATTCGAATGCATGAGATTTCGATTAGCGAATACTACTACTAGTAAATGACAGTATCCGAGAACTTGCATTCGCATGCATGAGATTTCGGTTAGCGAATACTACTACTAGTGAGTGACAGTATCCGAGAACTTGCATTCGAATGCATGAGATTTCGATTAGCGAATACTACTACTAGTGAGTGACAGTATCCGAGAACTTGCATTCGAATGCATGAGATTTCGATTAGCGAATACTACTACTAGTGAGTGACAGTATCCGAATTATTGCATTCGAATGCAAGAGATTTCGATTAGCGAATACTACTACTAGTGAGTGACAGTATCCGAGAACTTGCATTCGAATGCAAGAGATTTTGATTAGCGAATACTATTACTAGTGAGTGACAGTATCCGAGAACTTGAATTCGAATGCAAGAGATTTGCATTAGCGAATACTACTACTAGTGAGTGACAGTATCCGAGAACTTGCATTCGAATGCAAGAGATTTCGATAAGCGAATACTACTACTAGTGAGTGACAGTATCCGAGAACTTGCATTCGAATGCATGAGATTTCGATTAGCGAATACTACTACTAGTGAGTGACAGTATCCGAGAACTTGCATTCGATGCATGAGATTTCGATTAGCGAATACTACTACTAGTGAGTGACAGTATCCGAGTACTTGCATTCGAATGCATGAAATTTCGATTAGCGAATACTACTACTAGTGAGTGACAGTATCCGAGAACTTGCATTCGAATGCATGAAATTTCGATTAGCGAATACTACTACTAGTGAGTGACAGTATCCAAGAACTTGCATTCGAATGCATGAAATTTCGATTAGCGAATACTACTACTAGTGAGTGACAGTATCCGAGAACTTGCATTCGAATGCAAGAGATTTCGATTACTCAATACTACTACTAGTGAGTGACAGTATCCGAGAACTTGCATTCGAATGCATGAGATTTCGATTAGCGAATACTACTACTAGTGAGTGATAGTCTCCGAGAACTTGCGTTCGAATGCATGAGATTTCGATTAGCGAATACTACTACTAGTGAGTGACAGTATCCGAGAACTTGCATTCGAATGCAAGAGATTTCGATTACTCAATACCACTGCTAGTGAGTGACAGTATCCGAGAACTTGCATTCGAATGCATGAGATTTCGATTAGCGAATACTACTACTAGTGAGTGACAGTATCCGAGAACTTGCATTCGATGCATGAGATTTCGATTAGCAAATACTACTACTAGTGAGTGACAGTATCCGAGAACTTGCATTCGAATGCATGAGATTTCGATTAGCGAATACTACTACTAGTAAATGACAGTATCCGAGAACTTGCATTCGCATGCATGAGATTTCGGTTAGCGAATACTACTACTAGTGAGTGACAGTATCCGAAATATTGCACTCGAATGCAAGAGATTTCGATTAGCGAATACTACTACTAGTGAGTGACAGCATCCGAGAACTTGCATTCGAATGCAAGGGATTTCGATTACTCAATACTACTACTAGTGAGTGACAGTATCCGAGAACTTGCATTCGAATGCAAGAGATTTCGATAAGCGAATACTACTACTAGTGAGTGACAGTATCCGAGAACTTGCATTCGAATGCAAGAGATTTCGATTACTCAATACTACTACTAGTGAGTGCCAGTATCCGAGAACTTGCATTCGAATGCAAGAGATTTCGATTACTCAATACTACTACTAGTGAGTGACAGTATCCGAGAACTTGCATTCGATGCATGAGATTTCGATTAGCGAATACTACTACTAGTGAGTGACAGTATCCGAGAACTTGCATTCGAATGCATGAAATTTCGATTAGCGAATACTACTACTAGTGAGTGACAGTATCCGAGAACTTGCATTCGAATGCATGAAATTTCGATTAGCGAATACTACTACTAGTAAGTGACAGTATCCAAGAACTTGCATTCGAATGCATGAAATTTCGATTAGCGAATACTATAACTAGTGGGTGACAGTATCCGAGAACTTGCATTCGAATTCATGGGATTTCGATTAGCGAATACTACTACTAGTGAATGACAGTATCCTAGAACTTGCATTCGAATGCATGAAATTGCGATTAGCGAATACTACTACTAGTGAGTGACAGTATCCGAATTATTGCATTCGAATGCAAGAGATTTCGATTAGCGAATACTATTACTAGTGAGTGACAGTATCCGAGAACTTGCATTCGAATGCAAGAGATTTCGATTAGCGAATACTACTGCTAGTGAGTAACAGAATCCAGGAACTTGCATTCGAATGCAAGAGATTTCGATTAGCCAATACTACTACTAGTGAGTGACAGTATCCGAGAACTTGCACTCGAATGCAAGAGATTTCGATTAGCGAATACTACTACTAGTGAGTGAAAGTATCTGAGAACTTGCATCGAATGCAAGAGATTTCGATTAGCGAATACTACTACTAGTGAGTGAGAGTATCCGAGAACTTGCATTCGAAAGCATGAGACTTCGATTAGCGAATACTACTACTAGTGAGTGAAGTTTTCCGAGAACTTGCATTATAATGCAAGAGATTTCGATTAGCAAATACTACTACTAGTGAGTGATAGTTTCCGAGAACTTGCATTCGAATGCAAGAGATTTCGATTAGCGAATACTACTACTAGTGAGTGACAGTTTCCGAGAACTCGCATTCGAATGCAAGAGTTTCGATTAGCAAAAACTACTACTAGTGAGTGACAGTATCCGAGAACTTGCATTCAAATGCAAGAGATTTCGATTAGCAAATACTACTACTAGTGAGTGACAGTTTCCGAGAACTTGCATTCGAATGCCAGAGATTTCGATTAGCGAATACTACTACTAGTGAGTGACAGTGTCCGAGAACTTGCATTCGAATGCAAGAGATTTCGATTAGCAAATACTACTACTAGTGAGTGACAGTTTCCGAGAACTTGCATTCGAATGCAAGAGATTTCAATTAGCGAATACTACTACTAGTGAGTGACAGTATCCGAGAACTTGCATTGGAATGCAAAAGATTTCGATAAGCGAATACTACTACCAGTGAGTGACAGTATCCGAATTATTGCATTCGAATGCATGAAATTTCGATTAGCGAATACTACTACTAGTGAGTGACAGTATCCGAATTATTGCATTCGAATGCAAGAAATGTCGATTAGCGAATACTACTGCTAGTGAGTGACAGTATCCGAGAACTTGCAATCGAATGCAAGAGATTTCGATTAGCAAATACTACTACTAGTGAGTCACAGTTTCCGATAACTTGCATTCGAATGCAAGAGATTTCGATTAGCGAATACTACTACTAGTGATTGACAGTATCCGAATTATTGCATTCGAATGCATGAAATTTCGATTAGCGAATACTACTACTAGTGAGTGACAGTATCCGAATTATTGCATTCGAAAGGAAGAAATTTCGATTAGCGAATACTACTACTAGTAAGTGACAGCATCAGAGAACTTGCATTCGAATGCATGAGATTTCGATTAGCGAATACTACTACTATTGAGTGACAGTATCCGAGAACTTACATTCGAATGCATGAGATTTCGATTAGCGAATACTACGACTAGTGAGTGACAGTATCCGAATTATTGCATTCGAATGCAAGAGATTTCGATTAGCGAATACTACTACTAGTGAGTGACAGTATCCGAGAACTTGCATTCGAATGCAAGAGATTTCGATTACTCAATACTACTACTAGTGAGTGACAGTATCCGAGAACTTGCATTCGAAGGCATGAGATTTCGGTTAGCGAATACTACCACTAGTGAGTGACACTATCCGAATTATTGCATTAGAATGCAAGAGATTTCGATTAGCGAATACTACTACTAGTGAGTGACAGTATCCGAGAACTTGCATTCGAATCCAAGAGATTTCGATTACTCAATACTACTACTAGTGAGTGACAGTATCCGAGAACTTGCATTCGAATGCATGAGATTTGGATTAGCGAATACTACTACTAGTGAGTGATAGTATCCGAGAACTTGCGTTCGAATGCATGAGATTTCGATTAGCGAATACTACTACTAGTGAGTGACAGTATCCGAGAACTTGCATTCGAATGCAAGAGATTTCGATTACTCAATACTACTGCTAGTGAGTGACAGTATCCGAGAACTTGCATTCGAATGCATGAGATTTCGATTAGCGAATACTACTACTAGTGAGTGACAGTATCCGAGAACTTGCATTCGAATGCATGAGATTTCGATTAGCGAATACTACTACTAGTGAGTGACAGTATCCGAGAACTTGCATTCGAATGCAAGAGATTTCGATTAGCGAATACTACTACTAGTGAGTGACAGTATCCGAGAACTTGAATTCGAATGCAAGAGATTTGCATTAGCGAATACTACTACTAGTGAGTGACAGTATCCGAGAACTTGCATTCGAATGCAAGAGATTTCGATAAGCGAATACTACTACTAGTGAGTGACAGTATCCGAGAACTTGCATTCGAATGCATGAGATTTCGATTAGCGAATACTACTACTAGTGAGTGACAGTATCCGAGAACTTGCATTCGATGCATGAGATTTCGATTAGCGAATACTACTACTAGTGAGTGACAGTATCCGAGAACTTGCATTCGAATGCATGAAATTTCGATTAGCGAATACTACTACTAGTAAATGACAGTATCCGAGAACTTGCATTCGCATGCATGAGATTTCGGTTAGCGAATACTACTACTAGTGAGTAACAGTATCCGAAATATTGCACTCGAATGCAAGAGATTTCGATTAGCGAATACTACTACTAGTGAGTGACAGCATCCGAGAACTTGCATTCGAATGCAAGAGATTTCGATTACTCAATACTACTACTAGTGAGTGACAGTATCCGAGAACTTGCATTCGAATGCAAGAGATTTCGATAAGCGAATACTACTACTAGTGAGTGACAGTATCCGAGAACTTGCATTCGAATGCAAGAGATTTCGATTACTCAATACTACTACTAGTGAGTGCCAGTATCCGAGAACTTGCATTCGAATGCAAGAGATTTCGATTACTCAATACTACTACTAGTGAGTGACAGTATCCTAGAACTTGCATTCGATGCATGAGATTTCGATTAGCGAATACTACTACTAGTGAGTGACAGTTACCGAGAACTTGCATTCGAATGCATGAAATTTCGATTAGCGAATACTACTACTAGTGAGTGACAGTATCCGAGAACTTGCATTCGAATGCATGAAATTTCGATTAGCGAATACTACGACTAGTGAGTGACAGTATCCGAATTATTGCATTCGAATGCAAGAGATTTCGATTAGCGAATACTACTACTAGTGAGTGACAGTATCCGAGAACTTGCATTCGAATGCAAGAGATTTCGATTACTCAATACTACTACTAGTGAGTGACAGTATCCGAGAACTTGCATTCGAAGGCATGAGATTTCGGTTAGCGAATACTACCACTAGTGAGTGACAGTATCCGAATTATTGCATTCGAATGCAAGAGATTTCGATTAGCGAATACTACTACTAGTGAGTGACAGTATCCGAGAACTTGCATTCGAATGCAAGAGATTTCGATTACTCAATACTACTACTAGTGAGTGACAGTATCCGAGAACTTGCATTCGAATGCATGAGATTTGGATTAGCGAATACTACTACTAGTGAGTGATAGTATCCGAGAACTTGCGTTCGAATGCATGAGATTTCGATTAGCGAATACTACTACTAGTGAGTGACAGTATCCGAGAACTTGCATTCGAATGCAAGAGATTTCGATTACTCAATACTACTGCTAGTGAGTGACAGTATCCAAGAACTTGCATTCGAATGCATGAGATTTCGATTAGCGAATACTACTACTAGTGAGTGACAGTATCCGAGAACTTGCATTCGAATGCATGAGATTTCGATTAGCGAATACTACTACTAGTGAGTGACAGTATCCGAGAACTTGCATTCGAATGCAAGAGATTTCGATTAGCGAATACTACTACTAGTGAGTGACAGTATCCGAGAACTTGAATTCGAATGCAAGAGATTTGCATTAGCGAATACTACTACTAGTGAGTGACAGTATCCGAGAACTTGCATTCGAATGCAAGAGATTTCGATAAGCGAATACTACTACTAGTGAGTGACAGTATCCGAGAACTTGCATTCGAATGCATGAGATTTCGATTAGCGAATACTACTACTAGTGAGTGACAGTATCCGAGAACTTGCATTCGATGCATGAGATTTCGATTAGCGAATACTACTACTAGTGAGTGACAGTATCCGAGAACTTGCATTCGAATGCATGAAATTTCGATTAGCGAATACTACTACTAGTGAGTGACCGTATCCGAGAACTTGCATTCGAATGCATGAAATTTCGATTAGCGAATACTACTACTAGTGAGTGACAGTATCCAAGAACTTGCATTCGAATGCATGAAATTTCGATTAGCGAATACTACTACTAGTGAGTGACAGTATCCGAGAACTTGCATTCGAATGCATGAGATTTCGATTAGCGAATACTACTACTAGTGAGTGATAGTCTCCGAGAACTTGCGTTCGAATGCATGAGATTTCGATTTGCGAATACTACTACTAGTGAGTGACAGTATCCGAGAACTTGCATTCGAATGCAAGAGATTTCGATTACTCAATACCACTGCTAGTGAGTGACAGTATCCGAGAACTTGCATTCGAAGGCATGAGATTTCGATTAGCGAATACTACTACTAGTGAGTGACAGTATCCGAGAACTTGCATTCGATGCATGAGATTTCGATTAGCGAATACTACTACTAGTGAGTGACAGTATCCGAGAACTTGCATTCGAATGCATGAAATTTCGATTAGCGAATACTACTACTAGTGAGTGACAGTATCCGAGAACTTGCATTCGAATGCATGAAATTTCGATTAGCGAATACTACTACTAGTGAGTGACAGTATTCAAGAACTTGCATTCGAATGCATGAAATTTCGATTAGCGAATACTAATACTAGTGGGTGACAGTATCCGAGAACTTGCATTCGAATTCATGGGATTTCGATTAGCGAATACTACTACTAGTGAATGACAGTATCCTAGAACTTGCATTCGAATGCATTAAATTGCGATTAGCGAATACTACTACTAGTGAGTGACAGTATCCGAATTATTGCATTCGAATGCAAGAGATTTCGATTAGCGAATACTACTACTAGTGAGTGACAGTATCCGAGAACTTGCATTCGAATGCAAGAGATTTCGATTAGCGAATACTACTGCTAGTGAGTAACAGAATCCAAGAACTTGCATTCGAATGCAAGAGATTTCGATTAGCCAATACTACTACTAGTGAGTGACAGTATCCGAGAACTTGCACTCGAATGCAAGAGATTTCGATTAGCGAATACTACTACTAGTGAGTGAAAGTATCTGAGAACTTGCATCGAATGCAAGAGATTTCGATTAGCGAATACTACTACTAGTGAGTGAGAGTGTCCGAGAACTTGCATTCGAAAGCATGAGACTTCGATTAGCGAATACTACTACTAGTGAGTGACAGTTTCCGAGAACTTGCATTATAATGCAAGAGATTTCGATTAGCAAATACTACTACTAGTGAGTGATAGTTTCCGAGAACTTGCATTCGAATGCAAGAGATTTCGATTAGCGAATACTACTACTAGTGAGTGACAGTTTCCGAGAACTCGCATTCGAATGCAAGAGTTTCGATTAGCAAAAACTACTACTAGTGAGTGACAGTATCCGAGAACTTGCATTCGAATGCAAGAGATTTCGATTAGCAAATACTACTACTAGTGAGTGACAGTTTCCGAGAACTTGCATTCGAATGCAAGAGATTTCGATTAGCGAATACTACTACTAGTGAGTGACAGTGTCCGAGAACTTGCATTCGAATGCAAGAGATTTCGATTAGCAAATACTACTACTAGTGAGTGACAGTTTCCGAGAACTTGCATTCGAATGCAAGAGATTTCGATTAGCGAATACTACTACTAGTGAGTGACAGTATCCGAGAACTTGCATTGGAATGCAAAAGATTTCGATAAGCGAATACTACTACCAGTGAGTGACAGTATCCGAATTATTGCATTCGAATGCATTAAATTTCGATTAGCGAATACTACTACTAGTGAGTGACAGTATCCGAATTATTGCATTCAAATGCAAGAAATGTCGATTAGCGAATACTACTGCTAGTGAGTGACAGTATCCGAGAACTTGCAATCGAATGCAAGAGATTTCGATTAGCAAATACTACTACTAGTGAGTCACAGTTTCCGATAACTTGCATTCGAATGCAAGAGATTTCGATTAGCGAATACTACTACTAGTGATTGACAGTATCCGAATTATTGCATTCGAATGCATGAAATTTCGATTAGCGAATACTACTACTAGTGAGTGACAGCATCAGAGAACTTGCATTCGAATGCATGAGATTTCGATTAGCGAATACTACTACTATTGAGTGACAGTATCCGAGAACTTACATTCGAATGCATGAGATTTCGATTAGCGAATACTACGACTAGTGAGTGACAGTATCCGAGAACTAGCATTCGAATGCATGAGATTTCGGTTAGCGAATACTACTACTAGTGAGTGACAGTATCCGAATTATTGCATTCGAATGCAAGAGATTTCGATTAGCAAATACTACTACTAGTGAGTGACAGTATCCGAGAACTTGCATTCGAATGCAAGAGATTTCGATTACTCAGTACTACTACTAGTGAGTGACAGTATCCGAGAACTTGCATTCGAATGCATGAGATTTGGATTAGCGAATACTACTACTAGTGAGTGATAGTATCCGAGAACTTGCGTTCGAATGCATGAGATTTCGATTAGCGAATACTACTACTAGTGAGTGACAGTATCCGAGAACTTGCATTCGAATGCAAGAGATTTCGATTACTCAATACTACTGCTAGTGAGTGACAGTATCCGAGAACTTGCATTCGAATGCATGAGATTTCGATTAGCGAATACTACTACTAGTGAGTGACAGTAACCGAATTATTACATTCGAATGCAAGAGATTTCGATTAGCGAATACTTCTACTAGTGAGTGACAGTATCCGAGAACTTGCATTCGAATGCAAGAGATTTCGATTAGCGAATACTACTACTAGTGAGTGACAGTATCCGAGAACTTGCATTCGAATGCAAGAGATTTGCATTAGCGAATACTACTACTAGTGAGTGACAGTATCCGAGAACTTGCATTCGAATGCAAGAGATTTCGATAAGCGAATACTGCTACTAGTGAGTGACAGTATCCGAGAACTTGCATTTGAATGCCAGAGATTTCGATTACTCAATACTACTACTAGTGAGTGACAGTATCCGAGAACTTGCATTCGAATGCATGAGATTTCGATTAGCGAATACTACTACTAGTGAGTGACAGTATCCGAGAACTTGCATTCGATGCATGAGATTTCGATTAGCGAATACTACTACTAGTGAGTGACAGTATCCGAGAACTTGCATTCGAAAGCATGAAATTTCGATTAGCGAATACTACTACTAGTGAGTGACAGTATCCGAGAACTTGCATTCGAATGCATGAAATTTCGATTAGCGAATACTACTACTAGTGAGTGACAGTATCCAAGAACTTGCATTCGAATGCATGAAATTTCGATTAGCGAATACTACTACTAGTGAGTGACAGTATCCGAGAACTTGCATTCGAATGCATGAAATTTCGATTAACGAATACTACTACTAGTGAGTGACAGTATCCGAATTAGTGCATTCGAATGCAAGAGATTTCGATTAGCGAATACTACTACTAGTGAGTGACAGTATCCGAGAACTTGCATTCGAATGCAAGAGATTTCGATTAGCGAATACTACTACTAGTGAGTGACAGTATCCGAGAACTTGCATTCGAATGCAAGAGATTTCGATTAGCCAATACTACTACTAGTGAGTGACAGTATCCGAGAACTTGCATTCGAATGCAAGAGATTTCGATTAGCGAATACTACTACTAGTGAGTGACAGTATCCGAGAACTTGCATTCGAATGCAAGAGATTTCGAATACCGAATACTACTACTAGTGAGAGAGAGTATCCGAGAACTTGCATTCGAAAGCATGAGACTTCGATTAGCGAATACTACTACTAGTGAGTGACAGTTTCCGAGAACTTGCATTATAATGCAAGAGATGTCGATTAGCAAATACTACTACTAGTGAGTGACAGATTCCGAGAACTTGCATTCGAATGCAAGAGATTTCGATTAGCGAATACTACTACTAGTGAGTGACAGTTTCCGAGAACTCGCATTCGAATGCAAGAGATTTCGATTAGCGAATACTACTACTAGTGAGTGACTGTATCCGAGAGCTTGCATTCAAATGCAAGAGATTTCGATTAGCAAATACTACTACTAGTGAGTGACAGTTTCCGAGAACTTGCATTCGAATGCAAGAGATTTCGATTAGCGAATACTACTACTAGTGAGTGACAGTATCCGAGAACTTGCATTCGAATGCGAGAGATTTCGATTAGCAAATACTACTACTAGTGAGTGACAGTTTCCGAGAACTTGCATTCGAATGCAAGAGATTTCGATTAGCGAATATTACTACTAGTGAGTGGCAGTATCCGAATTATTGCATTCGAATGCAAGAGATTTCTATTAGCGAATACTACTACTACTGATTGACAGTATCCGAATTATTGCATTCGAATGCATGTGATTTCGATTAGCGAATACTACTACTAGTGAGTGACAGTGTCCGAATTATTGCATTCGAATGCATGACATTTCGATTAACGAATACTACTACTAGTTAGTGACAGTATCCGAATTATTGCATTCGAATGCAAGAAATTTCGATTAGCGAATACTACTACTAGTGAGTGACAGTATCAGAGAACTTGCATTCGAATGCATGAGATTTCGATTAGCGAATACTACTACTAGTGAGTGACAGTATCCGAGAACTTGCATTCGAAGGCATGAGATTTCGGTTAGCGAATACTACCACTAGTGAGTGACAGTATCCGAATTATTGCATTCGAATGCAAGAGATTTCGATTAGCGAATACTACTACTAGTGAGTGACAGTATCCGAGAACTTGCATTCGAATGCAAGAGATTTCGATTACTCAATACTACTACTAGTGAGTGACAGTATCCGAGAACTTGAATTCGAATGCAAGAGATTTCGATTAGCGAATACTACTACTAGTGAGTGACAGTATCCGAGAACTTGAATTCGAATGCAAGAGATTTGCATTAGCGAATACTACTACTAGTGAGTGACAGTATCCGAGAACTTGCATTCGAATGCAAGAGATTTCGATAAGCGAATACTACTACTAGTGAGTGACAGTATCCGAGAACTTGCATTCGAATGCATGAGATTTCGATTAGCAAAT